>QCXZ01000086.1:22869515-24212259 GCA_025024175.1 Rhyzopertha dominica | reverse complement strand
AACGAGGCTCTGAATTGAGTAAAAGAGGGCACATTGTCAGTAACTCTTTCCGGAACCGACCATACCTTCTCACGACTTCTTTTTAAAGCATAGGTGATGCAATACACGTACGTTCGATTTGTGAGCCGTGCTTACTAACTCCCCATGTGGTGCTGTGGTGGTACGTGCATTGCGTACCTCCCTCCTAGCGCATGTGGTCCCTGTCTGTTTGGTAAGGCTAACGACTAACGCTTTCTGCTTTGATTAACTGTCTAGATAGGTGAAGGTGAAATCTGTTACAGCTGCAACGGGGCTGGAGCTCTCGAGCTGCTCGAATGTCAATCGAGTGGGCAAAGTGTGCCCACTTCTACCTCGGCCACCACGGCTGCTACTCTGTGTCGTCCGAGCAGGGCGTGCGCTACCACACCCCCTCCTCTGAACCACCAAACACTTCCACGCTCCCATACATCCGCAACTTCTATAAAAGTAACGTTCAAAACGCTAATTTACCCAAGTCCGCCTCTACATGGGGGCCACTGCATAAACCCTTACACTGGAAGGTGCGTAGCACTTGATTGCTTGGCATGACTCTAAAACACTCTTTTTTTTCTTACTAAATGCTTCATAACCGTTGCGTACTAATGGGGCGGCACAGACCATTGAATCATACCAATGTGGGTGCTTCTAAACTTAATGAACACCAGATAAAATAAGAGCCGAGTTTGGTTTTCTATTGTAATCAAACTAAAAGGAGAAAACTCTAACCATAATGATTTAGAGGGCCTAAATATGTATTTCGGCAGCTAAGCTGCCATCTTTGGTAGAGCGAAGGACTTCTTGAATATCTGGGCGGATTAACCGGAGGATATTCTCACCAAGTCAGGTCACATCAGGTCAGGTCAGGTCAGGTCAGGTTGGGTCAGATCAAATCAGGTCAACAAAATAACATTTATTTGAATTTCATGCTTGATTGAATCCCACAGATCTTGGAAACAGATTAAATCATTTAAAGTGTCTTTTTTCCTTTGGATAAAGGTGCTTCAAACGCATTCAGTTATGTGTTGTTACAAATTTTTTTAACTAGATTTAAGTTTTCACAAGTTATCGGGTCAGATGTGTCTTTAACACACATTGTGTCCCAAAAATAACTGAAATTTTTGTATATAGAATGTAACGGTAGGACTTGCAGTAATCTCGGCGTGTCGTGTCGTGATTGAAAATTGTGCATGATGTCGGACGGTAAAAAAAACTGCAAAGTCAAACGAGGGAAGTAGTGTACCGTGTGTTTTATTATTTTAAAAATGAAACCGTTGCCTCAGATACTCTTGAAAGTGTGAAATGTCAGACATCTATTGCTATGGGAATCGTATCAGAACTATTGAGAGGATTGTTCGTAAAGGGTGATTGGAAAAATAATGGAAAACTACAGTTCAGTACTCTTGGAAAGAAGAGCCCGAGGAAGAGTAGCCTGACTGCCGATTTTCCGGAATACAAGAACACTGATTTGCGTCATATTGTGCACGAATTTCACAAGACAAAGGGAATCGTGTGACAGTAGCACAATTAAACCAGAAGATACGAACTGACTTGGATTGGCATGGATCTAACGAGACCTTGAGGGGTTTATTGCACAACATGGGATTCAGCGTGGAGGAGAGCTCAAAATAATCGAAAGGCACGACATCTGATCACTTCGAATTTCTTATTTAGAGAAAATAAAATATTTCCGAAGTCAGGATACACAAATTGTTTATCTGGACGAAACTTACCTGCATAGTGGACACACTTCTTCGAAAAACTGGACGGGTGAGTCAACAAAAGGGTTATTTGCAAATATGTCCAAAGGGTCAGAGGCTTATAATCATACACGCAGGATGGGAAATGGGGTTCTTACCTGGATCCCTATTAATGTTCTAGTCGGGAACAAAAAGTGGTGATTACTATTCAGAAATGAATTCTGGTAATTACTGAAAGTGGCTGGAAAATAGTTAATCCCCAAGGTGCCAAGAAATTCGGTCATTTTTATTGATAATGCGCCGTACCATAATGTGCAAACCAATCCAGCACCGTCGTCGAATTCCAAACAAAAAGCGCCATGTAACTTACAAGTTTGACAACTTGTTACGAAGTCATGGACATACCGTTTTACGCTTACCACCCTACCCGGATTTGAATCCCATGGAGTTAATTTGGGCCACAGTAAAACACAACGTTGGTGTAAGAAATGTCACGTTCAAATTGGATGATGCAAGGATGATAGCTGAAGAAGAATTCAGCAAGATAACACCCGAAGATTGGAAGAAGCGCTGTGACCGTGTGATTAAAGTAGAGGACAAATATAAGGAGCATGAAGTGTTTGTTGATAATCTCAGTGAAGTGAATCTTCTAATTATTAACTTACAAGATAGTAGTGACAGTGACTGTGATAGTAATTAGATAGTGCATATGTACCTATGTATTTATCTCTTCATTGTATAATGTTGTTTCACTTGTTTTCTTTTTCATTCGGTTTTTGGTTCCGATAGTAATTTGATAACTCTTTACATGTATGCATATGTATTATTGACATTATTTTTAGGTTTCCATTTTCTTGTACTACCTGCATTATTTTGTTTACTTAATTACGCATTAATACTGTACGATGGTTGGCACGATCTGAGGCTAGCGCCTACGCGTCTCATCCCCACCGCTCGCCATCATTCATCTGTTTTGGTGTACTCTACTTATTTATTCCCTCTGAATTTGAGCTTGCTAAAGGATTAGAAACGCATCCTAAAACCTTTTCGTTTAAAAACCGGCTTTTACTGCCAATATTACTATCAAATATCTTTTAGGTAGTCTGAAGGATAAAGTAGATAAAAAGGCAAAGCAGGCTTGTATCGAATACAATGTTGTAGTTGTAATCTTAAATATATTGGGGAGACCAGGTGTTCCATAGGAGTTGGATTTAAAGAGCATTTAGCTCATTTTAGGTTTGGGAGATTTGATAGGTCAAGTGTCGCCCAGCATATTAAAGACACGTCTCATCCTATAACTTGTAAAATCTTAAAACTAGTTAACAAATTTCTAACAACAGGGAACTGAATACGTTTGGAAACACTTTATCCAAAGGGAGAAAGATACTTTAATGAATTCAGATTCCAAGATCTGCGTTGTCTGAACTAATTTGACAAGGGATTTACTCAAGCGTGAAATTCAAATAGTATAAATCATGACGCTTTGTTGACTTGACTCCACTTATACTGAAGTCCTGGTGAGGAGAATATCCTCCGGTTAATCCACCCAGACATTCAAGAAGTTCTACTGCAGATTTCATTATATTCTGATTTTAATGAACAGCACTTCATGAGCCACCCACATTGGAATGCCTCATTCCGTTTATTTCCTAACACTACAAGATTTTTAACGGTATCTTTGGTTTTCACAGAACATTTCTTTTAAGTCTTATAGTCGGGACTCGGGACATGGAGGGTCGGAGCAGGAGGATTCGCCACGCAACATCATAGCCGAAGCCAGACTGAACAATTCCAAGGACACCCGTCGCCAGCCATATCTGCAATCCGAGTTC
The DNA here is from genome assembly GCA_025024175.1 of Rhyzopertha dominica. Lineage (NCBI taxonomy): Eukaryota > Metazoa > Arthropoda > Insecta > Coleoptera > Bostrichidae > Rhyzopertha > Rhyzopertha dominica. The sequence goes on along the minus strand of QCXZ01000086.1, from coordinate 24,208,712 downwards.
AACCAAGCCATGGTCAACAACTTTCAGCAAATGGACTACCGTCAACACGACTCGATTCCACACCCGAAGCACCTGCCGTTACCGCAGAGCTTACAGCCGCATGGCATACGCAAGAAGAACGGGAATTTTTTAAGGGCCACGAGTCCATGGAACCACACATATACTGAGATCCACGATGGTAGGATGCAGAGGGTCTTGGCTGCCGAAGACGATCCAGTTTAATGAGGAAATCGAGCGAAACGAAATTCAGGTGTCCGACATGAGCGACGAAGATGGGAAAAGACAGAGCGATATGAGTAGGCAGTCGTCCCGCTCGTATGGAGATCACAGGCCACTGATACCTTATAGCCCGGCTGCTGAGAGAAACATGCATTCATACTTGGAAGTCATGAAACATCATAACAAGGATTTGGGACGCTACACCCCCGAAATAGATCACTACAGTATGATGAGGCAGAGTGGCTATAGGGGTGATACCGCACGTTCTCTGGCTGCTGTGCTTGATGGTGAAACGGTTGTCTGCCATCTGGAACCGCCTGAATTATATCATCATGACTCGTATGCTTCGCGAACTCTCGTCCTCCCCCAATATAGTGAGAGTTAGGTAACTGCCATTTGAAAGTGAATATCTGTGATTACCCCGCATGATCAGACTTTGTTGATCAAATTTTAAATTTAGTCGTAGTAGCTCAGTTCGTATGAATGAAAAACGGAAAGTGATAATTTTTGTAATAAGATGAAATGACTATTTTATTAAGGACTATTGCGTGAAAACTAGACGTGAGTTATTCCAGTCATGTTGTACATTATTTTTTTTATAACGCAAATATTTAATTTTGTACTTTCTCTTTTTTGTGTACATTTTGTTTTTTATTTATAGAGACAAGGGTTTTAATTTACTTTGCAAAACTGGTTATTTTTTATTAATTATCGCACCGACTTTTTGATGGTTAGACATGAAAATGAAACTCAACATCTTGTTTTTTCTTGCAGTACCAGTTCAGCAGAGTTCGTTTAAAATCCCCTGGTTATATGATTTTTTTAATGCTTCAGCCCAATGCCCCGTTACTTAATTAACACTTAAGTGTGGAACACCACTAACTTGCCCAAGCTTGGTGCATTTAGAAGTGTTCCCTTTGCAACAATTTAAATACAGTTTAGCCAGCACTAATTGTAAATAAAGACTTGGTGGTTAAAATTAAAAGAAAGCACTCAAATCACCTTGGATTATACGCTTCTTATTGGAAAAGCAATTTACTTTTAGCAGCCTTGAATGTGAAGTCACCCTGGTGATGGCTGTATCTCGTAAGATACCTTCTCTTTTCTAAGGGAAGTGCATTTCTGTTTTAGAATCGTTTTGGTGCATACCTGATGTTCAGTGTAACCTAYTTCCATTTCTGTGTACCATGCACCAAAACGCTTCTATTCTTTATGGCCATAACTTGCAATGTTTTCATGTTGGTTCATCAGTAGCAGATGTGTTTCCTGTTATTCATACTTGGTGTTGCCGGAAATATGTGTCACTTTAGCCGAAAGCTACTGTTGATTGAATATTCCAGAGAACAGAAGTTTTAACTATATTCATTATTGTGTTTATTACATACTCCTGTAAATATTGTATAGCGCTTTGTACATGTTGATTAATGGTAACAACGTTAGTTAGGAATATATTGTTATTATTGCTATGGCAATTAGCCCCATAGCTAAAATCAACAATACACCATTATAAAGAAGAATGTAAAATTTAACATTAAATGAAAAAGTCTGACCAATAAATTTAATTTCTCGTAGAAATACATACCACCTTTATTTAATCCTTTATTAAAAATTGTTACATCTGGTTCCAATATGATTTCTTTTTTTATTTCAGAAAATGAAAATATCGATTCAACTAAATTTTTGCGAAGTGTGTAGCACTTCATATTTTCATATTTTCACTATGAAGAGCTGTCAGCTACTATTTTTGTATGTTCTCTAGCATATGCGATTTCTCGCAATAAAGTATTATTTATTTTGCATAAAGCAACCTTATCAAAAGATGGGCAAAAAAACCACCATGTTTTTCTGCAACAACACGATTGACATTTTGACATTACGATTTTTCAAAATTAAATTAAATAAATTGAAATTAGAAGAAAAAAACACGAGAAATTTTACTCGGGCGAAACACCCAACAACTGAGCCAATCATGGGGTGAGAAAAAATACATAGTACTTCTGTATTGTGAATAAGGACATATTATAGTGCAATATACTGGAATATGTAGGGATAATATGATTAATTGTCAATAACTTTACTTGGTGTGTTCAGAATTTAGAGTTTTCTTAAAAATACTTTCTCTTAATAATTGTAATTTCGTTATATATCTTTATACACAGCTTGTATGGTTCAGGAAGCAGATAGAAATACCAATTCACAAAAAAGGTAGGGCACAATATTTAATAACTTACCGCTATTGTAAATTATCCATACATTAGCGAAAAAGTTCTTTAAAGATTCCATTAGATATTTTCTTAAAACATCAGGTTACTGCTGTTGCGAAACTGTATGAACATGTGAATTTTGTTTTAGTAATATGCGGGCATCAATACTGGTATAGAAAAATTTATTGATTTGGACCATGTAAACATTGTAGAGATTCAAGTTTTCACTTTGGAAAATTTACTTGTAAAAGAGCGAATATTTCTTCACCCTCCAGCAGTGAACCTATCTGATAAACTGAATTTAAATGTGGTGTTTTCTTAAAAGGAAAATGTGATAGCTAATTCTGATCTAATCAAATATGTAATCGTCGACCTAATTAACAAATCACTAATACAAAAATGTTAATTTCACAGGAGTTACCAATATCCCCCCAATCTTCAATTATGAACGTCACTATGGCTACTTCGCTAACATTGCCATCAGGAGCTATAAATAATATTTCTTAGGAAGTTTTTTAAAAGTTTGCTTATCATTTTATTACAGACCTCATTAATTATAAAAGCTTTTTGGTACAGCTATTTAAAACCAAGCTTTAAATTTAGTCTTAATGCTTGATGTGGCTTAATTCGGGTTTTGAAAAGTTTTAGAAACTAATCATATTTTTGCTTTTCTGACTAGAAGAAAATTTATTTTATTACTTGGGAAGAATTGCACAAAAACAGTGTGCATAATGCATAGTCTACTATCCAAGCAAACTTTGTTTTCAAACATGGTATCAAAACAGAATAAACTTTGTTTGGGACACTTCATTTTAAAGATGTGACACAAGCTCTTTTTCTAATCACGTAACAACGTTAACTAGTATCGCGATATATAAAATAAATATTTTATGAACAAATAACACTTATAGATATATTTTCTATTTTATATAAAGATACATCATAATTTTTGTTATGCAGTCTACATGAACACATTATTGTGGTAACACATAAAGCACTACATCTTTTTCAGTTTGCGTATTTTATTGTACTTTTTTAAATTTCTCCATTTTGGGTTCAGACGGCATTTTGTAATTAGGCATCTCAAAAACTTGATTTCCAATAGGGTTCAGTTCATTAAACATGTTCGTATTTTCATAGCTATCTTCCATAACATTTTTTTGTTCCACTGTATAATTCCAATTCAGAGGATCTACTTTATTATAGGTCTCTTCGATCTGTGGTGCTGCAGTAGTCTCAGTAGTATGCTGTGATGTAAATCCCGTCTTCTTTACCTTTCTAATTTTTGGCCTGAAATCTGGACATTTGAATTGTTTTCTCATAACGTGGAACACATTCCAATTAATGTACTCTTCGGGTGTGATGCATTTCGGTGCCACTTTTATGTCGTAGACGTATTTGTAAGTCATATGATCTTCGGTACACGAAAGCCCTTTGTCGTAAGTTGTGTCGCAGGGTTTTATGCTCCTCTGTTTGACTTTGTTTACCACCATTGGTTTCCACTCACTCATTTCACATGAGCAATGCCAGGGGTTCTCGTTTAGTCTGAGCAACTTTAGGTGTAATGTTGTAAAAACGTCCCTTGGCAACTGTGTTAAATTGTTGTTGTTCAAATACAGTTCCTTTAAGTGAGTGAGCTGGTCAAATACACCTGGGGGAAGAGTATTTAACATGTTTTTAGACAGATCCAAGTAAGTTAGTTTCTGTAATCCAATGAAAGAGTCCATTGAAACATTGCGAATATTACAGCCAGTGAGAATCAACGTTTGAAGATTGGGTAACTCCAAGAAGGCATCAAATTCAATTTCAGTTATATTTCCAATAAGAGTAAGTTTTTCCAAATTTGGCATGCCTGTGAGCAGTTCTCGCTGAAGCAGTGGTATACTAAGTTGATGAACAGTTAAGCTCTTTAGTGTACTTAGTCCTACAAACGACTTGGGCATCAAAGTTAAGGAAGTGTCATCAGCTCCTACTATTAATGACTCAGTAGTATTCATAACTTCAAATGTATTTGGATATATAACTGTAATCGGATTGTTGCCGAAGTTAGCTAACTTCAAATTGGGAAACGGAGGCAATGAAAGCTCTGATAGTTGCGAAAAATTGTTGTGAGACAAATCTAAGTATTCTAATTCCAAAAGTCCTGCTAAATCGGTGATTTGTATATTTAATAAGTTGTTCCAAGCTAGAGAGAGCGACTTGAGATGAGGTGTTCCATAGAAAGTGAAATCTGGTATAAAGCGCAAATTATTCTTTTCTAAAACTAAAAATTTTAAGTTCTCCAGTCCATCAAACATTTCCCAGTGAACATTATTCAATTCACAACTGCTGATACGCAACAAAATTAGATCTGCAAATCCAATAAACAGGGGAGAACCGTCATGTTTACCGCGCTGCAGATATTTCTTGTAAGGCAAAACTTCTTTGACATCTTTCCTCAGAAAAGTCAGTGGGTGTAAATTTGTATCATGCTTGTCCAGATACTCAAATGTTACTGTATCTTCATCGACTTCATTCAGAAACTTCTGCACTTGCTGTTTGGAATTTTTTAAATGTACTTTCTCTAAATTTAAATACTTCATTTCTGGAGGTGAAACATCTATTTCACAGTTAAATGTGCTGTTGTTACCAAAGTGTCCTGATTTGGACCCTATCAATTCCAAACTAATTAGAGTTTTAAATTTTTCTAAATAACTGAATTTGAATGTTTTGTTGCCTGATTCAGATCCTTGTATTAGTGTTAAACTTTCTATGTTTTCGGGCAAATGATTTATGAGTTCAAGGGGTTGAACATCTGTTACCAGTACACATGTTGCTGATTTAACAATGTCTTTATCTGCGAAGAAGTCCTTGTCAAATGGATCTTCGTAATAGACCTAAAATTTTATTTAAACACTGCAGGTCTTAACAAAACTTATACTATCGTTCCTACCTCGTTGTTTATTATGTCGTCCATTACATTTAATTTACGTTGAGGTTCTTTGCCTTGTTGCATAAACCTGTATATAGCCATTTCAGTTGCATGCTCCAGTCGACAAGTACATGATTTTGGACAGACAACTTCTTCATCCCACAAACCAAACACCTAAAAACAATCGCATTTAGTTTTAGATTACAAAATAGTTTTAATCACTTACATTAGGCACTTTAAAACTTGATAATAATACAATTAACAATAAGTTTTCCATTGCAAAGGCAAGCACAACACAGTTCTGCGGAGATATCCAATAATATAGTTGATATGCTGCTCAGGAAACTCCCACACTCACTTCCCATTTTCGAAGTCTTATCAAATATCATTGAGGAGTTTAGTATGAGTAAAGTGTGTAATGGGATACGGTTGAAAGGAATATTACGTAAACGATCTTAACAATTTCAGATAATGTATAATAGTATTAGTTTAAATACCGTTTACTAAGCAGGCTCCAATAAGCTTAGCACGCAAGCAATTTAAATTTGACGGCCTTCAGTTTGGTTTGGCGCTTAATCAGGTTTACCACAACACCTTTTACCAACTGTCATACAGTGTTGCCGAAGTCAGTACGTTATATTTATATAGTCATATTATATTAATGAGATGTTCCTAAAATTATATTATAAGCCCTTCGTTAGTATTATAATAATTATAAATTTTTGTTCTACCATTCCCATTTCATAGGTCTCATATGCTATTTGCTTCAAAGTTGTATATCTCCATTAATAATAAAGGTATTGGCGTGAATCAAAAAAGGAAATTGTTCAGGAAAGATGAAGCTAGTTTAATTCCAGTTGACATCTGCAGTTGTAGCTAGTGCATCTCTTAAGGAATTGTAAATTTTGTAGGAAAGAAGCATCCTCGTTTAAACACCTTGTAGATACTGAAGACTAAAATTTAAATGAAAATTTTGAAAACAGCATCATACTTGTTAACACCTTCGTATCATTTTTTCAATGCTCAAATTGATCGTAAAATGCTTCCCAACCTTTTACACTACCAGAAAATAGTAGAAATATTTTCTTTTCTTCAAAATGTTATTTAACCAATACTCTTAACTATTTACAAACAGTGCTTCTTTGTCAACTTACTTTTGAATGGTCGGATAGACGGTCTTGGCTCTAAATTTTCAGCTCAACAATTTTAAAATTAGATTGAAGTATCGTGACCTCTAATGGCCCTGTGCATTTTTTTCAACACACCTTGTAAAAATAAAATAAATCTGTTTACCAAACCGCTCATTGTTGTTACATAAGTGTTTGTTGACCCCAACATTGATGGACTGCATAGTTATACAACATCCGAACCACCTTGAATTCGCACAATTAGTCATTTTCGTCTTCAACTTCGAGGAAGGAGGTTCGGTGCCCGATACGGATAGCAATTCGTTGATATCTGGAAGAAGACATCAAGCGTAAGTCAGTTTTGCTAGTCTATTCTAATCTATTATTCCATAATTTCTTATTTAAACTGAATTCAACCAAACACGGACATCCATGTCCAGGCAACCATTTCCATTGACCAGTGAAGATCATTATAGATTAAATCAAGTCAGGTATTACAAACTCTATTCTGATAGACCACTGCAATATTAGATTCAGTATTCATAAAACGCAAACAAGTTAAGAGGTGTACAAAATCAGTTCGTGTCCCGAGCAGTACGATTCTCGAGAAGGATCCGTGAGGTTCGATCATTCCCGAAGTTAACGAACACACCCATCATTTCCCAGTTAAACCGGGATATCTATAGATCGTGACTACGTTGGCCTGGCGCAATTGCATACTGCGGGTGCTTTGTTAGCTGTAGTTGCATGATTGTTGGGATATCCCGCTTCCCATATTTCCCCGCTGTTCGTAATTAGGGGATGGTTTGGAAACTGCAGCCAGTTGGGCTCGGGAATTTTACTGCTCTCCTTTAGAATGTGTTGCCCTCCTTTCCTTGATCGCATCACTCATTACTTCCCAATTTTAAGTTGTTCACTAATTAATCAAAACTTGAAGTCCCTTTGTCGCGATGGACTCTCATTGGCGCCTTGGTGTATCACTAGCACTGTCTACCAAAGGCACGATATACTCACTCTGTTGTGACAGAGGGGCTCTGCAACGCTAACCGATGGAGATATCTAGATGAGGACCCACGCCCATTGAAAGCCCAAACATTAAAATTATTTGTCCTCCTGTAAGTCTTGTAGGTTTCGTATGCTGGTTTTTTGTGCACTTCAGTTTGCATTCTATATTTTATGACATCATTGGCTGTTCGTTAATTTAATAATAATTTAAAGCTAATATTAATCATTAGTGCCTGCTGTTCCCGTGAATTTTGTTTTGTCTTTAAATGTAAAGCAAAGTATTGCAGTGATCCTTAGHTAATCTCTTAAACAAATTAAATAGGTCGTTGGGTAGATTAGTACTGCTTTGTTTTATATTTAATAAGCTATAATTACTGTACTTCTAGAACACAAAGATGTTTAGAAACATTTATGTGTTTTAGACTGCTAACCGTCCATTTATATTTTTAATTTGTCACTGTAATGTTGTTATGGACAACGAGCAGGGAGGACAAGGAGAAGTTTCTGTAAAGCGAATGTAATTGCAGAAGCTTTTTCCTCTTCAGCCTACACGTGTGTGATCCAGCGTTGTCCTAAAGTTGATATCTGTGAATATTTGGATCACCGGCGTCCTCTGTTAAAATAACAAATGAATTTTTGTTATTGAGCCAATGAAGAAAAAATTAGATGTAGGTTAATTCAAATCGATTGTTAATTAAAATTGTTAATAAACCACTTATTGCGGTGGTTTTTACAAAATGTACCCCGAAGAGCTACGTAAGGCATGTGTACGTCAATAGGGCGTAAAATACTAACTCAGGTGCAAATTTTGCTAAATTTACCTCAAGCGGTTTTACTGTAGTAATTGGAAGAAAGTTTTTGGTCGTCATCTTCAGGGAACTCTAGCTCCCTTTAGGAAGCATTTCCGGATATATGTCCGTGAGAACTTTATTTCCTGTTTAACCTAAAAAATCCCGCTCTTGAATTCTTTAAATGTATTTGACGGACATCCCGTATAAAGTAACGATGAATGATAGTTCCCCATCGTTTGCATTAGATGGCGCGAAAGGAGCGGGTTACTACCCGGCGGCATCTATAATCAGCAAGGTTGTATGCGTAAATACACTTTTCATAGGCTAATAAGTTTCTCACGCTTTAACATACGACTCAAGTTTAAAAGTTCACGTATTATTCAGCGAGAACATACCAAGAAATTAATCATCTTTTATCGATAACCGCTCAGGCACCCTGCATGAGGCATAGGTGCGTTACTGTTATGATGTTTGCCCCTCCCTTTGGCTCCGAGAGCACAACTACTTATAACTTATAGGCACTTTCGACATCTCGTGTGGTGGTTTTGCAATTTTTGTTGCATAGCTCGACAAAGACCCGGCATTCGAAAAAGCTGATTCGCCGACTAAATGTCCAATAAATCATTCGCATAAAGCGCAACGTTCGCCTCAGTACCTTCGTTGGCAGCGTCGTGAAATAAAACTATGTATAATAATTTTCGTGTTTTTATCTGGATGCTGTGTATGGCCAACAAAGAAAAAGCACGGGCTAGCGTTTTGGGAATGCTTTATGGACGCGAGGATTAAGTTTAGCATATGAAATGAGCACGTCAAAATATTTTCGCGGATTATTCACGTGATGTTCGAACTTTTCGTTCACGATGCGTATTCGTTTTGACCGGTAAGGGTCATTAGGCCAAATTTATCGCATGCAGGACGGCAAAAAAGCCCCAATACAAATCGCTTTTCTTCTGCATCTGACGAGATCTGTATCTTATGTGTGGCGTTTTGTTTTTCTATCGGCTCGTTATACTCAAGTTTAGTCCTCTCGACGACAAAGGTGACTGCAATAAAGAACCCCGTTGTGCAGGTGCAGTGTTTYCGCACCCGGACTGGCTCCTTCATGAATGAGGTAAAGCAACACTCGAATGTCTATTGTTCAGTTCTATTTATCTGCACAAATACTTCACACCTTTTATACTGGCTCGCCAGACGGATCGTGGCACCGTAAGTCCCGAATGCGGGGCGTCAAAGGTCCCAATGCGATTTGCCCAGACCGCGTGACGAATGCGAAATTTGCCTCGGCCAAACAGGATTTGAACCCAGGACCCCCACGAATTTGACGTCTTATGACGAAATCTCGGCGTTCGCATCCAGGGAAGAATCGGGGATGCAAAGCACTCATACTATTGCCTGTCCGCACTCCATCAATCTCCCAGGCGACATTCTCGACGTAGGTTACCAATGTTTTTGGCTAATGGCTGTTCGATTACCGTTTTATGGCGGCATTAGGGAATTCGATGTCATCGTTCGCACTTTCACATCGAGCGATCATTTTCATGTAATTCAAGAGTAAACAATCGTTATAATCCAGTGCTGAAAAGCTGAAATGTCGACGAACCGAAAATTACACCGCACCCTATAATTTTTTGAAGAACCTCCTAAGCTTTTCCGATAGGTGAAATATGCTAAAACCTGGCTTAATTAATGAATCTTGTGGATTTAGATTCGGCAAATTTTCAGTAAATAAGTCTCGCAAATATGATGATTTTTATTTATTCTGCCAATACAATGATCAAAGTTTTGTGCTAGCTATGGGCGTACCCAGCTTTTGGTCTAATTATTGGTTCAATTATTAATGATCTTACTTAGGCGATAGCTAGCGCATTCAGTTACATGTCTATCACATTTAACAAAAGATGAGTAGATACATTTTATTTGAAAGAATAAAGATCCGTGATCCACATCACAATGTATAGTAATGTCAAACGAAGTACTAAACAAATATAAATTTCGCCTTAAGCGTCTACTAAAAGAACCAAGTTTTATGATTTCGAATTCGCACATGTCAAATATTAATTAATTAACCGATGAGCTTTTTAGTTTCAACTTTTTGCATTAGAAGCTTTAGRAATTTAAGTTAGGAGTGAATAGGTAGCTAGTATAGATAAAAAATTTATCAAAACTGAAAATGAGGAAACAACCTTGAAACAGTACCTAAGACTGTACTGATTTAAGCTGCTGGTTTAGCTAATCTTATTTGAACTTAAAAATACAAGTTATAAGCCCCAGCGTTATGCATCAGCTGGCCAAACTCCACCAATCGCATTAAATTGATGGTCGTTTTATCTCTATCAATTTTTACTCATACATCGAATTTTACTCAAATTTCTGCATAATTTTAGAACCACCATTTGTTATTGTTCTCAAGCTGCAAAGATCCTTTCATGTATTACCTATATTCATCTTGCTGACTGTCCTTGATTTGCAAAATATGGCTCAATATCGCCAAAAACGTATGTTAAATTTTTTTATGGAATTTACTTGACTATAGTGAAATCTGTAGGATTAACAATTGAATGCACAGTATAAATTATTACAAATGTAGGTATTCCTTTCCCTATGATGGCAATGCAAGTTGTACTTCGATTGTTACTTCTGCGGCAGTTTTTATGTGACATAAAAGTAATTTATGTTTTTAACTTTAATCATTAATGCATAGTTTATGTACCTAAAGCACCTAATATCGTCATCTGAAACTGGATATGAGCACATCGATAATACTCCATTAAACGTGGATATTAGCAAATTTTGGATTAAAAACCGTGATCGCATTCATCTGATATTCTAAATAGATCAAATTTGAGTACTACTTTTTGATCTTTGGCTAAAATAATGATCAGGGCCATAACTCGAGTCGATTATATAGGTAAATGCTAGATAATAACCAGACACCGCAACACATCACTAAAATGTTAGCATATTACATCTCAATGCTCGACGACGATTTTGTACACATTATGAGTAGGTACTGTGTATAATCAGAATTAGATAGTTGCATAAAATCATGCAAGACGTGCTTTGATATAAACAGAATATAGCATCTTTTATTTAGACTGAACCTTTGGGTTTATTTGATTATCACATTTTTCATTTAACTGTTATTTTTTAAGTTAAGCCAACCTCCGTAGTCCGCCAGTGCACCGCTTGCAAAAATTAACCCAGCATTTAATATTTTAACCGAAATTTTAACCAAATTAAGCCTCATTTAAATAAACTGAAATATATTTAATCCGTTTTTCAAAAACTCTTTTGTATACTTGTATTTTAACAGCACACCGGATTTAATTCGTGCCTATAATACTACTGGATTCCTAAAACATACTTTAAATAGACTTACATAACTTAGTTGGGATGGATTTTTGCTCGAAATAACTGATATTTTTGAAAGTTTATTGTTTCTCTGTATTAATTTTGAAATTTGGAACTAAGAAGATCGGAGTTACCGCCAAATACAAGTATGTAACCGATTCTGTGATTTCCACATAACAGAATTATGCATAGTTGAACAATTTCTATAAGAAAAACATATTAGAAGAGCTGAGCCTGACCTGATCTGACCAAAATAAGTTGGGAAACCGTTTGATAACGACTTATTGAATGTAATTTGCATAGGTTAAATATGAGTTCTGGATGAAAATTGTGAAATACGCTTGTCTATAAATTTTACTTCATTAACAATTTCGTAAATACGTACTTAATTAATCAGCTAAATGTATGGAAAGTGGGAAGGGCCTCGGGTTGACAGTCCAGCTCCAGGGGGGGCAGCTGCCCCCCCCTTGGGTACGCCCACGGTGCTAGAATTTATTTTACGATAGCCATATTAATAAACAATTCTTAAACTTTGACTCTCGCGTTACCAGCAATTCTTTTCTAAACTTTCCTGTATAAATACAATTACATGTTTTACCGTACTTCTAGTCATTTTCTAATTCTTTTCGAAATAGCCATCGATGTAATCCCGCAAGAAATATGGACGTAAAAAAAGAAGTCCTAATAAACATGGGTCCGCAAAGTAACGATTTCGGATATATGGAAGTCTATTCTTTTTTACCTGGAGTTGTTAATTTTCACAATTTGAGCCGAAAAAAATCCCCATGCATGACGCAATATTTAAGGATTAATTAAAATTAATTTCCATAGTTGCCCCTACTACAATTCCAGATTATTTAGTTTCTGAAAATCATTTGAGTTGTGTCTTGGGAAAAAAAGAAAGAATTTTTTAATATTGTTGTGGAACATATTCCGATACGATACTGATCTCGAATCGTAACACGATTCTATCAGGTCCAGCTATTCCTGTATGCTCATTAGTTTCTCCATAATTTGGTTCATAACCATGCGTGGTACTCTTCAATAAGATACATCGAATCTGCCATATATTATGCGGATGTGGTCAAGCCAAGGCCTCAGTAATCCGATCGACGCGTGGTTGCCTAATGTCATGTTTTCTCATGTTTCCGTATATTTTTGAAACTTCTATGCTTGGCAGCGAGATAACTCTGGAAACAGTCGATCACTTTTGACTAAGGTATATACAGACCGACAAAAAGCGCGCAGTGCAAATGAATAGGCAACGAATGAAGCGAACAAAGTAAACAAGGTGTTCTAAAGTCGTCTAAGTGCTAGTGAACGAAGTATAGTGTTCTGAATAGTGGTTTACTGGATTAGTACTAGAGATTCATTTAAGGTCATTATTCCCCATTCCCATGCCATCTACCCGATAATATAATACGAAGTTTGTATTTTTGTTACAGTCTCCAGTAAACGTAGCTGGTGTTAGAGGTTACTAAATTAGAGTAGAAGTAGAAGCAGGTATTTGCATACTGTAGAATAATAAAATGGCCGTATGAAAAGTAATCTAAAGTACTATTTTCTATTTAAAATGGCGTTTTTTTTTGTTTTTGTTAATTGATACCGAATCTTTATCGACCACTTTCAAATGTAACGCCTAAAACTGTCTCATCATCATTACTAAGATGTAGTAGCAAAAATATCTATAAAAAATATTTCAAACGCCTTTGACTTTCGAATTTTGTGCAACTACTTTTAGAGACCAGCTGTCTGAGAAGTGAAAGGCTTGCATTGTGCACGCAACCTAATAAGCATTCGCGATTATTTACACGTACATGCCACACTAGACATGAATGATAATAGAAAGTGTAAAAATACCGTGAAAGATTCATCAAATTCGTAGGGAATATGCGGGTATTACGTAACGTGGTGTCAAATAACGAATTTTTAAATTGGAGTCAGTTGATTTTTACTTGCTTTTCGACTTTCGTCGTTTTTTCTTTGTTAAATACTTATTCATTCGTTTCAGAAATATGTTTTGAGTACGTTAAAAAAAGATTATAGAACGCAATACAGAACACATCTGCCAAATACAAAATAACTATTGAATACTTTAATGGGAATAGCTCCAAACGATAGTAAAATAGTAAAAATAGTCTAACTCATTGTTTCATGTAAATAAAAGCATTTTGGAGTGAGTTATAGAAATAAACTATAAGTGAGATCGATATAGCACAATATATTTATGCTTAAGTAAAGTCACGTGAGAGCGTAAGGCTTTTGGATATTCATGTATAGTTTTCTATGTTCAAAGGCTAAGCAGACGAATGTAGGTGTACTTTAAAAGGAGCTCTATGTCACAATACGTTCCACAAGCAGAATGTTTGCATATATATACTTGTTGATACCCCGCGTAGGCATGGGTGAATGCAAAGATCATAATTCCACGACTTCAAACCCCTAGTTGGGGGTCAGGCAACGGGCTCATCGTTTCTATGCGACAGATGATTATGTGTCCCACTGTGCAGGATATTGCAAGGTCTTGTTATACTGAGACGACGTTATTCACATTTTGTTAAAAGTACGCCGTGAATATCATTTTCAAGCTTGTTATCTATGTACCGGGGAAATATTTCCGTTTCGTAAGCCGCTTTCAGAGGACAAACATGCGAGTCAAAGGTGGTTTTATTAGGAAATGTCTGATGAACAGAATTTCAATTTGCTTAAGCACGGCAGGAACCTCTCTATAATGATATAAAAACATCGAAGAAGTTATTCTGCTCTGCGACGCGAACCCAAAGTTCTAGCTGTGTAACCTTTAACTGTCATTTACTATGGACAGTTCTGGAGGCCTGAGTCTTTCAATTATTAAAGTGTGACACTGGCGTCCCAAATTCGATGTATAAATGGATGTCGACGTTTTTAGAGGCTATCAGAAAGATTTACCGATGCTGCAAGTCACCCTGTCGAAAGATCTTAGGAGATTTGACAGTAGAGAAGGACCATGACGCTTTTGCGATACCTTACACTTTAATGAACTGTTTTCATAGCAGGAAGTCTGTATACATGGAAAAATGCCCCGGGACCTTTGTATACCTGTTTTAATTAATTTCGCATGAAGTTTCTTTGAAAACAGCCCCCGCACGCATGCGAAAGAAATTAAGCTTGCCATTTTCGCACGGAAATAAAAAGGGAGCCGGTGTGTAGTGCTTTGTGCGACATAACTAGGCGCGAGCTTTGAAAATCACCCCTCCTTTGTCGGGGGCCATCAGGGACTTTCGTGATCTGGCATAACCGTGTCCAGTGGTGGCTCCGCGCGGGGCAGTCTTTTCCCCACATTTCCCGAAACTGGAGGCACCATAATTTATCGGGAAACCTCTATTTTTATCGTGGTGCTCGAGAGCTACGAGACCGTTGCCCGCCGACGTCGGGCGCCCCTGGGGGAGCGAAGCGCAGTCCGCCGCTGGTATTTTCTAGATCGAGGGGAACGCCGGGGCTTCCCGTCGAGCTCGCTGATACTTCCCGGCTTTTGTTTCTGGTGTGGGCGGTTATTAACATGGCCGCCCCGTTTACGTGGAGCGGATTGGTCAACGGTCGAGACGCCTTCATTAACGCACACTTCATTATCTTAGTGTGAACGCGTACATGCACTTCACGCGTCCTGTGGAGTTCTTTTATATGCGTTACCCTATACGTGTCCGCAGGACCGGCTCTAGCCCGCTTGGGGTAGCTGCGGTGTGTACGGGGTCGATGGAAAGGTACGGGGAATCGAAATGCTTGTTGGGAGTTTCGTTTTGTTTAATTGGTTAATATCGAGGCCGACACAAAGATATCCAGAAACTATCTTGATCCTTTGGCTGAAAAAGGCTGTGACTCACAAATTACAGAACACAAGGCAAGCTACAAGTAACAAAACTGATTTATCACACCGACATAACAGATCACTTCCCTATATTATCTAGAATATATGTTGGCAGTATGCCATAAACTGAATTCTCAAGGAAAAAATTATTACCAGGATTAATATAAAAAAACTGAATGAAAATGCAAACTTTGATGAAGTGGAAGGCACGTTAAATGATCCAGATCTTGCTGTCAAATATATATATATATATCATATACTTGTAGACCATAAGCTACCATCTAGCGAAAACCCGAGGTCAATTCGACGCTTAGGAGACGACAATTCGCTATTAACGGACAGGCGGGCGGAGAATGAGCTAAAAACTCACAGAATATACAATGATGTCAGGTCAGTATTAATGTATGGTTATTCTTCAAACTAGTGACCTGTTGGACATCATCTCGAAGACTGTTGTATTCCTCTCCATACAGGTACTCTATTAAACTAGATTATTAAGTTTAACGTTGCTACTTATATGCACTGGAGCCGGTCCTGGCGCACGTATACAGCAACGAATGCGTCCGCTATTCCTGCCGATGCCATTAAATGTCTACCATAAAGAGGGCGGCTTTCAGGACGAAGCAGTAATTAATTTTCCGATATCAATATGTGACATTTTCTCCCTGATATTTATTGATTACGAGTCGCACCGTTGTAATTTTATCAGGCTTTTACGGAGTGCCTTTTGCACGGGCTCTCAGTTTTCAGACGGTGCAAAAGGACGCTAAAAACGCCGGAAAATAGATGAAACTCCCCCGACTCCTTCGAGTATCAATCACGAGATGTCTTGCGATGGTCGATGCACCGTTGCTTTTTTTCTCCCGGACAGGGTGGGACGGACCACTTTTGAGCACCATGCCCATGGGGTTGAAAAATCAATAACCCCTTCAGCTGAAGCCCCATGTATGCGTCATCACCTTGGGCATTTTGCAAATGGCACTTAACGTACGTTATTCAGCCATTGCTTTCAATTCTTGATTTTCAATGAGTATACTGGGTGTAGCGGAGTACAGACCCTCCCATAAACAATTGAACTTCAACTGGAGCCCATGGTTGCTAGGCGTGAATAATTCTCCCCTTCAACMATTACCTGCACTTCAAGTACGAGAAATTGTTTGACACCGGGGTACAGTAGGACCTCTTCGAGATGAACTCCAAAATTACATAAACGCTGTCCTACACCCATTATTCAACAATTTGTTGTGTGACACACGCGATTGTGAAATACGAATGAAATAGTTCAGTATGCAAGGCCACTATACAAAGAATGACGTTTGGTTGTGTCACAAAACCCCGCATGAGTCGTCAAAGAATGTCCTGTTTAGTGTGAAATCATGAGCACATTATTTGAATCAGTGTGTGCTTTTCTGTTTAACGTGCATTTGTTCAGGTCTCGTCAGTAAAGCGAGATGATGGCGCAACGCACCAGCAGCTCTTTGTCTCTCGTGTTAGATATCCGACTGTTTTTCTGGAAACGTCACTAATGGACGTTTAAATGGAATTAGGTACATACATTCGAACGCGAAGAAAAGATAAGCTGTCTGCACGCCACACACAAAGTCTCAATAACGACCGCTCGACGCAAGAATAAGGCTGATCGCGGCCCAAATGTAAAACAAAAATAATTCCGCATTACCGATGATAACTTTAGAGATTACTCGCATAATCTTCCAGGGTGATTGTAAAAAATTAAGGCCCCGGTACTTGCGCGGCTTTTTCGTAGCCAAAACGAACAAATAGCGGTCACTCCGCAGCATTATTCGTAAGTGGAAGTTCGTATAATCGCAAGTTATGATCCATACCTTTGGCGATGCTGCGTATAGTTCACTTTCGTTTAAAAAGGCTGGTTTTGAATAATCGCTTTAATCTAAAGATTAAGTGGACGTTTAGGGCTACGGACAAATAAAAATATCGAGTTTATGCATACCTGTGACGCCGCCAGACAAAAATTTCATACCGAGAGATTATTGCTATAGCGAGATCCCCACATCTTCCACTGATCCAAATTTTACTGTGTTCTATTACTGGTGGTTAGAAGAATCAGCTTATTGGGTAACAGATTTGTAAGCGAACTATAAGGTATCACCAGCGATATTAATGGAAGTGTACTATTGGCGAGAGCAGCAGTCAAAGAATTTTTGAATGTTTCAGAGCGTTAAAAATCTCGTCCTCAAGAGATTCGCTTCAGACGAATAAAAGAGGGGTAGGATTTGGACTTAATGTTAAGATTTGAGTCAGAATCAATATATACATTACTGAAGAAGCTAGCAAAGGCATTTACAATATCTTGTGGGTTGGATAGTTGCAGATTACTATACGTCTTAAAGCTAGGGATTCTAGTGTTACCCTTTTTACACTTAATAAAAGACCATAGCTTACTTGGATCCGCAGAAACTGCGGCTTCAACACCAGACAAGTAATCCTTGTAAGCCAAGGCAAATATTTCTTTTTGTTTTGAACACGTCACAATATCGTTAAGATCTGAATCTCCCATATTGTCTAAATATCTTGGATTTTTCACGGATACAGTTGACAATCTCAAAAGAAAACCAGGGAGGATATCGACGCCGTGACCGAGATGAAGTGTACCTGAAAACAGACATCTCGAATACTCTATTTAATATATCATGAAATGCATCACAAGCTAGATTAGCATCAGTAACATCACTAAGAAATGACCATACAATATCGAATGGGAAGCTATATATGTAGTAACGGAAAGTTTGCTTTCTTAAAATTATAAGCGAATAATTCATCCAATCTAAATTTGGGATTTGATGTTCGTATGCATGATACATCAATATCCAAAGCAGGATGATGCACAGCTTCAGAGGATAAGGGTGAAAGCGATCAAAGATCAATTTTCATAGACACTACAGAATCTGTCCAAACCGAATCACGTACTACTTACCTTTATTACAGTGCTAGTTTGATTGCGTTTTTATAACAATATTTCATAGCACTCTCAGAAACCTGAATCATTAACAGTGTTATATTCTGTACGACAAGGATACTAACATACATGTTGGCTCTAAATGTTTCTGGGAGAGATGGCGTTCTTTAGGTATCTCCATAAAAATTTAAAACATATTCTCTCAATCTCCATATTCGTATTTATTCATACTATCCATGTGCATAATTGCAATCAACCCATTACCGACTGGCCAGTTATGTACCACTAATTTCGAAAAGTTTGAAAAGACATCGACTGTTCGGGTAATAGCGTGTGGAGAGGATTTTTTCTCATGACATCAGATCATCTTTGCTCTTCATCAGATACAACAGCGTTATATCCTCGAAGTAGTGGAAGCACATGTTTTTTGAGAACGACAGTGTTCGACTACATCTAACTAAAATTAGTTTGGACCACTAATGTCAATTGGTTGTGTTACGTCTAGGACATTTAGGTAAATGATTGCAAAATTTACCCTCTTCCTCCACAAAGTCTAGCGACACTTCGTGATGCTGTACAAGTTTTCTTCCTCGGAAATCAGTGCTGTCAAATTTGAATTCGTAGGACGCAGGAGAACCCATTGATACCACATATCTTGACTCTGAAAAAAGCATGTGATCAGGAACCATCTCAATGTCTCCTAATGAAACTTAAACACTTTGGGTTGATAGGCAAGTTGTTGCATTGAATAAGGAATTCCTTACTGAGAAATTCTTGAATGTGGGAGTTAAAAAATATGTATTAAGCAAGCACCTAGTAACTTGCTAGGTACTGTGTAATCTTGCACTAGTTTTTTGCTGATGATACAGATTTTTTGGTAATCAATTTAGCAGTGTCTATCTTAACTGCGTTAAGAATGGTTAAATGACTATTGCATCTAACACTGAACAAAGACAAGTGTGTTGTTACCTCATATTGGCTTAAAGAACTAAAGCAGCCTTATCTTCTATTTATATTAGACCATTTTTGGATTAGGGTGGGTGTAGTGGAAATTGCATCAATAAGCTAGCACGTTTTGACGGTTTTTTGTTGGTTGTCTCGAAAGGGCAACTATATTATTCGATTGTCCCGATAAACCGTGGCTTTTTCCGAACAATTCAGCTCATGCCGATGGAGCCAGCGCTGCGGTCCGGCTGTAATATTACCGAGAACAAATTTGTATAAAAGGATAAGGCGAGTGTTTTTCTGAGCCGGGCGATAAAATAAAGCACGCCTCCGTCGAAAATACTAATCGGTATCGGTTTATAGACGGGGTTATCGTTAAGATTAACACCTAGTCCCCAAAGTTGAAAACGAATTTGTCGGCCGCAGATAGCCCGAGCATTAATAATACAATAACCAGCGGCGATTGGCCAATAAATAAAAACGTTATCCGCATCCATAGTTTTTATGCACCGAGTTACTATGTATACCCGCCGATAGCCGGGGTATGCGTACGATGAGCCCGTTTTCTCTACACAAGAATGCTTTTAGCCAATATAGTCCAGTCATTTACATAAATGCTCGACGCCTTCATTAAATTACTGCCAACATTTTGTTCGGCCAACAATTATACGCGTTAACAGTTGTTCGGCTAGCTGACCTTTCAGCGGCTGAATTGAAAGACGCACTGGTTTCTAATGTGCGAACTACCGTTGAAGGCAACGATCTTCTAAAGAGAGAGTTGCATTTTATAAATCATATAAGCATCAAGCGTGAATCTAGGATCAAATATGCGGCAGTGATATTTCAGAAGATCGTTGATTCCTTCTAAAGATGTTTTTTTTTTCCAAATGGCGCCGCAGTCGCGTACTCGAAAATATTAAGTGACAGCCATTTCCATTATATATGAGGGGGAACTACTCCAAAGACTGCAACGGTCCTAAACAACGAGGAGGAGGAAGAAGACATGTTGTTTTTCGGGATGGTCCCCACGTAGGTTGTTGGCGTTTCAACACTCATGTGGGTGTCTTCCTCAGAAGTAATTTTGTTTCAGAGTTACTTCTGTAGCAGCACCAACATGAATGTCGAAACGTTAAGACTAAACAGTGAACGTGGGAACCAGCCCGGAAGCCTTCAAACTAAAATATGAGGAGAGGAAGCAACCGAGCTCATTTATTTAAAGAACCATTAACATCTTCCACAAATTCAAATATGGAAGCCACCAATGGCGGGGGTTTTACCAGAGTATTAAAGAGGAGAAATATGGCATTAGTAAAAAGCGTAGGTAAATTAAGTGCTAAAATCTGGGGTGTCGAGAAACTGCATATGTATATGTTGGTCACATCTACAAGAGAGGTAGTCAAACTGCAGCTTCCAACTAAAAAAACCTAGAAACTAAAGGTACCAAGAGCAGCTTTAAAGTAAGCTTAGAACTCAATAGCAAGCAATAATTGTTATTCGATGGCTTTAAATGGGAACAATCAAAGTATTTCAGTATAATGTACAAGGTATCCAAAATAAGCATGATAGTATGGAAGAAAATGGAGTAGAATAATTAATTTGTTTCTAATGTCATTTTCCAAGAAAAGAGACCGATGTGTGTTAGCCATACATGAAGTTAACAACCACACAATAGATTGGGATGGAGTGGATACAGAAATTAACACCAATAAAAGGATAATCTTGGAAATGTACCACATCATCAAAATTAATAACTCAATGAATAAAAAATCGGACACACAAGAATTAAGCAATATCTACACCTATCTGTTACCACAAAAAATGACATGAGAAGCAAATTCATTATTTTTATGTGACACTATTGCACATATTTGATCATTTACACATAGCCTCAAATTTCTGTTAGTATAAGGTTCCTTATAGTTTGTTGTACGAATTAAATATTAATTCTAGATGCTCTGACGAAGAATTTAAATAAATTCGAAAGCTCCGCCAAAAAGAAAAAAGAGTACTCTTTGTGTATAGCTTTCCAGGTCGACATACCCTGAAATACTTGAACTAAACATACTACGACCGTTATAGCATCCAGCTTATTAATTTATGGATCTATAATTACATTATTATCGTTAGGGGTACATTTGTACACGTGATTTGCTATACCTATGGAATCTGACAGCCCTTGTTTACTCGAACCCAAACGAAAAAAAAACCGATCACGTTCTTTTTTAACAAGCGGTTCTACGAGTGCCAAAAAACGCGGGCCTTGTGCCCGTTGATATGTGGACATTGTTTCGAGTCTTCTAATGGTTCCGACCGTTACTGGCGTCACGGATGTCCAGCAAGCCACTAACTCTGACACCGTGACACGGTTGGAGTTATGAGTGGACAGTTCGACCGAACTCATGCAAAATTCATGTGAATTCCCGATCGGACGCTTCGACCAGATTCTGAACTTCTTGTTACCACCGCGAAGAGGGAAGTTGCTTTGACGGATCAGAGCAAGTAGGTGAAAGGGTGAAAACTTACTATAGAATCAATGGTAACAGTTTAAAGGGCGACAATTATAATGACGTATTCATCCAGTTCAACATTTTGTGGAGTTTACATGCTCTTAATGCACATATCAATTTTTTTAGTCTAAATTGAGTAACTATACTATACAAACGTAGGAACGTAAGTTGTCATTTAGTATTCAGCATACGTTTTGGTGTACTTTTTCTATAAATGCCAATTTGGGTAAAAGGTCAAATTTTATTAGCACACTAATAGCGATCTCACGTCAAGGGTGATTATGTATATGTTGCATTTGTCCTGAATGAACAATTATTTTTTACCATGACGATGATGAATCTATCGTTTTTGCAGAATTGAGTGTACTAGAATCGATGTCATACACAATCCGACACTATATAAGAATATAAAATTACTAAAATAATCTAAAAACGCAACAAAAGACCTAGAAAACCCCTGTCGTCAAGTACATATTAATGAAATTTTTGTACGAAAACCTACAATAAGAAATGTTTGAACATTTAAAGATTCCGATAAAAGTAATGCTCAGGTGGTACATCATTTTTATATATTTGCTTTTACTTAGTAAATACTTTAAAGACCCCCACTGCGAAGTTTCAAAGATACAATCATTAGCGTAAATAATCTACCTTTACATATATTTACAACGCCATCCGCACATAGATAATTTTCTTAAAGTGCTTAGTTAAACAGGGTGTCCCGAAATTAGCGTGGAAAAATTTAACCACGGATTCTGTGACTAAAAATAAGATTTTTTCATATAAATATAGCCCCGTAAATGCTTGATTTTTTTAGCTACAGGCTGTCAACGGATCATAAAGCCAACAACTTTTTTTTAAACGATTTTGAAAGCTTTGATTATACTGTGTTTGTAGGTTACATAAGAAACTTCAGTTTAAAGAAGCACAAATAATGTAATCATCAAGTAAGCATAGTAATATGGCGTCATGAAACAAAAGCTCGTTTACTGTGTTATTTGTTAATTAGAAAACGAGTTTAGTTTATTCTTTGAAGTGTTCTTGTATCGTCATATCGTGATAGTGACTATTATCTCTTAATTCTTCAAAATAATACTTTCAAGAGTACTACTCGGGACTAATTTAGTTTGTTATAAGTCAAAATATTGATGTAAAAAGAAGTTTTGGCTGATGTTTTTTTAAATCAATAAAATAAGTCTGAAACAGGCAGATTTGTTGGAGTTATAAAAAAAGTTTTAAAATGTCGCCTAGTGTTATGAAAGCTCGTGCATTTGGCGACTTTACGGCCCTTCTTCAGCTAGTCATTTGTTTATTTGTCAGTTTTGATATTACAACGCCTCATTATTCGTGAAAGAAAGGCATTAGCTTAATCAAAAAACTGACAAATAAAAATAACTGACAAGCCTGAAGAAGGTCTAATAAGAAGAACTAAATCGTCGCTAAATACTAAAATAAAAGCAACTAAAAAAATAGCGTGTCATATTCTGTTTGTTTACAGGCTCAGATACAACAATAAAAAAAGCTGTGTTTTGCAAAAAAACGAATCTAATACCCGTTTTGGTTCTCTTGTTATAAACGGTTAGAGTGCAACTTTAATTTTTCTTTTATTACACTTAGCCCACTTCACCCTAATTCTTTAGGAGACTTTTGGTTTCCAATTATACGAGGGTGTTTCAGTGAGTCCTTAGAAAATCCAAGAGATGGCCCACGTAGCGTCGAAGGTAACTTGTTTTTATTAACATCGTTACTCACTTGACAGTTGATAAAGTTTCAATTATATCCTTCACATAGTGTCATTTTCATTGTATACTGATCCGAATTTCTCTTAAAGACCGATCAGAAATATTCTGCGAATATGGTTTTGATTTTTTAAGCACTTTACAGTACATATCTGTGAGGATGGACCGTACTCAATTTTAACAGGAATACAAATATTTTATTAATTGAACAGATCTGCCTGCAATTATGTTCTAAGAAAATTTATATAAACTGTGAACCTAATCTCTGCTAATCTCTACTTGTGCTGTCAAATTTAGAAACAATCKAGTTCTTGTATCTTCCCGTGTTTTTCTTTTGTGGCCTATTATTACTTGTATAATTTATGATCAAAGACTATACATTATGTTTGCATTACATTAGGTATATTTTAAAATAGCAATAAAGTTTGAGAAAACACTACAAATTGAAATGTTCTTATGGCACTAACTTATCTATTATAAAAATGTGGAGACCGTATCCCATCCTCAAGAAGGTGAAATCAGGTTGTTGAAAAAGTCCAAATGACGGAAGATATTTTTGGCAATAATGATGTACCCGAAGAGTTAAATTTCATTGAACAGAATTATAATCATTTAAAGAAAAAATGGTTTGATAAATCATTCCGAATTGATAGTTTGGCTAAAGAGCATCGTCACATAGTTTTACAGCTACCGCCGTATCTAATTGAAATTAATATTTCTGGTCCCACAGTACGTATTACAGTAATAGTGAATTAGTGATACTTTCAAAATATCTGTACCTACGCCAATAAGATTAAACCTGCGTACCAACGCTCGATTTTGTACTTAGAAATCCAATATTCCTCCGATCCAAGATTTGCTATATCCGTAATTTGAGATTTCATTTGAATAGGATTCGGCGACGGCTGCGGCACATGGCAAACTCAATTTTGCAACAAAGTACCCAGGAACTCGCCAACTACGAGGGACGCCTGAAAAATGGAATCATTTCCCCGAGCAAGGAAATTCCCGATAGCATGCGACGCATGTAACCGTCGACGATAAGCATCTTTAGTGGATTCCTGACGGACTGCCGTCCGGGCCCGTCCTCACGCCGCTGACCGCTGAATTTCATGTTGATTATTTGTATTTTCTGGAAACAAGACCGAGTCCCGCCAAGAATGTTATAGTTCTCGAACCGTCGCTGAATAGGAGCGGCGACGCGAGCGGCTGATAAAAGAGTTAAACGTGTGTTCGTCGTTTTTTCGCCGCTGTTAGAATGTTGCAGCAGATTGCCGGACGATGTTTCGAATTTGTTGAGGTTTTCGGGCGTTTGCAAAAAAGCGGTGCATATAAGCGCGGGAATCGCCAGCTCAAAAGCTTCTTGTCTCCAGATTGATCAGAGGGAACAAAAAAGTTAGGTGCGAACGGAACTTGCTTTGCTAGTGTGTATCACCCAAGTGGGGCTGTGTATACAGGGCGATTAATTAAGAATGGGCAATCTCTGAACTGGAGATTCTACACACCAAAATATGGCGATTGGGCTTAACATGCCTTCTACAAATGTTGCAGGTTTACGAGATACAGGGTGTTCAAAGTTGGAATTTTAATTTGAAATTTCTCAATAATTTTATGATTTTAAACAGTATCGTCTGGAAAATTGGCAACTTTATGTTATTTGACAAGAGAATTACGAATTTAATGCTAGTTACACCCTGTTACTTAAGTAAATTACAAAATATCTTTTTTGCCTAAGGAGTTATGGCTAAAATGATTAGAAAATCTAAAAGGCAGTTCCATTTTCAAATAAAAAAGGCACTCTAGTTTATTTCATGTAACTCTATCAGTTTTTGAGTTATTTGCATTTTAAACATTTAATGAATTATGTTTGTTGTAACATGAATTTATTCTTTTAAATTACTACAATGGGGGTAACAACAGTAAGGGCAACGCCTTCTACTTCAATACACTTTGTAAGGCGTATCCTTAAAGATCTTTGAATATTAAATAACATTTGTCGATTATTTTTAATAATATTAGCAGCTTCTTGAATTTTCTGTCGTAATTCTTCGATGGAATTAATTGTTTCTTTGTAAACCATGTCCTTCTTTTGTGACCATATTGAGAAGTCTAGAGGGTTGAAATCTGGTCTTCTAGGTGGGCAAACAAATTCACTGCCACGCCCAATCCACCGGTGAGGAAAATGTTCATTTAGGTATTCGCGTACTGGCAGAAAAAATTGTTGCGGTGCCCCGTCTTGCATAAACCACATGTTCCGCCTTATGACTAGTGGTACATCTTCTAGTAGTGAATTTAAATTTTGTTCAAGGAAGTTTAAATAGCGGGTCCCGTTCAGATTAGGAGGAAGTTCAAAAGGACCAATAAAAAAAAACAGATATCACATCACACCAAATATTTACTTTGAATTCATGCTGAAAGTGTCGTTCTTTTAGAGTTCTACAAATGATTGTTTTGAATTAAAAACATCTCGCCTAGTAAACGTCGCCTCATCGGTGATAAGGAAGTTAATAAGAAAATCCTGGTTTTCGGTTTGTTTACCTAGGATAAATTGCGCAACCTGTAGGCGAACTGGTAAATATTGAGGTAACAAATTTTGGACAGGAGTATATAGTGATGTGGATGGAGATTATATTTCTTTGAAATTCTCCAGATAGACGATTGGCTTATTCCTGTTGCCGCACTTTACTGATGAGTACTGATATCTGGATTTTCCGAAATACGAACTAAAGCCTCGTCTTCATCGTCGACGTTGATAGTTTTTCTAGCACCATTTAAGCTATTAGGACGAAAACACCTCGTTTCGCCTAGGCGGATGTAAATACGTCCGAACAGTTTGTGATTGGGTTGTCTTCGATTTGGGTATAATTCTAAATACCTTCTGGCTGCACCAAGTCCACTATAATTTGACTGAGCAAAAACACAAATTCAATTCAAAAAAATTCATTATGTCGTAGCACTTTCTTACTTTAGAACTTTTACTACAAATAATACCAAGTAAATTAGAAAAATACAATAAACACTCTTACTTAGTGACAGTAAAATTGTCAAATATTTCTTTATACGAAAAATTGATAAGTGCTGACACAGGCCTACTTGAAAAAAAGTCAAAGTAATAACGGTGGCTTAGGAGTCTACACTGAATGTTTAAATGTTTAAAATAAAATAAACAAGAGTGCCTTTTTTGTTGAAAATGGAACTGCCTTTTAGATTGTGTAGTCATTTTAGCCATAACTCGTTAGGCAAAAAAGATATGTTGTTATTTACTTAAGTAACAGGGTGTAACTAACGTCCAGTATATATATAGTGCTAAATTTAGCATTAAATTCGTAATTCTCTTGTCAAAAAAACATAAAATTGCCAATTTTCCAGACAATACTGCTTAAAATCACAAAATTATTGAGAAATTTTGCAACATTTGCATGAGGCATGTTAAGCCATATTTTGGTGTGTAGTATCTCCAGTTCAGAGATTGCCCATTCTGAATGAATCACCCTGTATAACATAAAAAGCGAAACTATTTGATTAAATGAAATCCCTATAACACTCAAAAGCTAATAACTAATACTGTTTATTTCTTAATAATGTACAAAATAGTAGTAATATAAAGAATGCTAGTGATATAAAGGATGTAAGGGCATGCAGAGGAGCATAAGCTGATATGGACAGGCAAAAAGTAAAGGTAAATATTAAGTAGTAATGAAACACAAAAAAATCTACCAAGAAAAAGTTCATGTGCGGACAAATAACAGTAGCCACCAAACTATATAAATAAGCAGTGCATAGATTTAGAAAACAAAATTAAAAAAACTGCAGAAAAAGCTTTAGGAAATAAAAAACGACGTAAGAGAGAGGTGGTTCGACGAAGAAAAAAAGATGAGAAAAAACCTACAGGGAAAGCATCCAAACAAATTAAACATGTTTTTASCGTTTTATTCTATACCACGCATTATACAAAGTTTAATTTCACATTAGATTCTTAAATTGGGAGCTTTTTCTCATAGAAGTATATAAAGTGTAAAGAAAATCCCTCAGAATCATTGCAGGAATTGGTGTCCGAGATGATTGCCGCCAATTCTCTAAAACGCTTAAAATTTCAACAGTTACATCTGCATATATTGCTGGGTCTTTTATTTATGCATGGTAATGTCAGCTCTTATGATAAAATTAATCATATTTACGCTACTATTAAACTACCATTTAAAACTAAAACTAAAATTTTTACAGTAGCAACTATTACTGTAGACAATTTTTTAATTGAATGCTGATTATAGTAAATTTAAAATCTTTGTAAAATCTTTATTAACTGAGTATACTTTTTTATATATATTTTTTATAAAATATTATTAGGTATAACTGTTATTGATATGAATAAGAAGATAAAGGAAATACACTTTAACGATAATATAAACCAAACAAAGAATAATAATAAATATAAATATTTATTAAAGAAAGAATACACTACCACTTAATATAGATAGTATAAGAATTCCACTAGTTACTTGTACCATTATTTCAAACATAAATAATAAACGTACCATTCTTTACTACCAGACAGCTATCTCCTAGGAGGTAGTCTAAAAAGAATTATATTAATCATAATCCACAAAACAAACTCAGTCTTTAATCAAGGTGTGATTTAAATCGAACGCAGTTTCGAATATACAGCAGCTGAAACAGAGCAGAACTTGATTAATACAAAATTTGCAATTTTGGTGGCCTTTGAACATCCGCATATTTATTTTTATAACTAAATCAGCGCAATTCAAATTAGCAAAGTGGGGTCAATATATCCCGGGCATTTGCAATTTCATGCGATCATTAGTGGAGTTTAACATTTGCAGAGGAGACAAATTAACACCCAATAAAACGACAGCATGTTCAGCTACAAACAGCATCACGTACATATGCTGTGCCAATTTACAGAAGTAATCTTAAGTAATCATGGAATTTCTGAAAAAAAATAAAAATTTATTACTAAGAGCTGCCGGTTCTTCAAGATGATGCTGCTAAAACAGTGCGAAACAAAATATGTCAAGTTATAATGTGAGTAGTGTAGGTGGTTGGTTCTGTAAATGCCCCAACTTTGAGACTAGGTCTGGAAACGATGATATCTGAAAAAGACAAATTCATGATTACATCTTAAAATAAATCAGACATATTTGATCATGATTTTATATTTTGCGAGATTCACACCTTGAACAAGATGACTTCTGGGAACCTGATCAAATGCCTTGCTAAAATCCGAGCAAATAACATCTATCTTACCTCTGTCGTCCAGAGACTTAGACCTCAACTGGACAACACCATGCTGAAACGAAGAAAGAATGTTTAACCGTCTCATATATATTTCCAAACGTTTTAAAAGTTTTTGCAAAATTACATAGAATGGAAATGGGTTTGTAGTACTCTATAACCGTTGCAGAGCGAATGGGCATATGTAAGCACGTTTCCAAATATTAGAAAGTCCTGAGGATTTCAATATTCAATAAATACCGGAGCACAATCTTTTAGAATAAAACTGGGAACTCCATCCGGTCCAGTAGTAAAAGTATTCTTCGCCCTTTTCAAAGCGGAATTTTTCCTGTTTTCCTGTTTTAGAAGAAGTATAATAAATAAATACTTAATTCTATTATAATATAACACGACTATCGACCAAACAAAGACAACTTCAATTTTATAAACTCGTTGAAACCGGTGTATCTAAAAAAAACTAGTTTCTAAATCTAAACTCAAAAATGCAAAAAGTTCTGGTTAAAATGGACAAAGAGACGCTTATGATTGTAATTAGAAAACCATATTAACGGGAAAAAGTGTTAATTTTTATTTTATTAATTGTTTGACGCTATCTTCAAAGGAAGCAAATTAGGAGGTTATTTTAAATTGACTTAAGATCACCTGTACATTATGAGATTCTTGTTTACCTCTAGAGAAACTAAATACCCCACTATAAAAGAATAGCTAAAACTGCTAAGTTTTGATCTGATAGGTTCAGTATCTTCTCATGGCCAAGAGGTGACATATTGAGCGATCTCCTGCGATATTTTTTGCTTTAATTTTACGTTTTCTTTATTTGGCGATTTATTTCGACTCACACACGTTTGCTAATGTAATCCTCCAGTCTTGGGATCCCATCAAGAGAATTGATTTAATGAAGTGTCTCGTCGTGCTATTCACTAGCCACTTAATACGTCAGTCAAGCGTTTCGGCAACTGGCCCGTGCTAACATTAATTTGCTCTTTGGGTTTCAGACCATTGGTGCGTCCAATTTTCAGTCGGTTTCGATGTAAATCTGCAACAAAAAACACTACGTGATGCTCGTTACGATCTAAACGATTCATTTAGGGCTGGGACATGGGAACAAAGACAAATTCAGAGGTGTGTCGAAAAGACACAAAGATCGATAATTTTGAGTGTGTTGCCTTCGGTTTAATCGCGTTGGCGCTACTCTGTCCGGTGGTGCACGGCTCTAAACAATGCTGTCGTTGAAGGCAATTGCAGCATTTCGTCACAACAAACTTTTAATTTCTACAAGAGCTGCATACATTCAGCGACCTCGAACGTAATAAGGCAGTCCTTCGTGACCGATTCTGGAAGCGGAGATGTCGGCTTGGGCAGGTTGTAGCCGACAACGATCCCTTGAAGTTAAAACCAAGATACAGGGTGTCCAACTAAAGCCTGAGAAAACATTGGTGGTTTGAAAGTTGGCACACTATTTCAAATAGCGCCAATCGGACCAAAATATTCTCAAAATGCTACAACTTCCGGTTATACCGGAACTGACCGACAACTTCTTTATATTAAATGGAACATCGTTGTATTATTTTCCCATTTTTGGATTCTACGATTAATTTAAGGGTTTTTGTTCAATATCATATTTACCTAAAATCAACTGTTCTTGATTTTTTACTGTAAATGAAAACAGTTTCTATCGAACATTATTTTGCGGTGTAGTAGTTAGATTTTTCATTTTGTTTTAATATTCCGGCCAAGACATTCACGACAGAGTATTACAGCCGTGATTTAATGTTCATTACGTCAAAAGTCAAGACAGTCAAATTCTTTGTCTGCATTTCTATGATATATGTTTTGTAGTCCGCCATGAAATTCCCTCATTTTAAATTAACAAAAAATAGTTCTAGATTATAGCTGACGTTTCAATTTTTACTTGCAATATTAAATTGCTGTATGCGCTTACTGATATGAGCATACTTTTTTAGTCCAAATATGAATCTGCAGCAGTTATTCTGCACCTTCTAAAGCCTGTAGTTATTAACGGTATCAAGACAAGGAAAGTATATATGAAACAATAAAGCAAGACATTTGCATACTTTTTTGTAGGTCGTTATCTATACTTAAACCAAAACTTTTGATCCTTTCATGTATTGTGATCCACATGCACTTAAGTATCATCCTTCACTAAACATTTTTGTGACGATTTTGACGCGAAATATACTACAGAACTCTTATTGCTGTTCATCTTTACGTTAATATTACTAGAACATTTGTTAATGTTGCCCAGGCCCTCATTTATTTCTAAGCATACCCACCTGTAAAAGGTAAGTAACGTCAACGTATGTTCCCCAATTTGGGCTTTGGAGGTCTAAATTAAAAACAAAATTGATTCCAGGATAGATCCTTGAGGCACTCCTGTTGTCACTCTGACGATATCAGACATTTCGCAACCCAACAAGCTGGTACTTATTGAGCAAATAAGATGGGAAGAAATAAACAGAAACCTCATCAAAACCGTAGTAAGTCAACTTACACATGATCCAGTGAAAAATCCAATGAAACGATCTTTCTATTGCATTTTTTCCATCCCCAATTAATTTAATCCCTAATATAAGTTTCTAATCTCTTTCCTCTTGTACGAATCTTCAAAATAAATTTTGTTATTATAATTTGTACAATACAGAATTCTCAAAGTTTAAAATTAACTTCAACCAAATACGTGTTTTAAAAATTATTGAAATATGAACATTTTGCCCCCAGGCACATAACAATTTTTCTAATGGTCACTATTAACTTTTAAACTGCTATTGATAGGTGTAGGGAAACTATAATGTAGTGTACGAAGAATTAAATTTTGCGTCATTATGATAGAAAATGTAATTAGCAATTAAGACCATTCTGTATCTTTTTAACAAAATATAAAGCCATTATGGCATTTTAATACCGAAAATCCAATAATTAACTTTAGTGTTTGCTGAATTTTAAAGTAATCTATGCAGATGTAATTAATTACAGGGTATTTCATTTAAAATAAGAAAGTTACCGGTTATTTTCGTTATAACAGGAACTTGTAACAGCTTGAGAATGTTTTACTTTGAATAATTTGTCAACTTTCAAAGTCTTCAAATTTTAATTTTCCCAGATATCGGGCGTTCATATAAAAACGGATCACGTAAGCGGGTGAACATTGAACTGTCACTTGATTGTCATTTGTGTCGATTATCAAACGAATTTCGTTTGCAATTTATGCTCTAATTGTGGTTACTCAACTATTCCGCAATTTGTAAACGATGCAGCGATGTAAGGTAATAACGTTTTTATTTCATACGAACTGATTTGCACAACGGGCGTTCGAGTTAGAAAAAGAAAAGCGTCGCTTGCTTGACCCGTTTTTTTATGAACGCCCGTTAATTTAACTAAAGGGGGACACCCTATATAAAGAATATCAGCAATAAATTCTTCAATCAATGATCACGACAGAGAATTTGGGATTAAAACATAACCTGGATAATTCATCCGCTTATAAAAAATTTCGCTTGGATGTGGTGACGTGAGAGCACAAAAAAATCCACTGCTGGTCTGGCAACGTCGGTCGCCTGTAATGCAGGGGAAAAAGACTGGGAAGCACAACAGATGGACAATCCTCCTGCTTTGGATGTAAAACCGATTCTGCATAAATACTGGTTATACGTAATTGACAATGATAGATCGACTAGTTACTGCATTATGTAGTACAAACTACGAACTCTTCACTGACGGAGACTGATCGTCGTCGAGTTCGGTACACACAGACGAGCTCAACGGGCTCGAATAGCTTTTCGATACGTACATAGGCAGTTTTATTAGTTTTATGTAAATTAAAAAAATCGCTCCTGCAAAGTAAGCAAAGTGCGGTTAGGAAAGTTTGCGGCCACTCAATTATTCACAGCGCCAGGGCCGTAACTGAACTATTCCGGGGAATTTTAGGTCCAGAAAACCAACAGGATATACCTAAACCGCGGATGAAGTCCAAGAAAGCCCAAATAATAATAATATGTGTCTGTGTTTTACATAAAATTTGCACACGTCAAAACGGATCCTTAATTTCAGCTCCTGTTTTCTGTAGCTTAAGTTTGAATTTTAAGAAAATATCTTTGTTTATACAGGGTGTCCCAAAAAACATCATAGTGAGATATTTTTTAAAATTGGATGATATATTTTCTTAGTATCCATTGGGTTACGTTTTTGGTTGTGTACATTTTCCCATATTTATCTTCAAATGTGTTTAGAAATAACCGTAATCTTGCTGAACTATTTTGTCAGGGGCTACTTTGTCAGCGTAGCCATTTACATATACACTGCTCAAAATGGTCTAAGGAACATACACTTTATTATCCTTTCATCTGGAAATTTCATGCCTGGCGCTGCCAAATGATTTCTCAAATAAGTTTTTGATCAACTGGATCACTATAAATCAAAATCCACCTATTTCGGACCAGAAATTCTGACATTAACTTCAGTATTTATTCCTCGTCGTCAAATCGTGGGTTCCTGCGCCAGGCTTGTTTTGCTTTCATTTGTTTTAAACTAAAGTTTGACGACATTTGATTAGAGATGAAATGTTACGTGATGTTGGAATGTTAGAGGGTGGTTGTGCTCAAACTCAAGTTGCGTATGCATTTGCCACTTCAAAGAGCGTAATCTGTAGACTTTGGCGAAGGCACCAAGTAACAGGCGATGTGGCCGAAAGGCACACAGGTCCCAGACGCGTTACAACACCAGCCCAGGACCGGATCATTATTATTGAGGCCAGGCATCATCCAGAAGCTACGGCTACGATTGTTTCTCAACTCCAGAACTTACATAAGGGCACAGTGTCAGACCAAACTGTCAGAAACCGTCTACGTGAAGCAGGTCTACACAGTCGTCGTCCAATTACAGTTCCTGCATTACGCAGGGGCGTTTACAATGGGCCCAAGAACATGTGAATTGGATTGAACCACAATGGGGTAATGTTCTCTTCGCGGATGAGTCTAGGTTTGCGTTTCGGCTAGATAGCAACCGAAGAGTAAGGGTTTGGCGTGAGAAGGGTGAACTAGAGAGGATCAGGCACTATAAGGAGGCCCATATGGACAGAGGAGGATCTGTAATGGCTTGGGGCGGTATCATTTTCCACCATAAAACAGACCTCGTTTGCATCGATAGAACAATGACTCAGGAATTAATACATTGAGCAAGTTCTAGAACCTGTTGTTCAACCATTCGCATATGTTGCCGGGCCAGATTTAATCTTATGCATGACAATGCATGACCACATATTGGTCAGAGAGTAACCAACTGGTTGGCTGATGAACCGATTCGTGTTCTTCCATGCCCTCGTCAATCGCCAGATATGAATCCTATTGAGCATGTGTGGGACATGCTTCAAAGAAGGTTAACACCATTTATGCTGAATATCCATAACCGACCTGATTTKGCAAATTTTTTGGGGGAGCAATRGAATTTGATTCSACAAGAAGCCATTGATCGATGCATTTTGAGCATGTCTAGGAGATGACAGGCCATTATTAATTCTCGAGGTGATAACACAGCGTACTAGGCTTACTAAGAATTGAAGAAAACTCTGTATTTTTGAATTTTGTTGTGTTCGTGTGTTGTAATTCATTATTATAAGATGCATCTTTCGTAAAATTTTAGTTAATTTGTATTTAATTACGTCAGGAAGGATTATACTGAAAAAACAATTATCCATTATTATTAATTCTCTCAATCTGCTATATGGCATACCTGAAGGTTGGTGCACAACTTTCCATCGGGCAGAGCAAAGCCAACCCTGCAAGGCGTAGGAGACTGTACAAACTGCTGTGGAGTAAACGATATTTCCAAGATCTTCTAGCAATTAAAACGCCATTCTGAAGTTTGCATATCTCGTCGTGGCGCTCTTATTATAATAAGAAAAAGTTTCGAGAGTTTATAGATGGGGAACGTCTGGAAGCACCCGATATGCACCAATTAGAAAAACTTATTTGTTTGCGCAGCTTCGTAGCGGTTTCGCGGGCTTCCTGTAACAAAAAAAGATCTGTTAGAACACGGCCAGGAATTTGTATGTGGAAAAAGTGCCCTGACAGACGAAATTATCTGTTAGCAATGCTGAAGCGAACGCATGCGTGCAGCATGAGCTTTCATCGTGCATTGCGCTATATCTGAGCGCAAGCCGTATATTATTATGGAGCCTGCCTTTTTGACATGTGTGTGTACAATCGCAAGCTACGTAAATCATGTGATATAAGCAAAGCGAAACCGCGTATGACTTTCGCAGCCAACCGAAGATGCGGATGAGAGTTAAAAGTATGAAAATCCGACGTCAAGCGCGCTGAAATTTTAATTAACTGCAGGATTTGCCAGAGTATTAGAAACTGCTAGAAACCGCCTTCGAAGCAAGGAATATGTCTTTAGAGAGCAAGCAGAATTAGCGTTTTTCTGAGATTATCTGTACTAAACCTGACAAGCTCCATCGCATTAACC
The DNA here is from genome assembly GCA_025024175.1 of Rhyzopertha dominica. Taxonomy (NCBI): domain Eukaryota; kingdom Metazoa; phylum Arthropoda; class Insecta; order Coleoptera; family Bostrichidae; genus Rhyzopertha; species Rhyzopertha dominica. The sequence continues at coordinate 24,173,398 of QCXZ01000086.1, read as the reverse complement.
ACGATGTGGAAGATGAACATTAATTTAAGAGTATAACTTTCTAACACACGGCCACCTTTACTTGAGAGGGCCAACTTGGGCGAATGCCTAGGGCATCAGATCAAAGCGCCTTTAGAAGCTGCTCGCTTTTACATAATCATTTATTGAAGAAAACATAAAGTTTTGTAAAAGCGATAATCCGATGCAATAGCCAATGGCGACGAGAATTTATAAAAAATATATAACGAAAGATCACGCTAAATGTATAACGACTTTTATCCCAAATTATGCAATCACTTTAAATAGAGGAAAATTTTTATTAATAGTTAGCCCTTACCCTCAACATGGTAGATACACCATCAAAAATTTTAAATGTAACGGCCCAGCTTACGGTACCATTATTTCAAAGCTTATTTCACAAGAAGTTTCGCAATTAGCTTTATATTTTTCAACCATGGGTTGTATTTATCATATTAGATTGTAATTGTATGAATCTCTCTTGAAATAGGGTAATACTGTTAATTACCCGTTATTTGATTACTTTTCAGCAACATATTGCACTAAAATGCATGTCTATGCTGTGCTGTCTACACCTCAACCAACTGCAGATAGTACTATTTCGCTGTCATTACAGCTCATCAGTGCAGTTTAGGTCTAGTGTAGACACTACACTACACTAGACCTAAACTGCACTGGTGAGCTGTAATGACAGCGAAATAGTACTATCTGCAGTTGGTTGAGGTGCAGACAGCACAGCATAGACATGCATTTTAATGTATGTTGGTTCTTGCCCGTTAGCAAAAGGTGCCGTGGGGGCCTGCTGTCAAATTGAAGTATGCAGTTGCATGCCAATTTGTCAGGCTACAGGTCACTTCCTTTAAGAAGTAGTACCCGTTAAGGTAGCTAGGTGGCTTTGTCATCATGTTAGTGTAATGCTGACAGATGGCATTGCCATCCTAAACCCTTACTTTCAACATATTACACTGTTTGCCTGGGAAAAATAAAACGTTTCGCTAGCCCTCCTACAGTCGAGATATGACCGCCATGTTTTTAGGCCCATAACCTTTCAATTCCATTTTGAAACAGTAATAAAATCTGACACCTTCTAATTTGCGACGTTAAAAAGCTTCAGCAGTTAAAGAAACTGCACGCCTTTAAACTAACACCTTAATTTTATGTTTTTCGCTCGCATTCTGTCTTTGATGGAGTTAACCACAGGACACATGTTGTTGCAATTCGCATTTGCGGTTAGCCTTACTACTCCACATTGCGACATCGTTGTCGATTTTTCGTCTCGACGAACGATGCAGAATCCGGTACGTTCGAACTATAACGATTTTATTACGTAACGAGCTCATCGAGTGCAGAATATTCCCAATGCCTGTTAATGTCGTAACTACGAATAACGCATTAATTAATGCAGTTAGGACGGCGGCACGAAATTCTCCAACGTGCAAGTGCCAATTGACCTCCGATTTCGTTTGTTTCGTGCACTTTTGACGGTCGAAGGCGAAACTTTCGCGCAAAAATTGGCGCCCTTTCTATCATATGATCGTTGGATCAGTCTAATACTTTTGGAGAAATTTTCGATTTCAGCTGGTATATAAATATTAATATAAATTGTCCTTTAGAAATTGAATGATTGTTATTAGAAATTAAACTAGATCTTTTGTATTCCTTTGGGAGCTGGTCCGGTAGGCAATCAGTTTCTTGACAAATTACTACCTACTTTGCTTTCGAATATAAAAAAAATAATACTTTTAGGTGATATAAATATTGAACATATTTTTAATAAGAGGTATGTATACTTTTGTCCCTTACGGTTTTACTCAAATTATTAGCGAACAGTAATCAAATTATTATACATGTTATTTATACCAACTTTACAGACAAAAACCAAAAATATTAGAAAAGAAATTATCTTTAAACAAAAGTATACTAGCACCAATCTTCGTAATATTGTTCCTTCTTCACAATCTGGGTTTAGAAAACGTTTTAGTGCAGCTACATCACCGACCAATATTTCAGATATCGTAAACAGAAACACTAATAATGGCTTAAATACAGCAATGATATGCTTGGACTTTTCGAAAGCCTTTAACATAATAAATCATACATTATTTATGCGCTAAATTGAAATTTATAGATTTTAAGCAAAAAACCTCCTTGTTCTTCCTTTTCCATGGTGAAATTAATGCTTGTAAAGCGAGAATTTAAACATCTGAATTCAGATTTAGGCCTGATTCCAGTCCCCAAACTCCTGTAACATGCGTAGACGTAGCGGGCCCAGCGGTATATCAATCAATCTAGCTTTCGAAAATATCTACTTTCAAACACACTAGGATCAGTAATTATTGAGTATTGCTGTTTAATAAAAATAGGTGGTTCTTTTTCTGTCGTTATCTCAGATGAATGTTTAATCTTTCTCCTTTCTCTCGTCAGGATCCTTTAACATATGACATATACAAAATATGAGTGAAATCAAATATCGTGGAATTGAATTATTATCCCTAAATCGCATTGGAGTAAATATTATACAAGCGATGGCCAATGATTGCGAACTCATGTTACAAATAATATATACGTAACTATATGCAATGTTATTGATTGAAACTTGCCCCAATTCTGGCGATAACAAAACACGACTGTCGCATCCTGAATTGAATTCAACATTTCCTTGTGCGTTGATCTCTAGGAGAGCGCGGGACCTCCTGATGAAATACGAAGCCCCACGGTATAGCCGCTTTGTTGCCCCTAATGGACTTGTTATTTTCGCATCCTGTTCGGAAGGGGCATTTCCTCCATCTCCTGGTCGCATGTAATCCATCTAAATGAAATTAGTTCCGCGGATGGCCATCGACGCATGACGTTTTCGGAATCGTTTGCAGCGCTTCTTTTCGCAGCGCACCGGTCATTATTTTAATTGGAAGCAACAGACGAATCGATGTGATGTTGTAGAGTCGACGAAGGGACTGAGGTCAGCGGGAACTCTAAAGTCCACTAGCTCCTTCAATATTTGTCAGCGGGAGACAGCTTTGAAGGTCCGTTTCCTTTATGCAGTGGACGCACCGGGAATTTGCATGGGGGAGGACGGTCTTCGACAGGGGAACAAAAATCGTGAACCAGTGCTGTTTATTCGTATCGACTGTATTCAGTATTCGAATAAAATAGAACAAATTTTTGTTCACAATTTTCCCGAAAAAGACAAAAATGTACAAGAGAGTAAAGAAAAAAGATGAAAAATAGTAGACTGATTTAACGCTAACAAAAAAAATGATGAAAATGAGAAAAAGTAAAGAACCTAAGTTAGACCCTTGGGGTATTCCCGAWGTTGGACTAAATGTGTATGAGCGGACGTTTTGATATTTAACTGTTTGTGTGCGATTCAACATATATGACTTGAGAAGCTTGATCAGACAATCGGATAACCCAAAACTATGCAACTTATTGAGAAGAATAAAATGGTGGATACAGTCAAATGCCTTACAGAAATCTGTGTAAATGACGTCAACTTGGCCATTGTTGTCAAGAACTTCTGATATAAATTGAGTCATTGATCCAAGGTAAGTAGTTGTCGATTTACCCTAAACAAAACCATACTGATTTTCGGCAATACTACCACAAACTAATTGACTCGTATATCTTTCTGTACAAAATCATCTCAAGTATTTAATTAAAGTTCATCAAAATCGAGATAGGTCTATAGTTTGTTCGCCATTTGACAAATACGAGACTGCTTCTAAACATCGGGAAATTGGGTATTTGCCATGTATTTATATTTTATTAAATTGCATATTAATAGGTAGCATCTAATCCACAAAACAGCTGTGAAATTCGATAAAATGGATCGTAATGTGTATTTGTAATATTATTATATCTAAAACGTCCAACTCAGAAATACTATCAATGACAATATTGTTGTGACAGAATGCAGTATTGCCGGGAATATTATTCGGATCATACTATACACACTATTGAAATAATCTGCAAATGCATTGACTATAAAGTTAGAGCCCTGGAAAGTAGTACCACTGGAATCTTGTAGTGAATTGGAGATTCTACACTTTTTATTTTTAATTCTTAAAAAGGAACACAAATTAGATGGATTAACTTTGATGTCATTTTGTACAGATTGAATATATCTCTGAAGCAAAAATATTGACTGCTTCTTAACTACAGAACGTAGTCTTCTGTATTCATTGGTGTAAAATAGTGCTCCAAATTTTAGGGATTCATTACGAAGATGGTTTTTTCCCGAATAAGATCAATCAGTACCTTGTTAAAGGAATGGATGATATAACTAACAGAACAGTGGCGTCAAAAATACTATAGAGATGTTGATAAAAAAATTCGCAAGCCCCCATCTGTAATAACATATGCCAAGAAATTAGCTTCCTTAAAATTATACCTTTTGGATGAGGTGTTACCCACAAAGTCTCTAGGCTTGGAATAATTTATGCTAAAACTCATACACGATGCTGGATGGTACCTATCCTCATCAACAAGATGTCCACATTTTGCGACCAAAATTTTTATAGGAAACCACTTTTCTCCGCCATATTTCAGTTCGAGCAACAAGCTGGTATTTTTGCTTAAAAAATCAACCCTTACCGAATTATGATTTTCTAGAAACGAATTTGATACATATTCGAATAACGAATTCAAGGTTTTCAAATTCCGACGGCACTACCCTGAACCTGCTCGTTCGGCGAGCGCAAAATGTGTACACAAAGTAACAAACGTTCGCGGCTCTTATAAAACTCACTTAGTTTTTGACGCGGGAGTTATAAATTTAAACATAATAATCGTGCGCCGGTAACAATTCGAGCGAGACGATTTTTCCGAAGCCCGGCCAATCGGCCGATCCGCTCGTAGTACGCTGGCGTTCCAAACTAAGGCCCTAAATCAACATGCTCATAACACTGACAGTTCATTTATAAGTCGGTTAAAATGAACCCCATTCCTGACACACCATCACCCGACCGGGTTATTTGTTAAAATATCATTTTGTTTTTTACTGCGGAGACATGACGGACTTACGACCGGCCGCGAAATCCGCGTGCATAACGGGCATAACGCAGGGTTGCCAATTCTGGATTTTGCATAATATGACACAGGTCTAACGAGCCGGGAACTGCATCGCGTGACGTCACATTGTTGGCAAGATTTACAGCTAAAGTCAGAATTCACTATTTCGGTTGGACGAGTGTACAATGGTAAATGCGAAAATTGGGGCCGCTCAAAAAATACTTGTTTTTGTAAGATAATGCACCAATTGTACATATCGCTATATTTTTCGATATATCGCAACAAAGCATCCGACTTCCTAATGGTAAGCCATTTATAACTTCCAAATATTTGCAGATATTTAAGGTATTTAAAATTAGGAACTAACAAAGAATAAGGTTACTCTGATTCTTTGTTAGTTCCAAACTCTAAGTGTACTCCTTCTAAACAGTAAAAGTACATATCTACAATTGTTTACGATTCAACGAAAACTTGCTATACTTGGCAAACACGTATTACTCATCCATAATCCATAAAATACTAAGTATGCAGTTATACCATCAGACTGTTTAACCACTTTGCGCAATCTGCGTTTACAAAGAAAAGTATACCACAGTTTATCTAAGTTACCTATTTGCTTCGATTTATTTATATTCAGATTTATTTATCAAACCAACAAATGCAGACTAAAGGGATCGCAAAGTGAGAAAAATTATTCATACATTCATATACACAAAAGCAATTAAAATTCAAATAAAATACATTTACACTAATCACAAATTTTTCTTCTTAGAAGTATTGACTTATATCAACTATAGAACATATAAAATTATAAACATAATATAATTTACACGACAAGCGCTACGTTCGCGTTAAAGAGAGAAAACCCTGGCTAATAATACTTGGTACACAAGATCAATTAGTATCCATAGCTATACTCAGGTCCCTGAATCATTGATACCTAACTACAATACAATTTTGATTTTATACCTGTTTTACATTTTTCAAGGTAAAGTTTTTTTGCTTATTTCGTACCAATGCCGTGAACAATATTCAACATCGACAACAGTTTTCAGAAGTTTGAAATCATACAGCAACGTTAAAGTTATGAAATGCGACTGGACCTGCATTAGACCTTTGTGTTAAGCCAGATGTATTTACAAATCCACAGGACTGTACGCCCATATATTTATCGTACCGCTCTCTATCCCATAATAGTGACTGACATTTCTAGGCACATCATACTAATACTTAACTTGAAAAGCATTTGTTGTGAAGGATACTCTCGCACAAATTTGAAGATTCTTGCTATCTATCATTTTAAATGCTTGATTCGTACTGCAACCCTTTTTTGTACCATTAGTTTAAATAGATATTGTAATGTAATGAGACAATAATTCCTCTGCAGGATGTCAACTTGTACTGCATTTTTAGATAAGACACATTCAAACAAATGAACGCTCAAAATTCTAGTAACGTTATTTTTTCTTTATTCTATGTTCGTTTATCTAGTAGGTATTTATTTTAATTGATAGGTTTATTAAAATGCATGTCTATCCTGGTCTACACCTCAACCAACTGCAGATAGATCTATTTCGGTGTCATTACAGCTCATCAGTGCAGTTTAGGTCTAGTGTAGACAGCACAGCATAGAACTGGTTTTGCTTATATACCAAAGCAATGGTATGATGTAAGTAAGAATTTAGGATGGCAATGCCATCTGTCAGCATTACACTGGCATGATGACAAAGCCACCTAGCTGCCTTGATGGGTACTACTTCCTAAAGGAAGTGACCTGTAGCCTGACAAATTGGCATGCAACTGCATACTTCAATTTGACAGCAGGCCCCCACGGCACTTTTTGCTAGCGAGCAAGAACCGACATACATTAAAATGCATGTCTATGCTGTGCTGTCTGCACCTCAACCAACTGCATGTCATTACAGCTCATCAGTGCATAAGTGATTTGTTTTATATTTTATACTTGCAGACTTTGGTGTAAAAACCGGCCAAGTCCTAAATTGACTTTGTGAGAAAACATGGAAAAACGTTCTGGATTTTGCAATCAGTCTGATACACTCCAAAATTTTGTTTTTAAATAAATGTTATTGGTATATTTCCAGTTTGCCTAATTCATGCATAAAAGAGTCGGAGATATTACATAGTACAATTGTGATGAAATTTGCATTTTTAATTACGATACCACACTAATAAACTAGACCTTACATTAAAACTACTACTGCGACTTCTTGTATCTTGAAAATAAATAATGTCGATAGTCTAACTGCCGTCAATAACGACGTACGCATACATTTCCTAGGGATAATATTGAATATCTTTATTTATCCTGCAAAGACTCAAAATGATTGGAGGACATGGATCAGCAAAACAGACATATTGTCAAGACGTCATATCATCGTGTATAGTATACTAAGGATAACAACATAAACATAATAATACGTTTAATAAAGCCGAATACTTTCTGCATTAGCATCGATGTGTTGTTATCAGTAAAAAAAAATCCTAGACAGAAAGCGGTCATTGTTATAAATAACGAATGACAGAGATCCTAACACTGATCCGTGTGGAACTCCTCAGATAACTTTCTAGGTTTGGATATACTCTTCTGAAAGAAACCTGGACTTGATATTGACATTTTTTTTGTATCTTKTGACTAATTTTTGTTATTTTGTACATTTGGAACTGTTGTTTTTTGAGTGGCTTTAGCTAAATAGCTAAAGGCTACAGCAAATGCTGTGACTCATTCAAGGTTGTTTTCTGTTTATGACATGTTGTTTTCCGGGCTGGTTCCCACGTTGGTTATTAGACCTTGACGTTTCGACACTCATGTCGGTGTCTTCCTCAGAAGTAGCTCTGAAACTGTTTCAGAGCTACTTCTGAGGAAGACACCGACATGAGTGTCGAAACGTCAAGGTCTAATAACCAACGTGGGAACCAGCCCGGAAAACAACATGTCATCGACAACAACCACGGAAGCCTTCAAACCAAAATTGTTTTCTGTTTTTTTAAGTGAAGTACATTGATATGCTGTGACATGAGATGTTCATGCCATTATCTTTGTTCTTTCTCCATCAGAGGAAGAAACTTTCGATAACTGAACAACAATTCTGGGGGCAAGATATATAACTATAAAAAAAGCTCAGATACCTCGGACTACTACTGGATGACCTTAAACCCTCATCTGGAGAACGTTACCAGTAAAGCAACAAAAACGGCAAGGCAGGAAGAAAATGGTTACAGAAACACTTACCTAGATAGCAAAAGATGTTACATGTCGAAAGTATATGGAGAAGCATGAAACAAACCCCCATCCATATTATACGCGAATGCCCAGTACTTATGAGAAAATGTTTCTTTGGGATAATGGGATAACGTACCTCTTAACAGGTACTGAGGGCACAATAGACCGAAGCTTCAGTGCAGTGAGCACCACACTGTATATAATAATAATAATACGTTTCTAATAGATACTTTCTGGACCCTGGATCATCAGTGGACCTGCAGTGCGTAGTTGTCCCACAGTCAATTAACTGAACCACTATCTTTTACCGGTACATCAATTAAAATCATTATACTCCAGTTGACCTATTAGTTTTTGTTGTGAAACAGGAAATCTGTGCAGACTGCCAGGTAGTCTTTATCAAATTGTTTGCAAGGACATTAACTCCGACTGCAAACACATTACAACAACGCAAATACGGCAACAACAAGAAAGAAAGTGAACCACTAGATGCAATCTGCTTACAAGACCGTCTGTAATTCGACCCGATAACATTAAACAAACATGCATATCGTGCTGGAATTGTTAGTCGGCTCGATGCAGCGACCAAAAAATCAACACCAGACGATAGTGTTAATACGCAATTAATACCGTATTGTTGAGCTAAAATATCACAGGTTGCCCTGTCATCACCGCGCCAATACTTCGTTATTGCTTGTATTCGAGCCTTTCGCTAGAGAAATAAACATGTAATAACCAATCAGACATATATATCTGCCACCATTGTCTATGCTACAAAATTTCCAGTGCGTAGGTATAGCATTGTTGTGCTAGGTTCATTAGCAGTGCGGGCCGTGAAATCGACAGCCTTGATTGAACAAATCAAGAAAGTTGTCTGGTCTCTTGTGATCTTGCCGCATATTTCTATTTTTCAAAAACTGCAGGTCGCTGTGATTTTTTTGGCCATTATTACGTAAAAACGATAATTTAAGTATAAGCGTGCTCTTTATTAAATTTGCCGCAGTTGGTTTAMTAGAGCCTTTTCCWTGAGATACTCGTACAGTTATTACTAATTCAGTTCCGTAACTGCTAATTGAGCAATTCGAATTAATTTGTTCCGGCTTCCACACTATTTTCCAGATATGTCGCATGCACGAGCATACAAAATGTATGGCGATTTTCATCCAGGTTTAAAGTTCTTTAAAAGCTTTTATATAGTTATTTTTATGATCGCGCTGTTAAAGCTGTACGTAAAGTGAAATATATCTCGAAAAAAGATAAAAACGCTAAGTCATAAACACGCTGAAATGGATTAATTTCCATACATATTCGTAAACTGGGTTATACTATAGGTTTTAAGAGCTCCATTCCTTATACTGCAAGCTCGAAGTTGACGTTCTTAAAACAACAGGCGGTCTTTGTGTTTTCTTTACGAAACACTAGCGGATKCCGGCATGACGTAAGTTGACGTGTCGTAAACCCAAACTCTAAGATTTTTCGGGGATGCTGTCGAATAAAGAATGAAGGAAGTCAAACTAGCTTTCTAAAACGAACAACGAATTCTAGTTTCATATGCTTAATAATTTATATTACTCTTCAATCGTGGCAATTGAACATATCCGTATCCTAGAGGTAAACAGTCGTGACAAAATAAAGTTTAGGTTCTGTTTTTTTCACATGTTAGCAAAACTGAGTAGGTGTGTGTAAGGGGGGGTAATAAATGTTCGTTGATTAATAAATAATTAATTGCTGTTAATTAAATAAACATGGGACGTATTTGCATAAGAATACCAGTAAATAACATACCAAAACAAAGAAATCCAATACACTCCCTCCACCTCGTTCATGACATCCAGAAAGTAATCAATCAGTGGCTTTTTATGGACCAAATGGAGTATTCGTTCACTAAGTAAACACCAGAAACAAACAGAACATTCTTTTACTATACTGAATTGCACAACCAAATTTAGATAACTCACCGGGGGGCAACGATGCCCCCAGGCTAGTCACAAAGTGTCTTCTCGCCTGGGCCCCCCTCTTCTTATTTCCACCTTTGGCCTAATTTCCTAGGTTATTAAACAAAAACAATAGTTTTCAACAACTACTAACTATTCTACCAAGCAGCCGCATCGGCAAGCGATAGCGCATGCATGTGAGTTTCTGACCATCACAAGGTCTCCTCAGAAGTGCCCATTGTGAGATCAACATCGAGGGTCATACACTGCGATGCGTCAAGGGGTTATCCTTAACCCCAGGCACACCAGTTGTCGATTTGAGTATCGGACATTAACTGGACCGACGGTATACCAAATACCATCGGTTCCCCCGTTGCTGGCAGGGCACCCAGATACCAGAATCATACAACAATCTCAAAAACTGTCCCAGTTTGGTAGCAACATAAAAACCTGACGTCAGGACTTTCAACAACAAAAATGCTACCCTTTGAATCTCTCAAAGAGACAACAATCAAAATACATTTCAGTACTCACTACTTTAGTACTTTTAATCCGGTAATAATCCAATTGTCCATCATCTCTGGTCCAGCCACAAAACAAAGGAACAATCACCACTAAGAATTAACCAACTAACACATTCCAGCACCCTACTCATACTAATGTCGCGCTGCTCCGAAAAGGGTCTCGCCCAGAGGTTTCTTTCTTGTAAACAAAACATAACTCATCTGAACTGTCGGTTCATTCTTGACTTAATAAACATATAGTCAAAATAATCTTATAATCGAAGTTTAAGTCAATATGGGTATAAATTAATAACGAAAATAAAATAAAATGATATTAATAAAATTAAATCTACTTATTAGAATAAAATTAAACAAGGGAAAAAATGTCGCCTTTCATGTGGATCAAACTGCAGTTATGTCAGAACACCAAACTGAAGAAATTAATAATAATACGGGGTGACACTAAAATAGAGGCCACTACTTCTAGGGTGTGTTGTACACGTGAAAATATGAAGAAAAGTTATCTTGCGTTTTAACACGTGCGGTCTCCCTACCGAGTTATAGCTCCTTAAAGATGAACGGTAAATGACAACAGTTTTTTACTGCTTACTTTTTTACTTGTTCAGAGATTTTCATAATTTTTTGGGCATCTCATTCTTAAATGATGGCTCATCGAACTGTGTAAATGGGTCTTTCATACCTCTCTTGGGGAGTGAGGTGTTAACCACCCGTAAGTGTCTTCGGCTTAAACTTTTTAGACGGTCATTTATTCCGTTTTGAAATAATATTTTTTAAATCTCAATTTATCCGCGAGGATCCCTTTAAAAGCTTTTATCTCCAGAAAAATTCTAAATGTGCACGAAGCTACTGGCAAGCAGATTGATTTATGTCAAGCCAATTACAGTAAAATACAATCAATTTTGTACGCACCCAATTTAACCGGACGCCAAGGACTCTCTCTTCGGGATTACGAGGAGATAACGGCCCTAACTTGATTTGCATATGCTTAACCTTAAAAATCATGGAAAAACCTCATCAAGCTTCGGATTCTGCTATCTCGAGTAATCAGGCTACTTACCCCACCCCAAAAATTCCCGATACGGATGTATTACGACGTTGTTTATCGTCTTTACGGCTTTTCCCTTGTTTTTCTTATTTGTTTGCCTGCCCCTGCCTCGCGGGACCTATCGAAGGCCGATTCGATCACCTAAATGATGGGGATGGACATCCCCGGGGAAGGCGAACGATCCCACAGGACACGGTAAATATTTCGTCCGGGACATTAATAACAGAAACGCGGCCGGAATCTTTCGATGGAAGCTCGCCTCAAAAGTCAGAGGGTAGACATTTAAGGAGCGTGTGATACGTTCAAGCAAGAGAACTAACCAAATCAAAAGTCAAAATGGCCATATCGGTCAAATACATTTTGACAACCTACTGGAGCCCATCTTTGGTGGCGAAACGTTGTCCATCCAGAAAGATATAAAGATTACTGGTGCCAAATCCGCACTATACGATGGATGATCGAAAGTTTCACACTTGAATTGCAATTAAATTTAACGTTTTTCGCACAAACGGTGGTAGAAGGGGCGAGAAACTAGTTAAAATATGCTTTACTAGCAAGTGGGTAAAAAGGTAACCACACTTGTCTTTTTTGTAATATACAACCAAATGACTTGCTTGAACACTAGAAATCTACTAACTTTCTATGCGGATTGATATTTTTACCTATAATGTCAAAGATTTTATTACATGTTTTTCATCCAAGGAATATCGTGCTTCATCATGTGCCACCTTTATAATGTATGCAACCTTACTGAAAATAGTATTTTGTTACTGCAGTTTATAATTATGTAAGCCTATTTGATGCTTTATTTGTAATAGTCCTGTACCAATTTTCAGAAATTATAGAAAATTGAAATGTCTATTTTGAGTGGACTAAAAATCTCATTTGCGAAACTTGTATTGGGAAAATATGTGGTATAAGATCCCCTCTGGCGATATACGCGTTCTTCTCACCTCGTCATTTGTATTATTGCTTTCATAATCCCTTTGTCCGGGCGTTGGGTCTGAGTGTACTGCGACCGGATGTTTTCCCCATTGCGAAGTCCGACAACGACTAACGAGATGTGATTTCTTAGCTACTGGTTCAATACCAGTCTGTTTCTATTAACATTTACGAAATATGTGCTCAAAGGCCCTTTTTCCATTGTTTTTTTTTTTACCGACGACGTTTTATACTGCACCGGTGCAACCGGTGTCGTGTTTCGTAAATTTGTCGACTTTTCTTGCCAATAGCACCCGCATAAATTTAAACAAGATGAAAGAATAGAAGATAGCGTTAAATATGCCAAGCTTTCATTTTGAAAGAACAAAGCAGGCCCCGGAGCGATGTCCTGCGGCACCCAGCGGCCGAGATCTCGCTTGCAGCGTCCGGCGATAATCCGCAGGCAGGATAGCGTATCTCAGGAGGCGTTTGTTGTGCTGGTAGGGTTTTTAGTTGGACGGTCAGGCCGAACGAGCCGTGTGCTAATTTGACACTTGTTTTCGCGTCGAGTGTTCTGTGTCCTGATGCGTAAAAGCGACCAGTTCGGCAACATTTGCTAGCGTTACCCTGATCGGACGCGACAAGTAACATATTAAGCGGGAACCGGCCACCATTTTCGCGTCAGGGCAAGGGGGGAATCACCGATATCGTGTGTCGGTCGCCCTACGTTTCGGTCAACTTTGCTAGGGCAGCCAACTGTTATCATTGCGAACGCTACCGTTCACCAACCGCGAGGTATTCGAGCGTTAGCGAGAATTCACGTGAGACGCGGATCACCTGCGAGGTAAGCGCCAATAATTCCTGACCTGGCAATGAAAGAGGTACAGCAGGTTTTTACTGTTTTTCAATGTAATCTCCCTTGACTTCAATCCCTTTAAAAAAATATTCCCTAAGTTTGTCCTCAAAATGGGCCAAAACAGCTTCTCGTAACTCCAAATCGTCTCGAAAACGTCGTCCACGAAGGGCTTTTTTTAAATAACCAAACAAATAATAATCGCAGGGAGACATATCTGGACTATAAGGAGGGTTATCTATTTGTTGGAACCCGCAATTCATGATGGCAGCTTGTGCATTTCCAGCAGTGTGAACGGGCGCGTTATAATAATAATAATAGTAATAAATGTCTTTATTCGTGATGCCACCATGGCAACATATACATATATACTCCCGATGTGCCGGCACCAATGAAACGGCGGAGTTCAGTTGTTCTTCCACTGTAGTATAAATAAAGGCCATAGGGTGACGAAAATAATGAGAAAGGAAAAAATGCAACAAGATGATGACAGAGAGTATTACTTATGCAACGATATAAAAAAGAAAAAAATAGGTATAGAACCAGGTAACTAAAGGTATAACTCACTGTAGGAAACGGAGATTGTAGAGAGTAGGATCTTTTTGTAAGCAGTTTTGAAGGCATAACTGGATTTAGATTTTAAATTTAAAGGAGTTGAGTTATATAGCTTACAGATATTGTACGAAAAAGAACGTTGGAAGAAGCTGTGTCTGTGTAAAGGCAGCGAAAGTGCATCCCTCCTGCGTAGGCCGATGTTGTGCACATCCGTTCGGTATTTTATTTTATTATAAAGATACTTCGGAGTCTTATACAGAATTATCTTATGGAATAAACAGGCAGAATGGAGTTTTCTTCTTGCCGTCATGCTCAGCCATGGTATTGAACTCAATTCGTGTGTGATATGTTGTCTTCGTCTGATTCCATAGGTTAATCTCAGACACGAGTTCTGCGCCACCTGTATCCTCCTACAGTCAGCACTATCCAAACACGGGCCATAAACTGAATCAGCAAAGTTAAAAAGAGACAAGACTAGAATATCACATAAATAAATTTTTTTCTGAATATTCAAGAAATTACGGATATTGTAAATTATCTTTAAGTTACTGAAAGCTCTACCGATCAAAAGGCTAATATGCTGTTTGAACCGTAGCATATTGTCGAGAACAAGTCCCAAATTTTTTGCACTACTACTATATCAATTTTCTGACCCTGCACAGTCATATTAAAGATGGAAACCATGTTGTTATAAGTAGGAGAGGCAGGTGAGAACCCAAATTGCATCATCTTAGATTTAGACGGATTAATAGTGAGTGAATGTGCCAGTGAGACATTATACAGGTGATCTAGACCTTATCAGTCAATTCAGTAATGCAATTTTTATCAAAGAAATCGATAATTTATCTATCCCTCGTCGGTGGTGAACACAAAGTCAATGTTTGGGTTTATTGAATTAGAATTTAGATACCGGTCAGGTCAGGTCAGGTCAGGTCAGGTCAGGTCAGGTCAGGTCAGGTCAGGATACTGGTCAGGTCAGGTCAGGATACTGGTCAGGATTGAAATTTGTGGCCGGAATATTTAAGAGGAACGTATTATAACCATCCGGCGTTGTGTTGAGGAATATTAAATTTATTATCCTTAAAGTTGATACCTAAGTCTCTGGTTAATTTTCCTCGACGTTTTTCACGAATACTTTCCCGCAACCTATGAAGCAATCCTGCATAATATATGCCACTAATTGTGGTATTTGTCTATTTGAAATCAATTAGAAGGATTCCTCCCTTCCTTCCTTTTGTTGACTGTCGTGGGGGCCTCACCCTTACAGCGCCATTCCATTGAATCTCTTTTTGATAGAGGATCATAGTAAAGAACCATAGTTTCCTTGCAGATGACAATGGTTTCCAACACAGTGTTCGGGTTGCACTGATCTTATTTATACCCAATTGTTCATAGAAGATTCGGCGAATAGCAGTATCGGAAAACTTAGTTATTTCTGCCATTCCTTGACCTTCAAACGTCGGTCGTTTAGTACCAGCTCTTCCACAACCGCGTCATCCTCAAGGGATTCCTGGCCCACGCGAAAACGTTTTGCCTATTCCTTCACTACAGAATACGAAGGGAAGCAATATAACGATTCCTCCATAACGTATACTTCAACCGACGTCAACTTTATTTTGACAAAGTCGCATGTCACATACATTAAAGTAAAGCTTTTCCAACTTCTACTTAAATTTTTAAAACTTTAGAACTGAATATCTCGAGAATATTCCCTCGACTTATTTGACATTTTCGTGCTCAGAAAACTTAACTATGGGAATCCGCTGAAAAAAATTGGTTGGCATAGTTTTAATGTGTCGAAGCGTGTCTAAAACAAACTGCCATCCCAACACGTGATACCTATCCCTTTGTACCTGGCGATTTAAATTTTAAATGCGCATTTACCTCTCGCAAGCAAGATTCTAACGATGATAGGCGCACAGGACATTATATCGGACCGCTCTAACTCTTGATATATATTTCCGCTTTCGACGGCGTCGACGGTGCTATCTGACGCGTTTTCACACTGATGGTCGCAGTGCATTCGGGGAAAACCCAGCCGGCAGGCATCCCTTTACATCCCTTAAAATCCCACTCCCGTTTTATCCAGGTTCTGCTGGTGGTGAAGTCGAAAAACAAATAGCTTACTTCGTCAGTCGAGGAGCCAATAATTAATTGAAAAGTGACAAACGGATCCATTACGGAACACGCTGTTCTTGCACCCATTAGTGCGAAGCATTCGGGAAGACGCGTTACGTCAATTTGAAGTACAAATATAAGACTTCGCGGACAGCAGAACAGCTTGTTATAAAACGTATAATTGAAAAACAAAACCACTCGCGAGTTTCGCAATCCCGTGTTTGCTTTCGGCACTTATCCTCTCAAGTATAATTAGCTGGTGATTCAATGCAAATTAATTATGGGCAAAAATAGGTCTCTGACCACGAGCTCTCGGCAACAAGCAAATATCGGAAGGAGTTGTCATCCAGGGACGTCGAGTGCATTCTTATTTGGACAAGGGGTTAAAATCCTTTTCGCCGATCGTTGCACCTCTGTAAACTATTTCTCCTCCAGTGAAAGTTGCAACAATAATCTTCACATACGGCTAAACTACTCATGCAACTGTCATGTTCAACCCGCATTAAATTAAACGGTTGTTTCCACGTGGGTTATTATTGTGTAAATTCTTGATGCGTGGCAATTGTACTAATGCTCCTCAAAACATGCAAAGCGATACGTCAATGGAGGTATTAATAATATACCCGCAGTCTCGTATATCACGGAGAAAAGACTTCTGCAGACAAAGAAAAAACCGATGTCAACACAAATTTACAAGTAAAACAAAAGTTTCTCCAAAATCGGACACTTTCTTCAAAGGAAGTGCCTTTGTAGTCGCCGCCGGCATCGTGTATTGTAACTAGCGCTAGCCATCTGGATTATGGCTGGCTTCGATACATGTATACTTTTCCCATTGCAATAAGGTTATATGGAGAATCCTTTTGTGTAGATATCAATCGCTGCCGTGACCATAAGTTTAACTTCTTTTCTTCTCCCACAAACCGTTCCAGTACTTTAGATATGAATTTGCATAACATTCACGTGGACATGTTTGCTTTTTTACCTGTACAGGTACTTGTTAGTCACGATCATGAAGTTCGACCGTCACTCCAAAAATAATCCCTTGTTTCTAAAATTGAGGATAGCTAAATTTCGAAATAATGTCCTGGTAAACTTAATAATTTAATGCCTTAATATCTTGGCCCTCTTCCCTTTAACTGCTTTCTAAATACAATGGATAGCAGGTAGAGCAATTAGAAACAAAATTTATAGAGTTAACAACCGATCGTCTTACGTGAGAGTTGTGCTTGTGACATTTTTGTGCTAATTCGAAGTGAATTTCTTTCTTCAACATGTTTCGTCCACGGGAAAATGCAGAAGAAGAGAATGACCCTTCCGACGAGCAGCAAGAGGTAGACGAAGCAAGGAGAACGAAGAACTACCGTTAAAGAAACAAAGGCGTCATATTTTTATTCAATGATAAGAGATCTCGCATTTGCCCTTGATCCAGGATAGATACATACTTGTATGTGTTTATTCTGGATAGAGTATTGAAGATAACCGCAGCAAAACTCCAATCAGATCTCTATCGTCTTAAGCCAGTCTTTCACACCTTGATCAACACGATGGATAGCCGCAAAACCACCAGGCCATGTTGCACGGGGCATCTGTTGACCATATGATCAATTGTTTGGAGGGGGTCTTCACATTCACAAGAAGGGATGATAGATGGATCCCATTTTTGTTAAAAAAAGAATTGCATTTTCTATGACCAGTGCGAAGGCGATTTAGAGTGACCCAAGACTTTCTCGGAAGGTCAGTTCCTGCTACCTTTTCTGTAGGATCGTCTATCAGCTGTTGATTGAATATATCATGTTTCTTAAGTTGCCAAGCAGAGGTTTTCTAGAAGTTAGCCGAGTTGTAGGTAGGTCTTGCAGATCTCGGGAAATCAAAAACTCATTAGGAGCTGATTGATATTTTTGTCGAGCTTTATATGTAGCAAACTGTTTGCGAATCTCCAGAAAAGCAATGTTTTAAAGACTCGGAAGCCAAGATAATGGGGTTGACTTAATTGTTTCAGTGATTAGACGTATTGCAGTATTCAGTTTAGTGTCAAATTTTCCTGTGTGATAACTATCTTTCTAAACATGACAGGAGTACTCAGCAGTGCTATAAAGCAAGGCAGTTGCATTTGCATCTGCACCCCAACTTGTACCAGCAAGCTTATATAATCTTGAAATCACAAGTTTTAGAAGTTTTGCAAAACAGTGTATCGCAAGCTTGTTATTACTTATTAGTTTGTAAAACTCTTAGAATGTGGTCCTGATAAGAAGGCGATGATAGTTAGGGTTTTACAATGGCGAGGAACTAATGTTATTAAAGAATCAAAACTGTAAAAAGTCCTAAACACGTTATATCTTTGAGTAAACTTTAAACTATTAAAGAATAAAATAAAAAAATAATGATCAACCCGTCGGTGTTTGACTGTCAATTTTGATTGTCAATTATGTGCAGTTTTCGTGGGAATTTCAAATCGTATCGACGAATTTTTTTGGTTTCCCTCAGCTTCACGAATGCAGTCATACAACATGTCGTGTCGCAACGCGTTGGCACATATCTTCCAGATTTGCCGTCCTCCTCCTAACGCATTGTGCAAACAGTCAAGAACACGCATTGTAATCCTTTCGGGGTTGGTCTACAGTTAGAGGAACCGAACCCAAATATTTATCATCTAATTTATTCCACCATGCAGATGAAACATTCATGACCTAAGTTACTTTCTCGGGCCGTACGTACCTGATGTGCTGTCGACGTGTGCACGGACCATCACAATGGTACCTTTGATAGCCGATTGAGAAATAACATGTTTTCTGACATATTGATCCACGAATAAAGCATTTAATTGTTGTAAGAATCGTCTGATGAGAGTATAATAGATGCACTTAAGACACTCTCACTTATGCTAAATACAACTGCGACTAAAAGGAGTGACGGGATGCTGAGTTAGATGAAAGGATAAAGGTCAGGGGGAGAATCTTCGTTAATTAAATAGAGAAATTTTTATGACTCGCAGAGCGCTTTTCTGCCTCCGGTATCTTTCAGTTTCTCCCAAAGGGGGCTATCGGTTTATTCGGAATATTATTAACGTCCCCATAAAACTGTTCAGCATATCCTAGGAATAAAGGGTGCCATTATATACAGAGCCCCATCATATTTTATTGGCGATCAATATTCAATTAGCATCTGTAAATAGATTTGCCACTGCTAACGATCTCAAAGCTTGCGTTTTACGACACGCAGGTACCGAGTTACGGTTTGCTAATTTCGCGTGTCCCGAAAATTTCTAGTTAAATGTGCGTGCTCGCCTCGCTGATTAGTTCACTTGAACGAACATCCAGTTTTAATTCATTTGAACGTTTACGGCGGACCTGTGTACTTTTGTAATTTATTCTAAACTCGGAACATGAGGCAGCAACCATCAAATGCGTATTCGGGTATGTATAGGGTGTCTAGAAATAAAAGCCAATTAGGTATTTTTAGAAAATAATAATGACAATAATAAAGCTGTGCACACACTGAGAAGTGTGGGAAGAAATCTTAGATTGATAGATAATTATTACATAATACATTCAAATACTTATACCCTAACACAACGGAAATAAGCACGTAATATGTAGCAACATTATAAAAAGTAGAATCTATGCTTAAAAATAATGTTAAAAATTCTAATAAACCTAATATCAAGAAATGCTTCCTGAGGGAGCTAGTGTCCCTTAAAGGTTCATCACTTAAGGGGGTTGTTATTAAATATCTTTGAAATTACTCAAGGTAAAATAGCGAAATTTTGGAAATTTGCTAATAATTCTACGCTCAGTTAAATGAGCTAACGTTATAGTGTGTCTAGGGGTTGGACAAATAGGGGTGGTGCGGGTAAACTTTTTTCCAGATGCATTTTTCAGGTTGTTTGTACTATCGACTTTGAACAAGACGACATTTTTTATGAATAAAGTACTAGATTTTCATAATTTTTCATCGAAACTCTAAAAAATGCATATGGAAAATGTTTGGGTATTTTGTACCTTACCCCCCAACCTATTTGTCCTATTTGACCTGAACAAATTATTGAAATTTACGTTAGCTCATTTAATTGAGCGTAAAATTATTAGTGGATTTCTAAAATTTTGCTTTCTTACCGTCATTAGTTTCGGAGATATTTAATAATAACACCTTTGAGGAATGCTAGCTCCCTTAGAAAGCATTTCTCGATAAATGTTTATTAAAATTTTTAACATTATTTTTATATGATTAAACAAAATATTCTGCCGAATAATCAGTCAGGTTCTAGAGCGGGGTATGGCTGTAATACTGCTCTTATTAAAATTATAGGTGACATAGTGACTGAAACTGATAAAGGAAAACTTACTGTTTTAATATTACTCGATTACTCAAAGGTCTTTGATATGATTTCGCACAAAACTCTGTTATGTATTCTGCATTACATTGATCTCAGTAGAATGGCAATTCAATTGTTGGCAAGTTATTTAAGCAATCGTTCTCAAGTGGTGACACTGAATGGAAATGTGTCCGATGTGAGATACGTTAGCAGAGGTGTACCGCAAGGTTCTATTTTAGGTCCTATATTATTTATAATATATACTTCGTATTTTGAGTCTGTTGTAAAGTTATGTAACTTGCATTGCTACGGAGATGATACTCAAATTTATACACATTTTGACTTGAAAAATATAGAGTCTGCATGTCGTGATATCAACAAAGATCTGTCTAGGCTGTATGATATATCATGTGCTCATGACTTACTTTTGAACCCGTTGAAGTCAAATATTATAATTTTTGGCCGTGAGTATGACAGACAAAAAAACAAAATTGATATACAAATTAAATTCAATTCCAATCACTGATTTTGCAAAAAATTTGGGTGTGTATATTGATTCTGATCTTCGTTTTGGCACTCACGTTTCTAAGACTTTACAGAAAGCTTATTACACCTTAAAGTGTATTTATCAAAACCGTTCACTTTTGCAAGGAAACATGAAAAAGATCTTAACGAATAGTCTAGTTGTTTCACAATTCGTCTACTGTGACTCGGTGTATGGTCCGTGCCTAAGAGCTATTGACAAAATTAGGATTCAAAGGTTGCAGAATGCTTGCGTTAGGCTCATCTATGCCATAAGAAAATATAATCACGTGTATCTCATAAGATAACCGATCTTGGTTGGTTGAATATGTCAAACCGGAGATTGTCGCATGCTTCTTGCCTATTGCATAGAATTTTACTTGAAAAAAGACCATCATATCTGTGTAATAAAATTCGTTTTCGCACCGACGTCCATCATCTGAACCTGAGGCATAGGGGATTGATAGATATGCAGTTATGTTTCACTGAGATGGGTAAACGACGTTTTCTTTATGAATGTGTTTCGTTTTATAATTCTTTACCTCGGAGCATTGAGCAGTGTACTCTTTTATGTTTTCGAAAACATTTGCATAAATATTTGCTTGGCGGACAAGTCAGTTAGTCTTGAACAAAATAAATTTAAAATTACAATGTTTGACTGGGTGCTGGCGTGCATTTGGGTGTCCCAATTAGAGCAGTTTCATGTAGTATGAATCTAATTTTCTTTTTCAGCTGGGGGTTAAGTGGGAGAACAACCGCAGCTTTTCATGTGAGGGCTGTTGGCTGAACTTCGCCCCCAATTACTATATTTATATATAGATGTACTGTATGTTTTGATAAATAAAGACCTTTAATAATAATTTAATTAATTATTGGGGATAAGGGCTTGTTTAAAAGAAACTACTCGTACGTTTGTGTAACTAGTTTCGTGGATTTTATTTTGTCCACTTCTTCAGACTAAAAACAAGACAGATTAATTACAGACTAACAAATAAACACCTACTATAACAACCATTCACAACAAACATCTATGTATATCATATAATAATTAGCAAATATGTTAACAAACTATACAGTATAATAAATAACTGTATATAGCAAAATTTTAATGTATCCCGCGCCGGTGGCCTCTTTCAATGTTTATTCGGTCTTCACCTTCGCTGTCGGCCCAAGACATTTCCATTAGCCAGGGAAATAACCTAAACAAGGGCGTCTTTCACTGGAACTTCCAGATTTTCGGTTTCCCCGTCGAGATCAATTATGCGGGTAGCCCGTCGCGCCTCGCATTAAGATCATCCCGGCGTTTACAAACATTCACCGGCTCAATTAATCAGTAGTTTATAGAAAAGGCGAAAATTTCAAAACAAAACCCCCACCATTGTCCCAAAATTCCCAAAACTTGGAACAATGACGGCGGATCGCGCAGACAGGCACTTAGTCAAAGACAAAAGTGGTGATGTGGCCGTGGAAAATGCACTTTCTGCTGAGTAAAGGCTCGCCGCTGCCATAAATCAAAGCGCCGGTGAGAATGGGGCTTTCCACCCGTCTTGGTTTTTTGTKGGCGAAAATTCTTTTAATAGCTGAACTTGATTCGTTCAKGAAWTATTATAATAATATTTTATGTCTAACAGGTAAAATATATAGATTATATATATATATATATATATATATATATAAATATATATATATATATATATATATATATATATATATATATGTATATATATAAATATATATATAAATACATAGCATGCATGCAAACTATAATAAGCAAATTAAAGGAAATAAATRTATATATTCTAAATATAGCCGCGCCATATAATACAAACCTGGCAACAAATTAGGGACTCCTCAAGTCAGGCAGACTTGACTTGGAAAAAATATACTTGGAAAATTAGAACTTGACTAGACTTGATTTTGCTACCACGCTGCTTGACTTGATACCAAGCATTTTCAAACAGTTTAATGCTAGATGGCAGCCCACGTAAAGACCCTCAATTGTAACATACCGATATTGACAGAATGTTGCCGAGTTATTACAGCGGTAAATAACGTATATGTACCTTTTATCCACCTAGCTAGTTCAGTATTAATGATGATAACATGAAAGGGTTTTACGGAATAACTGAACATTTCATAGATAAAAGTGGAAACTGCACTCGATTTTTTTAGATTTTGTTCCGGCGCATGGCCTGCACAGCGGTACCTCCATAGCAAAGTTATTTTCAGATGTAGTTCATTTCTATAATGTGATAGATTCTGTACAAGGACTTACCACAGACAACACAAATAGTAATTTCACGTTCATGAATGAACTTAAGAATTTTATTCATACTATCGATCCCCAAAACTGTCATTTTGTGTGTTTTGATCATTTAATTAATTTGGGGGCGAGAAATTTTATGACGGTTCTTCACGCTGAATTTAACTGACGAAGACGATGATGAAAATACAAAAAAAATATTGCTATAAATATGCTTTTAGACAAATTATGGATTTGGGCACACGATCTTGACAAGAAGGCCGAAAGATATGAAATCCATGAAAAATTCTGGACCCACTTCATAAGATAGAGACATTTTCGTATACACAATGAGGGAAAGCTTTAGAACAGAGGCAGTTTCCCGTTTTAAAATGATATTAAGCCTGTTTGACTTTTTAAGTAACTTGACGTATTCGCTGCTTGACTTGAGCTTGATTTGATTTCAAGTCAATTGAGGTCAAGCAGTTTGAATATCAAATCAAGCCGTGAATCCCTAGTACTGACAACAAGGTAATCATTACAAGTTTATGAGGGTATCTAAACTATCTTTCCAATCACAAATTCAGTGCCAAAAATATTAGAAACGGTCATTTTGAGTCATTTTTTCACCTGAGTTTAATACAAATTTCCTTTGCATGTTTAAATTGGAAGAAAATATTTGAGATTTACGTAATTACATAATATTAAATGTTGCTGTTATAATTACTTCAAATTTTAATCTAACCATATCTACAAAAAGATGTATAAGGAAAAGGGAATATGCTGCCAATGTATATATTAATACAGCTTGTGGTTAGCTCAGGATCGGCGACATAGCGAACAATTACTATCAACTCTTAGATCTCTTCATAATGTGTTCTAGTGTTAGGTTCTTGTGTTGTCGTTATTGTTGGTGTCATAACAGTGAAGTAGTTCCATGCGTCTAAAAAAATGTATACAAGAATCACACACAATTGTGGTACAGAAAATCTCGGGAGACGGCAACCGCTTTCGAAGCACATTGAGTTACCAAATGGACGAGGAAACATTACCCAATAAGAACACAAAAACCGCCCAAGAAAAATAAGAAGAAAAGCTGGAAGAAGAAATCATAGTGACAAGAACAGAAAGAAGCAATAAGTAAGAAAGCGCTATGACAGTGCGAAATAATTGTACAGAAACCAGGAAAACGTAAACAAATCCAGTCACAAAAAATTGGGATAGTCCTAAAGAAGCTCCACTGTATAGAATAGAAAAGATACTAATACACACGACGAATGGAGTGATATCACCCCATCTAGAGATCCAACAAGCGAATGGATAAGCACATACGAAATCACTCAAAGCGTCGATACGATCAAGAAACAGCAACACAAACAGAAATCAAACAATGTGTTCTAGTGCTACGTTCCTGCGTTTACTTTGTTATTGTGATTGTTGTTACAGTGAAGTAGTTCGTGTATCTAGACAAGCGCATACAAGAAATCAGGTAATCGTGGTAAAAAGAAATTCAGCAAGACCAAAACTACCAAATATACGTCACCAACAGCAACAACAAACACCTTGTAAGAGAAATAATAAAGAAAACCACAAATCACGTTAGACCAAACTCTCTAGGAAACGAACGGATAAACACATATGAAAACACCGAAAGAAGCAGCGACATCATCACGAAAGAGCAATCAAAAAAGGAAACATGAATCATGAATGCCGCTTAAAAAAGATAAGAAAATAATAAGTGAAGAAGTCTTAAATCTCTACGCAACTTCAGACATCACCTCACATGAGGAGGAGATCTTCATTGCGCTAAGCCAACATCAAACACGGAAACATCTAAGAAAAGCATTCACTGGCCGAATGCACCCTGCGAAGCTTCCCAGTACAAAAGGCGTGGAAAACAGCAACAAGCTCAAAGCAGGATGACCGTGCTACAAGTGGAGAATAAAACGTAACTGAAGAACAGTGGTCAGAAATCGCAAAAGACAAGAAAACAATAAATAAGGAAGTCTTAAAGCTCTATACAATCTCAGAGAGCAGCTCGTCCGAGGAAGAACAAGAACAATGAAGCCGAACTAAGTTACCATCCAACACAGAGGCTAATAAAAAGTATCCGATGGTTGGATGCCCTGAAACCTCCCTATTCCAATCCCCAAACTCCTGTAACATGCGCTAAGTGAGAGCCCACTAGCAACAAGCGTGTCACCCCTCCAATCCRGCGTAGRCGTAGCCGGCCCGGCGGTATATCCGGGAGCGGCAGAAATGCCTACCGTACGCTGGTTCAATCAATCAATTAATCAACCATATCTACAAAACAGCCCATTTTAGGATATATGTTTGTTAGGATTTTTCGATCCAAAACCCCATGTATAGCAATAATTCATCCGTTTTCGCGATGCAAGTATAGGCAATGCATTCCTGAGGTGCAATGCGGCTATGTTACAAAATATCTGTCCTCACACCCGATTAATTTTTTGTGCGTCACCATCACGTCCGACTGGACATTTGCATCGGCCATTTTTCAGTAATGTCCCGTGACACTTGGCCTATTGGAGCGTTGTCTAACCCCCGGGCCGGCGTCCAGTTTAGGTGTGAAAACAAGAAACTGCGGTATCGGGTTACGCTTTTCGCGCAAACCAAAACAAAACGAAACAAAGCCGGGCCTTTTTGCCGCCGTCAAAAGTATCCAGTCCGGTCGGTAAACCGCGTCGGTTGTACGTAAGCGGACGTCGGCTGTCATTTTTTTTACGCGATTTATTCGCACTCGAATTGTTTATTCAAAACTGAATGGGCTCTCATGCGTGCGCTGTTCTCGATTATGGAATTTTTATTTAATAAATTCGTTACACGGTACATTATTTGTTTTGGAATTAAATTTATATTACATCAAAGCGAATTGTTTGTAGCACGCATTATTAGCAAACGCAACCAAAACACTAATTATTCCGTCAAATCCGATAATCCATTATGGAAAATAATAGTGACCCAAAAAATTAAATGTGTTTTAAATCCGTGTTCTCGAGGGGATGAAATAATATAAGCTACATTCGTCCGTGGATGTTTTGCGGCCTTCGTGTTATAGTTTTAGATAAACTTTGGCCAATGACGATTCGATTACATATGTAATCGTTTCAAAAACTTCGCCCGATGCACAAACAAAATAGGAATCCTGCTTTTGCGAAAGCAATTTACCTAAATACTCATAACGTATACCCACAGCCGCAAAACTCTCTAAAATTCGTTCCAAATTTGGCTATTTTCACTAGGGATCACGGTCTGGCTTGAAATCAAATCAAGCTCAAGTCAAGTAATTTGAACGTCAAATTAAGCTTGAATCAAGCAGTTAATATGTCAATTTATTTAAATATTTCTTCGCTAACCATGAGCCCTAGAAAATTCCCTTCCTACAAGCGCAGACGTGACATTTATTGACAACCTTTTGCCAAATTTATTTTCGTGGTTTTTCAACCATCGACCAGCACTTATGGGAAAACCACGTGAATCACGTTAAAGAAGTGGAATATTTTTATGTTCCGCTAATATTTCCAGATCTGTTGTCAGTGAAAACATTGAAAGAGACAGTGATAACGGGGATTGGTTGGTTCGAGCAACTGTCGGTATATGCTGAACAGCGGATTATATACAGCCAAAGGTTCATTGTAAGTAAACCAGCAATCAGGGGCGTACCCAGCTTTTGGTCTAAGGGGTGGCAACGCAGGGCTTTCCCTTACTGAATAATTAAGCATAAATAAAAATGTGCCTTTATCCAATTATGTGCCTAAGTAATTAACGAAGTATTTATTTCATGAACAATCTTCGTTAATTTTCTGCAAGGTGACTTAAAACACCTTCTGTGAAGGCCCAAGTTTTTTATGTTTTTTATATACTATTCTCAAAAGCTCGTTAATTCCTAACTGAATTATTGATGATCTCAGTTGGGCGATATTTAGCGCATTCAGTTGCATGTCTATCACGTTTAACAAAAGATGAGTAGATACATTTTATTTGGAAGAATAAAGATCCGTGATCCACATAATCTATAGTAATGTCAAACGAACTACCAAAGAAACCTTAAGCATCTACTAATAGAACCACGTTTTATGATTTGGAATTTTCACATATCAAATAATTAATTAGTCGATGCGCTTTTTAGTTTCAACTTTTCGCAATAGAAGCTTCAGAAATTTAAGTTAGGAGTGAATAGGTAGCTAGTATAGATAAAAAATATCAAAACTGAGAATGAGGAAACAACGTGGTCATGAAACAGTACCTAAGACTGTAATGATTTAAGCTGCTGGTTTAGCTAATCTTAGTTGAAGTTAAAAATACAAGTTATAAGCCCCAGCATTATGCGTCAGCTGACCAAACTCCACCAATCAGCATTAAATTGATGGTCGTTTTATCTCTAACAATTTTTACTCATACATCTATTTTTTCTAAAATTTCTGCATATTTTAAAACTATCATTTGTTATTGTTCTCAAGCTGCAAAAATCCTTTCATGTATTATATTCATCTTGCTGGCTGTCATTGATTTGCAAAAAATGGCTCAATATCGCCAAAAACGTATGTTAAAGATTTTTACGAAATTTACATGACTATACCGAAATCTGCAGGGATTAACAATTAAACGCGCAGTATAAATTATTACAAATGTAGGTATTCCTGTAAGTTCAATTAATATTATGATGGCAATGTAAGTTATACTTCGATTATTACTTCTGCGGCAGTTTTTATGTGACATAAAGGTAATTTATGTCTTTAACTTTAATCATAAATGCATAGTTTATGTGCTTAAAGCGCCTAATATCGTCATCTGAAACTGAATATTAGCACATCGATAATACTCCATTAAACTTGGATATTAGCAAATTTTGGATTAAAAACCGTGATTGCATTGATCTGATATTTTAAATAGATCAAATTTGTACTCTTTGGCTAAAATAATGACCAAAGCATCAATCGAAAATAGTGTTGTTGGGTTGATTATATAAATGCTAGATAATAACCAGACACTGCAACACATCACTAAAATGATAGCAAATTACATCTCAATGTTCGACGACGATTTTGTACACATTATGAGTAGGTACTGTGTAAAATCAGAATTAGATAGTTGCATAAAATTATGCAAGATATGCTTTGTTATGAACACAGTACAGAATATACCATCTTTTATTTAGACTGAGCCTTTGAGTTTATTTGTTTATCCCATTTTTCATTTAGCTATTATTTTTTTAAGTTAAGCCAACCTCCGCAGTCCGCCAGTGCACTGCTTCCAAAAATTAACCATGCACTTAATATTTTAACCAAATTAAGCCTCATTTAAATAAACTGAAATATATTTAATCCGTTTTCAAAACGTCTTTTGTATACTGGCATTTTAACAGCACACCGGGTTTTAATTCGTGCTTATAATACTACTGGATTTCTAAAACTTACGTTAAATAGACTTTCGTAACTCTTAGTTCGGATGGATTTTTGCTCGAAATAACTGATATTTTTGAAAGTTTTTTGTTTCCCTGTATTAATTTTGAAATTTGGAACTAAGAAAATTGGATTTACCGCCAAATACAAATATGTGACCGATTCTGTGTATTCCACATAACAGAATCATGCATAGTTAAACAATCCGTACAAGAAAACATATTAGGAGAACTGAGCAAAGTAGAAATGGTCAAAATAACCTTGGAAACCGTTTGACAACGACTTATTGAATGTCATTTGCATAGGTCAAATATGAGTTCTTGATGAAAATTGTGAAAATCTATAAATTTTACTTCATTAATAATTTCGTAAATACGTACTTAATTAGTAAAATAAATGTATGGAAAGTGGAAAGGGCACAGAGTTAGCAGCCCAGGTCCAGGGGGGGCAGCTGCCCTTCCTTGCCCCCCCCCCCCTTTGGTAAGCACATGCCAGCAATTATTGGATGGTCGGAACTTTATAGATAAATGCAATATAACCGTATTTCATTTGGAGAAGTATAACAGCAATATGGTTGTGTCGCTATTTTAAGTTCAGTTTTATAGACCTGGATGAAGCTTTGCAGCGAATCATTGGTGTGCGTGAAAGAACCACTCTGCTCTCTCTTAATGTAATTATTTCCTTTCCGAATATTAATCCCGCCTTTCGCATAATATCGGCGCGAGATTACGCGTTCAATTTTCCATTCTGCCCTCTTTACGACCCTTTTTTGTCAAAAAATTAATTACATATTTTCACGGGCCGCCATTATTCCTGCAGATTGCTAGTGGATCGAATGAGATCCGGCAGAAAAATCAGAATGAATATCCGAAGCTCATTACGCCAGCGAGCGACGCGTTACCGATCCCAACATCTAAAAGGATGACCTTCGATTTTCCCATTGGAAAAGCGAAATCCTAAGCACCTAATTATAACGCCAGTGCAGGAACACAATGGCCAGGGAGAGGGGTTCTAAAGGGGGCACCTCAGCGGCAGTGTGCATGTATATGGAAATTAAATTCTCAACCGTTGCTGAAAAAAAGCCGACTGAAAAACTTAATGTTCTCCGACGAGAAGACGTCGACGCTCGAAAACGGATTTGTGCAAAACATCGACAGAGCACGGCATAAAAACGGCATGCGGAAGAAATGGGCACTAGAGAATCTGGCCCAGTCATCGTCTAGTCGATATTTGCCAGCAGACAGTCCATCAACAACGAAAAAATGTCCCATTTGCTGGAAAATATTATTTAGCGGTCAAAGGATGCATAGAATAATGAATAATCATCCCACTGCTTGTAATGGCTTTTGTACATATACTTCCAGCCACTTTTATCATGCCGTGGGAAGAAATACCTTAGGAAGTAATAAATTTTACAAGGTTTCTATACAAAATTTTCGTGTCTTTCGGCAAATAGTCTTTCCAATAATACCGATACTTAAATTTATGTGGTAGTCATTAAGTTTTCCAAAACACAATTTATTTCTCAACACTTTTTTTGTTAATGATTTGTATGGATTTTGTTGTACAGCCATACAAAGGGTGGGTATCAAATATAACAGAGATATTAATTTGACTGATGTGAATGAAATTAATCAATATTTGACGTCCATTTTTACAGCTCCAAACAATTGTCGGACTACAACTGCAGAGTATATGGCAAAGAAACATAATGATGACCTCCATTTTAGTTTTCATTTGGCTACCCCTGATGAAATTAGTCAAATTATTTGTTAGTGCAGCGATAACGTGAATGCTTGCATGTTGAAATTATGTTTGCCGCATATTTGCAATCACATAACGCATGTAATTAATTGTTGTTTAGAAGTGGAATTCTTTCCAGATATGTGGAAAACAAAGTGGTAACCCCTTTACCCAAAATTAGCCCTCCAAAGCGGTATAGTGACTTACGGCCAATAAACATCAAAACTACTCTTTCGAAGGTTCTTGAAAAGTTTATCCATAAATATATAGTTACGCAATAGATAACAAAATTATATCGGATATGCAGTCAGGTTTTAGAAAAGGCCATAGTACCGTTAGTACATTAACCAACATAATTGATGACATCATAACATCCCTAGATAGTGGTCGCGCCACATCTCTAGTTCTTTTAGACCTTTCGAAAGGTTTCGATACTTTCGATCATAACTTGCTGTGTGCTAAATTAGCTTACTATGGATTTGACATGAACTCCGTTAGCTTTTTTAAGTCTTATCTGAGCGATAGATATCGAATTGTTAAATTATGTGCTAAGACCTCAGATCTATCAAATATTACTTCGGGTGTTTTTCAGGGCTCAGTTTTGGGACCCATCTTGTTTCTTACCTATACCGCTGATCTTTTACATAATGTAAGATTCTGTAAGACACATTCTTACGCGGATGACACGCAAATCACTTATGCATTTGATCCTAATCAAACAAATTTTGCTACCTAAGATATAAACAGCGATCTTAATAAAATTGAACGATTTTCTAAAGACCATAATTTACAGCTAAATCCACAAAAGTGTTCTGTTATCTGCTTCTGTCATAAAAGGTATAGGTCTATTGTAAAGGCAGACCTGAAGTTATATATTTCTGGCAAAAAGTTAGAAATCGTCGATCAGGTAAAGAGCTTAGGACTGATTATTGACGAAAATTTGAGATTTAAACAACATGTGAATGAAATGTTACTGCTCCTTAAAGCTGCTGTATAATAACATAAATATTATAAACTTCAAGCTGAAAAAAACTCTGGGAGAGTCTAGCATTACCAATAATGAATTATTGTAATATATTGTATTATAGTTTCTTAGACAAATACACCAAGGATCCCATGCAAAAAATTCAGAATAGTTGCTGTCGTTTTGTGTATCGTATTAGGAAATATGATCGCCTATCTGCTAGATTAAATGAACTGAAGTGGTTGAAAATTCAAAATATTTTCAAATATAACCTAATTACGTTTGTCCATAATGTGCTGCTTACCTCCTCTCCACCCTGCCTGCGTAACAAACTGTTTTATAGACGTGATCTCCACGTTAATAGTCTTTCATTACCTCCCCATCGGTTGACCACG
The DNA here is from genome assembly GCA_025024175.1 of Rhyzopertha dominica. Taxonomy (NCBI): domain Eukaryota; kingdom Metazoa; phylum Arthropoda; class Insecta; order Coleoptera; family Bostrichidae; genus Rhyzopertha; species Rhyzopertha dominica. Next base: position 24,141,599 of record QCXZ01000086.1, on the reverse strand, counting down.
TTTCGCAAATCCTTCTCGTACAATTCAGTCGTTGCGCACAACTTTGTTCCTGGCGCGATTAGACGATTGTCTTCAAATGTTTTTCGTAAGGAAATAAAAAATATTCTTTTGTCAACGCAGTGAAGCAAGCCTTGAGCTGACTGTTTTGATTGTTTTGTTTGATGGTATTACTTATTGTATTGATTATGATTAAGCATGTATTATTTATTGCTGCTAAAGGTTAAGTTGAATAGCTAAAGCTAGACTTTGCTTTAATAGGAATCAATATGAAAGGCTAAATAAAACCTTATTATTATATTTTGAGTGTCATTCAGCTGATTTTGGTAATATAGTTGTAAATTTGGATAATATATCTAATGGTTATTTTATCTGAGGAACGACTATACTCATGTATAGTTCATCACTATAAATTCTTTCTATACTTGTACCTACAAAATTAATTCTTCCCAGCTATTATTTTTAAGTCGAATGCTTTCTAAGCGGTAAGAAAACCGTTTTTGCCGGAAAAAGTTAAGTTGCTCTATGAGCGAATCGCAATGAACGGAAAAGCTCTGAAATATGTATGGATCTAAAAAAAGCAGAATTCCTGCAGCAAACGCGTCTCTCACGGCGGAACATCGTGCCGGGTCCAGTCGCCCAACGGCATCATAAGATTCTGACTGATGGAAATGCAGAAATGAACATGAGTTCCAAGACAAAAGTCCGCATGTACATACATAATGCAGGTACGTACAGCTATCGACGGGAATATCGCATATTGTGAATGTGCGCCTCTTAAAACCAGTGGCGGTCGGTACAAAACATGACCCAGGCTCAAATAAGCAAGCCAAAATGTTACAGAAAAAAATAACGTTACAAACTAAATATTAAGCTTGAAATTTCCGCTGCATTACGAAAGCCGGCACGTTTACTTCTGTAGCTTCATCAAATTTTCTTTCGTTTCCATTCGCCTTGGAAAAAGATCCATACATAGATAAATTTTCATTCAGCGGTTTAAAAGTTGGCAACAAGGGCTGGCAAACTTTTCCTAATTGGAAAAATTAATTTTATTAGCTTTTTCTTACTAGTCTTACTATGTGATTTAAAAAAAATAGTTTTATAACTCGTTTGTTTGTGAAAAAAGTTAGTCAAGTGATTTATCATTTGTTTTAACACTTTTTATTGTGTGACTAATAATAATTAAATTATGAGCAGTTAAAATCCGACAAAATCTAATCATGCGTGGTAGCAATTCAAAAAACAAAAGGTGCATAAAAGTGTTCTCATAAGATTGCGAATCATATCTTTGGAAAAGTTTTCTCTAGATCTGTTAGAAAATATATAAAAAATAATATAATAAGTGACTTATTCTATCCTTTCCTTATTGGAAATTTTAGGTGTACATACAGTTATCCGTAGTGACTATATAATCAGAGAAAATATATAAAAAAACAGTTACAATGTACAAAAAATTTTATGATTATGGTGCTACAATATCTTAACTAACATTTACAATATTGGTTTTAAATTATGTTGTAAACGAAAAAAGCTGTTACAAACAAGTTACAATCTACTAACATTTTGATAATCAAGAAATTAGTCAAGTTTTTATATATTAAATGCGAATAAATGGCTTTGAAAGGTCTATTGACATAGTCATCGGAGGAATCACGATTCTCAAAACTGGGTATTGTATTTGCTCAGTTTATAATTTTATAATTTTGAATATAAAAGAATACTGTTACTACTGAGTTACAAAGTTAGTAACAAAAGTGCTAGTAGTGGGATTTATAACACAAACAAAAATAACAGTTATCTTTAGTTACTGTCGTGTAAGTTACAATTTTAAAATTTATTATTCTGCTGCTGCTAATTTAACCGGCAACGTATAGGTACGCGTATGTATTGTTTATAAAAAATAAATTATGAACATTATGGACAGAAATGATCGAACACAAGGCTGAGATTATCAGCAAAATGTCGAAAGCGCATTTATAAACCCATAGTAGATAGCTAAAAATTTAAAGAGCGGTCCCGTATGCTATACCATGATCAAAATATATAATTTTGGGTAACAATACCAATTGTGAGTGTTATGACGCATTGTTCGTCAAGATTTTTTAATACACAAGTTTCTTCTCTTCCTGCTGGACGTTAAGCAATAGAGGTAAACGCGCGAGTACAGTAAATAGTCATCAGAATAGTAGGTCAATTAAGAACGATTTTTTTAACAAAATGCTTGAAATTTCCTACGCAAAACAATCAGTAACTTATAGTTAAATATACTTATTGTTATTGTTAAAAGGACGTATTTTTACTTGTTAAGAAAATGTATATATTGTTGAGTTTATTTTTACTAATCAAGGGTGCCACGTAAATAATCAAAATTATTACTTATTTGAAGACCTATGCATTGTTAAGCGTTAATTATTTACATCCATTTTGCCGAAAAACCTAAAATTTCATTAAATTATTATATAAAATTGGAATAATACCAAAATTAGTAAAAATAAACCTAACAATTAATCAGAAAAAAAATTTTTTTTTCAACCATAAAAAAACCAACTATGGTTTTCATTTAAGAAAATTCAAGTTTGTTATATCTCAAAAATGTGACCCCCGAAAAAAAATTGACTACGCCCCTGGATTTAAAATAAAAATTTCGATAAAAAAATGTCTTTACAGTTTTTTGGTGCATATCGCTGTGCTAATAGTTTGACGTCACAGGGGATACAATTTCAGGCTCATCAAAGTGTCGGCGGCTACGGCCCCTTAGTCACGAAACGGCACTGCTCAAAACCGGCAGAATTTTATCTGATACCCGCCAGGACGGCTACACCTGGAGCGATGGTACCGACGCCGGGGATGCCCACTACGCTTTTGGGCTAATTAATGGGGTCCTTCATCGATAGGTCTGACTTAACTGCACGGTTTCCCATAAACATGCGTACGAATGCCGATGACAAGCCGATTAAATAGATGGCGAAATTTCGGGAACGTGCAAGTAATTATATACAGGGAGATCGGCGAGGACGGATCAAGATCAGCGGAATTTACGATATCGGTTTCCAGTAGGCTGAGAAAGCTCGCGGATAATTCCCGATCGTTGCAGGATTCTTGGGGGAAAGTCACGAGAAAAATGAAATGGCTGAAGCGTGAAAGCACGAAAGCTTTATTGAATCAATATAGTAAAACATCTATATTTGTACATAACCACGTTCTAATAATACTTTAGTGCACTTAGCGGTAAGCTGTTTGTTACATTATCGTCGATTCGGGTTTATTTTGAGCCTAACGCGTCATTACACGGTTATACACAGTATGTCATCGATTGTGAAAGAAGAACATGAACGAATCCATTTATTCAGACCGCTAATTTCAGCTATAACCGATTTATTAAATGGTACAACTTACCGAAGTAAATTTCGACGATCACTGTCAACAGCATTCTTCCTGGAGCTCATCTGAAACAATTTGATAGATACGATCATTTCTTTCTTAATTTATATATGGTCTGAAGACTAGTGAGACCCAACAGAGGTGATACACAACGACCCGACCAGACAGGTTCTGGTAACATTTTGTACCTTCACCTTGCATTTTAGGAATCATCAACATTAACGTTAATAATAATTATTACTGGAAGTTCACTATTTCTTACAAAACTATCCTTTGTTTCCATCAAGAAGATATTTTCTGACTTCGAACGTGTGAATCTGATGAACAAGCATTTTTGCTAAATTGTCAAGATAAAAGAATTTTGACCTAGTACAGTAAACGGAGCGAGAGGTGATTGCACAAGTGGAAACATTAGTCTAGTTTGGGACGAATGTCGTTTTATATGTTAAAATTAAGCTGATTACGATACGAATGCAAAGGAATTTTTCCCATGTTAAAATGCTTTTTACTATAAAAAGCAAAATATTTTGTCCAAAAAAGATTTTGGTTTTTGTTTGTTTTCCCTGTCCATTATTCATAACAATAATATTCAGTTTCGTTGGCAAAACGAATAAACTATTTGGACTCAGATTCTTACCCCCAAATCCTGATCTCATTTTCAAGATACGAGTCATCTTAGCCTGCATCAACCGCAACCAATATATTTCCAAGTAAATGGATTAGAAAATTTGTTTTTGGTATTCTCGTCTGTCTGTAGTTGTAAATAAATGGCGTTCACCAGAGTAGAGGAGATAGGGTTTATAAAAACACCTACATAAATTAAAGAGAAAGTTGAAACCCTTTAGTATTCATACAAATTTTGAAAGGAAGTGGCAGAATGTGGCGTCCGTGGGAAAGTGAATGTGAAGAAGACCACTTCGAAGTCGGAAATTATGAACCTTATGATGTCTTGGATGAATTTGCTTTAAAAAATTGTGTATTTTTTTCCTAATTTCAAATAAAATCAAACCCTTAATGAGTTAGTTGAAAATATAAATAATTTATATAAATAGTTATATTCATTATATAATTTTGTAATTGATGTATTTAATTTTAGATTAACCACCAGCCAGCAAAAAACCAAATACCATGTGTCAGTGGACACAAAAGTTGTTATACGACAAGTATTCAACTTGAAAAGGGATGAAGGGTCGTTTAAAATTGACATCAGAGGCTACTAAACTGTCGTATTCAACAGTTGCTAGAATTGTTAAATTAAATGGGGAAATCGGCCCAACAACAAAAGCCAAAAAACATTGTGGATTCTTTCTCTGAGAGACGAAAAACATTATTAAGTACCATCTTTAGACTTTAGTATGCCGCCAAACTTTCAGATCTTTCTTAATTCCAATTTCCCATATACAAATCGAGGCGATTCTCGGTGGGACACCGTGTAGTTGGTTGCACTTTTTCCACAAGAAAAAACGAACCTTATAAAATCGATGTTTGCCCTAGAAAACAACTAAATGAACGGTATTACAAATTACAGTGATTATTATACGCATCAGATGTAGATTACTGGTTCTTTTTTAGTAGAAGATGTAGAAATCGATTAAATAGAATTATTAATTTGGAGTATTTCTATTAAATTTTGATGTATTTTGGTTTACGTTATCATCTTTCAAAAAAGTAATAGGTATTCATTGCAAACCCTATATTATTAGTTTTCAACCATACTTATCCGCTATAAACAGAGAGTAGCTTTATAGCTACGTACGTGGTTTATACCAGTATCAATCTCTAAGCAGTCTAATTACGTACATTCAGAAATAACAGCGCAAAGACGAGAAGTAGCATCACACGAATTTGGAGCACGAAAAACCATCACATCATTTACATTGTTTCCATACTGCGCAAATAGGGGTCCACAACCAGGCCCAGCGCGCGGGCTACGTGACGGCGAAGTCCACAAAAACTGGCGTTTTTGCTCCTTGTTGTCGAGAGTTGACCGGCACTTTTTTTGCAACAAAAAACGGATTCAATAAAATCGATGTTTACGCTAGACAACGATGTAACGGACGGGTTTACATGATGACCATATTTAAGGTTGAGAAACCTATAGATAGTTTTGTACAAACAAAATAGCCAAATACAGAAACAAAACTGTGATAAACCTGTCAAAAAAGATTCTCTCAAATACTGCTGTTAATTTTTTACAAAAGAGCGTTGAACTTTGCTGTAACATCACGGAAAATTCCAGAATTGGCAGCTAGAAACGCACAATACCCCAAACCTAACATAAGATTTCTTAAGGATTTAAAGTCTGTGAAATTTACTAGAAAAATTAGTGAATTATTAATCCAGGAAATTTTATGCTAATTATTCGAAGCCTTTTGTAGGAAAAACTTCTTCAGATTTTGACGTGGTTTCTTTATTTACAACAGTGCCCATACTATAAACGATTAATATTATAAAATCTAGACGATACAATACCCAAAATTATCTGAACACTGCTTTTGTAATATACTTACTTTTATGAAAGGTAATTTTTATGAAGAAAAATCCGATAACGCAAAGCTTTCCTTTAAGTCCTATAGTGCCCAATTTATTTATGAAGGTAGCTATAAACAGTTTACAGTTTAAATCAGAATGTTAGATGTATAGATGATACTTTTGTTTTTTGACATTTATGCGAAAATCGAAATTTTGTTCTCTTAGGCCACACAACAAAAAAAATAAGGACTTGCTTGAAAGAACACATCATACGTGCTACTAGGTTGCAACAAATAGATTAATCTTCCGTAGTCTGGCTTTCTTTGCGATTTGTTGATTTAGTTAAAACATTTGCTCGATATTTGTGGCAGTGCTTGGAATGAGTGACAGCATTTTTCAGGTAACAATAATTTAAAACGACAAACGTTTAAAAACTGACTACATTCGGTATATCAAATTCATGGATTTGCCAATTTGGCGGTAGCCACCTTATTAGGCTTAATTGTCAAATCCATACACAAGTTCGTTAGTCGGCTTCATTAAGTGAAAAAAATATTTCTGCACTGTTTTTCTAAAGTCATCTGTAGATTACAATCGTGTATTTAATGACCCTAACTAATGTGTTGGCCCACTTGATGTATAGCAGTAGAAGCTTTTAATTTTGTGAAGTTGGCTCATAATTACGGCTTGTTTATCTGTTGTATATGGGCTTCCTGTTCTACAATAATGATCAAGTATAATCTGATAGGTGAAGATATGCTTGCGCCGCGGTATAAATAGACACACGCCCTTGCTGTCACTAGCAGCTTACTTGTCGGGCAAATTTTGGTAGGTACCTAAGAAAATGTTATAGCAATTGTAGGGTTTCCTATATGACCTCATATGATAGCATTTTAGTACGCTGCTAATAGAAGTTAAGAACCGCGTTATATTGAACCATATTTTCAACGCAAAGTTAAATGACGCAATCGATAAAGATTTTTAATTAGTGGAGCAGAATTAGTCCAGAAAGTGGCTTATTTGTGGAGAAAAAACTGAACGTAGAACCGTACACTAAAAATAATAATACGCTCATATGAGTAAGCAAACTGGAAAACTCTGCAGATTATGCTTGCAGCCATATGGTACCTAGATAGAGTTGCCAATTTTTTGAGGAACATAACTTAGCGTGTTTCTTAAATATAAGAAAAATAAAGTAGTTTTAAGAGAAAAAAATACGTTACAGTTTTTTATTGTTTAAAAATATACAAATTCTACAGAATGCATCTTCCACGTTACTTTTAAGTTTAAGCCAATTGTATATATTTTATTACAACACTATCACTAGAATATTTGCTTCTCTTTGTACATTGTAGTTTTCTCATTACTTAATAAGCAAATGTGTACTGTCAAGTGCGAATTCATATTATCCCCACCCTCATCCCTAATCCCCATATATTTTTATATTAAAATAAATAGTGGTTAAAACAACTAAAAAGTATTCTAAAAAATATTATTGTGTTTTATTAACAATATTTGTTTCTGCAGTAACATTTTTTATTAGTTGGAGCAAAAAACACTATTTTCAAAACATTTTCATTTAATAATTTGAAGGCTTCCGTGGTTGTTGTCGATGACATGTTTTCCGGGCTGGTTCCCACGTTGGTTATTAGACCTTGACGTTTCGACACTCATGTCGGTGTCTTCCTCAGAAGTAGCTCTGCATTTAATATTTTTTATTACTGGAACAAAAATTGTCACTTCAATTAAATAGAATATATCACCTTGTAGGACAGAAAATGCTTTATACTGCCAACAAAAATAATGCTTATTCAACAAAACTGTATTTGTACCAGTAAGTAAAATTATTATTTGTTGCAACTAAATATTTATTGAAAAAATTTATTTGCCCTAGGAACAAACACTTTGGTTGGGGCTATATTAACCCAAATCTTTTGTTGCTGTGACTGTGTATAATGGTTCGATAGAGAATTTTCTATGTGAAATAGTTATTTAGAACCTTTTTTCATTTGCCACGATAAAAATATTTTTTGTAAATTATGCAAATGATTCGTTACGTTTAATTAACAAATCCAGAAAAGAGATACTGTTATCTATATTTTTTCATGACTAAAATTTATAGATCGATGTAATGAATTAATAAAGAATTCTTTCCTAATTAATGAGATTTTTTCTTGGTCTCCTTAAAAAAAAACACAAAATATCTACACTCGTATCTGTCTTCAAGTGTGAACAGTGTGATCATTGATTTAAATTCTGAATCGGCCAGTGACAATGAATTTTTCGAAAACATCTGTGATACTGATTTAGAATAATTATAAAATTACTGTCTGGTTCTAAAGCGATGCTTGGTCACCGTCTTTGGGAACGATATACGAGCTTTGTTACGGCATTTGCTAAAGGGACCTCAAGGCCATATAACCTTAGGAAAGTGGGAATACAATACATTTCCTCATTGATAATGAAGCAGTTTGGTTGGGGTGAAGGTGAACACTGCGAAGTGGTTTAGAGAACCCTCAAGTGTGGCGCATTACCTAAACTGTTTCGCGATAAAAAAAAATCGAAATTGGACGTTTCGAGATTATAAAACATTCTGGAAAATCCACCACAGGAGGAAAGTGGAATGGAAGATTCAATAAAAGACGAGAAAATCCTCAATTGTGTAGTTGTTCTTCTCGTTTCTAAAAATTGCACCTACAAAACCTCCCCTTTCGAAATCCATAGACCACCTGGAGCTGCGGGCCCGAAAACCAATTAAACCGGCATTTTTACGCTCGTTCCCGGAGGTGGGGCCCCCAATTTGATTTTTGGGACAGCTGTGTTCTTCGGTTCCGCGATATCATTAATTACCGAAACGGCATTCCGCGACTGCTGAAATCCGAATGTCCATCCGGCCTGCCGAAACGCCTACCGTCTTCGGCGGCGCTACCTCTGCCCCATCCCGCTCTTCGCCATGGCACCTACCTGAGAACCCGCATCACCTGCCTTCGCCGTTGTGTACCGACCAACGACACTGTTGCCAGAGAGTACGATTTTTCCTGAATATAATATTCTATTTAAACAAGACTAAGATGATAAAAATCACGAGTTGTTTTTTAAATTGACAATTGTGCGCTGTTGTGGTCGACCGAGAAAGTTAATATTACTTTGAACTTTTTTTTGGATTTTTTTTCCGGAGATTCTACGACCAGCCATTTATGAGATACAGTCAGTTCCTGTATAAGTATGTATTTTTTAAATGAATATCAAAGACGAACTAAATATTTATATACAAAGTCCGCCTACTAAAACTAAGACAACCTTGTTATATGTCAAATTGAAGTTCTTTTTTAAACTCTTTGAAACTGGCATAGTGGGTGTACACAGAAAATTTGCAGATAATAACATTTCGCAAACTTTCTTTACTTTACCTCGTATAATAAATATTGCTTCATAGTTGAACACCGACTTTTATCTTCTTCAAATTGTGTCATTACCATGTATGTCTAATTTTTACTCCTTCCCAATGAAACAGTTTATAGGATGTCTAAGTAATCCGTGCGGAAAACATAAAATTGTTTATTTTTAAGTCATTGAAACATGCAACAGTTGCTTCTCAGCCTATTGAAAGGAATAACATATGTCAATCTCATTCGATTTCGTTAAAATTTGCGAGTTTTATACTTATACCACTTTGGTTTTCTGTCACACACTAGCCTCATCCCAGGTTATCGTTTTCTATAGTCTCTCTCTTTAGAACGAACTTTGTATTTGATTTCTTTAGAAGTTAGTCAAAATTTTGGGGTTTTCTGTGCAGTGATGGGTATGTAACCATAATTTATACCGCGATAAAAATCAACACTTAAAAATTTTGAACAACCCTGGCAACAGAATATGGCAGCGATGGGTTTTTTAAGGCATATGTGGTAAAGACAATCTCAAGAAGACAAAAGTCCGCATACGAAGCAATATATTTTATGCAAGAGGTGGGGTAGTCTTATATGCAATCAAGAAGAACATATCCTATGAATTATTAGAAATCAGGTGGAGTATAGAATGTCTAATACTAAAACTTGTTTATGTAAAGAAAATTATTATATGTTGTTTTAGTGTACTTTGTTCCTAACTCTAGCGTGAGTGTATATGAAGAATTTTTTGACCTCTTTGATAACATCCTAATTGATCACAGTGTACAAATTTTGATTCTTGGGGATTTTAATTTACCTAATCTGTGTAGTAATAATTGTGATAGTAATATTTGCATACAGCAGTTTCTAAATGATTTTAATCTACAACAACAAAATCATGTTTGTAATTATATGAACCGATTTTTCGACTTGGCAATCTTAAATATATGACTCTGGGTGTTGGACAGTTCTTTAATTGAAGAAGATCTAAATCACGCAACCTTAGAAATAACTTTCAAGTGAATAACGTATGTAACAATACTGAAAGTGAAAAAATAATGTATGCATATGATTTTTCTAGAGGAAATTATATGTTGATTGTGACTGGTTGGAAGTTTTGTTAATATGAGCATTCAAAATTTCTATAAAAGTATTTCTTTTAGAGAAACACATAAATAATGACGCTGCATCCTTTTGCATGGTCTTACATCGTCAACAAGTCCGTCAATGATGGTATACCAAAGAAAATGATTCGTTAAGTATGCAAATGCCTTTGCAAAGTATTTGAACCTAGTAGTATTGTAGTCTGTTGCATCAGATGGGAAGGCTTTTGATTTTTCCATTACTGATGCGTCGCATGTCTTGGTGAGCATAAAAGCCCTTGAAGGGAAAAATCTACAGGACCTGATAATATTCAGCCATTTATTTATAAAGGCTGTACACATCTATTGGTAAAACCTTTAACGCTTATTTTTACGTTATCGATCAGTTTTTGTTGCTTTCCAGATACTCTTAAGGGCGCGACAATATCTCTAATACATAAAAACTGCGGAAACAGACAAAATATTAGTAGTTATCGTCCAATAAGTTTGTTGAATACTCTTTCTAAAATTTCTTTATAATGGTCTGTATGGGTATGTTAGTAACTGTATCGCAGAAGATCAACATGGTTTTGTAGTAGACAAGTCCACAGTAACTAACCTGTGTATGTCTTCTCAAAACGTGTGTCTATAGCAATTGAGAGAAAGACGCAACCATTTGCGTCCATATATTGTGTATACGGATTGTGCAAAGGCTTTTGATAAGATAGACCATGGTGGACTTTTAAGTAAGCTAGTGGATTTTGGTTTTTCTGAGAATGCCCTCAGATTCATAAAGTTTTATATAATAGAGAGACCTCAATCTGTTCAAGTGAGAAATCTGGTCTCTAACTAATACACTGCAACATCGAGTGTACCGCAAGGTAGTAAATTCAGAATTCAGATAGATTGTTCTATGCAGATTACTTTAAATTATTTAGAAGTGTTTCCTCTTACTTGGATTGCTCTATTATATGGTCCCCTACTGCAGAAACTAATAATAACAATACTGAAGAAGTTCAAAAAAGTTTTTTAGATACTTTTACTTTAAGAAAAATAAAATGTATCCTTTCATGGTTTCCTATAAAACTATGTTATGTACCTTTAAATTAGTTTTTACTTTTAATTACTTCTTATAGGGGTGTTTGTAAAGAGTAGAAATAAAATAATAAAAATTTATTATGGGCTGCAAGGTGAAAAATATTTACAAAAATTCACTTCATTTACGAGATATCAACATCGATAAATATTGTTTGGATAGTCGCTATGTCGTTAAAACAAATAAAGAAAATACGAACCTAGGGAGTTTTAGGTAGCGGACCCTGATGTATTTTACGGTTCATTCATGCAAAATCTAAAAAAAGACTAAATCTTACGTTCTATAATAAATAAAGATGTTTAAAAATTTATTAACAACATTTGAAAGGACGTTTTTTATAAGAAAAAAAGAAACTCGCAGCGCGTCGAGGCAGCGGGCCGGCCCGACTCGGAGGGCAGGCACCCCACCTCGGCGACGGCCACGTAAACGACKGAGTCGGCAACGTCGGCGGGTGCCTCCGCGTCTTCGCTCGGCGCACCACACCGTCCTCTCAAACCGCGTCCGACGTTCGTTGGCAGAGCACGTGCAAGAACCGTTCCCCAGGTGGCTGCGAACATGGTCCGGAGCGTCCCGGCGCCGGTCGCCTCCTAACTCGCGCACCCGGAGATCGTCCCCGTGGGGTCCGGCGAGGATGGCGTCGTGAGTGATCTATTCCCGTTGTGTGGTGAAATGGTCTTTGTAATGGCCGTGCTAGTTAAGAAGTGCGGGTTCATCTTGCCCGGTTTCAAGACGACGTCCTGTCTCACCGTCGTCCTCCTGATATGCCTAGAGACGGTGTTGCTGTGCACGGAGTCCACGTGCTCCAAGTCCTTCCACGTCCACTGGAATACGACCAACAGCATGTAAGTTTTCTGTTAAGAATGCGTGGCCCAGCGGTCATCGATACCTTGCACCAACAGCATCTATGCAGAGAACCCGTTACCGGTTTCTTTCATTTCGCATGCCATATTATTTATGCCACTTTAATAACGAGAGATCGGCCGTACGTCATCGTGAGCGATTTTTTTTCGGTTCGTAATTTTCGAAATGCCCATTATCTGATTGTATTTATTGACTAGACATAAACAATGCCGCCGGTAAGTTTCTCCTCGTACAAAGCACCGCATTCTTGGCTTTTGCTTTTGTTGTTAAAAGGGCAGGCGACAAGAAAAATGGGACGACTGTTCGATGTGATGAACACGCAAGATATGCTTAAAAGAATAAATTAAAAGTTACATAAACCCTGTATCACATATGTAAATTGGGCGTGAATACATTTACGCGTCTATTTTGAATTTGATGGCGGGCCCCTCTAGCGATGCCCAAGAACCAGAAAATTTAGCAAGTTTAGTCTGCTAGGGAACCTAAAGTTATTCAAGTTATGTATTTCACCTTCGAAACAACTTAACTCCGAATTGTAAAAAAATATCTTAGGAATTTACTGAATTACCAAATTAACACAGTCTCAAGTCCGCGCGGTCTTTTTTAGTCTCGTGTTTAGTAGCAACAAAAAATTTATATCTCAATGTCGATTTTGGTTGTCACGAACTTTTAGCCTTGTTCAAGAACCAAAAAATTCAGTAACTTGTTCTGCTAGGGAACCTAAAGTTACTCAAGTTATATATTTCACCTCCGAAACTACTTAACTTCGAATTGTAAAAAAATATGTCTCAATGAATCTTATTTTGCGTTTACCTTAACAATTTACTGAATATCCAAATTAATACAGCCTCGAGTCCGAACGAACTTTTAGCCTTGTTCAAGAACCAGAAAATTCAGTAAACTTATTCTACTACAGAAACTAAAGTTACCCATATAAGTCATATGTCATCTCAAAAACGACATTCAAATCGGAAACTTCTTTCCGAATTATGAAAGAACATATACTTCAGTCAATCTCGTTTCAATAAACAAGCTATCATCTTCAGTGCTTGGAATCGGTTATCTCAACAATTTACTCAATTACCAAATTATACAGCCTCAAATGCAAATGTCCGAAAAATCCTCAGCTTCCGATATCACATTTGGTCTCCACGAGCTCTTATTCTATCAATTACTCAAGTTATGTGTTTCACCTCTGACTGGACATACAAATCGACAGTTCAATTCCCAATTATAAAAATATGAATGTCATTTTACGGTTCAATGGACATATTGTCATGTTCAGTCTTTGGAATCGGTTTCCTCAACAATTTACTGAATTACCAAATTAATACAGCCTCAAACACGAATTTCAAACCGTCCGTCCGAAAAGTCCTCTTCAATAGTGTGTAGCTCGACAAAAAATTTTGACACCTCAACCTTCGATATCGATTTCGGTCGTGACGAACCCGCATTAAAAGAAAAAGAGAAATAAGGCTTCATAAATCGTTCCACGGCCATCCACACTGGATGGTCTCTTAATAATAAAGAATCCATCGCGGCGATGTCGTTTTATTTCGCCCCTGTCCCGCGCTGTAAACTGCCAAAAAGCAGAATTCCGCTGGGATGTAACAGTGTTAATAGCAGCGGCACTAGAGGCCTACAAGGCTGGCCAGTTTTTCTATCGGATTTACGATGGGCTACGGCGGATTTGATACTTTCCGTGATGGGCTAGGACAGAACTGAGAAAATTCTTTAGCGCCTGTTAGTTTGCAAAAAAATGAAACTCATTTGTCCTTTAATTGCTGAAACGTAAAAATTATTCTCTGTATTACAAAATCAAAAACTGTAATTATTATGCTACTAACGAACACTTATTTTGTAGCCTTTTCCCTCCAACTAAAACGTCAAATTAGATCTGGGTTATAATACAAGTTTTGCTCATTTCTGGAATCACTGACAAAATACTTACTTGAAAAGTGTAAAATGTAGTTAATATTCACCATGATATTAGAAAGACTGAGTCTTGACAGTTTATTTAAAGGTGGAAAAACTTTTTCACCACACAATATTGTCAAGACTACAAAAACAAATATAAAACGATTATTTCTAAATTCTAACAGTAGTATAGTATAACTTTAAAGTATTCCTAGCATTTAATTACTAGTAGTTCACGAACTTACTTAATATATTTATACAATGGCAAATAAAAATAATTCACTCTTAAAAATTTTGTATATGATGTTTTTGATAAATATTTACAAGATTCACGGGAGAAATCAAGTAAAGTGTGAAGGAATCTTCAAACTAGCATTTTTGACAATGAGAACTGATTCGGTAGCTAAAACTATAACTAAAATAAAAGCTCCATGCATGTCGATCTGACTCTGTCTCGTCTGTCAAAGTTTTAGCCTGAGCACAAGACGCAATTATAAAGTAACTGTCACAGATAACTGTGACAGTTTTATTCCTTAGTTCCAGAAGAAAATACCCTTATTTATTAAATATTGTTAAGAGATAGGGTAAAGTTTGTACTAAGAAATATAATGCTGTTACAATTAATAAAACAGTGCTAATACAAAACCAATTGTTAAATATTAGACTCTCCAGTTTAAGATAAACATTTGTAACGATTTTTTCTTTCTCAGAGAATAACACTTATGCTCACTGTTTATTTATTCAAAATGATATACCATATATCATGCAGGTTGTTATTAATATACTATGAAATCGACACTGAAGCAATAAATGCCAATAACCGATTTGTGCGTGGTAGGTATTTCGTTGTAAATTAAAACCCCAACGATCATTTTGAGACCATATTATGGAATTGAATTTATCCTTATGTAGGAATTTCAGGGAAATAAGCTCTGACGGGGATCAGGTATCGAAATTAAAATCTCCCGATTATTAAAAAGATTTAATTTAATTCAAATCTCATAGACCAGTTCGAGAAAGACGTTCTTAATATTTTTTAATACTTGATATACCAAACGAAGAAAAGTACAAATTAAAAATAATGAACCCAAAAACCCAGTGCTAGATAGCTTATGAATTATTCACAAACGAATTATGCAAGTTCAGTAACAACAATGCAAATTCACTAACAAAATCCAAACACAGCGTAAAAAATTCCGCAGGTTTCGCAAACAGGGTAAAAAAATCTCTATCTCTGTTCTCAAGAATAAAATGATTATTTTCCTTCTATCAGACAGACAGAATTCTTTCATGATACATTTTTAAGAAATAATTTGCTAAAAGACAAAGTATGATAAATTTTTGACACAATATGTAGATGTTTGTACGGCAAGAGACGGACAGCTGAATATATTCTTAAATGCAGCGAAGAAATATCCAATTCTGATTAGAAAAAGAAAAGTTTTAAGGTTTTATAATTTTTTGGCCTTATCCATGTCAGTACAGAATAAAATCAACTTTGGAATTTATAGAAAACCGCCACAGTTAAATAGGCATAATAATCGCGACATACCGGAATCAATTATTACAATTTAAGCAGGCTGATAGATATATAATTAAAAAAAAATTAAATTCCGTTCTGTATTAATTGGACTGAAACTTCCTATTTGACAGGATTGTCTGTCATTTTATGGCATAAACGCCTACTGTTGTTTTTTCTAGTGAAATTACTCGATGGATTAAAAAAACTATGAAGACAGTTCAAAAATCAGCTTTAACCAAAACCTATGAGTGTAAATACGGATACAAGGATGTTATATTCGTGCTGGCTCCGTCTCTCTTTACAACGGAGAGAATCCTGATAAAATATAAATTAGCCTCTTCGTGGTCCCAAGGTGGGACGCTGTCTTCCTCGGTGTTTTACAATTCCCAAATCGTCGGGCGGTTTATATTAGTGTCCAGTTCATTAGCATAAACACAAGCCACTGAAAATTGTTATTAGGATATTATATGTCCGTACGTCCGATCCTGTCAAATACAACGTTAAGTTTTAATTTTAGGGCGACGACTTCGGCAAGTACGATCTTTGCATTATTACGCAGTCTGCTTTCTCGCAATTTTTAGTGGTGCGAACATAAGCACCTTGACAGCTTCCAGWGCACCTTCAGACCTCTTTTTTTAGTTCCTCCGCTTTATCATAAACTTTATAAATAATCGCGTTCGATTGCGATCTAACGGCCGGCGAATTATGATCCAGTCGATGTTTGTAGAGCCCCTTTGCTGCTTGTTTATAAAATCTCTAATAAATAGTCATAATCTGGAGCGTTAAATGCTCTTTAACGACGTCCGATACGGATAACTCCTTTTTTCCCATCTGGTTTAATTGCAGTCCTTGCACTGTCGTTTTATTTTACTGCTTAATGCCCACCGAGCTCTTTATGCAGCCATAGGCCATTCGGCGACGCTGGCTGATGAAGTTGGAATAAAATTTTTACCATCCCATAGCCACACGCAAGAAATCTAGGCCTAATTTCTTTCGCGGGGCGCTACTACCACCGAATCGTTGGTCCTTCGCGAACCCAGAAATTAACAGATCGGTATATTTAGATGGTTTAAATCTCAAATTGTATGTCCAATTCTTACATTTTACTGAAATGCAAAAATGGATTTTCTTCCGCATTTTTTAGATAAGTTTAACAATCGTAATTGAAAATTTTGCTGGTCATACAATATTGTGAATTTCCTCGATTGGACATAACCATAATATGAAAACAAATACATTTAAAGTTTTTATTGAAATTAAAGTTTGTTAAATATAAAGATTAAAATAAATTACTATGGTAAAAACAAATAGGAATAATTTTCTTACCAATCAAATAAGTTAACACTATTACATTAACTATGCTTCCAACTTCTTTTCAGTTCTTCAAAATTCACTATGTAATATTATGGTAACTGACTTCATGGTAGATTTAACTTCAACTAAAATAATGTAATTATTCAGTTATTGAAAAGACTACCTTGCTTCTAACGTTATAGCATCTAATTCAGGGTATCTAGATTTAATCACAAATCCGTGTAAATCTTTCAATACGCACTTTTACAAAGCTTTTTTTATCATGCCCAGCCCAATACAAACATTATTGCAAATTCGAAGCAGCATTTCACATAAAAATTCATATTCCTGCTATTATTAAAATTAAAAAAAGTCGAACAAGCTAAGGATTTTTTACGAGAAAAACTGTGTCGGCAAAGAAGTGACACTGTTAATGATTATTAATTTGTTAAATTGGTTTCATATAAATGTAGGATTGGAAGATTTATTTTACTTTTTTCTAGTTAAATATATAAATACTTAATTTTGTAATTAATAAACTCTATTTTTGTCCTTCTTGTTTGTATCATAAACCGTAAAAAACGCTTGACCGTTCAAGTATTTTTTTCTAGCTGCGTGTCAGTAGTATTTTGCAAATTTTTCACTGAAACTTTTATGTATTTCCATACAATTCATGTAAGAGTATACCGTGATTATTAATTTTTTAGGTTTTAATTTAGTAGTTTGCAATATATCTTGACCAAAATTGTTATGATACTCCGAATTAGGGTTTATCTTATTTTATATTTGCATTGAGCGATTACTACCTACGAGTTGATGTTTTATCATGCTTGTTAGGTTTCTTAGTTTGAAAKTTGAAAKGACGKTTCAGCAGAATCTGTTTTTAATTCTGTAATTAAGCAGTGATGGGCTGTCTATGGTGATGAATGGGCCCCACAGAAACATCAAACAAGGAATCGAATCTGTAAAAAAATTTAATAAATGAATTTATTATTACAGGCGATTTTTTTACGGATCTCCCTCCAATTGTGCTATTTTATTTAGTGTTATCCAGGGTGCACCACGAGGAGGCAAACTAGCTTTACACCCCTTTAATAATATTGTCTAAATGAAAGGAATATGGATGAACAAATTAGTGCTGAAATTTGCAGATCGGAAAACCAAACAGAAAAATACATGACTGTGGCACAGCAAAATTGTAGATGTTAAAGGCAATCTAAAAGATGACACCAATTTCGAAATAAGTTAGCTAAATCCTCTATTTGTACTCGCCTGGTTACATAGACTTATATAAAGTGTAGTTTTTAAGGAAACGAGATTGTTATCCATAACAACAAAGATAGTAATCAGTATCTGTCAGAACTATCAGAACAAGTCCAGAGAAATCAAAAATTGAGATTATACTTAAGCTCTAAACCATTTGCTTACACATTTTCTCGAAAAAAATTATACTTCATCTTTTATTTTGTTAGACCTTCTTTATTATTGCGCATTCACGATTTATAGCCACAAACAGAGTCCGTGTTATCTACGCTTTTTACTGTCACCTGTTAAGCACGGCGGTGGAATTGCCAACATTTGACAGTTGTTAAATTGGAAAACCAGACATAAAGGAACTGTTGCCGGGGAACAACGAAAACGGAGATGGTTATCGCCGTGGCACGGCAATAAAGACAGAAACTTTATTGTAATAACACTTTATTGCCAATAGTAAACATCCCTAATCTGCCTCCGTAAATTATAAATAAAGATTCTTGGATTTCTTCGTAGCCGCACAATAATGGCCGGCGTGGCATCTCGTAAAATATCCATTAGGAACAAAATAAACACTTAGATAATGTCAAATTGTAGTACCATTCTCCACGGATGGACAAGGTACTGCTCATAAAAACAAGCCTACCAAAGTATTAACAAATTTCGGCTCTATTAAAGTGAAATAATTTAGAATCTTCATAGTCGTTACATGACTCATTTAGAAGTCCACATGTCCGCATTTGAAAAGAAAATTTGTAGCTTTTTGTATTTTCTTAAGGCTGTTCATACGTTTTGGGCCAAGTAAAATTTTTAAGGCGGTAATATAATTAGTCCACGTGGACGTAACAAAGCCTGTCATTATATTGCAGCTGCACTATTGATCTGCAAGATAAGTTATGACCCCTAACCTGTCACTCTAGTATTGACAGCATATTGCACACAGACCAACCGTTTATGACCACGGCAATTTACCATTTGGGCAAAAGTTACTTTTTCTGGTGAAACTCTTTTTTTAATTCAATTGAATTACGTGTAACTAATTTTACACCAAGTAAATTTATTACATTTTTACAACTCTGACTTGTACCCTTTACCCCCAAGTGAAACTTTTTTGACGAAGAAATACTTTTATCGAAATTTAAAAAAGTAAAGCAAGTAATGGTATGTTTTATTATAAAATACAATCAAGATAGATTTTGTGAATATTAATAATACTAATCGCCGATTTTTATGTGCATAAAGAGAGAAGCCGGTTAAAATGTAAACTCAAAATCATAAAAAAAATATTTTTGTTTCTGTAAAGTAATGTATAAAATAGACAATTACCGTTAATATATTTATACAGTAAAGTTTGATAACTATTCTGGAGCTAGGATATTTAATTTCTATAACGGCAGTGTCATTGATTGGACTGGCAGCAAGAAATTGGTGATTTCAGTGCACAAATAAACCAGAGTTTTTAATTTTAAGTCCAGTTAAAGTTTCAGTCTTTCTTGCCAAGTCTTGAAGGGAGAATGAAAAAAACTTTTAGCAAGAATGTCATAGGTATTGGAATTCCGGCGAAATACAACACGACCAACATTGCTATCTTTTTTTATTTCATCAAGTCCTGTTGAATTATCATCATCGATGACATCTTCTTCATCAGATTCACTGTTGACTTTTCCATGATCTGAATTGAGACCAACAGACTTGTTTTTCTTTTTTTGTGGTTGATCATCTGCGAAAAGTCTTCTACAAGCTTTATCTCGTTTCCGCTTAGGAATAGGGCTCGTATCTTATTTTGTAAATTTTCCGGGGGTTCGTTTGGCAATTTTTCGATTAATTATTTGTCGCTGTTGCGTTGCTAGTTATGTTTAATAAAAGGTTATGAACATTATGCACTAATCTTTTAGAGCATGTCAGTTAATCGCCAAGCAAACCACATTCGTCCATCTCAGAAATGAAGTTCTCTTCGTTTGGTTTTAGTTCTGTGCAACAGTAATTTTCACAATTTTTATGATCACCAAATACATTGTGTTGGGCAATTTTCAGTGTCTCTAGATAATCCTGCCAATTGTTCATCAAACAAAACATCCTCTGTTTTCCTAAAATTTAGGGCTTTCTTTATTGCTCCTCTCATTCGTTCTATGTTAGATTTCAAACTTTTCCGCAGCTTCACAGGTAAACCTTATTTTTTGTCGACCTTTTGCCATTTGATGCAATTCTGAGACAGTTTCTCAGCAGATGGTTTGTGCATTTGGCGAACTAGTTGTGGTCCGTAAAGTTTTGTGGTCAGAAGTCTGTCGCTGTCACCTACCAGTTTTACATACTTCAGTCCGTGCATATCAATACTTTGAAACTTTCAGCAATTATATCGGATTCCATTCAAGTAGATATTCCTTTCCAATTTTTTGTGCATCTATGCTCTGCACTGGGATTGTTCTCTGCCTTTGCACAATTGATGCAAAATTTATTTCACACACCTATGTATAGCAATTTTCCTGTTTTAACCCCCAAAAGTACTCTCTCCGCGTGTGTATTCAAAACTAAAACCTTCGAATAGCATCTAAGATTTCCCTAGTGATAAAAACGAAAGGGTTGACAGTTTTAAGAAGAGACAATAAATACAGATAATTTGCGAGCACAACGATCCATCTGCAAATTATAAAAGAATTGCAACAAGGGGTGCATCTGCATAGTTTACGAGCGCGAAGCTCCGCCCCACAAAGCATTAAAGGTTAACTCCCTCGGTGCTAAAATTGTTCAAATTTGATGCAACAAAATTACGTTATTTTTGCTGCGATTAAGAAAAGAGCAAATATTTTGCGTATCAAAATTAAATTTTCTCTGGTGCTCTCATCTTATTTCTTGTTTGTTTTCATCTTAATTCTTTTCTTGCACCTTTTTATTTGTTTTCGGCAAAAGTCAGTGTGAATTTAGAAAAAGTACGATGACAACTCCCGAGAGAAATAATTTAAGCGCTCAGATAAAGAATCTCAAATCGATATGATGAAAAATACTGATTTTATCCTGCATAAACCATGTAGA
The DNA here is from genome assembly GCA_025024175.1 of Rhyzopertha dominica. Classification (NCBI taxonomy): domain Eukaryota; kingdom Metazoa; phylum Arthropoda; class Insecta; order Coleoptera; family Bostrichidae; genus Rhyzopertha; species Rhyzopertha dominica. The sequence goes on along the minus strand of QCXZ01000086.1, from coordinate 24,120,308 downwards.
GTAGTACGTATAAACAGCCTTAAGTTTCAGATGAAGTAATAAACGGGGCAACGCGCCTTTGAAGATATTTAACTGTCATTTACTTATTTCAGTAACTCTCGCCCGCCACTGGGAGAATGGTTCGATCCGATCCTGAAAACTCGCGTTCCGATTTCCTTTAATATCAGCGATTTGCTTCTACCTGCTCAGACGCTGTTAATTTCATTTGGCATTCGAAAAAGTGAGTGCGCGTTTCTCGTTCGTTTTCTTGTGCCCGGGGCAAAGAAATTGTAATTGTGAATTAGGTCGATTCGATTGTGAGGGCCCCGGGCCGAATCTAAATTCCATTTGCCGAAATATTATTCAAATTTTTGGTGCCTGCCCAAAAGTCGATCGGCACCCGGCAAGCGTTACATTAATTTAATGAGCTTTCGTGTTCGACTGGAAACTTGACATCCACCCCTCAATTTGCATATTAAGCATATCGCCGGGGATATATCATTTCGGAAAAATTACCGGCCGTTTTTATTTGTCCGGGCGCAAGTGAACATTCGCCTAGGCCCGAGGGCCGCTAATGATACGCTGTAACAAGAATGTGGAATTATAAAACGAACCGCCAGGGAGATGATGCATTTTGCGAACAGGGTTTTTCGCTCTCGGCCGAGTGGAACGCGCGAAGCCAAGGGATCCTGAAAAGTCGGATAGCAACGGCGCAAACCTTGACATTTGAAACCAAACGGCGGGACTAAATTGCAAATTTCTCTTAATTTGAGGTATTCACTGTACGCGAACGGCATTCGGAAGTCGATGAAAAATGAGCAAACCGTTTAGCCAGTGTGGTTTCGTGTTCTACAATTATACCTGACGTATATAAATTGGCAACCTATAGTAATTATTATTAATGAGCGCGTATTAAAAATATCTGCCATTTTCGACTTTCGAGCTGCCGTTCTAAAACCTTGGGTGTCGCCTCGATAAGCCAACTTATCAGGAAAGATACGGTCAAGAAAGGCAATGCGCCATCCCAAATACACCGCCTTGATGGAAACTTCTATCCAGTCGCCAAAAATTAAATCGATATTTAAATATAATATTTGTACCTCAGAGGTCAAGTATGTTATGTCGTATTATGCAATTTGTTCGGGAGGGCGCATAACATTATTAAAAACAGCCCGGGATCATAAAGCATTACAAAAAGGGTATAGCCGGATATATATGAACAAATCTGCCCCCGCGGCTTCTTTTGTTGAGACTTGGGGGATCGTTTTGGTGCTAAATAAAAATTGTAMAGTCAAATTTTCAGTTCTTAATATCAATCAGTTTACATGTTTACAAGTTTTTCAAAAAAACCTTTTTTTTCGGTTTTATAATTTTTTTTATTCGTAATATTAAAAATTAGTGAATGACTATTTTTTTTGAATTCTTAGGAGTAAAAGGCATGAAAAAATATTTTTTTTATGATTTCTAGATAAACAGCCGATTTTTAAAGAAAGAAATAAGATTTGAATCTTTTGTTTGAACACCTTTTAAAAAGAGTCAGTCACCAAATTTTGTGAAAAAATATCTTTTATACTCCTCTGTACTCAGGATTTTTTAAAAAATTTTTTGAAGTTGTGGAACTATGAAGAAAAAATAAAAAGTATTTTTTTCGGTAATCGTGCGTTTATATTTTTTATGGTAAAAGTGTATAAAAAATATTTTTTTACTAAAAATACACCTTCACTAGATAAGAAACAGCACAGCATAGACATGCATTTTAATACCTATATTATGTTGAACAAAATTATTGTAAATTATTGACATTGGTAAGTGTAATAATTTCAAACGAAATAGATTGAACACTACTCTAAGTAACGTTAGTCTTCATTCACTACAACATTAACCTTTTGATCAATAAACAGACGAGTCAATATTTCAGCAGGTTTTACCATTTTTGCCAAGTATCAAGCGTGATAAAGATAATATATGATAGCTGCAATATATCACCATTAATTCAAAAACATATGGTTGTTTTGTTGACTATCAACCAAATAAAAATGTCAGCTCTGGAATTAGTCGATACTGCTCACACATTGCAGCTATCATATGTTATCTGTCTCACGCTAGATACTTGGCAAAAATAGTAAAACATGATGAAATGAGTCGTCTGTTTATTAATCAAAAGTTTAATGTTGTAATGAAGCCAGTGACGAAGACTAACGTTACTCAGAGCAGTCTTCAATCTATTTTGTTTGAAATTATTACGTTTACCAATGTCAATAATTTACAATAATTTTGTTCAACAATATTATAATATTAATAATCGAACTTTTTGTTTTTATGCCACTAAAACTGAAAAAAAATGCCAATAGTATTATTTATTGCCACTTTAAATATTTTTCAAACTCTGTTCACTCTGTTTCATGTCTAGAGCATTATAAAAATGATGAAAGGTTTTCGGAACCCATGTAAGGTTTTGAAGGTGCTTGAACTTCTCTGTGGAAATTCGTTTTTGACCTCTTCTGTAAAACTATCTTTTCTAGTGCTTCTGGTGAAAAATACTTGTAGTTTATTATTTTAAGGCTGAGAATTAATTTTATAATGTAAATGTAAGCCATCACTGCACTTCCTGTTTTGAGATGGGCGTTATCTGGCTATATTGTTAGTTCTTCTACTTGCAGGCGGGTTGCATTTGAGAATAATGTCCACTTTAGCAGATATGATGCCATTTCGTTGGTACCTATACCTATTCTCATCCCCGAGAGGGTAATCGCCCACCCAAAAGTGGGACAAACACATCCACATACATCCATGAACAAACGTGTATATCCATCCACATCCACCCACATTCATAAACCTACAGCAAAAATAAAGACTTCTCCACACTAATTCACACTTATTTAGGCAGATAGAAAAAACCCTGACCTGACCTGACCTGACCTGAGTTTCATAAGCTTTACAGACTCCCTCTGTGCTACTTTTTGCTCCAGTAAAATAATAATAGACCGCAGACATAGCATATACACAAAAAAAATACAAAATATATGTTGAAGTGTGGTAAAAAAAGAAATCCTAAACGTACATAACATAATGAAAAAATGTAATGAAAAAGAATGTTTCGATAGTTCAGAAGAACTTTGTATACGTATTTTTCGAAGAATTGATATCTAAAAAATACTATATTTCGGTTCTTAATAGATTTATACATTTTTTAATGATGTCTTGTTGATCTGGCCTTTTCAGACAAAAAGGTTGTGAGCTTTGTGGAATTACTGGACCATAAAAAATGAATTCTTTATTTAAATATTGCCCTGATTTTCTGCGACGAATAAAATCAGGCAATCAATTGTTCGAGTGCTGATATCGTTATTTAAGCTTTAAGTATATTACTAGTGTTTAGTTCTTGCGTATTAGGTTATCCATTTCCAATAAATTGTGTTTGTGCGGATTTTTTGTCCCCACACCCTTACAAACATGGACAAAAAGAAACGTCAAAAAAGTACTGCACCCTACGCAATCTCTTGCACCGTACTTCAAGAGATGGCGTCACGACGGCGTAAGCTTCGAGCTTTTTGACAGCAAACGTCAATTCTTCTGAGAATCACTTCGATCGAGTTGCTTTCTGCTCGCTCAAGTCCGCTGTATAAATAATCTACAAAGGCGTCCACTGTGCTAAACGTCGTGAAATAAAATTTTGTGCCGTCCGTAGCGCACGGCGAACGCGAACTATTCGTTACGTGGCATAGTCATGTTCCTGATATATGGGTTACGGTCTTGCCCGGGCTTCGTGATTCCTCACCAGGCTTTCTCTTATTCCCCGGCATCGCGATCGTGTCGTGCTCTTCGACGTTCATCGTATCTCATTTGTATACAACCGTGGCTCGTCAAATTCCACCGTTACGATAAACTCACACGTCGTTTTTCGATTATTTCGCAATGCCACACGTACCCAACACCTACATTCGATGCTCGGCGTATTAATTATGTAATCAATCGGTTTCGATGTGAAATAGCTATGGAAGGTGGCCGGTGCTTCGACCATTAATCAATATGCAGCCTTTTTATTGCTCCCCTGGACGAAATGAATAAGAAATCAGCTTCGTTTGTTAGCCTAACTTCGAGGATAAGGTCTTTCGCTACCTCACTCTACCAAAATGATGTGGTTTCATTTCCTAAAGGTGCTGCTCATTATCATTATCGCGATTTTTTCAAATCGAGAGTAGTTTTTGTTCAAAACACTAGGTACGTAAAGTTGAATCAAACGTTGATCAGTTGACTCGGATTCGGCTCGAAGGACCAATGTTTCGTTCGTTTTGATTTCAAGTCAATTCAAGTCAAGCAGCTTGAAATCAAGTCAAGGCGTGAATCTCTAAACTCAAATAACCAACGTTTGACCCATATCTGGATCAAAAAGGCACTAATTAGATTATTGAACTTCTGGATAGGAGCTTAATAGAGCACCATCTGTCCTACAGCGGTAGCAACTAGCTAGCAACTTAGTTTTTATACGAGCATGGGTATTGAGCTAGCTACATCTTTCGGAGTTTCAGATTCAATGTGTAAGGACATGCAAAACTTGTTAGAGAGTATGTTCGGTAGTGAATACGTTCAAATGTTGGAGTTTCACGTTCATAAGCTGGCCCTAAACATCTAAGGGAAAGTTTGTTAATCGATACGCTTGAATAAAAGCTTTCAGTTACCATCGATTCCGTGCACGTATTAGCCTAGAATTATTATTTGTCTTCTGACTGGGTTATGTGTTCGGTGGTTGTGTTGTGAACCTACTGATTGCGGCGGATGAACGTATGTCGTCATCGAGAAAAATCGCCGGCTATGAAATAACGTCATAAACCACGAAGCGCTGCACCGTTGCATTGTGAGGCAGTTTTGTGGGACAAGCTGGAAGTAATTTATGAACGTAGCTTTTCAAAGGTCGAACATTTTTTACGAATACCGTCTGGGCAATTCCCACTTGCCATGCGCCATGATATATGATTTGAAAGACATTTATACACATTCGCATCTACGTGACGTGTGTATACGCGTCGGCCTGCTATTTTAAAAGCGAAACGGACCTTCGGGCAGCTTGATTAATGGTGCATTAATTACCTCTAAGAGTTTGTAATATTCAATAAAATTTCAGCGCCGTGGCCCCGGGAATAGGCGTTTTCAATACGCATTGTTTCTCAATCGGCGAACGCTAATGTTCGTAGCAATTTACTGCGATGGATATACCATTCAGGGCGCATAAAAGACAGAAGTGGGAAGTTTGGCGTCGTAAACCAATCCCGAGCCTGCAATTACCCCTTTTTTAGAGCACGCCGGAAGGATCTCGCGTACCTCTTGTTTAAAAATAATAAAATTCAATTTCACTCACGCGGGTTTCGCCGTAATTAAACAAGTTTGAACAACAGATCCAACCTGAAAACAACGGAAAATTGCATTAAGCGCTGTGTTTTGGTTTGTTTTCTTATTCGTATAGACGCACTAGACTGGACGTACTTCATTAGCAGAAGCAACTTCCCAAATTTATACAGGGCACCACACATTTCTAAAAAAATCCTTCAAATAACTCACGCATTAGCGAAAGAATTACACAGGGATGCACACAAGCAAGCACACGTACATACATAGGTCAGCAACCAGCAGCGGGCGCTGCAACCCTTAGGCCCCAATCTTTCGACCAGACATCCCATACGTTATTCGAATGTTTCGGATACCTTCCGAAGTGTGCTTCTGCCGATACTTTGTGAAAACTCTCTACAACACTAAAATGAGCTATTATCATTCAAATGTTTGTTTTATTTGAATTTTATATAAATATTTTACTGCTGCTCTTGGTAGGATTCCTGGTACTGTTTAACTATTTGAGAACTATATGTATAAATTGAGGCTACCGATTGGTTTAAATCATGTAACAGCTTTGCAATAACTGCAGTCTCAGCTTACTCGTGTCTTGCCAGTCTAGTCTTTTTCGTACATTTCTTTGTTTTGGTAAAAAGCATTCGCTAAACCATTTCAGAAAGAAATCGGAGTTTACTTCATAAATTTGGAGTATTTGGATTAAATTCATCAGAGAATTCGTCTTTATTAAATTGCCCGTTAAATATGCAAGATGTTTCACGAATGATAATTACCCTGACGAAATTAAAAATGCAACCCAAAATACATTCTCATAGCCAATTTGGTTATTTTACATAACGGTATTATTTTTAAAATAAATTGGGAATCCATGACGGCTATGCGCTATAGTTCCTGTCACTGTATTTATTAAAAGTCAAAATGTATTCAAATGATGAAAAAACAGATATGATTTTGATTTGTGGTGAATGCAAGAAAAATGCTTCCGCTGCTGCCCGTTTATACAGACAACGTTTTCTAAATAGAGGAGCTCCTGCCAATACAATTTTCAAGAGACTTGAATTAATTTTAAAGACAAACTGGCCACCACTGAAAAAGTCAAGAGAAAGAACAGCAACATGCCCTGACAATGAAATTAGAGTATTGGAAATGATTGACGAAAATCCTCATATTAGTCAAAGGGTAGTCTCAAGAGCAACCGGTATTAGTCTGTCTTCAGTACACCGAATAATTAAAGGCAATCAATTTCATCTGTATCACTTGCAATTGGTTCAGGCCTTAAAGGAGACAGATTATCCTAAAAGACTGGCTTTTTGTAATTTTTTTCGGGAACACCAAAATTTGAATGTGAGATTTTATGACAACATTTGCTTCTCAGATGAAGCAATATTTTCTAATATAAACATAACATACATTATTATGCGCAAGAAAATCCATGTTGAATTCGAGAAGGACATTTTCAAACTATCTACTCGACGAATGTCTGGTGCGGAATATTGGGGAATCAAATTGTTGGGCCTTTTTTTGCGAGAGTTTAAAAGGCAATCCCTATCTAAATTTTTTAAGAAACATTTTACCGGTACTTCTCCAAAATGTAAACTTACAAGTAAGACAAGATTTATGGTTCCAACAATATGGGGCACCTGCGCATTATCATAGAATAGTGCGAAATCATCTTGATTTGGTTTTGCCTAACCGCTGGACAGGAAGAGGTTCAATTAATCCTTGCCCACCGAGAAGCCCGGACCTTACTCCTTTGGTTTTTTTCTGTGGGGAATGATAAAAGAGCAAGTATACCAAACACCAATTGAAAGTGTAGAACATTTAGAAAATAAAATACGAGATGCATGTAGATCCATCACTCCAGGAATGTTAATGTATGTTAAAAGATGGTTTTGGGCACGAATTGAAGCTTGTGAAAACAGCGGAGGGCGATATTTTGAGCATTTATTATATTAATGTTATTGAATACACATTTTTCAAAAATAAAATTTGTTTTTCAGTGCCGAATTTACTTTAAGCAAAATGTCAAAATTTACGAATTTATACAGCTCTCTACGTTATATATTTTTTAAGACGATGAACAATTATCAATGTTACCTCTGCAAATGTATTTCGGGTTGCATTTTTGATTTCGTCAGGGTCATGATCATTCGTGAAACATCCTGTATAAAGCCGAAGGTGTTGGATGTACCGCCGGGCCGGGTACATCTAGGCTGGGTTGGAGGGGTGACATGCTTGTCACGTAGCGCACGTTACAGAAAACGGAGGATTGGAATGGGAAGGTGTTCAGGGTATACGCAACTGGTGGATGCTTTCTTTATAAGCTACCGTGTTTGATGGCAGCTTGCTGATGCGACTACATTATCCTTGTTCCTCGGAGGAGGTGCTGTTTTGGGATTATATACAAGTTTAGGGCCTTTTCTTACGTTTTTGACTACTGTTGTCCAATTATATCTCCACGTATAGCGCGGTCTTCCTACTTTGGGCTTGTTGTGGTCTTCTTTTAATATGTCCCCAATATTTCATTATACATTTTAAAATAAAATAATTTTGAGAAGAGATGACTTCAAGAGTAAGTTCACCAAATAGAAATTTTGAAGCCCTGATATTTGTGCCGCTTAGTCGTATGTCGCTGAAAGCAGGTCTTTTCTGAAAAATAAGCAAGATAAATTAGATTAACAGTCAACCTGAGGAAATTTACATTTCTGAATCGCTTCGACCAGGCCACGTCTATCAAGCCGCCCCGCCAAATCGTCCGATTACAAAGATTACCCCGCATTACGTATTCAAATTCTTCGATCGGATTCACATTTACACGGAATCTTACATTCCTAACCCTAATTATAAAAATTGCCGGCAACCCCCTGGACGGGAGGGCGCGTCACGCCATCGATAGCTAGGTTTTTTATTATTTTCGGAGGGCTATAATCATTTAATGGGCATTTCGTTTGGTGGATTTCCTACCGACTAATGGGCTGTTTGGGATTTATATGTTTTTCAAATCCGCTTATAGCGGCCGGGTCCTCTTTGTTCGATAAATGCTCTTTGATGATCGAATCCTGCATTGAAACCTGCCCTTCCAGTAGTAAACCGGACAACAGGTAAATCCCATACTATGTGACCAGTCGCTATTATTTCACCAGTACCAATGTTAATGCGGGATTATCCATCTGGTGCATGTAGTGAACTGGCCGTGTGCAGTCCGCAATTAGAAAATTTCATTCGCGCGCAGATAGCCGCTATTGTTGGTTAAATAACACACGAATTTGGGCCACCACTGGCAGCCGAATTTTTTCACCTCGGGCTAGGTCAGAACGTACACGTATTAGAATCATGTAGCTGTGTGGCAATACCAATAACTGGGCTTTAATTTATGCACGAAATGGTCAGGTACGAACAACGAAGCGACGATAGTAAGAGTACGCCTCGTTGATTGGCGATTATTGCTGCAACTGATGCTTAACATGGTTCGATTTTGAATTGGAACACTTTCTATTCCAATTCTGGGACCGTGTGTGCACGAAGGCCACAAATTGACGTCCATTGACTGATGGAGACCGGAGCTTCGTTTTATAAGCACATTCTTGTTAATAAATGGCGAATTACCATGAAATCATGCTTACTTAATTAATTATGAGTTACTAGTGCAGCTATGGTCTTTTTCGATTGAAGGAGCGCTGTTTTTCAGAAGCAGGGAATAGTTTCGTTTTATTTTACAGAAGCGAACTTTTCCGATCATATCTTCATGGTAGTCCGTAGTGTTCTTTGATTTGACCATTAATAAACCTCGATCTACGAATTCGCTAGAACTGCCAATGTGTGTAGTTGTTAAACGGGGACAATCCTTCTACAAAAGTCTTGCCACATTTGATTTACTGTTCAAGTAAATATTTCTTCATTCTTCGGGTAGTATTTTTATTGATCGTATGAACTTCCTTCTTCAGCAAACAATGTCGTCGTTTGTCGTTTCCAATAAGATTTTCTCTTTTGATTCTCACAACGCAAGTTTAATTCATGAAGTATTCGCTATACACAACTTCGACTAAGGTGTGAAATGTCAGTATACTTCAACCAACGTTTTAGTGTGATTGAAACGACCCTTGTTAACAGCTTTCCATTTCCGTATTTGAAATTTGCATTTGAGGACTCACATAGTATATAGTTGAATTTATTTTGATTTCAATGTTGTTTTATTGTAACAACAGTAATTTAATAAAACATAAAATGTATTTTAAAACATGTAGGTACCTGCATACATAACCGGTATACATAGGTAAATATTTAGTTATACTATACATTTTATGATTTTAAAAAAGTTGGTCATCGTCCATCATAAAATCACTTTCATCACTACAGTTGTGTGATAAATTGATGATTAAGTCTGCACTAATTTTGTGGCTAAACTAAAATTCGTTTATAAATTTGTTAACACGTTCTCTTTTCAAATCTATTGTTTTGCTGCTGAATTTTGGGACGGTGTTGTGGCTTCTAATGTTGTTCCTTAGATGTGCCCAAATTAGTTTAGTCGGGTTAAACAGACAAGCGGCAAACGTACTACTTTATTTTGCTAGTTCACCTATCTTATTTTTTTAATAAATCCTCTTTTTTCTCAACACCTACAAGAATTGTTTTTTGCTATACGTCCCTTCAAAATATAAACTATTTTTGCATAAAAAGTTTTGTATATCCTCTTTTCCCACAAACTATTTTTTTTCCTAATTGTATACCGAATGGTAACTTACGATTGTTTCGTACTTTTGGAAGTACTTTTGCCGAGATCGTGGATCTAACTATATCTTCTTTTATCGCAGATACATTATTGTTTAATGTTGGTATATATCCATTTAAATAATTTCTAATTTGATGTTTGACGTCTTCTTCCAGGTGTACTTTTTTCTGCTCAAATAGGCTGAATATGGTTGATTTTTCCACGTATATTATATTTGCACACATTTCAACAACAACATCTACTCTATACGTCTGAAGCTGGTATTTGAGAGCACTATACACATTTAAATATACTACTTTTTTCATTAAGGTGGAATAGTACAGGTACCAGAAAACTTAAATCCGAATGATGGCAGCACAGTCTATTTTCAACAAAACTGCATTCGGCCGTAGTTAAAATATGCAAATCCCGCCCTCATTTATAACTCAAATAAATTAGGGTCCGCCTGCATCCGGCCTTCAAAGACATCGTATCTACAGCGAGCTGATACCTGTGGTAGACGGATGTCTGGCATTTCTGTATTTGAGTAAATAGGTAATAATTCTAGATGTAAATTTGGCTGGGCCGAAACTCTCACTTCATTTGGATAGCGACTGTAACTTGGCCACCTATCTTCTTTCCAGAAAACAAAGATACGAATTAATAAAGAATAATAATAAAAATAAAATCAATGACGGGCGCGTAGAATATGCAATGTAGATTACGTCAGGATTATGCTATTATCTACGCGTAACCTATGTAATATTCTACTTTGAAAGTCTACTGTAGAAAACATCATTGTGCGGATAAACGGAAATTTTTAGTATTTAATGGTATTCATCATTAGTGCTGCTCAAGACGCCTCAATTGTCAATATTATTTTGTATTTTATTATTATTTTTATTTCTTGCAACTAAAGGAAAATTACCTTGCTGTTAACCGGACAAATGTCTAAACTAAAATAACTGGGTAAGGCATGTGTTAATTAGGGCCAGGAGAGTCGACTAAGCAGGACAAGTTTGCTTTCAAAAGCAATTTTTAAACTACCCATCAGTCAAATAGACTCCTGTAAACTGTGACGTTGTCTTTCTACTCTATAAACTGATATAGGCTGGCAATTTCATACGCTGCCCTTGTTCTTTTACAGCAACTATTTTAATCGCAGGTCGATTTTATTGTGCTATATTGACAGAGTATACAAGCAGTTCTCATTGCAAAACTTGCGACATTGATCTAAACAAGGAAGTAGCAAATGATAGTAATAGTAAAACCCTTTTTTGTAGAAAAATCTACTTATATGTGAAGTATGCGGTTGCGAATTGCTAGCTTGTAAAAAATAGGCTTTTTAGAAATATATCTCGTACAGTCGGGGAAGAATAGACTTCAAAACATTATACTTTGTTGTTTGTGTCCCAAACAAGTAAAAAAATCATTTGGTAACCATGACTTACTAAAAAAAATGTTATGCAAATTTATAATATAAATATTAAAAGAACTGTATTACATATCAAAAATTCTCAAGGAATTCGACAAATATGGGTATAAGAAACAAAATAATTTCCACTTAGTTTTAGCATGTACCAGTGTACTTAAAATCTACGTCAAAAGCTTTTATCTACATTTTCTACGAGTGTAATGTAGAAAATTATAATTTACGCGTAAGCGCCCATCTTTAATAAATAATACGAAAGTGTAAACAATTACACATCATTCGGCGCCCAAAATTTTATGTTGTTCAGGAGAAACTTTTTAAATACACTTGGATGAAAGCAAGCAACGTGATCAGCAGTGTTTACACTGTGGAAAATGAAAATATGACTTCACAGTCGAAATCTTCGTAATAAGCAAAAATTTTGCATACAGCTATAGACAATCAAGACAGAAATATGCCGCAGTCAATAGGTATAAATGTAAACATTCATAAGTATATAGAACATCTTATAATTAATAGTGGCTTCGCAATTACGGGGAAATTCGACTTCTTATGTTAAATTATGTATATTCTTTTTCCTCGACAACCGTTCGATTATATTTACATTAGGTACCTATATTCAAGACACAAATACTAGGTATTGGGTAGGGTACATGAAACATACCCACTGTTTTACCACATTAAATTAAACAAAAAACTAGCTCAAGTTAAAACATCTTTAGCCTGCAGTACTAGAGTTTTGAAAGAAGATAGCATAATTTTGATTTTAGAGAATATAGGAATACATTCAAATAAATATTGTTTTGAATACAATTAGTTAGACATAATTGATTGAATGTATTAATATGTGCTAACGTAGCATATATTTTTTGTTTTGAATATATAATGCAATAAAATATATTCTGTTTAGGAACATTTGATTAATATCAAACGAAGAATATATGTTCAAATAAAACATACACGGACTCGATTTAAATAAATAATAGAGAATATTCCAATAGTTGCATTCCAAGAAACAATTTTTACGTGTGTACCACCAAGGGGGTATAAGCTGCTTGCGTAGATCCTTTATCTTTATCCTAATTCTAAAGAAAGTGCAGGTACCCCAGTGCTTTTAGTCAAGCTTTCCTAGAACATTTGATTCTGAAAGGATTAGTGTGCGGATTATGAGGACAATTATAGGAAAGTTCTCGAAACGGTCATGGATAGACAATATACCTGTATTCCTAATGACATGATGCCGTGAACAGAACATTATAAATAGCAAGGCAAATCGTAAAAGTCGTCACTTTTTCTTTGCAATCTTGCTGGCGAAAGAGATTTTTGAATAGTGCGAGTATGGGGAATAAACATAAAAATCCTTCACGAGTGACGAAACGAAGTGGTCGTTCTAAATACATGGCGCGTTTGAACGCTGAAAGGTAAGTTTATCTTGCGATATATTACTTGATGCAATATATTTTTTTACCTAGTAGATAATATCTAAATAATTTTGACTTTATATTCCAGGTGGAAGAAACTGGGTCAGGTATGCAGCCACATTCGTCCAGATCTCCCGCTAACTATGATTTAGAGATCGACACACTTCCGCCCCTAGAAATGGAAGTTGACTCGAGTTATAGGACCGTTGCTGACCTCTTGACTGGTAGAAGAATCGTAAAGCTGGGGTATTTTCTACAACAGTACAAGAGTGTAGTAAACCATCCAAAGAAATGTACAATGGGCAGAATGGATTTCGTCAAAGAAGTGAGGAGGGGGCTGCTATCTGAACTTCATTTTCACTGCAGCAATTGTGAAAAATTCATTAACTGTTGCAACGGACGATATACCTAAAATGACAAAAAAAGACTTAAACGAAGCTGCTGTTTGGGGGTCACTGTCTGTAGGAATTGGCCACAATCAGTGTGAGGAGCTGTTCGCTGCTTTGGACGTGCCCTTCATGACGCCGCTGACTTTTAAAAAGAAAACCTTCAAAGTAAAACAAGTAAGTGTACTATGCGCGATTTCTATTAGTGGAAACTTTGGATTCACAACATATTGTTCTAAATGTACTTCTATTTATAGCATTGGGAAGAATTTCTATCCCAAGAAATGAAAAAGGCCGGAGAGCTGGAAAAGAAGAACGCTGTGGAAAGCGGACACATAACGGCAGATGGGACCCCGTACATTTCAGTAGTTTGCGATGGTGGTTGGAGCAAACGCTCTTATGGTCACGGCTATAATGCAGCGTCAGGTGTGGTAAGTTTTACTTATTATTATTTTTTTTATTGATTTCAAACTTCTAATAGAAGTAAAATGCCTCCCTTCAATAAAGGGGAAATTTTTAGACTGCTGGAAACCGACTATGTGCTACGAAATTCTGGACAACTGCATAAGGTATTTATATCAAAAACATAATATCGCTGTTAGTCCATTAAATGTAGGCATTTTTTCTAGGCTAAAAAGGCAGCACATATATTATTACCAGATCCAGGGACAACTAAATATTACAAAGAGAAAGTTCTGCGATTTTATAATGTATGCAGACAATGATGTCCACATCGAGAGGATAGAGAGAGACAGCGGGACCTGGATTAATAGCATGGTGCCTAAATTGACGGCATTTTATAAAGATAGGATGCTGCCGGAAATTGTAGATTCGCGAGTATCTAGAGGGATGAAAATTCGGGATTAGCACCTAGAGGTATGTCGTTTTTTAACTTGGTACCTCATGTACAATTACTCGTGTTTATTACTTCCGCATCTAACGGATAAGTATTGTATCGAGAAAAAAATTTCAAAAATTTTTACTTACTCAATAGCTTTAAAATTCCCGAAAACGTTCACAAACAAAATTTCAGCTAAAAATTTCTTGTCTGAGTGTGGACGCGATAACTTTCAAAAGACTTAATATATGAACTTGAAATTTGGCATACATATAAATCTCAACTACCCAAAGCGACCTATTGTTTTTGGGCTAAGTAAGGTATAGGAAAGGGGGTGAAATTGGGGGGAAACCACCCTTTTTGCAATTTTTTATTGTTTTACTTTTTTCCTTTTAGTATGTGGTTAGCAGTATAACGCGAGTATTATTCGTCCCTATAAATTCTCAGTGCAGCAAACTGTTTAGAAGATATTAGCAAAAACCGTCACTTAAAAAACCGGGTTTTCCTATATATCTCCGAAAATACTTAATATATTCAAAAAGTTAAAATACCATCAGATAGGAAATAAAAAATTTCTCACAAAAAGTGATGAAAATTGTGACATTTTAGAAATAATTCTAGAAAACTAGATTTTGGACCCTGCCTACACGATTTCTTAAAATTTTGCTATTATATAGAAAAACACATTTCTGATCGAAAAGCACTCTTGCAATTTTTTTGTCAAGTCAATAATTTTCGAGTTATTTAGAAAAAAACGACGTACGTACGTTATTGGTCGTATAATATAAGAAATAATAGCGTATTTTTTTTTCAAGTGGAACCATAGTGGCTCACCCAACCTAATAAATTAGTAATTTTTTATGCATCGAATGGTACCAAAATTAAAAAAATCCGTTCAGTAGTTTTTGAACAGTTTACAAAAGAAAGAAGCAAAACTTTGGGATTGAAACGAAAGACCAGTAGTAGGCGCTGAAACAAAACTAGGGGACAAGTTGTCAAATAATTAGCGATTCCAAAGGTGCGGTTTTACATCTAATCTTAAAATTACAAAAATGGCACTTTTTAATAGTATTCTTGGGTGTAGGAAATACAAATTTCATAATCACAGCACTCTAGATAATAAAATAATTTTTTTTCTTTGACGTTTATCAAATCTAACCAAAGTAGGTTTTTTGTACTTAGAATTTACCACAAAATCCAAATATGTAGAAATATACCTAGTGCTCCATTTAAAAATCGAAAGTTAGGGTTATTTTCGGTAAAACCGGAAGTTACAAAAAGTAGTTCTTTACGTCATCAAACACCAATTTTCTGATATAAAAAAATATACCAAATGTTAAAGTATGAGTGTATGTGATTGTGATTATAGTGTTTGTATCTGTGTTTGGGTGTTCAAATGATAATGTTGTAGGTGTTACTCAATCCGGGTACTTATATCTGTCGTGTCGTTTACACATGTGCTTTTTTGTATATGCATCATTTCCAAATATTCTCTTTTACGTTTATGTGGTTCTGTAGCAATAATTTGATGTTTTCGAAATCAAAAGTGTGATTAGTTAGTTCATAATGTTTTTTCAAAGCAGTGTGGTTGTCATTATATATTTTTATGTCGTTATATCCTGTTTTTTTTTGTGTTGTCCCGTTAGTTCTATATATTGTTTGTTGCATTGTTTACATTGTATACTGTATATAGTGTATGTTCTTGAATCGTGTTGTATTTTTGTTTGTAATGGTGTTTAACTGTTTAATTGTGTTTAATGCTTTATATGCAGTTTCAATATTATATGGTTTTAGTATGTTTTGTTATTATTATTATTATTGTACAGTTTTTCTGTTTGTTGTATTATGGAGTTGTATATTAGCTTAGTGATGTAATTGTTATTTTTTAGTATTTTAGTTATTATGTGCAAACTTTCATTTATAATTTCTGAACTAATTAATTTTATTACTTGGAGTATTGTATTGTTCAAGACAGCTAGTTTTTGTTTGTAGGGGTAGTTAGAATATATATGTATGCATTATTTGTATTAGGCATTATTATGTATTAGATTATTGCATATACCGTAAATAAAGATGTGAAATCGGTGAGAGTGATAAGTCAACCGCCCGGTACGCGCCTATAGTAAGTTCGTGATATTGTATTATATTGTATATGTATAGTTTATGTTTTAATTTGTAATAAACTCCACGGACAAACCATTTCTGTGTGTGCTTTTATTGCAAGTAAACTACCTACCCTTATAATTCTAGCGTTGTTTAAAACGTGACGAAAACTGCATTTAGAAATTCGGGTTTTTAGCAATGCTAGTAGTCAATTATACGCTGAGGACATACTCTGCATTATAACGGAAACGCAGCAGACCAAACATCTTAAATACTTAACCAATTGAGATACAGAATAGGACAATTACCGTGGCATACCTGAGAAACGGTCGCTCGTTGGTCAGTTATCTAAGTGAAGGGGTGACATCCCTGAGGGGCGTGTCACTTAACCGAATATCTAACTAAACTCAAAAATAAAGAAAAAAACTATTTTTTGAACTTTTGCATTCCTAAGTTTAGATAAATACCGAGTGAACTATGATCTGATTTACCTAGGATTTGCCATAAAAAGTGTTATTTTGGCAGTTTTTAACTTTTATTTAATTACTTTCTATTTTTTGTAACTTGTAGACAAAAAAATCTCAAAAACGAATCATAGTTCATTAGGGAATATAATCAGAAACACATCCTGAAAAAATCACGAAATTTGAATGACCCAATTTTGAGTTGGACATGATTTTTATTCCCATGCTTTTCTTATGGACACTTTAGGTGTATCCAACAGCCTTAACACTTATAATGGCACTTTGCTTATACAGGGTTTTTATAAATGATTCATGCATCCAGGGCGGTTATGGAAATTACCGATTAAATAAATTTGCCGCCTGTCAAGAAAGTAAACACTTTGACGTATACTTGACATCTGTCGATTTTTGTATTATTTGATATATTTTAATGTGAGAAAACGCGAGGGAGTGTATATTTTCAAAATATTCTACAGTAAGCCTGCTAAATAATTGTACTATGATGGACTGAAAGATGTTTTTAGCCTGCCGCAATGGTAAAATTCACAAACTAAGTGGGGGTAACGTGTAGACTGTAGATGTTACCACAAGCCAATATACCAATAATTATTTTAATTTCTTACCTTTGACAGAAAAATAGAACCATAATTTGTTGGAAAGTCTTTATAATAATCCATCAATTTCGTGACTGTAACTTGATCTGCAACCTTCAGTGCTATCGACGTGCTTATTGTAGCTTGGCAGCAGTTACAAAAAGGCGGCACAAAGAATTTAAAAATCAACGCCGCCCCTTTTATAGAAACCCTGTACAATCAGTACTAAATTGTGGATATTCCATTCCCAAATTTTAACATTAAAGTCAGTAGGGTATTATTAAGTCTTCTATGCCCTATCTCACTGGTGGCTGGTCTCTCTACTTCCATAGTATGTGGTGAATATTCTCAAGGAACGTTCCTTTTGAGTAGCATAAGATATTTTTCATGTGTTTTAAAATAATTTTGAAGAGTTCTAGATGTAGATGGCTTAATTAGCTTCAACTGTGAAAGTACTGCAGGAGAAACTTACAACTAAGCAAGAAATTTTATGGGTGACGTAACACAATGAGTTTGATGGGCTTTTAATGAAACGGACCTATAAAGGCTTTTCAGTATAAGTAAATGGACGTACGGAACGGAGATCTCATATTGATTTAAATATAAAATAGAACTTGACAAAAATTTTAAGATTAAAAAACCGGCGGCATTAGTGATGTGTGTCCATTTGTCGTAATTTTTCTGTTGGCGCGCGGGGTGGGCAATAAATCAGATTAAAGAATTCCTATTATGAAAACGGAAAGGAACATCGGAAATTACCATGTCACAAAAGCGGAGAGGAGACGGACCCGTGAAAAGGATGATTGAATCAGATTCTCGCTTTCATGAAAAAATCCAGCGAGCCGTGACCAGCCGCCGTTCTGTCTGTATATTGATTATCAGAGAACAACAGATGGCATGCTGGGCAGTTTGCAACCTTTAAGTTTTAATGTCCGCGCAAAGGCCCGAGTGACCTTTAATTCGTACGAAAAAGTCAGTAGGGCCGGTGGAATTTATTCCCCGTCGGGTCAAAGGAGAATATCAAATCGCCGAGCGGATAAGTCCACCTTTGCTAATGGAATTTTTGAATTCCGCGTTTTATTATTCGCTTTTTAGTGGCCGCCACTAATACAACGGATTTATTTTACGATAACCGATACACCGGGCCCACGCGTTCCCATGTTTAGCGTACCATTTCTCGCTCAACAATTAAAAAGGATAACATTTTGCTGAATGTGCCGATAGCGCAGGTAGGCGAATATCCCTTCCAGAGGAGAAAAAATCCACGGCCGTGTTCGGAATCTTATCGAAACGTCTACCTACGGGGGAGAACCGCACTGCGGACTAGAATTGCAAATCTCGTTTGTTTTATTCAAGTACTGGAATAGGTGCAACTTAAAATTGTATTTGCACGTACGCCGAGTTCGGATTCAATCAAGCGAGCTCACGAACACCGTGAGAGCGTTTTTGCCAAATCAGTAGCGGCCTGTATGTCCACATCTCAAAGGGCTACATCCTCGTTCAGACCCTTCAAGGCATATACGCACTCCAACCTAAATGATCTTGATCACAGAAAATGAAGTAACTTATACCCTCTATGAGGAAGGTACGGGTCCCACTAATCTCTTGTGTACCTGCTAGCTAGAAAACGTCCTATGCGAGTTGGGTCCCACTGGTTCCTCCCAATAAAGCAATTACAGGGGTTTATTACTGAGGATATTATATTTCTCAAAATCTCCTGTTCCTGATATTGGTCATTCATTAGTTATAAGTTTACAATTTAGCCGTCCATTTACAAAATGTGCAATACTTGGGCTAAGACAAATGATCAAAGCAATTTCCAGTTTCAGTTGTAAAGTGAGTGAAAAAGGCAAAAAACTTATTGCTATAAATAAGTTCAATTTGGGCTTTGACGAATTTATAAACGAGGGGTTGTAAAAAGATGGATGTGTACACATAAAAAACTGTGTGCAAGGCATTTATTAAGAAAGAGAGTAAGGTTTACTGAGTACCTTTTTAGATAATTTTAAATTTTTTTTCTTTCGGTTTTTAAGGCTGTTTATACGTACTACTCTGCATGGTWTATGCAGGATAAAATCCGTATTTTTCATCATATCGATTTGAGATTCTAGCAGCCTCTCGAGTTGTCATCGTACTTTTCAGAAATTCACACTAACCTTTGTCGAAAAAAAATAAAAAGGTACGAGAAGAAAAATAAAGATTAAAACAAAAAAAGTAAGACGAGAGCACCAGAGAAAATTTAATTTTGACACGCAAAACATTCGTTCCTCTCTTTATCGCAGCAAAAATAGTGAATTTTTGTGCATCAAATKTGAACAATTTTAGCAGCGAGGGAGTTAACCTTTAATGCCTTGCGGGGCGGAGCTTCGCACTCGTAAACTATGCAGATGTACCCTTGTTGTAATCCCTTTATAATTTGCAGATGGACCATTGTACTCGTAAATTATCTGTATCTATTGTCCCTTCTTAAAACTTTTGTTTTTATCACTAGGGAAATCTTTTGATGCTACTCGAAGGTTTTAGTTTTGAATAGACACGTGTAAAGAGTACTTTTGGAGGTTAAAATAGGAAAATATTACATAGGTGCGCGAAATAAATTTTGCATCAATTGTGCAAATGCACAGAACAATGCTATTGCAGAGCACAGAAAGAAAGCCCTAAATTTCAGGAAAACGGAGGATATTTCGTTTCGATAAATAATCTTCAGGATTATCTAGAGACCTTGAAAGTTGCCCAAGGCTTGTATTTGGTGATCATAAAAATTGTGAATTTTTTTTGCGCAGAATCAAAACCAAACGAAGAGAACTTCATTTCTGAGATGGGAGAATGTGGTTTGTTTGACGGTTTACTGCTCTAAAAGATTAGTGCAAAGTGTTCATAGCCTTTTATTAAACATGACTTGCATCGGAAGAGAGACATATAATTCATCAAACAATTGTCAAACGAACCCCCAGAAAATTTACAAAAAAAAACATACGAACCGCATTCTTAAGAGGAAACAAGATAGAGCTTGTAGAAGACTTTTTGAAAGCATCCTGTTTAATTTTAAGTGCTGTCTCTTTTTTATAATTTGTTCGTATCTTGCTCGGTTTAGCCATATAAACTAAAATCGAAATAATTGCATTTCTACATGTTTTATTGTTATTAAGTATATAAGTTATTCAATATACCTATACTTATTTATACTTTAACGATCTTTATATAGAATACTAGGTATTATGGAATTTCTAAGAAAATATTTTTATAACACTACGCCTTACTGGGACCCAATTCGCCTACTCCCCCTCTATGTAAGCAAGCTGTTTTAAGAACTAAGGTCAGCTATTATCAGTGACGAAACAATTCTATATCGTCACTAAGCTGAAATTGAAAGAGATGTAGACATTAACTTTGTTGCTAGTTACAATACTCTAGATTGCTGAAAAATTTTGACGTATGTAGAGTTTTCTGTCATTTTCATTAGCAACGAAAAAACGTTATTGTCTTGATATGGTGACGAAATATCGACGAAAATTCAATCGCGAACAGTTGTCTGCATTTAAACCTTTATTAAATAGGAATTTGATTGTTGACTATGGCATCAATACAGTGGACTGTACTTATAATTCATGCGACTTGATCTGGAGTAAAATTTTTGATACTTCAGATGTGTAATACAATTTTTGAATCGATTTTACTCGAAAACGGACTTTTTTATAAATAAAATATTATATTTTCATAGTTCTTCATCAAAACCCTAAAAAATGCGCCTGCAAAATGCATTTCTCGATATATGTTCATTAAAATTATTTTTAAGCATAGAATCTATTGCTAAAGTTTGGCAGGTTAACGACACCCTGTATACTGGAAAACATAACAGTCTTCCATACATTTCTAAGAATTCACCGATGCACATTATCTGAGTAGCAATTAACAAGAAATTATCCCAAAGGTTACTGTTATCGCTCGGCGCAATCAACTCTTGCACAACAGAATACCGGCCCTGTATCCCAMTTCCAGGCTGCTAACAGATATGAAGAGCAGTTTCCATATAAATTGAAAGGTGGAAACTCAAAAAGTTCTTGTAGCCCACGCATGTTACCCCAGAATTCCTGATGCTATTTGCCACATAAAGTTGGCGGTTTAATATATTCAGCGCCCGGCAAATGCACTTTAAAAGTCAATTTACAGCAACCTCACTTAGTTAATTGAATTTTTATTAGCGCACTTTGTATTTCGCGTTGAACCGGTGGCCGCACCTCAGCTTGACATAAATAACCAATACCTAGTAAGTACCTACTCAATGACCACGTTTATTAGTTTATCGTATTAGCATGCCAATACAGTAACGCGGATCGACGGTTATTAATTAACTCACACCGTTTCGAGGTTCTTCGCGATATCGAAGCGATAAGATTTTCAATCGAGGGTTGCTCAGACGTATAACCCGAGGACCCCGGCCTCTGATGGACCTGTCCAGATAGCAAATTTCGTCCGGAACGACGACCCCTGGTGCAAGCAGATTAAAAAAACGCCTGTTTGCTGTAAATAATTGCCGCTTTCTCATGGTATCAGATGTCATGGTGGAAAGACTAAAGTTGAAGAGCGACACGTACCTTCTGTATGAATAACTAATTCTACACCTACGTGGGCTGCAACTCCCGATTATCAGGGGACGAGGCACGTCTTTTCCGAGAGTCGGATTGTTATCGGTGCCTGGGAGTTTAATTTCATGTCGAACACGGTGTAAGATGTATCCCCACGTCAACATACCAGGAAGCACAGTTTTTCCAGCGCAGGACAACGAGAGGAATGAAAACCAGGACGCTGTGGTTCCGTATAAATCGTCTTATCAGCGCCAATATTTGCACGGGAACGATGAACCACAGAAAAATGCACTCGTGCTTGTTTATTTATCTGGAATGCATGAGTAATAACATCTGCCCTGGCCCAGAATGATGGCAATTAACAACGCCGTTAAATGAGGACCCGATAAGACAGAAACTGGCATCCTGTTCTAAAAACTCTGGGAACTTTGGGATAGATCGCGTCGGGTTTGGGGGTTGGTATATTAAACAAAAAGATCTTAGAATTCAAACGAGAACACGAAAATGCAATAAAATATGGGGTAAGAATGTAGCGTTTTGCGGCCAGAGTCAAATTGAAATCGTTGTCTTTTTGGTATAGACCGCGTTGATTTAAGAAACAGGATCGACGTTTCCCCCGCTTTTACAAGGAGCATCTTCAGGACAGGAATAGAATATGGCATAATCAAAAAACACAATTCTAAAGATTACTTTCTTTCTTAGCGTTAAGTTGTGCCGTATTCTATATTCCTGTCCTGAAGATGCCCCTTGTAAGAGCGGGCGAAACGTCAATCCTGTTTCTTAAATCGACGCGGTCAATCCCAAAACGACCAAGATTTCAATCTGACTGGCCGCAAAACGCTACATTCTTACCCCATATTTTATTGCGTTTAAGTATTCCCTCTTGAATTCTAAGATCTTTTTGTTTAACATACCAACCCCCAAAAATGTACAGTTTTCGAGAAAATCGGCGCTAAAGCAAAGAGTGTTCGTCTCCGTCATTTTGAGTATCATCGAAACGCTTTCCCTGCCTCGTAAGTGAAAAAATCATTTACGTCTTTAAATACGTTTATTACTTCTAAATCGAAATAATAATTTCAAACTGCACTAAGCCGATTTTTTAAAACAGAACTATAATTTTTGTAGCATAGTCTGGTGCAAAATTAAATTTTCTTGCTTTTGATATCAGGCTGTCTCTATCTGTTGTCTTCTATTTTCCAGAAATTTGTACTTTTTTATGTAAATCACTTTATCAAGTGCGTCTTAACGAGACATACATACATAGATATGTATTTTTATGTGAAGGAAAACAATAATCACTGTCTAAATTACAAACAATGTTCCATACTTCTGTTTTAATCGACATTTCATTGGTATAGTTTTGTTATTAGACATAATTTCCATATTATATTTGTTAAAAGCGAAGTATGTATATCGCACTGCCTCAACAACTCCTGAAGATATAATGATGATCATTATCAAAAGTTTTGGTAACTTTTTACTAACCGCGTTCTTAATCTTAAGAGGTGTGCAAATTACTGGAAAATGGTTGGCAACAGATAGCGACAAGTAATAAACCCGTTTAAAGACATCAACGATAGGTCATTTCCTTCACTTTCGATATACACAAATCACAGTCTCCTAAATGCCTTAATTTCGATGATTGTCGGAGGGCGCAACAGTTTTAACGCTTACTTTCTCGAAAATTACGCGTTTTAGGAGTGTGGTATGTTAAATACAGTAAATTTAAGCTAAATCAGCATGAAGCACTAGAAATATCTACGGAAAGCATTCCCCGTAACATGTACTACGTGGAAGCTCACTAGCAACAAGCGTGTCACCCCTCCAACCCATCGTAGATGTAGCCGGTCCGGCGGTATATCCAGGAGCGGCAGAAATGCCTACCACACGCTGGTTCAATCAATCAAAAACATTTTCGTATTTTCGACGGTTATTGACTTAATCCAGCATCTTCTTGGAGACAATTTCCCTGGAAAAGCGCCGAAGAAGGAAAACATAATAGCCGGAAGCAATTGTATATCGAATAAATTACACTAACTACCCCAATATCCGTTAATGTCGTTCATCACGCTTCCTGTATTCTCAGTTTGATGTCTGTCATTAGCTTGGGATAGTTTGTTTTGTTTTACATTATGGCAACGGGGTTTCATTTATATTAAAAACGGGATCTGCCTTACGTATGGCGCATCTGCTTTTAAACAAAGGATCCGAGGAAATAAAGCCCTTGGCTTCAAAAGCCGTGGTCTATAGTAAATCGAATGACAAAACATTTACGTTGTGACTGCTTCCTCTGTAGATGATGCTGTCGTTTAAATATTTCATGCAGGCCAKGTTKGCCGTTGAAATAGACAGATATTCCGTTTGTTTGGTAAGTCAGAAACAATGAAGTTACCTTAAAATCGCAGCGGGGGATGGTGGGAGCGCAGACGGCGCTAATTTAACAGGCAAAAACACATGTGAGCCACTATAGAAAGCGCTGTGCCGTAAACGATTTTTTCGCACGGAACTGTACTTTTGAAATTTATGCATGAACATTATTTACAAATATATGTTTTGTGTTCGTTCCGTTTCGTGACGAAAGCTTTTTGTGCTGTACTGTTTTGACATATTTGTGCAATGGAGCGAGCAGTACGTACAATCTAGTTCAGAGTCACGGAGGGAAACGAAATCGTATCCGCTCTTGGATTGTTCGCCCGCAGATCTGATACGTTCGCGGATATAGACACACCCAGCATAAGTGGAAGTTTTCCTAACAACTGCGAGCTTCTTCACCGGTAGAAATTGGGCGAATGTCAACGAAGAGACGAACAAAATTATAAAGAATAATATGAAAAAATTACTCGACTAGCATCAATGTAAAGGGTCTAGCGGTATAAGTATAGGAAACATGCCCCAGGAGACCATAAATGGTGGGAATTCTGATCTTCTCACCCCCTCCAAAAGAAGATATGGGGTTAMGAACCAAAGTTATTATATTTTTCTCTTTGACTAGTTGTTTTATTTTACTATAAGACAAGTATCAATTGAAAGCTGCTTACTCTCTTTTCMAAGGGGTGCAAGTTGCTTCACTCACAATGCTAATACCGATAATGCAACAGCTATCAAATTTATACACGTTTTTTTTGAAGGTTGGTACTAACTAAAGATGATATGGATTTAATTCTAGTGGCACTCTCACATATAGAAAGCACACGAATTTTTCAGTCGAACCAATAGTACAATAAAACAACTAGAAAACGACAAAAATATATTAAGTTAGGGTTGTCAACCCTATATATTCTTTTAGAGGGGGAGTGTAGAAGATCAGAACTGCCATGATTTATGAAGTATGCTTTTTAGACTATTTTTACATGACCATATACAGCATAAAAAACACATGAAACCTAAATTTCATACATTCAAATGTTGATAAATATGGCGCAAAAATCTTAAAAACGTATAAAGAATTTGCAAAAATTAAAGGGTCTATCTTTTGGCGAAAAAGTCTTATTACGCCCCTAGGCAGTACCTTTCCTGGTTTCAATTGCTTCTTGTTGTTTAATTAACTCTTTGCTAGTCTCGACCGCAGGTGCCTACGAAATTTCAGTCGCAATATGCAAATTGCGCGTACGTTTTGAAATGCCCGACACCGATCTCTCACCAGCAACAGTTTTCTCCGAACAAGGTGGCTCACGGAATCCCACTAATCCCGGTTGTAAAATTTATTATTACGGCCGAGTTATAATACATTTTAAAAAGCGTGTATTGACATTCCGGCATAAATCCCCTTATTAAATTTATAGGCGCCTTTTAGAGCAACGGCAGTTTTTCTGATAATGCATTTTATTGCCAGCGGAACGGTTAGCTTAGGCCCCTTGCCCGAAAATATTTTAATACATGGCCAAGAGAGTATAATCTCTTCGTGCGGCAATAACCTCGTAAAATTTTATACAGGTGGGCAGGAAAACGCATTCGCCACGGACGGCGTTGCCGCTGCTCGATATCTGCAAAAGCTCTACCTCAAGAGACAGTTTCTTTAGAGATCATCGTCGAACCATAGCTAAACCAGACCATCAGATCTAAAGCAAAGAATTCACCAAATGCATCTGGTATTTTTATTAACAATGCCAGGTTGCGGTTACAAACTGAAAAAGGCGTCATTTCTCCAATATTCCTCCTCTAAGTTTATGCATTTTTTTTTCATTTTTGTGCAAGTTTATTGATGCTACTTTTATTCATCGCCTCTTTCAGTGACCCAAAAAAATTGAAATTAGATGGTAATAATTCGTGATTATAAGTTGAATATGGGAGAATCTCGCAATGTGTTTTTTCTAGGACATTTGCGGTCTATATATCTTTTGAAGAAAATGCAGGATTCAATGTCTGAATTAGCAACTCAAGATAAGGGGCATTAATGGTACGTCCTCCTCTAAAAAAATCGGTAAACAGAGCATCCTCATTGTTCCAAAAATGCAGTGCGAAGAATTATTGTATTCCCAGTTTCCTAAGGTTGCATGGCCTCAGTAAAAGATTTTAACTCGAATAATGAGGGGATTACTTACCACTTGAGGTCCCTTTAGCAGATACCGAAACAAAGCTCACAAATGTTCCCGCATGGGGAGTAATTTTATAATCATTCTAAATCAATATCACAAATGTTGTCGAAAAGTTCACTCTCACTGTCCGAATCAGAATTTAAATCAATGATTAAACTGTTCATATTGGTGACAAATACAAGTTTTCAATGTCCATAACATGCACTTAAATTAGGATAATTATTGTCTCTTGTAATTCCTCGTTTTAGATCAACACTCAACACAGTGTATCCTTCTTTCTTTTCGATATCATCAATCATGTATTGATCAGGAATATTAATTTTTTTTATTTTAAACAAGTCTTCTTTGGTGGCCTTGTTAAGTATTTCGATATAATTTCTCGTCATATAATGGATCATGTCATGTTTCCTAGTAGCCTGACACTGTTTTTTATTCAATTGTCTTGAATGATATTTTGCATTATGCATTACTATTACGCTGTTAGGAGGTAGAAATGGCAACAACTGTTTCGTAAACCAAGCCTCAAACAGTGAAGCATCCATGTCCTGATGATAGTCAGCAGAACAATTTTTTATATTCATTGCTGACAAAAGAAGTCTGTTTTGTGCCCATCTATTACTTCCACCCGCGTGCAGAATAATAATTCTTTTGCCGTGGGGAGGGGATGTATTTTAACAGCAATTTATTGTACCGTCAGTAAGACCTTTTTTCACAACTTCATGCGAATACAACCAAGTTTCGTCGAGATAATTTTTACAAACATGGTGATTCCATAATGGCCATTCTTTTGTCAAGTGTTTTGTAATTAAAACCAATACCTCTTAAGTATAGCCTAAATGTTTCGTCACAACTATCAATATCAAATCCTGAATCATTTAATTTTCGTTTCAATTAGGCCACTGTAGCTACCACATTTCCCTTATACATATAGTATATATAACCTTCCTTATTTCTGTACCCAAACTTTCACTCAAGTTCGTGAACTTTTTTTGTCCACCTTTTTCTCTCGTAGCTATCTTTTTTATAATCTTTTGAATGGATGTATAAGGTACTTTTGTTAAATCACTCGTAACTTTAACCGGATTAGTACATCCCATCTCGATCAAACCTTGATACACATTCATTACTATTCCTTGAGCGTCTGGATGCAAATGACGCCTATTTTTCTTTGGCGGTAGTTCTTCGTTCTAGCTTGCTTCGTCTACCTCTTACGGCTAGTGGGAAGGGCCAGCTTCTTCTACATTTTCCCATGAACGAAATATGTTGAAGAAAGAAATTCACTTCGAAAAATGTCACAAGCACAACTCTCACGTAAGACTATATTATAAATTTTGTTTCTAATTGCAATGCCTGCTACCTGCTATCCATTTTATTTAGAAAAGAATTAAAGGGAAAAGGACCATGATATTCCGTATTAAGTTGTTAAGTTTACCTGGACATTATTTCCAAACACAGAGCTATCCTCAATTTTAGAAACAAGGTATTATTTTTGGAGTGACGGTCGAACTTCATCATCGTGATAAACAAGTACCTGTACAGGTAAGAAAGCAAACATCTCCACGTGAATGTTATGCAAATTCATATCTAAAGCACTGGAACGGTTTGTGGCAGCGATTGATTTCTACACAAAAGGACCCTATATATAACCTTATTCCAATGGGAAAAGTATACTTCTGCAACGGATCCTTGTCATCATCATTTCATTGAAACCTTTCCTTTTCATTTTTTCAGTTTATAATATAAAGAATCAATTAAAAAAGCATTATATAACGCTGTAGGGTGGTGCTGGGTTGGTTCATTTGTGCGTGTAAATTACGGCAATTCAGATTGACTTTTCCCGGCGTTTTCGTAAAAAAACCGTTCCCAGATTTCTTTCCGTCTCGCATGTTATGTATGCGTGTGCAGAAACCTTTATTTAATTATGAAATAAGCCGCCGGGGGAGAAAAACTGGCCCACTTCACGTAGCTATTATCTGCTGATCGATTAATAGAACTATCACTTTTATTCTCTAATTTCTAATGACTTGTTAGCAGCGTTTTTAAGCAGAATTAATTATACGAAAGGTTACGAGGAATTTAACGAAKCTGTAAGCGGACTKGCGCGAGGTGAAAGCGATACTGAAAAAATGATCTGTATCACAAAGCCTCGACCCATGCTAGTGCTGACTATTCGTATCGAATATACGAATTCAAAATTGCCCCGCAATAATATTCGATATGAATAAACGAATATTACTAGTTGTTTGATTCCAAAACAAATAAAGGAGCGAAAACGAAATGTTTGTATTGGTTTCATTCGTATATTCAGAATGCATTAAATAAATTTATTCGGTTTCAAATGTTATTCTTTTTCTGATTTTATTCGTTTTCGAAACTAACACGTGTTTTTGAATAATATCAGTCTTTGAACAATTTTGATAGCGAAGAAAGGAATAGATATATGTGGTTTGGAGTTTGAAGTTATATCTGTTTATGAATAAAACGAATATACTCGGTTTGCTACGTATTCGAACATTGAATACGAGGATTCCAAATTCTGACGATTGAAGGGACAAACGATACAATTTGGCATCGTCGTCTATCAAGGGGGGGGGCAGCAATATCAGCGTGTTTTCGATTAATTGCCGTTCGAACCAGTGGAGCATGTGACCGGAAAGCAAACCGTTTTTCGTTTTAACTTCTTTGTACCAACGTCGACAATTAAAACAAACGTTTTGCCGGAGCGGCATTGCGATATAATCGATTCGGGGCATGCGGGGTTTTGGTAATCTTTTAATTAAAGATTTTGTTAAACGGCGCGGTCAATTCGTTTTATAAACAATAAGTTGCCCAACGCGCGGTTTCACTTATGAGGTACAAAACGGTTGCGTTGTGGACCAGTTCGTCTAAAGAGCTGTGGCGAAACAAAATTTTTAGCTCAAGTGTGGCAACCATAACCTACCTAGTTGAAATTCAAGAGCAGGGAATTGGAGTTCTCTTTTCGGTCGTGCCACACCGATGTGAAAAAACCTGACACGGAATTAGATGTTTCAGTAACAGAGAAGTGGCGGTTCCCAGAACAGATCCTCATTATGGAATCAAGACAATTACGTAAACTAGCTACTATTAAATTAGTCTGGGGGCTTAGCGGAAAATGACTGGAATAATCTCAGGTATTCTAGCTATCGTGCTCACCGCAAAATTGTACGTAGCTACATGTATAACACTTTCGCAGCAGGAATTCCCATCGGTCGTCGAAATCGAAAAGGTAATGCAGTGGCTCGTTTTCATACAGCGGAAATGCGCGTTTTTCCGCTACGAGATGTTCAAATTGGACGGCGTAGAATTTAAACAATTGCCGCTCAACGTGTACCCGATGACAGGCAAATTAATTGGAAAATTAATTGTCGGAAACGTATGAAATTCGTTTCGAATTAAAACGCGATTGTGAACTTTTTCAGGTGCTCGATTTTCCCCCTCCTCTGTATTTTGCTTAATTGATGGTTTACCTGCTGCATTTTGGGACAGAAAAGTTGGCTTTTAATTTTGCCATTGGCGGATATAATTTACTGCTGAACTGAATTGGAAATGACAGGGCAGTGTATTTCCGATCGATATTCGTATACAGGGTGTCGTCATAAGAACGTCATGAACGGCTGGTCTTAGAATCTCCGGAAAATCCCAACAAAAATGATCTTGAGGAATTTTTGAAAAATAATATTACTTTTTTCCGTCGACCACAAGAGGGTGTAATTGTCAATGCAAGTATAAAGGTTTCTTTAACATTTTAAATGGGAAGGAGGGTTAAAATTATTGCATTAATGTGTTCACCTCGTCGTCTACGTCTATGATCACAAGCTGACCACTGAAGATGCCTGGCACAGTAGTGGGCGAAACGTCTGGAGACAGAAGAAGAAGAAGAATACATCGACCACGACCACCCAGCCTGGAAGCTTTACTGATTGATTGAATTTATTTGTTTGTGTGCGTTAAAATCAGAATAAAACATAAAAATGGCTGTATTTTTTTTTTAAATAAACGTGTTAAGTTTGGCATTAATGGGAACTGGAAACTAGGGTTTGTATTCTAAAAAGGCAAGTTTATCTCGTATCTCAAAAATGACGGCTTACTTGCTGCTTGACACTATCTGATCTTTTTCTACAACTTTTGTATTTACGCATTTTATGTAAAATTAAATACAGATGCTAGATGAATAAGATATAGCCAATCTTTGTTTTTTAACCTTTCTTCTATCTCCGCTAGTTTTGGAGAAGTATTTGCTTTTCTTGTACGCGAAAGGGCTCCAAACCACCAACGAACGATAATAGAGCGATCAGGTAAAATTGTAGAATTCGGCTACCTGTGCGAAACCACTTACGAGGAAGGATAGCCGTCCTTGCGAGCAAACCCCATAGTTAATTTAGTGATCGATGGCCCCGGCGGAGTGACAATCCGTTGCGCCACTTTGCTTCCCTAGCCGTGTCGTTTTTTTCATGTTCACATCGCGACACAATGAGGTGTGAACCGACGTAATTGCATTTACAAACCATCAAAAATGCCAGTAATTGAAATCTCGCCGGCCGCTGTGGCTAACAACTATTTTTAATTAATGGTTAGTCACCGACACGTTTTATGTAGTCATTTTTAAGGAGGTTGTTGTATCTGATTAACGCACTCATTCGTTTTCCTGTACACCGGGTTCTGACAGGTCGTCTACACCGGAGTTTTTAGTTCGTGGCTTTTTAGGAATGGCAGAGGAAGGATCGAATTAGGACCGGCTGTTCTGAGCTGTTAATTATAAACACTGCCCAACACCGGGTTCCCTTATAATGCACACAGGACATTACCTTTTAGGAGCTTCTATTTATCTTCGATGCGGTTCCTCTTATTTTCACAAAAACCGCTGCTTCTAAAAGGTCTCTTCGCTTTTCTTCTAAGTAGGAAGACGGTGCTATCATAATATGATGCTTCCCGTAACATGCATTACATGCCACCCCTCCAACCCAGCATAGCTGTAGCCGACCCGTCGGTACATCTGTGAACGCAGAATCAATCGATCAAAAAAGACCGCTTCATTTTTTACTCTTTTGTACATTGTCATCTGTGTTATGATTTCCTCCATACCATAAATTTATCTAAAATATGATTTTCGAGCTATCTGGTAGTTCCAAGATATATTGCTATAGAGCCATCGGGACTCAAGAATCTTCAAAATAGGTTTTTTCTAAATGAGTGACATGAGCAGCGTTCAAGTTCGTGCTTTCATAAAAAGTAAACGATATATGTTTATAAGTCTAAATTTTCATGACACGAATGTGGGTTCTACACAATGTCTTTATTTTGCCAGGTCGCTAAGCAACGCGTTCAGTACCACTTAACAAATTAGCATTCTCACGTCGGTAATAAGGAGAACGTGTTCTCACTCGAAAAAATCGGGAGAGTGGCAGTGAAATATCGCTGCAAGACTGAAAAACAATCGGCTGTCGTAAGGTTTCTGCTTCAATGTCACAACCCTAATGAATTATTAACGCAGCTGTCAAAAACGGTTCAGGAAATGCTAAAGTTAGAATAGTATACATGGGTGCACATAAAAGATGGAGCAGTACTGAAATGCAGAAAATTCCCACAAACAAACGCGGAAATTCCTACTCCGTCCTTTGTTTTCGTTACTAACTTGACAAAAGCGCGAGAGCCCTGGAGTACCTGATTAAGAAAAATTAATTGGCATGTCGTTAAATAAGTTTCGCCGGCAGAATTTTTGTAATCATTAAATTTGCGTCCAGGGCCGCCTTGTCTGTCGGGGTGGAAGATCGTTGCTGCCTCGGATAGGCATCTCCAGGAAAAGAAAGCTTATCGGCCGATGTAATCTAAGAGGCGTGGAACGCGTTTCTGGGTAGGAAATGTTTTTTAAGCGATTATTAAGTCGGCGGGCTAGCAGGAGGTGCTTCTTTCAAGATTTACTGCCGCCTAACCTGTTTCGCCCAAAAATGTCACGGTCTACATGAGGAATTTCAAATGAAAACCGACAATAAGTAAACAGATATTTCACAAGGACTCCAAATACATAAGCACAGAAAAATAACAATTACATTATCATCAATAGGTGTAGGCGAAAGTAATAAAATAATCAATACGCAATATTTAATATGGCTCAACAATCCCATTACAATAACAGTAATACAAGAAAATATATCACATTTTACCACTACCATATTAAAGTTGAAACAAATCAAATATATTGGAGAAGGTATCAATAAATTAATTGAGCTTGAACAAGTTTATACTTAGACTGTAGTAGTCTACATTTGTAAGCACTAAGTGATTAATTTTGTGTAAAAACAAGATAGTATTCTTTTGGCGAGTATAAGTCATTTGCATTTTCCAATGTTCAAACTAAGCAAGTTCCAGTTGCACCACTCGGTCACCACATTCAATGTGTTTTGCAACCTGGTTTAATCCAGCATAAATTTTTAGATCATTAGCAAACATTAAATGTTCAGAACCCATCACAGAAAAACAAAAGTGGTCCCAAATTAGATCCTTGTAGGACTCCGGACGTTGAAGTAAAAGGACTGTATTTATACCCATTATAACTGGTAGCATTTGAAAGCCCGGTCATGAATCCCTACTGTCAAGGAGAAATTTAGCTACATACTGAAGAGTATATGCGATTGTAGAGAATTACTTCAAAAACTTCTGATAAATTCGATAAAATTGCAACCTACATTATCGCAGGTTATCGAGGTAATACTTTTGAAAAAAGTACACCACCAAAAGGTACACACTGACAAAAAAAAATCTTTAAAATCTTCTACAATTAAAGATCGCAAATTTAAGAACTGCCCATTGTACAACGTTTTTCCTGATATACAGTTCCACATTTTTTATGCTTACTAAAGAATGCTGCCTTGTGCCTTATGTCTTGTATTATTTCTCTCGTGTAGCACTTAGAGTATTTACCCAACGATGACCTATGTTAGAATGTTATAACGTGAGTATCCAACAATTCATACATCTTGGAGTAAAATAAATTACACGGTAKGCAGTCATCCATAAAAGATCACTCCGTTTTTAAAATAGYCCCATAAAGTGCTACCAAGTCAGCTATWGCWAGATTATAAAGGGTATATACAGATGAATATATATGAACATATGTTATCTTTCTTTTAGTTAAGAAGCTTTGTTAAAAATTGTATGCAATTGGAAATTCCTTAGTACCTTGGAATCATTATTTGGGAATTTATCTAAGTTGGCTTTGAATGAATACTTAATTGTCAAATCCATATTTATTTGTCAAAATCACAAAGGTTTTTTTGAGTTAGCAATTATGTATGAATTTTCGACTGCGGAATATGCCAAAGTTATTTACACCTATGAATTAAGTAATGGTAATACTCGACGTGCAGCACGAGAATATGGACGTAGATTTCCAAATCGACACCAACCTGCTAGGTCAGTTTTTAGTGCATCATTTCGCCCACTTAGGGAAACGGGTCATCCGGCACCGAGACATGTTCGTCCCCATGAAATAAATGTACAAAATGTTGAAAACGCTATTTTGGAGAACCATTCAGGTACATGAGAGTTTCCATCAGCTTGAATATAAATTGCTCAAAGTATCCTAGTATCAAACTGGGATACGCTGATACTTAGATCGTTCCTCTGCAAGCAATAAATACACCTCCACCATATTTCAGCTCAGTAACAACAAAGTCTCGATCATATCTGTACACCATAAACACTTGCGGAAAAAATTCATCACTTCACCATCCGCTGAATCTGGCATTCAAATCTCAAATAGACAAATGACATCGTGATCACAGTTCTGTACTGAAGTGCAGTGATAAATCATATTTAGTTGTTTAACTGGTAGATATGGGAAATTACGGTGAACTACCTACGATAAGATGACCTCTTTTTCTTGCGAGAAGGGTTTTCCTGCAACCCTTGCTCCGTATTTTACGCACTGCGTGCGAGGGTGTACTTAACGTGCGTATTACGCGGGGCCCCTTCTGCTTTGGCGACATCAAAGCGTTCTACCCCGTGCTCAAAAATAGCTGTACACACCAATAAAACATTTTACGAGCATCCTTACAAGACGTAATCCTACCGCTAAGTGCCCCTCATCACAAACAGATTTTCAACGCCGTTTTCTTACAATGCCATCAAAGCCTGCGAAAGGAACAGGTAAAAAACCCACGGCTGGTAGGTCATCAGGCGTATCTATCGTTTTATACAGTTACGCCACGAAATTCTTGTAGCCCCTAAGGAACGAGAGGGAATTGTTCAAAGTCCTAGCAATTGCTATTTTTTGGCATTAGCGCAGCCATTTTTGAGTGCGTATGTTTGCGTTGGACGCCTGACTTTTCATTGTTATCGACCACTTCCCCTGTGCCAGAAGGGTTCATATTGGATTACAGAAGCTTAAAGCATCAGTTAAGTTCGTGCAAGGGACGTATTTTTTCTGTTCGTTACCGACTAATCAGGTACCAGCCATCTCACCAAGTCAGTTACAATTTCCATGATGCTTTGTCTTCGAACACAAATTTGAAGTACAGTGTTAGCTTTTATTTAAACTTTAATGAACGTACTGTTGCTCACCAAATTTATGCCACTGGGCTAAACAATAAAAAAATCAACATAAAGTGAAGTGGGGTGTGTATTTGGGGTAACTGTGTGGGTTGTAGATATTTTTATCATAAATGACAGGTTTAGGGGGATACCAACTTTACCATATTTCTGCACACATGGTGCACAACCCAAAGTGATAGTTGATTAAAGTTTTTCTAATCCGTTCAAATCGGACTAACACAAAACACTTGGAAACATTGAGATTTAAGCGAATTAAGTTATAGTATTAAATAGTTTAAGATCATCAGTAAAGATGAAGTTTTAAGTGAGTCAGGAAGATAATTTGTGTACACAAGAAACAGAAGAGGGCCCAGATTCGATCCCTGCAGGACTCCGGATGTGGCAAATGTAATTCGCAGAACGCACTCTATTTTCTCTAAATGACAGATATGAGTAAAAAAGGCGTAGCAAAGAGGAAGAGAAGCCAAACCATTCCAGCTTATTTAAAAGAACAAAGTGATCAATTTGATCGAAAGCCTTCTGAAAATCCACCTGTCGAAGTCGACTTAATTCTTCAGAAACGAAATGCGAGAAGCATGCTAAAGTTCGTGATAGTAGATCTCCCACGCATAAATCCATGTTGAGCGGAAGATACATAGACTTATAGATGATACCCTCAAAAACCTACGCAAATTAGGGAGATAGGACTTGGGAAATTTTTCCCTTTTTATTACAGGACAAATGTATGTCGTTTTCTAAAACGTAGAACAAGGTTAAATATATGAAACAGTGGAACAGCAAACACAGAAGCGCAAGCTTTTAAAAGAAAGCTAGGAATGCTGTCCATTCCAGCAGTCAAAGAATTTTTTGAATGTTTCACAGCTTTGCAAATCTCATCCTCAAAGATGCAGTCCAGACGAACAGATGTGGAGTGGGATTGGGACTTAATGTTAACGTTTGAGTCAGAATCAATATATACATTACTGAAGAAACTAGCAAAGGCATTTACAATATCTTGTGGGTTGGATAGCTCCAGATTACTATACGTCATAAAGCCAGGAATTCTAGTGTTTTCGTTTTTACACTGAATAAAAGACCATAGCTTACTTAGATTGGTAATATCGTTGAGATCTGAATCTCTTATATTGTTTAAATATCTTGGATAATCTCAAAAGAAAACCAGGGAGGATTTCGACGCCGTGACCAAGATCAAGTGTACCTGGGAACATACATCTTGAATACTCTATCATAAAATACAACACAAGCTAGATTAGCACCACTAATATCACTAAGAAATGACCGATCAATATCGAGAAGGGAGTTCTGTAGTAACGGAAAGTTTGCTTTCTTGAAATTAAAAGCGAATGATTCGTGCAATCTAAATTTGGGATTTGATGTTGGTATGCACGACACATCAATATCCAAAACAGGACGATGCGTATCTTCTATCACTATAATATGCTCCCGTGAGAGTTCTACCTTGTTTCAAGAAATTTTATAGTACCCTACTGTTATTTTAGCTAACAGTTACTCTTTGTTTGCATCTCATTTTGTTGCAACGCATCTGATAACGTAATTACCTCAAAAAGTGTCAATTTTTGCAGATTTAGATAAGGAGGCAGTGTGAATTGAATTGAAGACAGATAAATTATGCTACGTAAAGCGCGAGGCTTCACATCTGATTTTGCGCAATGAATCCGAGTGACAGTGACGTTAAAAAAAGGACGCGCGTCCCCCGATACGTGCCCGACGCGTTGTTTTTTCAGCTTCGCTCTTTCAAGGTGTTTTCATTACGGAGCATCTGCAGGGGTTGCAGTGGTGTTTTCCTTTGTGGATGCGAACGCCGTGGGGTAGGCCGTCGCGTGTTGGCAATCTGCGCTGCAAATTCGTCGCGGCCCCAACGACACCCCCGAGATAAGAATAATCGCCGCTGTTAGCCCGTTGTTATTATAATTATGCAAAACGATCTAATTTAATTTATTTCGCCACCATACGTCCTGGATTTCTTGAGGCGGCCGCCTCCTTTAAATGAAGTTTTCTTTCCCGCACTCCACGGCAGGGGATGCTCGAGTTCCCGGCTAATTAACCCTCTAAATCAACGCAGGAGCGTATGGTAACGCAATTTAACTTCATCTAGGTCAGTATGCTGTTTTTACAGTCTGCGAGACTTACAATTAGCCTGGTGTCATCAGTACAATGCACTAAATCGAGTATTTTTCTAGTAGAGGCAATTATCCAGTTAGAAAAGGGTTTTGTCCCCAACAAAAAGCAAATCAATTACAATAAATTAGTTTCGGTGTGCTTAGAAAGTTAAATGCCGTGATTAATCCTCGATGCAATTCGCCGGTTTTACACGCTTTTGAAATACACATTGCGCTGGTAGCGGTCATAAACAAACTATTTTAATCAAGAGTGTCGCTGGGTTTTTGCGAGCTCCGGAGCTACAAAAACAAACATACTACGTAAACTGCCCGCGTGCTATCTGTGCGACCGAAACTCCTCTGTGTAAAATTTAATTGGTCGGATAATCGCGTCGGCTACGGGGCAAGCAACTTGATTACACACAGTGTTTATAAAATGAAGTACCGATTGAGCCATCGAGGGAGCTACATGGCGTTAAAATGGGACAAATCCTGAAAAGGCCATTAAAAGATTGTAATGGTCGCAGTTGTGTTAGCATCTACAAATTATGTTAGTGGCTTCGGAATATCGGAATCCGGGGTCATAATGGGCGTCGTTAACTCGTTATTAAGAATTTTAATGTTGGTGTCCCTATCATTTTGACATCGCCACGATGAATTTCGTCCGACCAGCCCGACTGTGCGCCTTATAAATCAATATCACCGTGAATTTTTCTCCAAAAAACAAGCTGCTCTTTTTGCCCGGCTCCGTTACGGACAGCCGTCTGAAATATAATGGGGGAAAAGTCGTAAATAGTTGTAATCAAAGGAAAGATGTACAAAATTTAAATACATAATCTAAAGGAGTCGTGTAGTCGAAACCAGGCATTCGTGAGTACAGAATGATCCATAAATTTGAGATTAACATGAGTTACGGTCGGGTATTTCACGATATACCCAGTCGAAGCGCCCGATACCCTATTAAGACGAACAACCATGCCAATAAAACTGCTCGGCTTATAAAGCGAATTGTTTATGCGATTTAATTGTTGGCCGAGTGACTCGGTTTCCACTGATTAACTCGGGGTGGACCACCGACAAACCGGCAATTAGCAGCTTTATGAAAAGGATTCATTACTCGCAAGTCGTCTGGATGTCCTCTCCGAACAAACGCGCCCGAAACGATTCCATTCTGACARCTGATTCTCGATCCCGTTTACAAAACCATTTAATCAGCCCCGTCTGGCCTGCCAATCATTCTAGCGTCTTGTATATTTTAACTAAGCGGTGTTTATATAAACATTTATTTTACGATCGAGTAATTAACCCTACGCGAAGTCGTCCGTTAGCTTTTAGTATACAGCTAAAAACCGCGTCGCAGGATCTGTACAGTAAATTTCACGACTGAAAGCTTAATTTTAAAATGAAATACTGGGACATTCTTTATAGCGCTGGAGGCTCGTGAATTAAAGAACTTTAGAGCTCTGAGTGACGGACAAAATTGGGCCGGATGTCATGCCTAGGGCCTAGTCTTTCGACCAGGTATTGCACTAGACCCTCGGTGGATTATCGGTATGCATGAACTCTCAGCTCTGCTCTCTGGATGTTTGGTGCTCACAGTTCGTTTACTAAGGAATTACTTTGATAAAAATGTCCATGGTTGAATTTTGTTTTTTCTCATTGGTAGTGGTAGACCTGATGTGAAAAAAATTAGGATTCTTTTTTAAGTTACGAGACATTTTAAGAATAGCCTATGAATTGGTACATTTTTTACTTAAGAGTTCTGCAGAAAGTAATATATCTTAGTCACATTTGAGTAAAATGTATTAGTTGTTTATTCTCTATCTTAAATACAATTATGCTAACACGATTATTAAAAAAAAAACAAATCAGACCTACTATAAATGAATCCTATTACAMAACCTAACGGCTGCTAGGAACTTGCTGGGAAAGTCAGGGTGCGTTTCGGGTATTTTATATCGCTCCCATATCTTTTTGAAGTCGGCATGAACCAATTCCAATGCTTGTTTACTAATTTACCTAAACCACTATTTTCGAAACTACTAAATTGTTGTATGTGGGAAAAATTGCAGGAATTTTTGGAGCTACATTTATTTCAAATCCAGATAATCTTGACGAAACTGTTCCATTGCCATTTGAAAATTGTTGTCCGAATTGACACAAAAACAAGATCCTACAACTATTTCTAGGCTACTTAATGACCAACGTATTTTAAGCAAATCGAACGCAACAAATCTACCTTTGAGGGTAACTTTCTGCAAGAATTGTCTTTAAACGTACCCCCATGCATTGCGTTTTTTTCTACATTATAGAGCAGAGCCTTGCCTATGGATATTCTTTGTACATAGCAGTATAAATATAATTAACAGATCCTAACAGCAAGTCAACTCTGATGGTAATTCGTTTTAATTTCTGTATTTGCCGATGACGGAGTAACAATTTGTGTACAAGTACAGCTGAAAAAAAATTATAACTATTTTTCATAATTTTTAACAACAAAGTTCTGTTGAACAGATGGTACTTGCCGAAATTACACTAAGTGCATGGGTATATAAAGCTGTGGGACATTATTCCGGTCAAAACAAGTTGCAAGTTTTAAAACACAGGCTACATGAAATTTATCAATCTCGGTTAATTTCAATGTGTTCCACAGTTTTTCTACGTTAAATTATTTTCTTGGACGTCTTGAATGTTTCATTATGACGTCCTTGCTTTTTTTCTAGACAAACATTTTTATGCCCGTCTCCGTCTATTCCAATTTTGATAATAAAATCAGTAGAACATTTCTTTCTGTCGTACATTCAGTAAAAAATCTTCCATATTTTTGCAGCTGTATTTATCCACCAATCGTTCATGTGTCATCGGCAAAGACAGAAATTTTAAAAATAATTCCACCCCCAGAGTTGCTTTTGCTGTTAGGATCTGTCAATTATATTTACAGTGCTATGTACATAGAATATCCGGATATTTGTGTGCAATGAGCAAACTCTGTAATGTTTAAAAAGACGCAATGCGTGGAGGTACATTTTATGGCAATTCTTGTAGAAAGTTACCCTTAAATGTAGATTTGTTGCGTTCGATTGCCCAATACAGTGTTCAAAATATGTTACGTTATTAAGTAGCTTAGAAATAGTTGTAAGATCTTGTTTTTGTGTTAAGTTGGACAAGAATTTTCAAATGGCAATAGAACAGTTTCGTCAAGATTATCTAGATTTAGAAATAAATATTACTTTTTACCGCATACAACAATTTTGTAGCTTCGAAAATAATGATTTAGGTCAATTTAGTGAACAAGCATCGGAATCATTTCATGCTGACTACAAAAAGAGCGATATAAAGTTCCCGAAACGCACCCTGACTTTCCCAGCAAGTGTCTAGGAGCAGTTAGGTTTTATAATAGGATTCATTTATAGTAGGTTTGATTTGTTTTTTTTAAATTGTGTTAGCATAGTATTTAAGATACAGAATGAACAAAAAATACATTTTATTCAAATGTGACTGTCTCTGTCTCAAAACAAAAGAATCCTAATTTTGTTTCAAATCAGGTCTTATTATTTTTAGAAAAGCACTACTAATGAGAAAAAAAACAAAATTCAACCATGGACATTTTTTTTTCAAAGTAATTCCTTAGTAAACGAACTGTGGGCTAGCAGCAGGTCATGGTACTGTAATTAAATAATGCTGGGGCCTTCAGTTGTTTATAATGCTGGTCGATCTATCCTCAAAGAAGGAAGACGGGCCAACCGACTTTGAACATGTACGTTTTTTTTTTTAAATGTAAGCAAATGATACCGCTATGTAAGATATAGCGCATCATCTCTAGTTGCTACATCTCTCCCCGTTTTTAACTATATCTATTGGGTCTGTAACAATTATTCAGTCCTGTGTGCAAATGCAGACGTTTCATTAGTTTGGTAACCGAGTGTACAATAAACAACTCCAACTAAACTAAACTAAAGTAACAGGTTGCTCTAGTTTAGCGAACGTTAAAGTGTAAATTATTTAATTAACAGTACAAGGTGCGCTTTGTTGTACATGTTCCATTCAGATGCGAGCCCGGTGAGACGCTGAAAAGTTGCCATGATAAACGAAAACGCGTAATCTATGATATTAATAATCGGCAACATTTTAAAAGGACTTTCGTGTCGAGGACGATAAGGATAACGTTACCCGCAGACGTCGACGTACACTTGTAGGTTTTGTTGAACAATTACCGCAGATTTGTAGTCGTGCGATAGGCCGATAGCCTTTATTTTATGATGTAACAAACGCGAGATGGAAAACAAAGAGACATGCGAGAGAGGATGCACTCCCGTTATGGCGAAACGCCCGAGAATATGGAATTCCTTTAGTGGCTCTGATAAACAGTAACGGTAATGCGAAGCGAGAAAACTTGTCAACATCGTTAGGGATTATCGCACCCCGGATGAATATACGTGGAATACTGATATTCTTCAACTCTGTTCGCTCGTTTTTTAGTAAACCAGAACTAAGCTTGCTAAAACAACTAAATCTGTTATTTAACATGTTATTTAGCTCGGGCTAGAGCAAGAAGAAAGAACGTAATATCCAATAATGATGGTGTGTCCACGTGTGCATTATTCATAAGGTGAATTACCTGTGTGAGAGGTATTTATAAAGTTACGTTTATCAAAACGGGTACTATGTGTATTGCTCATTATTGTAGTTAGTAGCGGCAGTGACTTACCAGGGCTTTCCGCCAACGTATGAAATGCCTGGTCGAAAGTCTGGGGCCTATGGGTGGCAAACCCCGCTAATCGTATATTACAGGTTACCGATCTATGTGTACTTCTTCATACCCTTCCAGAGGGCTAGCGCCAAGGTGCAGGACGCCCGCAGTAAGTTACCTATCATCCCTATATGATTATTTTGCTAATGCCTGATTTATTTGCATTTGTATGTTGGGTTTTGATTGGCTGCCCGCGACTAGTCTAATTAAACGTGCCAGGCTTTTCTGTCACCCAAAGCTCGAGTAGATGACATCCTTTACATTTGTAGTTGCTTCTTCTTCATCTTATGTAATATAGATCCGTTTTGGGTATCTGACAGGCGAGTTTGTCGAAATTCCTCATGAAAAATTCTGATTGACATCGGAGCTTTCTCGGTTGAAGTAAAGCGTTTACTGTGCATACATTACGAGAGCGTCGTTGAACTATTTTTCGTGACAAGCACCACTCGCTATTCAATTTTATCGACTTTTATTTGTCATCGACTACCCGTCATGTCGTGTTTTCGTCAGTTACTTAAGGTGGTGCTTGTTAGGCGGGCACTCCTTCCTGGTGCGACTTTTTTCCCCACAAAACGACGGAAGCGTAAACACCGGCGCCGCAATTGTGGTATCCGAGCGATTCAGTTTTGACAACGAAAAATTTACGGCGCTCCGTTAACCTGTAATAAAGTGGCGGTGTGCCGCTGTTAGCACGCAAATCTGACTGCTCACGTGCAAAGTTACAATTAAACTATGTATTTATTAGCACTTATAATTAATTTATATACTACAAACTTATCGTCGATAGGCCACGGTACGGCACTTGGGAGCGGAACCTATCCGCAATTAGTAGTTACCTATAAATAGTGCCAGCAGTTATGACTTTTGCTTTTATGACTGACAATAAAATATATAACGTGCGGCGTTGCGCCCCACAGCACCTAATCGAGACCTGCAAATATGATCGAGTTTACGACGCACCCCCTGGCAAAAGTCATTCCCGCTGTCTACCCGCAGAGACTCCCGCGGTATAATTCACTTCGAAGAAATTTGACCGGTCCCCGATTGCTAAACGTGACGACAAACTACCTGTTTATTGATGATTCCTTATTCATAAAGTTAGAAGTGTTCGGGACACTTTAGCTTTTGATAATAGTTACTCTAGCAATCGAACATTTGCGTAAATTCGTATAAACTTTCAAATAGTCGAGTTATTCCATTCAGACTCATAGCTATTTGGATTATTATTATTATTTATTGAGTCTATTATTGTTGTCGTCCTTAGAGTGAGGTAGCTCCATGTGTATACAAGAAGTT
Organism: Rhyzopertha dominica; assembly: GCA_025024175.1. NCBI lineage: Eukaryota > Metazoa > Arthropoda > Insecta > Coleoptera > Bostrichidae > Rhyzopertha > Rhyzopertha dominica. The sequence goes on along the minus strand of QCXZ01000086.1, from coordinate 24,077,183 downwards.
ACATAATTGTGGTACAGACACCGTCTACGCAGCACATTGGCTCATGAAACAGATATATGGGAGAACATTGTCTAACAATAACACATAAACCAGGCAAGAAAAATCACACCAGACAAGCTTGGAAGAGACTGTACAAGGTCTACGATCAAAATACAACTCAGAAGAATCCTAGCGCACATAAACGACTTGAAACAAAAAGACTTCAGTTAGAAGCAACACCAGAAAGAGGGAGTAAAAGGAACCACTGCGATAGTGCAATAATTTTGTCTAGAGACCTGGAAGCCACGGCCGTAAATAATCTCTAATCTATAAAAAAATGCACACATTCAAGAATAATCCCCTAGGTCATCACCCCATCTAGACCTCCAGCAAGCGATCTGAGAGACAGATGAAATCACACAAGGAAACGTCAACATCATGAAAGAGAAACCTAAACAAGATACAGAAATCGAGCAACCATACAAAATTGTAAGTTTCATTCGCATTGTGTCCTAGTGTTATGTACTTATGTTTGCGTTACTATTATCATTGTTGCGATCGCTGTAGTGAAGTTCCATGTATATAGTTAAGTGTATACAAGAAAGTACACAATAGTGGTACATACAATCCTGGAAGACGGAAACTACTCTCGAAGCTCAGATGTAGCTTGGAAAAAAACTGTTCAAGAACTACGAACAACGAAAACCTAAATGGAAAATGCGTACAGAATCTCAGCACTCTTAAACGACCTCCAACGAGAAGAATAATGCAGCCGAGCCAAACCGACATCAAATACTAGCGACACTTCTAAAGGAAAGAGGCAAACCACACGGAAGACATGGGAGCTCCAACGAAAAAGAGGAAGACCGTGCTTTACACTAAAAACAACTTTAGAGAGGATAATTCAGAAAGCAGGGAAAAATGAAAAATAATAGCTAGAAAAGAAATCACAAGGTACAAGAAATTAATCAAGCGATGGACCAATGATGTCAACAGCACCAAGAAAACATTCAAAAAATATGAATGTTCCCTATAGTCGCACTACTAGCAATCAGCATGTACCCCTCCAACCCAGCGTAGACGGCCGGCGGTAAAGCCGGGAGTGGCAGAAATGCTGACCGTACGCTGGTTTAATCTCAATCAATCAATCAATCAATCAAAATGCCAAAAGTGTTTATTCTAATTTGGAGTACGTACCTAATATGGTTTTTGTTTATGGCTTCTGTAATGGCAATGCCACAGCTGATTATGTAGTTGATAGAAAATTGTGAAAAAGAAAATCAAAGTAATCTTTCGGTTGTTAATTTTTTCCAAAAACGCAGATGATTTGAAGCACTACGTCATTTACTACATATATTTTAAATTACACAAACGTAGCTGAAATTATAATGCGTTGATTGGTATTGAATGTATTGGTATAAAAAGTCTCGGAATGCATCCGCATCCCTTAGATCAATAGTCGTTCTTTGATGATAATGCAACAGCCGTGCGACCGAGAAAAAAGTAACCCGTAAACGCATTTCTCAAATTTTATTACCGACGCGAAATAGAACCGGACGGCTGGCACAATAAAAGAATCATCCAGACTATTCCCTAATGGAACATAATGAACAAAATCATTTCTGAAAGGTACTATCCCTCGGTGGCATGTTAAAAATGCTATACCCCGCTATTAAACAAAGAATTTCCACAATTCAGCAGGAAAATTCTTGCCTTGTAAATGGTAAATCACCGCGGTCGTAGCATAAAAAAGAGTGACACAGAATATGACGCGGTGTCCCTTCGAGCCAAAGAGATGAGCTGGCCAGACGACGATGCCAGGTATACTGATCTCATATACCAAGAAACGCGAAAATCACGAATAACGTGGATTAAATTCGCCGTTAACTGCAAACCTGCGAAGTCTGGCGAATGGGGTTGGTAAGCTTGGTTTTTGGCGCATTTCGGCCTGATTTTTGGCAAAATTTGTACGTAATGTTACGGTTTGGCAACGCAGGACACCAGAGGATTGTCGTTCCCATGCCCACGGACCGGTTTGCCGGATCGTCGTTCCTCCACAGCACTCGTGGGTTCATAACCTATCTTTATCTCGTATTATGTGTGATTCGGAGATTTATTTTCGACCGCGCAAAGAAAGAAATATCCTTGTAGGGTCTCCCATGCTCGACAGCATTCCTTCCAAAAGAGATCTCTTGTCAAAATAATAATTGGGCATTAACATCATCAAATTTGATATCAATCTGCTGCTCATCGCGTAGTTATCGAAATACTGTCATATTTTACTTAAAATCAGCAATAATTTTGTGCTTAGCCCGTTGGACTCTTAACTTTTTGCCCATCTTTGTGATATCATCTCTGGGTTTTAGGGATTCATCGAGTCAAGCAGCTCTGAACTGCTTGACTTGACTTGGAAAAATATATACTTGATAAATTAACTGTTGAAATACAGTCTGTTAATTTTACAGTAAATATTAGCTATGTGGGCGAACATTTTTAGACCATCAGTGTAAAGAAGAATTAAGAAATGTAAGGGCCCCAAGATGGACCCTTGCGGTACACCTGTTGTAACCCAATATAATGTCGGTTTAAGAATATTAATAGTTACTATTTGGGTTCTCTCGCTGATATAGGAAGACCACTTCCAAAAGGGTTCCGTATACGTTTTGGCTATGCAGTGATTAATTGTGTTGAAAGCTTTACTAAAACTTGTATACACAGAATACACCTGAATCTGATGATCGAGGGAATTTAAAATAAAAGTGCAATATTCAGCTGAATATTGCACTCTTAATTTGTTTCAACAGATCGTGACCGTATTGAAGAAAACGTTGTGTACTGTAATTTTCTATGTGAAGGGCTCAGTAAAGAGTAAACGGACTGACCACGTTCAAACTTCATACTGCAAGGTTAAGACATTAAGTCATCAGGTGAAGCAAGCCAAGCTTTCAGAATTATTTAATCCTTATTCAGGGGGCTACAAAATATACAGTTTATAAGGATATACTTTTATTATTTATAATTTCCCATCAGCAAATCGATTTGTAATTGGAAGATCTCTTCAAGGTTCCTTCTAGCAGCATTCCATGCTTATTGCAAGAAACGATCACCTGTTTGCTTCCGCGACGCTGTTCGTACCTACCTGTAAGTATGCAGGTTTAATACTGAAAATTCCGCCCCCTGCGGCGTCTGTCAGTAGGATTGATTAATATCCAGTATGGGCGCTCAATGGGTCATTTCCGCCATATGAGCGAATTTTTGCGCCCAGCAGCCAATGAAGTCGCGAGGAGCGCAAGATGGCCCAGGTGATCATACAAGACGGTGTTATTTGGAAGCAATTCCATCATCTCGTTTCGAGAATCCAGTTGCATCCGAAAGCGACGCGAGCTGATAACAAAATAAAAAATGACGACGATCCGAATGTCACCGGCGAAAACGTCAAAGGGACCAGCGACGGGACGGAATTGCAATTTTAAATTTTGTCCAGCAAGGCCATTACACTCGTTGGAATTCTGTATAAATTGGTCGAAACATATTCCCGGCCGATCAAATTTATTTTGCGGAATAAAGTGGGCTGATAGTTGTAACATGACGTCGTGAGATCAAACCTTGTTTCCGATTTTACAGCACTGGTCGACATTACCATACAATGGATGCTGGCCGAAACAACAACGATCGCTTCAAATTGTGTATATATTATTATAATACAGATTATTTAGAATACCTCATAAATAAAACAATGACAACGCCGCGTGAACAAGACGGAAATTCGTAAAAAGCTGCTGAAACCCACTATAAAATTTGGTCGAGATAATAATCGAATTCTGAGAAGCTGGCCGCACATACGTTATTAATGTTGATATACTGGAACACGATAAAAGATTTAGGCAAGAAAAAATATAATATTATATATACAGGGTCGCTACAATGTTCAACCGATTTTTCTCAAATTGTGCATGAGCCTATGGGTAATTAAAATGCATTTTCTCGAATTTTTCCAACTCTGTGTCAGCTCTCGTTTCCGAGATATKGGCGCAAGCTGCATTTKTTTMGTGGGAAGGGGGGGGGGGTCAAAATGCACATCATTGAAAAGGATATTTTTGCCTGATTTCAAAAATGTATCACACTTGTACAATTTATTGCTTCTGAATTGAGAAAAGTGTGATAACAAAATTGGGTCTTGCAAAAAAACTTTGGGATACAAACCATTTGCGTTATCGCTAAGTAAGAACGAAAGCTCCAGGTGTCTTCATTTTCCTAGTGACTGGTGGTAATTTTCATTCACTTTGTTATTTGCAATCGCAATGCCTCAGTTAGCTGAACATGATCGTATCTAGATTTTGATGATGATTGATAAATTCATGAAGATCATGAACCAATTGCCAGATCAACTGAGAACTGAGCGAAGATGAAGATAGAAACATTTTAAATTGGATTGTTTTCTGATGAAGCGACTTTTTGCCTTGATAGTAATTTGAATAGACATAATTGAAGATATTGGTCGGACACAAATCCACATTGGATGGAACAAGTCCACACACAACACCCTCAGAAAGTAAATGTCTGATATGCTATTATCGGTGAGCACATTTTTGTGGGGGTATCTGAAAAATCGTATTTATGCTGACCGGCCACATAATGCAGAAGATTTAAAAGACGAATCAGGACAGAAATTCTGAACTTACCTCTAAATACGCTACAAAGAACATTAGAAAACTTTTACTCAAGGCTGCATTACTGCCAGGAAGTAAATGGGGAACATTTTGAGCATCTTCTGCAATGTAAATCTGAAAAAATACTGCAATAAATCGATCAAACTAGTCGAAAATGATCACGAATCAAAAATGGTAATACCTGGATTTTTGTCCATTTTAGCGATAAAGAAAATTGTTTTCATTCTTTGTCAAGCTTAATTATTGTATTTACACTTTTCACAAGTAAGAAGCAATAAATTTTACAAGTTTGATACATTCATGAAGTCAAGAAAAATATCTTTTTCGATGCCTTTTGATCCCCCTTCCCATTTAAAAACTTGCGCCCAAATCTCGGGAAAAGTTAAATTTTGGACTAATACTTTTCAAGTATACTTGACTATACCTGCATCGACTGCAAATTACGACGGCGCGAGCGTTTTATTTTAGGCATCTACCAAAAACAGCGGGTTCTTCAATAATTACGGACATAAATCCCGCTGCTTTTAATTACAGGAACAAAAGGTGTTATATAGAGTCTCCGCAGTATGGCCTAGCGCCTTTAGAAGGCCGCCGCTACAATAAAAAATTTACAAGGCACTTTTCCCCGCGTTTCTGGTGTACTGTTACTTTTTATTGGTCGGCTTTTGATGTGCACTTAGAAAACCGGAAACCATAATTTTCAGACCGCGCTCTTCTTGCGATTGTACACAGAAGAATATGGTAATTTTATGTATCAACCTGCCGGATTAGCGAGACTCCGAGTTCTGTCATTCGCGATACTTCTGGATCAAGTAATAACTCAACGCAGAGTCCCCGAGTTCTATCCAGAAAAAACACTGGCAATGTCCGTGTAGAACCAGGCTAGCAGCGATTAGGGTTGTTTTTGTTGCGGAGGCCGCTGCGTACCTGGGCGCTTGCACTTTTATCGGCAGCGGGCAGCGCCTTGAAGGATGGGCTTTTTGCCTGAACGGAATTACATAATCATTTATACGTTTTCTTTTAAGGACCGTGAAATTTAAATGCGGCGTTGTCATCGCACCGGGATCGGTGTAAAATTAAGATTAATGAACGGCCGCGCCGGCATAAAAACTGTGCACTTTTACGTGTTTGACTTTGAGAACGATTTGTTTTGAGCGCGTTCAAAAACAAATTGCGATTATGACTGTGACATTTAACATGGTGTTCTTGATTATACGATAGCGTTTCCCTGTCGCTGTCCGGTCATTTTTTATTTAGCCCATTATACGAAACGTACCTAACGGTATGCTAATTCTGGGTACAGCTGCTGTTTGTTGTTCTGACAGCAGTAGGTAAACTTTTTTTTAAAGACGAGGGTTGGCTACCTCACAGCATGACGGTAGTAATTTATATCGTTCATTTTCCCCTTAAAACCGAACATTAGCACAAATGACATAAAGTTAGTTTTGAAGCAGTAATGGAAACGTAACACACCATCGGCAGTTCATTGGTTACTAATTGAAAAGGACAATTTCAACTTCCTATTTCATCAATTAAATCTATAAAACAAATTCGCAACTATCAAAGTTTCATTATCTGCACAGACACACAACATTGATATTCGCTTCGTGATCCTTTTCCTGGCATAAAAAAACCTTCATTATTTATTATCGATCATAGGGTAGAATGGGACAACGTCAAAATTTTAGACAAAGAACAGCAAACCAATAAAAGATTAATTCTTGAAATGTTCCATATTAATAGAACAGAAAATACCATCAACAAAAAATTAGACACAAATCAATTAAGTAACATTTAAACATATTTACTGTCTCCTGAGCTTCTTCGTTAAAATTCTATCTATAAATTTGAACATAAATTTGAAATGGATGTTATATGAAATGTTTTTTGATCGTTTGCACTGTGACTTGACATTATAAGTTTGACAAAAAAATTTGGTATTTTTTATTTTTGAAATGTGTCATCTAATACAAATTACAAGGAGAAAATTTACCAAAGGCTTACTAATATATGTATATAGGTGTATGTTAGAGAACGTGGCATTCATTTGTAAAAGGCTGATTTATAGCAATCTCAGAGTTTGTAAGTTAGATGTGTTAATTAGTCTGTAATTTATAAGTGCTGTTTTTACAGAAGCCCTGACGAAGGCTTTAATAAGGTCGAAAGCTTGGCAATAATTAAAGAGTTCACTCTATTATAAATAACAACAAGGTCGATTACCCCCTAATTTAAGACAAATATTTATATAATATAAGTTATATATACCGATACGCGATGTGAGCTGGTTATAAGTGCAAGTGATACATATTCTAACAACTGTGAGCGCAAACGATTGAGATATTATAGGTAAATATTATATACGATTTTACTTTTGCACTGCATGATTTAATTGTAATAAAAGTATTTATAAATGCAATATTTAAAGGTCAATTTTTGTACTGCATATGTCTGGTGTTTATTGAAAGGACGGTGGAAGAGGTCGCACCAAAAAGTGATTTGTGTAGTTTCACAAGCATCTATTATGTATGGAAAACAAAACAAGTATTGTTTTGTACATGGTTATAAAAGTACTTCAGTCAGTACAGCTAACAAAATTTTTGTAACCGTTCCTCGAGATTATCAACGTATGAAAACGTTGTTTAAGGTCCCTAGACGTGATATGCCGAAATCGCAAAGTTTGTTTTTCTGTTGTGTAGATCATCTTAATTTTTACTGTAAGTTTTATTATTATTTTTGGGGTTATAAGTGTTTACCATTCAGTTTCCATTTTGTTATAGCTTGAAAAGGATATGAAAAATTATATGGGTTTTAAGTTCATAAAGGGAAATGCTATAATAAAGAACGACGTTGTTCCCCATATATTCGACTGTTAGCCAGACCGGAAACGAGCTGCAAGAGCCCCGAAAATAAATGGCAATTTATATTTTTTCTGACCTCCAAAACAAAGGTCAAGTTTAGGGTACATTTTTGATTCTTACATTTTTATGTTTACAAAGAGTATGTTTCCAACAACCCACTGTGATCAAATTATCAATGCTACGTTAATTTGATAAAAAGTTCACTTATGCTGTTGCTTTTACGTTCCTCATCTCCGCCGCGTTAAACCGCTCGTCGCTGTACACAAATTCCATAACAATGAACATGCCTTCAGAAGTCATAACTCATAAGTATTTAACTTTTTCTCGACGTATCTTAATTCGCTAGTAACAAAATGAACGCAAACAACAAACTGATAAATTGACGGTCTGAGGCCGACGCGTGACGCGCTGACCCCAGATGTAAACAAGCGGCCATTTACAAGACACCTGACGTCACGGCCAGTATGTTCGCGTTTTGGCGGTCCCTTTAAATATCCATATTTTTAATATTAAAAATACACCTTACGATCCATTTTTTCGAATTTATAAACTGTCACAGCTGTTTTATGGATTAGAGGCTACCTATTAATATGAAATTTATTAAAATATAAATACGTAGCAAATACCCAATTCCTACGGACTCGAGAATAGGGCCCCAGTGTCATACGATGATCTGCGACGTGACAATTAGGAAACATGAAGGAAAGCTGGAGTCAACCCCAGCGTTCGGCGGACGACTGAAGCGTTCACCCCGCTTTTGGGAGGTGCGGTGTTTTGGTTTACGGCCGGGACAAAAAAAATGCGGCTGTAAGGTGAGAATTACACACCTTATCTGGCACCCGACAAAGGCTAGGGTTTCCAAGGTTTTGAGCGCGGCGTTGAAGCCGGTTTGAAGACACAAAACTGTGAACAACAAAAATGGCCGACCCGCCCTCGCCTGGATATTAAGTTTCGTACCACCTACCATAAATACCCGCGCGGGATTTGAGCCTACCGACGTTCGAAAGTTCATTTGTAGGCTATTAATAATTTTTCACCTACCGCACCCCGTTCAACAAAGAGGACTGTCTTGAATAGAAGCGCTCTCGCGGCAACTGTGGGTCCGTAGCCGTTCGAATACAATTATTAGTAATTATATTTAGTAATATGTATGCTTACATCCAGACACAATGCGCCGGCTGATTGAGACGAATGACTTCGATTTTTAAAGAAACACTTTCAACAATGTTCACAGGTATTGGACGATTAAAGATATTGTGCCGTTTGCAAAACGTGCATGTGAACTCTTGAAAGCCAGCGGATAATAATTAATATCCCTGACATAGGTGGATGTTCCAAATAAGTTCTATTGTGTGCAAGATTAATGTACACAAGTACGCCTGTACGAGGTACACCTACAATGTGGCAGTTAAAAGTGACTAGAAATTCAAATCGGCCTCATTTGGGCCAATTGTTTACTTTCCAGCTACTTACGCCGGTAAAAATATGTAATCAGACGCCCACCGTAAGCTGCACCCGGTGTACGTCCTTCACCGTATCCTTATTCACTTTACGTAATGCAGAAAGGAAGTTGATGCTCTGCAGGAGCGTGGATGCTTTTCTGTTTAATTCATGACTATGTATAGAACCTTTTCACCACTGCGTTGATGACGCAGCTCACGCTTTCATGTATAAGCAGCTTTCAGCCGTGCAAAACCCCACTACCTTGCAATTACCTAGAAATTATCCCAGAAACTACCGAACGGCTATACAGTACCGCTGGTTATTTCTCTAAAATATATCTGTCTACCCGGCGAGTGATATAGAAGAAGGTTTAGTTATCTAGTTCCATTACATTTAATTTATTTATTTATTACATTAGCTTTCCAACAGATTCAGAGAATCCAAAAGACGAGAAACCACTAAGTAACATACAAGTATGAAACAAGCAGGCTATTTCAGGTTCTGTACGACCGATTTTTCTTAAATTGTGCATTTTCTGGACTTTTTTCAACTCCGTGTCAGCTCGCGTTTCCATAATATGGGCACAAGTTACATTTTTTAATGGGAAGGCACAAAGACACATCATTGAAAAGGATATTCTTTCCTGATTTCAAAAATCTATCACACTTGTACAATTTATTGCTTCTGATTTGAGGAAAGTGTAAATACAATAATTAAGCCTGAAAGAGAACGAAAAGAATGAATTGTCTTTATCACTAAAATGGACAAAAAAGCCAGGTATTACCATTTTTCTTGAGTGGTGATAATTTTCGTTTAGTTTGATAAATTTAAAAAAGAAAAATATGATTCCGTGAAAAATGCAGTAGAATTTCTGCCCTGATTCGCCCTTTTAAATCTTCTGCATTATGTGGCCGATCAGCACACATACGATTTTTCAGATAATCCCACAGGAAAGAATCAAGCGGCGTCAAATCAGGGGAACGTGCTGGTTATTTTATCGCTCMGCGCCTACCAATCCATCTGTCTGGAAATATCGCATTCAAATATCCACAAACGTTGACTGCAAAATGGGGCGGTGCACCATCTTGCTGAAACTACATCTGTTCAGAACACGCAGCATTTTCACGATTAGGGAACAGGCGAATAAGTGCTGGTATAATGTGTTCGAGCAAAAGCTGTAAATACTTGACCGATGAAAAAGGGCCCAATAATACCACACCAGACATTCACTGGACTTGTTCCATCCAATGTGGATTTGTGACCGACCAATATCTGCAATTATGTCTATTCACATTATCATTGAGGCAAAAAGTCACTTCATCAGAAAACATAATCCACTTTAAAATGTTTCTATATTCATCTATAATTTCGCAAAATTCTATCCTACGATCGAAATCATCTTCGCTCAGTTCTTGTAATAAGTGAATTGTGTATGGATGAGACTTCTCTTTTTTCAAAATTTTCTGAAAAGATCTTCTGCCAATATATAGTGAGTGAGAGCACGCTGTTGTACGGAACACCTGGGATTATCTTGCACATCTAAAAGCTACTTTCCTCACTCGTAGCAACCTTTGGACGTCATGGTTTTTGAGGATTTTTAACACCGCCGGTTTCGTCAAAACGTTGCAATGTTTTAATAATTGTTGATCTGGCAATTGGTTCACGATCTTCATAAATTCATGAATCATCATCAAAATTTCGGTGCGATCATGTTCAGCTAACTGAGGCATTGCGATTGTAAATCACAAAGTGAATGAAAATTATCACCAATCACGAGGAAAATGGTGACACTTGGAGGTTTTTTCTTACTTAACGATAACGAATATGGTTTTATCCCGAAGCTTTTGCAAGACCTAAGTTTCTCAAATCAGAAGCAATAAATTGTACAAGTGTAATACATTTTTGAAATAAGGAAAAAATATCATTTTCAATGATGTGCCTTTTGACCCCCTTCCCATTTAAAAAAATGCAACTTGCGCCCATATTTCGGAAACGAGAGCTGACACGGGGTTGAAAAAATTCCAGAAAATGCATTTTAATTACCCATAGGCCCATGTACAATTTCAAAAAAATCGGTCGAACAGAATATGAAATATCCTGCTGGTGCCATATTTTGTAGAGACCCCGTATATTATATCTTCAGCGGCCATTTAGATTTGATGAGAATGCTGATGGTGTTTCTCGAAATTATTAGTGTTAGCTGAAGGTTTCCATCGCTGTCATACAAGCTTATTATATGTGGATAATGTTGAATATTGGATATTCTGTTTTGCCAAAATAATTGTACCTTCTCTCTCTTTAACTGGTAATCGAAACTTGTTTGATGCTTTGTTCAAATTATTACTGAATAAAATTTACTTTGTTTCATAGATTATTCTATTACAAGAGTAAGTACTGATAAATTAATAGCAAATTCGGAAAATGGGGCTGTGTTTGCATTAATTTTAGATGATCGAGACCAGTCTTATGTCTTATGAAATTAAATACATGGTCGTATAAGATTTCCTACAAATTGCGATAAACTAATACCAAATTTTCCACATTCCACGTGTTTATTTGCTCTTTTCTATAAATTCTCAATATTTGCAAAAAATGTACGATGTACAGTGTTGAAAGAAATTTATTTAAGCTGAGATCTACAAAATTATTTTATATTTTATCGATATGTATGCAATTAGAGAGAATAATGCAAATACACTAGTGTGTAACATGCATTCATAATAATGGCATGCCGTTTTCATTATGCAAAATCGGTTTTCCCATCTATCGCCTAAACGCAAAAAATATAGCGCCCCTCTGTTTACAAATGTTAATTAGCGAAATGCAATCATTAGTTGGTTTATCGCGGGCGACCGGCTAGCCGATGAGTTTAATTAGTGTTCAAATAATTACCCCCTCAAACCGGCAAATATGATGCGAGGCTTAAAAGTTGCGCTCCCGAGGAGCTCATGCCTCGGCGTACTCTGCAGTGCTAAAAACGTGCCGTCATACGTGATTAACCTCACAGGTATACATCAAATTGTCACTCATCCTTTCGGATCCGCCTTTTTTCAAAATAAACGGCAGCTTACTGCAGACGCCCGAAACAGCTTGATATTCGGCATGCGGTCCAGAATTATCCCTTGACGTGGACACATTATTCGCGCGCTCCACCGAAATGTTCTCAATTACCATCCCGAAACGGTGGAAGAAAAAAATCCTTAATCTCCGGAATGTAATCCGCTGTAGATTTTATCGCCGGACCCATTTCTACCCGCTATTTGGCCGTACATCATCCATAGGTACTCGTATATAAATAGTAAATAATTGACGTTGATTGATGCCGACTAAACGTCCGGCCCGACACTTGGAGTGCGTACCTGTCCGGGCGACCAGTGGCGGGGATGGGGCTCACCTGGCCGACCAACCGGCCGCGTCATCTGTCGGCATCGATGGCAATCCACCTTGTACTGTATTCCATAATCATTGAGTGATGAACTACTTATTGTAACACGATAGCAACAATTTAATTTCTGTAAGAAAATTCCTTGTTTACCCCCATTTTCTTGCTGACGTATACACCTTTAAGATATCCGCCGTTGGGATCTTGCCGTTCTGTWATCAACGAGATTGTAATAATTTTTTAAGCATTTACATTAGTTTGGACGACCTGTTAAAGATTTTCAAGATCTACTMGATGTTTGTGTCCTATTTTTCATKTTCATATGGACGCCATTTTGGAAGGAAAAATACGATTAAAATGATATAGCACACATAGGTCATAGAACTGCATTTAATAGCAAAAATTAGGAAAAATAAAAAACAAGTTGCTCTGGATAACCAGCATGTAGCCAACGCTAACTACTTCTGTAATTTAAATGTTTATTATTTGTGTCACAATAAATATTTTTTCCCCTCGTCTATTACACTTAAGTATTACAGATTCCTATGTGACAGGGCAAATATATAGTAAAACATCGGCATAAATTATCATTTAAAAGCGACGTCATTTATATTCTTCATATTTTTGTTCCTATTTACTGTTACACAACGATATCGGCCACTGATGTGACGTCACGCGATGCAGTTCCAGGCTCCGCGTTCACTTAAAGCATAAAGCTGCATGTGATATCATGGCTTGTATCAACCATAAACTGATAACTATACAAGTGGTACATGGTTGTATTTGTCGTAACATAGTATCGATATTAACGTTTCAGCTTCTAATATAGATAAGCAATTTGTTCTTGTATCGCAACCAGTTGACAATTTCTAGCAAAAACGTACCTATATGGTTTCAGTGACAACAGTATTTATCACTCATTATAAAAATATACAGAACAAAACTAATTTCCTGGAAAATGGCGTTTGCAACTTTTCAATGTTTCTTTTCTTGCAAGAAGCCTGCATTACCGTACGCTGAAACATACGTTTGCCTTGTCAATGGCCAGTTTAAGTACAGAATTGGTGTTTCTAAAGCTACATATTTGCGTTGGAATTATGTTCCATATTAAATAACCTTCGTATTCTATTGTATATCTACATTCTTTCGTCCACCGCACTAGTACTTAAATTAGGATAATTATTGTATMTTTCAATTCCTCGTTTTAGATCACTCCAAAATTTTATTCGCAATTTCATCAAGCCTGTATTGATCAGGAATATTAAGATCTTTAATCTTATTCAACAATACTTTTTTGGTGGCTTTGTTAGATACTTTCTCGTCATATAATCGATAAAATCCTGTTTTCTAGTAGCTTGACACGGTTTCTTATTCAATTGTTTTGAATGATATTTTGCATAATTCATTACTATTACGCTGTTAGGAGGTAGAAATTTCAGCAACTGTTTCCTAAACCAAGTCCCAAACAGTGAAGCATCCATGTCCTGGTGATAGTCAGCAGAACAATTGTTTATATTCATTGCTAACAAAAGAAGTCCGTTTTGGGCCCATCCATTACTGCACCCCCGTGCAGGATAATAATTCTTTTGTTGTGGGAAGGGGGTGCATTTAAACAGCAACTTATTGCACCATACAACTTCATGCGAATCCAACCATGTTTCCTCGAGATAAACTAAGTTGCACCCTTCATCTCAATATTGCTTTATCTCAGTCACGTAGTCGGATCTCAATTTTTTCAAACGTGGTGATTCCATAATGGCCAGTCTTTTGTCAAACGTCTTGTAATTAAAACTAATACTTCTTAAGTATATCATCACAAATTTTAATATCGTATCCTGAATCATTTAATTTTTGTTTCAATGAACCTACCGTAGGCAGCATATTTTCTTTATACATATCGTATTTCTGTATCCGAACTTTCATTGAATTTCGTTTTTTGTCCACTCTTTTCTCTCGTAACGGTCCGTTGTAAACCCATTTTGAAGCGATTGATTTCTACATAAAAGGGCCCTTATTCCAATGGGACAAGTATACATAGTCTGCCTGTATGCGAGACACTTTGTACTGCTTATGGAGTTTATGCAATAACTAAGTGCTTCGATTCAGCTCTAAACCGTGTAGTTCTAGTTGTGGAATTCGGAACCTGGAAGATTCGAGAGGTTCAATTGGTAAACTGAGGCATTAATGCTTTGATTTTGATGTTTAGCCACAGTTTACGATAGTTGAAGAATATTCAAGAGACTTGAATTGGCGAAACATACAGAAGAGCAGCTCTGTTGTAGGGGGCGTGCATTATAAGAGTGCAATCTTTTCCGCCTCTTTTTAATCACACGTTTCGATGGCTCCCCCATTGGGACGTCTGGATGATTAGGGCAGCGAACATAGTGCCAAAATATGATAAMGTGTACATAGAATTCATCCTGGGTGTACCGTACAGCAGTGACGCCAGCATGGTAATTTTTTACGGGATAATTAGCTATGCTTAAGTGGTACAATGAACAAGCCGAGCGCTGCTCCAGGTGTTTTATGAACAATAGCAATCCACATTAATTTGAAATTCTGCTCTCGAGTTACCGTAAAACATTACCGCTACGTGCCAATTTTTAATGTCAGACGTCACTACTGTCACACGAGGAACTAATAACAAGAGTGTCCCGTGTCTTAATGTCCCTTTTGTTCGCCGGGACGGAGGGACGTGTGTGTGAAAGAAAGACGCTCTAAGTGTTTTAATTAAACGTCTTGTCTTGCATGTTAATGTCTTTTTAGCATTCCTCGAGAAAAATATGTTCTTCCGTGCCGCGGAGCGATTTAACGACTTTTCCTGAAATAATAAAAATCGAACGCCTTTTAACGCGCCGCTAAAAAAATAACACGCCGATCACTGTGGCGCGCCCAACGAAACAAGGAGGGCTGTAAAACTGAAACGAAAACACTAGAAGCATTTTCGGCACATTTGATGCCTACAGATGTTTGATGAAGAAATAGGACCTTATCGTTCAGCTAAAAACGTCTTTTGAGCGCTGCTGATAACAGAAGGGTGTGCTAAGCTAAAAATTAGAATTAACCATGGAACTATGTAGGGCATACCCCTGGGCAGTGGTCAAACTGCAACCTGGCATGCTAGGGGTGAAACAACTCCACTCCAGCATATTGATTTTTTGTAGACGAAATTTCTTAAGAGCGGATTAGCAGTTTCGCGTAATACTAAATTTGAATACCTGTTGAATATTGCCAGGGTCGGCTGCGGCTGCATCTTGGATTCCCCATAAATTTGGATAATGGAGCCGGGCAGCCGCATTCATTCATTTTAATCGAACAAAAAACTGGTTAACAACGAAACGCCAGTCGCATATACGGTTGACGAAATCACACGGATCAGAAACAAAAAGCCGAGACATCATTTTAACGACGTTTGCCCGTCAATAAATATACAATACAGATGTTACTTAAAACGGGTTGTGTCCAAAGTTCGCGTAGAGAAATGACGGGGGATTATGAAAAAACGAAAAACGCATTTCGGAATCTTTCGATCTTGCATAAATGCAAAACAAACCCGTACATTGTACGGATGCCAATTATAGGACCGTACGTCCTGCAATTTATTCTTGCCCGACGATATGCCAACACGTGTACCTGCATTTTCGCGAACTAAACTGACATTCTTGAATGTTCAAGTTATCGGTATCTTCCCCATTGGACGCATTACCGTGTTATTCATCTAGGCACAAGAAGCAAATGCAACGAATGTAGGCAATTTCTTTTAGACCCGCTTTAATAAATTTGCCAGGGCTTTTTCCGCGCTGCAGTCGTCACAGTTTTACTAAATGCACGGCCTTTTTACGAGGTCTTAATTACGTTATTTCAGCCCGAAAAAGCGTCGATCTTGCATCGATAAATTGTGTCAAAATTAACGCTTTCTTGTCCTGCACATATGACACAGCCTTTCACATTCTGTCATAATATCCACACTAGCGTTTTTTCAATCTTTGAGCAACAGTCCTTGCTATGGTCGCTATTCTGATCATTTACAGCCAGTATTTTGAATTAATGCACTGCAAGGAAAAGAAACTGTTACCAAAACATTGATTCTACAGTTTTTGCAGCTTGATATTTCTCTCAACTGCTTGACTTGACTTGAAAAATGTAACTAACTCCAAGCGTTTCACCCCTCTAACCCAGCGTCGGTATATCCGGAAACCGAACAAATACCTACATACGCTAGTTCAATCAACAAATTTCAATAAAATGCTAGGATAAAAAAACAGCTGTTTTGCTCTAAGCTATACGATTTGCCCGCCAACGGTCAACCGATCAAAACCGACATGTGAGTTTGTTTTCTTCATAAAGTGAGTCTAATTTTAACAAAATCTTCTAGTTAATTGCGTTTTTAACATCGCGCTCGAACAAGTCTCGTTCGTTCCACCAATTATCCAAATTGTCGGCGACTGCGACCAAAATCCGAAGGTTGGGGTTCGAATCTTGATTTGTCAAAACAAAGCATTCATTCGACTGCGTCGGGCATACGTTTCAAGCCCTCCTCCGTACGTATTCGTATCATTTATCAACCTTTTGACGTTTGTAATATATTTTTAATTGACAGCTCTGTCTTTCTGGATCGCATTAATGACGCCTCAAATATCGTAGCCTATTTATTAAGAAATTTTAATTCGTTCGGAGAACCAGCATGCATCATCGGCAAGTCGAAAACAACGGATTTAATGGTTCGATCGGGGAATTTTAATGGGGAAAGGAAATCTTCAATGGGATTGCAAACCACAATAGTCCTACCCCGCGTCGCGGTAAACAATAAACTTGATACGGTCATATTCCTCCCCGGTGGTAATTTGCACATATATGTTTACCTCTAACAGCCCCGTCGTTATCATTAATATCTCCAGCGCCGGTACTCAACAGATTTATTAAACGCCGTATAATTAATCACGAATTATTACTGTGTAACGCCTTTTTGAGGTTGAAATTTTCGCCCCTCGATATCAGAGGTATTTATTAATTAGCAGGTGACAAAAATACTTCGACCACATACCCCCCGAACTATGCCGCTACGGCATAGCCAAAGTTTTGTAATCCCTCTGCAACCAACTCGTCGAGGGCTGTTATTGTTGCAGATCATTTTGTTTCCGTACCGCGCTTGCATGTTCGAGGGCTGTCGAAATTTAGTTCACCTTGATGAACGGATTCCTCTTTGATAAGCTGGGATTTAATATCGTGTGCTTCACAAAGATGAGTGCACCTAAATGTGGGTATCTATGACATACAAAGACGATTACAGTATAGAGAATATTGTTTGGTAATAGGAGCTGATTTTTCCCGTTCCAACAGTCAGAAGGAATTCGTTCTTGAAGAAGAGGTTTGTTTTTACATGAGTGTATAATTTTCAACGAAACTTGACTTGCCAGTTGGTTACAAACTTATTAATATAATTGACGCTAAACCATAATAAATTATACAGGATGTTTCACGAATGATAATGACCCTGACGAAATTAAAAATGCAACCCAAAATACATTCTCATAGCCAATGTGGTTATTTTACATAATGGTATTCCTTTAAAAATAAATTGGGAATCCATGACGGCTATGCGCTATGGTTCCTGTCACTGTATTTATTAAAAGTAAAAATGTATTCAAATGAAGAAAAAAAAGATATGATTTTGATTTATGGTGMATGCAAGAAAAGTGCTTCCGCTGCTGCCCGTTTATACAGACAACGTTATCCAAATAGAAGAGCTCCTGCCGATACAATTTTCAAGAGACTCGACTTTAAGGACAAACTGGCCACCACTGAAAAAGTTAAGAGAATGAACAGCAACAGGCCCTGACAATGAAATTAGAGTATTGGAAATGATTGACGAAAGTCCTCATATTAATCAAAGGGTAGTCTCAGGAGCAACCGGTATTAGTCTGTCTTCAGTACACCGAATAATTAAAGGCAATCAATTGCATCTGTATCACTTGCAATTGGTTCAGGCCTTAAAGGAGACTGGCTTTTTGTAACTTTTTTAGGGAACACCAAAATTTGAATGTGAGATTTTATGACAACATTTGCTTCTCAGATGAAGCAATAATTTCTAATAATGGTGGAGTTAACAAACGTAACATGCATTATTATGCGCAAGAAAATCCACGTTGGATTCGAAGAGGACATTTTCTAACTATCTACTCGACAAATGTCTGGTGCGGAATATTGGGGAATCAAATTGTTGGGCCTTATTTTTTTCGCGATAGTTTTAACGGCAATACTTTTTAAGAAACATTTTACCGGTACCTCTCCAAAATGTAAATTTACAAGTAAGACAAGATCTATGGTTCCAACAAGATGGGGTACCTGCGCATTATCATAGAATAGTGCGAAATCATCTTGATTTGGCTTTGCCTGATTGAAAGTGTAGAACATTTAGAAAACAAAATACGTGATGCATGTAGATCTATCACTTCAGAAATGTTAATGCATGTTAAAAGATCGTTTTGTGCACGAATTCAAGTTTGTGAAAACAGGGGAGGGCGACATTTTGAGCATTTATTACATTAATGTTATTGAATAAACATTTTTCAAAAATAAAATTTGTTTTACAATACCGAATTTACTTAAAGCAAATGATTGAAGTTGATATCAAAATAAACGAATTTATACGGCTCTCTACGTTTTATATTTTTTAAGACGATGAACAGTTATCAATGTTACCTCTGCAAATGTATTTTGGGTTACATTTTTAATTTCGTCGGGGTCATTATAATTTCTGAAACATCCTGTATTAACCGAGAGGTATCTTCTTTTACATGAGATAGTCTATGGTACAGAAATTAACCAAATAATGATGAGGTGAATATTTCTCGCATTGATACTCAAATTTTGAGAAGGTTCTTTCACTTTGATACGACTGTTTACGTACGTATACGTACAACAGTGAACTATGAAAATGAAACGATTTAGAAGGCTTGTGTTTCGCCGCGAACCCAGCAAAGTTTTGCTACGATCCCAAAAATTCGTTTCCTTTTAAAAATCCATGATACTACACGACAGGCAAATTCTCTTAATTGTCGAAATTTTGTGCACTATTTGAGAAAAGCAAGAATATTTGTGCACAATTTTCCCTAGTAGCCTTCATTTCGTAGCACGCCCATTGTCTAGAATAATTATTTGGACTCCCACTCATCGAGACAATCCTAGAGCGTAGCAATGAGATTGTGACAATCAGCAGTGAAAACGACCGCGCAAAAATACATCCTAAGTTAACTGGAAGATTGAAGAGATACTTTGTTCCAATTAGCCGGGACCTAAATTGATGCACATTGCTGTATATCCCCATAAATTCTTCAGCGCCGTATAAAGGAACGGATCCTGGTGTCATATCGGAGATCTGAAGCGAGCATGTTTTCCTTGGCTAGCAATACGGGAATTAGTTGTTTATATTAGCCAGCGCGCAATAATCGTTACGATGCATAAATACTGGCAGTAATTATAATTAATGTATTTATTTCCATATGTGAAGGTTTAATTATAGATTATTTTCGTGGTCGTTACGTCGAGGTATTTTAACAATTTGCATAAAATTTGCGGTTTATGTCGCGAGTCGGTCTTAAGCATGCTTTAAACGATTATTACGTAACATTGTATGGCGGACGCAGATAGGGACGCCACTAACTCATACTTTAATTGCTTTTAAATGGGCCACATGAGGAAACATAGGTTTAACAGGGCCGACCGACTTATTCATACGTGACACTAGCAAATTCTTAATTGGCCTACATCAGCACCGTCCGCAGGTATTGACCCAAATTATAATCGCTACCCGGCTAAATTCGAGATT
This sequence comes from Rhyzopertha dominica, assembly GCA_025024175.1. Lineage (NCBI taxonomy): Eukaryota > Metazoa > Arthropoda > Insecta > Coleoptera > Bostrichidae > Rhyzopertha > Rhyzopertha dominica. The sequence continues at coordinate 24,057,023 of QCXZ01000086.1, read as the reverse complement.
AATTTAAACGGCTCGGAAGCTGCATAATTATTATGTTTTAGGAGGTAATAAGTACTTAAACGACAACAGTTCCGCCAACATGAGAGCTTATCTAAGGCAGTTCAGAAACACCAGCAAGCTTTCAGAAAATTCTCAAACCGACTGTGCTTAGTGTGAGAGGCTAAATGCGCAGCCAATCCTGTGATTACCGCAAGCGCGGCGGATTTTACCTCTGACGAAGTTAAGTTCCGTCCATATTCAACAACGAAACACTAGGGTGTTTTTTGACACTTTAACTCAATTCATCGAGAAAGGGGCGAACATGTAAATTTTATATTTAAGGGGGACACTTTAATATGCACTTGGCATTCACGCCACTTCAAACCTAAAAATGGCAGGGTGTTAATTATTTTTTTTAATGAGAACGGGGGTTAAATAGTCCATTAAGTATTTCATATTTAATTGGATGTAACATTTAACGAGTTATCCGGTTTTATAAATTACATTTCGTGCAGCAGAATAAAATGTTCTCGAGCATTCCAAGCAAATCTGGCGTAATTTGTCTTAAATCTTGTAAATTTAGTTGGGTAGAGTGAATTTTATTGTTTAAACGACTGCACAAGAAGAAGTCCAATCCAGGGATCAATCGATCCATGAGCGTTTCGTTTGAAAGGAGCTCCACATTGTTGAAACCTTAACTCATTCATAATGCAATTAGGATCAACAATTTTGTAACATATCTCCCATCTATTATCTGTTAGTTTTTTTTTTCAGATTTTGAGTCTGTGCTTTAGAGAACAATTTCGGATGGAAATCAGTTCCAATTAGAAAAAATGAAAATTTGAAAAAACAAATATGTATTAAATAAATAATCTGCCCTGGTCAGTTCGCTCTCACCCTGTGTGTGTCTATCACAGTTATAGACCGCCTAGCTCGCAGAGTTCCGCATAGATGGCACTGAGGGCATCTGCCCTCCTATTCTCCTTTATAACAAATATGTATGTTCGGTTATGAAATCACAAAATGCTCAACACCGGTCGCAGTTTGATTAAGTGTTTTTTACTCATTGTGTTTCTATAAAAAAAATCCCTTTTAACCCTTGTTCCTAGTCCTGTTTAGGGATTCAAGAGACGAACGCGAAGTATACACTTTTCAGTTCCCTCTTTTGAATCTAACCTTTTCGATAATATGAGTTAAACTATGAAAAATCGAGTAACTTGTTTTCAGTGGATCATTCGGTATAGCACGCTCCATCCAACAGTTGATCTTGTTGCGATGTGTATATCTGGATGGGAGGAAACAATACAATACGATGACGAGGAAGGCACAGCTGTATTTAGGGGGTCATATCAGGCGACTGTGAAGGGTGACGTGAAAAATCGTTGTACCGTTGTCTATGGACGGTACTTAACTTTGTAGTAACAAAATCCGCCGCGTTTGCGTGTTGCGTATTTCTTTCACATATTAGTAAATAATGCCAACGGTCGTTTATGCTTCATAACATTACGTTTTAACATTAGAACAGTGTATTGCTCGCTTTACTATTGAGGTGTACAGTTATGAAAAGAAGAAAGTGCTGCAAGCGTTATCTGTCTAGCTTCGAATTCATCGTGGTGGTCGGCCTCTGTGGAGCTAACGGTTTTAACTTTGTGGCGGGATTTTTTCTTACACAACTTCCACATATGTGTGTGTTGGGCAGCGTAATATCGTTAATGCAGATTCGCTACGGCAATTTACGTGTAAAGTGCCTTCGTTTGGGGCTGTGACAACCAAAAGCGCTCGCGTATGAATTGATAATGAATATCGTCAACGTCAAATTTAACGGCAGCAGTCCAGCGGACAGACGTCGGAAAACAAACACCATGCGGGTATAATTGAATACACAACTAGCTCATGTGATTTAAGTAATGAGACGTCAAGAGCTCCGTTTTCACTGCATGCCGTTGCAGTCCACAAAAGGCAAGCTGCAAAGGGCACGCAACGGGCGCGATAAGGAAGCACTAAGCGACAATAACGCCTTCAGCAGCTGTAACACAATGGGTAATTAGGGGTGCAAACTCCGAATTAACTTAGAATTTCTGGTCTGGTTAACATAACTCTGTGTCTAATCTGGAGTTTATGCTGCGCTTCGTCATCAATGTTGTGTATTTGGAGATCCGCGGCGGTGACCGCACTAATTAAAGAAATGGACCGTGAAGTGTACAAATGGCGCACGGAACAAAAGTCGTATAGTTCTTGTGCACGATCACTTTCGCCTGTGATCATGCCAGTGCCACAATCGCTTTAAAGAGACGTTCACCGAGTTGCAAATCAGGCGGCATAACATGATTACTACATGCGTTATTAACATAAATGCACAAGAACGTTGTAGCTTTTTACAACGGCAAGGCCACATCTGCATGCAACGCTGTAAAAATAGACCGACCGCACGAATTGATAAAAGGTGAAATCATACCTCGAGTACCTAGAATTTATTACAGAATCACATATACATTATTAATTCGGTTAAACGAGTTTATAGTATGTTGTCATTGCTAAGTGGGCATTTGAAGCCGGCTACGCCCCCCCAGAAGGCAATCAAGTATGCGCATAACTTAGTTTCCGTAAGTTACAAATCCGGACGTACGGTGTCCAAATTTAATCAACCCTGATTGTTAGATAATGCGGCGGGGCGACATAAAACAAATTTAATACGGAGAGATTCCTCGGTGCCCAAGTTTATCACCCCATTAACCGGCCATTGTAATTATATATAACTACATCGTTCATAATCCGCAGGATCTGGTTACACAATGCCAAGACGCCCGGGATTCGGTCCGTCGTCTTTGCGCATACATTATTCATACGCGAAACTGGATAAAAGTGTTTCTGATGTTTATATTAATTACGAGACGAGCGGGCGTACTCGCGTAGCTGGGGTGTGTACCACCCTTTTTATAACACGGCACGCAAACACTATCGATCATAGGTGCAGGCTCAATATATGCACCTAACCGCTTTGATAGTATTCAAATAATTAGGTGCGGACGTGCGCAATTAAATTCGCATGCGTGTGGCAAAACGGGACACGMGACTTTTCAGGAAAGCTCGAAATCTCAGCTCTTTTCGCTGCTCCTATCGCATACGGATGGAAGTTCACCAACTGCTCACACCACTGCCAAATTATAATCAAAACAGACAAGAAATATGGTTGATAGAGAGCTCAATGTATAACTAGCTACCAACTGTAACTAGTTATTTATGTCGTGTGCATGTTGATTGGCAGCAGCACAACCCTAGAACCGAACTGTCGGGCAGAGAAGATTGGCAAACAAAACTAACAGGTGAAGACTTCAATGGACAAACCATACAAATTTCCTGGGACTAAGGGAATCTTCCCTGTTATGTTGCATAAAGGGCTAAGGGAATTGGCGACACCCTTTACAGTGTGTATAAGGCAAGTATTGCTACAGTTACGTAAAGCTATGGTAACCTTTATATTCAAACCAGGGAGAGACATCTAGGCTGAAGGTTTCAGACCAATCTGCTTAACACCATTTCGCCTAAAACTTTTGAAGAGATTAGTTGATAAGCATATCAAAGACGATGATTTAGTACACGGGCCTTTGCATCGAATGCAGTTTGCTTACCAAATAGAAAAACCCTGGCAATTGGCCAGGACCTTCCTGATATTGAGTGAGCTTTTGATAGCACCTCGTTTGACAAGGTCGATTGATGGCTTCTCTGGGGCATATAACCAGAGAAAAGTAGTTTTCCGTAAGGAGGTTTTTTGTCTATGAAGTCTTGTAGTTGATGATCTCCTAAGGATTAAACCAGGAAAGTGTCTACGTACATGGATCACCATATTGGAGTGCGGGAATCCTACAGAGGTAGTAGTAGCATTCACTAGAAGAAACCTTCAACAGCTAAAGAAACTTAAACTCTGAGGACAGGATATATGTATCGCAGAAAAATGAGGGTAAATACATGAGACTAACACTAGCTACCAGCTGCAAGCTTCAAGCGGAAAAAGTTACCAGTAAAGGAACAAAAGCTGTACTGCATATGCATGGCAGGAAGAACGTGGGGACTGAAACATGTTGCCTGATCTGCCTCCGTTACATCTTGTTGATGATGAATCATAGGTCATGGCTTCATACATCTTTACATTCATTAGAAAACTCATTAGAAAACAGGACCAGAAAGGGAACTGTCTTGGATGTTTATGTTTATGCGTTTMGTTTTTGTCACTATAAACTAATAAAAGGCTCATGTTAGAGCACTTTTTTCTTGTGGTATTGAATATATATTCGCAATTATTGGTCGAAAGTTCTTTGTGGCTGTGACCATCGTTAAAGCCTTTTGTCATGTTCGAGTGGCGATAAGTCAGTCAGTCTTGTAACTTAATCCAAAACTACATTAAAATGCATGTCTATGCTGTGCTGTCTACACCTCAACCAACTGCAGATAGTACTATTTCGCTGTCATTACAGCTCATCAGTGCAGTTTAGGTCTAGTGTAGACAACACGGCATAGAACTGGTTTTGCTTATACACCAAAGCAAATGGTATGATGAAAGTAAGAATTTAGGATGGCAATGCCATCTGTCAGCATTACACTGACATGATTTGATGGGTTGTGTGGCCTGTCGTGGTCTTGTTGGAAAAAGATCTTCAGGATAGCCTCAATTTACGTTGTAACTACCTGAAGTTTTCACATAAGTTCCGCATGACGGTTGACAAATTTCGCGTAGATAATGCAGCCCTTTTGAGGCGCAGGTTAATTAAAGCATTCCACACACAGAAACCTAAGAAACAATCCCCACAAAGGGCCATTGTGTGGCAGGCACATTCATTCCTCCAACTAAACATATTGCATTTCGAGCAAATCAAAGCCAGCTATGATCGCAGTTGATATTCCAAGAACGCTTCGTTGCGCGACGATATTACTTCCAAACTGATTAATTTCGAGCATATGCCCATTTTGCGACGTGTGCCTTTGCCAGCCGCGAATAACGGTTAATTCAGTTGCTATTAAGGAGTTCTGTGCTGCTAGAGAGGTTTTGCGCCCGTCAAACAAAGCGGGATCCATAAACCGCATCCACGTACGGTGTCAGGCATTTAGGAGAATTTGTACCTCCTTTGTAGCGCGTATTAACCAGATGAATGCGATGTCAATCAAGTCAGCCGTGAACTTCACCTCCGGATGTTGATATACATGTAATAGGTATGTGCCGTCACTCAAAACCGGCGCTCTTTTCTGGCGCACTATGTGGAAGAACTGCAATGCCCTCTGGCAAATGAAGCATTCGGCTTATTATCAAACACACCCAGAAGTAAGGAACGAACGACCCGAGGATCCGTACGGACTCGAGGTGCGGTCACAACACGCGAACGATCTCCGCCGTTAAAAATTAAAATATTAATTTTACACCTCGGGACCTTTTCTCCTAAAAGTCCACGGACGTAATTACACACGAACCCAGGCGTCGTTTAATCTCTAAGCGGTCACACACAACTTCTTGTTAGCTGTTCGATCGGCGATCCACCGTTTCGATATGATACAGAGGCGGTCCGTGAGAAAAACGCATTGTGGCCATGCATCGCCAATTGGCGTATTCCCTGTAATTGTGACAATTTAAGTTTCCACCGCCTTGGGGTACACTAATTAAAGACAAAGAAGCACAGGCCTTTGTGTCCCAACGCGATAAGGCGGAAACCTATCCTAGGATTCGCCGCCGCGTCGACTTTGTGGGAAAACCAGTGCTGAAGACTTAAAGCGCGCGCATTTCTTACTGAAACAGCTACGCGAAAAGCAGGCTGCCTAATTGAAACACAAACCACCTCGTCTTTAGAAACCAGACATTAGCTAAGACCGGCAGACATCGTTTTATACTGAAAACTAAACTCTTTAAATTTTAGGATTCTAATCTTATCGGTCCTGCAATACTAGTTAATATTGTATCACGCTACGATAACTGGGTTGGGTCAGCAGGATTTTTTTTTTGTGAATTCCTACATTTTAGACGTCGTACGATGGCTCATTTAAAAGCTTTCGTTCAGTTCAGTTTAAAAACTTATTTAACTATCAAAATTTGAATAAATTACATTGATTGGATTATGTTAGTAGTAAGCACACAATCTAAAGTATTTTCACTTTGAGTGATCAAGCAATAAAAGGAGGGACTGCCTCTTAATACGAGCTTGTAAAATATACGATACACACTTTTAGATAAGTGGAAAAGTAATGCCGTTAGAAATGCGTTTTTAAGTAATATGCGGCTTCAAGAAAGATCTACCGTAATATAACTTGCTATATTGTGTCAATGACCATTATAAATAAGCATCATTTTTGCAGTTACTTGTTAGGGGTGGGTTTCGAGATACGCGTTCGGATTCCTTTGAAACCAGCGGCTCTAAACCTGGTTACACTTCAGTCCTTGTTCATCTATTCATATAACGGATTTCAAAAATGTTTGATTCAAAGAGTTTATGCAAACGCTCTAATGGCTACTCGGAGTGCTCAGAAAATACTGTCAGATAGAAGCAAAAAAAGGTTTGGTAGTTCATCAGTTAATGAGGCGATCCTCGATCCCAGGAAAACTGCTAATAGAATGGAAACTAAACATCTTTAAAGCAGAAGTATTCATAAGCGAGGTGATTAAACCATTTCAGGATCCATCTTTTGCTAGAATCTGACTGTAAAATCGATGCGGCCAGCAAAATAATCACCTTTCGGCCATTACTTTTCTCATCACCCTGCGTATGACAGTTTAGGGTGGCTATGCGTAATCAGAGCCGTGGGACGGCGGGATGGACACGTGACTTTGGCATTTTCAATTTCACCCCAAACGCCATAATTCTTACGGTGGCCCTCGTTCGGGTCATCGGGCTCGATTCTTGAGCGGCGGTTATAATTAACAGTTGGTGGTTTTTCGCAGTTCCCGTTTACTGCTCTCCGGAAATCATTCGCCGCCCGGGGCCCTGGCAGCATGCACTTCCTCCATGGCCGGTGTTGTACAACAGACACAATACTGGAACTAATATGCGTCATTAAGCGCAGATATCTCGCTCTAGATGGGGGCGCGATAGCGGCTCACATACCTCCTCGGTATCTTGCACTTTGCAATGCATTAGCGGAGCAAATGTGAACCAAAAAGGCGAGCGCCCACGCTTTGAGACCACTAACAATTGATTTTTAAAACCGACGACCTGATTAGATCGTCGACGTACGGGCCTCGCCTGTAATTAGTGTCATTAAAGACAATACCGATCCCCTTCGCTTATCAGCAGGCGAGAGCGGATGCGAAGCGGGATCAAGAATGACTAAAGGGAAACGAAATCCTACAGTTGTCGGTAACGCTAAAAAATAAATAAATTTCGTAGATCGAGGATTTTTCTTTCAGGGTATTCACTACCAAGATGAATCGCAATCTAACAGTTGATACTAAATAGACAGATTCATATTTTAGTAAATTAGAGGTGCCCATTTGGACCATTTTCGGAAAACGTATACGGCTTTGTCCAAAATTAACAAGATCGGTGGTTTTTGATCAAACCTTACAGTGTGGTTATTGTTACTTAAAACTATTGAAAATGCAGGTTTCTCTAAGACTCTGTAGAAATCCCATTCGGAATTACAATTCCGCGACAACCAATCACGTCGGGGTCACCACTATGTAGCGCACGTTACTAATATCTAACACAACCTTAAGCAGGGTAGCTTTTTCCTTTTATGCATTTATCCGACTTACTTGTAAGCGCGTTAATCGAAATTATATTGACAAATTTGCCATTTCCGTCGTTATATCTATATTTATGCAGCAAACCTATTCGCCAAAGCTCCCGTTTCTTTGGTATACCAGGTTGAGATAACAGTTTCCGTCTTGTAATGGCGCGCCATCCCGGCAACCCTCGAATTAATTTACCAAATCACGACGCTAGCCTTTATTTATACTCATTCCCCCTAATAACTATAATTACAATGGCGATTATATCTCACGTGACTTACCTGGTTGGAAAGCAGCAGAGTATTTGTGGATGATTGTTATTATGGCTGTTTGCGCGATTAACGCACTACCGCATTATTTGGAAAATAAGGCGGGCTCGTTATAGCGTTGAAGAAAACGCATGGGATACTAAAAATATCAAATTCTCTTCCTCCATGGAAGGCCTTTGTGCTATCTCGTTTTATTTGTACATATTCCCGTAATTATAGACCRTTAGCCTGGGTGTCTGAWTGAACTGGACGCCTGAGAGCCGGTGTCATTTGTATTTTGATCTGCCATCGCCAGCCTACACGTTGAAGAGATTTTATCAGTATCAACTGCGCAGTACATGCACGATTCACCGTTAATAACGAATTAGTTTGCTAATAAAATTGCCGGCGCACAATAGGCTTTACTTCTCAATGTTAGCCACTTTTTTACATATCAGGGAGCGTTAATTAATGAATGCGGGTGTAGAAAATAGTGCACAAAAATTGACACAATAAATCTCCCGGGCTGTCGTGTCCAGGCCCCTCATTTCGTAAGCAAAGGAGGGTTATTTTTGAGGGTACATTATCTGCTGGGAGCAGACGGCCCTAGCCATATAATATTCATCCATCAAGTGCCTCAAAGAACTTCAAATTTCCGTGAGCACTTGGAAAGCTGCGGAAACACGTTAGTTCTCAAAATTTACCCAACGGTTAAGTGGCAACAGGTTTTCGGAATTGTGGGAATCTTCACGAATGAAATGTAAAGGTCAAAGCGGTGCACTGGTCAGTGTAATAACAATTGCGTTGATATGCGGACGAACTTGTCGTAATGTTGTGTAGCAAGTTCTTAGGTGGAACGCTCAAACATATCTTATTTTATTCATACCCGAGAGGCTGGAAGCGCGAATACTTTCTCACACTCGCCTGGAAAGTTTGAGGATTACGCAAATTATATTGGCGTTTAATTGAACGACGGCTAATAATATATTTTTCATAATAAAGGAGCTTATTAACCACCTTGCGCAACCACATTTCCAGCCGATTCTTCTAAAGGTTTTCTTCATGTTCAATCTTGACCTCGTTCCTTTTCATTATCTGGCGCAACAATCGACACCTCCCGTGGAATAACTTCCTTTTATAAAGAATTATTAACCGGTTGTATCTCTCACGTATGCCGCATCCTTTCTACCGGGGTGGAACATGTGAGTCAAGATCTCAGCACGACACTGGCCGTGCTTTTGTTTAACACAAAATTACATTTCGATGCCCCCGCTGGCTCCAAACGAACTTTATTTAAATAGTCTCCTGCAATCGCTCCGCACATTTTTAACGCGGCTGTTAATTAGACTCGAGGTCGGCTAATAAAGCACCACGCGCTCGCAAAAATTTGTTCAATATTGCCACCCCTTTACCAGTCTGTTTAGATTCGAGTTCAATTACTTCATTACTTCGTTTTCCTTGACAAAAAATGAGCTTTGTTACTTTGCATTATTGCTGTGGCATGAACATTAGAGCAAGGGAACGACTTAACCCTAAGTACATATATTCACATGATATTTTTGCTAAACTTACAATTGTAGAAAATAAGCTTTCGCGGCCAGATTCAAATCTTGGATAGACTGCGTTGGTTTAGGAAATAGGGTAGATGTTTCGCCCGCTCTTATAAGGGGCATCTTCAGGACAGGAATGTAGCATAGAAATCCCAGGGAATTTCGCCTGGTTTTGTCCTGAAGATGCTCCTTACGACGAAACTCCGACGCTATTTCCTAAAATGACGCGGTTTGTCCCAAAAAGACCAAGATTTCAATAAATTTAGAACTGTTTTGTGTCCTCGAAAATGGGTTCTGGCCATAACGTTATTTTATACTGCTACAGCTAGGAACTGTCAAGTCTTCCGTCTTTATCATGTGTTTAATAGGTTTAATGAAAGCAAATAAACATTAGTAAACCACAATCTCTAGTTTTCAGTTTTCAGGCTAATAATTTCTAAGTAACTCCCAAGATGTTTTGAAATCCATTTTTATAAGGACTATTGCTATTTGTAAGCGATAAGCTGTAATTTGTATGTCTGTAGTCATTTCTCTTTTTCAGCTTAGAACTTGGGAGTAATTTCTCAGCAGCACTCCAAATTATTTATAATCTATTTGAATGTGGGTCATTCTTCTGTAAGTCATTAAGTGATGAGTTGTAGTAAGCCCATAATTACTCTTTTAATTGTCAATTTTGTATTTAGAGATTAAGGTACCCCACAATATGTTTTGAAATCCATTTTAATATGGAGCATTATTTAGTAAGCAATTTTTAAATATTTGTAAGCGATAAACAACTTGAGAAATGCAATTATTGGCCAAAGCTGTCAAAGAAACCGAAAATCGAGGGACAACAGAACTTCTAGAGGGAAAGACAATAACAAAAGAATGGAAACATATGTAATGAAATATTGGGAACATATTCAAACGAGAGAAGAAGACCATACACTACAAAAACGTGGAAAATGAACAGCAACAAGTTTAAAGTAGAACGACCGTGCTACACGTGGAGAACAACGGCGGAGGGAATCATAGCAACATCAAACAGTGGTCAGAAATCGCAAGACAAGAAAACAATAAATAAGGAAGTCCTAAAGCTGTATAAAATCTCAAACAGCAGCTTGTCCGAGGAAAAACAAGAATAATGCAGCCTAACTAAGCTACCATTCAACACCGAGGCTAATAAAAAAATATCCACTAATTGGATGCACCCTGAAAACCTCTCCATTCCAGTGTCCAAACTTCTGTAACGTATGCTACGTGGGAGCCCACTGGCAACAAGCGTGTCACCCCTCCAACCCAGCGAAGAAGTAGCCGGCCCGGAAGCGGCAAAAATGCCTACCGTTCAATCAATCAATCAATTTAAAAGCCATAATCTACTTCATGGCGAGTTGAGTTTTGAACTAAATGTAGATAACGAAGGTGAAGCCGGCTCTTTACCTAGAAAGAACTAGTGCACTTTATACGGCATCGAAAGAATCCATTGCTTTCAATTGAGCTTTAGAGGAGCTTTCACATAATTACAGGGAGCCACAACTAGCTCCTGCAATGAATTTTTAAGCAGAGACGAAGGCTATAATCACATTAAAATGCTAGGAACCGAGACCTACGTTACGCGATGAACTACGACGGTAGAAACTTTTGTTATCTATCGACTTCCTTGCGGGTTTTACTATTGCAACACCTGATCTTGTGATTGCGCGATGGGAGCCTCCTACGTTGGCCCTTGCACCTTGTACAGAATCAACTGATTATAGAGGGGAAATCAGGAGACACGCCACAGCCCGATAGTATCAGGGTGATGTTGCCGTTCGCTCTTTTGTACGCCGTCTGGGTCCTAGAGGCGGCGACAGTCGAAATAATTAACAATTTGCACACTGCCAGAGATTGTGCCGTCCGCTTCTGCAGGGCGACCCCGCGAACGAGATACAGCGAATGCGGTTAGAACTGCGGATGGGCAGGCGGTATAAGTGCAGAGAAATTGAGTGAACCAGCTCAATTATTGCACGCTCGCTGGAAAATTCAGTTTGCCGCTGCCAGAGGAGCATGTTGGAAAAGCCGCAATTGCCCCAAAGCGCTCTGGACGCGAATGTTATCGTTACAGTTAACCACCTCCACTTCAACGGAAATAATTCAATTTGAACTGTCACTGATTAGATGCCACTTGCCGTCCAATTTTTTGTTCGTCAAGACGACGATACAAGATTGTGTCAAGCCACTTACTGCTTGCACCTGCTGCGCCGATGCAGCGTCCTCGAAGTAGCCGCTGAAACAATAAAATTTCGTTATGTTCAAGGTGTAAAACAGATTTGAGCGTAACCTTGTAAACAGCTTAACATCTAAATAATTCGCTGCGCGTGAAAACGACACCTCGCTGTTTCTTTGGGAGTCACGTTTCTCCACGTTTTCGTGCTGTACCTGACCTCTGACGGGTGTTTACTACAAGAAGGGGCGATCTTTTACACCACCAAACATCAGAATGACGAAAAGGTATAAAAAGTTTTTTGAGCGGTCAACCATGCTGGATGCAAGCCAGCAAAATTTACAATCATTATTTCAATACAGATTACTTAAAGTTTAAGGCAAAACAAAATTTGGCATGGACAGGTCTTACGTCGCACTTTGGGAATCATTATGTATTAGCGGTGGCTTTACGGACTACGACGTAGTAACTACAGAGCCCTACATTAATGATTGTCTAGCCATTTCGTGTGAACCGATAATGCGTCATCTAGCGTAGGCTTTTCAAACTACGACATACCCTACATATGAAATAAAATATTCATATTCATTCACTGGTTATATGTACCGTGCAAACCTTACCATTCCAATTCCCGCAACATTCGCTACGTGGGAGCCCACTAGCAACAAGCATGTCACCCCTCCAACCCAGTATCGGCACAGGTGCCTACCGTACGCTGGTTCAATCAATCAGCAGTTTCCACAACGCTTACATACAACTGGCGCTACCGAAAATATCGTTGCAGCCGTTTGTTTATATGCGATTAAAGCCGGAAAATTTCTTTTACCGAATACTTCAGGATCTAATACAAGCATTTTATTGCCAAAATAGACGCTTAATTCTTTCGTTTTGGGTTCATCCGGGTCCAATGCGATAAAGTCCGCTAATCAAGAAGAAAATTCGTTGCGATACGGGCGAAGTTCGACAGTAAGCATCAGATTCATCCGGTTGGAGCGCTTTTGAATGTATTTGTTGTCTGGCCCTTCATCGGGCGGGTCGCATTAAATTAGAGAAAGACATCCAATTAGCCGTTCAATTCGTCCAATACACGATTTTCGTAACTGAACTGATAAGAAGCGCCCCATTGCCTTGTTTACTTTCGCGTAGTCCGCTGCGAAATCAATCTAGATTTTTGGGATCCCCGTAATTATTTATGAATTAATTCCGCGGTAATTAAAAGTAGCAATTACGGGTGGAAGTTATTATCGATCAGATTGGAATTAGACGGTTGGACGAGGGCGAAATTGAAGGGGGAAGCCGGGCGCGAGCCATCTCCGTCTCCCCGGAGGAAAAGGTATTATGACAGTAATTCGTACTTCATTAATTAGTTGTCTATTATAGCAATTAAAAAGTAATTTAAGGCACTCCGTTTAAATGCTGGTTTGCAGTGCTCTGTTTTTACGATGTTTAAACTGCTCTAAAGTGCGGAACCGGTGGGAGTTACAAAACAGCTCGTTCTGCTTCGTGAATAATTGATAACTTTAGAGGGCAGGACCGACTCGACCATAATGCGAAGTACCGTTGGTATTAGTCATGAAATTTTGATTCCAGCGTAAGGGTGATGTCTGCGTTTACCGATGCCTTTTCCCATGGTTAGTGCCTGTCACTTAAATGCGGAATATTTATCACGCATTCGATTCTGTAGTACACAAAAGTGAGGAATCAAACTTCATAAGCTGTGCATTGTTGGAGCAGCCGGTTCGCCTACGTGGTCCATAATGCTGGAGCCGGTCCTGTTCAGATGTTACCCGTATCAGTCGCATAAAGGAGGTACAAATAACAAATGGGTTTTTTCACGTTCGATGTTTACATCATGCAAATTTATTTATCATATTATACGTCAGAAATTACGGTGCTCCGCGGTTTTGGTCCGTTTACTCGTCGTATTTCAAAGTACCTGGTTTTCGTTACAGATAGGGCTATTTATCACTGTCATTTTATAGCAGTTCAACGCAGCCGTAATGCAACATCATTATTAATGATTTGTGCTCATGCAATACGAAAAATAGCACCTTTGTTCCGCTACTGATGTTTAGCAAAATTGCACCGTTGTCGCGCGTGTGAAATAACCGAAGAATTCTCCTATTGKGCGTCCTCSACGGAMAAATTTTCCGCCGCAGAAAGAAAAGTATTCATTTGGACAGCGCCCAAGCGTCTAGWGCGGCGCTAGGCGGGACGATTATGTTTTGCTTTTTAGAGGCTATTTCTGGAGATTATTAGTTAAAAATGTGCCAAAAGTCCTTAAGAACCAGCCAAGGCAGAACGCCGGTTCTTGTATTATGTCGGCGTTTCCCTATGGCAAGCCAAAAACAAAAACACAATAACGAATGTAATATCCTGTAAATTACACGTATAAGATCAAGCGCCGAGATTATCTCATTAGTGGTGTATAACAGATGTACGAGTTTCTCAATTTACACCGCAGGGGGTTCCTTCCCCCACTGCGTTCTACGTCCCGAGATGCTATTAGTTCATACGCTGCTTATGACACACGGCAAATTGTAATATTTCTGTCGATTGCTCGCAGACCATTTAAACTACCCCGATGCACTGAAATTGCATCCTTTGCGTCACAACCAAACGTGATGCTGCACTGTATGCTTTAGCAGCGATTTATGTTCGTCTTAGCACTGCGAAAACTGCAGTTATAAAACGGTTCTCCGAAGTGCATAAGCCAGATATTGAGTATCTTTCTGGGAATGCATTAACCAACAACCGGGTCGCGGCTTTGAAGTGGGCTTAGAAAATTGCGGCCGCGTTTCAAATTTTAATGGACGCAGCACGGAACGAGATGCGTCGAGCATCACGTGCGTGCCACCGTCGGGGTGACTGAACTRAAAAATACACGAAATTGGCGCAGTGTGCAGTATGCTGCTTAGAAATTCCCCGGGACGGAGGTTCGTTTCACAGCTGCGCGCTGTTGGTACATTTAATGAGCTTAAAGTGTCGGCAATTTAAGCGTCTCCGCAAACCCCCAATTCGGAACGGTGATACGTTGATTTTGTCTTCGAAGGCGGCAATTTTTGATCGTTTCTTTCCGAGCTAGTGGTCTTGTCTGACCGGCGGCGTCAGTTTCGATACCTCCATAAAGGCGTGTATACTTTGTGCGTGTCCGAGTCAAGCAACGAATCCGGTGGGTGTGAACATAATAATATAACTGGTTTTAATAATCGAAATGAATCTTTACGCCTATTATCATGATATAAGGCCATTTGCAATACTGTACGCACCATTTTACAACAGTAAAGCCGCGAGGACACGCTGTATATTACGGCCGCACAAGGGCATTTACGCTGCACGTCTTGCGTGTAAGTTATTAGCGAAAAAAATATTATTTTGCAATAATAACCGTTATTAATGGCCTTAAGTCTGTTAGCGTACCGGCTCCGGTGTCAATTTTTACGTACAGCCATAAAACCGGTCATCGCCATCCAAATTAAGCTCATATCAGTTTGCGTTTTTATAAGTTGTAAAAGTTGGTAAATCGCGCGAGAATCTGATACCGACGACGGAATTTGCGAAGCTGAAGTTATTTTACTGCCCGGAATTAATAATGCATGCATTTCGCATATCTGATTGTGGGATTTCTGCTAGGATAGCTTTAGTAGTCTTCAAAATGATACAATGTATGAATCGCCAGGCGCACACAGAATATGTCTAGTGTCGTATAATCTGTCGTAAACGTTGACGCGGCTACTGACATCACAATGGACGCAGTAAAAAATTATTACAATAAATTTTGTCGAATACTCGTACGGGTTTGATGGCCCGAGCGCGACACGAGGCGTAAAATCTAAGATATCGAGGCTGATTGCAGTCCCCTTTTATGACGCCTTCCTAGATACGAAAAAATACCATAAATATTTATCGTCCCTCTGCAGCTTCCGCTAAAATAATTACCGGAAAAGCAAAAGGTTAATGGAAGAAGGATGTTCTACCGGCGTTGAAGTGACAAGTGAACTGAAACAAAACAATTCGAAACAATGCAACCATCTACTTGTAGTGCTTTTGTGAAGCAAACATTCATCGGAGGTATAATTGGTTTAAATCAGAGATATTTTCACATGAATAAAAGTAGACTACCTGTTAAATTATGTCGTTTTATATATTTACTGGATTATCAAGAAAAGTTTGTTTTTCTATGGTTGTCCATTTAGTGATCCAGCTTGTACACAACTCTCAGCAGGAACACATAGGGCCCCTATTATAGGGCCACGTACTCAGAACTTCTAAACTGTCCCAAGTCAGCCATCAGAACTAAAACGCGATGACCTCTAAGTCAGACTGTTCTTTTGCAATACATATTTACCAGATCCTTCTTATTCCACTGACCTGGTCCCAAGCGATTATCACGTCTTTGATCAACTTAAAGAGGCATTAGTTTTAAAAATTCACAGTAATGAGGGTAGTGTAATGCTTTAATAAATTTTGTCTAACATTTGACTCTGCCGATAATAATGTGTACCTCAAGGCCCACCACTGTTTATTCTTTTAATAAATGATATCAGAATCTTTATTTGCTCATYACCTAATAAAATTTTTAATAGAGTTACGGCTTCCATTTTCATTGATCTTACTACTATTATATATTTATATTAATCTGAATATATAATTGCTTTTATAAAGTTCATATTTTTTACCTGTTTTTATACACATGTGATTCAGAGGTTAAGTGGCAGAACAGACATGGTTCAAATTTATTTGCACTATGAGCTAAACTTCCCCTTTGGATTTCCCTAGTGATAGACAATTCATTGCTATGCTATATACAAATTTTGTTTTTCCTTTTGCTCATTACATATCGTACAATTTTCTTTATGTTGTATATAAGTAAATGTTATTTATAAATTAAGTTGCATTCTACACTGCTCAAAATGGTCTAAGGAACAAACACTTTATTATCTTTTCATCTGGAAATTTCATGCCTGGCTCGGCCAAATGATTTCGCAAATAAGTTTTTGATCAACTGGATCACCATAAATCAAAACCTACCGACTTCGGACCATAAATTCTAACTTTAACTTCAGTATTTATGCCTCGTCATCAAATCGTAGGTTCCTGCGCCACGTTTATTTTGCTTTCATTTGTTTGAAACTGAAGCTTGACAAATGCGATATGGTGTATTCAGTGCAATAATAACGTGTTCATTGATAAAACTGGAATATGGAGCGTCGACATTTGACTAGGGATGAAATGTTACGTGCTGTTGGAATGTTAGAAGGTGGTTGTGGTCAAACTCAAGTTGCGACTGCATTTGCCACTTCAAAGAGCGTAATCTGTAGACTTTGGCGAAGGTACCAAAAAACAGGCGATGTGGCCGAAAGGCACACAGGTCCTAGACGCGTTACAACACCAGCCCAGGACCGGAACATTATTATTGAGGCCAGGCGTCATCCAGAAACTACGACAAGGGAGATTGTTTCACATCTTCAGAACTTAGATGGGGTCACAGTTTCAGACCAAACTGTCAGAAATCGTCTACGTGAAGCAGGTCTACACAGTCGTCGTCCAATTATAGTTCCTGCACTAAGCAGGGGCAATCGCGACCGTCGTTTACAATGGGCCCATGAACATGTGAATTGGATTGAACCACAATGGGGTAATGAGTCTAGGTTTGGGTTTCGGCCAGATAGCAGAAGAATAAGGGTTTGGCGTGCCCGCCTCAATCGTCAGACATGAATCCTATTGAGCATGTGTGGGACATGGTTCAAAGAAGGTTAACACCATTTATGCTGAATATCCATAACCGTCCTGATTTAGAAAATCTCTTGGGGAAGCACTGATCGATAACACAGCGTACTAGGCCCACTAAGAATTGAAGAAAACTCTGTATTTTTGAATTTTGTTGTGTTCGTGTGTTGTAATTCATTATTATAAAATGTATCTTTCGTAAATTTTGGTGAATTTGTATTTAATTACCAATAAAATTTCTAATTCGTGTCAAATTTTTTTGTACAATTTTTCGGATGTTTTTGCAAGTTGCAGTTGCAATTATTGTTAACATTACAATAGGTCCATATTTACTGCAAACCCAGAAAAACTGTTCCTTAGACCATTTTGAGCAGTGTATTTTGCATTATGTAATGTTGGAAATTTTATAAAGGTTCTCTCGATGGAGAAATAAAGACCATTATTATTATGAAATAGACGAGGGACGTAAAAGGATGTCCCGGTACCCCACAATGCCCGCTCTAACGCAAAGCGTGCCGGTTCAACTGCAGAACGAAACGAAATCTTTTCCCCATTCTTCCTTCACGAGCAGTAAATGAAAAAGCGATAACCTAGCGCCACAGTAACGCATTTAAGCAGAATGAACGGCCTCTCAAAGGAAAGAATAACGCACAAAGCCTGTTGCACGCAGGTAGACACGCGAAACAATGAACGGCAGTTTAGGACGCATTCGACTTTTCGGGGCACCATTCTCAAATGGCAGCATGGTCAAGCGTAAAGTGGAAACTAATCTTCCAACCTCCAGATTTCACGAGATAGACAATAGATCTGTCATATTTGACAGATGGACGTTTTTTCATTCTGTTCGGGCGGTGCTCATTTACCTTTAAATGAATTATGTGAAGTGGTGTGGGACGAGGGATTTTTGTTGTAGACCTACCTGGGAATTTGTTGTTTCCGCGCCTACAAAGCCACGGACGGAGCATAAGTAGGTATATCGCGTTCCCATTTATGCGGCGACCCTTGAATCACGCGGAGAAATTATCCCGTGGCCTCTTCAAGTTACCAGAACACTGTCTACCTGGCTAACAAACAAATATGTGGATATGCTCGATATGGACCAGTTAGTTCACCCCTCGATGAGAACAACCCTCTTGAAGATTTACAGCAGGAGATGGACCCAAAAAACTTTAGGAGTTTTACATCAATTCGACTTTGAATGTACTGGGTGAATCGGAAGGATCGCACTGAACCCCATGACTGCATTCTGCCCATCAAAATAATGAAAAAACCTTCAATGTTCTTATTTTATTTTCTTAAAATGCCAAAAGTTCATTCTAATTTAGAGTATGCTAATATGTATCGACGACGTTTTTCACGTGAGAACGTTTTCAACAAGCTTCACGAGGCTGGAACTTTTCCAAGTGCTAAAATAACACCTACAAGAATTGATCGACAAAAGTGGAAAATATTTTAGATCTAGTGGAAGAAGATGCAACAACCAGCACCAGAAGAATCGCTACTCAATTGGACATTTGACAAAGATTGATAATACACATACTTCACGAGCAAGGGTTATACTCATACCATCTACAAAAAGCACTGTTTCTACACCCCCAAGATTCTGATTACTGATGAAGCAACATCTACCCGTGACGGCATACGCACAACTGTCACGTATGGTCTGACGAAAACCCTCATGCAATAGTCGAGACCAATTTTTAGCACAGGTTTTCAGTAAATGTGTGGTGCTGCTCGTACGATTTTTTTAAAATTTTGGTAATATATAGAAAATCAAATATCTGATCAGAAAGCATTTGTTTGTTAAGTTAATAATTCTCGAGTTATTTGTAAAAATCCTATTTTAAAAATTGATATATTTTTGCTAATATCACGAGGACTGTTTGACTTAGAAAAAATGTGTAGAAAGAAAAAATGCCCAAAACCTGATTACTAATCGTATAGTATAATAAATAAAAACGTATAAATGTCATTTTGACAATTGGATGTGGAAGTATTGATTCAACTTGCAGCGGTTTTTTTCTTATATGTTAAATTACTCATATATTTCGATGCCTTATTCAACACCTTTGATGCTGCCAATGATCTGGACGCTGTCTTTTGGTGGTTGGACACATGATGTCTTATTTAATGCGTGCGATCAGCAGCTCACTGACTGCAAGTAAGATTTGCTACTCTTTATTTAAACACCTAACTACAATTATATTAGGCCAACCAACACCTAAGGCCTTTACGGTATCATTACCAATATTTTATCGTCATCGCCGTCGCCATTTTTGTTGTTCGATTTTTCGTTATAAGAATTCTTCGTTTTTCCAATTTTGGAGTACCATTGCGACGTATCCTACAAGATCCACGTAGCAGCCACGAAGACCGTAGACCACCTTGTTTAGAATCTGGGRGAGCTATMAGGAATAAGCTTKGGGCAGGTGGATTCATCAACAGCCGCCGTAYCATTGCAKCCCAGGGGATATCTACAATAAAAAGCAAAACAGATAAGCTATACTGTGCTAATAACTTAAATAATTCAATTAAAAATTTATATTTTAAGTCATACTTACCGTTCGTTGCTATCACATCCAATTTCAGACTTTTTTTTTGTGTCGGTACTTATCTATTTACGGCAGTTTATAAACGTCGTGTATATTCGACACGTACATACTTACTTGTCAAACAGTTGTAAAGGCCATTCACGTGTATCACCTGAATTTAATACAATGCAATGTCACAACAAATTTTGAGCTATTAGTATCACATCATATACCCCTTGTATAAAAAGACTAATTATTAATTAAACTTGTACTTTTAAAGATATCTTGTTTTCTCTTAAATTTTAACTTATGTGCTTTGCTATTTTGGGCATTTAAGTTACGTTTTCACAAATTAGCTGGCGCCCTATATTAATTATTGTTTGTTCTTTTATAACGTGAACCCACCCCTTATTGCCATCGCAAAAAAAAGAGCTGCCGTACGCAGTAGTGAAGGTAGGTAAAACTACGTCACAATTTAATTTTGTGACTAGATGGTACTATAGTTGGTGAAATGCAGTAAGTTGATATATGTTTAAATAAATAAATAAATGTAGTTTGAGCGTTACCTATCGAATCATTCTTGAGAGATTATTTAAAACGACCTTTTACAAGAACAAACTTTAGTTCGTATGGAAAACTGATTACTGCAATAACTGATGAGAGAAAACCGGCATTTCCACTCGAGTTTGAGGATCGGGAAGGACCACTTGTTGCTCGTAAGATTGGAAGTTTTAAAGAGCACACTGGCATATTTCTGGTTCTCTCGAAATCCGCCGATGCGTGTGCTAATGTTCCACTTTATCGCAGCACGTAGCCCACTTCCACAGTTCCGCCGAGCTCATCAGTTTCGATGAAAACTTCGGTTTGCTTTTGGCCAGCCGAATTCGGCTGGCCATGCAGTTACTTAGTGGATTAGTAAACAGCAAGTAATGCGGAAGCAAACATTTCAGATGATAAGTGTGTGGCCCGTCTTATTTGAGTTTCTTTGACGCGACGTTGATTCAATTAATTGAATCGTCACGCAAGCCCTCATGCGCTGGGCCCCTGTAAAATTGTCCAATTTATGGCGACAGTAAAAATTCATTACTGGGAGGGTGAGATGATAAAAAAATCTGACGTTTTTAACTGCCCGAATAAAACGTGCGATTTGTGTTGGGAAGAAAAAAAACGAGCGATAATAAAATTTAACTGTATAAAACCAAATCGATGCATAAAATCTTGTTAGCACTGGCACCCGGTGTTTTTACGCTCACGGCTCTATTTAAATAAAGTATCGGTTTACACACTCCCGAACGCTCGTCAGGAATGGATCGAATCCGAATCAATCGATACAGAGTGAAGAAAAATGGTCACGAAATCCCACAGCGCAGATTTTTTCGATTATTTCAGTTTGCTCACCGGGACCGAAATATAAATGCATGAACACCTGAACAGTTATGTTATACAGTTCAGTTGTGTTTTAATTCTCGGCTTCGCCGCTTAAATCAGGTGTGTCTTGATGTACTGTGGACATAATTTGCATGTCAAACACAACAAGCCGTGCAAGCCTACAACAGCATGGCCAGTTCCTGTTTGGCTCTCGCAGGTTAAATAAAACGTTTCATTGTTAGCGCCGTCACTCCGAATATGTAACCTATTAGCGTGATTGTTAATAACCTTAAAATTTTTTAATCTCGCCCGCCATCAAGGACGAATCGGCACGACGAATGGGCTGGATCAAAACGTTTCAGCGGTATACTATTGTGGATTTTACTTCATGCAGTGAACTTCATCTCTAGCCAGCGAGTTGGTGACCACGTGTGATCCTGAAATAAGCGCGATAATCTTATGAAATCCATAATGTTATCGGTGAATCTTTATGCTTTCTGCAATCATTATGTAATCTTGTGAATATCTATGTAATCTTTGCTCAATCTACACTATCTTGATGTAATCGTTAGTGTTGCACATCGTTCGGATGCATTCGGCTGTGGTCGGTTGATAAACAACAAGATCCTCCTTATTCCATATAATCAAATTCAGCTGCTCCCTCAATGAAACATCAGTTTAGTGCTCTTTCCTTCGTTATGCCTGCTATTAGCTTATTTATATGTTTTTTTTCTTACAATCCTACGTAATCACTATGTAATCATTGAATTGAATCATTGAATCTAATCTAATCTAATGATTACGTGTAATTTCCTGAAATCTTATATAATCTGTAATCAATGGGATAGATTTTTTCTTGGTGATTACCCAGCCAGCCAGCTGCTGCCCTTCCGACAGAAATATGTATTAATAAAAGTATTATTCGAACTATTCTTCGTTCTACATGTAATGATTTCACTAACAGTAGCTTCTGAAGCTTGTGGAACACAATGTTTTGATGCTGCTGTCGTCACATATTAGACTGCTCGCTCACGATGCACACAGAGACCGCATGTGACAATGGCAGTTAACAGCCAGCTGTCATTACTACTGTATTCTCTGGGTGTTTTACTTTTACAATGCAATAGGGAGGCTCACAAACCGCAAGTAGATAATAGAAATGATAAATAACTTTTTAGACGAACCGCAAACTGACATGGTTAGAAGATTATTTTGTGGTATATACAACTTATAGATGTGCGCATCAGTGAGTAAAACACGATTAGTGTCGTCGTTTATGTTAATAAATCACTCTCTACGAGGAATATTCGTAAAGTAAAGATTGTCTGCAAAGTCACGAATGATTGTGTTCTTTCAGTTATCATTTGATAGTTAGTGAATGCAGTCAACAATGTCCGCGATAATCGTTGATTCCGCCAGTCACGATTTGTATGCAAAAAGATTTTCATCCCCTTAAATCCATAAGAAATTTTGGACCTGTGGCAATGCTTGAAGAAGAAGAAAAAGTCTAATAAATTCATGTAACGTTAAATTTTTTGAAACTCATGTAACTCATATGTAAATAATTTTGTAGACGAATTGACGAGAAACATTCCCAAAAAATTATTACGTATAAAGCTGCCTTACTCACAACTGGGTGTTGATGGCTATTGAAGCAAAATGGGAAGAGTCTGACATAAATTTTCATAGGAATAAGCTTGTTTTAATACTCGTATATTAAATAAAACTTTGCCATTTAAAAAATATGGGACGCAAGGGACAATTTTGTTTATGAAATTTGGATTTCAATACGTTTTTGGACTCATTGTTTTGTACATTGTCATAGCTTTGCCTTCATCTTCAGTTATACTATACCAATACCTAACGAACTGTGGAACATACACTGTTGCAGAAGTCCTGAAAATGATTTGAATAAAGCCAACCAAATGCTCGATAGTATTTGAAGAGTATTCCTATAGTAATTATAAGAAGATTTGCGAGGCCTTTCGAATGCCGGTCAATTGTGCTATCGCAGCACGACCACAGCCCTAGTTTTAAATAATACTTAAATAAATAAACTTCAGGTTGTTTAAGACGGTGAATGCTTTTGTAATATAAACTTCTTTTTTTACACGTATTTTTATTTATATTGAATGGGTACGCTTTCTTCTCCCCGCTTGACAGCGAGGAAATTTTCAGGCTTTGCAATAATTTCCACAAGAATTGCCCAATAAAGATTCCAGTGACACATGAAACATGATTACGGACCAAATCGGAATAATTGAAAATGAAACGCTCGAAGGCCCGTGTTTTCCTTCCCCGAGGCGGACGAGGACGAAAATAAGAGATCGAAAAAGCTGCAAGCTGATAGTGATTGATTGATGCAACAGCGAAGCCCCCCAACCCCCTGTTTTGTGGTTAAACCACGTCCTCGGTGAAGTCGAATGATGTACTTTAGGAGCAGCACAAAAAAGGGATATGGGAGATTACGTAACCAGCCCTTCCTGTTCACTCGGATTATGATCTGGTTCTGCGCGATTACTTAATTGACGTGAAAAGGAATAACCGATAGTAATGGTTTTTTTATTGAAACCCAGAGGGCTACCCAGTCGCATATAAACTCTTACCAAATTGGGTGCCGTAAAACCCGGTTAATGACTTTATAAAAATTTTATGGTGTTGTACACACTCTCGTTTTTAACGTTATTTTAACCCTCGCGATAAGCGAGGAGCCTCGTGTATCGCAGTCCGCTTGATAAAATACAACCCGCGAGCAAAACATGGTATCGTACTCCTTTGCGTTTTTAACGACCTGGTTTATATTCAACTTAATTACGTATAAAGTGCCTTATAATCATTGTACCAGGCATTCGAAAGATAATATTTTTACTACCATCGCCAATTTGCCTAAACGTGTTTTTTCTTTCTTTGCAGGTAAGTGACCGGCGGACCAGCCAGAGGTGTACGTCAATTCACCAATTTTCTCTTGGCGATATCAGAAACCACATCGGTGAGGGGTTCAATTTTAAAACTGCCGACTTATCTGTTCTCCGTCCGCTGAGAGGGCTCCGTTTGGCTGAAAGCTAATGGAGCACTTAACCCTCTCAGTAACATCCGCGTTTCACGTTGTGCGGGTGTCCAGCTCTTTAAAACCACCTTATCACCCCTTGCCGCAAAGCCAGCGTCGCTGTCAATCCGGCGCAGTTCGATGAACCAAATATGTGAACAATATTTGATTACAGTCGACTACAAAAATCGTGCTCTTCCTAGTACAGTAAATAAGTTGCTCAATAACTTTAGTTCGTAGCATTTATGGTAAGATCTCCAGAGAATTTCTTAACTACAACAAATAAATTTGATATGGGTAAAATGAAGATTTTATAGCGTAGAGGATGCATTATTTTTGCAGTCGACTGTATTAGTCACCCCAGCTAGGGCTGTTGTACAAAGGAATCACAACCTTTTTTGCATTCTTTTAAATTATGTTTTGTGGTACTTCATTCACCATATATTGCACCTAAAATACATCAGCTTGAAGATATTTCACATTTTGTCGAAAAATAAAAATGAAAATTTGAAACCAGAACAGATAAACCCTGGAATTTTCGCTACTAAATTTTGTTGCTTCAGACGTTAATTTTTAATTTTGCAAACCTTCAAATACAAATAACTTAATTCTTTCAAGAAGAGTGTATACATATTTTCTAATTATGAGAATGAGAAATTAAATTTCCTTTCATTTTATTTAGCATGTTAATAGTCACTGGGTGAAATATATTATTTTAATATTGACGTGTTTCTCTACTCTGGTTATCACTTTAATTGTATAAGTGTATAAATCTGGACGGCCAACTAACTCGGAAGTAGATATCTAATTTGAAGACAGACAACATATAATTATTTCAAAAACCTATAAAATTATCCATGTCAAAGTATTAGTAAAGCATGTCCAGATTTTACAGGGAAKTCCTAATATATATTCCCTATTTAAAATCCAGTATAAATGGAAACACCAATGTGATAAAAAAATTCGAATTATTATACAGGGTTTCTATAAATGATTCGTGCCGCCTTTTTGTAACTGCTGCCAAGCTACAATGTGCACGGCGATAGTAGTTGAAGGTTGCAGATCAATGTCACACACACAGCTTCGAAATGTGGGCTTTCTGCAACCTTAAAGTTAATTATTCCACAAAACACTACAATATATGTTGAAAATACACACTCCCATGTGTTTTCTCATATTAAAATGTATCAAATAATTTAAAATGACACTTTCCTGAGAGGCGGCAAATTGATTGAATCGGTATTTTCCATAAGCGCCCTGGATGCATGAATCATTTATAGAAACCCTGTATAAGGCACAAGTACACTATACATAACGCCGAAAGAATATTATACGATGCATGATTTCTTATTACAATGACCACAGATTGAGTTTTAATCGCATGACGTATATGAGAATAGAGGCACGTCATGAAAGCGAGAAAACCCAAATGTCAATGCATATTCCAAATTCAACATCTGCAAACATGTGCCAAACGCAGCTTGTTAAGTATGTTTCCGTGTTTTGAAGTGATAGTTCTTTCTGCGATTGCCTAACAAAACCCGCGGCTATCTGGTCTCAAAGCATGCACGCCACACGCGTAAAAACTGGAACGCATTTAGCTTTTATTGGCTAGAAATCGCCTGTTTATTCTTGTTTAGCACCTATACACCGGAAGAACAACCGTTCAACTGTGATCACTTCATCACACAAAGGCCCTTTCAAGGGAACTCCTTGTCCCGATCTTTAGAAAGCATGCCGAATTCCACGGAATTATGAATAGCGATAGTGACGTGGTCGAGAGTGGTTGCAGAACGCGACCCAGAAACATCACTAGCTATCAATCTTAAGCAAATGGACGAAGCGCACTGACACGAACAAAATCAGCGGCCAACATTTTACTGCTGATTCCCCGATAAACTTGATGGATGCACCCGATGTGATTGACGAGAACTAACTCGCATTGCTCCTCAAACTAGAACGTCTAAATTACATTTCAAGTTTTCATAAAAATTTCTACATTATTGCGCTCCCCGATCGCGACAGGAAAAACTAGTGCTGTCGAATATCGATACCTGTTTAATGGTATCGCCCAGACCTATTCAACACCTTTGATGCTGCCAATAATCTGGACGCTGTTATTTTTTGATACATACTTTTTCATTACTTTTAACGCCCCCGATAGTTTCGATGCCGCTATACCATGATGCTTCTCATATTTTAAATTATTTCAAAACTTCGATATTTTCAAAACATTTGATACTTTCTATACTTCATATACGTTTAAATACTTTCGAAACTCTTAAATACTCTCGATTCTCTTGAATGGTTTCGATACTGCGATACTTTCGAGTACTTTCGATACTAAATAACGATCGAAACCAAAAGTTAAGTCAACCATACTTATACTATACAATATGTAAAATTTGTTGTGACTCTTTAAGAAGTGTGCTGCATTTTGAATAAAACGAGTACGAATATGAGTATCGAATACATACAAGGTCTCGAATTCTGACAGCACAAGAAAAAACTGATTGCGTCTGGCTTGGGCAAAATCGAAGAGCAAAAAATTTCTAAATCCGGCCGCCGCTTGGAGCGCCGATGTGATATATCGGCCGTGCGTTGCCTGGAGATGTTTTTTATCTGCCAGTTAAAAGCCTACTTTATTTAAAAAGCATGCCCGCCGAGCGGCTCGAGACCGACTTGATGGATCAGATCCTAATTCAACCAAGTCGGGTAAACAATTGTAGGTAACGTGTTCGGAGCTTTTCTGACAGCTTCCGGAAGTACAATTTGAACCTTCCGCGACCCACCAGGCAACGAGGTAAAGCAATATTTTGGAAAACTTCAGAAACCATTACCTACATCTATCAGTACTGCACAATTTATACAGTTGTGAACATGTATTTATGGACAATCTTGGTAATGTATTCTGCATCGTAACAGAACGTTTAAGGCATTAAAAGATCAAATTTTTGTGTCCGAGCAACAAGCCGGACGAATATCGAGTCCGGGAATCTGTGCAAAGTCATTCGAAAAACTCGCGCCGTGTTTGCATTCGACCTTTCAGCTGTGAGAAGATGCCCACCCCCGCGTGGATGTACAAACAAGAAACTGTTGAAGCGGCGCCTAAACAATCCGGAGTTGGGAGATCCACGTATTCGATAATACAAAACGGCCTAACGAAATGATACATCTATGTAAATATTATATTTGATGACCGACTCCCACTGGTGCAGCGTCTTTAGTCAACACAGTCATTAAGGACGTCTACCTCGCAACCCTACAGCTCGCTAATTAGCTAGATAAACAGGCATTAAGATGTCAGTTTTGCTCCAGTGAGAAGCAAAAACGAAGTAATTGAACGGGTCGCAGGAAACTTGGGAGAAGAGACAGATATTTCCGTGTCACGAGTAATATACCAAATACTGACACAGATAAAACAAAATAGATTTTATGTACTATCATAGACTTTGATAATGAAACGGTCTAAGACGTTGAGAACTCAAGGATTTTTAATCCATTTGGTGAAAACCTTCTCAAGCATAAATCGCGATGAAAATACTTGTACAATACTAATTCCAAAATTCACGATGCTCATCTTTGACAGCTAATGCTGAACACTGTTGAACGAAATCGAGCCAAGATGCTCGCCGATCTATTTCAACAAACCGATATTTTACTCTAACGGGGGCGTGGCGTACAACGTAATCAGAATGACGAATCGCTCTGTGCCTAGTATTAATCACACGAGAGACTATTATAAAGTGAAATTAAAATAACCGTCGTTTGAAGTTGTTGCTTATTTATTCCCGCTGTGTCCACACTCCAAAGGAAGTTGCTAAGTTTTACGGGAGCGCGCCGGACCACGTTGCCAGCATTCGCAATCCTGGATTCTTGATTACGACACACCTTGATTAACAGTTGCGTTTAAAGGGGGTGGTTTAGATCGATTCGATCAATCGAAGGAATCGATTAAAAAATTAATCGAGTATATCCAATCTAACCTGCCTTTTTTGCCATAAAAAAGGAACGCTTTTTCAAATAACAAACTTTCTTAGTTAGGCATGGCTACCACTACCTGCAAGCCAGCGGGAATAAAACTACATTTGTCTGTGTTTGGGGAGTCATGCTCAAAACGGTTTATTTAGTCAATACAAAAGTTTGGTTCCTTTGAACATAGTTTCCAGCAACTTTTATACACTTGTTCTTCTAGATTTCGCGTGCTAATCTCGGAACCACGGATTCCTGCTTGTTTTGTTATTTCCATTGCGAATATGGTACACAGATAGGTAACGTAAGCAGAAATTGAATCGATTTACATGCCTTTTGGCCATCCCTACTTTAAAGCGCCAATTTAGGGATGATCTGCACAAAAAAATGCGAAAGTGTCTAAGAGACGTATTCCTTCAAAGCACGATAACTGGCACCGCCGCTCCGCCAAATGATTTACGGGTACATGTATGTGCTTTGGTACGTAACACCGTAGCCACAGCGGTGGCTGCAACATGTTGGCTTTCTTTATTTGAGCTCCCCTTTGAATTAGCCATTTACAAAGAGGTTTCCAACTTCCGCAGATCTAGATAGCAAATAGATCTGCGGGTTCGCTACGATTTTCACACGCTGATCTGGTCGTATACAGCCAGAAAGATAACATACACAAGAACGCCGTTTCCAGTCGGCCAAAAAAAATTGAAGGAACACATCGCAGCGCAACGTAAACAGATGATGTTGTTACACAAAAGGACGTACCTCATGCGACCTGTGGTTGAACTGCGTTTCCTATAATAGACATGCTTCAGGGATATCTTGTGGTTCGGACATAACTGGAAATAAATGACAATTCTGTAAGAACTGCTACTTTTGCGGGGGATTTAATCGCCCTGCTGAGCCACGTGGTTTAAAAGTTTAAAAAGTTCGAATATACTGGAAGCATGCTTGCAATCTTTAGGTTCTTCTCAAGGCTATCAAGACTTGATGATGACACAAGAATTAAAACTAAGAGATCTTGAACGGCCAAGGATTTACGCAAATTAGGTGGTGCAGCAGCAGGAAGTTAAAGCCAGAATCCTTATTGCAGGATGAATTGTTTCGAAGAGTTTTCAGATTACAAGATTGTGGCAAAATTTCGTCATCACATTTCGTTTCCGAGTGTTTTGACTAGACCAATAGCGGCAGTTATGTCTTTACAAATCTATTTAGACAAAAATGGTTTCGTTAGAAGATAGAATATTATTCACAAAATTTTGATTATCATTGGTCATGTCTATCGTCATCGCACAAAACTGCACAGTAAAAAATTACATGTTAAATTTAACACCAAAAGTGGTTTATATAAGTCCACACTGAAAATGGTTAAATTAACCACTTCTAATTCGGTGATTTTCACGAAACATGAGTGTAAATTTTGTTACACGGTTACGGTGTACATATGTTTACACTGCAAGGTGTACTTTTCTACGAATAAGCTAGGTGTAAACTTCTACCCCAAAATTTGGTTAAAATTTTCACGGTACTGTGTCAAATTTAATATTCAAAGAACACCTAGTAAATATACCTACCACAATTCGCGAGGCAATTTTCCTAGCAATAACTATCATAATTACAGTACTCTAAACAAATAAAACACATTTTTTTCTATTAAAAGTTATAAATTAGTTATAAAAGAGCACACAAAATTTTATTCATTTAGCATACCGTATACGAAATAGTCACTGCTATGAAAATTGCACTTCGATTTTCGTGAACTGGTGATGTTTTTCTAATATTATCCAAGTAAGAAATGGAATACAATAAAACGTAAATATAATTTGTTAAACAAGTTTATTTTTTATGGTTTACCATACAAGCTACTATATATTATTTACGCACATCAGAAAGGTAACGAACAATTAATCCCAATACATGCTGATTATGTCCTAACTATATTTAAATAAACAGTGCAAATTCAAACGGTCCTAGCATTGAACGAGAAAGATGGCGCAATACATTTATGGTGTAATCGAAGGCCGCATAAATATGATCCACGAGTTCTTACTTACCTTTGCTTATGTATCTATAATTGCAAGTGGTGTCCACTAAAATCCATTTTGTGATATCATTTGTTGTGAATTTTATTGGCACTATGGTTTCCACTTCCATAATGATGCGTGAACGTAAACTGTGGATCGACTAACCTGGTAACCAACAAAGAAATGAACAAATTTTGCAAAGAGCAACCGGCATGTCTTTTATTGCCTACAATAATTCACAACCGTGTGGAGTTAGCACGTGCAAAATAACACGGCTGCGTGTAAACTTTTCACGGTTTTTGGTAAATTTACACCAAAGTTAGTAAAAACGGTTTTTCGTGTAAAATATTTACTCATTCTGCACGGGGTAAAGTTACGTGTAACAGTTTGGGTAATTGCGCAAGCTTTCACCAGTTTTAGGGTGAAAATTAACACAGAAAGTGCTAACCACTTCATTTTTTGGCTTTACACCATAAAATTTTTTACTGTGTGCATTTTTCTGTCAAACCATCTTCATTTAACAGTCTAGATGCTTTATTTTTTTTTAATTTGGACACTGGCTTGGAGGATATCTTTCTTATTTTATTCAACTTTCTTTTCTTTGATGGACCTGGTTGGTGCAAGACGTGTCTTCTGCTCGTCTAGCTCCTCATTATTATATGAGTGTGTAATTTAGGCCAAATGCTGGCCTTTTTGTGCGAACAAAGAACCACATTGCTCCTTTTCAAATGCATAACACAAATAGTTATTTATACGTACAGGCAACAAGTATAGTTAGATGGGTAGCATTAAAAAATAGTACTAAGGTATCTTTTCAATTTCAAGAGAACCTCAAATTGCCTAATAGTGTGACAGAGGGACTTTGGAGTCCCCTGGGATCCCAGCAAGCAGAGTGCATTGGGAGAGTGAGTGAGAGAACAGCGTAAACTTTGAAAAGCTCTATCTCCGAAAGTACTGGTTCCGGTCTCAAATTGATACGAATTTTATCTTAAGCATGAATAAGACAGTCGTTGCCGAAAAACAGTCCTTCTGGATCAAAATCGACAAAATTGGAAAGTGGTAGAAATTTCCGAGGTTTTGTTTATTTTTTGACAAAGACGCGGTCTTCACCCCTTTTTATGTCTAATGTGACTATAGTGGCCAATGGCCTTCTTTGTCCCTGTTGAATTAAGATTAAGAAATAATTCTAGCTACGCTAAGCAACTGCATGAAGCACTGATGTGACACAAAATCATGTATAAGGATTTTCAGCTGCCAAAGTACTTCAATCCTCAAAGATAAAATCTGAACGTCGCGAGCAAATGACATGAAAAAATGTTAAGTCATCGGCCACGGACCATCAGCGTCTTGAGTCGATAATTTTTCGGTGCGTGGAATCGCTACGAGCTGCCGCGTCCGCAATGAACAAAGATTTGTTAATCTATCAGGTACGTAGTTCGATTGCAGCAATTTTTTGAACGACCGTTGCATTGTTCGCAGTAATTGTATTCATAGCAATGACCAACCCTGAAAGTTTTGTTTCAAGTCTAGTTTCACCGAGCGATTAATAGTCTTATTTCGCATGCAACGATATGGTTCTGCGAGTTTCGGCGCGAGATATCTGCAGGTCCAATCATCCGACCCAGGTATACGCCTCGTATGCAGCCTGTTAAATAAACATTTAAAAATGTTACCTGTATGTGGGTGCGCTAATGGAATCTATGCTACACCTAAAACACATTACGCGATATCCTTGAGAACATAAAAGCGTCGCGAAGATCGGTGCCGCGATAAATTTTCGTTATGGGGCGGCCATCAGGAAACAAAGGGACAACACGGTGCAGTTGCATCCGTGCAAAAGGAAAGTGCGGAACAAATATTTGAAACGTGAGGTGTTCTTATCTCACATCCTTCCTGGAGGCGCGGCGGGATTAGTAAATTAGCAAACACGTGCATCTTTCGAAATAGATGGCTAATTTTCGGACGGGTGACACATTGTAACAACACCTTACTCAAACATTTCAGTGCAGCAATTTACCTAAACAAAAATAAATACCGCTTTATTTGAAAAGGTATAAGATACATAAGGTTTTCGACCTACACGTGACCCCTCGTTACAGATTTATCCCTTGAGGAAAGAACTACAAAGGCTTTTGATGAGGATTTCGTCCATTTCCCTCTCAATTAAGTGAAAAGGTAGAAAGTTCAAACATATATCGGACGTGGGCATGTGTACGGGCATAAAGGAATTCTTTCATTTGAGATGAAACGGAATCCCGTGGTTACTTTAGTACAAAGAAAATTCAAGTATTCTACTTGAAGGGTAGTTTTAGGGGAAGGTGGGCTGCCATATCCAGCCGCGCCCATTTTTTCAACCCACAATTCCTTGCGGCCTGTCTATGTAGTTGCAGTTAGAATAATCGCTTTTAAGTAATTATTGKCGGCCGTTTTAGTTCACGCCGCCAGTGGGATAATCGCAATCAAGCCTGGACGGTAATTCTGAGCCATCAGCGTTCGTTACATCCTTCGAATTTAGAACACAACGCCGGAATCCGACAACGTACGGTGTTCCACACCCTGCCAGTTAGCATGCAATCGCATAGCGATTGCGGGCGTAACCGGCAATCAGGAAATTGACGCCCGGTTTAGTTTTTCACTTTTCGAATTGCCACTGTCAGTTCTTGAAACGTAACGCGACTGCTAATGGACGCCCCGACGATGCTCACATCTGATTCTAGCGATAAAGCGTGCTTTTAGGTAGATTTGAAGGGGAAATCAAATCAGGAATTTATTTCGCGGGAATGGCGCACAAATCCTCCGCCCCGGTGGAAATTAGGTCAATAATTGCGAGGGCAGTTTAGTGTCGATTCTCCACCTTCGAGTAAATGGGAGCAAATGCACTCACGGGCTAGACGGTTCATCTGGTCTTATCGCTGCGCTCATTTTCCAGCCATCTGGCGAAGATGGACGCCCAGCTTTAAGCTCAAAGTAGCTGAATTTGGGATACAGAAATATGTGAAGGGTTTCTCCAGCCCATGACTTTTCAATATCGAATAGTGCTCGTTTAGTGCCAGGTAATACGCGTTTAGTGCTATTTTGTAAATTAAGTATTTTGTTTAATCACATGGGCTGGCGAAATCGTCTTTATTAGAAATGGTACACATTGGGCGAAATTTAGCCTAGGGCTATTCTTACATTTAACCTACTGGCACCACGGTACAGAATATTTAAAATAATACGAATAATAAGATAAATAAATCTAAGAAACAAGAAACACTCAAATCAAACTATTGTTGATCCAGCAAAAGCTTCTTTAGGGAACGTTTGAACAACAGCAGAGAATTGCAAGAGAACTTTTACAGGAATTGTATAATTTTACGCACTGAAAAGTAAAGCTCCTACAAAATACTGCCGTGCTGTTATTTGACATTGTTAGGCGGTCACATTCTCGAATTGCTTTGTTGTGGATGTCACCTCCAACGTAAGTACGCAGGTGCACCAGTAATTATGATCCTGTACACTTAAGCAAGCAGATTGTATTTCATTCTAGCATCCATATTTAACCAACCGATCTCCTTTAAATGACATGTGACATGATAGTACTTACGAAGGTTATTAACTAGTCAACAGCATGAATTCTGAGCTTTTTGTATTCTGCTCCTAGAGGCATGGGCTATACAAGAATAATACAGAACATTACACCGACAACGCCAAACCCTCACACAGACTTATTTTAAGTTTTTTATTTCAAAACATGTTGTGGTCTCGTACTACACCAATGCATCGAATACTTTGCTGGAAAACCAAGGCATGCTCATTTATTGCAATATTCAGTTGTTGCATAAGTTCTGAACGAGTAGAGTCCGACGAAAACAAGCACTTGCAATACATAACAACACACCCAAGATCGGCTTTGATCTCCCTACAAGCAACATCTGCATCAGCAGGATCAAAATAGTGTAAAATCTGTGTCATCTGCATAACCTTGTATGTGGCAGACGAAAATAGATCGGCAGTATATATTAGAAACAATATAGGACCAAGCAACGAGCCTTGGGGTACTCCTGATGTAACACTGCAAGCTGTTGATAGTTTGTCATTTACCGACACGCGTTGGGTCCTGCCAGACAAATAAGACTGGAAGTGACACGAGGACAGCTGACAATTTCTTGTCTAATACTGTTTTAGTGTTATCAGTAATATTTGGGAGAGATGTGCTTACGCTGTGGAATTTGCGAAAGCCAAATTGATGATTCGGGATAATTTTATTTTCTAACACATAGCTACTAATTTGCCTAAATACAATTGATTCGAGCACCTTTGATAAGATTGGTAATAGACTAATCGGTCAAAAATCACTAATAGAGGCAGGGGAACTAGTTTTCGGTATTCAATACAATTTAGCCTCTTTCCAGCGTTGAGGAAAATAGCCAATTTCTAAACAGCAATTTATAACGTGCGTAATGTAAGGAAGTATTTCAGGCAAGATAATATAAGTTGTTATGCCATCAGATCCGGCAGCATTAGATTTCAAACCTTTGATAACATTTAAAATGTCCGCTGTTGTAGCTAAAGTAAAGGAGAAATTTAACGTATCCTTACTTACTTAAGGAATAAAATTGCTGCGTTTTTGAGCAGTAACAAATTTTGAAAACAGAAGCTAAATGGAATCCGGATCACAAAGATGTGTCGGTATATTTTCTTTGTTGCTGGATACAACATTTAGCTTCCTCAGCTCACGCCAGAGTAGTTTAGAGTTTTTCTGAGAATGCAAACAATTAACATAGTTTTGTTTCTCTCTTCGCATTCTCACTCTTAGAGATTTTGAAGTATTTAGAAACAACTTCACGTTCCTTCATCATAATTTCGACAGCATCGGTAGGCCAAGTATCCCACGGATGATTATTGATGTCACGGTCAAAATTTTCCTAATCAAACGATTTAATATCCCGAAAAGTCACAAATTTTTGCTTAGGCTTATAAGTAGGTACTTTGAAATCACAGTATGTCAACCTATGGTCACTAATTAGATCAGCATTCAAAGTACCTAATGAAACCACGTATACTAACAAATATAGGGTAGATGTCACCCGGGTGGGTTCATCGCTAACTTGAGAGAAACCGTATGCATCAAAACATCCACGTTAAATAGATTTACATTAACATCACCTGAGACTACTATATTACTATAAATAGGAATCAGAGTTGCAAGAGTGCCATCCAAACGTTCAATACACCGATGTAAGTCAGAGGCGGGAGGACGATATAATATACCTACGACTAGGCTATAATTACGCAATTTAATTTCGATCCACAAGTTTTCCAAATCTTGACTGCTTTGGAACTTTTAAGGCATTATACTACAATTGATTCTTCACATACACCGCGACACCATCTCCTCTTCCATTTCTGTCGTTCCTGAGTAAATGATAGTCTGGTATTTCCACCACTCTGGATTCTACCACGTTTCACTAACTCCAAATATATCAAACATGTTATGGTGTACGAGATTAGAGAGTTCATTGAAGCCAGTGAGATATTAAGATATTGTTAATAAATTAATATCATGTCATGTTTACAGTGATGTTTAGCTTTTGTGCTGGTTGTCTGTTTCTTTGTACGCTGCACAAATAAAGCATTTAGAGAACATTGCAAATTTATTGCAAAATAATCTCCGATTAGCACTGGCTAAAAATTCGATAACAAGTTTTTTTTTCGTTTATAACCTTACTTTGGTCTACTTGTACGACAACTTCATTTGAGATTATTAGTTAATTTTCATCTCGTATTGCATTTTGCAAACAATCTAGCAGTGTATCATAGTAGCAATTACTGATGTAAGAGTAAAGTATAGACATTTGTATGTACTCTGCAAGGATTTTCGCAAGGCATCAGATGCTGGAACTTTTCACGCATCAAGTCCGTTAACGAACGTACACGCAGATCTGGCGTCCGTATATCTTCCGCGGCGTCTAACGGTAGACTATAAAAAGGGATAAAATCATTAGCCGTCGTGAGGTCAGAGTGCTTATATTAGAATTTAATCTATAATTAAATCGCACAGTTAATAAACATTTCTCGAAAATAGCGGCGGTTCGCCACTCGCTGCTGGAAAAGTGGAAAAATCATCTGGGTCACGTACGTCAACGCGCCAGGCGTATTGTAAGTAACAAAATAAATCGGAAAGGATCGACTGACGACCTCTTCAATTGCTCCCGCACCACGCTAAAGTGGTTCAATCTTGGTCGCTGAACACGAACATATGTGTTTAACAGTTTACGACACGTAGGAGCGTGACGCTTCGTTAGTAGGCACGCATCGAAATCGAAAATGCGTCCTCGGGGAGTCGCGGCATTTGCACTTTTTACCTGTGGTGGGCCATCCATAAAAATAATTATGGTGGCTTTATTGCGAGCTACCGCACGTTATGATTGATCGAAGTGTCGMATCTGCAACCGAGAGGCTTAGAATATAGTAACCACCAAGTATCTCACTGTTTTGCTGACCTAACCTGATCTAAATGTTTCTTATCATTCCACCAGTTCTTTTAGTGTAAATGCACAACCATACTGTCTCTACTAGACCTAAACAGTACTGACGTGCTATAAGAATAGCGAAACGGATCCGGTTTTAATAATAATATTAATGCATTTATTACCCAACAGAAATTTCCATTTACAGGATAATATAGAAAATCAACATTTTTAGTAAATACACAGCACACACTATAATATAATATACTACTGCTCAGTTACTACAAACAACAACAGCTTTTTCAGACTATCACAATGAATGTTCAGATATCCTATTAAAGTTATTCGACATAGCAAAACCAGGCGAGTTAACAAGCATTTGAATAAAATTGCAATGGGACGATAATTTTTTAGGTTTAAAACAGGACACACTCTTGTAATTTTCCAAATGAAATGAAACTGTAGACAGTATAAGATTAAACAAATACCTTAAAGGTGAGATAAGAACCCTCGAACAATCTTTAATTAGAAAGCTAGGTATCGCTCCACAGGTCATTCCATTTTTTAATTTGAATATAGACTTTTGAATATCAGATTCAAAAACTTTGTTAAAATGTGTATAAGCCTTGGCTTTCATTAAATTTGAACCATTTATAATAACGGCAGTAAAGACAGCAGAAAAAAATTAGCGAAACCATTGACTATCTGGCGTGGATCATCAATTTTTTCATCATTCAAGAAACATTCATTAGGAATTCTCGAACGCCGTTTCTCATTTTGAACAAAAGCCCAAAAAACTTTTGTGATCATGACTAAAATTTGTTTGAATTTTATTAAACGTAAACGTTTAAATTCATTAAAGTGATAAATGCTTCCAAATTTCTTGTATTTACTATGATGGTAAGCCTTAAGTTTTACAATTTTTATAATTTGTGACGTGTACCAAATTGGATACCTCCGCTTGAATTTTTTATACAAAGGTATATATTTATTMTTTTTATTTTGAAAGACCTTCAAAATTAGCTATTACTCAATCCCAAAAATAATGCAGGKGACACTTCTAAATTGTCACTTATTGACACACAACCATATAGRGTATCCCAAAATTAGCCTGCCAAACTTAAGCTGCTTAAAAATAATGTTAAAAATATTAATAAACCTATATATAGAGAAACGCTTTCTAATGAGGATAGCATCTCTTGAAGGTTCATCCGTTAAGCAGGTTATTATTAATTATCTGCGAAACAAACGACAGTAAAAAAGCGAAATTTCTGAAATCTACTAATAATTTTACGCTCAATTAAATGAGCTAACGTAAATAAATCATAATAATTAGCTAAATTGATGTTTTTTATTAAAATCTTCTCAGAAATCTTTGTCTCTTTGGGTTAGACTGCGTCTGATTTTGGAATAAGGTAGACGTTTCGCCCGCACTTGTAAGGGGCATCATCAGGACAGCAATAAGGACTAAGGAATATGATACAAACCTGACGCAAGGGTTGAACCAAATCCCAAGGAGGAGAGAGACTGAAAACGATTGAGTAACGTTGTACCTGGCTTTACGAAAGTGAGGATAGCCGTTGGGTGATTGGATACCAAATGGAAAGGTGGTAACCATCTTCGCGGTTCAGATTATTTCCGCATTTTAATTAATTTACCTGTTAACAGGAGAATTTAGGGCAGAAACGTCCATCCGATGGACGGTGGACATCAAGAAATGGTTGCTTTCGATTTCCATCGTGAATTTTATATCAGATGTTGGGAATTAAGGTGACCTAAGAACGTGTATTGTCGACATAACGAGGCTATATTTTAGGTTTCAGGTTTGGTGACTGTAAAGCTGTTTGTTCAGGGCTTCCGCTACTGATATTTTTAATCATTTTTCCATTAATAACTGTGAACGCTGGCGCACATTACCAGAGCTACGATAGATAGCGTGTATCTGTCGCACTTTCTCCTATGCTCGTTAAAAGTAAATCATAAAAGTGTTTTGTGGAATTTCTCGGGTTACGACGCATGCATGCTCGCGTTTTGCAACGTCCTGCAGCAATCGCTTCTTTTTGGTCTTCCGTAAAAACTTAACAATGCTCATTAGAAAGTTACCGTGCTGTAGAACTTTCCTGCGTGATAAGGTCTTGCGCTGTGTTTATTGGTGATGTAGCCGTGCCCTCCCAAAACAAACGCGCAAATCCTACAAACTACTTGG
Source organism: Rhyzopertha dominica (assembly GCA_025024175.1). NCBI lineage: Eukaryota > Metazoa > Arthropoda > Insecta > Coleoptera > Bostrichidae > Rhyzopertha > Rhyzopertha dominica. Next base: position 24,018,033 of record QCXZ01000086.1, on the reverse strand, counting down.
AGCGCTCGTCGTATCTGATCGTCACAATGCGAAAAAGGCAGTGTCATGATTAAAAACAAATCATCCGAACTGTGGGAGTCTCTTCACTCCTCCCATGGACATAATAATGTCTTGTTACATGTTATTTACATTAATTACTCGAAAGGAGAGAGAACCCGGCCTGGCTCGCATGACACCATTGGCGGCTGGGTATCAGAATCACCTGGGGCTCCGTCGATGGTACTCTGCTGCGGAAGGCGTAACCAAATTTACTATTGAACACCTCTCTACGACTCTATTCGGTCTACTCCTCTTCGCTTTCTAAAACAGTTCCCTGCCGTTAGGCGCCTGTTGCGAGGCGAATTATAAGATTCGTTGTGCAGAATCGTTGAGTTTACACACTTGGATAACAAAGGACCTGACGCTGGCCCTTGTGGTACACCGTGTAGATGCGAGCCCAGGCGAGGGGTGCATAAAATTTCTGTTCGTGAAACATTTAAATTAATAAATCTAGAGAGCTGTATAATTTTCTTATATGTTATGGAGATCGTCGACAGTTACTGGGGTTAAATGACCTACAACAGACATATTCTCGGCGTCCGCTCGAGGGGCGGCACTTTGGGGGCTTGAGAAAAATATGGATGTGTTAAATGTGCATATAAAAATGTACAATTTGGTGCTAGGTACTAGGTATCGGATTCCTCTTTCCTCTCGCATAGTTACTATAGACGAGATGGAAAATGACATTACATCTTACTGGAGCAAATCCTGGAGTCACAAATTATATCAATAGTTATATAGAGAGGAAGCTTCAATCGTCCCTCAATGATAAAGTTAATTTACACATTGAAGTCTCTATCGGGACAGTATAATACTAAAACAAATACTTAAGTTCTAATTGTTTTGATGCCAGATATAATATGTATCGGAAGAATCTATCTGTGACAACCAGTGACAAATCTAGAGAGGGCTGTGTGCCAATTGCAGTCTATGTTCTTGCTACGTTTATGAATCATATTAAAGCAGTTAGCTCTATTTGTGAGCGGTATCCTGGTGATAATGTTTGTGTTGTGATGATGATCTTCCTAATATAAGATGGCTCTTGAGAGATTCTTAACCTTTTTTGCAATTTATTGTCAAACCGGCGTTTTGGATCAAACTGTTGCAACAGTTAGGACACAAGATTTACAGAAAACCAACACACACATACAGATATTTACATGCCACATCTCACCACCCTCCTTCTCAAAAGAATAGTCTTATAAAGACGTTATTTGTTGGAGCACAAAGGATATCAGACGAAAGTTCTGTACAAAAAGAAATATATCATCTTAAATCAGCGCTAGTCAGAAATGGTTATAACAGTAAGAATATTTGGTCAGTTTTAATAAAGGTGCTCATCCARATCAAGTAAATTCTCAGCCAAGACAAAGTAAATTGAAGTTGAGTTTGCCTTATGTACAAGGCCTTTCGGAAAAATTAAAGAGGATGCTTAGAAAACAGGATATTTTAGTTGTTGATAGTACATATAATAATTTAGATAAAATTTTAAGTTCTACTAAAGATAAAGTACATTTAGATAGTGAAGGTGTTTACAAAATTACTCGTTCTTGCGGCAAGTGTTACATAGGTCAAACTAAAAGAAAAGTAGGTACGCGTTTGAAAGAACACATACGTGCTACTAGGTTGCAACAAATAGATAAATCTTCCGTAGCTGAACACTCATATTTGACTAAACACATGACTGATTTTGATAAAACAAAAATTTTACATAGAGAAAAATGTTATCACAAACGTCTAATAAAAGAAGCTATAGAAATTTGTAGGAATACTAATAATTTTAATAGGGATTGTGGAAATTATGAGTTAGGTGACATTTGGAAGGCTATTTTGTAGTTATCTTTTATCAAGTAGTTCTTGTATATCTAGTAGGTAGGTAGTTCCTTTTCATCGTTAGGTTCTTTTTAATCAGGTTGGCACGTTGTTTCTATGACGTCTCGCATCCTTGGTGATTTATTTATTTACTTTCAAAATTTTGTTTGAACTTGTGTCAGGCAAATTTTGAGGTTCTTCGTCTTTGACAAAGATTACAGGTGTAATCGAAACGTCAGTGTTTTCAAGAGACAGCGATCTATCCGACAAAATATTATCTTATATTATGGACGCTGAAAGCATTCACCCTCGTATACCCTTTAATTTGTTTTTATTTTGTCCGAGGCGACGTAACCGTTAGAGCGGAGGTTGCATATTGTTTATGTGCAGATTATGATACAGAAGAGGCTGTTAAGTACTTATGTTTTGGTAAAACGTAGTTACGCCCGMTATAAAGCCACCTTTTGAGGGTTTATGCCCGCGAAGCCCTCGAAAAATGTTTCATTTCAACGGTAATCCTCTTAATCTCGATCATTTCATGGCGGGCATGCCTTATCGGCTTACTATACGTATGATTAAAATTTCTTGCAGCGGGTTACATGGAAGTATATAAAATTGGTCGTGATGTTAGTAGGGTGGAGGATCTTGTTTTCTTTTCAGCCAATGCTGCCACGAAAGGTGTAATTATGGCCAGGGATAATTCTAATTATTAATTAACGAAAATTGCACCTCGGCCAGCCTCTGCGTCAATTATTTTCGTTCTAAGAATTTCAAAGGTACGCGCGTCCAATTATTCAAATATATTTAGGCACCTAATTGGCAACCTTCCTTCCCCGCTCCTGGTGTTAATAAAGAAGCATTTGATGTGCGGATATGGCGGAAGCGCACTAAAAAATGTTTTCTATTTGAGGAATCGGAGGCCTCTAACTATTGCTGGACATTGTGTTCTGTAGTAGGCGTTAAAAGTTATGGTTTCAGAATGATTACCATTATTTCCCAAATATACTGTTGGCCGCTTGCCCGTTATCGTATTGTGGAAAACACCAGTCGTCAAGCGTGTGGCAGGAATGATGGAAGATGACGAAGGTTGGCTTCGTTCTCTTGAAGCGGGTTGCGCAACAATAATTGTTGTTGGAATCTTTAATATCTAATTTCGCCTGCGTAAATGTCGTTTCCCTGTCCGCAGCGAATACGCTGTCTACCCGAATAGCACCGGGTGACATTTCAATCTCTAAACGTGAATACCTTATTAACTAGTGAATAGGGGGCGCGTTTCAATGTAATAAATAACGAAAATGATCGAGTTTTATTGGGAAAGCGGCCAAAAATAGCCCCGACAACACCCCCACGTTGTTATGGCCACGGAGCGGTTCAAAAGGTCCCATCGCTGAAAAATTAAATAGATGGCTTCGCTGTATGTTCGACTTGACAGGCTGTTGTTTTTGGAGCTCGTAAATCAGGGCTTTATTAAACATTTCACGACCGTGAAATTGATTCTTTTCTAATGCGGCCCCGTCGAACAAACCAAAATCCATCAAGAGCGCACCCCGGTAATAATTATACAAGATCAAATGCAAAGGTCTCCGTCATTGTACACAATAAATCAGCATCTGTACGAATTGTTTACATGCCGTCGAAGAATACGATAAACTTTATCAGTTATTTATTGGACTGGAAGTTTTTCAGTGTCGGATGACTCGCCCACATTGCTTGATGTAACAAAATTTTCATTGGTAAGCCATTAATCTTCTTAGGCGAATCCTGTTATTCGAGCTGGTATTGACCAGGACACATTTCTTGACTTTAATACCCTGGAGATTTGAGGATAATAATACACAGATCAGAACTGTTGCTTTCTGGTCCTCTTCTCCTGCCGATGTATGCGCGAAAATTTGTGGGAAAATGCATTTTTACGTGCCGATGGAAAGGAATGGAATTTGCATATCCGTATATGGATTTATGATTTGTAGACGTCTGGTGGTTAATGCCCGGCGTTTGAGTGCACGGACAGTGGCGGGGCAGGTTTTGTTTTAACACGGACCGCCGTTCCTTGCACGCGTGGGAAAATGCTTCGTATCGTAGTATTTCCTAAAGAAAACTACTGAGAGAGAAAAAGCAGGAATGTATTCTTGCTCAAAGGTTAAGCAAAACGTGATTTTATTTTTAAAAAATCATCATAAAATTCTAGAGTTCGGTTTGGGCGCTGGTCGGAGATTCGGTGTATTCGAACGGCTCTCTGAGTTTTACCACAGCTTTACTACAATTGTTTGTGATTAATAAACTAAACTCTACAACCAGTTAGTGTTACACGGTTATATAGTGAGGACAAGTACTTAGCGTGGTGATTGCCCACTTGACCACCTATATATGTGGATATACATGGACCACACGTGGGAACTCACCTACAACAGGAACTAAAATAAGATAAGATAGTAGAAAAATAGTTGACTAACATACTAACATAATAATTTAATTTTGCGTATGTTGCATATACGTAACTAGCGATTTTCTTTGTATTATTTCTCTTCCAATACAACTAATATCGCATTCCGGGACAAAACGAACGTATTTTAGGACCGATATGACCGTAGCCAGGTAGTTTCGAGCCCCCTGTTCTGGCCATCTGGAATGCTTCAATAAGGGTAAAAAGGCGCTTGAACAGATAGGAACATTACACCAAAAATGCAGTAAAACCAACCAGGACGTCTAAAAATAGGTCAAAAACGGCTACCTTGACCTATCCCACGCGCGATAATCGGATACTATCCTAAATTACAATAAACCCTAAGCATCAGGAAATCAAAATATATAAACGCTCATACTGTAGTCTTAACAACTAGAACGATCAACCAACTAACTAACAAATAATAAATGCAAGCCTCGTCTTTTTAGACGTCCTTTCAGTAAAAAGAGCACAAAAGAAAAGGGATGCTCTACAGCTACAAGAACTCAACGAAACAGAAAGTGGAGAAAACAGAATAGATTTAAAGGAAAAGAGGAACCGTTTTTGACGATATTATACGGCTATGACCCAAGATGAGCGTGGTGTTAAACAATCATACTGAATTTTAGAATTTACGTTAATAATGTGTTTTAGTGTTACATCCTTGTATTTGTGTTGCGGTTGTTATTGTTATCGTCGTTACAGTGAAGTAATTCCGTGTATCTAGCAAAAAGAAATTATACAATTGTGGGACAGAAACCGCCTGCGGAGCACATTGGCTCATCAAATAGATAGATAAAAAAAGCTGTGGTTTACATGGAAAACAACTATAGAGTGGATAATTCAGAAGAACGACGAATAATAGCTAGAAATCATAAGAAACAAGAAATTAATCGAGCTACTCTGAAGTGGACCAATGATGTCAACAGTACCAAAAAAACATTCAAAGAAAATGTATGTACCTATATAACCTTCCCATTCCAGTCCTTATATTTCCTTAACATGCGCTAGGCAGTCGCACTACTAGCAATCAGCATGTACCCCTCCAACTCAGCATAAGTAGGTCCCAGGCGTGCTCAGTTGAATTAAGGTCCGGACTGCGAGCGTGCCAGTCCATAATTTCAATATTATGGGTATTGAGAAAATTTTGCACTATTCGGGCGATGTGTGGACGGGCATTATCTTGCTGCAGTACAAATTCTGGACCCATATGAAATGCAAATGGTACCACATGTGATTGTAAAGCTTCGCCAAAGTATCTACGAGCAGTCACAGTGCCCTCGCGAATTACCACCAGTTCTGTGTGTCCATTTAAAGTTATTCCACCCCGAAGAACCCTTTCTTCTACAGTAGAGTCTATATAACGTTCCTCTGAACGTCTCCAAACTCTAACTTTTCCGTCAACGTTGTTCAAACAGAATCTGGATTCGTCAGTGAACAAAACCTTGTGTCGCTGCTGCAAATTCCATTGAATATGTTCTTCAGCAGACAACCGCTTTGCTCTGCAATGCGGAGGGCACTCTATCTGGTCTTCTTGCTCTAAACTGACCTTCGCGAAGTCTGTTGGGTATTGTTTGGGTTCTGGTTCCTGTGGTCTCTACCAGCCGATTTTGTAGCATTGTAGCAGTAGTCCAAAGCCGTACTAAACGGTCTTCTCGCTCGGAAGTCGCCCTTTTACTACGCGGGTAAGGTTGTCTTCTACCAGTACTATAAATTTGATAACGTATCCAGGCTCTATTTATGGCAGCACGGTTAACATTTGAGATTTGGGCTACTTGTCGTCTCGAGTGGCATTCTTGAATTAGGGTGACGGCCCGAGCAATCTCAACGTCTGCTAGATACACTGTACGCCTTTGCGGTCTACCAAGCACATCAACATTGATGTTGCTTCTTTCACAATTGCAGAAAAATTAAAGAAACAAGTGGATAAATGCATTTATCTTTTGCTATGAAGATTGCACTTTTTCACTTTGTGGCTTTAGTAAAAAGAACTGTTGAATGAAGATTACAGTTTTTGCTTACAAAGTGGCTCTGATTACTAAGTAGCGATTAACTTTTGTCTTTATATTTTAAGTTAACAAGCAAAATTTATCATAAGGAATAAGTGGCTCCTTTTTCGTTTTGATTAGTTGATATGGTGTGAGAATGTCGACCATGGAATAATCTAGTAACTTTTCAGCAATATCTACTAGTAAATCACAAATCTCCAAATATTTGACGAAAAACTGTTGTGATACACAAACGGTGTAAGGATCTGGAAATCAAGAACATCAAAGAAAATGTTGTCCAGGCGGTGAAGTCTGCAAAATTTGAGCAGTTCTCAGTGGTAAGACACTGTAGTGTCGACGTGCAATGGAACGGTGTTGTCGATAGCTTAGCAATGTTTGTCACTCATTAGAGCATTCTGCTAAAGATCTGCGAAGAAAACAAAGAGAGATACCATTTCAAATTGCGTGGAACAAKGGGAAAACAAAGATGGAGACATACACCTCACTTTGTTCTTTGCCCTTCGGAAAATGATGTTTTGAAGAAAATAAAACAAATTTTTGTGTGGTTACCATTGGCTCTGATTTAAACGTAAACATTTGAATCTTCTAGTTGCAGGCGCATTTTGGCTTTGAAACGCCACTGGGAGCATGAGCAGTTGACGGCTTGCACCTTCATCCATGATACTGCACACGGGTTCCCAACGGGTCACGGAACGTCACGTTGCTGCTAAAAGATCCCGCCGCCCATCCGGCTCTTGCAAACGTTCATGAGGGGCCGGTTTAATGGACAATTAGTATAATTATACCCGAGCTGTCGGGTAGTACTGATGTACGACTTTCTAAACGCGCCTACCCCAACAAAAATCACCGACTCGTACGACACGTTGCAGTGTATGAGGCACCTTCTTTGTTAACGCCTTGCGCATTTTGCCCGCAATTATTTCATGTCCGGCTAAATAAAGTGCCTATCACATATCATAATGGGCGAACGTCGCCCGTGAGGATGCACCGAGATAGTACGGACAGATAAGGCCGGCTCGGTTTACGGGGTCGCTTCAAAACAAATGCTACTAGTCAACCGGGATGATTAATATCCGTAACAGCGTTAATAATAAACGACTTGTTATCAGCCCGTACACGCGCTCTGCCAAGAAATCTGAAGTACTCGATGCGGCTACAAAATATGTCGGGTTTTCCAGAACATTTAATGGTACTTTCAATCCATGACATCTACATTTAGCCCTCCTAATTATACCGTTGTTTAGTGCTGAAAGTGCTACGTAACACGCGGCTAGTGTTAATTCAGTTATGTCATGTTGTAAATAACACCAGAAACTTTCATATACACGTATTGACAGCGATAAACGAAGTGTCGTTTGTCAGTGTCAATCAACATGGTATGAACGAGAAATGTTTGACAACATTGTACATGATGCCAACTTAAATCAGTTGTGGTATTATGATGGTAAGTACGTCATTGATGACGTAACTTTAAAGCTCTGTGAACAGTGGTGTACATCAGTGTTCAACTTTTCAGTGACGGAACGAGGATGAAAAGGCACAACTAGGCTGTGTAACGACCTTGGATAATACCGTTCTAAATCGTGATTATGTTTTTAATAGAAAATAACGTTTCAGAAGTAGCAAAATGTACACTGTACAGCATTAGCCAGTAGCAGACAACCTATTTCGGAATTTGACCGTGGCAGAATCTTTGAACTAGTGAATCTGGGATATCGACCAAAAACTATTTTGTGGACAGGGAGATCTTGGATCCAAGAAGGAATCCATCAAAGAGCAAGAGGCACTGGAACAGTGTACCACAATTTCTGACAAGATTAATATAGCTAATCAGTGGTATCGACAGACTACAGTACAAAACAATAATGGTCCACATAAAGAGAGGGCACAACAACGTTCCCACCGGATAATTGTACTGAAGGAGCGTAGGATACTACTACAGAATTCAAGGAGGCACAACGAATCGCCAAAACTAGGAAGTTATCATAGACAATATGTGGACAATCGTAAGGATTATAGATAGGAAAACCGTAATGCCTGCAAACCAGAAGTATCCCGTAGACCGCCATAATCTTGACTAGAGCTCCACCAAGCGAACAAAATAAACACATAAGAAATAACTTAAAGAAGTGTCGACACTTGCCACTTGCAAAAGGAGGTCCTAAATCTGTACGTTGTAAAGACAGCGACTCATTCGAAGTAGAAGAAGAGCTTCCCGTAACATACGCTACGTGTGAGCACACTAGCAACCAGTGGGGAGACACATACATAGCAACATACGTGTCACCCCTCCAACCCAGCGTAGACGTAGCTGGCCCGTCGGTATATCGAGGGCGGCAGAAATACCATGTCATGGTGATGGGTGGTGTTTCTTCTATACTTTTAGAACCTACTGTGTCATTATTATTACTGTATTATTTCATGTAAAAGGTGAACTGCTTTGCTGCTATTTATATTGCCCCGTATTTGTTTGGGGGTGGGTCCCGGTAACATTCGATTGTAGCTGGCATTATAAAATACGTTCCAACAACACGGAAAAATTTAGTTAAGGTATCTTCTACATTTGTCACATATGCTACTTGAGAAATGGAATTTGTTAAAAATGCAATTGAAATACGAGTATTTCCATCCTCTTCAAAGAGTCACGATTACCACAGTATGAACAATGGAGATTTTTTAAAGTCTGGTTCAAAGAAACTTACTAAAGCGTTTGGAAAAACTATCTATAAGAGTCCTAGACCACGTTTCCTAGCTCTTGAAGCTGAAAGAAAGGAAATCCACAAGTGTCTGGACTAAACCACAAATGATTGAATCGCAGTCTTTAGAGTACATTAATTGGCCTCAAAATATGGCCATGAAGTTTTGAGACTACATCTTTATCATTGAAATAATGTTGGGAATAACATTTTACAGTCAGTGGCGGTTAGTATACATTTGTTCCATTTACATGGTTTACTCTTTAGAATATTAGAGTTACTTGTTCAATAAAACCGAAGAGGCTGGTAACGATTCTAGTCAAAGTAAATTACAGGATCCATAACTAATAAGCTGCAGACAATTGCCATTGTAGTAGTTTGGCGAAATTCGCTATTAATCTACTAATAAGGATTTGGCTTGGATGAGCAAGCACATCTCAATCGCATACACTACGTATAACGGTTCTTGGGAGAGGGGTGCTTGGAAAGGACTTGAAGTCCTTGAGCCTTTAATCAAAACCGGGAAACGTGTGTGTAGCTTCACAGCTGCATCGATTAAATATTGCATATGAGAACGGCAAAGCGGATGCATGCCTGCATACGCACAAGCTCTGGCACCTCTTAAATTACGGACACGTTACTTCATCCGCATGTTGAAGCTCGAAGAACAGCCATAACGTTAAATTTTGCTGCCGTTACATGTCGGACCTTAATCCCTTATAATCTGGTGTGGGCCCGGTGTCAAAAACTTGTCGGTCCTGAATATTAGTATTAGAGAAGTGGCCGTTCTGCCAGGCGTCGTCCTATTGTTTTAGGTCAGACAAAAGAAGAGCAAGACAGCGTATTAATTTTAGAGTAGCGCTACTGCCGTGGTGTCGGGTTATCAAAGTCCTGTCGATCTAGGTGGCTGAGAGAGCGGTATGGTTCCCATGCATCAGCGGAATTGCACTCGGACCATAAAGGTACCGATTATTTTTAATTAGCTTCTTTTGCAACGTGAATAGAAACATATCTCGTTTGTAGAATTGAAGGAATCCGTCGTACACTTTATGGTCTATTGAATGCAGTTTCGCTTAAAATGCCAGATTGGTAATAACACGAACGCTAAATGCGGGTAATTATTAAGCCGCAGGACGGTTTTCTCGGTGTGAAACGCTAACGAGGCCCTAAAAACGACAACAAACCTCAGGGGAGTCAGTCTAAACCAGCTGTTTAAATATTTAGCGCAAACGCATGGGACATGTGTCAAATATTATTACACTGTGTGACTTCTGTGCTTGTTTATTATTCTTCCCGTATATTGCCTTTTGTTTCAAATAAAACCGTGCAAGACCGCACACGGTCTGGATAGTGTGGGCAATAAACAGAGAGATGTATATTTGACGAGCTTATTTACTTTTTAACTAGTATGTTTAACGTGGTACGTTCCCACTGACCTGTCACAAACAAACACGAAACTACCGGCTGCCAGGTAAACAATACCCAGATTTTAAGTGACAGATCTGAAATTACTTTGCGTTTTACCCCAGGGACAGCGGAGGGGCAATTCCGGACTGTAAAACATTACGGTCTATTATCTTCTAAACCTGGCATTACTCGAAGCATTCAAACCGTGAAATATTTATATTTACGGCAAGGAGCGAACAAATCCGCCGGTTCAAGGCGGCAGCCACATACGGCAAACAAAACGCGATAAATCGTCATAAAATAAATCACTTATGGGCCTTTCCTGCCCCTTAACGGTTGCCTCGCGTGATGCCTCCAAGTGTTAACGGCGCACCAAAATCCATATGCGTACCCCTAGCCAATATCATACTGATTTGTCCAAAACAACTCCAGGGTTAACAAAAGCTTACGCAAGTTCAACTCTACTATTATCAGATATGAAGCATCTGTTTAAGACCCTGCCATGGTAACGGCTTCTCCTACATGTCTCAATTGAGCCATATTTGAAGCCAACATGACCATCCAGCGCTATCCCAATAATAGTGGAACCATCTACGAGGTAAGCGCCAATAGTTCCTGGCCCGACAACGAAAGAGGCAAAGCACAACAAGTTTTTATTGTTTGTCAATGTAATCTCCCTCGACTTCAATACACTTCTTACAACGTCCCTTTAAAAAAATATTCTTTAGGTTTGTCCTCAAAATGGGCCAAAACAGCTTCTCGTAACTCTAAATCGTCTCGAAAACGTCGTCCACGAAGGTATTTTTTAAATAAACAAACAAATAATAATCGTAGGGAGCCATATCTGGACTATAAGGAGGGTGATCTATTTGTTGGAACCCACAATCTATGACGGCTTTTTTGATAACTGGCAGACCCTAAATGTTCGTGGGGGGCCTCACCCTTACGGCGCCATTCCATTGATTCTCTCTTTGATAAAGGATCATAGTCAAAGACTATAGTTTCATCGCCGGTGACAACGGTTTCCAACACAGGATTCTGATCATCTCTACACAGTTCCAAAAAAGATGGAGCACACTCAACACGACGTTTTTTTCTGAATCGCCATGACTAACGCGATAACAATAGAAAAACGCAAATATCTCAAAAACGGTTGGTGGCAGATACCAATAACTTCATATCGGCAGAAGGGAAATTTGATACTGCAATCAAAGATGCGAGAAAAAAAATGTGGGGTTGCATTTAAAAAAATCTGAACTATTTATGTTTAAATTAGTAAATATTGGTATCTATGAATCTATCTATCTAAGAAATTATGAATAATTATTAATTTTCAAAAGAATATACCCGTGTGACATCTGGGAAAAGTAGGTTATTCGTTGGAAATCGCATCAAAATTTCACAATTTCACAAGTGTTAACATTAACAAATTGGCATTTATTTTCAGTGTCGTATAACCGGAAGTCCGTCATATTTGAATATATTTTCATCATTTAATTTTGTATAACAAGTGAATACTCTACAGTTATTTATACCTATAAACGGAACTGTGGTTTAAATGCAGTTAAATGAGCTCTTAGAGGAGGATCGAAAACCATCTGGTATTCAATTACATTAAAGGTTTAGAAATTGGCAATCTACTAGAAGAAATATTTCAGAATTGTGATTAACTGTTTCAGTGTCGTAAAACTAGGTCAGTTGCTTTACTATGCCAACAGATGGTTGAGCGATGCGACGCTAAGTGACGATAGTTAGGTACGAACTTTGTACGTCATTTGTGACAAAAACAAAATAAAATTTTGGGCACGTCAATTTTATCACAAGTTATTAATTATACTTTATTTGGGCGTTCAATATCTAGAGTAATCGGACAAAATTTGCGTTTCCAAACGCAAACGGTTTATATTACATTTTTGGGGAATCACACTAGCGGGTGACCCGTGGTTCCCCGGAACGAACCGCAACCCGCCATCTGGTGGCGGATTTTCTGCGCCGAAAAGAACCGCTGCGGCCGTATCAGTATCTCGTGGTTGTGCAGAGCTCGGTAGTAAAAATGCTACATTATTATCTGCAGGGCAATGACCATCAGCTGGCAATACCGCACAATATTAGCGGAGTTCCAGAGGTAAACATTCTTCACCGGCTGCGACCGTCGAGAATTTACCAAAGCGTTGTACACATCAACTCTCACGTCTACCTATTGTCCACCTCCAGTTAATGACGAATCCCAGCCCGACAGTTTAATTGCCAGTAAATTATAACGTTAGTCTGGCTGCACGTTCGCGGGGACGCATTCCTGCTAGGGTGATTTCGATTTTTTCCAAGACTGCGCCGTGTACGTTGACCCAAATTGAGCTGCGTCTAGCTATTTATATAACTATGATTGTGATCATTCATAAAGTAAGCAGGTTTTGCTAGGAATTGCTTCCATCGCTCGTTCTTATCGCAGATTAAGAAAAGAATGTTTCCGATGGTCAAGGTAGCTTTTCCAGCCTAGAAAATAACTCAAATTTTACTAATTGGGCAATAAAATGCAGTGTATGACTAGCTAGCCAGTAATTTGGTTTTGAGTATTTGAATTGTTTCATCTTAACTTATGAAACTCTCTTCAATAGTATCCGTTGATTGACGGTATGCCTAGTGGCTAAATATCGGCAAATTTGCTACACGCTGCTGCTGGTGGTGGTATTGGCAGATTTGATTTTGTTTTAACGACGAAAGGTTACTATTATAAGCATGTACAAGACAGTACTGCGAGCATTATACGAATCAGTTTTTTATTTATTTATTTATTTATTTACACTGTTGTACAGGTTTGCACCCAACTACACAAAAAGAGGGCAAAGTTAAACAAAACGTGCAGACAAAACTAACCATACAAAAATATCTTTTAAAGCAGTGATGCTGCCACCAAAAAGATCAAAATTTATACACCGGGAATTATATAGAACACACATGTTATATAGTGGTGAACGCTTTTTTAAGGTCGTTCTGGCAGTTGGCAGATAAAATGTGTCGGTTATGTCATTAATAAAAAGTATAAAAAACAAAGGACCTAAAACAGAACCTTGCGGCACTCCAGATGTAGCATTTAAGCGCTGGACTTGAATCCATTATATGCCACGTATTGAACTCTATTGTGGAGGTAAGATTTGAACAAATCAATCAAAGCATCAGATATGCCGAAGCGATTAAGATTGTTCAACAAAATATTGTGATCCAGCTTATCGAATCACATCGCAACCAGCATCATTGGAAGAAGTGTTTCAAAAAATTGTGTTTCAATGTCGATAGTTGACCTTAGAAATCTTGAAAAATGTTAGGCAAACATTTGAGTTGCGACTCAACGTTTGTATCCCTGAATTATCGTGATTCGGGGTTGGAATTGCTTCCTAACGTTTCGCTAGCACGAATGGCAAGCTTCTTCAGAGGTCCTTCCTCTCCGATGCTGAGCGTAGTCTACGAAACGTTAGGAAGCAATTCTAACCCACGACCCGAATCAGGACAACAGTTCATCACCTAGCCACGAAAACCTTAAGAAATTCTTTGTACCCCTACTGAAAAATTAAAGGTTAAAGCTGCCAGGAGTAGTTACAGTCATAATGGTCCACATATCATAGCTATAATATTACTTTCCTATCAGAAATCCGTCCCATTGAAAGCTGACGCTGACCTATAATACTGTATCTAAATTCGTGTATTCACAAATTGCAGTAGCAGCATTAGATTTAGGCCTCGACGATTTCACATCTGTTAAGTATAAAGTTCCTTGTAAATCTGCCGGAAACATGGTGTCAAGCTGAAAAAAAGATGTTCTCTCGTCTTCCGTCGAATATCGCCCATATTTCTTTGCGGCGGGGAGAATAAAGCGTCCCGTTGCATTAACGTGTGCGCACCGTGATTTATACACTTGTGCAAGTCAAACGAGTTGATGAAGACATTAACAGTATAACAATTGAGTGCAACATAAATTGTTCGTAACGTTTTACGACAGAACTTAAAACGCAACGTTCACCATTTTGTACTAAAAGAACCGTGTTTAAAAACATTTTTAGTTAGGTTTAATGACGTCGCTTTCAACATAACTTATTTTAAGTACTTTATGCTCACAATAATCGCGGTACCGTCACATGCTCTTGTTCTATATATACTGGCGACGTTTTATTAGTAACGCGTGATGTGCCCGTGGTTTAGCGTCCAAAGGGTTTAATAGTTGCATAAATCATTAGGGTAAGACTAAATTTACTCGGAACTAGGACCTACGCCACTGCATGTGTGTCCCATCTTACCTATTTAAATATGCCGGGTCCGATGGAAGTGTTAATACATCATTAGAAGTCGGTAATGTCAGGTAGGAACCAATTTGTTTTGGACCCTCCTAAGCAGTGGCGGTCGGCAGGATCCAGTGATGCCGCCGCTGGCCGCCCCCTCCTCTCCACCCCTGCCCGTGTAATGGGAATCGGAACAGTCTTTCATTGCGACCAGTTTAATAATTCTTACGTATAACCAGATTTAGGATGACGTAGCAGTCTTATTGAGAATTTTGATGTGTAATATCATCCAATTACGTGATGCTTCATATTGGGATTGAGTATAACACCGTGCGTTAACGAAAGCATTTTTAATAATTATTAAATCACAGTTTGATATCCCCGCGTTAGTGCGCTTTTTGCACAAACTAGAACGAACAAAGGTCGTTTTGTCATTATCAAGAAATATACGACTTAGTCAAATCAAAGCCTTAACAGAGCCCTAAAAAATCGACGAATTTTGAGATTTAGAACGCTCTGATCTGGTAAGAAAAACTTGGTGTTGTGCTCATTAAGCGCAGACGTTTCGCCATAAGTAACTGGTGGCATCTTCAGTGCTGTTAAGCTGCTGACTGGAGCGGGTATTCATACTTTCTTTTTCCGGCTAGATGCTGGTTTCCACGTGCGACTGATGTGATAATTTGAGTCTTGCGTTCTACAATATTGCAACGCTGTTGGGAAGGTGTACTCATTTTAGAGAATATTTGGTAGAGAAGAGGTTTGACATCATTGGACTGTGTGACACTCGCTTAGCATCTAAGATTTCTGATGATGCTGTGACAATTGCTGAGTATAAGTTTCTCAGGCTGGATAGGAAGCGTAACGGGGGCGGCGTCGGTATTTTCTATAGATATAATATGGAATGTAAATGTTTAAAAAGTAGCAGTGAAGAGTTTTTAGAGCAAATATGGGTAGACGTCAAACATAATAGTCTGACTTATATATTCGGCACATTATAAAGACCTCCTAATGCTAACTTTAGTGACAATTTGAATGACTTTGAAGATTCCATTTCTGATTTATTACCGGCATGCCACTACAGTCTTCTGATGTTTTTTGATGTTGATTTTGATAGTTTCCTTAGCAGATAGGTAAACACTCGCTAATTTTACAATTTAACTGCTGTATATGTTCTGAAAAGGTTAGTTTATTGTACAACCAGATTCGCAAAAATTTTATAGATTTATCTTCATTATGGATATATTTTAATGTGAAATTTATGTGTACTGTTTTGCTTTCGTTTAAGGTTAATTTGTTAGCTGCAAACCATTGGCTTGACTTTTTATTTGTCCCATCGATGTCACTGTTTATTTGGTCAAAACTGGAATGCGGTCTGAAGAAACTAGTGTCATCAGCATATATCTATGTGCTGCTATAGATGGGACCCAACACTGATCCTTGTGCTATACCAGCTTTTGTTGGTTCCGCCCTTAGAACGACTATGTCGAAAAATGACATGCTTATTGTTTACATTACTTTCTGACTCTGCCTCGTAATTTTGGATCAAAGGAGGACTTCCCTCTGGTGGGTCCTCTAGCTGAGCACTCTTTTATTTACTATCCATGCTAATCAATAACCAAAAAGTCCTCCCTTGAGAGATCAAGATTAATTACTCCTGTAGGAAGATGCCGGCCCCGCGTCTCCTTTATAGAGCATAACCTCTTCCTTTTTGTCAAATTTAATTACCTACTGTCACTGCTAAGATAGATCTTGCGGTTTACTTAAATCTTGCGTCTTTCAACCCAGCCATCCGCTTTCAAATAATTGCATTAAGTATTCCGTGATATTACGCCTCGCTAATTGTCCTGTAACGTCAGCTTTACCTCGAAAAACTGATCTTGCATCCTATCGCATAGAAAGCATTGTTCATTACGTCTCGCGATGAATGGAAGTAATCAAAAATGTCATTGTTGGCGTAACAATCGGGTAGTGTTGGCATCCATAAGGATTCGAAGAACGTGGATGCGTGTTAATAACTGTTGAAACTGCAGCTTCACTTTCATATTGTGTTGTCAGCCTCGGGTGCGAAGTGTGGGTAGATGGGTGAATGGTCCTCTTGAAAAAGGGGTAATATACAAGCAACCTGCAGTGAGCTTTGTAATCCAGCAGCTTACCAGGCACAGACACCGTCAAATTATACTAACGCACATCAATCAAGCCTAGATTAAAATTTTAATATCACTACTATTGAAGGTCGAATCTCATCATCATCGATGTATTTCGTACAGGTCGTGTACAACAAAGAGACCGATCTCGCTGGGGGAAACCATACGACCTGACGTGATAATTCCGTCGATTTCATTACGACTGTAACGTGGCTTAATGCTACTTACAAAGGGCCCGTCGTTTTCCTGATGGATTTCATTTTACAAGAGGTTTCCTTAAAGGCGTGCCGCTTACGTTGTTAAGATGTGGCAAACTCCACTAGCAAAGATGATTAAAATAGACACCCTCCTAATCACATCGTACAATCGAATCAGGAGCCCCTTTCCATCGGCATGAGACAAAATCGGTACGATAGCGATTTCATTTTGATTGCCGCCGATTGTTACTTTTCGAATGTAACAAATGATCCAATATGCAGGGTCGCTACAAAGTATGGAACAAGCAAGATATTTCAGGTTCTGTTCGACCGATTTTTCTGAAATTGTGCATGGGCGTACGAGCAATTAAAATGCATTTTCTGGAATTTTTTCAACTCCGTGTCAGCTCTCGTCTCCCAGATACGAGCCCAAGTTGCATTTTTCCTGATTTCAAATATGACACTTGTACAGTTTATTGCTTCTGAGTTGAGAAAAGTGTAAATACAATAACTGAGCCTGACAAAGAACGAAACGCATGAAAACAATTTTCTTTATCGCTAAAATGGACAAAAAAGCCCGTTTTCTTGACTGGTGATAATTTTCGTCTAGTTTGATCAATTTATTGCGAATCAGGTACCCAAAAAGTAAAAAAGAAAAACATGATTCCGTAAAAAATGCTTGATTTTTTTCATATTTACATTACAGAAGATGCTCAAAATGTTCTTCATTTACTTCATGGTAGTAATGCAGCCTCGAGTAATGATTTGTCTTTTTAAATCTTCTGCATTATGTGGCCGATCAGCATAAATACGATTTTTCAGGTAACCCCACAGGAACAACTCAAGCGGCGTCAGATCAGGAGAACGTGCTGGGCATTCTATCGCTCCGCGCCTACCAATCCATCTGTCTGGAAATATTGCATTCAAATATCCACGAATATTGACTGCAAAATGGGGCGGTGCACCATCTTGTTGAAACCATATCTGTTCAGAAGGACGCACAGCATTTTCAGGATTAGGGAATATAATGTGTTCGCACAAAAGCTGAAAATACTTRACCGCATTTAAATTTCCATCGATGAAAGAAAGCCCAAGAATGTACTCACTGGTAATACCACACCAGACATTCACTTTTTCTGAGTGTGTTGTGTGTGGATGTGTTCCATCCAATGTGGATTTGTGTCCGACCAATATCTGTAATTATGTCTATTCACATTACCATTGAGACAAAAAGTCTCTTCATCAAAAAACATAATCCAACTAAAGATTCTATCTTCATCTATCATGTTCATAGCAGTTTCGCAGAATTGTATCGTACGATCGAAATCATCTTCGCTCAGTTCTTGTAATAAGTGAATTTTGTAGGGATGAAACTTCTCTTTTTTCAAGATTTTCTGAACATATCTGCTAGTATGGTGAGTGAGAGGACGTTATTGTATTGTGGGATTCTCTTGCACATCTAAAAAGACGTTCAAACTACTTTCCTCACTCGTTGCAACCTTTGGACGTCCTGGTTTTTGACGATTTTTAACACCGCCGTTTTCCTCAAAACGTTGCAATGTTTTAATAACTGTTGATCTGGCAATTGGGTCACGATCTTCATGAATTGCATTGTAGAGTGCAACTACTTCCGAATAACTTCTCCTTCTATCTCCATAACCAATCATCATCAAAATTTCGATGCAATCATGTTCTGTTAACTGAGGCATTGCGATTACAAATAACAAAGAGAATAAAAATTATCACCAGTCACGAGAAAAATGGAATTCTTACTTACCTATAACAAATATGGTTTTTTGCAAGACTCAAGTTTGTCATCACACCTTTCTCAACTTAGAAGCAATAAATTATACAAGTGTGATACATTTTTGAAATCAGGAAGAAATATCATTTTCAATGATGTGCCTTTTGATCCCCCTTCCCATTAAAAAAAATGCAATTTGCGCTCATATCTCGTAAACGAGAGCTGATTCCAGAAAATGCATTTCACCTGCTCTGCCAACAGTTACGCCACTGGTCTGTGTTAACAGTTCAGCCCTGTCCGCAATATGTATCACGGACATAACAATAAAAACACGCGTTGTCCAGATAAACATCTCACTTGTAGAATATAATCAGAATCTTTTTGGTCGTGTAACACAATACATTCGATACATCGTATATGTACTTCTTCATTAACACAGCCGTTCGATTTTTCCATTTCATCATTCTACAACAATTAGTCCCGATAATTAGATGTGGAACAACGTCGAAATAAATAATTAAACAACTGTAAAAACGGCCAGGTATAGCGATAGGCTGCCCGACAAACAACTACACCATCGGCGGGTCACAAAGCGTCCACATACGTGACTGTCAGGTGCCGTGATGAACTGGAACGCCAAACAAAAGTGTATTTCATTAATTCTTCTATCCAATGTCGATGCGAATGCAAATGAATCGGATCAAACAGTTTCAGAATACGTTCAATCACACCTGATGACGTGTATTGTTCTGGAAATCGCGATTCGATAATACCATCCGCACATCTAAGACCTTGGTGGAAGTTTTAGACAAATAGCAACATTAATTTGCAACAGTAAATAATTTCAGCGCCTGTAATTTGTTACGTTATTGTCCCATACGCATTGCAAGTGCAGTGCGCTCCTTTTGTTTGCCTTAAATAAGCTTATTAAGCCCCTATTATATGTAAATAACAACATGTATCTAGCTATACTGTTTAGGCATGGGTTTTTGTTCGGCTGAACTGAACGATTACTGCATCGTTTATTACCGACAACGAGGAAATATCCTGTACCTATCAAGATTATTCGAACCGATGCTCGTCTGCTAACGAAGCTTAAGTACCATGAGATTGAACTAAACAGCTGCACTAGAATTGCAAAATATAGGGACACGTAATACATAACTACAAACCTAAAACTGCAGTGACAACAATAATACCTATAAGCAACGTTTCGACCAATCAATTATATATAATTATAGAAATAGTCGAATACAGCAACCGAACTAGGTAAATCTCTAAATTATAGAGTTCAACTACGAGTCCCACGTTGCTTGTTTGGTCTTAACGTTTCGACATTCATATTAGTATCTTCCCAAGAAGTAGCTCTGAAACTGAAACAGTATTTCCCGTTCTTCGTGAAACAGTTTCGGAGCTACTTCTGTGGAAGACACCGACATGAGTGCCGAAACATCAAGACTAAACAATAAACGTGGGAACCAGCAGTTTGGCACGGCTACACACCATCAGCTAAGCATCTAGCGCAGTGGTTGCCCTACCGCCCCCTTTCTAGAATAAATATTACTATTACTATATTTAATGGCAATTAAACAGAGAGATATACATATGAATTAATGTTTCTACCTTTTACCTAAAATATAGTAAAGAAATGTGTAAATTGAACTCAAAAAAGGAAAGTAATACAAAAATAGTTCCGCCAAATATGTTGAAGGAATTGCACTTAAAAACTTTTCAATTACAGCCCATCTTTCAGGATAAGCCGCTTTGAATTTAAATTTCAATTCATCATTGGTAGTTACTTCCATCCCGTAACTGTGGAGATTTTGCTGTGTTTGAACTTAAAAAAGAAACCCAAATCTAATCAGGTATGTTCATTTTAAAATATCGTCAAATCGCCGATTAAAATTTGAATGGAAAGGGTCCAAGTGCTCACAGTAAGAAAGTATGACTTCACCTTCATCCAAGATTTCGTTTGTACAGAAGAAGTTTTGCCACAAATGCAGAAATTACAGATTGTCCAGTTCTTCCTTGAAGCTGAAGATTGTTTTCATTAAATTAGTCTTTCAAGAGCTCCATCACCGAGTCAAATAGCTTATAAAACCTATCCAAAGAGGCAACCAACTTCAGTAATAATAGTAAAACACTTGATTATGGTCCTACTTCCAAACTTGAATTTTTGGAAAACCCAAATACCGCTAAGCGGCATTATTCGGTGGCTTGGCTTTGCGGTTGAAATGCTGACTTTGCCAAAAATAAAAGTTTGAAAATAGGATCATAAACAACTGTTTTACTATTATTATTTAATAACTTCCAAAAAGCTCTACTAGTCATTATTGACGAACTTCTGTATGAAGCAGCAAACGATTATATTCTTCATCGTTTTCAACGCTGGATGACACAGTCTAGGAAATGTAAATGTATCTTGCACCTCCTTTTTTAAATATACAAGAAAACCCCTGTAGCGCCCTACCACAGTTTGAGCACCATCTGTGGCTACTTAAAGTTATTTCTTTTTTTTAACTCATCCAATGCATGAAATATTGATTCTCCTTTAGTATCAGTTTGCAAATATTTAGCAAATAATAATTCTTGGTAAATTTGTTCTTTCTTTATGAACCACACATATGCTAAAAGTAAAGCTTCATTTCCCGGCAAAGTTGACTGATAAAATTGAATAGAAAATCGAGAAGTTTTTAAATAGCCACACAATCAATCTTCAACATCTTGAGTTCTTCCTTGCACTGTATTGTTGCTCAACGAAATTTTCTGGATAATATCACATGCTACATATTACTTTTCTTCTTTCTTTTATGCTCTCACCGCCCCTAGCAGTTATTAGTCGCCCCCAAATGCAACTGTCTCTCTTCTTCAACATCTCTGCCACTGTCAGGTTCGATGTCGTCTGTGGTCTTCTAAAGTTTGTTTAATTGACTCCATTTCCAGTTCATATTTGATTACTACATTTCTGCACTGTTCATTCTAGTTAGCCCATTGATTTTATCTCTATCGGTTGCAGTCTACTTATCAGTTTATCGCTTAAAACCTAGCATTTTCGTCCACAAACTGGAAATCGCTTGATTCCACGTTACTTGTTATTTATACTGTTTTTATTCATACTCTCCCTAATCGGTTTTCTATGGATATTATCGAATGCCTTCTCTAAGTCCAAAAATGCTAAATAAATATAGTCCTTTTTTTCTTTTCGACCATCTTTTTAATCGTCTTTGTGCTTCATGTGTTGTGGTTTCAGCTTTTCTCTTAATTTTGCTTCCATCAGTCTTTCATACACGTTTGCTTCTAGACTTAAGAATGTATTCCTATATAATCCCCACATTCTTTTGTGTCTCCTTTTTATGAATGGGTATAGTTATCTCCATTTCCAGCCCACCGGTACAGTCCCTTTATTCATGCCATATTAAATATTTTTGTCGCTCCCTTCTGGTCTCACACTTCTTAATATTTGTGGTTCGATTTGGTTGTGTGTATTGACTTCGTGTTTTTATATTGTTTCTCTTGAACCGCTCTATAACTTGTTTTTCTCTTTTCTGTACACCTCCTGGGTTAACCAGCTGACCTGATAGTAATAACAGAAAATAAATAAGGCTCATAAATTACCACAAAATCATGATCATGGTTCGAGAAATTGCAGTTCCAGACAGTACCCCATCGGAGGAAGAAGAGCAGTACAATCGAGGTAAGCCACAGGTTGCCGGGTTAACCCACTAGCAACAAGCACGTGACCCCTCCAATCCAGTGTGGCGTAGCCGACCCAGTGGTACGCTGTTTTCAATCGATCAAATACAAGTTCAAATTCAACTATAACGCAGATGCGTATACGCTACGATTCGCAACTGCCGCTCAAAATATTATTCTATGGCACGTTCCGAATTATTATTATGAGGGGGAGGGGGTAGGACGTTTTGCACAAAACAGGTAGCGCCGGGGTGATTAATTGAAGATGTCGCGTGAACCGTAGACAGAACTTGGCAAATTAATTCACGATTGCCTCACGGTTACCATTTAAATTGATCTCGATAACAATTTACCCTGACATCCCGAAACCCTCGTGTGATGCGATGAGAAATGAATATCGAATTAATTAAAATATCAGGGAAACAACTGTCGGAACTGCGCTCGGGCGCTATTAAAATATGAAAATAGGCATTCGGGAGGCACAAAGATTTCTGGCTGCACGCACTTGCATACAGCGAACAATCAAAGTTTGATGAGGAATATGACATATGGGTTATGAGCGCTAATCGACGTTTACCTGAATGGATGGATTAATACGTCAAACGCAAATGTCGTATTGTTTTCTAGACAACAATGTCCACCGGCGGATCGGGCATTTAGTTTAATTAACTAAAAATTCAGTGGCCATCTGTCACCACACTGACCCCGTTTCCGAATCAACTCGCTTTTTTCATACAATTTCCTCGATGGGCCAAAGGGATTGTTGTAACAGAGGTCAGTGATTTGAGAGCGTCCCTTCTGTGGATGACAGATGAGCTGGGTCCGTTACGTATTAGTGCTCAGAAATATATCTCGATTGTGTGCAAATTATATCCGTTCGCAATACATATTCATGAAGCACCAGGACGTGGTGCAACTACGTTCGGGGCATAACGTTATTAATTTCGGAATTAGGGGAAGCCACGGTGGTTCTTCCTCGCGCTTATCGGCAGGTACATCAAATCGAATACGGTCATTACCGCGGATTTACTTTTTGCCCTTAGCTAGCTCCGGGTACTGCAATGTTTCGAAAAACACATACCCAGGGCTATAACAAACGTACATTTGAATAATCAGATTACTACCGAAAGGGTTTGCGCCCCAAATGCTGCTTTACCGGCTCTGTGATTACGGAAGTGACAGCTGCACTGTCTGCCGTACGTCATTATATGTGCATGATCGCTAATCTCGATAGCGAAACCTATTAAACTATACTGCAGATAGGCTGTGTTGCGGGAAATGTAACTTCTACTCCTGCGCGCCTACCTAACAGTGACGCCATATGAAACATTATTCCGTAATTCAAACCGGAATACCATCGTTTTCTATTAAATGGCAGTGTTTTTCAATGGCCTAGCTATGGCAACAACGCAGTCAGTCTTGTCCATCTGAGCAAAATGTACAGCATAAATTTCTATTTAAACGAACGGATTATAAAAAATTGTCGCTATTATCAAAGTTTACTGATCGAAATTTTGTGAACATATAAAACTGCACAGGCGTAACAATAACAGGAATACAAAAAAAACTATAAATTCTACCATGGTGAATGCTTTCAGCGTCCACAATATAAGATAGTATTTTCTCGGAAAGATCGCAAAATCTTGTTTGATCTTGTTACAGACAAATTTTGAGGTTCTTCGTCTTTGACAAAGATTTCAGAAGTAATCGAAACGTCAGACCAATAATTTTTTGTCAGTGTTTTAAAACCACAGCATTCTTTCCGAGACGTTTTACCGTTCCTTAAAATGTTTGAAGTCCCTCCTGCCACTTAAGTATAGGCTTCAGGGAGAATTAAACCTATGTATTTATTTTACTACTTAAAAACATATTCAAGAGCTCCTTCAAAAATACGTGAATTTGACAAAAATCATTGATGTCAAGAAAAAAATGGTATATTTCCGTACTAATACCAGGAAGAGATTTTTAAAATAGTCTTTTTATAATTTTAAACAGTCTTGAAATTATCGCATTAAAATAACCAAGAAGATGTCAGCACTGTAACTAATAATGAAAATATAAATTTATTTATATAATACTCTTCGCAAAACTGCAATCGACGATCTAGATCATTCTCGCTTCACTCCTGCAACGGTTCCACCTTGTATATATGGGTAATATTAGTCTTTTCGCTGCAGGCTGCAGATCATTAACAGTCTCTGTTACTGTACTGGATTTACATAGCTGAACATGCTTCTGCCTACCCCTATATCCAATCAGCGCTTTTAATTCTGATAAATCTTAAATACAAATCTTTGTATTTAGCGACCCTACCAACCTACGTCGTAGTTCGTAAATCCTACATTAGATGGATCACACCGATTTTCACAAAACTAACCACCGACTATGGCACAAGAGGTATGCACGTCAAAATCTTGTTTTAGGACGTTTTAGCGGTATCGTAAGAATATTTTTGTGGATTCAACGGCAAATTTAAGTTGGAAAAATGTGTCTACTCTCGCAGGGACTTGAACTCGGACCCTCTGCTTTATCCTCCCGAGCTGTCCTGGAGCAAAACACATTTAATTTTACCATTGAGCTCGCAAGAAGTAATCTTATAACACATATAATTACGGCAACAATATGTTCAATTTATAATCAGTATCATAGTACTTGACTTTAGTTTTAAAGATGTACTGAAGTCTCACAGCAAATGAAACATTTTCTTAGTAAAAATGGAAATGGATAGTTCATAAGCAGCCTATTGACTGGTGATATTTACCCATGAGGCGAAAATTCGGTGCTTTTTCACTGCGACGTTTACCGTGCAACCGGCCGATCCTAATAACCGGTACCAGCGTGCAATTCCATATGGGTGAACGATGTGGACACGGGAATGTTGTACGGCTGTGCTAATAACATGCGAATAGGACTGTTGTAACAGAGACCTAGCTGTGAGAACGGCCGAACGAGGTGTTACATTAGGTGTTGTGGCGACCGGAATCCTTGACCTTGCGCTCGACGGTCAGGTACACGCCGCCACCCGCGCCCCCTCGGCCCAGGTGTAATCGAGCCCCTCGCGAAATGCACGAGGCATGCCCGTGCATGTAAGGTGTGGAATCAGCGGCGCAGGAAATTTTGACAAATACTAATTATTATTCCTACATAAAAATAAATCTCTTACGGAAGTAAAATAGCAAAGCAAAATTAAGTAACACAACTGCAATAATAAATTCATTTATTCTTCCAGTGATAAAAAAATGATGTGAATAGGTCACTCAAACACTGGGTTCGGAAATTCGTGTAGATTATCATATTTTACATCACATGCAAGTAATTTTGGGTTGTGGATAAGACCACTTTTCGAAAAACAGGCGTTACACTCGGTCCTAGTTTACGACGCGTAGTGTTCTTCGTTTTGCGAAAAGTATTATACTCAAAAAATAGTTACCAAATCAGTAAGTAAAGTAAAAAAAGAGTGTGCCTATCTTTTTAATGTATTTTGGGCGATTAACGCCGCCATTGTGACGCGGTGTCACCTAGAAGCAGCAGTAATTATCGATGGCAGGAAATCTCACCTCGGCCATCGGCAGAGGGCAGAGAACAGAGCGCTGGATCTCCGTATGTGTACCTCATTGTTCATTAACACCATTATTAACAGCGCGCTGGTTATCCCGATAATTAATGGCCTACCAACGATATTTGTGAGCGGCCACTCATATATGCATACGCGGTTCGTTCTGCCACATCGGGATGGGTGCCTTGAAAGAAAAAAAAATAATGGAGGTACCGTTTGCGCCTGACAGTTGAAGTTAATGATCCCGCGTTTCATCAAGAACTCTGTTAATTTCAGTGTACCGGGCCGGCCAACGTCCAAATGAGTTATTTATATGAAGACCTTTTGAAATTCAAATTTGCTTCCTACGTTCGCGGTCCTATTAACGACGAGATGCACCGAAGATTCACACGACGGGCGTTCGCCGGATCCGCGAAAAGGGCCCGCAACCCCCGCATGATCGGGATGGTGGGGCGAGAAAGAGCGTGACCGACACGTTAATTCGATACTATTTGGCCCGCTGATCTCCAAGCTGATCGCGTTCAAGCGTTTCCGAATTTCTACATCTTCAAGAAAAATTACTGTCGTATCCAAATTTAACTGAAATAACCCAGACAGTAGGGCTCAGTCCGATTCCGCAATCCAAAACGCTGTCTAGTCCCTTTAAAAATGGCGGATGAAGGGCAAACGCAAGTGTGTCATGTCAAACCTTTCCAACGAGCTAACTCTACCATTATTATTGGACGGACCCGACCCGACCTTTTTTATATAATTTATCTGTCTGGGAAATGATTTTTTGTCAGTAAAAGGAACCACTATGATAGTGCGATAATTTGGTCTAGAGACCAGGAAAGCCCGCGGCCGTAAAGAATCTCTAATATATTAAAAAAACGCATGCAAACAAGAATGATCCCGTAGAACATCACTACATCTAGAGCTCCAGCAAGCGGTCGGACGAACATAGACGATATCACACAAGATCATCATGAAAGAGCAACCTAAACAAGATACAGAAATCGAACAACTATAAAAATACTAAGAGTTTAATTCACAATGTGTCGTGGTGTTATCTACTTATGTTTTCCTTACTATTATTATTGTTGATGTCGCTATAGTGAAGTAGTTCCGTGTATTACACAATAGTGGTACATAAAATCCTGGAAGAGGGAAGCTGCCCTCGAAGCATACTGGCTTACCAAATATACGCAAGAACCCAAAAACCATACAAGAGAAATAAGTAGAAAAACTGTGGATCACTCTAAATGAAACATGTGGAAGCTCAGAAGTAGCTTGGAAAAAACTGTTCAAGAACTTCAAACAATGTAAAACTCAATCTAAGCAATCTTAAACGACCTCCAGCAAGAAGAAAAATGTAGCCGAGCCAAACCGATATCGAACGTAGAAATATCTAGGGAAAGCATTTACTGGTTGGATGCACCCTGAAAACCTTCCCATTCCAATTCTCAGCTTCCCGTAACATATGCTACGTGGGAGCCCACCAGCAACAAGCGTGTCACCCCTCCAACCCAGCGTAGACGTTGCCGGCCCGGCGGTATATCCGGGAACGATACGCAGGTTAAATCAGTCGATCAATCAATTTTATTAATATTATCTCACTATTACCTAAAAGACAGCTGATAACGTCCTTTTTGTGGTCTCAAGCGACATAAACGAAACAAAAAATACTAGCGATACGAATACATTGGATGCTGGATGTACCAATATTGGTAAATATTCATAAGAGGAACATAACATATTTAAGTATGATGAGTACATTGCAAAGAAATGAAAACCCTGAGAAAACAGCTCTTTACGGTTCCTTTTTTACAATTATTATCTATTCTGATGAAAAGATTGATTAAAGGAATCTTCTGTCCTCTCTACAGTCGCTACTCACTATGCTAGTTAGGAAATGATCACAAAACAACGCAATATTCATAATCCAAAATCACAATTAAAACAATTTCTCGTTAAATAACGAATAATTGACACGCATAAAGGATGATCTTGATGGCACTTTGAGAATCCAATTAAATGTGTCGCAGGAGCAGTGGCGGCGGTCTAATGCCGCAAAATACGGAAACTGTACAACAGCGTGCAATCAAAACCTCCAAAAAGGAGCTCATCAACTTCGTCATGTCGATGACGAACTTTCACTTTTGCAAGCGAAACGGAAGGATGATGACCAAACTGGAGTTTTAATGTGCGTTTCACTTTTCGCACGCCACTGCGACAGATACCTCGTTAGGGCAAAATCCCTTCGCGCCCAAGGTGTGATGCCGTCTGGAGTAGTGGCACTTATACGCACCACGCGTATTCATTCCCCCACACGGGGCTCGGCTTTCATATAGCCGCGTACAAAGACAAAATGCACCTTCGGTACATCCCCGGTAACAATGGACGAGAGAACCGTACGAATGGGCTGCATTCAGGCCGGCTTTCGTTGAATGACAACTGAATAAGACGAAACGCGCGGATCTCTAACGGAAGAATAATGCACCCGACACCTTAAAGATTGGAAGCAGCGGGGATAGTTCTGTCGCCGTCAATTTTTTTAGAGACTACGTTTACTAGCAAGCATAATCTCGCATTAGTACGTTTTTTTTTTAATTTTTCTAGAAGAGGTATTGCATTCAAAATTTATACACTACACTTGACTACAGTCGCTCTAAAACATTGCAGAACAATTGGGTCGTTCTGTTTCTTGCTTCAAAGCTATTCAAATCAAATTTCTTCTGGCATGTGCCAGCCCGCGCTTTATATAGGGTAGCTTTCCGCCCAGCAATCCCTGTAGATGTTCCTGGAAAGCAGTTTTGTTAACTTGAAAAAGTAAGTAAGTAAAGAAGTAAAATTTACGTGACCACTCTGCAAAGTTTTAATTCTATCCATGATATTATGATCTTACAAGATCGACGAATGCAGATGATATGAGTAAAATAATCATCAGAATTGCCACCATAACCCCATTGAATATAAAGATCGAAGACCTTTAAGTTTCTGAGATGATATCAGGTTTTGGTTGGTTTGACAGATGTCGCTCGTACTTTCTTTAAAAATTACATCCATGATCGGCTGTGCGGTTCGCTGATAACATATCGGTGTTCCTGATGGTTCGATATTGGGGCCTCTTCTGTGTTTTATCGACCCCTTTTTCTCCGACATCATCGTTTCATTTTTTTTTCTGAACATCAAACATGGATATATCAATAAATATTGTCTAATATGATTCGTATTAGCCGCAAATTAGACAGTTTCCACAATAAAAAGCGTTATCATAAACGATAGTAAAAACTACTTGCGCCTGCCCGTGAGCACGAACCGCCTCAGGTGAAAATAACCGATGCACCTCTGCACAAGTGAGAAGTTGGTAATAACATCGCGAATGACATTCTGGGAAGCGTTCGCTGTAAGCATCACATTTTCAATTTCAGCTCATCTTTGCTACAATATCGCAGATGTATAAGTAGGAATTGGTTGACTAGTTTTTGAATTACAAATCTTGGTAAATCCGTTAGGTATGAAGAGTCTCTTATAACACAGATCTGGGGGGAGTTGCCTGGCAACGGTATATTGAAACGGGCGTAGTGAGCAACCGGGCATGCGGTTAAAAACACGAATGTAGTCAATGGCTCCAGTTTATTTGATGTCTACAATAAGTGCGATCAAATGAAATAGCTTCATGACTGCATTGAAGGGGATAGCGTATTTAGTGCATATACATTCTCTACTAAAAAAATGTTTGATTTTAACATTAAAAATAGCCTTTCTCCAATAAGGAAACTACAGCGAAGCCCTAAATGGCTAAATAATGCATTAAAATAGTAAACTCAATCAAAAAATAATGGAATGACCACGTCCTATTATAATTTATCCTCATACTGCACCATACACAACATACAGGGTCGCTACAAAGTATCGAACCAGCAGAATATCTCGGGTTCTGTACGACCGATTTTCTGGAATTTTTTCAATTCCATGTCAGCCCCCGCTACCGAGATATGGACGCAAGTTGCATTCTTTTTAATATGAAGGAGGGTCAAAAGGCACTTCATTGAACAGGATATTTTTTCTGATTTCAAAAATGTATCACACTTGTACAATTTATTGCTTCTGAGGTGAGAAAAGTGTTTAAAACAATAATTGAGCCTGAACGAAAAGAATGAAAACAATTTTCTTTATCGCTAAAATGGACAAAAAGCCAGGTATTTTTTTTCAAATTTACATTGCAGAAGATGCTCAAAATGTTCCCCAATTACTTCCTGGCAGTAATGCAGCCTCGAGTAAAAGTTTTCTAGTGTTCTTTGTAGAATATTTGCCCTGATTCGTCCTTTTAAATCTTCTGTATTATGTGACCGATTAGCATAAATACGATTTTTCAGATACCCCCACAGGAGAAAATCAAGCGGCGTCAGATCAGGCGAACGTGCTGGGCATTCTATCGCTCCGCTCCCGAAGTTTTTTGCAAGACTCAAGTTTGTTATCACACTTTTCTCAACTCAGAAACAATAAATGGAACAAGTGTGATACATTTTTGAAATCAGGATAAATATCATTTTCTTTGATGTGCCTTTTGACCCCCTTCCCATAAAAAAATTGCGCCCATATCTCGGAAACGAGAGCTGACACGGAGTTGAAAAAATCCAGAAAATGCATTTTAATTACCCATGGGTCCATGCGCAATATTAGAAAAATCTGTCGAACAGAACCTGAAATATCCTGCTAGTTCCATACTTTGTATAGTAGGGAAAAGATAGAAACAGAACACCACACCTTTAGATCTGGAAATACAAGTTTTGGTTCCATGGTCATAATATTATATACATAATAAATAAAAATGAAATGTGGATATTTAAGGAATTGAAAACGTATCAAATAATTATCAAGAATACAAAGGCATCAACGTGAAACTAATTATAATATTGTTTGTTTCAGATTCCGAATCGACAACACCGACCACATAATAGACGTAAATAAAGGAAACGTGCAGTTCGAGTACGACCAAGTCAATATCATATGCCCGGTGTATATGCCTGGCACTTACGACGAGGATGCCGAAAAATACATCATCTACAACGTGTCCAAAGAGGAATATGAAACATGTCGCATAACGAATCCAAACCCCAAGATTATTGCCATTTGTGACAAGCCATATAAGTTAATGTACTTCACCATTACGTTTAGGCCATTTACACCCCAACCAGGGGGCTTAGAGTTCCTTCCTGGGAAGGACTACTACTTTATATGTAAGTATAGTATGGGGAATTTTGAAACACATATTGATCTTTTACTTTTTCAGCTACTTCATCTAAGGACGACCTCCACCGAAGGATTGGTGGACGTTGCTCCACGAACAACATGAAGATAGTGTTCAAGGTGTGCTGCCCTCCGGAAGATGCTCAGAACACCACTGTCAAATCAACAAGCACTTCATTTACCACCATCAGCTGGCCAGTAAGACCCACCGCGGGTCCCACAACTAGTACTACGCAGCTTGTCGTAAGGACAGAAATTACGTCAACTAGGAAACCAACAAAGAAGATGGGTAAGATTCCAGAAGATAGTAAGCCCTTTTGCGTAATTGATAACTTGATAAACTTATACATAAAGTAAATTAATTATCTTATCAACACAAACCTCCTAGATTGTGTCATTTTCAAAGCCCATGGCTGTACTTATCAAGTCAGGTAGTAAGTTCTATTACGTAAGAGCATTTACAACAATATCCCTTCATTTTAATAACTATTAAGATGATTTAAAAGAAGATAAAGAGATAAAATAAGCAGGTGGGCAAACCCAGAATACTGTGTTTAAATTGTCCGCAGACACGTTCCGTATCCAGCTGTGTAGTTTTATTTTAAACTTTTTAAAATTTAAGTTTCCCTAACATCTTTTAGAGGACCAATATATGGGACTGATACCAAAAAGTTTTCCACACATTCCACCTAGTTATATAATGTACTACCGGCCTGAACAAAAAAAAAATTACAGTAAGTGTATCTGCGAAGTAGAGTGCATGATTAAATTTTATTTCTTTACATGAATTCATTTTTGTCAAATTATCTTCCATTATGCTCTATCATTGCAATTGTTATAAAAATGAAGAAATTGTTGTAGATGCTGCTACCGACTAATTTTGCACATCATGTTTATCGGTTACGATACGAAAACTTTATTCAGTTTTGCGCGATCTCACATCGTTCTTGCGGACGAGCGACTAGCCGCAGTTTTTTGGAGCTGCTTTTGCATAGGCAGCCAATGCAGCAAATGATGTCCATATGATATTTATACGGCTAAGATGCTTCTGTTATTAAATAATAATAATAAAACACCTGTTTATGATCCTACTTCCAAATTTGTATTTTTGGCAAAGCCAAATGCCAGCATTTCATACGCCAAGCGAGCTTCTTCAGTGGCTCAACAACTATGACTAAATTAAAACTCTAGAATCATTTAAACTTATCAAATTTATTATTGCCTAATAAGTTTCTTAATGTGCAGATTAATTTTAAATTTAGAAATTTATGTTCTATTGAAGCATGGTATGTAATATTTCTGTGTAATATGGTTTCTTGTTCAGGACTAAGATGCGTGTGAGATTGCAAATTTAATTTATATTTGTGTTTGTTTAATAACTTAGTGATCAGAAACTACATACTTTTCTTGTTGCAGATGAATATGACAAAGATGTCAACGAAGTTTTCAAGAACGAAGAGCTCACGTACAGCAAGGGTGTGTGGCTCTCTGCAGGTCCATCCAGCTTCCTGGTGGTGGCTGTTTGTATAGCGTTTGTGCGGTGGCGGTGAAGCAGGCGCAGGGACAATGTTGTCCACTCTCAAGTCCACTACATTGACACATACTTGTAATATACTGTAAAATATGTTGTGCATTTAAAGTATGACTTCGGTCTCTAAAAGTTATTCGCGTAGTGACTTTGACGGAAAGTATCGTTGTACATATTAACTTAACGAGTGCGTGAAGAGAAACTTATGCGTTACGATATTTCAGCTGAAGAGCTGGTGTGATAAAAGTATTAATTTAAAAGTGAACCTAGGGACTTGTATTAAATGGACTTGTATAGGACTCGAAATAACTGTTAAATGTGCTACTACAGGATCGTCAGGCAATTTGTGTCGAATGTATGCTTATTTCAACTAATGTACCGTTTTATATTAATGCGTGTTCTTTGTGCAGTATAGTATATACATAATTGAATGTCTGGTCAAAGTAATGTTAGGAGCTATTATATATGAAGTAATGAACATTATCGGCGTAATGTTAACTGTTTTAAAATTTTGGGGCCAAATGTTTTGGTGGAATATCTCGTGTCATAAAGCAAGCCTCTAGTTTATAGCATTGTAGCAATGATTGCAAGATCAAGTGTAATTGTTGAGCAAATGAATACCACAAAATCTTTGTTGACTGTCAAAAGAAAAACATTGTCATGTAACATTTGTGTACAATATTCCGTGTTATATGTTCTTTGCATTTATGAAAAATGCTAAGGATTACACTTGTTGTCTGCAAGACTTTACCGGTTGGCAATGAATGTGTTAATGTACCCTAGATTTCCTCTAATAAATAGCTTTTTTACAGTATTATATAATCCCACTTTTTGTACGCTTTCTCAAAGCATACTGTGTTATTTATTCTTAAATTTAAACGAAATCGACATCTTGATTTGCCAGTTTTCAGTGCTTTGCATGTTTACTTCCTTATCCTCAAAGTAGCTTAGACTGTGGCCTGTAACCATACATGTAAAGTCACGAGTTTACATTCAATCATGGTGTAAAATCGAATTTGTAATTTTATACTTGATACTGAACTCTTTTAAATGGCCGGCTTAATAATTCTTCTAAACTCAACATGTAATGTTTGTAATAACTGTTCCGTTCATGTATTCTGTTAATTACCAGCAATGTATTCAACATGTGTGTAACAGGGTCTTAAATGGTTTATGTCGCAGATGGCCTAAACTCACCAAGTGAACCAGCAGCTATTTCAAAAACCACCATAGCTTAAAAGATGATTGTTTTTGAAATACCCGCCAACAGTGTATGAACTAATAAATGTAGAACTGTAGAGGCACTGAAAAATAAATAATAAATACAAAACATACTTTTATTTGTGTACAGATAGATATAGAAAATTCAGCTTTCAGTCGTCCCACTCTTCGTCTTCGGTTGCGCTGTTCTTTTCATTGGTCATAGATGATTGTGGTGGTGGTGGTATCATGGCAGAAACCTTATCCATTGCATTCGCTGGCTCACTGCCAGCTAATTTAGCCCCTGATATGCCTTTCCTTCGCATTGCCAGCTTGGCATGAAGATCTGCCATTAGATTACCACCGCTCTGGAAATTAAATCTTGTTATAAAACTGATGATTGAATGAAAAGCAAAAACTATACCGGTTGTACTTTATCATCGCTTCTACCTTCAGGGGCCTTCAACTTTGCATTTCTTGATCCGCCAGCTTGGCGTATGGCCTCCATTAATTTGGCATGGGCATCACTGATATCAGCAGGAGCAGATGGTTTCCTTTCTTCAACAGCATCCCTAATCTCTGGGACTGGAGTATTGTCAGTTTCTTTTACGATGACCGGAACCTCCTTTACCTCCTCTTTTACCTCTACTTTTACTTCTGGAGGTAGAGACGGCGGAACAGGTGGCACAGGAAGCTCAGCAGGGATATCATTTTCTAGTGAACTAGACGATGCCAGCTCAGAAAAGCTCGGTAAGTCAGGAACATTTGGTGTCGTCGTGACAGACGGTGCTATAACCACATTTGCATCATTCACAAATCTCAAATCATCTGCGATGCCAGGCAAGTCAGGGAGATCCAGTGGAACGTCAATTGAAGGTACTTCGCCCAAGTTGGGAGAATAAAAGTAAGATTCTGCAGCAGTTTTACTTGTGGCTGAACGAGCAGATATAGAAATGGGAGGGGCACCTATATCCGATGTATGAATGGTATCATCTTCTTTAGTTTTTCGTGTCACCCGTAAAGTATCTGACATTTCATAATTCTTGTATGGATTTTTACCAGTATTGTACAACAATATATCATTAAAGCATTCAATTTGCTTTGGAATAGCACCCAGTCCATGGCTTGGCGTCCTGTTTTCTTGCCGACGTATTTTTACATGATAAAACTGTAAATGATCTAAAGGTTCTTCAGAAGAGTTATGCAATGGAAACTTAATATCATGTCTCCTTAAAGTTACTGGTTCCCCTCTGTCAAATACAGATTGGTAACGGTGATTTAAATGTGCTGCTGGGTATTTGCTACTAGAAAACACCTGCGTTGCTTTTTTTGCTCCTGATAAACTCAGTATCTTCCTGCTTGCCTCATCTATTCGCTCAGTTATATTCACTAGCCGTTCATTGTTTCGCTGGATTCTTTGGTCAACACGGTTAAAGATATCTGTCGAAACATCTTCTAAATACTGCAATACTTCTGCTATTTGCACAATGGTCTCTTCTTTACGTAAATTTAATGGTATTATAGGCACGTTGTATAAAGACTGCATCTTTTATCACAGCTACGAGTTGCTTATTACTATCATTAATTTTTTAATTTGCAACATTACTACATTATTTCCAGTTTTTGTTTACGTGTGGAAAAATTTGTCAGCTTCTCTAACCTCACTTTCGGAATGTCACTGTCAACAATCTTTCTCAATTGATTTCCATTTAAACTGAAGTTTGCAGGTAAGCGCCGACAGCTGAAGTGAATATTGATATATAATACTTTAAACAAGTAGATTTTTATTAAAAGATATGTAACATTCAAGCAAGTTGTTAATAATAAAACTTTATAAATTCCCCATGTAGTTTTTATACCTTAAATTCAGAATTTCATGTGAAGCTAAATTCACATTTGTTATGACGAAATATTTTATTTTGGAGCATTTACTCTGCCATTTACTTCTTGTAGAAAAATAAGCTTTTATATTATATGTATTTTTATATCACATATTTCAAGAATGTTTGCAGTTACACGTGTCATAACTTATATACCCGTACTAAAAGAATTTTATCCTAAAGTGCAAGATAACTCAAAACTAAAGAAGTCTGAAGATATCAAGGAAGCTGATGTTTTATTTAATAACATGAAATACGAAGCTGCCTATGAAATTTTAAACAACTATAAGGTAGAGTAAGCATTTTCTAACCACTATACTCCTCTGTAATACCTCTCATGTTATTAGCTAGAGAACGATCCAGAAATATCGTGGCGAATATGCAGAGCATTATTCAAAATCGCCAACAACTCAAATTTGGACGAATTTAAACGTGAAGTAATGGAAGAAGCTTTTAATGTACTAAAGACCACTGATAATAGTGACAATGCTGCTTTACATAAGTGGAGAGCTATAATTTTAGATGCTAAATATGGTTTTGATGGCATGTCATCAAGAGTGATGCACGCCACCGAAGTAAGGCAACATTTACAGGTAAAACACCAATAAATAAACCAACAATATCGGGCATAGTAATAGTTTAATTGTAGAAATCATTGGAGTTGGACCCTAACGATTATGCGGTATTATACATGCTTGGGCATTGGTGTTACAATATGAGTAGTCTCAAGTGGTTACAAAGAAAAATTATATCATTTTTATATGCTTCCCCGCCAAAATCAACTTATAATGAAGCTTATATGTATTTTACCCAGGCAGAACGATTAAGACCGAGGTTTTATATTCCAAACTTATTAATGCTTGGTAAGACTACAACTTTGAATCATACATTTTCTTAACGGTCTTGCTTTAGGTAAAGTTTGCTCCCACATGAACCAACCGTACAGAGCCCGATATTTCTTAAACGTTGCTGCAGCTCTGACTCCCAAAAGTGATTACGAATCTCTATGTTCTTATGAGGCAAAACGATTAGAAAATGAACTGGAACAGTATGACGTTGCCAGAGAAGCATTGGTCAGTGATTTTGCCAATTAAATGTGATATACACTTATTTATATTTATTGTACACTGTATAAGATCTGGATCAATTTGCTGCCCTACTAACTGTGATAAATATACGATGTGTGCTCATATGGTTGTTTTTAATAACATATTATAAGCAACGAGAAAAAAGCCAAACCTAAACCATATGTAGATTATTTATGTTCGTATTCGGTGATAAACGGAGAGATTTATCAAAATACCCAATTAAAGGTTGAATCCCATCATCGAGCCAAAAACTTTAAAACTTACTGTAAAAAAGCGCCAGCAATGTATCAATTAAAGTTATAAATTAAATTGATAGAAATATATAAAGTAAATCAGAATAAACCATATAAATAGCTAAAAACAAGACGTGTTCATGAGTTTGTTAATTTTAAAATTCTGAAACTGTACCACTAATAAGAATGGAGAAATGTGCGAATACGAGTTATAGCTGCTTTTGTGATTGTTTTAATATGTAAAAATGGATTAATAAAAACTAAAAACTGCAACATTTAGAACCTTATTCGTGAGGAAGCGGGACTCTTTAAAGGCAATGACGATAACACATGGATATGCAACCCAAAATGCTGCCTAAGCATGCATATCCCTATACATAAATCAACCCTTTGAATATAGATATTCTATACCTGAAAGTACTAAAATTATGCTACCTACATAAATACACTAACATGAGAACAAATCGTCATTTTATAAGCGTTTTTTCTTCATTAATCGATAACTGCAGTAGTTATCTTACGGAGGACGCCGGTGATCCAAATGATTACCAATTAACCTTTAGGACAACGTGGATCACGCACGTGAAGGCTGAAGAAGGAAAAGCTTTCACATAACATTTATATGGTGAAAGCTTCACCCTGTCCTCCTTGCTAGTTGTCCGTGTTGAAGTAAAACAATCAATACTATAACACTGGCAGATAAAATGATGTTGGGTTGAATAGACAATTTGTACTTATAAAGAAAGGTGAAATGTACAAAATATATGTATACATTTAATGGACAAGAATTATTTAAACAACCCACATACATATATCACCATACAATCATCTGCAGTTATTGGACGATTTTTGATAACCCTTTCCTTGACGTATCTGCAAAAAAGAAATCTATAGGAATAAGTCTGGGGAAAGTGCGAATCAAGGAATGCCTATCCAACGAATAAGATAAGATCTAAATGGTTATGCACTGGAGGACGATCGTGTTGCAACCACATAGTCCTTCTGTTGTTTAAATCAACTTCTAACAATGTAAATTAACTCACTTTAAAACTAATGTACATCAAATGTGTGTTTTGTTGGTGAAGCAGGCAAAATTAAATCGACTCGGGCCTTTGGAATGGCGCTACAACCTGCATATCACTACACTATCAAGGCACAAAATACAATAGGCCAAACACTGTATTATAATTTAGATCATTAGATCAGTGAAATACAAGTTTTGGCCCATTGTCACTTATACCTTGGTAGTGTAATAGTACGCACGTTGTAGTGCCCGTCTAGAGGCTCGAGTTCGATTCTCGGACAAAGCGATATCTTTTCTGTTTGAATTTTGCCTGCTTCACTAATAAAACACACATTTACTTAGTTTATTCATATATATTATACTAATATACAGCTTTGGCAAGTTCTTCGCGACGTTTTTTCCACAATTCTTTATAATAATATGCTTCCGTGACAGTTCTATTTTCTTATAAGAAATCTAACAGGATTATCCCATCTTTGTCCAGGAAAATTTTTGGTTCGTGGAGACATGGGATGCTTCCACTCTTTAGATTGTTCTTTCTTTTATTTCGTCCATAGTTATACTGCGATCCAAAAAATTTGAGGGATCTTCAAAACGACGGTACATTTTTTCGACATTGTCATGTGAAGACGCTTTTCATCAGGATTCAAACATTTCAGAGTCCATTCGGCAGAAACCTTTGAAACACATGTTCATAGGAAATGTGCAATGTTTCTCCTATTTTTGTGAGCCCAATTCGTTGATCTTGGAAGATTATACCATGGATAGAATCTATATTTTCCGGAGTGGTTACAGAAATTGGTCTTCCTGAGCAATGTTTTTGTTTTTGTTAGTGATGATCACCTGGTCACCATTTAAAAAATAAATACTTAATAACTGATCGATATCAAAGTTACCGTACCGTTATTAATAATTCACAATTCCAAAAGTTGGATGTCAAACATCATATTTGTTACCATAGCAAGCAAATTAAATTTTCTTTCGAGGTCAGCTACTTATCAACATGGCCTCGTAGATTTATAACAGCAGTTTGGTACTGTAACTGTATGAAAAAGTAGTTGGTCGAAACCATTCTAGTTTGTAATAATTTTTTAAGACATACTGTTTAGGAGGAATGCCGGGAAATCGCAGCATAGTACAAGTATTAAGAATAAACCTGTCAAATGAGATTAATTTAATGATGTAATGTGGGTCTTTGTAATATATTACATTAATAATCCACTGATGGCAAAGTTAAGATTAAAATTATATAGATTTTGTAGAGGTCGAGTTTCTACTCACCTGTCTTTATAGGAGCGGAAATTTTGCAACCTCTGGACAAGATAATATATGATGCTGATTTCATATGCCAGCACAAATTATACAAATATTTCACGCGAAAACTGATCAAGGTTGGCTCAAACAGAAATCGCAGCATTTGACGATGATTTTTTGAATGAAAATTGCAATCGTAAGTGATGAAAAACGCATTTCCATCTCAAATTAGCATAAGTATCGCATTTGCGCTGCTTTGTTCGGTTTTAGACAAAGAATGGACAACTTCGATAAGGCGATGACCTAAAAGGACGAATCGACTAACCTTCGAGATTTAACGTTTAAAAATCAAGTACAACAGGAATTAGTCCCAAGAGGGGGAGCTTCCATATAAAAGAAGTGCTCCATTGTTGCACAATCGCGTATTTTCTGAACACTTTTCGAACAATGCACTTTTCAGTGTTCGTGATCTGTGCTCTTTTATCCACCGTGGAACCTGCGCCTTTGGCCGAGGAAACAAATGAAGGCAAGTAACTATCAAATCTCTGTTCCCATGTTTCCAAAACAGGAATCGTTCCAGCAGAACTGGTCAGGATATCCCGTTCACCAAGGCATCACCTGCTGGGTCTCTTAGGCGGAGGTGGATACGGTGACCACGGAGGTTATTACAGACCACCCCCTGTGAATTACTACCCTTCGGGAGGCGGCGGTGGGTTGGCAGGCAGCCAAAGTCAGGCACAGAGTCAAGCAGCCAGTTTCTCCTTCGGCCCTTTTACTGCCTCATTTTCTCAGGCGCAAAGCCAGGCCGGCGCGCAGGCAGGAATCAGAAACGGCGTGTAAGTGAATCCCTGTTGACAAGAGCAAATTCCGTAAGGTTGTGCATGCAATTTACACCTATTTAGTATACATTTGCATCTTATTAAACATCCATGTGCATGAAAACATTCCGTATCGTGAGTAACCTATTTTAAAACGGGTAATTTCGCTTTTGTTTCAGGTTCGACTAGTCCAGCAGCTTTTATTCTAGTTATTTATCAACTTGTATGTGTAATTACTGTTTAGCAATAAATAAAGTGTTAGAAAACAATCCAGCGCAGTTGAGATTCCCGGCAAAAAGCGTAACCGCAAGCGCCACTGTTTGACATCACCTCATGTGTGAGAGTTGTAAAACGAGTCCAGAGTAAAAAACTATCCTGGTGCTGCAAGATGCGGCAATTTTGTGTTTTTGTGGTCGTCGCAGTTGTCGTTGTGGGGTTGTGTGGTGCTGCTGCAGTCGACGACGGCAAGAATGTAACGGCAAAAGAAGCTAAATGTGAGTAAAAACAATGCACAGTCAAAGGTGAAAGTATTAGAAATCAGCATATGCTAATATCAAAATGGTGCGCTAACGTAGTGGCTTAAAGCTAGTAGGTTATTCGGCTGGGATTTTGCTAATAAAGGCAGCCGCCGATTTTATAATGCACAAGTAGGGTATTCCCGGTAAGGAATGACGCAAGAAGTGATTTTTATGTATTCCATACAGCAGCCTTCGGACAGGCGTTCGACGAGATAGTCGTTGAATCATCCTTAACCGTCAGAAGAAAGAGCGATTTGAGACAAAGCAAAAGCACCAACCCAGCCCAATCTGCGGAAGCCAAGAAGACGAAACGTCAGGCTACGTGGAATTACCACACGTAGGTACGTTGACACTCATTTGTCTCGAATAATTCGTACGTTTGCTTTTGCAGAGATTGAGGCTACCCAGGAGATTACCCTTCGAATTAATTAATCCCACCATGCTGGAAGGTGTCGAGTTTTTCTAATAAAACGACCGTAAATAAGATGCGTTATTGTTTGCAAGTCCTTTCCCCGCGAGAACGACAACAAAAACAGGACCGGTCTCGTTTTTCTGCAAGAGGGCAACAATTTACTACCCCCTTAGCAAAAATCGTATTAGTTTTCAATGTAATACCAATCAAGATATTTAGAATAGTACTCGATTATTTGTCGTTGCTTTAAAAATATTAAAACATCTATAATTGATACAATTACTTATAATAAGATTGTAATCAATAATACTGGTGTCACTGTCTTCGGATATCCGCCACATTATCTATCGTAAACCAGATATGCATTTATCTTTGAAATGACCTGGCGTTCATTTTGTGGAGTTTGATAATAATAATAATGTTTATTCATAAATACATTTGTTTTACATCAGAAACACAAAATATTTATGTACTCATATAACATATCTTTTAATAATGAACATAATATTTAACTGAAACGAATAAACATGCTAGAATAAGCCACAAAAGCTAATGTTTGTCAGTGGCAATACATAAAAAAATCAGCAGACATGTCGCTTGCAGCAGTTGAAAAAAAGTCTTCCTCAGAATGAGCGCTGTATCGGAGAAAGATCGTGCGTTATTTACTTTTTCATAATCAGCCTTGAAATATAATTTCTCTTCTCTGTTATCAATCAAAAGCTGTCTGTAACAAGGTAAACCTTCCATTCTAGAAGAAAATGGTATGCATACAGTTTTTCCATTGTAAGAAGTTTATTATTAAAATAATCAATTATAGTTTTTAGATCAGCTTCTAATATTAACTTCGATTGGCTCCATGTGTCTGTTGAGTATATCAAAACAGTGTCATCTGCAAAACATGATTATACTTCCAGCATTATTCAAAGTATATAAGTCATTTAACTATAACGTAAATAGCAGTGGCCGCATTAAACTATGTGCTATTCCTCTGATACCCATATTCTTCAAAAACCTCTAGCAATTGTTGGTGGCAGACGATATCAAAAGCCTTTAGCTTTACTTTTATCTAGTGCTTTATACAGTTTACTTGTCAGCAAAGCAATAGCATCAAAGGTTAACTTTCCTTGCCTAAAGCCACATTGATTTTCATTAATTAAGTTATTGTGGTCTAAGAATTTTTCCAATCTAACTTTGATTATCTTTTCTACAATTGTATATTGCTAATCAATGAAATGGGTGCGTAATTAGACGTTACCTTGTTTTCCCCTTTTTTATAAAGTGGTGCTATAACAGCATCTTTACGAATAGACGGAAATATGCCCGTTTCAAATATTTTTTTTTAATTAAATGTGCCATTCATTTTTGACAATCTTTAGAGTTTCAGCTCTGATTAAATCAATACAGGGTGGTTTATTGTTTTTTTAACGGAATAATAGTTTTCATGACTTCGTTTTCATCATCAGCAAGTAATGCTAATACATCAAGAACTTTCATCTTCATTTGTAGCCGATATCGGACGTCCAGACTTGATGGGATATCTTTTACATGTCCAATTTCTTTCAATTCTTTAGCTAACTTGTACACTGTGGACTGAAACATACTATTTCTCTCCGAATAAACGTTTTTCAATAATTGGTGTGAATATTCTCGATCTTCGTAACCAACCATCAGCAGGATTTCAATTCATTCAGTTTCACAGAGTTTCACTTTGTTTCAAAGGTACTTCAAACTGGCATGAACAATGAAAAAAACAGAGGTCACCATCAAATGAATAAAAACCACTATTGATTGTTACTAAACGATGCAAAATAAAGACCAAGTCGTTTGAAGGATAAAGAAGCAATACTAATTCAGAAAAACTACTTGGGTGCCGTTTAAAAAAATAAAATATCAATTTTGATAGTTTTGCCTGCTGTGCCACCTCCCTGATTCAGTTCCCTTAGAAGCTCCACCTGACAAGGCACCTCCCTACGGCAAGCTCTGCTAACTACAATTTTTTAGTTGGCTTTTACGGCCGTTGTCCGATGAAGAAGATTCTCGTTGTTAGGTTCTTTCATATTCTTCGTTGATTTCCTTACTATGCACTGGTGGTAGTGGTCTATTCTCGCAAAGATTCGTGCATCCTCGTAATAGATATTATGTCCTACTCCTAACATTATGTGCTCGACAACTTTTGATGTTTTTTTAATTCTGCATGTAATTTCAGTCTTTGGCCGATGGAAGGAGCTGATGTACTTTCTTCACTGCAATGTCTCGAGCACCTTCTTTAGCCAATCCGTGAGTCTAGAAATCTACGGTAAACAGGCATATCCTTGGCTGGGAGTCTACTTTACTGGTAAATCATTTTGCTCTACTCATGCCCTTTTCTCTCTCTATCCATTCTTCTTCAAGGTTGTAATCACGTTTTGGATTTCATGATGTCTACTTTCTGTATCGCTAGTTTTCTTTGCTCGATATAGTAGAGTAGTGATCATAGATTTCTTCTTCTTGGATGGTGGTGTGACAAGGCCTTTAGATATCAATCGGTGCATGTCTGTAGTATTCTCCATTCTCCAAGGAATATATCGTATATGTATAGTCTAGACAAAATCCTCCGGTGGCACAAATCGGCCCTTGATTATTTGTAGTGTCTACACCACCGGGACATTTGTAAATATTAATTAAATCATTTTCCCTTGCGGTATGGCAGTGTTCTACACTTAGGACGAAGAATTTTCATTGCAATTTTTTGGTTGCAAGTATTGACGACCGTGTTCTAACCATGGAGTCAGTCAATCCATTTGCTCAGTTCTCTTAATTGAGTCAAATGGGGTGCTGTCAAGAGCTCT
The DNA here is from genome assembly GCA_025024175.1 of Rhyzopertha dominica. Classification (NCBI taxonomy): domain Eukaryota; kingdom Metazoa; phylum Arthropoda; class Insecta; order Coleoptera; family Bostrichidae; genus Rhyzopertha; species Rhyzopertha dominica. Next base: position 23,974,007 of record QCXZ01000086.1, on the reverse strand, counting down.
CCCAAATCTCTCTTCCTATCTAGGAAGGAAGCTAAAGGATTAAATAGGTGACAATGAAACTGTTTCAGTTGAAATGAGCAATTTTGTCATTTCAGCGCTTTCGGCGGCGGCCCTGCAGCCGGCCCTGAGGTGCGTGTCTTACAACCGTTGTTACATAACAGTGTTGTATAAACCATGAGACGAGCTGACATAAAAAGCCAATCTGTTATTCATAAGAGGAATATAATATTGTTCGTACGCTCATATTAATTGTCGGAGGTACAAGAACTCCGTATGATAAAGAATATTGAACCCGGTCGTCTCGACAAAACTGAATGTGTACGACGATCACGTAGGTGCCGACCCGCAAGTGACCAAAGCTACGTGAAGAGATATAATGCTGGATGCAAAAAWCCCAGGTTTTGGTTCGAGGTGCGCGAGTAGCCCGAATGCATTTGCAGAACGGCCGCATTGGTCCCTCGGGTGCTAAGTGTAATGCCAATTAGCAACCTACTTGTCTATCCTGCAAGGGCAAGGACAAAGATGCTTTGAGGTTTCCACAAATGAAAAAATAAGTTTATTTTTGCACAATGATTAGTACTTATTATTAGGAAGATGTGTTACGGAATTAGTCACCATTGCGACATCAACATTTTGCGACTAATGTTAAATTTAACTGTTTAGTTCCTGTTCGATGCTAATTGTTATGGGTCCGCAGATTTGGCGGCACGAATTGACAAACGCCTCACGTACGAGTCGCATTTTTAATGGTGTGATACAAAATGTGTGTAGTCTTTCCAAGAAAGGTGTTTTCTAAGCTGTGCATGCCCGCGAAAAGGCATAAAATGTTGATGGCATCAAATAGATTTTTTTCGCACACCATCCTGTAATCCCGTATCGCCTTTATTACGTATACGTGAGCTAAAATTTGATAAATCTCTTCTTAAGGACCTTGAAATGTGTCATAACAATAATGTTATATTCATTATTACAAATACTTGTCTACGTAAAACAACCACTGAATACTTAAAACTCGGCTTGCTTCCTGTATCTCTTTTTTTCAATGTTTACATTGCAAACCGTCCACGTGTAAATTTATCACTAGCCATAGCTTCGCGCGCACACCTTGGACAATAATTTTGATCGGCTGCATATTTTTACATATGCTTCTTATTCATGCATGCAGAAGCCGACAGAAATAGCGTGCTGGCCCATATTCGCGACAGGATAAAAAACGGCAGTCGTTTTTGACCATTGTGACATCCATACCTAGAATTTCAAATCTATTGTCTATGTCCCGATAATGTAAGGATAATACTTGTATTCGGTGCACATGAATCAAGGAGTGGTCAAACTGACTGCAGCTTAGTGAATTGTTCAGAAGATGTAACAAATATCCCAGAAGCTTAAATAGGTATAGGTAGGAACAATGACCAGCATGGTTTTCTGCCTCTTTCGACTGAAGATGGATTAGTATTGGACATTACGTATGAAACAATAAATAATTTACACACATTAGAAGAATCACAGTATTGTTTCCAACGTAATTGTTTTCCTACTAAACATTCTGGGCAGTTGCGATTAAATTTACTGCAGTATGTGACAAGCTTGGCTGTACACCTGTTGCAGAAGCTACACAACACAAATCCAGGAGATATTTAACTTATATGTGTGTTTTTCAGAGCTATGTCAAAATAATGAACCACAGACCAGCACCATTTTTTCTTGTTCTGTGCAGCTTTTAAGCGATATTATCCAGCACAGAAGAAGAAATTCTTTCACGAATTGAGCATAATCCGTATCATGAACAGGCCTTAAATCCTCTTGATCATCAAGCACTTTTGGTTTTTTGCTGCTGGTTTTTACGCAAAGAAACCTGTTTTCTTGGCAATATTCTTTTTACTGCTTATCTTATCTTTCTGTAGATATGGGTAATGTTTTCGACGACATTTCTTTGAATCATAGCCAGCATGATGGTCCTCCAAATCATTTTTCTTTTGCCTTTAGAGAGAAATTACACGAACAACTTAGATGGATAGGAAGGACCTGTATTATTCCCCGCAAGATCGCCTGATTTAAACCCTCCAAATTCCTTTTTTGGGAATATTTGAATGCATTAGTCTGTAAATAGTCTGGAAGAGCGGCGCCTATAAGGGTTTTAGAAAGAGCTCGAATATCATTCAAAATGGAAATGGAAGGAAGACATTTTTGGTTTTTGCTAGAAGAAATATATGTACTCTTCAAATCCTAAAACGATTTTATCAAAACAATGCACGAAATATAGATCTTGAGAAATTTAGGATCGTCCTTTAGCAAGGACAATTTATTCTAAAGTATTCTAAAAAAATATAACAAAACAAAATTTCAAAAATGGTTTTCAGGGAACTTGATTAGCAAGACAAAAAGAAAAAGGATTTCATCACATTATAAAATCAAATAAAGCAAGTCATTATGACATATTAAAATTTCATGTTTTGCAAAGAGAAATTAAGCACCAACAAGATTTGAATACCAACAATTTAAATGTAACCTAGAGAAAGATATAAACAAAAACAAAATGGCAAAACCTGTAACTTTTATTTTTAATTTATCGATCAACTCTTTTGTTATCCGGATGCTTTTAAGGGCGCCATAGTTTCTCCAATATATATAAAAACAACGAAAACAGACATAATGTTAGTAGTTACCGTCCAATAAGTTAATTAAATACTCTTTCTAAAATTTCTGAAAATGTTCTTTATAATGATCTGTATGGGTATGTAACGGATTGTATACGGATTGTGCCAGGGCATTTGATAAGATAGCCCATGGTGCACTTTTATGTAAGCTAGTAGATTCTCTCAGATTCAAAAAGTCTTACCTAATAGAGAGACCTCAGTCTATTAAGTGGGAAATCTGGTCTCTGACCAACACATTGCAACATCGGGTGTACCGCAAGGAAATAAATTGGGACCCTTGCTCTTTAATCTTTTTATCAATGACTTGCCACAGTGGCTCTATGCAAATGTATGTCCTCTAACCTGGATTGCTCTCTTTTGCAAAATGATCTAGATTTTGTTGTAGAATGGTTTCATAAAAACAAAATGAACATAAATATTATGAAATTGAAGGGGTAAAATTAAATACAAAAATGGAAGTCAAAGATCTAGGTGTATATTTTACCCATAGTTTGAATTTTAATAATCATTACCAACACATTGTGAATAGGGCGTATATGTTTCCAGGGTTTGTAATCAGGAACAGTAAGGATTTTGGGATTGCCACGACAATTTAATTGTATAACAGATTTGTCAGACCGCATTTAGAATATGCATATGGTCTCCTGCTGCAGAAACTAATAGTAACAATATTGAAAAAGTTCAATAGATACCTTTACTCTAAGAAAAATAATATATATCCTTTCATGGTTGCGTATAAGACTATGTTATGTACCCTTAAACTAGTGGCATTGGCAGATAGGAGAAGGATGCATATTTTTGCATCAAATAATTAATTATGAGAAGTACAAAGGTATGTTCTTTATTAGTTTTGTTAAATTCGCCGTACCAAAGATTAATTTAAGAAACTTATATTTTACGGCTTTCTGTGTTGACATGTTGACAAACACTCTGTTTCTCTTTTGGATAGGATGCAGTTAGTCTGTAATGATTCCCTGGCATTACATAAAGATAAAGTTCGCTATAAAATTACTCAAAACGGGCCTGTGCGTGGATCATCTGTTTTGGGGACTGGAATTCTAGTTTGCGGTGGACCTTCATTACATTGCACGGTATATATTTGGGTAAATTTACTTAAAATAGTCATTATTTAAAACAAATTTATATTCCATGATCTCACTGGTGTCCGCTTAAGGGTGACCATGCGGTGTGTTGTATAACCGAGGGTAAGGGCCACTGTATTCTCTTCCAGTGACGACTGCGTTGGAACAAAGATCAAATATTTTACAACATTTACGATTTTGTTTTCTAACGAATATGCAAATTCGCCTACGCGCTGGCATAACAAAGCGTAAAGCAACAGGTGTTCGTTGTTGAACGGTTGCCAGGATCCTGCAAGACGTTCATCCCTGCAGAGAGGATGCGTGCTACCATACAAGCTGAACACGAGGATGCCGCACAGACGCACAATATCAATGAGTTATCCAGCTTTATCAACCGGATCACATAGCCCGTTAGCGTTAAAAATCAGTCTGGCACTTATTTTACATGAACACACCGTACGCGCAGGGAATTTTTAATTGTCACCAATGGCCGTATGTGCGAATTGGGTGTGTTCTTTGGGGTTGTCTTTGGGTGGGAGTGAAGATTTCAATATATAACGCAGTAAGGTCCTAGAGAAGGTTCAGTTATCGTGAACATGAAGACCGTCTTGTGCCTGTTGGGGTTCTTGGCCATGGTCAGGGGTTTCCCTTATACCAACAGACGAGGTAAGCTGTACCATAAAACACATCACATCATTCTAGCTTTTGGTATTTTTAGCTGCTTATCCTTACCCTCACAAAGCGCTCATGTTCAGTGGCTACTACAGCGACCCTTCTGAACGTTCTGGGGTTGGTTACTACCCATCATCGATGACGGCGTTTTTAACAGGCGATGGGGTTGCTACGGGTTCCTACTTAGGGAACAAATACGTGCCACTAAACGCCGCTACAAACGAGGAGGAAGAAGTCGTAGAATTAAGACCTTCCAAAACTATAGCCAAAAAGGAATCCGCCAACGAAGTTACCGAACCTACTGTGGAGCAAACCACCTTGGAAGAACTCGAAGCCACCACCGTAAAACCGAAAGGAGTGCTCAAAAAGAAGAAGCCCCAACTGGCACCTGCCGAAGACGAAGAGAATGACGAAGACAGTTACTGGCCCTTCCGCTCGGGGCGCTACAACACGTTCTTTCCGATTATATTTGGGGGATACCCCGGTTCCAAGGGAAGATCTGGAGAAGAGGGGGGGTTTCCTGGGGCGGCCACCGCTATAGCTAACAGTTTCAGCACTGGCAAGGGAGGAGTAGCCAGCAGCCACGCCACGGCTTTCGGCGATCCGTCCCTCAGCGCTCTGTTTAGGAACGGGCGGTTCAATATTAGAAAAACAGATAAGAAGGACACCGACGACTAGATGTAATTATGCTTTGTTTTTGGAGGCATTATTAAATTGTTTTGGAAATATATAGTATTAAATCAGGTTTGTTGTTTTTTTCATTTTTAATCACTTCGTCAATCAGCATAGCTTTCAAGTCTCGTTACATTAGACATTGATGAATCTAAGGAAATTACAAAGTTTTAAAATTAATAATTAATAATATTAACATTAATAATAATAAAGTTTATTTCCAGCGGACCAGGGCGGTCCATAGTGGAAACATACACAATGATACAACACTAAATTTAAAACAATGTAGGAATAACTAACAGAGATAAGAAATCAAGTTTAAAATACATAAGTAGAACACAGAATAGACTTCCTTATTATAGAGACGGGTTTAACTACAACTACTAAAATAAAGTCATATTATAAAAATTCTGCATCAAATTTCATTATCATTTCTTTTTTAACTTTGGCATGACAAAAGTTTACACTAAATATATCAAATTTGGAATCAGCAATAGAATTATTATATAAACGAAAACAAGACAGCAAAGCGGAATTAAAATGGTGGTGTGTATGGGGTACAGAATAATAAAATGTTAAAGAGCACCTACTTTTAGTCGAGGCACCGCAAACCTAACCTGGCTCAGCAGAGTAGGATCATCAATACACCCCCCAACAAGTTTTTGCAAAAATATCAGACTGGATACAGCTCTGCGAGCATTGAGCGAGTTCTCACCAACAGCGTTAAGAAGGATCTTTTGACTACAATACTTTACAGGATATGAATTGAATCTTCAAGCAGGTCAATGTAAATCTGGTGGTTAGGTTTCCAAACAATTGCACACAATATTCAAGTCTAGATCTTATTAGTGAGTAGAAGAGAAGCTTTATACATTCGACGTTTGTGAAATCTTTGGTATTGCGAAACAGAAATCCCAGTAGTCGCATAGCGACATCACAGATATGCACTATATGAGGAACAAAGGTCAAACCAGTATCCAATATCACACCCAAGTCGGAGACTTGATGACAATCTTCTAAGGGAGTGCCTTCAAAAATATTGAATGCGATGCATACCCCTGGAGAAGGTTATTTTCTTGCATTTACTTACATTAAGCTGTAAACCGTTTAGACCACACCAGCCTATCAAAGAGTCTATGTCCCCCTGCAGTGCCAAACAATCATCAGTACTCCGCACAACAGTACAGATCTTGACATCGTCTGCTTACATATAGGCATTACAAGATAGTTGGGAAATTACGTCATTGTAAAAAATTATAAACAATAAGGGACCTAAATTTGAGCCCTGAATTACACCACTGCTCACTGGGTAAGAGTAGTATCTGACCCCACGATACTTGACATACTGCACTCTTTCCTTCATTGCGGAGTAAATCAAAGCAATGAGACTCTCACACAATCCAAAGTTACGTAGCTTTTTGAGGAGGATACAGTGATGCACCCGATCAAACGCTTTGGTCAAATCTGTATAAACAGCATACACCTGAAGACGGCTGTCCATAGTCGAGGACACAAAGTGGGTAAACTCTAGCAGATTTGTCACTGTAGACCGGCCTTTAATAAAGCCATGCTGCTGCGGGGCAATACCACATTTAACGTGCGAGGAGATGGCTTCTGATAATATGCATTCAAATAGTTTTAGCAAAATTCGACATGATAGCGATAGAACATGTTCAATACACTAAACAAATTACAAACAGTTTCGATTTGTTGTGTGTTTTTGAACTAAACCAGTTGGGTATGAACTATTTATTAAAATTGATTTTCGCAGGTTTTTATTAAGTGAGGAATGTGAAATTTTTGTGACTCTATCTTTTAAAACCAAAATTAAATTAATTTTTGTTTTGAAGTTATGATATGAATGAAAATTTACATATCTGTCTGAAGATGTCGGTTTAACGTACCATAATAAGGTGTCTAAAAAGGTGTTGACAGTTTCCTTTTCTAAAGTGGACTGTATGTGGTGATTGTACTGATTGAAAACTGTTAATAATTAATTATGTTTGTCTGCAGGTACTATCAAAACTAGAAATATTATAATTATAATGTTTTGTTGTCAAAATAACTAAGTATGAGTGAGGGTACGAGTAACATATTATTTCTACCTAATCCTATCTAAGAGTAAATATAACTGATCATTTGAAATTACATCGAAATATGTGACTGCAATTGTAAATAATTACACATTGTGAAGTAGTTTTAACATCACTGAAGTATAAGATTTTATAAAAATGATGCAATCCTGTTAGACTGTTTCAATTTTAATGCGATTATCAGATTGATTACAAACGGACATCGATATGTTAACATACTTCCAAAAAATCTTTATCACTATAACTACCCTACGATTGTCGTGTTTATTTTGAAGAACGAAAGAAACAATGTGTACGGTAAATGATATTTACAGCAGTTCAATTAGCGCTGACAAGAAGTTAGATGCGGAAAAGAAAGAAGATGACTTGTTTCGTGCTAATATTATTTGTAGTATTGTGATTTTCTATAAATTTTGTTTATAACAGACGAAACAGTCACTACTGAGCTGATGAAAATCCTAATGTTTATTGTTTGCATCTTTACGAGAAAAAAATGAGCATTGATCGATACATGGCAATTTTAAACAACGTTTTGAAAGAATGGCTTCTGTGGCACCTATAAWTCCAGATTTAGTTGGTTTTAACATGAAATTGGTACACATTTTGGGAAGTGTTTATAGCTTTTAAACAGCATTCAATTCAAATTTATCACTATAATACAAACAGTTCTACTGGAAATAAKGAAATAAAAACGTAATGAGCATTATGACCACCCCGTAGATATTTACGAGGAAATGTTGATATCTAGTTAATATAACACGTTTCACAAATGGGCTGCATTTAAAACTATAACAGTTTATCCAAAGCATGTATAAGAAGTTACAGCGAGAAAGGAAATTTTATGATATTTGTTTGCCAAAATATATTTGCTAATAGTCTTCATGCAAAGGGCAGGATACCGATAGATTTGATAATATAACATAATAAAGTGTAAGAATTCTTTGTTCAGAACGGGAATCCCCTGGTCCTTGCTGTGTTATTAAATTTCATACAAACTTCCATAACCAATTTTCGTTAACTCAACAAACATAATTAGTGTATGATCCTAAGTAAACACCTTTTTAGCATATATTAGATCTCCGGCGCAACGAGTATAAATACGATAAAACTGCAAAACAGATTCAGTTTTTGCGAATTCCTCGACTAAAGATGCATTCTTGGGGATTTTTTCTCGTTCTCGCGATTCTTGTGGCATTCAGTCAGGGATTCCCCTACTCTGATCCCGAAGGACCAGGTAAGTACCATTTAATCGGCTTCCACAAAGCTGTTCTTAGATTTCGACCTATCAAGTTTCTATCTATTTTAAACATTGGCATTACAATACATTTTCTTAATCACGACATCGCTCTTTAGATGACGACGTGGACCCATCGGTAGAGCTTGTAAGGGTTCGCCGCTCTCCAGAGCCAGAACCGGAACCCATACGAGGTGGATTCGGTGGAGGCTTCGGGGGTGGTTTTGGTGGTTTCGGCAGGCCGGGCTTTGGCGGATTCGGCAGGCCAGGATTTGGGTATGGTCGGCCAGGATTTGGATTCGGAAGACCCGCGTTCTTTGGGCCGCCACCTCCTCCACTGTTCTACAGACCATGGTAGGCGTACATTTCTTCAGTAGGAAGAAGCACTGATCCGTATTTTTAGTACGAACGTGTAAACATAACTATTGGCAGATGTAAATTCATATTCCAAGAAAATATTGAAATTTCATATTAGTGTTGCAATCATAACAACTGTTCGTATGTCGTAGGAGACGACGGGGCTACGGACGCTACTGACCTGTCCCTTCTAGACAACATCTTGTTTGGCAGTGTTAGAAATTTAGTATTTATTATTCAAATAAATTTATGTATTTAGATTTGTTCTACTCTTATTTATAACATGCAGATGACGTACCCGAACGGAATGTTCTAGAATTTGATAACGATTAAACATTTAGTTACACATGTTATTTTGTTTTTCATTCTTAGTCACTCGCTGATTGTTTCAGGTATTGGTGGTGATGTGCAAGGAATGATTCACGAAGATGCGATACGGCCATATACGCAGGTGTACGATATTTGTAAATAAAGCCTCTGTAATGTAAATGTATCTTCATTTCTCTCAATTTTGACGTAACTACGGAACACGTTTGATCACGTAAAGCATGTCCAAAGGTAATACTAACAAACGGATCGAAAAAACTAAGGGAGATTTTAAACCATCAGTAACTCAGTCTGATGATGGTGTCATAAAAAATGCACAAGCAGGTGCTAAAACATATGGACTGATAGAAGACACCAAATAATGTTATCACACTTCTGGCACTATTTAAGGCCGCACTGAACTGCAAACGGGCACAATAAAAATTTTGTTCGACAGTTGCAGTCGTGCGAATAACGGTCATCATGTTTAAAGTTATTTTGATGATAGTGTTCTTCCTCTGCGTTCACGAAGCAATTTTCTCGTCTTCACTTCAAAAAACCGTCGCTGTAGATGAAAACAACAAGGGCTACTTCTATAAGCCGCCAGAAAGAGCGGGTAAGTACTTTCGTTTACTATAAAATGAAACGACTTTCGAGGGACGACACCGCAGGATCACCCTCTTAGACCGTTTCATTTTCAAAGTCCACAGCTGTATTAAGGGTAAGTGCTGAGCAAATTTCATGCAGTTCCAGAAGAATTCATCAATAAAGGAACTGCCCAGTCGTCTCGTTATGCTCTACACGGGTTGACACCATCCACAAAATCTGGCCATCGACATAGCTGCTGCATGAGTGAAGGCTGCAAGAAAATGGAACCATCGCCTTAAGGTTTTTTTTATATTGTTTTGTTTTAATGCTAGGTTTTTTTGGGGGAATATAGGGAGCACCACATCAGTACATATATTGTTTTATTTACGCATAGGGTTTACAATATTACACAAGTATTATAAAATATCACATCTTTAATGTGATGTACGGTTTAAAAGTATATATATAGGTATAAAAATTAAGCTGTTCAAAACGTGAAATAAATACAGGTATTTACAGCATGTTTTTTAACCCTCGTATTAATTGATCCTTATTTTTCTTAACAAAATACAAAGTTAATCAAAGATATTATTAAAAAAACTTCAAGATTGATGAGGATAGAATATGCATATTACATAACGCGTTGTATAAGTAATAACAAACATCGAAAATCTTATTTAAGTAACAGCAAATGTGATGGTTACATAAAGAATTTCCATTGGCTAAATGCTTCACAAGTCAAACCTGCAATTGTTTAATAACAACGTATCCGTCCAGTTCATTTCGCAAAATCATATTCCTGTATTTACATTTGGCCTACTGCCTGCTGCCTGATAGACACATTTTTATGTAACAACGTCTTCAATAGATAAGCTCCCACCAATACAAAACACTAGTAAAACTGTAAGATATTATGGCACATTCATTTATAGAGTCATCTAATATTTTACTCTTAATAGTGCAACTAAAAACATAATGGTAACTAACAGCTAATTTAATATTAAAATTACGACGTACTGAAAAAATACCAGTATATATAGATATAGGCTCGTAAAAATTCGAGTTGGGGTAGTTATTACAAAAATCATTCTATACAAAATTATCATTGAAAAAATGTAACGCGGTAAAGAAGATACACTTAAATATATCACAGATTATCAATGCACAGGTCTTAGTCAGATCATGGTAGACACCAGCAGAACAATGAAACAATACATATACAAGGCACAAAAGGCATTTCTTTTAAACAGCTACACATGTATATAAAAATAATTTTCAAACGGGTACCATATTCGTTTACGATTAATGTCCGTTCCCGCAAATTAGTGGAATATGGCGGCCCATCACACTAACTAGAACGATAAACATTTGATATAAACAAAAATTGTGCGCTATATTCACATTGTATAATTTTCTACCAAGTTCTCAAAGAACAGTCAGTTTACAAATATACCAAGCGTACGTATTTACATTATATAAAATTGAGTCGGAGCTGTCGCACAGCAAGTATAAAAATATGAAAAAAAAACTATTGTCTCGTTAGCTATCGGCTTACTTATGCTATTCGGGCTCTTCCTTATCCTTGCCCGTTATAACATTGAGTTCCACTTCGAAGAGACCTTGTTCGTTTACGAAATTGATGCTTCCTGCTTTATACCATACAATGACGTCGACGAAAAATGCACACAGGAGAATAGCACCGGTTACGCCTGAAAATAAACAATTAGGAAAAGAGCGATTGCAAATGGCACGTGTAATACCGTGGAAAAACATTCTAAACACGTTGGAGTCGTACAGTCCACACGCTCCTTTCTCCCCACACGCCATTTTCCACACCAGACAGGCGGAATCCACCACTGCACCGTAAACAATCGGACAGGGCACGTTCCCAAACAAACCAATAGCGAACTGTATCAATCCCAGGGCCATAGCTTTGTCTCTCGGGTGGACACATCTCAGTATCAACAACATTGATCCCACTTCTGAAGTCGAATGTATAAAAACGAAAATAGAAAACAGTATTATATACCATATAAAATTTGAACATTGCACATCACAGTAACCAATTGTTGCGTTCCCGTAGGAAAAATTGCCGTCGATATTTGACTGATCGCCATCCAGGCACAGACAGTCGGAAAATTCAACAATTTCTCCGTCCCTCTCAGTGTAATTACGACAACCCGCGTGACACGCGGACAAATATGTCTTCCCATCCTCCCCGCATATTGGGGTGAACTTATCGGAATCGCAGTTGCACATGCTTGTGTTACAAACTGGATCAAAGGTCGCGTATCTGGAAATCAATATGAAGGTGGTGTATAGAGAAAAATACAAGGCGGACAAATAATAAGTTTACCCGTCATGTCGTATTAGACCTGCTATGTCGTCCACGGGGCAGCCAATGAACATCAAGATACCCATTCCTTAAAAGACCACGAAGATAATTGTTGAAGACGAACTGTGAATCGCCAACTTACCCACAGCGTATATGACTGCAGTAAATGCTATCCACGCCGCCACAAATCGTGCATTTGGTTTAACACGCAATATGAATACACCACTTATTATGATCCCAAGCCCCATCACTAGTATGCCTCCGACTCCTGCTCGAATAACAACTTAATATTCACATCGGTTTACGAGTTTCGCACTTACCTGAAATCATGTTAGCAGACGGAGTAGGCAACCTGAATTGGGATTCTAGGTATTTCGGTAGAAAAGTGTATAATCCTGCTATGGGCAAAATGTGCAGGACACTGCTGGCCGTCCTGAACATGAGGATGTCGTTTTTCAACAAACGTTTCACAGTTTTCGGGAAGTCTATAAAAAAACTTCGTCAGCAAGACCCTTTACAAAAGCTAACGTGCTGTAAACCTCTTATGCTGGGATGTTTTCGCTCCTCCTTGTGGACCCTAGGAGTGGGCCTGGCTGTTGAAAGACGTTTCGGAAATGCGAACATCGCGAAGGAGGCAAGCATTAAGAGACCGGATATGAGGACCAAACCTTTAAATAAACGTGGATTATTAAATTGTCGCTCCCCCTTTCGATGATCATTACCAAGCCACCACGCGCCAACCCATCGCGGATCGGTCGTGTCGATCTTTGGATCTATGGACAAATCTACGTATACGCTGGTACAGAGCGACCCGACTATGAAACCCAGAGCTGGACCAAAAATACGGACACCAATTGTAATTGCTGGAAAACAAATTAAATTGCTAGCGGTTAAAGTGTATTTTGTGTTCGACTGTCGATCACACTATTGTTGCAATTAACCTAAGTAGATAGTTTAAGCCTTAATTGGCGTGTTGTTACGCACGAATCAACAAACAAGTATACGTCGTCCCCACTCGACTTGGAGTCAATCTACTGAGGAATGTTAATATTTAGGGCAAATCTATAATGCAACCAACGTGCTCTACGTGTGCGTCCGATTTGAAACAATAATAATGCCACTACTTACCAAAATACAAAGGCGATTCTTTGCTGGCGACGTTATCGTCGATGTACGGTATACCTAGCGTATAGACGGCTGTTTGTCCCATACCAACACCGAGCAAACTGATGAAAAACATGGCAAGGACGATTTTTGTAACGGACGGCTGAATCCTGTGTCCCGTGATGAGGTTTTCGTCGCAGTTTTGGAGAATGTGCGGCATAGCTGCAGTCTGGGGCTCCGACACGTTGTCCCACGAAGTGGACGGCATCATCAGATTGTCCGCTTCCAACGTGGGAGGCTTACATACGTTGGGCTCTTTCGTGATGCCGGTGAGATCGTAGGCATTGATCAGCTGCTTCCCGTATATGAAGTGCGGCAAGGAACAAGTGAAGGAAGACACGGCAAACAAAACCATTCCCCATGCGATCCATTTGGGCCTGTGGCCCTGACCTCCGTAATAAGTCAGCAGCAGCGAGGAACCGATTTGTCCAATTTCCGTGGCGCTCATGATAATACCGGTTATTTTCGATTGTATTTGGAAAAGCTTCTCTATTGTCGTGATGGCGCTCACGAAATACGTATGGTACATGCCCTGGAGGACCCACGCAATGCAGAAGACCGTGAGGAACGCTTGCTTCGACGCGAAGACCTGGAGCCACTGAGGCGCACATGGTCCCAGGCCGCATTCCGTGTCGCTATCGTCGACAAATTCTTCTTCGCTCACTTGACTCCTGTAGGTGTCCAGACCCTGCGTCAGGGCCGTCTGTTCCTCGGGGGTCTCGTCGTTCGCCACGCGGGAGTTCCCGTTCGAAGGGCCGTCGTTATTGTTGCTCACCTTCTCCCCCAGCGTTTTCCACATGGTGCCGTTAGCCGCGCGGGTTTGGTTCGATGCATCCACGGTTGACATGACGGCTTGAAGCTTTCTTCAAATCTTGGATTGGAATCTCTGTGTTATCATCGATCCTGGAATCGAAAAATTCGGTTACCCAAAATGTCGGCGAACAAATCGGATGAAGACATTTAAAAGTAGAATCGTGCAGTTCCATACGCAGGTGCAGTTTTTTATTATCAATAATTACTAGTCTTATAAGTTTTGTCGCACACCCAGAAAAGTCGTCCCCCATATGTCGTTTCATTTTCAGAGTCTACATTGATACAGGGAAGTCCAGTTATCGTGCTCATCTGTCTTAGTTGGCAAGCCGAACCACTGTAACTGATGAGTTTTGCTGTTTATTTCCAGCTGATCAGGCGGCGGATACCGTCAATTATTTAATAGATTACAATAAAAAAGAATCAAAAAGTCTGGTATAAATGTTTTTCTTAACTTCGACGATTATAAAGTTGTKAACAAAGTAGTCATTTATTTCTCTAAAATTTGAAATAAAAATATCACGATAAGTGGATCAACTAAGTGTAGGTATCTCTGAMTCCWTCAATTTTAGACCATATAAATCTGGATATTTTTTGGCTTATAATTCTATTTAAAAATGTATCTTTGAGTAGTTACTTTAAACCTGATTGCCCTCCATAAATATACTATATTTAATTATCATGTACTTTTTAACTTAACTTAATAACTTTTATTTGAAACATTTTTATAAGATTTTAAATAAATCTATCAATTGGGTGTGCACGATAATTGGACAACCTATTCGTAACGCCCAAACCGTTAATTTTAGCCCATATAAGTCGWTATAGATTTTTGTTTAGAATTTGATGTGTAATCAATACCCAAAAAAATKGGTGGTTCTATKTAAAGAAATATTKAGTTTGGTTGTTTGGTACTCGAAAATTGAATACATATATATGCTATATCACTTTATCGAGTACCCCTTGGCTAATATAATTTTWATTCGAACCGTTTTTTTTAAATTCCAAATAAAGCCGTCATTTCTTTTTAGATCACGCCGTACATCGTACACAATTAGTTGCAAACAAATCAAATAATTCAGAGTTCAAACACAGAAAGAAGAACAAGGAATAATTTCGAGTCCAAATACATATCCGAGTACGAGTACACAATTCTGAGTTTGAACAATAAATTCCTAGTTTGAATAATGAATTCCGAGTTCCAGCACAGAATTCCAAGAGAACTCCGAGTTTGAACACGAAATTCCGAGATAACTTCGAGTCCGATCACAGAATTCCGAGTTTGAACACGGAATTCGGAGTTATAACATAGAATTTCAAGTTCTAACACAGAATTCCGAGATAACTTCGAGTCCGATCACAGAATTCCAAGAGAATACCAAGTTTGAACACGGAATTCGGAGTTAGAACACAGAATTCCAAGTTCTAACACAGAATTCCGAGATAACTTCGAGTCCGATCACAGAATTCCCGATTGGAGCACAGGATTCCGAGTTTAAACACAGAATTCCGAGTTCATATACATAAATCCTGGTTTCAACAAAAAATTCCGAGTTTGAACACGGAATTCGGAGTTAGAACACAGAATTCCAAGTTCTAACACAGAATTCCGAGATAACTTCGAGTCCGATCATAGAATTCCCAGTTGGAGCACAGAATTCCGAGTTTAAACACAGAATTCCGACTTCATATATATAAATCCTGGTTTTAACAAAGAATTCCGAGTACCAGCACAGAATTCTGAATTTGAACAATGAATTCCGAGAAAATCCCGAATATGAACAGTAAATTCCGAATTCCAGCACAGAATTCCGAGTTTGAACACGCAATTCGGAGTTAGAACACAGAATTCCAAGTTCTAACACAGAATTCCGAGATAACTTCGAGTCCGATCATAGAATTCCCGGTTGGAGCACAGAATTCCGAGTGCATATACATAAATCCTGGTTTCAACAAAGAATTCCGAGTACCAGCACAGAATTCTGAATTTGAACAATGAATTCTGAGAAAATTCCGGGTTGGAACAATTAATACCGAGTTCCAGCACAGAATTCCAAGAGAATTCCGAGTTTGAACACGGAATTCGGGGTTAGAACACAGAATTCCAAGTTATTCCAACACAGAATTCCGCGATAACGAGTCCAGTCACAGAATTCCCAGTCCGATCACAGAATTCCGAGTTAGATCGCATAATTCCGAGCTCGAACACAGAATAGCCAATTCCAACGCAGAATTCCGAGTCCGAACACAGGATTCCGTATTAGAGCACATAATTCCGCGTTTGAACACATAATTTCCAGGGAATTAATAATAAAAAAAACCAACGTGGCCCTTCTACGCTTCCGTAGTTCGGCGATGACTCGGCTATTTCTATTTGGGTGRATGCTTAGAGCAGACGCCGCAGGGGCTCTCAAAATTTGGCTCATTGGAACAAATCGAAAACTTTCCATTTTGCAGAATGCCCAAAGAGGTTTATAGACGAGATTATTGAGGCTGTATCTTCGGCGAAAATTACTACACGGACCGGTTTCTAGTCATCTATTATTATCACGTGAACGTATCCCATGTACGATCGGTGCAATGAGAAAATAAAACAAATCACACACTATAGGGATCAGTATCGCCTGATAAATTCTTGTGTAAATTTGCCAGACTTTTAAATAATCTAACAATGAACTTGCAAATTCAAGGTTATATGAATTTAGCTACGCTTATCAGTGACTACACAAAATACATCGAAATGTATAGCTCCGCTCGGGATGGTGGGTTTTTATCATTTCTACGGAGATGATTACAGTTATTTATTTCATTGTTTCGCTATTAAGTAAATTGCTGGATGACTGTTACTTTTAAAAGTAGTATCTAAGTGACTGGAGATGTAGTATTTTAGGGCAGATGAACCCGCGTTCCTGCCTGCCAAGAGCACAATTATAAGCAAGGAACAGCGGTACGTAACAAAATTATTAGACGCTTTACAAGGCGGATGTTTATAATGACATCAATCAAACTCGTTGAGTATCCTACAAAAATTCTAGTTGAGTTAGGAACGGTACTGACAGACGGTTTTGGGTTGTTACCAAGACTAATCAATTTAAACGAGAGGAGATTTTTATACGTTATCAGTCGTATGACGTTATGTAATTAAAAGCGGTGGTAATAAAATTGAAGTCGGAGGATTTATTTTCCCATAATTTAAAAAAGCACGCGGATGGATTGAAATTTACAATATTGCCCGTAGTCATTAGAGTAATTACCTAAGCTACAGGCATATTGACCGAGCAAGGTGGTAGTTACATCAAATCTAACGTACGAGGTCAACGTCATGTAAAAGAAAATGTATGTATATAGGCTGATTGGAGCAGTGTATGGATTATTTGTCATGTTCGCCATCGATAGACGGAATACTAAATGTTAAGGCGAGAGGATCGCCGGTTGCCATCGAATACCAAAATACACGCGTTGCATACCGCGGCAGCGGGTGTAACTGCAAATAATCCAACAAAACCCAAAGGAGGCACCTGAATGTCCGAACGGTAATCCGAAAGACACGTAACCCCAAACAAATCGCTATTTCGTCGGCTTTTTGGCTCAGCCCGGTGTGTCCGAAAAATAATGATCTCGCCGGCGACAGTCTAGCGTCAAGTGATCCGCGTCATATTCATCCCAGGTAGATAACAATCGATTCGCATCGGGGACAGATAAAAAGGGGGCGAAAATGCGTAGTCGTTTTTGCAGCGAAAGTGGAAGAAAAGTGAACTCAGTTTTCTAACCGGAGAAAGGGGACCGCCGGTGATTTCGTTTTCATGGCTCCCAAAAGTCGGAACGAAAAAAACCAATTGCCCGCACTCACCTCACTCGCATCACGGTGATACTACACGTGGACACATGACCAGTGGCGAACATGTGGAACTAACACTGGTCGTCGGGAAGGCTGCGATGGTTTTGCTGCCGAATTTCGTGGTCCGATCTGGCTATGTTTAGAAAAGCGAAACACTTTCTCCGCTGTACGGGCACACGGACGTGGATAGACGGCGACCGCGGCTTACGTTGGTACGTTCGTTGAACAACTATTATACTTACGGCAGGAGTCCGCGATCCGCGGCTACACTCGCGCTCTTGATTAGCATAACCGACCGAATGCGCGCCGCTCTGACCCGGCCCGAAAGGATGTAGGTTATCTCTTGTATTGTTCTTGTTTCCAACAGTCTACCAGATTAGAACCGATCAAAAATATCGTTTTCTACGCGCCGGACTATCGAGGCTCGAAGTTTCGCTACCACCCAACTTCGGCCGTGGCATTGGATTGGGGACCCGTGGATCATCCACGCACGAAGTGGAGGCCGTCAGCGAAAGTGCAAACAGATGCACTTTGGTTCCTCAAGAAAATTTCCGCACTCCACATCAGTACCCCTGGTTAAGATGCAATCAAATTTGACTAGCTTGTTACACGAGCGCTAGACACACCTGTGTCACAATCGACAAAAAATGCTCACCTTCCGCCGTATAAACGACAACATAAATTATGATTAACCAACATGGAAATTCTGGCGTACTATTATACATCGAACACGTAAAACGTTCTTGTTTAGGAACCGTCAAGGTCACCAAAATCTATATAATCTTACAAGTCACCAATCTCGGAATTAATAGCTTGCCGAAAGTTACCTCCTTTCGGGAGGCCGAGTATCATCAAATAATTTGGAACAAGACTATACTCACTGTATCTAAATAAAGCTGCACACGCGACCTCTGTCAATAATGAAATAAAAACCGGAGACCCAACGTCATTTATCTGCATAGATACAGCTGGATGGTGATAAAACAATCTCCACTACTCGATTCGCGACTAAAAACATCAACTCCATGGTTTAGAGGTTCCCCGAAACCCCTGATGTATCTCTTTTCCCATCTGCCAATAAAAACCAACCAAGACAATAAACGAAAKACCTATCCACATTGTTCAGAGCGAATCAATCAGCAGGTCAATGCACTTAGGTGTACAAAACAATAAAGATACGCATTCGCATGGATTTTCTTGGATTATGTCACTTGTAAATGCCCATCGTCGTGACAGCAGCAGAAATGCTTAAAAGTTTTTGATGACTCACGCTTGCACTACAGCGTTTTAGCTTTAACGCGCAAGAAAAAAAGTATAAGATGTGCTTGGACGATTGAAAGGGGAAGTCCGCATGATGGACGTACGTGATGCAGACATGCATGCGAGTTAATTTAGAATAACAAAAAGGCCAACAAAAAAAACCAGCTGGATGAATTGGCTATCCAGGGAATATACAAGTATTAGCGTGGCTAATTCAAGATATTATATACCAACGGCTCTAGAATTACTACGCCGTACAAGCTGTGCAACTATAATATCCTGGCTAATGAAAACCTGAGAGTATCGCTGACGATTTTTGTAATTTATCAGTGTTGTACCTCATGGCATGCAATTAAATGACTGTAAACGCCTGGCAATAATAAAAAATTATCTTTTTGATGAGTGTATGAACGATAAGCCTATTAAAAGTACATTGTACTTGAAGGGCAGGGATTATTATAAGCCAAAATGTTAAATCTGAAGCAAATATGCTTTGCAGCGTTGGCTCACAAACATGATGATTTGCTCAGACTTCAACAACAACAACCCTTTAGCTATAGCCTTGAAAATAATTTATTGCCTATAACAATGCGTACGTTATTTCGAGCAAATGGAAAACTAATCTGACAGAAAAAACCCGCTATGCCACGTTTACGGGAAGATAAGAAAATATGAACACCTACGGCCGACACCTAACAATTTTTCTTGAATAATTCGGTACACGGTACCCAAAATAATATATCCCCACCTACATTTCGACCTACAACTGGGACGATCAACTTTCATCCGCAGTGTTGCAAAAAACAACTAAAAAAAAGCAAACGGGTTGCTCGACTAACGAAACTACTAACCAAACGCTGTTTGTTTTGCCACGCAGCTATGACACGAAACTTACAGACGTCGCTACAACTTGTAATCGCTATCGAGAACAACGGGAGATAAGATTAGGTACAGTACAGACTTTGTCGAAGAAGACTAAATGAAATCGTCGCTTTCTGAAATGAGGACGCGAAATAATTTTCTTGACACCATCATTTAAGAAAAAACTGGTATGCGTTGGCGTGCTGCATTCAACCAAGAGGCATAGGCGCCGACTTTAAAATTTTTGCCGGGCGCTCATGAAGTAGCACCTCGTGAAACTCAAAACAATCTCTTCATTAGGTTTGTTAAATATTATTCCTTATTTTGCTAAAATGCCTGCGAAAAAAGAATGTGGACAAAAGGTTTTGAAGCTTTCAAACGAGCCAACTTAAGCCGTAAAGTGCAGGAATTCACGAGAAAATTCCTGGTGCTCGTCATGGAATCCAGTCCAAGACTGCGATTTTTTTCTCAACACAACAGCGACTGTTGTAGAAAAAAATATTGTACGTAAAGCGACATACGTTAAAATGTAATTTCGTCAAAGACATAGGCGACTTGACGACCTTCTTAAATGAACACCCGTTAGAAGAATTATGACATTTTGCACCGTACCATATCAAATTAAGTTGGATAGTGTCCCGTAGTGGACCTCATTACCTGTTGACCTTCAGTTTTGAATCTTAACTGAAACAGGTACCGAACAAGAATTAAGAGAATGTATTTTTTTGCCCAAAATTGCTTTTAATATGATTATTTGGATAGCGCTGCCGTGATTTCCGAATTCACCTGACTGCGATTCTATTATTTTGACATCATAAAACATAAAGTATACTTTAGCGCTTTGTGTAATTTAGAAATTAATTTTGATAAAATCCACTCAATAATTTACATAAAGGGGCAAAATGAATAAAATATCTGGCAAATATATAGGAAGTTTCTGCATTCTATGCGTGAAAAGTTGATAAAAACGGTTGACTTACTACTTTATGAAGACTGACATGATATATTTTCCCAGGAAAAGGACACACGAAAGAAAGAAAAATTATATACCTACTGGATTTATTTATTAAAAAGTCATTGATCATTCTTACTATTATGTAAAGTTTAAAGTGAAGTACAAAATTTATAGCAACCATTATTTAATGAAGAAAATTAAAGTAGAAACAGCAACTACAAGAAAAGAACACAATGAGACCTAAAAACGAAAGAAATTAACAGGAAAGGAAATAGGTAACAAATAATTAACTATGAAAATTAATTTAAGAAAAGAAACTTACAAAACTAATGGCTTAAAAATACAAACACTTTGGTGGAATCACGACATAAAGAAGCAAAGTAAAAAGAAAAAAGACACGGAAGATAATCACATAAAGCATAAGAGAAAACAACAGTAAGAGGTAGTGTTCAAACAAAAATGGATGAAGAACTATTATACAGAATCTTAAAGAAGGTATGTATCAGATAAAGTTAGACTAAATATAAAATTACGAAATAAGAACATCAACTATGGAAATACAATACAAAAGTAGGTGCAAACTAGAGGTACAAATGCAAGAAGCACAAAGCGTGTTCAGTAATCGACGAAACAAACAAGACCACACACTTACGATTAAACAGCTAACCTAAAACAATAGCAAGGAAATAGGAAAATGTTAAGGGAAAGGAACAAGTGAATTAAAAACAAAGTTTTCCACACTGTGGACGCATCGAGGCAAGGGTGAATTCTGGGCMCGATATTGTTCATAACAGTAATGCACGACAAATAAATAAAAATGGAAGTATAGAGAAAGGTCCATAAAGTAAAAGTAGGTTACAAAAACTTGACAATAGTAAAACTGGTAGAATGTACATTGTTTGTGGATGATATTAGGATTAGTACAGAAGGTAAGAGGAACCTGCAACAGAACACACAAATGTGAGACAAAGGGTCAGCAAATCAATAAACCTGAAAACAAATACAGCAACCTGAAAGACAATACCGAGGGGTTGTGATGGTAGGGGAATTTGGTAAGAAGGAAGACGAATGAAGTGTGGAAGGCGAAAAAGCCAGAGGAAGACTGCATTGGACATGTGGACAGTCGAGGTACCGTTGATGAAGAGGAAGAAAAAGTAGACCTAATTACCGAAGTACTTCCAGGGGCTTTTCCAAAAGTCGCCGCCTATGCGAAGAGCTATACTACTTCGATTTCGCGTACACGTCAGATTTATTCCGGTTCTGTTATAATAACTCACAATGTAAATATTTGCTAATGCGAGGCCAATTCTATAAGTCACACCTTGTTCATGTGGCTTTGTTCGTTTTTTGGCAATACGGAAGTCGGGAACTAACTAAAAGCAGTTGGGCAATCCATTAATTGGTTTCGCTTTAAATGGATTTCTCTCAGGTACGTTAAATAAACGTTTGATATCGTCATATCTGTTCAGTTTTAAATAACCGCTCATATCACATCTAATCAAACGGTTCAACGTACTCAAAGTACACATTGATTTCCGATATTACTTATTAAAGCTTCTTTACTCCCAAGACTTGTTAACATTTAGAGCACAAGAGAATATACACACAGGGAAAACTTAGCAGGGTTTTCCCACACACAAAAATTTCTTGCTTTCTAATTCATGTACAGCCTGCCTGTGAGCGAATTTATAATTCCGACCATATTGTGAGTACGCTAATGCCTTCGCTGTGTCATTTTAAAAACCTACATTGTTATTTTACATGGTAGGAGCTTGTTTGTCAAAATGCCGTCGCTAGAAATTGACGGTGCGCTCGTTAAAAGCCCCGGAGTGTGGAGGTGTCAAGTTGGTTGAATCAGGTGGGTTCAAATTGTACACCTGTTGGTTAATTCTAGCTAAGACGTGACCTAGATAAACTAGCTGGTATAAAATGTCAAACGAACGATATTGTCTCGATATTAAAAAGCTCTCAGTTTTAATTACGTTCTCAATTTCTAGTTATTAAAGTTGAAGTTGATTGAGGAATGCCTGTAACAACAGGCAGTGAAGTGTATATATCTAAATGCGTCTTTAGTAAATAAAGAGATCATTAATATCAATTCAAAACGATAAATTGTATCGCTTAAAAAAAGAAATCAATGCCATGTGTTGTAAGTAAAATCGAAAGCAAAGCGTAAATATTTATTTATACATTAGATTATTTTTACCCTAAAATGACGCTTGCACAAAAATAACGTTTGTTAACCTTGACATTCAGAATCAACCGGACCGCGAATATACCTACTCGAACGGTTGTGTATACTGAATATTTTTTAACTAACATAATGACTAAGATAAAAAAGGGTACTTTGGGTTAGTTGTAAAATCGCAAAGGAACTAATGAATACCTATTATTCATTTATGCATTAATACAAGCGGCACACTTATAAACAAAAATAAATCGGGTTTGTAGCAACAGTAATAAAATGGGCTCACGGAATTGCACGATTATTCGTTACCGATTGAGTATATTAAATTAAAATTTTAATTGTGCGGTTATTGTAGCCTTGGCCTCTGCACTAAAATCGTGGCACCCAAATCAACTGAAGTCTGAAAAAGGTGACCTTGTCTCCTCAAAAAATTATTATTTAAACCCGACCGGCGCTGACGACAGTCGCCCCGAATTTCGAAAATGCCTTTTCAGCTTGTAAGCCATAGGGGGCAGGTTTCCGACAAGTGCGTATCGATCTGTCTGGCTGCCGGTGCAGGAGTTTTGTGTACATACGTTTCGACAGGTGAAAAAAAAACACCACAACGATTGATACATACATTCATGGTGGAGGGTAGCCGGTTGTTTTTACGTCTCTAACTAGAAGAAATCGCAATTGGTTGATGGTATCCCCTTTGGACCGCGAGTGGTGAAGCACATTTTACATACCGACGAACGTCATGGTACCGCGGCACTTCGAAACGATCGAAACTGTGAAACAGACGAACCAGCCGACTGGATCCTTTAGAAACGAAAGCGAACGTGCACACGCCGATCCGGGCCAAAACAATATAGGACAAGGCGGGGGACAGAAGCGAGCCAAAAGTATTCTCGTCTAGACGGACGATAAACTTGGTTTCATTATAATATTCTGATTAGACGATTCGTTGGTCGCGCTGGTTTTTGTGATTTTCGTGGTGGAAATCGCCTGCATGGTTACTACACGAGACTGGTTCGACAACTAATGGATCGATCATACCCGCGTATGTTACGTAACGCAGAACGCAACAGGCTTAGTCTCCTCCATAGTCGGTGGAAGGTACATTGATTAAAAGAAAGCTGGTCCTATCGTTTTTCCTTCGTATCCACTTTCGCGGCTCCACAGGGATCGCCTAAACAATGTATTCGTGTTTTCCCGCCATTTCGCTCTGGCCGCCATTGGTTAAACCTGCCGGACGGGTTCGGTTCGACAGCTTTTTGTTGAATTTGAATGGCCTATACGTGTTGATGTAGGTAGTCTCGTCAACATCAAGGCACGCAACCAGCCGTACCGGTTATTTCAAGCGACCGCAGGGTGAAGCACCGCTGATCACAGCGGCAAGTTTAAAAACATCTCAGGTTGTAGGTAATAAACAGACAACTAATTTTATTTTCATTTTATTAAATAACTCAGAGATCATAATTATAGATCACAGTCAACTTTCGCATTTGGTAGGTATCGTACTACTACATAGTAATCAACAGGTACAGGCATCACAGAGACTAAAACATTGTGTAATAAAACTAACCTCTTCGTATACATGAATAGCACATTATATCTTCACTATTAAAAGATGCTGAACTGCAAGTGGTACAAAATATTTCTAAGCATCCCTTACAACAACGAACACATTGGGAGCAGATCGCCTTTTCGCAGAACCAACATTTATCGATTGTCACAGCTTTACATACGACACACTGCTAGCATGGACATAAAAAACTATTATTTGCAAATACAATGAATGATGCTACTTACCTGGTTAGATGCCAGCACTTGTCCTGCATTAAGACCGTTATTGTTCCGGGAGTAGTTTTTGCTGCCATTAAAAAGTAAGTTCAATGTTTTTTCTGGAACGTAAATATTGGTTTACTCTCACAAAGACAGTTATTAATTTACTGACCATGGATTTTTTTAATGTCATCCTCCTTGTAAGTATCTCGTTCACGAACATACATTTTGCACTGCCGTTCGTGATATGTTTCGAAAGAATGTGGACGTTTAGCCATTGCACAATTCCTATATTGTAACTCACACTCAACGTATCTAGCCTAAAAGTGAACTACTCACCGTACGCACGTCAGCTGCTCATCTATAAACTCTACTTTACCCGCCAATAACGTTAATAAGGCATCCAACAACACTGTTTGCGCAATCAATACTGCCAACCAACCAAACCAAACTCATGGATCCGTTAGGTTATTCGTATAACCGGTTGCCTATATCAACGGCACCGACGTTTCTCGTATATAAACGCAATTACCTCTGCCAGCAACTATCATTGAACCAATTTAGTTATTTATCCGCCGAATGTAATAAGCTGAGAAGAGATGATTCTGGAAATGGAAGACGCTCGTTTTGAAATTGGGAAAAATAATAAAATCAGTCGGTTTATTTGTATTTCTATGTTTTTATACGATAATGACAAAAAAATCTTCATTGCTGCGTTACATAATGACTTGGTCTCTCATGGTCGGTGTCATAAAGTTGTTACATCATTACTCATGTCTTAGAGCGTATTAACGCGACTCCATTTACGTTTGTCCTGATTGAAGGGTTGCCTATAATTCAGTTGGGATGTTTGATACCCTTAAGTCGCAAAGGTTAAGCTAAAAGATAAGCAGTTTGATGTTCTACAGGCAGGGATGACCTTGTACGGGAACGAAATGCTGTGACAGTATTTTCTTGCGGTCTCGTTTAACTTTTAAGAAACTTCATGACAGCGAAAGTGGCAGAGTAGCAATCTTGACTGTTTGTTTTACTGTTAGCGTTGACTGCGGGCAGGGGGGCAAGAGACCTGAACACCGGTATCAAGGTCTTCATTCTGCCTGTGGCTAACAAAGTGTGATGTCATAATGACATCATCGGGAAGTGCTGCGGCTCTATACGGACAAATTGTGAGCGTTTGAAAGCGACACTTTGTCGGTTGATGGTTTGCCTGTCGCCTAACGCCAGTTCAGAGCTCGTTTGCCGCCATTGCCTCTGTCGAATCAATAGCCGTTGACGGTTGACGTCAGAGTGGTTACCGGGGGGGCGCTATCAGCGCTGCGGAAGGGGGGTAGTGCACTTGTAACTTGGCTAGTAGTGTCATGCATCCGCGCAAGTGTCTCTGCGAGCTATCTATGTTTTGTGATCAATCGATGTGTATGGCGCTTGATTTGGCGTAAGTTACGAATTCTGCAATATGTTCTGTGTGTGTGTGTTACGGTTCCGTTGCTGCTAGGATTTATTTAGTGGTACTGTATAGCGCTTTAGTAACGTGCTAAGTGGCCTTCACCGGCGTATTAGTGTTGACATTGAAGGTCTCTACGCAAAGACTGCAAAAGGCCAGTAGAGGTCAACTGTTGAAATATTTAATGTACCTCAAATGAAATGGTAAAGTAAACTTTAATTATTTTTACTTATTCTGCACAACGGTTGTTGCTGCCCTGCAAATTAGCAGGACACAAGTGGTAGCCGTCCTGCGACCTGTGACCTGTTCGCGCCAGATATCTATAAAGCGATGTGCTCGTTTATTATATATTTTTTAATTTATCATCTCACTGTTGTACACGTTCGATAAACTTTTATCGCGACCGTAATTGTACTTCAAATCTACACGAAATCTCAACATGAGATCATTCACCAACCCTAATCCAAAGATGCAAACAGGTTGGGTAGCTGGCGGCCTGGCGTCGCGTTCCTGAAAACTACAAACGAGTAAAAAGACGCTACAAGTACGGCTAACCGCTCGTACGAATCCATTAACGAATAATTAGCAGCACAGGATCATTTTGTGACATCTCAAGATGTGTAACGCAGACACCAGATGGTGCTCCAGGCTCGCATCCAGAGATCTTGTCTCTGGGGCGAAGCGGGTTGCAGGATAAACGGCGCCAGGCCTAACAACCTACCCCGGATTTGAATTTAGCACTAGATTCTAGTTTGATAAATTCTTCTCTGAAACCGCATTACCGTTTAGAATTCGTTCATATCAGAGGGTTAACATTTGCGGTTCTGTTTCAGGAACTGCTGCAACATATAATGGAGATATATACCTGGCTCACGTCGAAGGTTAGTAAATTTTTATTTGCCGTTAACCTACAGATAAGTAAATTATATAAGGAGGTAGCATAAAGTAGATAATAATCGTGAGATAACGTGAGCGTTTCGGGTGCTGCCTGTTTCTGATACACGAAGAAACTAAGATAAACTAAATAATTTGTTGCATTGTTATGTAAATCTGCCGCGGCATCATGGACATTTCAACTCCTGTATGACGGTTTATCTCAAAGGTACTGGTCTTTTTGCAAACACGCATGAATTATTTGCTATAGATAAGATACGCTTTTGAATAGAACTTAAGATTTTTGAACAAAATAAATAACATCGAGATAAACAAATAGTACTTATGTTGGCTGGCGTTAATGCCACTGCAACGATACGCTGGAATTTTGTTTTGCCCCAGCCTTTGCTGGAAGTAATTATAAACTTCATGGACTTAACGACGGACGCACATGTGTGCGAGGGGTGGACGCGTGGCGTTCCACGTGTGTTGTACACAGCTGTAACGCCGACAGTAGGGGACATTTTACTGTCGGCATGTGGATCCCCGGCGGACCCTACGTGAATACGGGGGAGATGCCATGATCATAATTTATGATTCGTTATTGAACCCTCACCCGTTCAAATTTTAAGCTACGGAGAAATTTAAGGAGAATCTCGGTAGATAGTCGCCCTCGCGGGAACATTCACAAAGGAGCGAGTCCTAATTCAATATTCAGATCAAACAGGGCCCTAACTTTCGACTGTGCAAACAAAAATGTAATTACCAACTTCTTAGACGCTTTGTCTGATGTAGATATTTATTTGATAAAAGCATATTTGCTAACCTTCGAAAGCGAGATTGTGATTACGCTCAGTTTTCTGAGTAATGTACAGTAAGAGATATGGTGCTTACAGTACTACATTTGAGTGGTGGCCTCTCACAACGAAATTTTAGCAGGGACGTCGTGTAGAAGCCGTAAATAAATTGTTGTTTATATAAACCCTTCAGCCGACTCGATATTAATTCTTGTCTCTTGTCGACAGATTCCTATCACGTCGTACACATTGGTGGAATCAACTTTCTTAAGACGATAGAGGTGAGTCCCTTATAAGTATCTGATTCCCCGTTTGTCTGCCTGTTGCGGATTTGAAGGATTTGTTCAATTCTGTCAGCAGTAATCGATACAGCGAACACGCTAGGGACATAATATGTCACTGTCAAGGTTACGATAGGTATGGAAGGGACGAATTCATATAGGTACATATTTGTCATAAGGGCACTGAAGCTAATCTCACGTCAGGTTCGGCGCGCGATGCTTATTCAAATAATTGCGCAATGGTTACGCAAGCACAGTGGCGTGCGTTAACGTAAAGTCTAGTTTCATTTGCTTTCAATTTGTATCGATCAAGTCTTAATAGGTATGTGTATATAAACGTGGGGTGAAACCCAAATCCCTATTTTTCACGACGCTCCCTGGTTTTTGTATCACTAGCGCTGACTTCGTTTCAATCGCTAAAATCTGTACGTAAGGGAGTATCATTATTGGTCGAGAATTTCCCCTTTAAATCAATTATTCAAGAACTATTGATTGCCGACGTGATGCTGGCAAGTCATCCGTAATACTGAATTGATGCCTCCTCAAATCTGTTACAAACTAACTTCAGAGTGATCAAGTCCGAGCCAAATGAATTTAAAGGGTCGCCGCTTCAAACTCGGGCCCTTTCACACGTCAGGCACACCATTACGTACAAACAATCCCTTTAAATTTCTTTTATTCTATTCATCTGACAGATCCAGCAACGCAGGTACACGCCACACATGGCAGTGTATCATGCTGATTGAAAGTTATTGACTTTCATCCGCAGGTCTGTGAATGGGTTCCCGGGGGTGTAGAACACGTGCGCCCCCACGTGGCCTTCACATGGTGGGGGGTGGGGATGTAGGCAGGCAGCCGCCCTGCATGTGCGTCACACCGCTACCTATTGATTGCAGATGCGTACTGACGATAGCTCTGGTCATGGCCGAGGGTCTCAACGATCACGGTGCTACCATGTCTTCCAATTTTTTCCCGTCCACGATTTCCGCGGATTGGACGCCCTGGGCGACGCCTAATTAGCTAAGCTTCAACGGCACCCTTCCGTAGATCCCGATTTCCACCGGCGTGTTTTGCCCTAATTGAACAACAAGAAAAAGTCTGTTACCTGGACGGGCTTCGAGCAACGTTGCTCAATTACTAAGTCGGCAAGACCGGATCCCACGCCTCTCGTGATTCAAATTAGCGAGTCCTTTGCAAGGCGATATTCATCTTTTTCCATTTCTCCTGAACAAATGTGGGTAGTACTATAGGCGGCCAAAGAATCTTTAATTTTTTTGGAGGCAATGAATTGACGCAATGAAAAACCTCCCATCACCAATGATAAGGTTTTAAAATTGATTGTCCAGTTGTTCGTCAAGCAAAAACATCCGAAGGTCGGCTTCGTTATTACCGTTATTGATCTTTAAAATAGTTGGCTTCCTATTTTCGCTAAACGAAATGTAGACGGTGAATTTCACTCGGTTTCAGCACGCGGAAATTTCCCTAATATCCCCCGCGTTGAAAGTTTCCACTACGTCAACGTTCCGAGATCGGGATCTCGTTGGAGATCGCAATTTGTGCGCCCGAAAAACCAATTAACCAAGTAAAACATGTATAACGGTACAGTTTAGTGATCGACAAGGTGACCCGCCAGAAAACAATTCGAGGTGTTCTTCGGACCGATTATCCGGCAACTGGTTGCAGTTTTTGTGCTCGGTGTTATCTCGTTTTGATTTAGGTGGCTAAGGTTGTGAGATGAAGGAACTTTGACACAGGCTTCAACATTGACCTCTATCAACGTTCTTTGATAAAGATACAGTAGAGGCGATTTTCCTTTCATACGAAAAAATACATGTTCAGGGTCTTCGGTGTCATCAGCCAACGGAACAGTATCGGCTGCATTAAAAAATAATTGGACGCTTACACCAGTTCGCACAGACAATCCTCGGCTTGCAATACCCATCGTACGGTTTCAACCCTATTTATTGGACATCCTTATATTCCGCAGTTTTGAACTAAATTATATAAATGGCAACATCAGACCAACCATTTTGGTTACATAATGAATGCAGATCGTTATTGCAACTAGGCACTCTAGCTTCACGTTCAAGGTTCTTCAAACTTGAAAACAGTTATTAATAATGGCCGACTGGTATTTTCTGATGCGTACTCATCTTACGTGCAAAATACCTGAGTATGCTTTCCTTATCAGTAGAATAAGATATATCCGTAGCTTTTGAAACGTTCATTGTTGAGAATTCTTGAGAACTAAATATTAGACGTGCATGCTGTTTCAAGGAATTTTGTCCCATCAGTGCCACGATATATCTCGAGAACTCCATTGGCAACTGGGTAATTTCGGTGTTTACATCTAAAGGTTACCGTTTCCGGGGTAAGAGGGTGTGTCGTTGCATGCATAACATCAAAGCCTTTGGGGCACACGGCGTGTTATGCAATTCGGATAAAAGCGAAATCTTGTGCGCCGCCTCGAGCCGAGTGCACGTACCTATAAGCGAATCTATGTATAGATAGATATTTCCGTTTGTTTATGTCTATAATTAACATTAAAAATTGTTGGGGCAATGCAATGTGTGCGACTTGGGCAGGTCAAAAATACTCAAAAAGCTGTGCTATAGCTGTACTGAAATAAAACTTGTATTTTGAGCGTTGCCTTTTATTCTGGATGGGAAGAGCCGCTCCCGGAGCTGCGGTTAGTGGGTATCCGTGCCTTGAGCGGGCCGACGGATCCCGGCCTCTTGGGGCCCGCGCCCCCTACCCCACGTTTGATTGTGATGTGTCGCCACGATGTGCGCTATTGTGACCACCGCCCGAGGGTGCCCGTTTGCCGTCCCGCTAACCACTGGGAGGATAGGTCAGTTCTGAAAGGGAAACTGCCGTTCAAGTTTTCTTCTAATAGTAAGAGCTTGTGGATCTCGGATTCTTTACTTTAAAAAATGAGTGATTTAATTAACGGAAGAGCTTGCAATTCACTCAGTGTTTTTCAACTTAGGGGTCACAATCTTGTTCGAGGGATTGCGGTTTTAGGGCATACATTGTACTAAAAATACGCAAAATTCGTAACTTCACACCCTTGGAAAAATAATTTAAGAATATAACCCTCTACGAAGAAGCATTTATTTGTACATTTCATTACGTTCCCGTGACGTAATCAATTCTGGACCAGAATCACTTTCGTCTCCATAGCTAAGGCGTTTTAACGGTGGGTTTGCTATATTGTTTAGTCAAGGACGGAATTTAGCAAAATATTGTTTACGTTCCGTCGCCATGTCGACCGAACGGCGTGAATTAGTACATCATTATCGGGAGGCACTCGCTTACTTCGTCGGATATAAACTCGTTTTTGTTATAGCCGTCATCACGTATAGAAAAAAAATGTGTGGAGCAACGTCCACCGTCGTGTTGCGCTAACGGGCATTGGGGAAAATGTTCTCGCCTTGGATTTGATCCGTAAAATATATTTTTTTGGCAGTCTTCTTTGCATCTGGGGATCGTGCCAAGGCATTTCGAAAAATTAGCTGTCGGGAAATGAAGGAAAGGCTACCCCTCTAAACAGTGACTCGCGGGATATGTAGCTTGGAAAAACATGGCACGCTGCCAGAGCTGGTAATGTCTGTGGAATGCGCGGCGGGTTGGCAAGACGATCTTTAAACGTAGCTTATTCAGATTGTCTGTCGATTTTTATCCTTCTTTCTATGTACTAAAGATGACCCCTGAAATTCCCGTAGTTAGCTTCCATTACTTTCGTTTCGTGGCGTGTACAGCCTATAATGCAATTATTGACTTTTGAAAATGACCGTGAGTTATATTTATCACGTATAATTGAACCACTAGTAGCAGGCAACTACATTTTTTCTATATTTAAGCCTCTGTAGTTTTGTCGGATTATAAAAAGCCCGCAGTCGATAGAATGCACATAAACCTCGATACCTTAGTGACGATTGAAGAGGGAAATGGTTGAAAGTTATTTTATCAAAAGTAATTTGTTATCTGTACATTCAATTAATTAAACAGTTAAGTAGAGATGTGTGTTTATCAGTACCGGAGCCACTTGAAATCGTAAGCGCGATGCTGAACAATTCCGTACAGTTCACTCGAGTTAAACGTATTTTATTTATAAATTATTGATTTTCTATTTAAAGTATGGATTCATGTATATTTAGACGGGCGATTGATGAGCAGAACCGCAAATTAAATTATATAATGCGAAAAGTGCGATAACAAATAACGCGGCGGCCGTCAATAATGATGTTACGTCACTACGCCCACTTGAAATTGTTTTTACATTGAATAATACCGTATTTTCTGCAGAAACATTTACGACGCCCGTTTAGCATAAATGACGCAAGTTTTGACTGGTCAGGAGAAAATCTGCTTGATAAAATTTCCGGTGCAACTAATGCGCAGCCAGCGTTACAGTAAATACATTTGACAAGAATTTTCGGCCCCAATCGAGGATTATAGCGCATTTACAAAAKGGACGCGTTCGTTTTGACGTCAGCGCAATCAACCAAAACACAGAAATGTCTCCTTGAGAGAACTCATCTTGGCACCCTTCCATCTGCGCTCGCGGCAGCCAAATCGTACCTTGAGTGCAGGATTTTTCCTCTAGTTCACCCGACAACAGTACGCTAAATAATCTCTTTGTCCCTAGGCTCATGAAACCAAGCGGTCGCAATCGAAAAAATCCTGCTGTTTCCCGTGTTTCCTTTTGTGGCGTTATAAATAAAACGGCCAGTAGCTATTTTCGTGCCCGTACATTGTTGTGGTGCGTTTTCGAAAACGAAAACATGATTTCACGCGTGAAAACATTAATTTCGCTAATTCTTTGTGCACATTACACGCTGGATGTAGTTTGCCTTTGTAATTTTGCGAACTTCAGCAAACGTGACGCTCGCAGTGTTTTTCGGCGGTTCCTTTGTGCCCCCCGAATGCTAAATTTCAGGTATAATTGTAGGCAGCGGGCACACGTAGAAATG
Source organism: Rhyzopertha dominica (assembly GCA_025024175.1). Classification (NCBI taxonomy): domain Eukaryota; kingdom Metazoa; phylum Arthropoda; class Insecta; order Coleoptera; family Bostrichidae; genus Rhyzopertha; species Rhyzopertha dominica. The sequence continues at coordinate 23,940,800 of QCXZ01000086.1, read as the reverse complement.
ATGCGATCATTTGATGAAACTACGGACCGTGGTCACGGGACCTTGAGTTTGCCAAACTATGTACTCAGCTAATTATGTAGTAATTGTCTTCAAATTTGTTTTAACGGAGAATATGTATAGGTGTTCTAGACGGTTCCGCATTTTGAAACGAAATTTACATACCGCGTTTGTTTGGTTAATGCAGCTTATTTCTACATGGGAATGGAAAATGCACAGGGTGTTTATAACACACGCAGATCGCTTGACGTAAAATTTAATTTCGTCTTCTTAAAATTTGAATTTTCGTATCTCTAAATTTTACGTATTTACGTATTACGCCCAATGAAATCTGTTTGAAAATGTTATCTCTTATTTAGAGATCATTTTTAAGACCATATTATGATCCGCTGTGTATTCTTCTACTATGTTTAGAGGGCAGTAAATAAAATTTTGAGATGCTGCATGGATATCGCATCTCCTTGAGTTGAGAGATCCTGTCCATGGAACGTTTGTTTTCTTCATTTTTTGACAAAACAGAAATCTGTTTCTGGATATAAAAATTATTACGAGCATAAGTGGATAACGAAAAGTGTTTTCTATTGAAGTTAAAAAAATTATGCTGCAGGAGGGATGTTCAAATAGACTGGTGAATAGATCAGATTATACACTGGGGAGCATAACTATGGCCCCACCTTAAATTATCAGTTTTTCTTGGCTAAATGCCAACGTAATTTAATGTTATTTACAAGAATGAATACTCTGTTGTAACAATTGTGTTAAAATGCCTGGAAGGTATCTGAGTGACATGGAAAAAGGTAAAATCTTGGCCTTTTTTGGGAAAATGTAAACCTCGAGTTAAACCATGTAATCTTTTTTAATTTTAGATTATCTTTTCTGATAAAAAAAATAATCTTGATTGTTATTGACGAGATTTGAGGAGAGAACCTGAGTATCTTTCAAAACGAAACTGGAGGTGGTACGTTAATGGTATGGGGTGCCTTTACAAAGGCAGGCGTTTTAACATTGACAGTCGAGAGTACATTCAAGTTCTCGAGACAAATTTATTGCCTTTTTTAAATAACAATTACGAACGAGATTTCATTTTCCGACAAGAGAATGCGAGGATTCATGTCAGTAGAGAGTCGATGGTTTGGTTTGCCAACCAAAATGTAGAATTGTTAGAGTGCCCTTCTTCTTCACCTGACATGAACCTAATTGAAAACTCATGGGGTATCTTAGTTCGACGAGTATATGCTGATAACCGACAGTATGCCACCATAAATGAACTCAAAAATTCATTTGAAGAGGTTTGGGCCAATTTGGAATCAAGAATATTAAATGATTTGGTTTGCATTTGACGAAGAAAAACTTAAAATTCGGGATGGGGTTATAGTTATGCTCGCTAGTTTATAAAAAACACGAACCTTTCATTTTTCAGGGACCTACATTTATTTATGGAACACACAGAAACCAGTGAAATAATCTACCCAGCTAAAATACAAAAATTTTTGGATTACGATGAGAAAATTGTTTTAGCTTTAGGAAACAACCTTTCAGGAGTGTATATTTTGGTACAGATAGCTTCATGTCTCTGAGATGAAAAGAAAACATGGTTTCTGGACCTAACTAATTATATTCTCCTGAATGGAAATACCATGTCGTTTGCATGTTGCTGTGTCGACATTTCAGAAGGTGGTGCTCTATTTTCCACTTTTCTGGCAATTTTGGAGATCTTAATATAGGTACCTATATTCATAAAAATAATTTTGATAACAAAATATTCTTATAGCTATAATAAAAAAGCTGTTTGCTGGAGAGCTTAGTACAGTGCTTCTTTATCATAGATTTTTTCATTCTCAGATATCAAATATACAATAATGATATATAAAAATAACACGATACCGTCCTCTTCCTATCCTAACTAAGGTTTGAGTAAAATTATATATTTTTCTCAAAATCCCAGATTGCGCTACTAGAGTAGCTATCAACTCAAAAATTTTAAACAGCAAGAAAGTCATTGTAAACCTCATCCAAAAGCTACTTCCATTATCTAAATCAAATATTCTCTTCCAAAAGGCGAAGCGTTCTTAAACTGAAATGCTCATAACCTTTGACTTTATCGTCATACAGAAAATTTTAATCTCATGCATATACAAGAAATACTGAAAGGAAATTATATATTTGCCTCTACTGGACGCAAAGCAACTTTAATTTTAATAAGCATTAACGCTGAAAAAGTATGTGGTATTTAGTAAAAGAAGAAAACATGCCATTTTAGAAATTGCGGGAAGTTCGATTTATATAGAAGGTGACAGATAACTTTTCGAAATCAAAATCCCACATGTCTTTATGGTAATGTCGAATATGCGTTTTAGAATTAATGTAATCAGTGTAAAATGAGTAAATCGTGACTGTTTCTGATATATGTATTAGGTATTAGTATGCACAATGGATAACAGCCTGTGAGTTTAAAACAACGTTTTTGTAGCGAAAGTGGAACTTACAATGTCGTCTTGATTTTAAGGGGATTAATTCTAGATTATGGGCTAAATGAGCGGAATTTAAAAAAATAGCAAGAATTCATCATGTTTTGCTTTTGAACGAAAAATCATCTTTAAACAAAAAACTTGTGTATCGTTATGCAATTTTGTGGTGAATTGCCAAGCGTATTTTTCGTAAATTTTTCGCATTAACTTCGTAAAAAGAAATTAATGTTTTTAAAACAATATGCACGTCTTGAACACGTGGGATAACTTCTACTTGCCGTTGTAATGCGTTTCTTTTAAAACGCGTATACGTATGGTCACATAAAAAGGTGTAAACGAATGGACGACAACGTTAAAAAAGACACGACGTTAACATCCACGTGTTTATTTATTAGTGATTCCGTATTACTGTCAACTTCCTTGCTATACCACTGGAAACTCATCGTGATGGCTTGATATATACGAGGTGAACGCCAAAAGTTCTCGGCCTGACATAGTTGCTGATATTCTATCAGGATGAAATTTTGACATTTTATAACTACATATCTTAATAGGGTGTGGAAACAAAATTAGAGACTCGCGTCAAATAGTTTTTAATTGTCAGCACTTTGAAATTAAAGTATCCCGAAAATGTCGCAGGTGATGAAAGGACTTACAAAGCCATTTTGGAAGAACTGATACTAAGTGACCGAGTTTAAAGGTCAAGGTAGTGGTAGAAATAACCAATCTTTCCAATACTACTGTTCGCCAAATCCTCCATGACTATTTGGGCATTTTGGGCAAGATGGGGTTCCCAAACATCTTTCGGAGATTCAGAAACAACGTCGTCTTGAGTGTGCTCGATCTTTTTTGGAAATGTGTAGAGCTGATTTGAACTATTTTGGCTCATTTTGAGAACAAACCTAAGGAATTTTTTTTAAGGGATTGAATTGTAAGAAGTGCATTGAAGTCAAGAGAGATGACCTCTTTCATTGTTAGGTCAGGAATTATTGGCGCTTACCTCGTATGTTATTGTAAAGTAATCATGGACCGCTATTTTTGTTGTAAAGCATCGACAAGTTTGTTCCCTACCCTCAGTAATTTTTGTTCTAGTAGGAATGTGATCCCATTCATGTACACGATGTACTCGAGAGATATGTTGTTAATTTTCTGATTACACGTATCTTTGCTGAGATCTAAGGCTCTTCTAACATCGTTCTAGAGACTGATAAAGTTAAAGAAACTAATTGTCACGGCGCGTCATATGACTGCTGACGAAAACATGTGAACAAGATCCAAGGTGCAGAATCTTCGGAAATAAACCCGCATCTTTCGATCTGAAATGAAACCGTGGGCACTCGGTAGTAGGTTGACACGAATCTGCATAATATTTGGATTCTTTGGAAGAACCATCGGCTGTCGACATAACTCTTTGTATGTGTATCAACCGGTTCCGCGACATTGCTAATGTATTTTTTTCGATTCCCCGTTCAACATCCGGTTAGCTAGGCGTCGATATTACCCAGAGCAACTCAATTCAGGTAGGGGGGAGAAATTGAGTTTCGCTCATTTAGGGGAGCACGCAGTCCTTGAATTTTCCTTTGAAGTCGTCAAAGCGAAGCGTAAATTCCTCTTCCCGTTCTTTGCCTAGCGACGTTTGGTGGATGTGGAATGTGCACGACTGGACGGCTTGTTTTAAGGCATTAAGTGGAACATAACCTCGAGCAAGCTCGTTTCACCAACAAACACGCACCAAATTGCCCCAAATCGCGAATCCGACCGGCGAAACTACCTTTTGGGTTAATCACTACCCCCTGCCGTTTGTTATTTGCCTCTCTAATTAGAGATTGCTTTAAATGTTAAAAGGGAAAGACGAAACAGGCCGCGCGGTGTTTTTTCCAGTTTAATAATAAATGCAAATGATGATATTTTGAATTTAGCACTGTATTTATTAAAAGTCAAAATGTATTGAAATAACGAAATGTAATTTATGGTGATATGATGTTTAAAACAGGGACTGTTTTACACATATGAGAACTTATACCGCCACAATAATTAAGAGACCTGAATTAACTTTAAGGGCAGACTAACCACAACTGAAAAAGTCCAAAGAAAGAACAGCAACAGGCCCTGACTATCAAATTAAAAGTTTTGGAAATGATTGATGAAAATTCACCTAATAATTAAAGACTATAAATTCCATCCGTATCACGTGCAATTAGTCCAAGCTTTAAGAGACCGATTATCCTAAAAGACTAGCTTTATGTATTTTTTTTGCGAGAAAACCAAAACTTGGATGCCAGATTATACGATAACATTTGTTTCTCAGATGAAGCTACATTTTCGTAATAGGCATTACTGTACGCTACAAAATTTTCGTTGGATTTGAGGGGTATATTTTCAAACCATCTACTGTACAAATGTGTGGTTCATTTTTAAGAAACATTTTATCAACAAGATGGGACAAAAATTGGACTTAATGTAGCCCCAGAAAGAATCACTCCCTTAAGTCTGCGAGCCAAAAAATGTCAACAGCAACGTGTGAATGAGCTCCATTCTGTTGAAACCACATGGAACATAGCAACAGCAATTCATGCGTTTCTTCTCTTAACAACTAGATAATATATGATTTTAGGAAAAAAATCTTTAACAAAAGTTCTTTTTTCTGTTACAAAAGGGTTAAAAGTTTAAAAATCACTACAGTAGTTGCCAGAAAGCTAGTTATATCTGAAAACTGTTTTGCTCAGATCCTTGAGGCTAATGAATTTTGATTACGCTTCCCAAGAATAATAATCGTATCGAGCAAATTGCAGTAGATTTGTTAACAGCTAAAGTGATTAAAACACATCTAGGTTTAAAATAATAATTATATCAAGTTATTAAAAATTAAAAGGCATCAAAAATATTTTTCGAATAACTTCGTACTGGTTGTACTGGTCCCTATTACGATTATTGAGTTGCGGAAGAAATACTTTAACTGAATTCATCTATCATGATATTTGATTGTTAAATTTAAAGTTGTTTATATACCCATAGAAGTTGATAATTCTTCCACGTGAAAGATATATTTCACCGCCTAAATATACCCAAAGGTGTTTTACTAAGTAAGTTTTACCGTAAACAATAGCAAATACAGTTAACGCTTTATAGATGTGAAAGGGCGCACGTTTTTATAAAAATGCTTTTTTATCTACAAAATTGTATATCTCTAAAGGGCTTGCATGTCGGTTAGATACTACCATAGGCGGAATAAATAATTCAATATATAACGCGCGCCTACTCCTATAAAAAGCAGACTTCTGGAGCGAATGGAGGTGACGACTGGAAGGTAATACACACAACAGGCTTTTCGCAATTCATATGGTTGACCAAAATAGTACTGGGCAAAGGTATAAATTCCTTTCTTTTATAAAGGAATTGATAACTGAGGTTAAATCTCACTATCATTATTATGAATGCAAATTCATAAATGATGCAAAAGTAGCAAGTAATAGTTCATGTCGAGAGAGATAGCAATAATTTGTGGTGCTACTCTTAGTAAATTGGAAATCAAGTATTCTTATTCTTCTTCGTCTATTAAAAAACAATTGGGAATATACTATGAGCTTCTAGCGATCGTAAAACGCAATTATCATGGTTTGAGGCGAGACAAAATTCAAAACTAGTGCCCATCTTCTCAACTATAAAGCTGCTACGTTGGGCTTCTGTTTGCTGTTTTCCAGTATTGTCGGTGATTATAAATAAACCATGAACCGCCTACTACTAACCTGAGCTTCTCTGCGAGGACTCCTAATTAGATTACGTCATCTAAATCGATGTGTCCAGCAATCTGAAAAAGCATCACTTACTATCGCATGATGGATAGGCACATATAAACTGCATCTATATTATGTAGAGACGTCCGATAAATATATCTTGATACATGGTTCTGGCTGTGGAAAAGGGTGATTAAAACAGATCTTTAACAATAACGATAAGATAAATAGCCACTGATGAGGTATGAGAGGACTTTTTCTGTGTAGAATAGCTTGGTCGTAATAAACCACAAGGAATTCTAGGCCGAGAAAGGTGTCCGGATTTCAACCTGAATTGATGTACTTGAACATGTCTGTCGAATTAGAAAAACAGTCCGTTAGGTTGATATAGTATTATTATGGCGGGTGTTAATTTAGTACTCGGCGCAAGCGACTAAATTGTCGCATGACCATCGAGACGCGCGGTCTAGCATTGTCGTGGAGGATTGGCTCTAACTTATTGATTAATGCTGAACATGTCGAAGGGCTTTATCGCAATCGATCAGCTGTGCTGAATGTGGAAGACGTTTTTTTAACGCATTTATGGAGCTTTTTTTGCTTTTCAAACTTTATTTAGATGAAATGAAGCTGGTCAGACTCAATTATTGCTTTCAACTGATCGTTTCTCTTCTTCAAGGTTCTCTACCTCCACTACGATTTTTTTTACTTCAAAAAAGAGTTTCCTTGCTTAAATTCTCTTATATTTTAATTTGTTTTAAGCCCAAGTTATACCAACTTTGAGTTAAAACGTTAAGAATTTACTTACGACAGTTTTTAACTTCCCCAGATGATACAATTGTTTTAAATCTGTTACATGTTTAAGTATTTAAATCCTGTAAATAATGCTCAATGCTAACTCAAATGACTATTTTATTTAAAAAAAGTAACAAAATAATTGTGCCTGCTTTAAAACCGTAATATTTATCAGGAACTGGTACATCAAATGCCTATTATACTAGTTGTTTACTTTTCCTTTTTCTAGTCGTAGACATTCTGCTAGAATATAACGTAAGTGACCGCAATTACAACATGAAAGTTTAATGATTGACATGGTGCAGCACAATTACTTAGTAGTAACACACTATCGCGCTGCATAGATAATATCTATTAATTATATCGTATATGCATATCACCAATGTTATTATCAAGACCGGTGCAAATGGACAATACTAAATCTATTACGACAAAACTTCCGAGAACTCGAGAAAACTAGTAACCATCGAGGTTTCCAAAATACTTTCAATTATTTAGTATAGGTAAATAAATCGCAACCAAGTTAACAGTTTAGTTGTAGTTGTCATAATTGTACAATAAAAGTAAGTAGCATGGATGCAAAATGTAAACTTAGTTATTCGAAGTGCTACCAACTCACAAAATAACAAAACTTTAGGATTGTAGTTTGTATGTCGATCGCTATTACGTGAAATTACCGAACTTAATGTACTTTTAAAGTATCGATACTTTGCAGTAGAAGATTCCGAACCGAAAAAGCGATACTTACGCCGCTCTGGAATTGCAAAAGTAGTGATAACATAAAACAAAATATCCATGACTGCTTCTTTGCATATTTACCACCAACAATAAAAAAACCTAACCAATGTTTACGAAACAGCAGAAAATGGTTTCTACGGGACGGCTAGTATATTAAAAAGACATTGGCACTGCGATTTGCTCCATCGTGTTACGAAAACTTTATATCCTAACTTCTTCAAATTCCAAGTCGGTCAACTCTCGCGACTCGAGTTTTACGTTTCTTATGGTCTCATCACGCGAAAGTACGAACCACGCAATCGGTATTATTAAGACTTGTGAATTCAAGTAGATATCGTCCTGCCAAGAAGAGTACACAAGGAACTTTTACCTTATAAAGAAAGTAAAATGGAACCTTCAGATTATTAGTTTAAGCACACAATTACATGTGAGTTACTGTAGCTTTTGTGTGCGTGTGCTTAAGTATAGAAAGTAGATAAGAATTTAGATGGCAATGCCATCTGTCAGCATCACACTGACATGATGACAAAGCCACCTAGCTGCCATTATGGGATCTATTTCCTAAAGGAATTGACCTGCAGCCTGACAAATTGGCATGCACCTGCATACTTCAATTTGACAGCAGGCCCCCACGGCACTTATAGAAAGTAGAGTTTGTGTTACCGATGCAAACAAATGTGGAGTTACTAAGTCTATTAAATGTGGAATAGCATAAATTGTGAAGATTATGAGCAATGTAACTGGACGACCTAAAAACGGGAATGCCAGAAATGGAAGGAAGTTATATAAATGCGGTTGGTTATCTTTTAAAGCAAGTGGCGGAGAGGTGCAGAAATTTAAATGGAGGTTTTATCATATATTTTTAAATTTGTGGTGGAAAAACTATCCTCGAAGCAATATAGTTTTTACAATTGATCCGGCGAAACTGGTCTTCTTGTGATGGTGTAGCCTGAAAAAGCACGGATTACCTTCCTTGCTTGCACAAATGCAATGTTCCAACACAAAATAAGGCCACTTGTAGTTGGAAAAATGTTTGGATGGCAATTCGTTTGTCCCTCAGGTGAAACATTACAATGTATCTTTCTTTTTAGGAAGTGTTTTAGTTCAAAAAGGTCTTCCTCCTTACCCACCCCATGAATCAGAATTTTATCCACATTACTAGGCTTTTCTACACATCAACCTTCAACCTTCAAACCATCAAACTTCTCTCCTCAATAGTAGCTTTTAAATTTCAAAACGTACCTGTGTTTATAAAGATACGATAATCAAAAGTGTAGATTAATCATGTACCTATGACTCTACCAAGTATCTCATTTCCGAGTTCCTATGTAGCTAAAGTTAAAAAATAAGAATTCAGTTGTAAGTGTCGCTTCAACACCATGTATCTCGGAAACAGTAAGGCTTAAAAAGGAAACTTGTCATCTTATTGTAATCTTAAAATAACTCCAAGGAGTTTAGGGGCACGTTGTATTAAAAGAAAAGTTAGAAGACTCGAATGCTGGTAAAATGACACTGGATGACACGTGATTTTCTCGCAAGACTAGAATATAACTGCGATTGGAGTCGAAGTCGAATAGATCGGGAATGTATCAAGGCACGGCAGCTGCGGCATCGGCGAGGAAAAAGTATTTTACGTCTACCCAGTCGCCATGTGATGCAAATAGCAAAAAAAAACGATGCTCGTACACACGCTACTTCCCGTTTCGTAAACTGGCTTGCCAGCTAGACCCCTTTTGTAAATAAACTCCTGCCTGAAGAAAACGGCACGGCGTAAACATCTAGAACCGATCCCGGGCAACGTAAGGGCCGATTAATCGTCCATGGTAATTGTCCTGGTAATAAAGCGGCACGTGCGTCGAGTGTGTGCACAGGGTGGATTGACATCGACGCCGTGGCGAGGCCGGGTGCGGGCGGGGGCCGGGTAACCCGACGCACTTGGCAGTTTCGTCGCTCCTTAAAAGGTATGGGGCACTTGAGAAGGGGTCTGCCAGTGCCGCACGCACCGACAACGGTGCGATGCCGGCCGGAACACATGTCGGTTATCTCGGTGCACATGGCTCTTCCGCTGCTGCGGCAGAGGTGACTAACCGCCGGCGGCGGCGGTGCACGTCGCCGGGGTGCCGCCGCCGCAGACGGCTTTCCGCCAGGACCTGCAGCTCCCAGTTCAAATTTAGTTCACGCCAACACCCTGCCGTTTGCATTAACTATTTTCTTAATCCGTACATCTCTTAAAAACAAACTCACCCCACGGACAAAATATGAAAAATGCTGTGCATCTTGTCTTTTTAAATATAAAGTAGAAATTCGTGGCTTTTTTTTGAGTCGAGAACAGTGCTCTCAACTATTTCTATACATGCTTAGGACGCATGCGCTTTTTATGTAAATGTTGCGAAAATTCGCCAGTAAAACGAATATCTATTCTTATACTTTTAAGAAACACCGCCTCACTGATTACTACCATGGAGAAATGGTGGCGGTCACCAGTATTTGACGTTTTTAACGTGGGTGGAATTCCGATGTCTGTGAGACGAAGGTTCGTTTCTCACGTGCCCTAGCGAAATCTCATCAAACATTTTTCCGGTATTTTTCAACTGCGTCTTGAACAACGGCGGCAGCAACGTGAGTCAACCGTGCAGCCGGCGTCGCCGACGTCGCTTGGACGTCCGCTAAGGCCCGGACCGCCGTAGCGTCATGCCCGCAAGCTGCACACGTGCCCAAAGCTATCTTTAGCTCACGGCCCCTTACATAGTTTTTGTGTTTGGTTTTCCTGGCACTGATTCTGCACAACTCGGAAACTTAACGAGAATGAAATTTCACACCGCAGCCGCCAACCCCGACAGGCCAGCAAACCCTGCAGATAGTATGCCGCCAAATGGGCAGGGTGCGATATTTTTTGTTCTTGTCCCTGAAATCCGAACGCTGGTTTAGATGGCGACATTTTCAGGAAGTTTTACTAAGAATCTGCCATACTAAGGCACATTAGGATGTTATACCTTGTAAAAGGTACACCAGACCGTAGAAATTATATCTTCTCTTAGATTCCCTTCACTGTRCGATCTGTATGTGCAATATAGACAACATTGTGTATCTTGTTAGTGAAACTGTGTATACCATTATCTATGCTGAAAACATTCTACGGGTTTTTTACAGGGTGATTTGCATAAGCACCGATACAGAGCAGTGATTTAACGCAACTTACCTATATACTAAGTTGCACCCCTGAGTAGTTGTTATAGACCTTCAAAGTAGGGTTTCAAATTTCGCAAAAAAAAATCGATATCTCACTTATACTTGAACCTAAAAGAACCAAATTTGGTACACGTTGTGAGTGTACCAAAAACAGTATTCGAAAGTAATTAGAGCTCAATTGGAGCATTTGAAAGGGTTAAGGGATGATGCACCTTTAAAACATGACGGATTTTTTTAACATGTTGGCGGACACGTATTGTAGCTGTGTTATTTAAAATAAACGTCGGACTTGACAATCAGGTAAAAAGTTGAAATAAGACTACTTTAATAAAACAAAATATTGGCAAACGATTCTCTATGAGGGATCAGGAAATCTTCTCCGATATTTTCAACACTTCTGCCGTTTACTTCACAGAAACCTAATACTAATAACATGTCAACTTGTTCGCTAAATGAAAACTTCCAGGCCATTTTCACAACACTAAATTAATTTAGTGTTCAATTTACCTGATGTCAAGTCTGACGTTTAATTTCATAGCGATCGTTTGGATTTTGGATAATTTCAAATAGTTTACAATACATGTTTTTTAGTTATTCAGCTTTGTCTCGAAGTACTGCTCTGGTTCTTCTAAGTTCAAGTATAAATGAGTTGATTTTTTTCGAAATTTGAAACCCCACTTTGAAGKGGTACAACTTACTATATATTAAAATGCACGTCTATACTGTGCTGTCTGCACCGCAACCAACTGCAGATAGATCATTATAGCTCATCAGTGCAGTTTAGGTCTAGTGCAGACAGCACGGCATATGCCTATATAACAAAGCAATGGTCACTTCCTTTAGGAAATAGTTCCCGATAAGGCAGCTAGGTGGCTTTGTCATCATGTCAGTGTTATGCTGACAGATGGCACTATATTTTGGATTCCCCTAGATGCCCTTGCTCTGTGTCGCTGCTTATGCGAATCACTCTGTGTATTCGTTATCATCTCGTCTTCTAGTTCATCATCCGTCATTACCTCTATCATCTCAATTAAGAGTTTGGGCTACTTACTACATGAGACCCAAATTTCGACCACAAACAAGGACGAGTTAACTAGCTACACCGACGATTTTGCTGTCGTGGGGGTGAAAACCCAAATAACGTGGTTGCTTACAGTGACAGAATAGAAGCTGCGATAGTACGAATTCTTGATATTTAGTTAAAATATGCGTGAACCAGCAAACTGCAGCCGGATGTCGGTTTTTACAGATGTGTAAGGGAGGTTGTTGCGGTTAACCATGAGTTGTTAGAACGGAGACGCTTGGCGAAGAAAAAACATAACGGGCATCCTGCAAATCTGCAGGAAATTCTAACTACCTATTTCGTGGAACCTTCCGAATTGTGTCGGGTATCAGAAAACGGGAATCGTCCTGCCGTCCGGGAGTCTGGGTCAGACAACGTGGAAGTAAAGAATCTTTCGGCGTCTGTCGCCGTCTGGCCGTTCGAGTCGTAGAACATACCTGCTCGTAAACTTACGAGGACGGGCACACGCCAGCGTCAGGCAAAACAACGGTGTCGAAGCTCGCGGCGAGGTGCGGGACCAAGGGGGAAGGGGTCCCGGCAGGAGGGGACTTGGCGCCCAGCATCCCTGTCCGTAAGTGCGTCTATAACCAGCGTCCGCAAGAGCCAACGACGCCGCGGCCGACGCTCTAGGTAAGAGAAATCGCCCGGATAGCGCAGATTTATTTTGAAACTGACAATTATTTTTGGGAACATATTTTGGGGTGTATTGCATGCATCGCGTGAACGCGCAACGCTACTACTCTAGTGTGTGTAAGTTAGCAAATGAAGACGGTACCGCAATGGCACGATCCTGCATGTGAGTGCACTTTATTAACACGCCGTGCTTCCTATCTCGAACGGGGCCCACGCGAGGGTGCGGATCTCTCGGGGATGCACAGCTGTAGACGTCTTGGCGGAAATCCGGCGGCCGATGCACTCAAGCGCCCCTCGTCTTAAATCAACCCCGGTGAGGTAATTGAACGCCGCGTCGGAAAAATCGCGCGATAAAAATTTATTAATCTCCCCTTCGTTTCGATTTTGTTATGTGTTATGCACTTATTCATAAGTGGAGATAGACAGATTGCCAAGGTCCGTGAGATTGTATCGCGTAAATTGTTTCTGCAATTCGACGTTTTCTTATCTAAGTATTGTGTCGGTATACGGCGGTCGTTCGAATTAGCGTAATTTTTCGTTGGGTGTGCGGATTCAACAAACTTTACTCTGGCGGCGGAAGGAAACGGGCGTCCTGGTTAATTTTCAATCTGAAACCTTGAATCTATGTTGGCATCTAACAAATGGCGGCTTGAGTAATGTTTTGGCACCGTTCCATCATTAATCGCCGGTGATTCCGGATCGAGAAATTAAAAAAAAAACGTAGAAGCCTGAACGGCGTCTTCAAAGTTTTTGGTTGTCGTCGTGCATGTTCCTGTTTGTGCCCCCGGAGGTGAACGGTCTTCTTGGGTGAAAGCGACGTTTATAAAGTCGCTTTCGGCGGGTTTTACCCCACGCGTCTTGACTACCCGCGCCAGCTGACTTTAGCGGCGTAGATACCGACGTCGAGCGCGATTGGCTGTAATCTTGTGACGTAACTAACGAATATCGACCAATCCGAAGGCAACGTCGGTGGCGGGTATCAGCGTATCATCTCAGCTTGGCACGATCCCGGTGCAGGGGACTGTGGTAGTTCTCTCGTGGTGAGCTAAACGCCTCTTTCCTTTTAAACGGTGCCCGGTGATGTGACTTGCATGACGGATTTTTACCACTGGTCTTTCGGTAAGTCTCCGACTTATCTATGCAAATTGGTTCGCCCTCGTAAACTCTTAACCTCATCTTGACACAGCGCGTCCGCATAATAAGAGACGTCATGTTTTTGTATGTTAATAAATCCTTTGCGCTATTGTACTGCACGAGAAGCGCCAATGCCGGTCCTAACACTTTTGTTTTCGCTCGTGAAATTTTTTTCTAATGGCCACGAGTGTCAACATGAATTTCACCGTTTCGAATTTGCGCATATTACACGATGCGACTAATTGAGTATCGTCGAGGGAAGTCCACGAATCATCGCGAGTACACACGTATGGACGGAATCGGTTTGTTTGTTACTATATATACATTCAGCATCGTATTATCGATCAATTAAAAATAGTTTACTACAAGCTATATTTAACAAAAAGCGTTCCCTTTCTAACATTTCTGCTGTAAATGACACCCTCAACCCTCTTCAGCGACGGGAATGCGTGGGCGTACCGGCGATTCAAACACGTTAATCCCCGCGAGGGGCGGTGGAACTTGAAAATTTCAACCGAGTTGCGAAATAATGTATAAGGCGAAATTGGGGAGGCGGTGGGTGGCGTTACCAATATACAGGTAAAGCGCCCTTGTAGCGTAGGAGGGACACGCGCCGGCCTTGGTTGCCCTCAGCAATCGATCCACTCCTACCCCCTTTTGAATCGGGTCACTGTGTTTGCGGGTGGCCCCTTTACTGCATTATTACACGTAAATTAAACGTGTATCAAGTCGGATGCATATCTGCGGTGGGTATCGTCGGGGGTGTGATGCCAACGGACCGCGCGCACAACGCCGGGGTGCTCCCCCCGACGAAGGTTGGCACGTTGGGGGCTACTGCTTTATAGTCGATCGAGTCTATACGATCGGGCAATTAGAGTTCGCTTCCATATCATCACTACAATATACCGTCCTAATATGCTTTCAAATTTGTCCCTACGTGTTCGTTTTGACCGTTTTACTTCATAAGACTCGTTGTTTCAGGTTGTACTGCGCTGACAACAGTACAGTACGAATAATCAGTTTATTACAACGTAGTACCCGGCAGGCGCCACCATCAGTACTAGTCACGGGTTTAGTAACAAGCATTTCAAAATTGCTGCCATGGGTCGTAAAAAAATCCAAATATCCAGGATTACAGATGAACGGAATCGTCAGGTATGTCGCTTAACAACCGTTCATTTGTCCTGCCACTACTCGTCTTTCTTCCGTTTTAGGTGACCTTTAACAAGAGGAAGTTTGGTGTGATGAAGAAGGCTTATGAACTGTCGGTTTTGTGTGATTGTGAAATAGCTCTGATAATATTCAGCAGCAGCAACAAGCTTTACCAGTATGCCAGCACCGACATGGACAAGGTGCTCCTGAAGTACACCGAATACAATGAACCACACGAGTCGCTGACCAATAAAAATATCATAGAGGTACATCAACTCCAGCAGCAACTGTGGCTAAATATTTGGCTGATGCAAATACCGATAACTGTGTTTTGATTTCGGCATATCTGTTTGAAATTATTTGAGTCCCAAGACCCTTATTCTGAATTCAACACTATCGCGTGATCGTGATCACTGCACTTTAAATCTTTATGTCACCTTTGCATGTTTTCCCCCACGTGGACACGTCTGATCGGATACATTCCGTGAAAGTTATTCGACAGACAATGCCATCTAGCGGTGCCAACAGACAGCACCATTTAGCGGTAGAAGTAGAGCATGGAATGTATTTATTATATTTTAATATTAAATAAATATAGGTCCTGATTCGGGTCTAAAGGCCGTCGTTGGTTGGAATTGTTTCTTAACGTTTCGCTAGCACGAGCGGCAAGCTTCTTCAGAGGTAGTCCACATCCAGCACCGGAGATGGAAGGACCTCTGAAGAAGCTTGCCACTCGTGTTAGCCAAGCGTTAGGAAGAAATTCCAACCGACGACGGCCTTTAGACCCGAATCAGGGCGACAGTTCATCACCTGGCCGCGAAAGCCTTAACCAATTCGTAATAGGTAATCATGCCCAAAAAACTGCAAAGTTCCAATTTATACCGTTTTTAAGTACCAACAATAAAAAAATTCGTGAAAACCTGATACCAGCAGTGTGGTGTGTGTGATTAAGCAAAACTTACTATTTGTGAGAATATTCCAAAGAATCAGATATCGTCGTGTTTCATGAAGCAACTGGCATCAGACATGTCCACGGGTGTATCGAAGATACGGTCAACACACATCTTTTTTTTAACAATAATGACTTCCCTTTAAGTAATTATTGTTAAATTCAGAATTCTGGGCTTTTATGGCATTTGTTGGCATAAAAGGTCGACCATACTGCCAAACAGAGCTCGCTTGTTTTACTGCACGTACATGAATGCTGTGTGTAATCCGTGGCTTTCCCACTAATCTCTTTGGCAGTGTATGCCGACTGTATTGCTTTTACGTTATAATTTTTATTAGTTATCGATTTACTGCATTCGCCTGTTATTCGCACTGGTTGTTGCTTATAAGATAAGAGAAAAACATAATGTTGCATTAGATGTGTGACTGTTGTTATATGTGCGTGTGTGAATGTGTGCTGTAAAAGCCCCAGAGGCTGCCTATCTCCATGAGCTGGTCCACTGACACTTGCAGGCACTTAATAAGAAGGAGCACAAGAACGGAGTTATGAGTCCSGACAGTCCGGAACCTGAGACCGAGTACCAACTGACACCACGTACCGAGGCCAAATACAGTAAGATCGACGAAGAGTTTCAAATGATGCTCCAACGCAACCAGATCAACGGACAGAGGGTAAGAATTTCTCTTTAAAACGTATGCCTGCGGTTGGCCAGCCGTGGATAGGTCCACTAACACAGGCATACTCATTAAAAGAATTTAATATCGCAACAGTGCCCTTCAAATTATTGTACTTCCTCAGGTTGGTATGGGTGGATCGAACTACTCGCAGCCGGTTTCTGTCCCAGTCAACATAAGTTATGGTGACACAGCGTTACTTCAAACTAGTCCACAGATGGCGCACACGAGCATCAGCCCCCGGCCATCGTCGTCCGAGACGGATTCTGTTTACCCAAGCGGTGGCATGCTGGAGATGAGCAACGGGTACCCCAACTCGACATCTCCCATCGGGGGCTCTCCTTCGCCAGGTCCGAGCCCTGGACCTGGCTTGAGCTCGTCGAAGCAGTCGCATGTTAAGCAGCACTCACCAGGACCACGATCCAATCTGAGAGTCGTCATACCGACACCTCTGGGGTCCAGCGTGACTCAGGATGAGGTTTCTTATGGAGAAGTAAGTACAGGATGATTGTAGTGTAGTTTGAATGTTTAGCTGTTTGGTCGTGGTATAGCAAAAAAAACCCAGTTTGGTACTTGTCAGCAGTAGTGTATATTACAGCATAATCGGACGCAATCCACATTGAATACTCCTGTGGTGGCATTGCAGACACCCGGGCTATCCAGTTACCCAGGCAGCCTGAGCTCGTTCGCTGCGCAGGACTTCAGCATAGGTCCAGATATGGGTCTAGGGCCGATATCATGGAGCAACCACCAGATACCGACTTCATTGGCGGCCCACTCGAGTGGTCTGCCACACCTGGCAGTGTCCAGCAGCACACCGCCGCCGGCGTCCTCTCCGCTACCAGTAAAGATCAAGAGCGAGCCTATATCACCTCCCCGTGACCACCACCCACATCTGAGTACCAGCATCCACCACTCTCACGTGCACAGCCTGAACCTCACCCACGGGCACCATCCGAGGCCCAGCTCAGCGGGACAGCTGACGCCGACTCCGGGCAGCGTGACCCCAACAAATCTACCTTCGCCAMCGGGGCCGCCGGCTGCCGACTATGACAACGTTCCCATGCKGAAGCGATCACGCCTTAATGATGGCTGGCCATCCTAGAGCGTGCGAGAGACACGCCCAGTGCCATAGTGATAGCGGAATCGTGTGTTTCCTATTGCCAATCGTCATCCAATGTGATAGACTGCAAGTTATTGACGATGATTTAAAATTTTGCAGGGCTGCCCGTGTGTGCTGCGGGGGCATTTAGTCATTTCGTGACGATGAAAACAGTTTTGTAGCTTGCGAGAGAGAGAGAGAAAGAGTTTGAGGTTTTTCATGCATATTAGAGTGGGTTAGTGCGGTGTGTGTTTTGTATGCGGTGGTTCCAGTCAGCGTCAGCATCATGATGTTGCCGCCAATATTTGTTTTTGTCAAATTGAAATGAAACATAATATATAGTGCCATTATTTTCTTGTAACGATAGCATCTTTTTTATAAATGTTTTTAGGAGAAATAGTATATTATTTATAATGTACACTTGTTAATTTAGTCTGATTGCGGTCACTAACATATTGAGACATGCAGGACACTATTCTTGTAATGTACTGGTGCTTTCCCCGAACCTGATCGAATGTACTCTGTCCACTGGCTGTTGGCACTTTAGGTGCGAATGTACCTATGATATGTGTGCACTTCTGTGCCCATAAATGTTGAATGTACTGTACTGCTTCCCCATCGGAACCTAGAGTGTTCATTGTTGTAGCCTTTTCAATTTGTTTGTGATTTCAGASTACGATGATATCTATTCTGTATATTGACCTACACAAAAATTATATAATTATACATTATATAATATATACATATATTTTATCTACTGTTGTGTGCACAAACCTTGCACATAGTTTTAAAGTTTATATGTCCGGGCAAACCCGGCTGTCCGTGTAGCTGCGGATGACCCTCTCTCCACTGAACTACTGTAGGATTGCCTTACTCACAGTGCCTCGACAATATGTGTACGTATCTATTTATGTACCACACCATTTGATGTCTCAGTTAGTCATTGCCATGTCCAATATCCGCCGCGGTACATCTTTCGTCAATTCCTCACAGGGTATTGCGCCATTGTATGCTCCAACTGTTTGGCCCCAACMTTACCGCTTCTTGTGCCTTCTCTCCAGTTCCCGTACCTCCCCCCACCTTCTACCCATCCCGATATGGCTTCCGTGATACACCACCTTCTCTGCCTCTCGACTAAAGTCTGTTCCATCAATGTTCTGATTGTCATTTGACACAACCTTATTTAGTTTTACGTTAAGCTGCTATTAAACCGCCTGCATCTTGAATGGACGAAATACCCAGCTACATATTGTACATATATTTTAATTGTAGCATTGCCACTGATATTTGTTCTAACTTGGTAACTATTTGTTATTGTATTTAATACAGTTTCATATCCATGGCATATATTGCGTCCATTTGATTTGGGCATTTTTTCAACATGTGCAATATTAATCTGAACGATTTATTTATCTATGATGTATTAAATTTAAACCAAATAAAATTGTTTGTTACATTTTGCAGTATGTATTTTCTAAATATAAATGTTTTCTAAATTTACCCTTACTTTTCTTTACCCCCAACAAACAGCTACTAGACACACATTGTAATCAAGTCTTCAAGTCTAATTGATTTAAAATAATACATAATTATCATTTCAGCAAATTTAATTTTTAACACATTTTGCAAATTTTTCTTTTTTTCTTTGCTTCTAGTATGTGATTAGTAGTTTAATTGTGAGTACTATGAATTTTCGGTGCAGCAAATAGAAGATAGTAGCAAAAAACAGGAAATAAAATTTCTCACAAGAAGTGTTTAAAAATATTTCTACAAAAAATTGACATCTTCGAAGTATTTCCAAAAAACTGGATTTTGACCCTGCCCACACAATTTTTATTAAATTTTGCTATTATATAGAAAATCAAATTTCTGATCGAAAAGCCCTTTTGCAATTTTTTTAATTAAGTTAATAATTTTCGAGTTACAATTTTATGTATTTTTGCTAACATTACAAGAACCGTTTGTTGATCCAAAAAATGTGTAAAGACAAAAAATTCTCAAGACCTCATTATTGATTGTATAGTATAAGAAATAAAATCATAAATGTCATTTTGACAATTGGATGTGGAAGTATTTATTCAATTTGCAGCGTTTTTTTTTTGTATGTCAATCCATTTCCATGGCAGCAAATTTTTTTTATTTTTGACCTGACCTGGTGTTTATTATTGTATGATTTCATAAAGAAAATTGTGAAAAATCGTGTTTTCAATAAAAAAAATGTTATCAGAGCACACTTTTTTAACAACATATTATGAATAATTCTGTCAAAAGCCTTGTGCAGGTCTATAAAAACAGCTAGTGATAATATAACTCTTTTGTTCAAGCATTTTTCCAAAACCTTTGAAATGTCAGAAATTAGAGAAATTGGTCTATAATTATGTAGGTTTTTAGTGTGCGCTTTTTTTTAAACAGAGGAATAACTAGCCTTTTTACACTGTTGTAGAACCAGCCCACTCTGAAAAACATAATTTATAATATGGCTTAATGGTAATGAAATCCGCCCTGCTAATTTTTTTTTAAGCAGAAGGTATAAATCTATAGACTTCGTCTTCTGTAGTTTCCAGAAGAACAAGTAAATTGGGTAGTAGTAGGTCTAGCTGTTATTTTATTTGCAACAGTGGCAACAACGTTGGTAAAATAATTATTAATAATAATTAATTATAAATAATGCACATAAGACTATTCACTTAAATAAATCTTTACATCAAATTGATGACTTCCTGCAAAACTACTCGTAGCCAATCACAAAAATTAAGCTAGTCTTATTCTGGGCTTCCATGTACAGAAGAATGTTAACTCCAAAATACGGCTGACCGCCGTCATGTTAAAACTAGATGTACATTTATTTCAGAAAACACTGTGTATGCTATTCCGTTATTCAGCGACGATTTTAACTAGACCAATATTGGAAGTTATATCTGTTTACAAATCCATTCATGCAGAGTGGCTTAGTCAGAAAATAGAATGTTGTTTGCAAAATGGCAAAAAATTGGTCATCTCCGTCATCATTGCAGAAAGTTGCAGTCTTTTAATTTATGGAGAAGGTGTACTTTGTTGAATATTTGTTTTTTAATATTCAAATAACCAACAATTGACTAATATTATTGTCCAAAGCAAGTGCATTGTTCACATAGCTAAAACATGAAAAGCTTGAATTTCATTTACAGTCAATTTTGGATATCCCGACCTTGAGATATCTTTTACATGCCCGCTTTCTTTAAATTATGCCCTTCTTGGTTTTGACCCCAAATTGTAATGAATTCTGACAATCCTTACAGTTTTTAATTTTCTATACTGCTTATGTTCATTTTAATCGTTACATCAAAATAAAGGAACATTAAATATTGCAGATAGCATTATCAGTATTCACGTCTCATTTTGACATATGGACAGCAGTGCCTAATCTTATCATATTGTGACCATGAAATTTGAATTTGCCGCCTTTTAAAAGTTAAATAATTCCAAGATAATAATTTATTTTGATTTTTGACAGTTGTAAAATAACCCTGCTTTGTTATATTGCAGCCCATTGACCCTGTTAATTATTAGCTTGTGTTTGAAATTAATAATAATGTCACAGTCTGAACAATTGATATGTTCCGAAGACTTAACTACTGATGCCGTACCTAGCCCGCCACGAGATGACCCGACAACTAAACCTGATATGCCATCAAACAGTCAATCAGCAAATAAAAAAACTACCCGCAAGAAACGCAAAATCCCACAAGGATGTAAGTTTCTATGTAAATCTCTGTATATTACTAACTCATATATGATTTTAGCACACACAAACATTGTTAACATAAATAATTCAAAAACAGTGCATGTTGGGCCAAATATCGTAATAAATTATGGTAATGAGAAACAAAATCGGAACAACATTAGGGAACCTGATAACGAAATAAAAAAATTTTTCTGTAATTGCGAACCACTAAGTCGTAAACACTTGACCTTCATATCAAAACACATTGATGAAAAGTGGAAGAAAGTTGGACGCAAACTGGGATATTCGGAAGGTCAAATGGCGCAGTTCGTACTAAACCACAAAGAACTGGGATATGAAGAGGTAAATAAACATGAAGGTCTAAAACCAGTGTATGATTGTTCTTTCTCGCTAAAGGTGATATTTCAAATGCTACTTGACTGGATACAAGATAAACCTGACGAAGCAACAGTCGGTCAACTGGCTAAGGTGTTGTGGAAATGCGAACAGCAAGAAGCTGTTGAAAGATGGCATAAGGAGATTGAGTAAACATAATTGCTTAAAAAAATGTTATGTTTTATATGCCGTAAGAACAATACCTTATTGAACTGTTTTGCAAACTATTGCTGTCATTGTATATTTATATCAAACATTACTGTACAAGTGATTAATACACATGAACTTTATTGTGATAATTTAATCAAGTTAAAATTAAATACAAGTTACTGTATATGCTATTGCATAAGCAATTATATAATTTTAACAGAATGATTTTTTTGCWAAGACATTCAGGTTGTCATTAATTAACAACAAAAAAAARAAKAAGTGGGCCAAATKTGGACCCATGAGGTACACCAAATGGTATACCACATTTCCTAGAGACGTAGTCATTGTGTGACACAAAAAACTGTTGGTTTAGTAAATAGGACTCTTAAAAGTTTCAAGAGGGGGGAGCCAATATCATCTCATTTATTAAGTAGATTGTTTATAAAAGAAACCATGCTAGAAGGGAGAGATACAGGTTTTAACCAAATTAAATAAATGTTGGTACAATATTGATTCAAAGATTGTAGAAAAATGTGAGAGGGTGGTAAAAGGCGTATAATTAATAATGTTAGAAAGTAAATGAAAACTATACATGTGTCTATATAAATCACCCGTGAGAGAACTATACACAGCTACAAAGCCATACATTAAATAATTTTAAAAAATAAACTTAGACTCGGTCTAAGAACACGTTCCAAGACCACAAAATGATCCAAATTAATGAAAACAGACATAGAAAACAAAAGCATAAATAACAATAATAATACAAGTACATAGTAAAATGTAGTGATGTTCCCCAAGTTTGATATATCAGGATATTTTTATAGAAAGAAAAACACCCACATAAAGTTTAAACATATATTGAAACTAAGCAGTTATAAACTGAATCAAATGCATTTCATATAAAAATGAACTGTCAATACAACTATGTAAGGAGCCAAACACAGCTACCAAGTATAAATACATATTCGAACTAAAGTGAACACTGTAGGTACCATTAAAAAACAATTAAATGCTTTTCATTTAAAAAATTGCTTTATAAAAGTATTCGAATTGTTATTCAAAATTATGCTAAAGTAGGTATTGGAACTTTGTACAGGATGTGCTCCTTATACTTCTCGTATTCTTCTTCAATGATTGATTTGTCCAAGTTAGCGTCAAGGGTGATGACGGGAGCAGGACAAGTAAACAATCTTTTGTAATACAACCACTCTTCATGCATCTCATGCATGGAAGCCAAATATTCGAATGAAACAGATTTTTCTTCTTCACGATTTCTCTTTAACATGCGTTCATAAACCACCTCAGGTGTTGTGCGAAGGTATACTAAAAAAAAAATTAGTTCCCTAATTAATACTATATGCAGTAACCCTTTTTCTTAACTTAGCATGCTCATCATCAAAATTTTGTCTTAAAATATAAAAGTGAATAATAAATAATACATTTATTTAAGCAACAGGCAGCATTCCCAAGATACGTACCTTAACGTGAAAACAATTATAATATTGACGCATGTTACAAAATATAAGGGTGTGTTACAAATATTTAACAGTGAAAGCAAGTTAGGGCTGTTAAACTTAGTGTAAGCAATTTTTTAGAAACTAATATATACAGGGTGATTCATCATATCTGGGAAACAATTATATTAAATTGACTAGTCGAATTAAGTAAGTAATAATAATAATAAATCACTTTGCGATGATTTTATAAAATTTGGCCTTGCCTTACACTTGTTGGTGTTCAACTCCCAGAGTATTAAATTATTAAATGTACCAAACAAAGATCAAGCTATTCTCTCAATGACAAGAGATAGAATTAACACGACTAAGTGTTTTGATCCACCATACAGAATCAATATCCCCGATAAGGAGGAGTGGTTTCTGAATGCTTGTACCACAAGAACTCATGTGGTACACGGATGGGTCTAAAATGGACACAGGCATAGGCGCGGGAGTATGTGGTACATCTCCGAGGGTGCAGCTCAGTTTGTCACTAGGAGAGTACCCTAGCGGAAATTTATGCAATCCTGGCATGTGCTCATGAGAACCTCAGAAGAGGGTATTCCGGACTGCATATCTACATTTGCTGCGATAGCCAGGCGACACTTCGAGCGCTTACCTGTGTTAAGAGTGCGCTCCGGCTTTCTACTGAACTGTCGTACCACATTAATAAAGTTGGCCCAACATAATCGGGTAAATTTGATTTGGGTGTGAGCATTGAAGGCAATGAAAGAGCTGACAGGTCCGCACCTTATCTCGGACCGCAACCTTTTATTGCTGTTTCAGAAAGCACACTGAGGACCGAGATCACAATGTGACTCGGTCGTCAGTTTTACTTGTATTGGGAAGACACGCCGGAACTGAGGTAATCTAGGGCCTTCATCACTGGACCTACGCCTGCTCAGGAACGCAAATGGCATTTAAGCCTGAGTCGTTCTCAATTGCTATTAATGGTGGGTGTCCTTACGGGACACTGCCGGCTCAATAAACACTTATATAATATGGGTTGTAGCGGAGAGTAGTACCTCTAGGGTCTACTCAGAAGAGGAGGAAACCCCCATTCACCTCCTGGGAGGCAACAGGTTTGGAGAATTTGGCTCTCAATTTATTGAAACAAGATCTTTATTGGTTACCATGGAAAGAGATACTGCACTTCATTCAGAAGGCAGGACTCTTCTAAGCTACGGTGGGGGCACAATGGATCAAAAGGTCCAAGTGCCGTGCCCCACCCATCTGCGGGGTCGCACCACAGAAGATAGAATAGAATAGAAATAGGCGTCAATCCTACTTACGACTTGTTGACCAAAATACACCAAAACAGGCTCAGCTCCTAACAAGTTTTATTGTTGAGGAGATCAAAACATATCAAAAACAAAATGGAACCCAGGTTAGAACCATGGGTGACATCAGACATTGATCTATAGGCTTTATCTGACTCCTCTATTCTGCATTTGACTATTAACAATAAAGAGAACAGTCTCAGTAGATATATTCCGATCCATTAAATTATGTCAACCCAGTTAAAAGGTTTTGTGAAATCAGAATAAGCACATGAACTATTTAATGCATGGCTGTATTTTGTACATCTCTATAGATATTTCAGATTTCAATCTAAATGACGGGATGAGTTACCTACACTCATTAATTGTGTTGAATACCCCACATATTTTGAAATGCTTCTGGTTTTATTACAATCTTAATACTTACTTTATCACTTAAGAATTTTTACCGCTTATCATATCAATATATTAAAATAATAATTGCAAATGTGTGCCGTTATGAACCATAACTCGAACACAACATAAATCTGTCGGCAGATAAAGCTCACCAATGAGATCAACTGCGGTATCGTCACCTTCAGTTATATACTTGAACCACTCGCGCAGTACGGCTGCCGATGGCTCGGGTAGATTACCATCCCTGCACATCTTTTCCACAAAGCAGTAACTGCGAAAAAGCAACTATGTAATGCAGTAATATATTTTAATAGTGCAGCTTACTTTGCACTGTAAACTGAGCGTTCTAGTAGTTTGATGGGGCAGTTTGTTGGTTTCATATGCTGCTGTAACATGGTTAACTGCACATACGACTGGAAACTGAAACACCACTTCTTCGGGTCCTCGTACAAGTAACCCTGATGGGTTTTAACCATGAGTAAAATTTCAATGTTAATATGGAGGTAACACTTACCAGTAAATTGTGACCATTACAATTTCTCCATAAATCCACTGGTTCAGCAAGCACACAGACGTTTTCGTACTTCTTGAAGTATTCCAGGAAAGTCGTTTTTCCACAACCAATATTTCCCTCCACAAGAACAGTATATGGCCTGTTTGCGCCCCGTTTCCCAGCCAATGCCATTTTTACGAATTTGGAAAGGAAAGTTCCTGTAAACTGCAGTCTTTAGCGACGTGTTCAACGGTCTGCGTTCGTTCGTGAAACCGTGAAATGCTTTGCCGCCAATTTGAATCGAACGAACAGTGTGAGATTATGCACGCAGGGTTAGGGGATTTTCGATCCGTAATTATAAAATTTTGTATCAAAAAGAGCTACAAGAAAACGTAGCAAACGAATTTTAGATGATTTTTAGCGGCATTTTACGTATATATAATTTCTACTTGCTTGTTATAGAGAGTTTCATCTTTGTAACTCATCAGATCCTTGCTCTTCGTTTCGTAGAGAACTGTGCTTTTACATTAAGACCACTGCATGTTTAAACTTAAAAGCACTTTTAAACAACTTAATTAAGTACCGCAGTCACCACATTGTACGTTTTGGCGAGCAACATTATTAGATTGCCCCAAAATGCGCAATATTGATCTTCGTTTTTTGGTTATAATTCCCTTTTCCCCAGTTTATGTTTAGTATTTTGCTTTTATATGTTGGTATTGGCAGATTGGTAGTGAAAAGTGAAAACCTAACCTACAATTAGTACTCGACGTCTTTGAAAGCTAGATTAAAGCTTAAATTCGTCTGAACTGTTGTAAAATTGTTAAAACTTGTGTCGCTGATGGTTGACAGTTGGGATGGTTCATAATTCGTAAACAGCTGACTAACAAACAAAGTTATTTTCTTATTTTGGCTTGTAATCTTGTCTGTGATGAATTATGATAGTATCAAAATTAAAAATAACCGTTTAACAGTCTCCTCTGGAAGAGAACTGGAGTTTGAAAATGGCTCAGTGCAAACAACCGACTCAAGAGTTTATCAAAAACTCTTTCACGCCACAGGTAGCTGTAATGTGCAGTGATGTAGTTCAGCAATTATGCAAGAAAAACAACTTGTCGTTTATCGAGTTGTGTCAACCGTTCTGCAAGCTGAGCAGCGATGGTAACTTTATATACCAATTTCTTATACATATCCAATTTAATTTAACTCTTACAGTTCACTACAGAGATCCCAATGGATTTGTTACTACAGTCCACAATTTGAAAATTTCATTTCTGGACGTCAGTTCTAGACCACCCCAACCAACACTAGCTAGGAAATATTTAAATTCAGCAGTAACTGATGCCTCGGAGCCGAGAACACAGTCCATCCAAATTGGAGAATACAACTTAGAAACTCCAGTTAATACTCCATGGTTCGAAGCTTGGCGAGAAACGTTCCTGCAAGTGCAATATCCATCTGATCATGAATACACCAAACATTTTTTGGCATGTATCTTAGCAGTGTCATCTTTAGACACAGATCCAATCGAAACGTTGATAGCTTTAGCCCAAAGCCTAAACCAAATGCAAGTAGTTTCTCCAAACAAATTGCCAAAGTGGTTCAATTCTAACATTCTACGGTATTATCTCTTAGTTCATGACAGTTATGATGGGAAAGAAAGAATGTAAGTCGTTTCACAGTTTGAGAACATTTCACCATGTGATTCTTTCAGTGCACTTGAAACTTTTGACGCTATGAAAACATCGTATGGAGCCAGTAATTGTTTTTTGTTAAGAATGAATTCGAGACCCGTGGGACAATGTGATACACAACTTCCTGATCCTTGGAGTCAGTTTCTTTCTAACAGAATCGATTACTCTAGTGAAAGGAAAACTCCAGAAAATTCACCTTTATCAACCAGAGTGAATGCTTTAGAAGTTGGAGAAGAAGCTAGTGAAAGTGGCAATACTCTAAGTTATCATCCGTTGAGCCCAGATATAGACGATAATCTTGTATTAAATCATATTAACTATTTTTGCAAACCTTTTGTCATTTTTGATTTTAGTACGAAACTTTAACGGAAGAAGAGGGAGGGCGGAAAAAATCATTAAACAATAAACCACATGGATGCTGTTTGTCTACTAACGATGTAGAAGAGATCAAACTTTTTATGTACGAGTTCTGTACACATGCTTTGTTGCCTTATATCGAACGTCAGATGCAGCAATTGACTGATATAGTGTCAAATAAGAAGGGCGTCAGCCGATCGCTGTTCAGTGCAACGAAACGATGGTTTGCTCCTAACAAACCCGGTGCAACGGTGCCAGTCAATAACCTTGTGTAAGCACCAGAATTTTTTTGTTATGATCTATAAAGTTCATTTCATTTGTTTCAGCTATTCTAACGATTCGCCCGAGCTTCAAATGCGCAGACTCGGTGACCTCTATTTTATGTTTGGTAACTATTCATTAGCTTATCAAGTATACCATTCTGCAAAAAGGGATTTCAACGCTGACCAGGCTTGGCTATACTATGCGGGAGCGTTAGAAATGGCTGCGTTATCAGCGTTCATGGCTGACGAAGCAAACCGAAAAACTTTTGACTATATGGAAGAGAGCATCACTACATATCTGAATACTTGCAAGTAGGTATTATTTTTAAAATACCGCTGCAAATTGAATCAATACTTCCACATCCAATTGACTAAATGACATTTACGTTTTTATTTCTTATACTATACGATCAGTAATCAGATTTTGAACATATTTTGTCTCTACACATTTTTTTCTTAGACAAACGGTTCTCGCGATATTAGCTAAAATACATAAAATTTTAAAATCGGTTTTATCAAAATAACTCGAAAATTATTAGCCTAACAAAAAAACTGCAAGTGCTTTCTGGTCAGAAATTTGATTTTCTATATAATACTAAAATTTTAAAAAGTACAGGCTTCAAAATAATTTTTTTGGAAATATTTCGAAAATGTGAGAAAATTTATTTTTTACCTGATGGTAAATATATTAAGTATTTTCTGAGGTATTTAGGAAAAACCGATTTTTTAAGTGACGCTTTTTCGCTAATATCTGCTTAACAGTTTGCTGCACTGAAAATTTATAGGAATGAATAATACTCACAATTACACTACTAATCATATACTAAAACGGAAAAAAATATAAAATGTACAAAAAGGATAGTTACTTCCCAATGTCACCCCCTTCCCGATACCCTACTTACCCCAAAAACAATAAGTGGCTTTGAGTAGTTGAGATTTATATGTATGCCATATTTCAAGTCCATATGTTGTCTTTCAAAAGTTATCACGTCCACACACAAAACCACAGACAGACAAGACATATTTTCGACCATTTTAAAGCGATTGAGCAAATAAAAATTTTTGAAATAAAAATTAAACAAGATAATTCAGCCAAGCAATTTTTGCACTTGGAAGTTGCAAATATGTGCATTTATATTTGCAATCTATGATAAAATAAAAAAAAAGAAAATGTCAAAAATATATAACTAATTACAGCTTATCTTATATTTTTTGACTGATTTGGGAATTTGATTCCTTTTATCTATTAATCTCGATCACTTCATTTTTGTTACTTGATTTGGTTCTTTTCGATTTCAGTTTATTCTGAATCTGAATCGATATTTTGCCGAAGCCTACTCTAGAGCCATTATAGTCAAAATGCTTCTTATTGCATTAATCATTTTTTTTAGAATGGCACAATTTGCTACCAGAGCCACATTGTTAAGCACCGAATGCCTCAAATCAAAAGCTATGTACGGGGAGGCAGCCCATCAGCTGATCCGTATGACGAGCGAAGAGTCAGATCTGCGATCTGCTCTGTTGCTGGAGCAAGCAGCATACTGCTTCCTGCACTCAAAGCCTAGTATGATCAGAAAATATGCCTTCCACATGGTTCTAGCCGGGCACAGGTTTTCCAAGGCTGCACAAAGGAAGCATTCCCTTCGCAGCTACAAGCAAGCATATCAAGTTTACCAAAGGAAGGGGTGGAATTTGGCCGAAGATCACATACACTACACAATAGGGAGACAGGCAAATAACTTAAACCAGTTAGAGGAGGCTGTGAAATCATTTGCCGAGTTGCTTTCTGGTCGAAGCAAGCAGGCTGCTCAGCAGCAGGCCTTGTTTCTGAAGGAGTATCTCACGATCCATAGTGTAAGTATTTTTTTTTTGTTAAGAACAATTAGATATTGTGGTTTAACTGTAGACGTTGCAACAAACGTGTAAAGATCGTAAAATGGACGTTCTGCCATTGCCAGTATTAGAAAATGAGAGTATAAGGATTCTTGTTGGTCCTACACCGCCACTGACTATGCCTGGAAGGATTCCTGCCACTGGATTGACATTATCAAGAAGCGACGGTTCAACAGCTTCTAAAAGTTGGATTAAGTTAGAGGAAATGTTGGTGCAGGAAGCTCAAGGATCACTTCCACTTATTTTTAAACCAGCCATTAGCTTATATAACGTAGAAGACATAGCCAGAGTTAAAGCTATAGCAATTGCAAATGAGCCTATCCAAGTTTCTATAAAAATATGCAATAACCTGCATATCATATTGAATTTAAAAAATATCCATTTGTTGTGGGAATTTGAAACAAGCAATTCTACTGTGGACAACGAGACTGAAACGAACACTGCTGAAGAGTGTGTTAAAACCCATTTCATAAAGACAGTGATTATGCAAGCCGTCAGTACTCACGAATTAATTCTAACCATTACTCCATTGATAGTAGGTAAACTCACCATGAAGGGTGTGTGCTATGACCTGATGAGTTCGTACAGCCAAGATGATGTGATTTCCGTTAGAGGAAAGCAACCGTTCGATGTCAGCAAGTTGAAAAAAGATAAAGTCCAAATCGAAGTCGTCACAAGTGCCCCTTGCTTACAGGTTTGTATTTTTGCTCCACATTACATGCCATGCTCACAGTTTAACCCCACAGGTGTCGTTTTCTGAAATCTGTTCCGATGTTCTCTGTAACGAGTTGCAAAAGGTTACTGTAGATCTCAGAAATGCGAGCACAATTGCTCTCCATAAAATCCACATTGCCACGTCTGTACCTGACCTGTTGTCAACTTGTGAATTTGACGGAAGTGCCAAACCTTCCATGCCCAATAACTTTGAGAATGCTGCAGTTAAGGAAAGATGGACGAGGAGGCAGCACGTTACAGAAATTCCACTGCCCCATGGGCAACTGGAGCCCGGCAAATGCCACTCTGTAAACCTTTGGTTGAGAGCTCCCGACCAGAAGGGTGCAGCTACGATCGATTTGCTCCTTTACTATGAAAACGTCGACAGCAAGAGCATTCCTAGGTAATGTTTTCTTTTGTTTCAAAAGTTAATTAAACTCCTCAAATCTATCTAGATGTGGAACATTAATTTTAAAAATTCATACCCATACTCTCATCTGCTGGTTAGTTCAAGAATTCATCACCTGATAGAAAACGCAATTTTTTAAAAACTGCTCATTTTTAAATTTAACTGTCAATTGAATTATAGGAATCTGAGGAGTATATGATTCTACAAACTTTAGTAGTATTCTTCATAAGTATAACAAATTATGAATGTCACAAAAAATGTTTCAGATGATAATCTTAAGAGGGGCGTTTACCTAGAGCGAATCGGGTCATTTTAAGCACCTACCGTTTTACATTTTACCGAGTTATTCGAAACTTTTTAGCTACAACGTAGAGTTCGAGTTTTTTCTGAATTTGGTACGGTAATGTAAATATTTGTTGTTATATTTTGCTTAAAAATGCGTATATTTGGCGAGCTATTTCTCGAAAACTAAGGCACATAAAGGAAAAATTCGAACTCCACGTTGTAGCTACATATTTCTTTGTACACTACCAAAAACATGAGCACAATAAATGAGTAAAAACATTCAAAAAATCTAAAACCACAAACCCTTTCGCACGAGCCCGTCACGAGAGCGGAATGCGAATGCCCATCCCCACCAGGTCCGTCGCGTGGTATCCAGTGAACAGTGAGGCTAAAATAGAATTCTGTCGGGAATGATCGAGCGGTATACGATCTATTCCGATATGACTGGATTTCTAAGATAGTATGTCTAAATACACGTGACAAGTTTAATGTTAAAAGTTCTTTCACATTAATTTACTGTCTGCCGAAGCAATGGGGAGGCGGAAGGAAAATTATTATAAAAGTTCCTCCAGAAATCATAGTCGACATGCAGTTAGAATGAAATGTTATATAGTTCATATTTAAATAAATAAATGGGTTATTCCATATTTTGAATAACCTGTTATAATATCATTGTAAGTTACTAATATCATGCTTACTTTTTTATGCACACCCTACAGTCAGCAATTTTTCGAATATTAGTTTAGCCTGTAGCCCGTCTGTTGCTCATACGATCTTTGCGTGATTTCAACCTATCGGCTACCCTCTTACGTCCCATGTCCCGCTGGTGATATGGGTTGCATAGTTTACATTTCTGCCTGATTGCTTCAAGTAAATGCCCCTCTTAAATTAACCATATGATGAATATGTCAGAAGTTTAATTTTTATTTTTTTGTTCAACTATGCAAAAAAGCAGGCATTTGAATAACAAAAGTAAACTTGACATAAACCATAGATTTGATGATAAGCATGAAGCTATGAGAAGTTGTAAAATCACCTGATGAAGGCAAGAAACAAAAAATGAAGTCGAAGTATAGTGATATGGACATAAGTTTTTTTATTGAAAAAGAACCAAATGCCCTTAAAAATCAAACACAAGCATAATAAAATCCAGGGTTCCACAAAAGAAGCAAGTAATATAGCAAATGGTTTTCACAATCACCTTATTTTTGTTCAGTATTCGTTCAAATTTGAAGCTATAATGTATATGTGCTAGCTTGTGTTCAATTTCACCTATTTACGTGCGGCTAAAACAGCTTTGGAAATCGTTTTGATCTGTTGATAGAAAATGAAGTAGTTACTAAATAGGTCGAGAAAATTGCAGACATTTCGAAAACAGGAATCATTAACATACAAACCCCTGGTGGCTGTATCTTTTATACACTCGTAAGTTTGATTTGGACATGTGTATCTCAACTAGGTGGCAGAGAAGGTGAGCCAAAATGAATATGTCAAAGATTAATCAAAAAAATTTTGTTTTTTCTCTAAGAAGGGTGCAAGTAAGGCTTAAAAAACGTTTGGCAACCTCGTTTAAACAGGAAACCCTTAAAATTTGTTTAAAAATAACCTTTGTGCACCAGCGCTATTTTTTTAAATGTTAGCGTCGCGGCCGTGACGTCACTTAGCAGTGCGCGGGCATTTTCTCTGCAGGTTCATTAAATGCTCCGCTACAAAACATCAAATCTCGAAAATTCGAAATAAAGAAGTGTTATTTTCCATATCTGTACTTGCTATAGTTTTTATGTGTGGCGGGAAAACTTTTAGGCCCGGTCCGACCCGAGTTGGTTAAGACGCGACCCAACCCGGTCAATTTTCAAGTTTTCAGAGTTTTGGCCCAATCAGGCCCGCTCGTTTTATTGGTCCGTACAGTCTTATCGAAATGGAATTCAATACGCTATGCACGCTCGTATTTCACAGCCTCGCTATGTATTATTTGTTTTGCGCGTGTAGCCGATTACAGTCGGCAGCCAACACCACTGTAATTGGTTTTGGTGTCAACTTTTTGAGGGATGTCGCAGATGCCCGCGCGGGCATGGGCCCGCCAAAACGGCCCGCGGGATGGGTCAGGCCGAGGCCCGCTGGAGAAACACTTTCGAAGATAACATTCGAAAGACATTTTAGCTTAGGTTGAAGACAAAATTCTTACTTTAGTATTGATACCCTGTTTCATTCAAATGTCGTGCCATAAACAAGGCGTAATTTTCTATCTTTTGATGTAGGTACCCCATATTGCGTACAAATACTTTACTATAGAAAGCAATTTGATAGTACTTACTTTGAGATGGTCTGTTATTTTTTGTCAAAAAAGTATTTGGCACAAGGATACTACACCACTAAATCACACTAAACAACCAGCCTCACAACTACTTCCATTTCTGGCAATCATCAGCTGTTATATTCATCTCTCTCTGTTGTAGGCACCAAAGTCTCTTTCTCTATAGTCCATCTATTAGGTAATAATGGTAGGTCATTGTATCTAGAGGTCTAAATTTTACCTTTATTAAACAGTTGGCAGAACTGAGGCAGAAGATGGCAATACTGTATTATAAATTATGGATAATTTACAAATAATATCATAGTTTTAGTGAACAGTAAATATCGTAACTTTTCATTAAGATTATTTATTTATTTAACAATTTCCACATATTCTTGGACGGTAAACACCATTTTGAATTCAGGAAGATAATTAAATTCATACGGTGTGCTTTAACTGGTACATTAATTTGTTCAAACTTTTTTGATCCCACAAAGACTGGCTTCCCTCAAATAAAATTATTATTAACAATTCACAATTTATTTCACACATTGCACAATAAAACCCTATCAAACTTCGTATGATTTCTGATAAAAAATATAATATGTTTATCACATCAAAACAGTCAGTTGCATTCATATGAAGTCGTAATATATACACAAGTATGTAAACTTATATGATTAGCTGCATCAGATAAGTTGTTACGAATTCTTACGACTTTGCATCCAGTGTAACCTCAGCCCTATGATTATAGCTTATTAAGCCAAAAGCACTATTTTAAGTTAATATAATTTGAATGAGTTTAATAAATGTTTGAGAAAAAAATTCTTGAAGAAGATGGATCAGTTTTTATTTTTAAAATACTAATTTATGTAAAATTTTCTTGTAGATATCGACTTATAAGGCACGTCTGGAAACTATCAGTTCAGGAATCAATCAGTATGGAAGCTACGTACTCTCATAGTAGCGTTTCTAGCTCAGTAGAACAGCTAGCAGTGACCGTCAAAGTGACGAATCTGAATAAAGTGCACAATACTATAATAACAGAAGTTTCACCATTGAAAGCTGGTATATACAGTTGCCAATGGTGTTTGGTAGATTCTGTGTTGACACCAAAAGATGTATGCCTGAGTTCACAGGAAACAGTGCATTTTGTTCTTAAATGCAAGAGGAAAGTACAGGAAAAAGATAGTTATTCACAAGTTTCGTTGTTTAAAGACAACCGTGCGCCCAATACAGATAAAGCTTACTTGAGCTTTATTGAAATAAGCAATAGACAACAGACTTTGAATGACTTGGAAAATGAGCAGAAATTTACTAAACCTGAAGGGACTTTGATGCTTATTTGGCAGGCTGTTGTGTTAGATGCAGGTAAAAAAAGAATGGCCTATGGGCAATCACTTCTCTCTATTCAACGAAATATTAAGGAACAGTTCAAACAAAAAGATCACAGTGAAGTTGTTTTCCTTGATGAAATGACTGTGGAGCCTCAGTCGACTACAGCAAATAACCGCCTAACTGAAAAGGCAATATTTTTCAATTTAAAGCATCCAGGCGTTGTAAGACACAATTTCAAAAAGGTGAAAGTTTGCATCGTACACCTGCAGCTGCTGCTGCACAGCATCACAGACACTGAAAACTTGTGTGTCACTGTGAATACCATAGGGACCAGCAGGTAAGTTGTTAATCTTTTAAGGTAATTAAAAAATTAGCACCTCGTTTTGTTTCTAGTGGCTCAGGTTCACCAGCAAATGGGCCTGTATGGTTTAACCCCAAGCCTTCGTCTCATTTCCGCTGGATAGGAAAGGCGAGTACCAAAAGAGTGATGAAACCTTACAGCTCAGACGTGCTGGATCTATCCATAGCAATATTAGCCCCTGGTACCTACGATTTGGGTGCCCGTATAGATATATGGTGTCACGTTGGTGATGACTCGGATAACGCCGTACTACAGACGAACCGAATGGAGTCTGCCCTCATTGTCATTAACGAAGATAATTAATAATAGCGTTAATAGCAGACATGTCTTACCGTCTATTATCGACTATTTGAGTTATGTGTTATTCTTCGTTGTTCCCAGTTGTTTTGATTAAATACATTTTCCACTTGTTGTTACACTGTATTTTTACTCTATGAAACCAAAAGTCCCAGTCTCATAATTTGATTTTGAGTTTTGAAAAAAAGTTACTTATGTTTCAAATAATCAGCAAAACGGCGCCATTTTTAACCAATAGGAATGCGTTTTTCAATGACCTTGACAACTTCACTCGAATCTATTGTTTATTTTCACGGCAGCCATTGAATATGCACAGTTTGATAGTGGCCGGCTGGAAGCTCACTGACTAACCTGTGGCAATCACAGCAAACCAGCAAATTAATGCTTGGACTCATGTAAGTATTGGTATTATTTTACTGTCTACTCTTATCACACAGTCACTTTTGTTTAATGTTCAATTTTTTAATGATACTGCCTGCAAGAGTATATTGCTAGGTATATACACTAAAGATGGTGTCCTCCAAACACACCAACATTTGACAGGTGATAGAAAAGGCAATTTGGAATAAAAAAAATTTGATATACAGGGTGTTAAAATTGAATTTCAGAAAATGATCCTTTTTTGACGCAGAAATTAATTAAAATTTAAAATAATCTATATAGCCTTTTGCAGAAGAGGCAGCAAAGCGTTATTTACCCAACCAGCATGGGCGCCGTTTGACCACGATCTAGGGTGGGGGGAAGAATAGGTTTGGGGTTAAAAATTATTTTTTGCCGTTGTTGGAATCAGTAAATGCAGGGTATTTTATAAACTGCTTTAATTAGCTATCACATTATTATATACCTAGAAAACTGAAAAAGAATTTATAACAATAGCAAAATATTTGCAGGTACTAAACTGGTAATCAAAATACTTAAGTAGAACTATCTTATTTGGTTTTTGTTTGTGGACATTTATGAGGCACAATCCAAAGAGGCGCTATTTCGTTATGGTGGATCTTACCCACATTTTTGACTCTTCTCAGAGTGCCAAATGACCTTTCAGCCGCATATGTTGAAGTGGCATAATTAAATAATATTTGAAATTATATACAATAAACAAAGTTTTGAAATACCGCTATTTTTCCAAACTAACTGCCTGTAAATTTTCAAATCTTTTAGATACACTTGTCAACTGACTTTCACTGAGAATATTTTTCTGTTTCACTATTGGCGGATAAAATCCACATAAATAAAACTGTAATGTGGAGTCAGGTGTAAATCTTGATGAGCTGTTTTAAGGCCAATAGATCAGTAGATGTTCCCTGCAGAATGTGTGTTATTGGTTCTAACAAAGAAAATTACTTTGCCATAATATCCAGGCACACAATAAACTGTGAAGATGATAGAGAACAGAATATTTGCTGGCCTCTGGATTTGGTTTTGAAATTGAAATTTTGGTATGTTGTTATATTTACAATACAGTTTATATGGACTGAATTTTTTATAAAAAAAGTCTATCGACTTTTATTTTACCGACCACCTGGTACATTTTTAACCATTCTATACCTTTTTGGACTTTATGAATCCCACTGATTCATTCTTGTTAATTGTTGTACAACATTATCTCTTATGATGATGATGATGCTGGTTGTGATTTTAAGATTGGTAGGTACTAGATGTATTTAAAAAAACACACACGGTATATAAGATAATATTTTATCGGATAGATCGCTGTCTCTTGAAAACACTGACAAAAAGTTAATAGTCTGACGTTTCGATTACACTTTCAAAATTTTGTTTGAACTTGTGTCAGGCAAATTTTGAGGTTCTTCGTCTTTGACAAAGATTACAGGTGCAATCGAAACGTCAGACTATTAACTTTTTGTCAGTGTTTTCAAGAGACAGCGATCTATCCGACAAAATATCTTATATTATGGACGCTGAAAGCATTCACCCTCGTACACACGGTATATCTTTGGGTACACTTTAGCAGCGACTTTGGTTTCAATTCAAATTGTTCGGTACAGATGAACTCGTGAATATACAGCTTTAATCTCAAATCTCAAAAAACCGCTTTACCAGTATTACAGATTTATTATAAATTAATTTGTTGCTTGTAATTATTGTTGGCTTTTCTGGCGCTTGTACACGTTGCTTGGCGGTCCTTTTTTGGCGATATTATTCCTTAATCATAGGCAAAGCTGCTGCATAATACTTTGAAAAGTTGTGTATTTAAATGCTAATAATTATTTAACTTTTGTTTAGTTTTTGTTAAAGCATTTCAAAGGGTCACTTTGAATACATCTAATTCTTTTAATTATTTTTCAAATACTAAATACATGCAAACGTATTTTATTTGAAGTATTTGAAATAAAAAAAAACTAAATGATTACATCTCTGCTTGTGGGCTATAAACATGACATGCGTCGTATTTGCTTACGCTAAGTAGTTCAGTGAAATTAGACATAAGATTTGCTTGTTTTGATGTGTTGTTTATGCTGCAAAGGGAATGTTATATCAAAATCAAGAAAACCTACAAATTCTCGACCATTTTTCAGTTTTGGTCGATTTTGACCCAAAAGGACTGGTTTTTCGGCAACGACCGTCAATCTGAGGATAGAACCGTTACTGCAAGACCAATAGTTTCTGAGATAAAGCTTTTTTAGCAAAGAGTAATCATTCTCAGTATCATTTGTCTAGACCTAGTATGTTGTTCGAAAACCTTGTACTTTTTACGTGTACCTATAAATAATAACGATCACTTCAGTTTGAATTTGATTTAAAGATTTATTTAAGTATATTCAGTATTACGAACATTAGAAGTACTTATCATCAATTGATTGAAATCCGGTACTGACACCTACAGAGCCTGCTACAATGATGCTATTTGTCATTTATTCGGAAACACATTTTTTCCTAATAATTTTGTTGTTAAACAAAAGAAATAAATACGAGTGTGAAAAGAGCAATAAAAACACGCAAAAAGTTGCTTGTTGCCGTTACAAAATACACTGGCAAGGAAAATACATACAAAAACAAAAGCTAGGCTAAGAAATGAAAAACCATTTTCAAAAATTTTCGTCAGATATTTGCATATAATTATTAAGTAGATTCCATTGGAAGGTGGTAGTTTTCAACAATAAACTAGACGTTCAGAAATATATACGTTACTGAAAATGACGAAATTTTGGTCTCATATTATTGCAAGTTTTATATACTTTAATGTCGATGGCGCAAAATCTAAAAAAGGTAAAAAATTTGGAGGATGTTTTTTTTTATTTTTGACAATGACGGAATAGTCTGTTGATGTTTAAAACGTGGATTTAACATTACTTTGTTTCATAGATAATATATCAAAATATGTGACTATTTCTAAAATTTGACTGGGCTAAAGGGAAGAACTAACTTGGAGGTTAAATGAAATGCGGTGGGAGTACTAGCTGTGAATATAGAATGTATATTCTATATTCAAAGGTACTAGTATACGAAAGTTTGATCTATTAAATTCGCGCCCATCACCATTCTTAGTCCTTTAATCAAATCCATAGGAAGTTTTTTTCATGTTCTGTTAATAATGCTGGTTTGCTTCTGTTGCTTTATACGTTTTTAATACTTATATTTGCTTCTTCAAACTATTTCCTTTGTTTGTTATCATTTAGTACCTTCCTTGTTGTTATTTATTTTCATTAAATTTATCTTTAGCGTGTCCAAGCTGTAGTGTTTCCTTTTTTATCTTTTTGATGGCCCCATAGAACAGTTTATACTTTAACTGTTTTTCTAGCTCTTTTTTTCCTCTTCATAAGCTTCAAACATATTACATTCTTAGTATTTCTTCCATGCTTTCTCTGCTTCATCTGTTCACTATTCAGTTCTTGCTTAGGTACCATTTTATCACATCTATGCAGCATATTATTATGATAAATGGTCTTTTTCGGAAAATTACTGCACAGGAAAAAATGTCGCTATATATATAAGTTGTTGAAGTATGTTGTGGTATTTAGGTACGTGGTATTTACAAACCCCTTGCTTAAGGTGAATGAGATGGACTACTCCCTATACCGGACCCATTTTTGACTATAAACGAGACCCTCGGAAAAAATTATGCAAAGCAGCTGAAACTGAAAAAAGGGTAAGTCATATGTTTAGAAAGTTGTCCGATTATTGTGTTGTTTTTTTTTTTCATATCAGTTAACAGTAAACAATGATTACACGCACAGCGGCGTAACGTTATGCATTCCACTAACTATCGACATATTAGGTTTTCAATTTGCATTTCATTCGTGGTAGAAAGTTATTTGCTTATTATTATATTGTCCCTAATTGGTTTTGGTGTTAGGTTCCACTAGCGCCTAAGATGCAAATGTGAAAAGGAAACCGGCTATTTTGGAATCATCCTGGGAACGTATCATCATCACGCATCAGTCAAACATGAAGATATGGCTTTTGAAAATTTATCATTTTTGCAGTTTTGAAAACGCGATATACGTATGGCTTCTATACGTACAGCGTAAGTATCAGTAGTGATCGATTATGTTAATATACCCGATGATTTTAAGTAAGCACACTTGGATTTAAGAAAATCGTTTATTATAAAAATATGTAACAATTGCTCTACAAAAATCCTAACTATGGGTAGATATGATAACGCGTAAGATGATATGATGACGTGTGGTACTTGCATTGTTATCGTCCGAATAAGAGTTTTTTAAGTTTGAGCTTCTTCAGCGTAAGGAAAAACGATCTGTCCTCTCCAGGTGTGAAGTAATCACTTTCACGGTTGTTTCCTGTCGGATCCCAGTCTTCTCCTGGAAAGGCCATGACAAGAACCAGCAAAGCCAACAGTGCAAACTGAAAATGAACAAACCACTGAAAGAAATTCCGGCAAACCCTTTGGTAACTACTTACGATAGTACTGAAGTGCAGCATCTTGAAGTGATGAATACTGTTTTGAATGATACTTATCTTATATCAAGATGGTCTCCTCCGGCATACTTATATAGTTAAAAAATCCCACCTTTGCTGCTACGGTGGGGCATGCCATCGTATGTCATCAGTTGTCGGATCAATTACAAAATGAGTTCATTGCGTCGTTAAAAGCGATAAATCCATTTAAAGTGAT
Organism: Rhyzopertha dominica; assembly: GCA_025024175.1. Lineage (NCBI taxonomy): Eukaryota > Metazoa > Arthropoda > Insecta > Coleoptera > Bostrichidae > Rhyzopertha > Rhyzopertha dominica. The sequence goes on along the minus strand of QCXZ01000086.1, from coordinate 23,900,253 downwards.
ATTGGACAGCTTTTTTGTTTTAGCCCCGGTCGCTAGTTTATAAAACTATGCTAAAAGAACTTACTTACTAGCGCTAAGTGCCATAAATAAGCAAAGGGCAAAATAAAAATAATTTGTTGTATTACGAAACATATCCATTAAAAATGTCTCTCTAAATATCTTCATTTTTTGTTACTTTTAATTAAAAAAAACATACTAGCGGGAACAAAAAACACCTTTTTGTGAATGGTAATTGACCTTCCGGAGGTCCTGCGCGTTTCAGGATTGCCCAAACATTCTCCCGCGGCTATTATTGCTTAAATATATTTAATAACGGGCCAGATTAACATCAAATTGCACCCAAGTTCAAGAACACGCAAAGATGTTAATGTTGTTACAGCAAGTTGCAACATGCCCCATTTGGGTCACGGATTCCTGCAAGCGACAGAAATAATGTGCAAAAAGAGCCAATTTAGTCTCATTCACGTCGTCTGCGTTCCTTCTGGCTTCCCTGTTAGAAATTCCAGGCAGGTTTCGTTTGTTAAAACAAAATTTGCTTGAGCAATATTTGGGTAAACATAGTTTTTGTGGATACACAACCGAATTTCCTGTGATCCGTGTGTGCCCATCACGTTCATTATTATGTGCCTTACGTATTTGTGCATTGCGTAACGCCCTATCATGGAAGACAAATAACAGAGGTTACCCTTGATTTCATTTTTGCTCTACGGGCATTGCGACAGCCAATCCAAGATATAAACTTGTTTCATAATCGCCTTTAATTATTGTAATTGTTGATGCAGCGTATGATGTGCATTTGCGTATGTACCAGCATAAGTCAAGACACAAGAAAGATATGAGGAATACGTCATTACTACTACAAGGTGTCCCATGAAGGTACCAACCCATAACTTTGAAAATTTGGCATAATGCTCTGCGCTGCGCAACTTATTTAACGTATTATCACAAATTTGTCAAATTTTTACCACTTGTTCGAATGTAGGATTTTTCTTAAGGACTTCACTGCCCTTGTGGTTTACGTTAGAAAAGCAATAGTGGTATTATACCGAACATTATCAAGATGTTATTTTTTGTGCATTTGTTTGTCTCTGTTATTTCAGAAAAAACAGATTTTTGTTTAACTCGTTTTTTTTATTCAATTTATTGTCCTACATTTTTGTCGATGTGGTTATTATTATTATTATCGAATATTCTCCTGCTTGTCTATATCTTTGAACTACCCGCGCTATGGTTGTGTGATATACTCCCAACCTTTAAGCTATGCAGTTGTAACGCCACCCGTCACCATCTAATATATAACTGTTTCAACAAATTTTTGAGCTGCCGTTCCATTATTAACTATAATTATTACTGGACCACCAACACAAATTAATAACTTTGTCACTTCTGTATTTCAGATTTCCATATCCTGCTAGAAATGTTTTATTTTCTAACAAAACATGTTTTCACGTGTATAAAACATGTGGTGTTTTAAAACAGCATTGTTTATGTAACAGAGTCAAACAAATGAATGAGAATATGTTTCAACACATTTCTGGGCTGCCGCTCCATTATTAACGAATTATTATTGGATTTTCAAAACAAATTAATAAGCTTGTCACTTATGATGTTTCTGTATATCAGATTTCATATCCTGCTAGAAATGTTTTATTTTCTAACAAAACATGTTTTGACGTGTATAAAACATGTGGTGTTTTAAAACAGAATATTTGTTTAAGTAACAGAGTCAAACAAATAAATGATAACATGTTTCAACACATATCTGGGCTGCCGCTCCATTATTAACGAATTATTATTGGATTTTCAAAACAAATTAATAAGCTTGTCACTTATGATGTTTCTGTATATCAGATTTCATATCCTGCTAGAAATGTTTTATTTTCTAACAAAACATGTTTTCACGTGTATAAAACATGTGGTGTTTTAAAACAGCAGGATAATTGTTTATGTAACAGAGTCAAACAAATGAATGATAACATTAAATGTAAGGGAAACAAGTAGTTAAAATCTGGCTCTAAGTGTCAAAAAACTCAGACAATTTTTTGATTGTACATTAAACAAGTTGCACAGTATATAAACATATCACTGTGCTTATTTAATATGAAACATTTTTTCTCTAAATTCAACAGTTTTTGATAAATTAGCCATTTTATGTAAAAAATGACAACTGATTTTCTAAAGGGTGTGCTTAAACTCAAAATTTTTTGCTATGATCTTATTCAGCACTCAAAATAAAGATAATTTTGTAAAAGGTTAAACTATTAAAAATAGGAAATTGGCATTCTTTGCTTTTTTAATCATGTTAGCCATGCTGGCAGTTTAATGTTGATTATGCAGTAACAAAATATGATTTTGTGCATTGATAAATGTTTTTTTTCTAATTTTTGATTTGATTAATCAGTTATTTCTGGTTTTCTAAAGGAAGAGTTTTCAGGGAGGCCTTCTGTGTTTCCGAGTGTAGACCAGCAAATGTGTCAGCGTCATCTAACGGATATTACAAAAGAGCCGCGACTCTTTCTGACTGTGTGGTTATCTACCTTGTAGCAGTACTGTGGTGAGGATGTCGGGTGTACCGGAAGAACCCATACGATCCTCTGCTCCAAAGATGCCGCCCCAAAAAATCAGTGGCGTTCGTGAGTTTACATATGTTTACTTTTGAAAAATTTGCACTCATTTTGGAGCCATTACACGTAGACTGTCTCAAGTTTATCAGGAAAGCTAACGTTATCGAAAAATTACGACTGCGTTAAAGATAAGGCCTGTAGATTGCGGATATAGAAATTTGTAGTGGTAATGTTTTTGGTGCGCCTATGAATGTAGGCAATGTACTTTTAGAGGGGTACGGAATATACCGCATGTGTGCCTCAAAAGATATCCACGAACATAGTCTGTCGCGGCGGGACGTAACTTCCATCTTGGATCTGCTTCCTCGATGAGAAGCCGGCTCGTGTAAATTAAGTAACGTAGACATTCTAAAATTGCCGAAATTCGCATTTCCGAGTATTAGATGTGTAACGTATACGGACTTTTCAAATATAAATTGCCTTTGGAATGAACTAGGTATGATGTATTTAAGTTGCAAGTGTAGGCTTTAATCCAATCTTTCTAAAGACTTATACGTTTAGGGAATGGCGTGTGCTTTGGCTATACAAGGCTGTTGAATATGTGAATTACAGTATTTGAAGATATTGAAATGTAGTAATGCTAATTAAATGTTCTAGATTAGCAAAACTGTGCTTTCAACAAGGTAACTTGTTTCCATGTCAAGCACTCAGTATTGCAAATCAAACCTCATATTTACATAACACCTCATTGTACGATCTTGTTGTTTCAGCTTTTTTAAAACGAGTGATTCCCGCTTATGTTGGCTACATCACCGGTTTTAGAAGTATGGCTGTACCAAGCCGCGCAAGGGTGTACGCCGATGTCAATTCTCACAAGCCGAGAGAATATTGGGATTATGAAAGTTACGTCGTAGATTGGGGACAGCAAGACGACTACCAGTTGGTGCGCAAATTAGGACGGGGAAAATACAGTGAGGTGTTTGAAGCAATTAACATTACAAACAATGAAAAATGTGTAGTCAAAATATTAAAGGTTCGTATATTTATATGTAACAAGGCATACTGTCTTTTTGAACTKTATCGAGATATCTACCTGAACTACCAGTATATGTGTGCTGTTTTAAAAATGATTATTTGAGATTTGGTCAGAATCAATTAAGAAATGAATATCATGTTGAATTAATGAGTTTGTAAAACGAACAACTGCTACTTTAGCGATTGCTAGTTCTGTCAAATTCATCCATACAATCAATAATATATTGATGGTAAGGATTTTTGCCGCAACAACGGTCAGAAAACCAAGTAGGTTGTCCAATAAGCTTTGTCCAGTATTGAACATTTATTAACAAATAAAACACAAAAAATAATAGAATATTAATTTAAACAAACACTTACACTTGACCTTTTTCCACTTGCACATTAAACAAGATTCATTCGGTGTCAAATTTGTTGGGCTTCGACTTACGGTACCATTTGAAACTGACCGTTTCTTGTTAAATGCATAACATGAGGTACTGCATTAATTCGAACAAATGTTAGACACCAGGAGCAATGCCTGGACTATAAGGTGGTTGAATGGCTTTCTTGCCGCATAATTCTGCCATGTGAGCATGAAAAAAAAATTATATACCCTGTTGAATTTTGTTGAGTTCCACATAGACCAGGTCATCCTTATTTTGGTAGGATTCTGGTTTAGGCAACAAAGCCTGCATCCTTTGTATCTAGCTACTGCTTTCCAGTTTTGCGGTTGTCATCACAGATGAAGATGCTGTCCAAGCTAACTGGCTTTGAAGCTGTGCAGCAAGGAGTTCAAATTGTTGTCTTCAAAGTTTTTAGTTCACCAAGTAGTGCTTAATTTGTTTTGGCTGGACTAATATAAGTATCAATGGACACGAGTTCCTCAATTTTGTATAGTAACATCTACAGATTTTGGCTTTCTGCGTTTATCTGCCTGTAATCCGACAAATGTTTTTGACTGCATTAACTGTTACCGAGCTTGAATTGAGCCAAGATCAACTTTTGAATATTTTGACGTTGCTTTAAAGTTCTCAACACTATAACTTTATATATAAAAATAATTTCGGGATAGCTTATAGGACAACCTAATAATTGATATTCCTAAATAATATTGTAAACGTTTAAATTAATTCCCTCTCTTTTGTTTGCTTTGCATATTTATAATTGTGTGCGTTTTTTGTTTACAGCCTGTAAAAAAGAAGAAAATAAAAAGAGAAATCAAAATATTAGAAAATTTAAGAGGTGGTACAAATATAATAACATTACAAGCAGTTGTGAAAGATCCAGTATCTAGAACACCAGCATTAATATTTGAACATGTGAACAATACAGACTTTAAGCAATTATACCAAACCCTTACAGATTTCGATATTCGCTTTTACCTCTATGAACTGCTCAAGGCACTGGATTATTGTCACAGCATGGGCATCATGCATAGAGATGTTAAGCCGCATAATGTGATGATAGACCATGAAAACAGAAAGTTACGCTTAATAGATTGGGGTTTAGCTGAATTTTATCATCCGGGGCAGGAGTACAACGTACGTGTGGCCTCGAGGTATTTTAAGGGACCCGAGTTACTCGTAGACTACCAGATGTATGATTATTCGTTGGACATGTGGTCGCTAGGGTGTATGCTTGCATCGATGATATTTAGGAAGGAACCGTTTTTCCATGGCCACGATAATTACGACCAGTTAGTAAGGATCGCCAAGGTCTTAGGCACCGAAGAATTACTCGAGTATCTCGATAAATACCATATTGAATTAGATCCTAAGTTCAATGACATTCTTGGAAGGTAAGTTCACCTCTGTCCAGGGCTGGAAAATACCATTACTAAAGTTAAAAATGAAAACAGTTTATGTTTGGTGTAATACACGCATTAACAAAATCTAGTATTCCAGTTGAATTTTAATAATTGTCCATTACTTCATCAGGGCCTGGATTTTATTTCATAATTTAAGTAATACATAATAGTACCGTTCTTATGCACAAAATAAATTAGTAAATATTAAAATTATGTGGTCCAAAATCTTATCACCAAGTCTAACATAGTAGCAGTATAGTTACTGTTTTTATTCATTTTTATCTTATTATATAGCCAACCTATTAGTTCATCAATTTTGTAAGATTATTTAAACTGATAGTTGCATGTAATAGGTTTTAATGTAAACAGACTCTCACTAGTTAAACTGGTGGGGAACAATTTGTACTAAATTAGTTCATTTAAAGAATAATTTGATTTTGTAATTCAAAATTGGATGGAGACTAGTAACCAGTGAACTGGCGCCCTACAACAGTTGTAATTTTAGCATTTGATTGCTTGTTACATACACATGCCATTTATACTTCTGTAGTTTCAACTMTAATTGTCTATGGAACTAGGGAAATTACCAGAAGTCCTTTCAAACTTCGTCTGTGCTATTTCTTTATTGAAAATCTCAAACTTTGCATATATTATTTATCAAATCTGCATAAAAAGTATAATAAGCTAGAAATAAACAACACATGGACATAAAGTACATGTATGCAAGTAAATGCCTTTTAAGATAACAAATGAGTTTTTTAAATTAAAATTCTAGAGTAACTGAATTCTGCTACATAGTGTGAATCTACAAATTCTATAGTTGTTAAGATAAACCATTTTGTGGAACTGCACATCATTCCTAGTGTATGTTCACATCTATTCAGTATTTCTTTATTTGACCTCGTTTCCTGCATCATTCAGGTCCATCCACTTTGTTCATTGACGAATTTACCACTTCTATGTCAGACTATGTGTGGCAAATGTAAATGTAAAACTTGAAGAGAACTGTTACTTTTGCTTGAATAGAAGCCATGTTATTTGTTTGTAGAGGATATGTAAACTCTTACTAAGCAAAAACCGTTCTTTTGCAGGCATTCACGAAAAAGATGGGAGAGATTTGTGCATAGTGAAAACCAACACTTAGTATCTCCCGAAGCGTTAGATTTCTTGGATAAATTGTTGCGGTATGATCATCTGGAGCGTCTGACAGCACGGGATGCAATGGAACACTCTTACTTCTGTAAGTTGCCCCAACGACAGTCACAAAGTGCGCTTTCGCATGACATGAACATTGTTAATTAAGTTATTCCGTTTCTTTTCGTCATCTCCAATTATTTCAGTCTTGTGATGATAGATCCTGAATTAGTTTGGTTTGCCTCATTAACATTTTCTGTTCAGTATTCGTTAGTTATACAGTGAAATTCAGCATAAATCATCACACCCGGCTTCCGTCTGATTGTTGTAATGCAGTCATGTTCATTGCATCCGAAAATTTTTGTTTCTCATTTAATATGCTCCTGTATACGTTACTAATGTTCTGTACTAATTTTTGATTTTGTAACCTTAACACTTCAATAAACGTGTACACATCGCTTTTTGCTGGATTTCATCCTTTCCCAATGCGCTGGGCTGAAAGGTAAACAACAAGTGGTTGTTGCAGACCCCGTGGTGAAGGAGCAATGTCGGATGATGTCAGCTGTGTCTTCGTCCCCTACTCCGTTGACAGGCAATCTGTCTGTTGTAGGAGTAGGTGAGTAGCCCACAGGTAAAGCATTTTGTCAGTCCACCACATTGTTCTTCAAATTCAGTCAAGTACTTCATCCAATAACTTCAGCCTGTTCTGTTTCTAATCATGTTATAGTTTAATTTTAGTTTCTTTATTTTATTTTGTGACATACCTCATTTGTAATTATATGTTTATGAGAAAGCAAAATTCTTAAGTTATTTTGTAAAAAGATTAATAAAACCTTCATTTTTCCATACATTATTTTTTTGTGTGTTTGTGCCTGAATAAATGTGTGCGGCTCAGTTGATTGATCTCCAGTGAAAATTGTTCAATTACCAATAGACAACCACCAGGTGTGTTTCTTTTATTGCACTCATTTCCAGTTATTACCCTCATATGATGTTGCAAAATCATTTTCAAAGATAGTGCTCCTTGCATGATAAAGCTGAATGTGTTAGATTTGCCCACCATTAAGTTTTGTGGAACAAGGTAAAAGAGTAAGAACGTAGGCTTTCACGGCCAGAGTTAGATTGAAATCTTAGTCTTTTGAGTTAGACCGCGTCTGATTTCGGATTAAGGTCGACGTTTCGCCCGCACTTGTAAGGGGCATCATCAGGAATGAAAAGAAAGACCCCTTTTTTCCTAGGGATTTGGTTCAGTTCGCACGTGTTTCTCGCGTTAGGTTTGAACCATATTCCATACTTCTAATTCCTATCCTGATGCCCCTTACAAATACGGGCGAAACGAAAGATTTCAAGGTAAAAGAACTTTTTGCAGGATTAAAGATGGTATTTTAAGATTGTAGCATTTGAAAACTTGCCAGAACGCAAAAATAAACGTTTCAGAATCTAAGGTAATTAAAATTTGGTTATTTAAAAATATTACATGTGCTACCCAATGACAGTAGCATACAGCGAACCTGCGAAAAATAGTGTATTTTAGCAACTAAATGTATGAAGTCTTATATAAATACGACCCAACAAAGTGAAGGTTTTCTAAAAATACCTACAATGATAATTAAAGTTGAATGAAGGCGGTGCTATTATAATGCGGGTCGGCGCCTTATCGATCAGCTTGATTCAGTTATGTAACCCGCCATCATCATGTGTATGCGTGGTTGCAGATGACCCCGCATCCCCAGTCGGCTCGCTACCAGACATGCCAGACTCGCCAAAGCTTATCTCAATAAGATCATCAGCTTTCTTCACAAATTTGGATTCGTCCTCTACACCAACGCCAACTTGAGTGACGAACAGACTAATAAACAATACACGGAAGAGATTTTCTAAATGTTGTTATATGTCAGAAAATTCATATTGCCTATGTGTAATACAGAAATTGTTTAGGACTTAACAAATTTGACATATAGCTACACAATGCAATGAAACGAACGAGGTGTGCATAATGTAAAGTTTTATATAACAATGCGTTAAATCGTTTATCTGTGATTACGTTAACTATTAATTAATAATTGTTTTAATGTGGTTTGGTGATTTTTAAGGGAGATGCGATTTGCGCTCCTGAAAGCAAATTATTTGGATGGTTTCAATATTTCAATAAATAAGTGTTTTTCCAGGCTTGTCCAACGGTATAAGTTACTATATGTTTTATTTCTATTTGTATGTTGTATTTTATATTACTTATTATATGGCTGCTGTCACTTAAATTCAGTTTCTTACGCATTGTTTTGTGTAATATATTTAGACTAATATAATATGTGTATAGTGGACTTTGTTTTTGATAGCCTCTTCACCTCTGTATGTGCACCATTTTCAATACATCGAGTTTTGACAATTCCAAAAAACAGCGCACTTCAAATGGATGATTAAACATTGCCTAGATGATTTTGATTGAAAACTTGCAGCCATGTTGGCATTAATAGGAATAGACGTTGAGACTCCAGTCGAAGCACCCTTTCTTAAGCGTTGAAAAGTTTACACTGTAACACAGACAAAGAGACCTTACATAAATTTCTGATATAATCACTACATAATCAATTCCTTCATGATTTCTAGTTTTGAACCGATATTTTACGATTTCGCGTTGATTTTGGTTGCATTTTCTTTACGAATAATCGCTTCCTTCCACTATGGACGAATAGCCCTAGCATGGGGGGTTGTACCATTTGTGGCGCGTGGTAATAAGTTCGTTTTCTTCAATTTATTCAGAACTTTTAAACATTAATTTTCATAAAACGCATGATAACAAATAAAATAATACCATAATGCGCAAAGTAAGAGAACCTACTGACTAATTAAAAAATATATATACAGGACTAAAATCGTTTGTTAGCGTAACTTTAATATGAAGGGGTAGACTGCAACCATACATATGGTGAGTGTGTAAGTATAGGTGGGTGTTCTGTTTGGGACGGCATTGTAGGTAACAATATCTTGGGTCAATTTTTTGTTGCATTTACTGCCCAGTAACATGGTATATGTTACCAACAAGACCTCAGTTTGCGAGGATCATTTGCGAATATTTAATTCAAGTAACTATCGAATATCCTTCTAGATCTCCTCGACTACTTTTATGGAAGTATTTAAAAAGCAAAGTTTATTTCAGTAGTAGTGGTTGTGTACACGTAACATATGACGTAATAATAAAACTAACTATAAAATTTTAACTAGATTGATTACATTCCGTTCGTAGGAAAGGTAAACATAGTTTTTATGAATTGCATTCATAACTGCGTCCTGGAGTTTTTCCATTGTTTTGGTAATTTATTATGCCATATAACCTTTGATTTCATGCACAACTCATCTAGTGTTTACCCCCAAGTGTATTCGCGCCCAATTTCGATCATATAATTTATATAAAAAGAAACTCTTTATTCTTATGATTCACCTAACGTAAATTAAAAGGCGATTTCTTCTTTCAACATTTAAATGCTTGATCCAAGAATGTGTACATAGTGAGTCGGTCAAATTGAATAAATTCGATATTTCTATATTTTGACAAGTATTAACGAAATATCGAAACACGTGAATTGTTTTTCATTGTAGCGTATATTTCTAGCCTACTGGTAGAGATGAGGTTTATGGGACTTCTGGCAGTAACATTACTTTTTATGAGAGAGCGATCTTTATGTAAATACGTTAGGGTTAACTCCGCTCAAATACGCAAAATATAATGTTTTTAAAAAATCGAAATCCTTGTATATTTCGTCCAGCTCTCTGTGCGATTACAACTTAATTGCTCTTTAACATTTTACCCCATTTTATTAACTGGCGCAGTAAGACGCGTCAACAAGCTGGGCTGGCAAAATTTCGAGGTCCGTATTTCAGGACTTATAAAAATAAATTTTACATGGTTTATTTTAATTTAATTTGATTTCAATGTTTTATGGTAAAACACGCATAAATATTAAACAGTAATTTGATAAAACATAAAATGACCCAAAAAATTTGATAACAAAAAGGCGACTTACATGAGCTATACACATAATATGTAAATTATACTATACATTTTACAATTTAAAATAATGGTTAGCCATTCTCTATTATAAAATCACTTTCATCACTACAGTCGTCTGATTTTATTATTAAGTCTGGTACTAATAATTCTCTATATTTGGTTGCGTGTTGCACGCAGTTAAACCAAACTTCGCTTGAAATTTTGTCAATTTCATCTCTTATGAAATTTATTATTTTGCTGCTGAATTAGGTTTCTAACGCTGGTCTTTAATGCGCCAAAGTTAGTTCACTCGGGCAAACGTACTTAAATCCATGTTCTTTTGCTAGTGCATTTATTCTTCTTTTTAACAAAATAGATGCTAAGCCTTAAAAACACATTATTATTTTTTGTAAGACACAATGAACACCCCAACAACAAAACGACCAGCACGCATATGAACCAACAGGTAAGTGTTCAAAATTGTTAAGGTGTTTTTATTTTCAAAAAGGATTGGAATTTCCATTTTATCTAGAAATCTTGTTGTACAAATCAAACACTGTAAAATATAGTCAGAGAAAGTCATATTGGCTTAAATTCGGTTAAAGCAAATCAGGCACAAACACCGAACATTTCAGTCAACGATAATATCTAGGATCTTGATAAATAGTCGACAGATTTTTTTAACCTTAACGCGTCCCAGGAATTGAATGTTTGGAGAGGCATCCCGGGTGACCACATGATAAGGTCATTTTTCACATTTGCATTTGTTGGGAAATTGAATTATACCACAGATTAATGAAGTAATTGAACATGACCGGAGCTTATCGGAAAACGAAGTTTTCCAAGAGGATGGTGCTCTACTCCATGACGTCGTTCCCTGAATAATCAATTTCCTTGTCGCTGGATTGGCAGGAGATGATCTATTAAATGCCCTCCGAGATCTACCGACCTTAGTCCTTTAGATTTATTTTTATGGGGATGGATAAAATCTAAGATATACGAGACTCAAAATTTTTAGRTCTTGGTTTTCTGTAATTAATTTGCGTGAATGTCAAATATTTTGATATGGTTGAATAAAGAATTAAAAGACCTTTTCAATCAGAGGTCACTTGCGCAATGACGTCACTATGAAGTATCCGGTCTTTTTATATTTGAAACGAACAGTAAGTATTACAATCGACATATGTACCCCAGAAAAAAGTTGACGTGTTTCAGGACTTTTCAGAGATATTAAAAATTGCGGTATTATACGGGGTGGTTCGTTTTAAGTGGAACGCACTGTGACAAGTTATGTAGGAGTGCTGTACCTACAATATAACTTGTTGTCCTGTTGAAATGAGTTTATGCATTCAAAGTACACTCTCTTTCGCCTCTATATCATCAAATTTCTTTTGGATAGAATATAACAGAACACATACCTACATGGCCGTCGCTATAGAAAACGAAGGATCGATATAATAATAGGATTTTTTGACGGCTACCTGCCTTTAAGTAGTACACAGAGTAGTAAATAAATACACATAAATGTAAAATAGCATACAACAAGGGTACAACAAAATACACAAAAGTTAAATACAGTAATACAGTATACATCAAATGTACAATATACGTTTCAAATGTTGTTTAATTAATTTTAATGAATTGTAACCATAAATAGCAACGTCCTGGGAAAATGTGTTGCATGTGCGCAGCATAGTGTTAATAGAAGAATACATAGCATAATTAACAMTGTCAAATTCTAGTCTAAAAACTGGTATAACAAGGCACGTGAAAATTMAACAAGGCAATAATGTCTGGAGCGTCGATCATGTTGATAAATTTATATACAGAGCACATAGCCAATGTTTTTTAAAAGAATCTGTGCTGAATAAGTTCGATACGATTATAATGAACMCTGTAATGTGGGGACCAAATAATAAAGTTGTGTTCTAGAAGAGGTCTGACTAAGGTTATATAGTAATTTTGTAGTATTAACGTTAAACCTGCTTAAGGAGCAACAAAATTAAGCTTCCAGGTCTCTGATAAAGATTTTCACGGGGACAATATTGTCATCCATTTTGTATTGCAGAACTGATCTGCTAAAGTTGATAGCCTGACACTTGTCGATATTTAAAGTCATGTTATTTTCAATGCACCACTGATGGAGATGAACAAGTATTTGCTGATGAAATTGAACCCTATGTCTTTGATGAAAACGGAAAACAGTAGGGGTCCAAGGATAGCATCTTGGGGGATTCCAGAAGGTACGTGAATAGCGCGCAAGGCACAATTATGAATTTTAACTTGTTGAGTTCTTCCGGCCAAGTAGCTATCAAACCATGCCTTACTGAAGTATGTGTACACCGAGTGAACCTCAGTTCCCCTACTTAATGAAGTAGTGATAAAATGGACATACGAGAGCAGGTTAGTAGCTGTTGAGCGCCGCTGAAAGAAGCCATGTTGCTGTGGTGAAATTATATTTTTAAAATAGAAGTAGACTTTTGAAGAGACTACACTTAAAAACACTTTACTGGCAGTAGACTGAAGGCATATAGGTCGATAATTCTCAACATGGGAAATAGACCCAGATTTGTGAATTGGTACAACATATGAATGTTTTCAAAGAGTGGGAAACGCTTGCGAAATACTTGGCAAAAGCATCTCAAATCTCGTTGACGCCATTCACTACAACATTTTGATATGTCATTGAAGATGGTATCCCATTACTAGAAGATTTATTACGTACCTATGAACTTCCAGAAGAAGACTTATAGGATTATTTAATTTGCCGTCTGCATTGATCACGCAGGTCTCGAAAGGTCAGTTTTGTGAGCAGGCTTCTTCGATTTAAGTAGCGAGATGCAATTCTTGTCAATCAATATGGGACAGCTAGAGTTAAACTTGCATTTATATAGTATAAAGCTGTCCCTTGCTGAGAACAAGAAGAACTAGAGACCATCCATCATTTCATATGACGCTATAACGCTGAGCTGCTAAAAAAATCCAGTTGACCAGCTTATATCTTTCATCACCACCTACACCTTCCTTCCTGTTCTGATCTTCCTAAGATTTTCCAGAAATTTGCTGATAACTTTTCTTGAATCATCACTGTGCCGTTACAAACGCTTGAAGCAGTCCGGTCCTGGCAAAATGGGGTGAGGGTTATCCCGCATTGTGAGTTGCGTTGAAACGCTGCCGAAAATCCATTTCCTTTAGACAGCTCCATCATTGTGATCACCGGCGGTGTTATAATAATAGTAATATCATGCTGCGGAATTTCCTAGTGGGGGTCGTAATCTAGATTGATCTAGCAGACTTTTATAATTTGGCGTTGCCAGGCGACGAGTCAACACTTTCATGAATGGCGTTTATCGATGGACGGCCGTGCGGATAAGGTAAATTGTTAACTCATTTTGTTTGATTCAAAATTGAGTAAAACACAGCTCGCGTGTGTGGGCCGGTAATATCACGTACCAGCCTGCTGCATTTTCATTAAAGCAGATCATGTGCTCGAGAACATCGATTAGCATGATCCTGATGCCCTCTGGCTGATCGACCGGCCGATGCATGCATGCACCACAATTCGAGTTCTTTTCTTTTTTGGACAAAGATGCACTCTTTGCTAGATGAAGTCGGCTCCTGCTTTGAGCAGGAGGGGGGGAGCGCTCGTCCTGCGGAGCATTACGCTGTTCCTCGCGAGCGGCAGGGGCGCGAAAGCCAAAAAGGAGCAGGCGATCATCCACGAACAGTTGCTGATGAGAATGGGAGAGAAGGAGAATAAATATTACCCGAAGATCATCGAGGCTGCTAAGCGGGACACCAGCTTCACTAGGTAAAAAAATAACAAACTCTTTATATAGGGATTTAATTTTGAAGTAGATCAGAAATAGAGGCCCTCTACAAAATATATCGGAAGTTGGTTACCATGAACAGAGGACGACCCCAGCAGGACAAGGCTGCATCTAGCGCATCAAACTTCCCAATCGGGAAAACGATGCTCATACAGGAAGTACGACATGCTCCTTAAGTCACTCGCTCATGCTTCTAAATTTCCAAGTCTTTCAGGGAATAGACAGAATTGTATTCCGCGAACTCTTGCACAACACTTTCGATATAATAACAGAAGAAATGCTGATGGACAGGATATTTTGCGCGTGGGACAAGATCAACGCGGGTCTTCTTATTCCGGAGACGTGGTTCTATGGGCTTAATTTATTTTTGAAGGGTAACATTAACGAAAAGATTCGATTCTGTTTTACAGTTTACGATCTGAATGGTGATGGTTATATATCCAAGGACGAGATGTTCCAGCTATTGAAGTATGTTTGAAAAAGGTTGTGATGCTGAAAATAACAACATTTACGTGTAGGAACTGCTTAATAAGGCAACCGCAAGAAGAAGATCCCGAAGAAAGTGTCAAAGACCTCGTGGAAATCGTTTTGAGAAAGCTCGATAAGGATAAAGACGGCAAGGTTTCTTTGTTGGATTTTCAGAAATCCGTTATGGAGGAGCCGCTGCTTTTAGAAGCTTTTGGGAATTGCCTCCCAACCGAAAGAGCACGAGACACCTTCATGGCAACTATACGTTTACAGTAAGGGTTACGTAAAAACGTAATTAGCAGATAACGACAGAATTAAAAACGCATTATTCAGCATACAAATTGGCACTAAAGCGTAATGCATCCATTATAAAGATAAAAGACCTGTTATGTGTTCTACACATTATTGTTAACTTATGTAATGATAATTTATGCACAATAAAGCTTACAATCTGAAATCGTGTTTCTTTTAATCCCAAACATTTAAATAAGAAAGACTTATTTCTAATTTTTCTTCATTGGTCGACAACAGCAATAGTTGTCTTAATGGAGGACGCCGGTGATCCAAATAACTACTACATCAAGCTAAGGGCAACGTTGGATCACACACGTGAAGGCTGAAGGAGGAAAAGCTTGTAAATGATAAATATTTGGGAGAAGCTTCACCCTGTTCTCCTAGCGCGTTGCCAATATTAAAAATCTTATTGCCCAATACTTCCATATTGATAGTGAGATAAACCGCTTTGGACAATCCTCATTAGTTTTAATGATATAGGGTGCGGTGGTCCAGGAATACCACCCCTGGCGTTCCTCAGGGGAGTATTCTCGGACCCATTCTGTTCGCTCTATTACTCACGCTCATTATACTTACAATGACATATTTATATCTAGTTGGCCTGGACACTATCCAGTAAATAAAATTTAATTAATTTTTTTTGAACCGCATGTCTAAGGAAAAACTAATTTTTTATAAAAATTAGTTTAGGGTTTAGGATTATTATGTTCTGTATAATGTATGTTTTAGAGGAGATTATGTTGCATAAATTAAAGTTTGTTTTAAACTATTTTGGCGTTTTATATGGTAGGCCAAATACATATCAATATCCCCTCGTACATGCAGATGATATATGGGCATATTACAGCTTCAATGTGATAATTATCAATTGCACGGTAAATCACAAATTATCATTGGAAATTTATACACAACTCAAAAAAAACTTTATCTTCATACTGACCACTGCTGTGGGTATATTATGTTCTTTTGAATCAGCGTGATAAACATCGTCTACAACGTGCATAATGCATGCGTGGGATTTATTTGCAGAATTCTTTTTGGTAAACATGTCACTGCTTACATGTTATGTCATAATATTGTAACCTGAGGATCTTGTATCCCGGAGATCACACATCATAACGTAATATTAATATACCGGGTCGCTACAACGTATGGAACCAACAGGATATTTCAGGTTCTGTTCGACCGATTTTTCTGGAATTGTGCATGGGTGTTTCKGGAATTTTTTCAGTTACGTGTCAGCTCTCGTTTCCGAGATATGGGCGCAACTTGCATTTTTTAAATGGGAAGGAGGGTCAAAAGGCACATCATTGACATGGATATTTTTCCTGATTTCAAAAATGTATCATACTTGTAGAATTTATTGCTTCTGAGTTGAGAAATGTTTGATAACAAACTTGGGTCTTGCAAAAAAACTTCGGGATAAAAACCATATTCGTTATCGCTAATTAAGAACGAAAACTTCAGCTGTTTCCATTTTCCTCGTGACTGGTGATCGCAATGCTTCAGTTAATTGAACATGTTCGCATCAAAATTTTGATGATGATTTTTAGGCGCGGAGCGATAGAATGCCCAGCACGTTCCCCTGATCTGACGCCGCTTGTTTTTTTCCTGTGGGGGTATCTGAAAAATCGTATTTATGCTGATCGGCCACATAATACAGAAGATTTAAAAGGACGAATCAGGGCAGAAATTCAGAACTTACCTCTAAATATGCTACAAAGAACATTAGAAAACTTTTACTCGAGGCTGCATTACTGCCAGGAAGTAAATGGGGAACATTTTGAACATCTTCTGTAATGCAATCTCAAAAAGTACTGCATTTTCACGGAATCATGTTTTTCTTTTATACTTTTAGGGTACCCGACTAGACGAAAATTGTCACCAGTCAAAGAAAAATGGTAATACTAGGCATTTTTATCCATTTTAACGGTAAAGAAAATGGTTTTCTTTCTTTTCGTTCTTTGTCAGGCTCAATTATTGTATTTACACTTTTCTCGACTTAGAAGCAATAAATTGTACACATGTGATACATTTTTCAAATCAGGAAAAATATCCTTTTCAATGACGTGTCTTTTGACCCCCCTTTCCATTAAAAAAAATGCATATTGCGTCCATATCTAGGAAACGGGAGCTGACGCGGAGTTGAAAAAATTCCMGAAAATATATATTAATTACCTATAGGCTCATGCACAATTTCAGAAAAATCGGTCGAACAGCGATCCTGTATTTAATATGAGTATGAGGGTTGCTTTTCCTTTGTAGCTTGTAGCTGTTATTGAATAAGATCATATTTTTTTTAGATGAACCGTCTAATAAATTATGCCCTAATCTATATAAAGATATTTAATTTTGTTTTAGTGTTTGGTTATTTCAGTGTTTATTGTTAGTTATAATTTGCAATTTATAGTTGTAGGGCAGTGTGGGATCTACTACTATCCGCTAAAACCTGTTTATATTCTTTATATACATTGAGTAGGGAGCTAATGTAAAAATATTAACTAATGTACACACACGAGCGTTTCTAATTCACCCCTGTCAAATTTGCGACTCCGTCACTCCAAATGACTTGCACTATCACACTATCGTACCTACTATACGTGTAAGCAACGCACATTGTCAACAAGTCAATGTGTTTGAGTTTGCAATTTATGGTATTAGTTCTAATATCTTATTTTTTTAAAATTAAATATAAGCTTTTGTTTAGGCGCAAATGTAGCAGTTCTATTGAAGATGGTGGCAGTATGTAAACAAAATTTTATGTTTAACGTGTTTAACTATGTCAACAATAATTTAAAACAAGTACTAGTGGAGAACATGTACGTATTTTTATATTAATATATAATAATATCGAGGTTTTTCAAGTGTTAAGCAGTTATAAATGGATAAATAAATCAGTGGCGTAGCGTAGCACGGAATCTTGTTTTTGAAAACCGAAAAAATAGCAAGCGACCCGTAGAGTAAAGATGTGAGTAAATATTTTATTTTATATAAGTTAATATTGCTCTAAATTGGTGAGTGAATTGTCATTTTAATAATAAATTCAGTCGATTTGATTCCTAATTTTCTAAACTCGTCTTAGGTTATATTTTCGTATGTACTTACACTCTAATAAAAAACCTGAGTACATAAATATTATTCAAAGCTCAGTAGCTTTGTCTATTATTTTTAAAAAATTTCAAAGAGTACCTTACATTAATAAATCGAGGATTTTTGGGATTGTAATATTCATGTAATTCGGTAACGATTCGTTTATTGTGGTTACTCCGCGTAAGCCTGTAAGTCCGCTAAAATATATTCCACAAATGTAAATTGAAGAAAGAGCCAGAAATTTTACCAATATCGTTGCATTTTGAGAAGCTTAGAGAGAGTGAACAATTTTTAAACTCGCGAATTGCTACTCCAGTTACATCCTTCGTTACGTGAAAGGAAAGTGACCATGAGAAGAGAAAAAAAGTTGTGTTCTAATCGTAGCTTCTGATGCGTCGCATAAAACATATGCTCGATCATTTGTTGGCCTTTCAAAACAAAAAGCACAGCGCACAGAGACGGTTCTTGCTGGCCGGGACGCGAAAAAGCAGCGGCTGTCTATAAGAAAAGATAAGKCGGATAAATTGTCAGAACTAATTTTCATATCTTGGCTTGGCGTTACGTCACGGCAATACACAATCTCGCATTGCGGCTGGTGGCCGTTGGCGTGTGCGGTGTTTCTTGTGGTGCTCTTCCACATAGCGAAAATGAACACGGACGTGGGCAAGACGGAAAAGGAAAAGTAAGTTTCGCTGTAATCAGGGCCGTTTCGGTGCCTGTGCCTTGAGTTTCGTTTGGGTAAAAGCGTGCGAAAGCTGGTTTTTACAGCCGAGTTGGTATTTGGTGCTGATGGTGACGGGCAGATTTAATTTAGGCATTTCCTTCTGTGTTCAAAACGCACGTGTGGCTTCAGTTTTCTACACATACCTAAAGAGCGGCGGTCGTCTATTTTGGTCCTTCCGTGTTTCGATTGAGGCAGAATTTTTTTAAATCGGATACTGGATGAACGGTCTTTTTAATCCGTTCTCGTTTCTTAATAGACGGGCATTACAAATCATTTACCAATTTTTATGTTTCTTATCGCTTAAACTAGGTTAGTGTAAACATAGACGTTATTAGAGAAAACCGTTGAGATAATACTTATCAAAACAAGTAGTAAAAACAAACAGAAATCAGTCCCTTATTTATATAAACCGAACGGTTGAACAATTGTGCAGGATATTATTACCTGATAAGGCCACGGTCTTTGAAACTATAGCTGTTTCAATTTTCACCATATTAAGTACAAAACTATGTTTATCGAAGCCTTAACACGAGTCATCATTTCCACTACGTAACCCACAGTACACATAAGGAACCCGCTGAAATGGCTCCAAACACCTTCTTTTCCAGTGAAAACAAAACGTTAAGAGCGCAGCTCTGGGAGGTCGTCCAGGTAATTTGCCTGTCTGTGGTCGCAGTTCTGCAGATCTTTTACTACATCGGTGAGAGCATTTACTATCTAATAGTACCCCCTCCAGAGAAGCCCGTCAAAGGAGAAATCGTCTTGGTAAGAGAGGCTGATTGTCGTGGATACGCTCCTCAAGAACGATTTGCAGATCACAGGTACCGGCCATGGCATTGGCAGAGAACTTGCCCTTCTATACGCCTCGGAGGGTGCCACTGTTGTTGGATGGGACGTAAACGAAGAGAACAACAATAACACCATCGCGGAAATAGCTAAAAGGGGGTACCCAAAAGCCTATGGGTACAGGTATGTTCAGTATTGTACACTAATTACACAGGTCATTAAATTAATTCTATATGGACGAATAAAATCGAAAGTGCCGTGTTTAACTTCCGTCTAGTTTAAAACAAGCCAGTCAACGGTGCTGCAGAAAATTTCTCTGTACAGGGGGTCCCATTTTGGGTGTTTCCATCTACTTCGTTTTTACTTGCTGTTGCATAGCACTTACTATTTCATTATCAGTTTCTTCTTGTTCTATTTTCATTTCTACAAGACCTTAATTATTTCTTCTTGGGCTATTTTGAGGTCGGTTTTGATTTCCTACATGGACTACATCAGCTGTTGTTGTAGGTATTGGCGTCATTAGAAATGTCTTCCTAACTCGCTTGACTTTACACCCTGTAGTCGAACCACCGGTGTTTGAAGTCCGATATATATCATTAGACCGCCTTTTTAAACCAGACCTCCCCGCTATATAAGCCCTATACGGGTTGCTTCCTGTTTCGAGATGCTTTCCGAAGCATTCCCCCGATCCAGGATCGTCATTCCCACGCCATCTATCCGTATTCGTTACGCCCATGAGTATCAGTAATACTCGGAGGTATTTGAATATTTGAAGTAACTTTCTCCCACAAGATTCATAGACATCTATTTCTTTTACAATGCAGATTCGGTTAAAAACTATTTTATAATAACACTTCCCAAAACAGTGGGTGATTCATTTCCAGCCTAGTTATCTCAATCTATTAATTTTAGATTGTTTTCTGTGACCTTACATAAAGATAGTATTTATCAAAGATATCATGAAACACTAGAGGAATTATTGTGTGCGTTCTTCACTTCCATGGCCTCCTGTGTTTTCTTGTCCAATATATAGCAAATGTAAAAAAATCGCTAAAGGTAGCTTATTTACTAATAAAAAAAATTGAATAGAGCAAAAACAATTTTTAATGGATAACTAGTTTCCATGAAAAATAATTTGGTCTGTATCTCAGAAACTGTACACGATATAAAAAAACTAATTGCACTATTTAATTGTACCAACAAAGATCCAAATGTTTAAAAAAGAGTAGAGAGGTTCCCGAAAATTCCATCACTATATCTTTAACAATAAACATCCAATATAGCACAGTTTACATAACATGTATTCCCTAACAAACGCAAATATGCCTAAAATGGCAGGTTAGTTTATCGTCTGACGTTTTTGGATGTATATTCTGACTTTTTACATTCTATTCTACCACTGTATTCTTCCAGAATGTTCTTAGCCAGAACGACATCATCACAGTTATCCTAAACAGACAAAGAACGTTTAATATGCCAACCAAATGTCATTGTAGGTATATTCTCTATTTTTTGTTCTGAAAAGCCAAATAGGGTAGTAAATACGACATTAATAAAAATAAGCTAGTCTTTTTAAATTAAGCACTCGAAAATTACGTCATCAATCTTGACGAATTTCATGAAAAACTTACTAGGCTTATCAAAGTTTCGATAATACTTGAACCCTCACTTAGAGAGTGACTTCTCACGTTACAACGGTCAAGAGTTTTGAACTGTTAGTGCGAATGTCAAAATAGGCGTATTCCTGAAATGAAAATTCTCAGAATCTCACATCTCTGCTAGAAAATTGTAGTGTTATTAAAAAAAAATAAGGATGCTGTATCATCGCGAAAAAATAACTTTATATGGCCGAGGATTTTTACCTTATTGGATTTCCACACTAAATGCTTACAGCGTGTATTTTGAAAATAACAGATGTTCATTAAAAAAGCCATCAATTTGCTTATAACTTTAACATGACATTTTGACGTATATCACTTCACAAAAATATTAGCAGCGTCCGCTAGAAATACGTATTTTATGATTAGGCTGTGCGAAAAGGGAAAAATGGCCGTATGAAAACAAAAATTTTCTCGTGAATTCCTCCACTTTGGACAACGACCAACGGCTCGTTTGAAAGCTTACGTTAACAACAGACATTTCGAAGCCGTCTGTCTATGGAAAATGTTCCTGCTCGATGAAATTTTCCATGATAGTGAGATTATGTTAGTGGTAACCAATAAATTACATCCGTCTTAGCTCATCAACAATTCATAAGCGACTTACTGGCTTTTTTAATTAGACACCTTTTACACAGCATGTATTCTACTCAAAAATTATAGTTGAAGTACTTAAATATGCAGTCATTACGACGTCATAATGAAAGGAAACAAGCAAACTTGACCTCATGCTAAAATTAACCTTCATGTCAACAATATAAACAAATTAAGGTTAAAATATAAAAAAAATGTTTGTGGAGTCGCGAGTGCTACGGAGGGAGGTAGAACATTGAAATTGTATTAAATATAGTTTGTGTGTATATTTTTTAACTGAATTGAAAAATTATACGGACTTAGCTCAATTTCTTTATTAGATGTGACGTATCTAATCGAGAAAACGTGCTACAAGTAGCCAAGCAGGTGCAGAAAGACGTAGGGGATGTAACTGTGCTGATTAACAACGCTGGCATCATGCCAGCGAAACGTTTCGAGGACCACACTCCTGAAGACATAGAACGACTCTTCAAAATTAACATTTTTGCTCACTGTTGGGTAAGATCTGGATTTATTTACCGTCCCGAATCTCGAGGGAAACGTCATTTCAGACACTAGAAGCGTTCCTGCCGACCATGAAGAAAAATAACAACGGCCATGTGGTTGCATTGTCGTCTTGCGCTGGTCTTCTGGGGCTGAAGAACTTGGCTCCTTACTGCGCGACGAAATTCGCAGTTAGAGGTCTCATGGAAAGTCTGCGGGAGGAGCTTAGGGAGAATCCGAACAATCGCATCAATTTGACAACGATCTGTCCTTATATGGTCGACACGGGGTTGTGCAAGAAACCGCGTATTAGATTCGGAAACCTGATGCCATTGCTGGTACCACGGTTCGTCGCCGAACAGATAATGAAGGCGCAACGCACCAACGCAGCAGAAATATCCATACCAGGCTTCATCTACAGCCTGAACATGTTCGGCAGGTAATGGCAAAAATGTTTTGTTAATTGCAATTCCTCAGGTAGCTACTTTGACCCGCAGAACCGGTCATTAAGTAGGATATACATGATAATTTGCGACGTGGAATACGATTATGAATTTCCTTGCAGGCTTCTTCCCATCAAGGCTGGTCTCTTCCTGAAGGACTTCTTTGACAGTGGCGTCGAACCAGATTTCTAAACTAGTTTTTACATCTGTACGTAAGTTATGTCTTGCCGTTTTAATCAATAAATCACATTAAACAGTCCTGTTTTTGATTGACAAGGCTAACTCGTCGAACTGTGCCGTTTTAGATACGTAATACGTTACGAAATATTACGACATTTTTAATGCCAATGAAATTACAGGAAAAAATCAAATACTGTGTTAGTTATTTTACACTGGGGCTAGTAAATAAAATTCAATTTTATGAAGATGGGTATTTAAACTTTGATCCGACAAGGTCGCGTATGAAATAATTTTAAAAATGAATTATTCTAAAAGCACGTTATCAATTACGATCGGTTATTGCCTAAATCTTTCAAGGCTGTACAACGGCTTTCACATACTATCTGTGCAACGTTTTTCAAATTAATTACACATGGAAATGGACGCTCGCTCCTACTATTTTACTTTTATGGTGAACCTCGACATATATTGCGGCGTACCACTTTTTCTTAATTAATGCAGTTATTTTTCTATAAACAGTTTGGCGTCCAAAAATAGCAAACCCGCGGAAGTCTTCCGGTAATTTTCCCTAGCGGGTTGTGGAATAACACGCAAGTGCAGAAAACTTCTTTATTAAAGAATATTTCAAGTTTAAACGCGATATAGGTACTTAGACATTAGTCAAGGTGATAACGCGTTGCATTTACTTCAACAATTACTTATATTAACATTGCGTGTTGCTCGACTGCTTCCTGTACGGAACACCTCTGAATAAGGACGCATTGTGCTTCCAGCTGTTAAGAAAAAGCTTGCAGGAAATTCGGTGTACACACAGCGGCGTTGCGGTTAACAATAATAAACACGCAAAACTTACGCAATTCAAAAAAACGTATGTTTAAACTAATTCGCCCGGCAAATTTCACTTCGTGCCTAATAAACATTACAAAACAATGCCGCAATTAGTATGGACATAATTTTTGCCGAATTGTGCCGTAAAACTGGACTCGCCGCGGTCGGGATGCGGCCGAGGTCATTTTTGTAACGAATGTCCGGTTAGTGTCCAGAAGAGTTCAAATTTGTTGGCCTGGTGGTCGGCCTAGTCTGTCTTGTGAGCGCCAAACAACGGCCAATCCACGTGTTCTCCGAGCTATGATACCATGACAATTTATGGGAAGCTGGTCCAGATCATCATAGTGAATTACTGATATCGAGGTATTTTTTGTGGTGCAGCAAGTGCAGTGCTCCTTACACAAAAATGCATTGTTTTAGTGTTGCCATGGAAACCATCATTGCCGTCCAGTAAGTCAATAACGAATTGTGCGAGAATGACATCGACTGTTGGATAATGTAGCTCAATAAATCAGTATTTATTTAATTAATCGCATTGAGTGTTTTTCTCTACCTGGTATTCCAAAATTGATAAGATCATTGAAAGTTATTTGCAGATGTATTTACAGATATACCTGCAAGTATACAATTTTATCGATAGCCATCGTTTATCTTTTTCGTTGGTTGTTTACTTCTTTAATCAGATATGTTGAATGGCAAACTACAATAAAAATTTTTACGATAAGTGCTAGTTTTTTATTTGTTTACATCAATAGGTATACCTCTGTATCAATTACAGCCGCACACCGAGTTGTTTCTCCGCTAAGGTATTTGTTGAGTCAAGGTAATTTCTAACGTTAATGTCAAGGATTAAAAACGAAATTTTGATGCCAAAAACTATAGTTTTGTGTAAAATCATCATTTTCAGAAGTGTTTTTTCATCGACTTCGTAATTTTATTTCTTATATTAATTTATGCAAACATCTGTAACAAGTTTTATTAATAAAACGCATTTCATTATTTAATTTTGGATAGTGAAGTAATCCGTAATCTAGGTAACCATTACATCATTCTACTATATATAACTGATTGCATAAGATCATTTTTTAAACTGCTCCCACGGAAAACTAGATATTGTCAAAAGACTAACTGCTCATAATTTTATTATTTTTAGTTGTACAAAAAAATGTTAAGACAAAAGCCATAGATGATAATGATCTGAATAAAACGGTGTTGTATTAGAATTATGACACAAACTTGCGTTTTTTTTAAATGAAAGTTCAATTTTTTCAAAAACAAACGAGTTATAACACTGTTTAAAGAAATCACAAGGCTTCAAAATAATTGAAGAAAACGTTGTTACTTGACAGTTCAATGTGCCACTTATATTATGCATTTGACTTGCCGGTAGTTTTAGTATATAAAAAGTTTAAAAACGATTTAATTTTTCATATAAAAAGAAGTTTATTATTAGATGATCATAGCTATAGGAGAGCCCAACTTCAAATCAATCAAAAGTATCACTATTATTATCATTGCACAAGTTACGTCTTTTCAAAACAGAGTTTGTTACCTTTCTAATACTGTCTATCTAAATTTAAAATAGCTTCCACACTGCTGTTTGAAGTTCTTCTACAGTATATACAATGTGTCTTTTTGTAGACCATATTGTTCAATGTTCCCCACAAGAAGAAATCTAATACAGATAAATTCAGAGAACAAGGTGGCCAAGCAATYGTAGGATTCCTGCCAATCCAGGAATTAGGAAAGATTTCGTGTAAATAGTTTCGTGATTGTGTACAGGTGCTCTATCATGTTGAAACCACTGACACTTTTTTATATGACTAATAATAATAAAATTTAAGTTTAAGAAATTGGAAAAAAACAGTTTTTCATCTCTTTTTTTCTTGATGACCATAGTTTTAGTGCACCTGCACCTGGTCCATGTTTACAGGATTCTCTATCTTAAAATCTCATTGCCAGTTTTTGATAATCTGGTATGAAGGTGCAGTGAAATAATACTTTATAAATTTCGTGATAAGCTTTTTTTCAAGGGTACTTCAATACAGCTCCGGTTTTGTTCATTTAGATAAAATTGTGATCACACCAGTCAAAGAAATAACACTTAATATACATGTAAAGATAAGCTGGTGGTAATTGGTGTATACTAATTGCAAACGATAATGAAGGACGCTGGATTATCTTGTCATGTTAACTGTGTTAAGTGTAGTAATTGATGAGCAATTTAATAAAATTGTAAATATTTGTATCATATGTTTTACAAAATTTCAGAAAGAAAAAACAGTGTTCAGAAGTATTAAATGGACATAAATTATCAAATTATGATAACAGTAGCTTAAAACTTTATACAACATGTAAACTGTAAATGTCTCCAAAATTGTTATTCATATAAGCATCAGTTATTTTCAAAATCACAAGACAATACCACAGCTTTGTGTATTATTTTTTTATGCAATAATAAGCTACATTAAGTTTTACATTATTTTTTTTCTATAGTAGATAGTATTTCAGCCAAAGGGAAAGAACCTTATCAACAAGCATTTGCTCTATCCAACACAATTAGCTATTAAGAATATGGAAATATAGAAATTTAAAGGTGCAGGTTTGGTTGCATAAGTAACGGCACCTAGTATTACCGTTTGAAATCATTATAATATAATATCCTTGTTTATACATCAGAATATATAAACAAAGATAAAATATAGGTGTAGGAATTGTACTAGACCATATTATTGTGTTCTGCAGTCAAGCACACAAGCCTTTTCTGAATTAGATTTATAATAAGTGGTTAAGCGAGTGGTTCTTTTTGGTGGAGTGTTATGGTAAATATTTCCATCGTTATGTCTGATAAAATATACATTAAAGCTTCTCAAATTCGTTAATAAGTAAAATCATTAGAAAGATGCAAATAAAAATTTTGGTAATTAATTGCGAATATGTCAGTCGAAACTAATTTTCGGAAATTCCTATAAATTATCATATTTTAGGTACTTCATATGTAAGTAATTTTAGGTTGCGAAAAGACCACTTTCGAAAAACGGGCGTGTTGACATTTCTATATAATTTGCTACGCCTAGTGTTCTTCATATGTTGCTAGGTGTCACATACTCTTCTCCTACACATAGTTGGAATAGCGATGCATAGAAAGGTAGTTTGAGGGGAAAGACAAAATGTTGACTGAACTGCTACGGGTAGGAGAGGAGCGTGCGACACTACAAAATGGACGAAGAACACTGCGTCGTAAAATAAGACTAAGTGTAAACACCCGTTTCTTCATGATAGGAAATAGTGCATGTTACTAATTACGGTACACAAAATCCAAAGGTAGGTAGTAAATGAGTGACATATTTGCAATAATGACCAAAATTTTCTCAACCGATTTCTATAAATCCAATTGAATGACTACTTTGAAAAGTGTAACACCTTCCAAATTTCAATAAAATCCAAATAGTGCAACATGTCGAAGAAAGAAAGAAAGTGACCGCTACAAATATACTTTTTTAACGATGAGCACGAAAATATCAAAAGCAACAGTAGAGGTCTTTTTTCACTAGTAATAAGATTAATATTCATAAAAATTAACTTGGTCATTACTCATTATAGCTAATTTAATTAATTATAGAGTGATCGCTATTTGTAGAAGAAATTGTGGATAATATTTGTGCTGAGTCAGCTATGTGAGATTTATATGTCGCATTTGACAAACATTCGCATAGCCATATCTTCGTGGCTTTTTCTATGGGCATTATAGCCAATGTAACATCTGCAGGTTTTGCCAGTGAAATGTCACAATATTACTTACAATTTTAAAATATTAAGGTACTTCGTGTTCATGCAAGCTGGTCCGTCAAAAGTTCTTCAGAAAACTCTACTATTCATATTTTTAATGGTTTATGTCTCTATCAAACATACTTTGTAGGCTGACTGAAAATGGTCATGACAAAATTTTTATTTGCATTTTTCTAACATTTTAGAATGTACTACAGCACCACCATTTAGTTTTATTTTCTTTGCTTTAGCAATTAGGTGCTTGAGATATATTGCTTTAGAAATCATCATTGGACATTTTTTCCTACATATCGCTACGATTCACCACGAACAGAAAAGTAACATGTTCTGTATCAACTACTATTAGCTTTCTCTACATTATACCATAGGTATAGGCAATGGAATTTAAGATTGCAGCACTATTATTTTACCCCAAAAAACGTGGCAAAATCCGTGATCCTTGTTTTAACCATTTATAATGACAGGTACTGGTTTGAACACATAAAAATCATTATTATAAAACAATAACAGTGTAGAAGCCACCAGGTGGCATCTCGCGTATAGGCATAGGTTTCTATACAGAACTGACTAGTGGTCAATTTAAATCAGAGTTCCGAATAGAAGTAATAAAACAATTTCTGTACATACATTACAATGTGTATTTGATATACAAATACTAAAATATTTAATTTAAATTGTCTTAAATAGCATACAAATAAAAAAAAATGTACACATTTACTAAAATAAAACATAATTTTATTTGTAAACAAAAAAATTGCAAACATATATATATAATTATAATTAAAATAAATAGCAATTGAATCACAGTATTATAGAGCTAAATGTCGTTTACATGCTAATTTTCACAATGTTTGCATAATTAAATCTAAACGTTTTGATCTTCCTTCTTTTCCGATTGCAATATAAACTACACTAAAAAGCTCAATGCCAGAGTTCTTACCCTTATGACTAAAAAAAATTGACTATCGGATTAGGAAAATTATCTGACCTCGATACGTGGTGTACGTTACATAAGGAACAAAACCATCATACACATAAAATTTTAAAAGTATTTAGACTTTCAGTAACATTGAACAAAATTACATGCATTATTTGATAATACAATCTTTGGACGACGAAGAAACCATTCTTTTGCACACCAATATATACATATATAGGAAATAATCGTGCTGATCTACACGATATTATGGCAATAGCAAAAATATTTCCCCATTTTACGACTAACAAAGTCAAACTAAAGAATGGCTTCAGTTACACAGTCGTGTAGTCTTTCAAGTATATCATAGTTGAGCACTGTTAATTTAATGGACACTGTTCAAACAAAGTCATTCGCATTGGCACTAGTCAAGGGCTCTTGAGCCTGAAAGAAAAAAATTAATTAACAACAGGGAACAAAAACTTTACAACATACTTTCACAGAAACAATTGAACTTACCACGTCTATATTTGAGCCTTGTTGCATGAAAAAAGACACAGATGCAAGCAATTTCGTGATTAATAAAAATATATTTATGGTGCATGGAGAACAGAGATGATACATACAACTAATTAAATAACATTTTACCCTGTTCTCAAGATCTTGGCTTAGCTTTAGCAACAACTACATTAATTACAATAAGTAGAATTAAGGGACTTTAGCAACATTTATTAGACTGTGTATTTCTCTAGAACAGCTGCACGTAATGGCAGAAATTTTTTTATCTAGTGCTGCAGTCTAGCTTAAGTGCTCTCACCTCTTCTCCTACAGTACTGGGGTACATTCGAGTTGGTTGAAATGCATTCTTTTCTAAAGAAAACTGATCCTCAGTTGTCTTCCTGTACACTGGGTTATCGAAGTTCATCGACGTCATATTACGATGCATGTAATGCCTGTAAATTAGGTAACTTCCCTGAAAGTTACAAAAAGTCAATAGCAAACAAGGTATAGGACAATATTTTGGGCATACCCCTGCTATTATCGTAAACAGAAGAGCTATGATGGCTATGGATATAATGGCAATAACTCCCGAATCAGAGCTATGCGACACAGTGTCTATGTGTGTTTTATTGGTTGTACCTGAAAAAACTCAAATTAATGGACTGAATACTTAGTTAATTGGAATAGTAGCCGTTTAGTACAATACAAAGAAATCTTAGTACATTGTGTAGAGAGTATAGCAGCAGAGGTGCAATGCAGAAAAAGCTACATAGAAAGAAAACGCAGAACCAAAAACCAACACCAAAAAAACTGCCTTTACTTACTCTCCGTTACATTGTGATTAAAATCTGTGTCTGGCACAGAATACGGGGTTGTAGTTACGTTCTCTGTTAAATAAATAGAAATAATAATAAGAAAAAATATAAATCAAGCAAAACTAGAAAAATATTTAAGATGTATGTTGACTTACCATCTTGAACGCAGGTCAGTCTATCGTCCAACATCCTAAGGTTCTCTGGGCAAGCACAGGATATACGTGGAGAGTGCATATTGATCTGAGGCGCAGGTAAGCAAAGATGTGAACAGTGACCATTGACGGCTTGGCAATGGTTCTCACCGTCTGGCTGACGATACGGATGGTACACATGAATGACCATTGGATTATGAATCTGCAAAGTGTACTTGTAAAACACTCGTACTTAAATGTCAAATAAGAGATTACCATTGCTGCCGTCACGGGTGATACATCATCTCCGGTGAATTTATTAGCTTTGAACACCGCAGATTTATCCCAGTCCGTCCAGTACACCCAATCTTCAAAAGTAGTTATGGAAAACGGATGTCTCAGATGGTCAGTACTGAACAGAATAAGTCTGCGGTTTCTCCCGTTGTAGTCGCACGCTGATATAGTATTTAACTTCCCATCAACCCAATACACTCGTTTCTTTACCAGATCCAAGGTTAAACCATTAGGCCACCTGATATCATACGATACGATCGTTTGGCGATGTGATCCATCCATCCCTGCCCTCTCAATTTTCGGATCTGCACCCCAATCAGTCCAGAACATCCAACCTTCCATTGGATTGAGAGCAATGGCTCTGGGTTCTTGAAGATCGTCCTTGATGAGGACCTTCCTCATTTTGCCTTCGAAATTAGCAAGTTCAATAGTGTCTTTGCCAGTGTCGGTCCAGTAAATGTGATTATAGATCCAGTCAACGGCCAGACCATCTGACGTTGTTATATCGCCGTTGATGACGATCGAACGGTGGTTGCCTTCATCAATCGGGGCTTTGTAGATCTTTTTATCGGCCACATCACTCCAGAAAATCATACCAGTGCGGAAGACGAAGTCTAGCGCTGTTGCAGAATTAGTTTCGTTTACTATACTCGTCATCTCGTGGTGATCCAACGATATCTTCCGAATATCCCTCCTTCTAGCAAACAGTAAAGAGGCGTGTCCCTCAGTTGCCTTACACTTCGTGTTKTTGCGTGGATCTCGCATATACCCAGGTTGGCATTCACACTTGAACCCTCCTTTGTCGTTTATGCAGATTTGGGAGCAACTTCCCGAGATTTCGCACTCATTTATGTCCTTACAAGTTCGGTTATCGATCAATTCATACCCAGGTCGACAGTCGCAGTAATAACTGGCAGGTGTGTCCACACAAATCTGCGTGCAACCTCCGTTGTTTATTTTACACTCATTCTTGCCACATTTATCACGGGGTTCATCTTCAGCTTCAGGACAGTCCCGATGTCCATTGCAAACTTGCGATAGTGGGATGCAAGTTCCACCGCCGCAATCGAAGTGCGTCTTAGGGTTGCATTTTGTGACCGGCAAGCTGCAATCTTCCTCATCACTGCCGTCACTGCATTCGGCGTGGCCTGAACAGTGCAAGTGACCTTGTATGCAGGTGCAATCCTTGCACTGGAACTGGTCAGGACGGCAAGTGGTGTTTTCACAGKTCGAAGGAGATTCGTCGGAACCATCGGGGCAATCTTTGGTTCCATCGCAGAGCCATTCTTTGTGTATGCAGGTGATGCCGTCTCCGCACTCGAATTCTTTGGGCATGCAGATCGGGGTGCTCGTCGCCGATTTGGCACAGCCCTGTTCATCCTTTCCATCGAGGCAATCGTACTCGCCATCGCAAACCCACCGTGATGCTATGCAGGTGCTTTCGCTGCACTGGAACTCAGTATCCGGGGCGCAGGTTACGGCAGGACACCCCTTCTCATCTGAGCCATCCTCACAGTCGTTGTCTAAGTCACACACCCACCTCTTCTGGATACATTTTCCATTGGCACACGTGAATTCATCGGAACGACAAGTTTCGTCTAAAAATAGACCGGCGTAAATAACACGAATTCAAAACAACAAAATATAGATAGCATACTGCAAGCTTTTTCATCACTGCCATCTGAGCAGTCGGCGTTATCATCGCACATCCATGTTAAGGGGACGCATTCGCCGGGAGCAGATCTGCACGTAAATTCGTCGGCGCTACAAACCTTCTGCCCTAAAATGAAAAAAGAACGAATTCAGAAACGCGAAAATTCGAGTTTGTAACTGCACTTACGACAGATGTGCTCGTCTTCATCGCCTCCGTCGCTACAGTCTTGATCATTATCACACTGCCAATGGCTTGGGATACATCGGCCATTGCTACATCTAAACTCCTTCTTCGAACATGTTGTGGCATCTGTAAAGTGGCGCAGTGTGTAGGCTAATTAAAGTATGTTCCGAAAAGCCATACAATATTGTGGGTTTAAATGGGATGTTAAAGGAAATATTGGTGAAAGAACAAATGTTGAACGTGGTGTATTAGGTACACTCAACTTCACGGATAAGAGACCCAGCCACTACGCCGACTACGTTTTTCCAGCTAAGATTCATATTCACCAGTTTTGTGACGAGGAAGAAGTGTTTCTACTTTATTTAATTTCTGAAAAGCGATATCTTCATTCGTCTATTATCGAACATGAACTCTTTTGCGGTCTTCCCTTTTCGTTTATAATACAATAAGTAATTTCAGAAATAATTTGACGCAACTATCTCTATTAATTCTTCTACGGATAACTTATTACGTCCTTTATGAGCCAGTATAAGTGGTCTTTGAATTTATGTAGAAAATATTTCATTTTTTCCAAAATAATAATAAATAAATGATATTCACACTACGCAAATGAAATTAGTAGAAGCTTACCCAGATAAGGTCGGAGAGAACCAGTTACTTGATCACCGAGGTCGCCAGACTTACAATCTGTTTTTTTTTCGTGGATATTTATTAAAAACAAAGTGTATTTAACACCAACGGACACTTTGAAAGATATGCACCAGATAATAACGACATTTAAGAGATTATAACTGAAAAGCTTTTTAATCGCTTAAAACTTGATATCACACATTGAGCAACTGATTTAAAATTTATTTATTGCGTTCCAATGCTACATGTTCTTGTACTTTCGTTGCCGTTATTGTTTATTGTTGTTGTTATACTGAACTAGTATATCCTGTTGCTTAGTCATTTTTTAAACATACCAGTAATAATGCTGCCAGTTCCCAGCCTAGAAAAAATGTGACGGAAAACTGGATCTTAGAATATTTATTTCTATTATTGACGTTTAGAGCCAACTTTCATCAAAAATAATGGTATTCGTGATTGAATGTGCCATAATTGAAGTGTATTTATGCATTTATTTTTCCAATTTTTTATTACAGCTGTCCGTCTTTTCTTTGTTCTCGAAATATGCACTTTTACGAGTTTTCTGCAAACGTGAAATTTTTCCATGCCGTATAAACGAAGCCGCCTTTAAATTCACGGAGGAAGCCAAAAATGTAATAATATGCAGGCTCTCAGAAAAATTGGACACCCTGTATAAGTGGAAATATTTTCTACGTACGCACATGCTAAATTGGTAACTTATTTCTCTGTCATTGATATTATTGGGGCTAAACTCCGTCCCGTCTTAGGTGACACCCTGTATTATATCAATTTAGCGTTTTTTCTCTAATTTATGGCTGGTTGGTCTATTTGCTCTAACTCAAGAGGTCTTGGGTTCGAATCTCAGGAAGTGCCAAATATCACTCTATAATTGGGACATTTTATTTACTCTTGTTTTGAAATTCGAAAATCCTAATTAAAAGCGGGGCATTTTAGTGACAGTAAGTTGAGACTATTTAACGTGTAGTGATATTGTTTAACTGATCGTAACAAATATCAATACTAAGAATAGTTGTCCATTAAACGCAAAAATAATTTGCTCCTTCTGGATGTCTCAAAAACGATTGTTTTACGACGACCCTAAATACAAAAATCAACTGGTGTGATATCTGGTAAACGTGTGGGTTACAAATACACCCGCCTCTCCCGATATATCGATTTAGAAAGTTCTTTGAACGTTGAGTTTGAAATCTCCAACGTGTTTTTTAATTTTCCCTGGTTTTACTTGATGATAGTACAAGAAAGGTTAGTTCAAGATCGTTTAATTATCCCATTTAAAGTATTTCAAGGCTATTAATTTATTTAAAATTTAATATTATTACATTTCAATAGCAACAAGGTTAGACGAGGTCATTTGCTTGTACAATAAGGTTATTTTAGTATTTTCGACGCTGACGTTGATTTTTAATCAATCATTATTAAGCCATTTGTTAATACGTTTTGTCTTCTTTATGAGAACGTTATAATTTTAATTTTAAGTAGGTGTCGAGCGAAAGCGATAAAAAACAAACTTTAATGTGCTGAATAAAATTCCAAATACGTGCTTGCTCGTTATTTTTGCCTTGTCAGTTTGATTTATTTACATCGGTCCGTAAAGTGGTAAGCTATGTTTACCAGTTCCGATTATAAACAACGCCTCTTGCTATTATTATTGCAAATTACAAGTGTTGGTCAATTACTTCGATTACTACGTTTTGACTTTAATCGGGAAAAGATGCACTTTGGCGCTAGTGCAATTTCTGAACTTGACCACGCGATTTTTGGCTGTAGTTATTTTCAACTGCCCCGTTTTTGACCGAATGTACGACAATCCGAAGATAAATCGGACACGAAATATTTTTACATCGGTACAAAGTTCTTGGGTGCGAAATTTGGGTAGTGCGTAACAAATGACGTACCTACTGCTTTTTAAACATAAAAACAGTCAATAGTAGTTGCGCTGAATGCTTGCATAATCAAAACAAAGCTTCCAGTGGAAAACTGACGATTACAATTGATTCTAAATAGACATTAGTTAAAAATTATCGCGGTTAGCCTAATTAAGTTTCATAAGGGAAATAGGTAACTATCTTAAAATTGGCGTTAGAACGTAATGGCACGAAATACGAGAAATTAATAATTCATGATTACGAACACATTACATAATGGTAATTAACAAAGGACATTTTCGGATTTCTGACACGTGTCTACCCTTCAATTTAACTGCGTATTACATTTAATTCAAAAGATCCGCTTTCTGCAATAGTCAAAACTATCGGTGATAAGATAAGTACACAACGCACAAGAGCAGTCCTTGATAATAATGCGCATCTTCTGCTCGGACACAAAATTATTTAGGGCAGTCGAAAATATCCGCAAAATTTTGAAAAAAAGTTTCGCCCATTTCAAATTTGTAAACTGAAATCACTTACCCAAAATTATGGCACTAGCACAGTGAAAAATTACCGCTGTGAGAACTAGGACACTGCAGGCCCACGCGGACATCTCCGCCGAAAAAAAAACTCAAAATCGAATTTGTAAAAATATTTCTTGGTGGGACCACCGACGTTGTTAACCACTACAGGACCGGGGCGAATTTGAGTTCAGTCCCGCGATACGCGGACTAGTTATCCTGCATTTTCCCTAGCTACTATCAATTTAACAGCACGTTGACTTGCCTCTGGTAGATACCTCTCTCCAAGAACTTTAGCCGTACGGTCTGTAGAATCGGACGCGTTGCAATTTCACAGCCTTAAGGCTTCAAAACTATCTGATGTAATCCAAAGATATATTGACTGACAGCTTGTACACAAAGCGCAAATCGCGCAATTTCAAAATTAAAACGCTCTTCGCGAGGTGTTTCCGTCCGACCGGGGGGGTCAACGCTGTTTTTGTTTTCGGTTTAACACTTAACAACAAACGGGTCATATCGAAAGGTGTTTACTCCCTAGTAAGGCGATTGCGGTCTCCAACTGGGACAAGACACCACATTATATATACGGATAACAGTCCTCTGTTATTTTTCACTTATTAAGTACGAATTCACATGATAAGGGTGTTCCCTGGGTCGAGATTGAGGATGCTTCGTCAAAGCTGTCTCTTTTATAGTATCTATACAGGGTCTACCGACTTTTATATTTTTTATTTTTCTTAATGAAAAACAAGAAAAATTCGTCGCAGTCTATTCCGTTAACCACTTTATAATTTTAAAATCTTTAATAATTAATTAATCTAAGAAAAGTAAAAATTAAAATGAAAACGAGTAAACATAATAACAAATTAATAACACTGGTCTGCAATGAAATTCTCCTTCAAATAAAAATATTACGAATATGAAGATTTTCACCGGCTGCTTTCTATTTTTTGCTAGCACGTATGTTTTATTATATTTTTCATGTCAAAGGGCAAAGTGAAACAATTCTTTTACCGCCACTGCTTATAAAGCTTGGTTTGATGGAAAACTTTCTGAAAGGAATGAATAAGGATGGTCAAGGGTTTCAGTATCTTAAAACAAAATTCCCCCGAATCAGCGATGCAAAATTAAAAGAAGGTATTTTTGTAGGCTCACAAATACAAGCACTGATGGACGTAATTTTTTTTGTAGAAATGTGTCACAATTTTCTTCGCAATAGAAATCTTACAACTATCACGAGATCATCCGAGAACTTCTTTTTTCATATAGAGCACTAAAATGCAATATGTCATTTAAAATTCATTTTTGGACTCTCACTTGGATTTCTTTCCCGATAAACGTAGAGAAAGATTTCATCAAGATATATTGCACATAGGAAGACGATACAATGGGAAGTGATCAGAATTAATGCTGGCAGATTTTTGTTGGTCGATTCGCCGCGAAATTCCCATGGAAAATATGAAAACGACAAAAACTACAAAGTGAAATGGTACTCATATACAAGTTGTTATATTTTATAATGTTTTTTTTTGTGTGTTTTGGAGCGAAATATAACGTTMCTTATAAATATTGGTGCAAATATTAAATGTTTGATTATAATTTTAAGTAAAATAAGTGTTCTACACAAAAAATGTATACGTGGTACGTAATTTTTATAACTATAAAACCATATAAACGTTATTTTTTTGCAGACCAGTGTAATTAAAAAATGACTATTTGAAATCCACTTAAAGTAAAAAATATTTACAAAAATTCACTTTATTTGTGCAATACCATCATGTGAAAGTATTTCTTTGGACATCCGCTATTCCATTTTTAAAGAGTTTAAAAAGCTTTTCAATTTAACATATCACTTAAGGTGGTACCTAAAAAAATTAAGAAAATACGACCTTGCGAAGTTGTGGCAAACCCTGTATACCGAAACTCAGTATAACCTTCCCGAATCACGTAAAATAAAAACATTCTAGAAAACACCTTACTGCAAATAAGAATTAATTCCTATTAAAATTAGGTGCATAATATTATGAAGTGTTTTTAATCTTCATCTAAATTACTGGGAAACCCGGTTTACTGGAATTCTGCATCATAATTTTCTCACGACTATGGGCGTCAAAACTAACGATAAGAAATAATCTTGGTATATTACATCAGATCAACGACGCGGCGCGGCAGAAGAACAAAGGCGTGGAATGATAGACACAAAAAAGACGTTCGTTTTTTAATTAGACAACCACTTTATCCATTCAAAAAATTCAAAAATGACATGAAATTAACACTAGCTTTAGTTTAAAAAAATAATCCGCTGCTTATCATATTTTGGCGCACACAAAAATTTTTCGAAACCGCCACAAATATTCAGGGTGTCCCACCATGCACCGTCTCGATCCATAATAGGAAAAATCTTAAAATTTGGGCAGCATACTAAAGTGGTTGGGGGGCTATTTTCAAGATGGTGGTACATCCGGTTATACCGGAAGTATGTATCAATTTGGTTATTTTTAATGGAACGCTATATATTATTACACCTTTCGATTCCACGTAATATTACGGGCATTTATCATGTACTATGTCTTATATATTTGGGATTTGGTGTGATTCCGGTCACTGGTAGGTACTTTGTGAACGTATGTTTTCACATTATCAATCAAAACGTCAACAGTAACAGCAACTGTTTTCAGAGGTACGAGTAAACATTTTCCGAATCACACACCCTTAGTTCGAAAATTATTTTCAAACTTTCCCACACACTTTGTCACCGCTAACTTCGCATAAATTCATTGTTTTTTACCCTCTATACACGTCGCTCGTTTGACGTTTGCAAAACGACGCATTCCTAAAATACTTCAAAGATAGGAGAAAATAATATCATGACTGTCAACAATAACAAATCCAACGTTGTTTTTCGGCTTCCATAGCAACAGAAAGCAGTCAAATTCAATTATTTAAGGCGATTGAACACTTCAATGCGGTATACACTTCATTATGTCGAGACCAGCTGCGTTATTTAAAAACTGCCACTTCTGGACATTAGATCTAGTTATTCTGAAATACCCGATAAAATGGAGAAGCCAGAATCACGTTTAGCGCCATTTCCAATTTTTAAGTGGTTAAAAATTTCTTGGTAAATCCCAGACTTAGTCTTATATCAATATGACTCATTCATTTATCTACCAATCGAACTAATCAGACCTTTATATAAAACTTGGTGACGTGATGACCAAAATATGTCGGATGGTTACCGTAAAACTAGTTTCTGGACGACTTTCCCAGATTTCTAAAGTTAAACTCGAAAAATTGATTGACGATTACATTTTTATTTGAATGGTGCTAGGTTTCCCCGTACGTTTCTGACGGCATCTTCAGAGGTCACTTCGAAACTAATGACGCCAACGGTTAAGAGGGACCACTGAA
This sequence comes from Rhyzopertha dominica, assembly GCA_025024175.1. Classification (NCBI taxonomy): domain Eukaryota; kingdom Metazoa; phylum Arthropoda; class Insecta; order Coleoptera; family Bostrichidae; genus Rhyzopertha; species Rhyzopertha dominica. Next base: position 23,861,631 of record QCXZ01000086.1, on the reverse strand, counting down.
GATGCCGTCAGCGACGTGCGAAGAAACGTTCAGAAACAATCGATTCCAATGACCACGACAGAAGAGTCCGGAAAATCATCGACATATGTTGTTACGCTCACCAAGAGGGCGAGCCTTGATTTAAAGAACAATAATTATTGAGTTCTTTTTACTGAATTATTTTCTGATCCTAACGAACGATATATATATTGTTACTAGTGTTACAAGCTTTTTTGTGTCGATATAATACAATATACGTTCTCATCGTTAATTCAGAACTCAGGCCCCGTAAACTCGAAATCGATAATTTCGAATTATCCGAAAAGTAGAGAAAATTAGCGTTCCCAGCAAATTGAATAGACTTCGCTACGTTATTTTATTACTGAGTAACTTTCTTCGTAAAAAATTTAGGCTTTTGCGCCGTATCTAAATTTTAGTCCCATTTTGGCTCGTAGAGAAACGCATCCATCGTTGCTGGTTCGACCACTTTCTAAGAACGAACAAGGATTGTAAAGCGGCGACTATTATGTATGGGTATGACATAGGCTAGATTAAAGTCGCTGGGATTCATTACGATTATTACCTGCTGTAAACTTAATTGATAGGTAAATTCCACTGTTAGTGAATACGGCGCTGTTTGTGGAAATTTTGTCAACAAATACCTAACAACTGAAACGGGGGAGTGATAAACACTTTTCTTTCACCTGCCCACATAGACAAGTTGGAAACGACTAATTGGAGTTATTTCCAACTCGAGGGCTGTAAATAACTATTTCCGAACGCTTGCGTTGTCAACAAGGTGTAGCTTGGTTGAATTAGTAATAAAATGTGGGACTGCTTACTAGCACATAGGGCTCTGTTTTCGTCTGTTCGGTCTTCACAGTCATCTTCACCATCACAAACAAAGGTGATCGGTATACATTTCTTGTCCCCGCACTGGAACTGCCTCAGAGAACAGGACGTATTTTCTGGAAATAATCATTATTAATAAAAAGCATGTTTATTGCCAAGCAGGGAAATTTTTTCTATAAAGCAAGGTCAAGAGCGGCAATTATGTTTGTAGACAATAGGATTATGTAATTGTATGTGTAAAATGCGTGGAGCTCGGCAATAACAGAGTTATAAAACAGAATAAGCTGGTGAAGCAGCGAAAAATGGTACCTATATCCACATTTCTTTTAGTCGGATTGAATCACCACCACGCTTTCAGAATAGATATTTGAAAGTATAATAAAACAAAGGCGCAATATTTTACACGTCAGTTTGTAATGAACACCAAAATGTAAAGACACACTCTCGACAAGCAAGTTTTATGGACCTATTATTGTGTTTACTCGCGATCTCCTAATTGACAATTAATGTGCACTATATATCTACATTGATTAAATCGATTCCCACATGATTGCTTATTAAAAATGCAAAGTATTCGGCAGCGTGTTCATTCATGCCTACGCAATTTTCGAATGCAAAGGCACTTTATTAGATGAAAATCATCTGTTTACCTCACCCGCTTTGAGCCAGCAAGCCAGAATCAGGTGATGTTACCTGGGCAGCCAAAACTGCCTTCCACGGTGTAAACATAAAAAATATAACGTAGGTTTCTTGAATGATAATAGTGTTTAAATAGACTGACGTGCACAATTAAGCATCATACGACCCATCTAAATCTATCTTTGAATGATTTCTTACCACTTACCATAGGTATGAATATCGGCATTCACCAAGGTAACACACACTACATAACATAACAGTGCATACCACATAGCAATACGCTGTAGATATCGCGGTATCATTTCATCCACCGGCTATTCCACACCACATAGTACGAATTGTAGCAATTTTTTTGTACAGTTTATCTGTTTTTGTAAAGCAGACCCATGTCCGCTTTACTAAGGTGAGCCACCATCAATTCTAAAAGAAATTAGGCAAATGTGAGACTGCGCAACACGCCCTTTGCCAATACAACTCGCTTTAGCGGGATTTTTTGAAGGTGCTCGCGCTATAACTAGACACGTCAGGGGCCCCCCACCTCGGCTGATGTTTATGAAGGTCTATCGTTTGCCACCTGGTCAAACACACACCTGTAATAAACGCAACTCACACGAGACGATGGTCTGTTTTTGTAATAAATAGTACGTGTTCAGATAGCGACCGTCAGCTGATAGCGTATCGATTTTCCTTCACGGATTTGAATTCGGATGCTACCGTAGGAATCTGACATACCGATAGCAACCGCAAGTTCAAATAAACGGAATTCGAAAGAAACAAATAAACAACACCAAAAAAAACCTTGTCCTGACAACCTTATAACCTACTGCAAAAACAAAAGTTTCATTCAGTGGCGTGCCTAGAAATTTTAACGGGAAACAAGTTGATTATTATTTATTACATGCCTATTGGGGAATTTAAAAAAAACCTATTAAATTTATACCTATTTTTGACGTTTAATATCTTAGTTATTCGTCCTGAAATTAAAAAAATCTTATGCAGTTTCCGTTATTCAAAGCTAAAATATGGAATGCCCTTCTTTATTAGAAGAAAAAGAAATATAAGATAGTTACTTAATGATTACAAACGCTGTATATTAAAAATTCTTCCAAATAAAAATGTAATTTGATTCATTTGATTAAAATATACATATACTTGAAAATAAAAGTATCAGATTCGGGGAATTTCGACCTAATGCTATCTAAAACTTTTATAGTTTAATCAATTGTGCGGCCGCTATTTCCAACAAATACTTGAAAATATATACTTTTGCTTTGCTTCAATTTTTGTCATGTACATAATTCGTGTAAAATCAAAATTTAACTTTAATACCTATGATTGTCAAATTACTTCTACATCCACGGGATAGAAAGTACTGTATCGCCAAAAAATTTTCAAAAATTTTTATTACCCAATCCCTTTAAAATGCACGAAACGTCCAAAAACAAACGTGTGAATGCGATAACTTCAGAAAGACTTAACATATCTCAACTACACAGAGTGACCTATTGTGTTTGGGATAAGTAGGGTATAGGGAAGGGGGTGAAAATGGGGAGGTAACTACCCTTTTCGCAAATTTTTATTTTTTGTCCTTTTAGTATGTGATCAGTAGTTTAATTGGGAGTATTATTCGTCCCTATAAATTTCGGTGCAGCAAACTAGTTAGATGTTAGCAAAAAACCTCCACTTAAAAAGACCGGTTTTTCCTAAATATATCCGAAAATACTTAATATATTCAAAAAGTGAAAATACCATAAGATAGGAAAAAAATAAAATTTTCCACAAGTGTTTTTAAAAAAAGTTTCCAAAAAATTGACATTTCCGAACAAACAAAAAAACTACAAATTAATTGGATAATTATTTAATTTAAAGGTTATTTTAAACGTAGAATATTCTTTATATAATATCTGTTACTATCTGTAAATGTACAAACATTGGAATATTCAAATACCTATCTATAATATATCAATAGATTTTTACAACAATAATTTTAATTCAAATATATATAATCCGCTGCTGATTTCATCTAAGCCACACCAGTCGATTCAGATTGAAATGTAAAAGAACTACACAGATATAACTTAAAAATTTTAATGTGTAAACATAGTAAAATTTTGGTATACAAGTCTAAAAAATACATAAGTATTTCATAAGTCTACTGGCACCTAGATTTGGCACAACATTGTAAGCATATATTCAATCAATTGGATGCTCCCCTTGATCACATCGTCACTAGAAAGAAAACAGTTATCCGTGTGAATCTCAAATTCAACTATCAACTTACTGTGATGACACAATCGCCCGTACCACCCGGGCTCACAGACACAAGCATCATCAATGCATGTTCCGTGTTTGCATGCCAAATTGCATGTACTACGAGAAGGTTTGGCACGGCCTACCTCACAGTGATCACCTCGGAACCCAGGGGGGCACCTACACTTATTCACCCCCTTGCACTTGCCTCCGTTTAGGCATGGAATTATGCACTTAGCTGCAAAAATGGATTACCATTTGCTAGACAGTTTAAAATGAGCCGACTTACAGTATTCACAGTGGAGGCCATAGTATCCCTTGGAACATTCACATGTGTCTTTCTGTATGCATTTGCCTCCGTTTAGGCATTTCTCCCCACAAATTCCACCTTCACAATGCCTGCCCTGGAAACCCGGCGGGCAACTGCAAACGCCTGGTGATGTGCAGTTGCCTCCATTCATACACTGAGGGTAGCATAAAGCAGTGCGGCAGTACTGCCCCATGTAGCCTTCCGGACACTGACATATTTTTTCGTGGTTGCACCAGCCTTGATTTGCACATTTCTTATCACATTCAGGATCAGGACCTAAAGAAAAAATAAATTAATATTTACTTAAATTTATCTGATAATGCTTACTTCTTTGTGAACATTCCTTTCTTAGCTTCAAACGGAGTGGCGTGCCATTCAAAGGTTTGCCTTTTCTAGTCTCTATCAACAGTCCGATTCCAAAAGTTGCTATACCTGAGCTGTTACCAAGACATGGCAGAAATATGCTAAATTCTTTTGGGCGTTTCGGTACACGACCTTTAGTTTTAATAGATATAACGGGTGCTTGTAGGATGCTCTCATCAAACGACTGGAGTCGATCAAAGTTGTAGTAATACTTTTTCATGCCAGCCTTCCATGTGAAATTAACATAACTAACTTCCGATGGAATTACTGGCAGATATTTTTCAAAATTCGGATCTAGTATATATGGCAAGACATTTCCATTTACTATGGCATATATCTCCATAGACATACCTACAGATAACATTATTTAAAAAATTCGTATGGGTAAGGTTCATCACTTACCGCTAAACATTTTGACTTGTTTCTCATCGATCCATAATGCAAGGTCTCCACTATTTCGTGGATCGTTCTTTGGGTCATTTCGGGACCAAACAGATACAGCTAAAATGATCAAAGCGACAATAACCGGTTTCCACATTACCGAACTCCTCACACCCTATCTGCAGATTTAACATAATTTTACTTAGTACCACAATTTATTATATTTTATATTAGTTGGGTAAGTAGCATCCTGTGGTGTTCTTTGGGAACGACGATTTCTTCTAATTAAGCTTGCAGGTCAATAAATTAATGCTGGTAAGTGTTAGCAAAGCTAGTTGTGTTCCTAAAAGCTACAAAATAAGCAGTGAAGCTTTTTTCCCTTATCCTACAGTTCTCTGAGGCGTATTTGTTGATTCCAGGCGATATTATAGGACAATAAAAATTAGCTTMCCTGCGAGTCCTAAAGTAACTAAAAAGCCATAAAATCCTAATGTTCGGATTTGCGCACGTAACACAGCGAAAATTCTGTTTCAAGAGCAAGGTCTATCGTTTAGATTTTTTGCGATTCTAACCTCTAACCCCCAACAAATATGTAAACACAAGCCTTGAAACGTAATTGGTTGAGAGCCAATCAGGGTTGCCAGATTTAGCTACTTTTACTGCTAGTTTGGCGTCATTTTTTTCGCTTTTGCTGACTAAATAAAATAAGAAGTGAGTGTGGTTTTTTTATTGTAATTAGACTATAATGAAAAAACCCTAACCACAATGATTTAGAGAGCCTAAGGTAGCTAAGCTGCCATATTCAGTAGATTGAAGACCTGGTGAGAAGAATATCCTCCGATTAATCCGCGCGGACATTCAAGAAGTTTTTCAATCCACTGAAGAAATATGTGTTTAGGTTCTCTAAATCATTGTGTTGGGGTTTTTCATTTTTGTTTGATGACCACCGACTAGCTCCTTTTTCCTAAACTTGGCGACATCATTTAGCCTTTTTTTGTTTTGTGTTATTTCCGTAATCGTTTGTATTGTGATACATGTAATGGAAGGCATTCCTGCTGAACAGGAATATTATGCGTTATGTGCCATCCATAAATTATTATTATTTATTATATTATTATATATTATTATTACAGCCAAATAACGTTATTTGAATTTCAAACCTAGCATTTTAAAACAGGTTTTCCGATTGTAAATTCCACGCTATGTATTGGAAAAAGCGTAAGATGTGTTGTTGTAAAGAACTATATATACAGGACAGAACATTTACACATTATTGTATAGTTCAACAAAAATTTGGCTATTTTGTTTGCTTTTGTTCTCTACGAAATAATTTGGCAACCCTGGTGCAAATTGTGAATCGCGAATGACATATTGTCAAGTGTCAACATCATTTAAAACAAAAGTGTGAGTAACGTAATATGTATCAATCGGTTTTCCTGAAAAAGAAAAATGATATCATTAACTGCCCCTTATAATTTCCATTGGTTTGATTCTGAGGATGATTGATTAAAATGCATCGCGAATTTACTACGAGTTTTAACAGTGTGAAAAGCACAAAACCATAAAAGAGAAAGTTGCGGATTTCACGGATAGTTACTGAAGTGGTTTAAATATGAGATACAACGATAAGGAATTAATGAAACTTAGCACAGGTAAAGGGGATATGGAAGGCATTCTTCACCACATGAAGCCCCAAAGCACAGACTGGTCCGATTGGTATCAGCAGCCTTCATTCAAAGAACGTCTATTTAAACTAATGGCAAATTTGCTGTTTTACTATCGAGTCAACGAACCAGAGCCCTTGGGGGTCCTAGTTCTGGAGAATGCCCAAATAGCCTATGAGCGTCCACATAAAGGAATACCGTTTGCATTCTCGATAACCTTCAAAGTTAATAACAGGTTAAAAGACAACGAATCTAAACACATATTTTCCTGCCGCTGTGATGCCGATGTTAATAAATGGGTAACCGCTCTGAAAATGGCTTCATACGAATATTGGAGGTCACAGTATACAATCCTTAAAACTAAAATTAGCATGCGGACGGGTAAAGACCCCGTACTTGATTATATGAAGAACAAACAGAACAGTAAGAGTGAGGTGAAAACGACACGCTGCAAGAAATCCACGTTTTACAGTCACGTGTCCACAACGAACTCTTTTTATAGTGCATCATCGTATACCGAAAATAAGTCAGTCACAACTACCGTAACAAATTTAATTGATCTCTAACGTGTGTGTTCTGTAGTGTTTAATTTTTGTTTCTAAACGAGCCTGCTGCTTGCCATTAAGCTAAACCAGTGATTAATACTCAATCAGTATGGAATGTTCAGTAATTTGAGTTCCCTCAGGTATCGAAGATTGTATTACCTATTAAATGTAAGACCAATGTCTAATAAATCTATATTTATTCACATCAATGTTTATTTTCCACCTGAGATGTTAAAAAATACCTATATAATATGTATATCCCATAAAACATATAATATAAAGATACAATATAAAGGTTGTAAATTAAATAGCCTAACTTATGTGAAACTTCTTCGTGATTCATATTTCAAGAATGAGTAATCTTCAAAATAATGTCACATGAACACGCTTCTTTTACGTTTCTCATTCCCACATCATGGTGAACAATATGAAATACATGTTCTCAGGAAATGTGCAAAGTTTGTAAGCCCAATTCATCTAGTAAAATGAACTTGTGAAGTTTATAATTAAACAGTTTCTTTCTTCAAAACAAACCTTCAATTAAATTGAATATGACTCGAAACATTTTGTCTTGTTCGTTTTTAAAATAAAGCTAATAAAGGATAATATAATTTTAAGAATAAATAAAAAATGCAAGAACTCGGTTTTTAGTGCCGATGGGTGTATATTTATTTGAAGTGTGAAATTCATTTTAGCTTTTATTTGAAGTAATTGGAGAAAAACTATAATGTAGTGTTTTGAAAAGGTACCAATAAGTTTTTCTGCTACAGTGCTGAAAATTAACATTCTTCATTAGAGATTATCTTTCTTGATTTTCAAAACAGGGTAGTGTAGTTGGCTAGCAATCATTGCATAATATATTTGGGTATATTATTTTCTATATCAACTGGGTATGCTTCTTGGCAATTGCACATACTAAGCTTTTCCAGTTAGGTACCGATTTTGAAATTCCAGTCCATGAATTAAAGGTAAGTGAAGATCAACAGTAAGTAAAGCAAGTGCTAGTGCTGCTGAATTCATTATGTGAAGCGAAAATCATGATTATTTTATTAAAAATATATATTATTAAATAAACTATACAATATAGTTGTCTGATTTTATTTGCGTTACACAAGGAATGTATTAAAAAAATACTCAAATAGATTTCATTTTTGCCATCAGCTCTTCTAGGCTAGCTTCCGAAGTGGAGGTCTCATTAGTTGTTGCTGCTGCTTGTTCCTCTAGGGTATATGCCAAAGATATACCTTCGGCTAGCTGCGTATTATCACCAGCTCCACTGGTGGTAGGGGCACTCTCATCTACAAGAGAAATACCCCATTCGTTGCTTTCATGTAGTGGTCCCTCTTCTTTCTTTTCCTCAATTACAGTAACTTTAGGCCTTGCAGCATATTCTTCCTGCCGTAATATGCAGTTTTTGTCTTCACATAGTGGATTTGGCTTTAGATTCATCGTAGGGAAGAAGTCTGTCAGCGCACTGTAGCCTAGATAATTTGTAACTTGTCCGAATTTGAGAAGGTATTTTAGAGCATTCTGCACCAGAAATCCTGCTACTATTCCCATCGTGGTAGGTAAACTTGCAGCACATACACCATCCTTCTTTAACGTTTTCTCATCAATATTGGAAGCCACAATTAACGGTGGTGCACACTAAAAATAATATTATCAAAAACAGTTCACCACTGTTCATGTTTAAACCTACAGCAAAACAAGCCGTTTCTCCAGGACTGATAAATTGAATATGTCCCGACACTGCATTTTCTGCAACTCCCGATTCAAACCAATTTATACCTAACTCATTGCAAGCAGTGTTAATTGCATATCTAGCTTCAAAGTTGTCGACACAACTCAAAACCAGATCCACAGCCTTATTGGTTAAACTGCTAGTACTACAAAGACAAAATTTATTATCAGATAAACAAATGGAGTTGTGGGTTATGTACCTGATAGTGTTCATAAAATGTTCGAAATTATCTACTGTTGTAATATTATAATTAAATGTTATTATATCAACGTCGGGGTTGATATTTTTTAAAGTTTCAGCAGCCGCCTCAACTTTACTCAATCCAGACTGGTGAGGCTGGAAAAACAGTCGATTCATGTTGGCCAGTTCCACCTTATCATAGTCGAAAAGAATTAGTCTGCCAATACCACACCGCGTCAACATTTCAGCTGTTACGCTGCCCACACCTCCCACGCCTACTACAGCTACTGTAAAGTTTCTTATTTCTTCATAATTATTGACTATACCCATACGTTTCAAAGCCATCAGACGGCTGCAAGGATAAACTCAGGAATAATTAAAAAAAAAATAAGGATAACATACCTATAAGGGTTAGAATCAACAACTTCTGCAGACATGTTTGCAATCTTTTGCCTCGCACAGACATTACTTTGAGTTTGCTTTAATAATTCCTGGAGTTGTTTCACTGTGTTTTGTAATTCTTCTACTGTAGTCATTTTCGCCTATAAAATTTAAACATGTAACATATGTGAACTTGTTGGCAATGGCAAGAAAGACTGAACAGGATACTACAGTGATGCCAGCTACTGAAAATAAAAATACAGTCCCTACTTTTTTTCAAAAGTTCTTTGCTTTCATTATTACCTTTATAAATAATTTTATCTACAGTTCTCTACTAGTGTCTGAAATGAAGGCTTCACAAAATTTTGTTCTAGCCTAGCTACTTTTGTGTATGTTGGCAGCTCTGGCAGTATTCACTTCGGTACTTCCGGCAGATTCGGTAATCAAATTTGATCGGTTGCCATCACATACTTATAATTATAAGTATGTGGTTGCCATTCTATAAGTGATTACCTTATTCTTTGTTAAAGTTGATATTAATTAAAATCAACCCAGTAACCATGACAACACCTTAAATTGGGACACATTATGCACTTTAGACTGCTGACCGCCCATTTTTGAATCTCTATCTAAAGAGAGCTACTTGGTGTGGTTATCCGTAGCAGCAGTGGGTAGTTTTCGGTTAAGTGGTATTTTGGTGAAATGGCATTCGGTCGAGCGGTATATGGTCAAATGGTATATCGGTTAGGAATGAGGTGTGAGCTATATCAATTCGGTAATCTTGGGGCATTCTTAGGGGCAATTTTTGTTTATATACCATTGCGGCTTGGCGGTAGTGAGATAATCATAAGATTTTTACTTCTTGAAATAAAACAAGATTATTGATGTACCGTATTTAATTCAAAGAAAGTAGACATATCCTTGAAATGTTATCTTTTAATAAAAATATAAATTCAATCAATGTTTAAATCATATAACTACACAGTGCATTTTTGAAATATTTAATATACTGAACAAAATGAGTAGTACAGGTGCACTACCTACTGATTCAAAAAGGCGAAGGACATCATCGTATGGCTTTGGTCAACGAGCTGAAAAACAGAGAGGCAAGAAACCTAAAATCGAGCAGAGTACAGAAAAGGAAACGGCAGAAGATAGTAGTAGAACAAAATGTTTTTTAATAATGTGTAAGTTAAATTTTCAACTTTCTAGGTACGTTGGCATATATTTACGATGGAGGGGCTCACACCATCAAAGCTGGTTTGTCATCTCTTCCGGAACCCAAGTTAGTAAAAACAGAAAAATTAAGTTTTACATGTTCTACGGTTGACTAAACGGACAAATCATTTTAGGATAATCCCGAACTGTATTATGAAAGTAAAATCAGAAAAGAAGCGATTATTTATAGGCAACCAAATTGATGACTGCCGAGACTTGTCAGGTCTATATTTCCTCTTGCCATGTGAACGTGGTTATATAATTAAATGGGAAGTGCAGAAGCCAATATGGGATTACGTTTTTAGTAAAAATATATGTCCATTTGAAAATAAGCCTGTTGTAATGACACAGCCACTATTTAACTTTAAATCTATACAAGACTGCATAGATGAAATATTTTTTGAAGAATATGAAGTCAAATCCATGTATAGGACAAATGGAACAGATCTGGCTCGATATCAGTATATTACAAAAGTAATTAGTAAGTACTGTTAACTGGAAGTGTTAATTATAGTGAAAAACATAAATTTTTAGATGCAGATGAACCTTGCATTATCGTCGACTCAGGATTTAGTTTTACACACGTAGTCCCTTATATTGGTGGAAAAAAGTATTTTAAAGCTATAAAACGGATAAACGTAGGTGGTAAGGTATGTATTAGTTTATAAGCAGTCTTTACATTGATTTTTATAAATGGAATTTCCGTAGTTTTTAACTAATTATTTGAGGGATATTATATCCTACAGAATGTATGACGTGATGGATGAGACATATGTTATAAATCAAGTAAAAGAAGATACAACTTTTGTATCTCAAGATATAAAGAAAGATCTCGAAATAGCAAAACTAACAAGTGACAAAAACACCATTGTTCGAAATTATGTATTACCGGATTTTAACATGATTCGTAGAGGGTATGGAATATTACATATCGTGCTTTTACCATGCCACTGAATTATTACTTACAGGTATATACAGGACCCTAATGTAAAAGATGACATAGCCGAGAACTGCCAGATACTTCGATTAAACAATGAACGCTTCACTGTGCCAGAGCTCCTATTCCAACCTAAGGATATTGGAATGTCTAGTATAGGAGTTGCGGAAGCTGTTGCGAAATCCATTTTATCCTGCCCTAAATCGAAACAAGCCGCCCTAGCTAAGAATGTCGTCATTGTCGGTGGAAATGCTACGATACCCGGATTCAAGGAACGACTGTATAACGATGTGCGCTCATTGTTACCCCACAACTACCCACTCAACATTTATAAACCGGAAAAGTGAGACACGATGTTTTGCTTGCCGTTATTTTAAATTTTGTGTAAATAAGGGGGGGAGACAAGTCGATTCGTTTAGGTTTGATCATAGGTGGTCAAGTATGTTTAACAGAGAAGGGCATTACAATTAATAAAATTTTAATTACATTGATGTTCAAACATGTACAGATTCATTTTAAAAGGCATAAAATTTAAAATAACTATAAAAATTAAATTCCCCAAGTAAAACATTTATAGACAATTTGAACTCTGATTAAATGAATCTCTTACAGTCCCATAACATTCACATGGTCTGGCGGTAAAAGTTTGACATCCGATCCCACATTTAAGGACTTGCTTGTAACGAAAGAAGAGTATGATGAACTGGGAGCGTCAGCTATACAAGAACGTTTTAATGACTGGTAATTACTAAAAAACTGTTAAGTAGMGAAATAAAGAACTATTTCTTCTAGGACGTCTGCCCCAGATGATCCCCCTCCAAAGAAAGTGGAAATCAAGCAGATCAGTTACATAGAACATATAAAGAGGCACAACATTTTCGGGAAAGAAGAAAAAGTCGAGACTATTGGATCACCTGACAGCGGATTTAGAAGTGAGCCCGACTTGACACGTGATGTTCTTAACGATTCTAGCGATTCCAGCTTGAAATCGGTTACACCCGAAGAAGGAACATCTAGTCAGTGGGCATCCGAAGATGAGGGTTATCAAGCTAGCACAAGTTCAGTTTCGCCTCAAAAGAATACTAGATTTAACAAAAACGATGTCAAAAGGAGGGCTTACTATCAGGACCCGTCACTGATGGAAGAGGGTGGCACTGATAATTTTTTAGAAGATTTTACCTATTTGAAAAGTTATGTATAAGCCTGAACTGTCTTATTTTTTTTTACACTAGCATTTAATTTTATATAAATAAACATTCGACATTTTACACTTTTCTTTTTGTTTTATTTAAAAACTTATTCTTTTATGGGACAAATAACAGTGTATTTGTCCCAAAATTATTATCTTATCCTAAATAAATTTAAATTAATAAGTAAACGTAGATAGTTTCCACATAAATCAAAAGATAATAAATAAAATTAATTTTTATTTATATTTGTCAGATGCTCGACATTTCTGATATAGGTATTAAAAAAAAGTCTTTTGTCTGCATTTTTTGCAGATGGAGTTGACTACCTTTTATCCTATTATACAAGGTTTCTATAAACGATTCATGCAATGCAATACAGGCAGCGTTGATTTCTGAATACTTTATGCKGCCAAGCTATTATATGCACAGCAATAGTACTACAGGTTACAGATCAATGTCACCCCAAGGCTTTATGCAACCTTGAAGTTAATTATCCCACAAGACACTACAGAATATGTTGAAAATACACACTCCCACGACTTTTGGGATATTCAAATATATTAAACAACAATTTGTACAAGACAATAGTTGTGCTCACTTTCCTGATAGGAAGTGAAAAATGGCGTCATGTGGCAACCATAGATTTCTAATAGGGATTTAGACTGGTAAATAAACGTTGCTGATAAAAATAATCTGGTTTTTATTATATAATCTGTAAACAGTTAACATTGATTACAAATATCCAATCAGTTTTAAACCAGACAAATATAGCATTATTTTGAGAAGTACAAAGAATACAAAAGTGCTTATAAATACATAAAAAAAATCATGTAGACCTAATTATAAAGCTAACGTACATGATGCCTTTTATTCAATGAGTGCCATTTGTGGAAAACGTTATTAATAAAAAAAGTAAAAAAGTAGAAAAAAGAAACATCCAAAAGGAATGTAGAAAATACTTTCATCAAAAATTCGCAAGTCTATCAAAAATATGGCAAACATTCTGCCCTCTTTTAAGAAAAAGTAGAAAAATGAGAGCACATATTCGTGAGATGCACGAAAATAAATAAGTTCCATATCTTTTGTTCTGTATAAGGCCACATTATAGGAGCAGACCACAATCCTTTAAATTATTCTTTATGATCACATCAGTTACAGCGTCAAACACAAACTGTATGTTTGACGTATCTGTGGCACAAGTGAAATGTGTGTAGATCTCCTTTTGATCCTTTCTTTTATTTAAATTCTCAAACTTCATACGAATATATGCGGAGGCATCCTCGTACGTGTTCGGACCCGTGTATTCCGGGAAACATATGGTCAAAGGACTCCTGATGATCTTTTCTTGAAACAAATCCTTCTTGTTCAAGAAGAGTATAATAGACGTCGAAACGAACCATTTGCTGTTGCATATTGAATCGAACAGTTTCATCGATTCCACCATCCTGTTCATTTCTTCATCTTCCGCCAACACTAAATCATAACCGGACAAAGCTACACAGAAGATTATGGCCGTGACACCTTCGAAACAGTGTATCCACTTTTTCCTCTCTGAACGCTGGCCACCCACGTCGAACATTCTGTTGTAATAAAAATTTATAGAAACAACTATGGACACATACAAGAATATATAGATATATATTACTGAATAAATGTAACTTTATTCAAACGTAACGTAAGCGGTAGGCTGGGAGGCTGGGAAAAGTAACCGAAGTGGGGGTTGGGTGTTCCAACTACGAGGGTTTTGGATTTACGGAAGTGTACTGTATTTGCTTTTATTTGTAAAGTGTATTCGTACCCTAACGGGAAAGTTAGGAACTTCAAAATATTTTTAGTGATTTCTCTGGTGTTTTTATTCAAAAAAGTTGTTTCTCAAAACGACATGATGAGTAGTTTTCAAGATAAAACCACTCCGTACCCTTAGTGAATCACTCTGTACATTTCCACATGTGTATTACCATTATGGGCAATCATGCATGTTAAGTAACCTATAATATATCACTGACATGTTTTTAATTAAAATGCAGAGTATTTTGAATGCTTTTAAGCATTAGTCCTGGAACTTTCTGATCACCCCTCGTAGTTAGGACCCGCAGAATCAACTAAAACTGCTGTGGCATTGTGCCGTACTCACTTAAAATGCAGTCCTTTAAATGAAAAATGTGTTTCGACAATCCCTGTTGTTTTWACTCTAGTCCTGAGAACATCCTGTTGTGTAGGTATGTAGTTCGGTTGTAATATTCGATCGAGCGCATTGAGATAGTAACCTGCCGAATCGTTCAGTTGGTATTCCCGCGATCTGGAAAAGCACAACTGTACGCCGGGGTCTTGCCACAACTTCTTCATTAACATAACTAATTCTGGAGTAACTTCACCCTCTTCAGCAGCACTAGCGTAAGTGAAGAACTGACGAGCTACATCCTAAAAGAAGCGTTTATAAGCAGTGGCATGGAAAGTTATACGTTTCCTGTTACTGTTTTGCTAGGATCAGCGAAGTCGATTCTCAGCTGTCCCATTGCACGAATTATAGTCATCAGGCTCTGTATGGTGTTGCTATAAACAACGGGTATGTATCGTTCACATTCTTCTTTAGAATAGCCAGTCTCGTGAATGATTTTCATTTGCTTCACGATAGTGCTCTTCCCCGATTCGCCGGCACCTAAAAAAATGCGGCTCGCAACCATAAATTATTAAC
This sequence comes from Rhyzopertha dominica, assembly GCA_025024175.1. Classification (NCBI taxonomy): domain Eukaryota; kingdom Metazoa; phylum Arthropoda; class Insecta; order Coleoptera; family Bostrichidae; genus Rhyzopertha; species Rhyzopertha dominica. Next base: position 23,846,306 of record QCXZ01000086.1, on the reverse strand, counting down.
TTCTGAGTCAGCTTACCAAGAAGCAACAACTTGACTTCGCTTGCTGCACGATCCCCATCTGCACGAAGATCCCTATCGATTTTCTTCGATCTCTCAGATGCCTCCTTATCACCTGCTGTACTTACAGCACACCCCATGTTTAATTTCTAATCACTGCTTTGTTTTGACACTTGTTGCTCCTTCGAAACCAAACATCAAACGACTCCACCCGTTACCCGACATTTACCGGTCTGAAGGCGTCTGCGAACGCAAATTGAAGTTGACAGTCAGTGTTGCCGTTACAACAAATTTAACATACCATCGTGGACTTTGAAAAAGGAACCAAAGCGCGTCGATGCAGTGACAAATGTTGCCACAAGCGCGCGGAAATATTAATTTGAATTTGAATATCGCCTTACTAATACCTTTGATTATTTATATTTATTATATCATATATACAGAGCTAATACCAAATAATCAGCCTGTTTCAAGGAAGTTATAATATTTGTTTAAAACACCATTAAGTTTTCTATACCGCACACCGCTATTGGCTGGTGCTATGATAGATTTATTATTCTCTCTATTTCTGAAACGAAGTATAGAGTTCTTAACTGCATTATGCACTTGTTTGCGATGAGACCGATAATATTTTTTATCTTATCACATTCATGATAGTGTGAATCGCGAGATGAGTAACGCAGTTCCAAAATGCGGTATGTTGTGTGCGTGTTGTTCGGTCTTCTGGTCGTCGAGTCGAAAGTAACAATTCGAATTAAGTGTCCATCAACATGCTACTGCGACATTTACAAGAATTACAGACGAGCGAACTGCTCAAACCAGAGTTTAGTTACCGTTGAATCGGAATATCCTGTATACTCCCAAATTCTAGACTTATCTTATAATCAGATTCATGGAATTGACGACTTTGTTTTCAAGGTAAGTAAAATAAATTGGGAGCTTATTCCTTCAGGACAGTAGAGATTTTTTCCAGAATATGAAGTTGACATCTTTAAAACAACTGAACATATCTCACAATAAAGTTGGGCAAATCCAAATGCGAGCTTTCGAAGGTCTCTCAGATTTAAACATTCTCGATCTTTCTTACAACGTTGTGCAATATATCTTGCAAACCTGGTTCGAAAGCATGCCGCATTTAAAAGAGTTTTACCTAAAAGGAAACGATTTCAGCTCTCTCCCGATGGACGTGCCAATAATCGAGTCGCAAAGCTTAGAGGTAAGCCAAGGATGTTGTTTGAGAAAGAAATTATAAACTGCTTTTAGGTTTTAGATATCGGTGAATGCAAAATTGCCCACATCAGCAGAACGTTGTTTTCTAGACTGCCCAATCTCGTGTCCCTCGATGTGTCCAAAAATCATTTGTCGCAGCTGGAACCTGCGGTGCTGAGGCCACTGAAAAGGCTGAAATTGCTGAATGCCATCGACAATACGTGGAAATGCAACAACGTCTTAGCAAAGCTAGGAGAGTATTGCTACAAGAAAGATATTCAATATACCGACCAGTGCAAAAAAAATGAACTGGGCAAGAAATTTGAAAGAATGATTAATTTACCAGTAGAGACTACTTCACAAGAAAATTCTTGGGCTTTTGAGGTTGATTCGAAGTCAAATGAAAACTGTTTGAATGTAACACACGTAATCGATTTAAATCCAAAAAGAGGAACGGACACGCTATTGAAAATATTTGAAATGTCTCCTTGGATCTCTTTAGTCATAATATTTACGTGTGGCCTCATGACGGGACTTATTATAGGATGTTCGGTTCAAATAAAATCTGGAAAGAAAGCAGTCAGAAACCATTCGAGACGTCGACGATGCAGAGCACCTAACCAAACAACTAGCTATTTCCAAAACCCTCTGTATCAGAGAGTTTCGTTAGTAGGCAACTGTCAAACGATGGGCGAATCAACTCCCGTGCCTCTGCGAAGACTTACAGAATAAAATTCCTACCCTTTTGACTGTGATAGCGTTTATTATTTTGTAATAATTTATTAAAAATATTAACAAGAATTGTTTTCCTCAATTTATTGTTTCGTTTTATAAAAGGTGCATTTCCACAAGTGATATGCAGCAAACATGAAAACATCAGTTTTTCCGAAATACTGTCAGTTGTATACATTTCTTGAAAGCAAACAAACTCTTGAATTGAAACAATTTGTTCAGTTTACATGTTGTCTTCCTTGCCCTACCCTTCCCTTTTAAAGTTCTTAGTATTGATATTCAATATTGAATTATCAATACCATCCACCTTCTTTTAATAGAAATGGTTACAGCATTTCTTATTTTGTTACAAATTTACTAGGTACACCACTATTCGCAAATAAAATGCATTTATAGTATAAATATCTTTATTACAATTTAGCAATATACAAAATGGAAGGAAGTATACCACAATAATTGTATGGCAACAAAAGGTACTTTGACAATATTGTTAATGCGTTTGACATTCGTTTCAGGAGTTACTTATTATAATAGTTTTTCGTTAATGTACTTGTTTATTGTATTGCACAAAAAATGCACCTGTGGAACTAAATCTCCTGTGCAATAATACCACAGTTATATTTTGACACAACGTGACTAATATTAAACTTACATCAGCATTCAACCAGGTAAAAATATATTATCATTATAGCTTTGTTTAAAAAGTATATGCTCATAGCAGCTTCTTATATACAGATAAAACATAGGCTCGGTGTAATTATAAATGCAAAATTGAAATGTGCTAATACAAATGCTCTGCTGCAAATTGCCAGTATTGGTATCGCACAATAAATCACGCTTCTTTCATGAGATCGACGTTAATCTAGCATAGCATATTGCACTTAAGTGAGCAGTTTAGCTTGGACAATTTAGTAATTATAAGGTTATGAACATTCCTCAAATGGCAAAAATATCCGAAGAAAAATGCTGAACTGCGGCAGCAATACTGGCACACTTATTAGTACCTACGAAATATTCAACATGTTAAAATTATCACACCACCCATTTTCACGTGGAGTGTGTCCCTGGACGGAGTTGACAGGAGAAAAAACTTTTCTATCTTTAATTTTACGATAAATTTTTTTTTTGCTCTTTGAAGAAATAGGTTGCCATAAAAAAAATTGGGATAAGATACAAAGGCGTTCGTAAATTTAAAAAACATGAAAATACCATTATTCACTATTTAAAAGACTTTATTATAAAGTTGTGTGTAAACCAAAAAAATACATACAAAATTCCATTTTTAAAATTTTGTACTTGCTTGCCATTTTGCAGCTAATGTACAGAGTGTCCCATTTTCGTTGTAATTGTAGGTAACTATTAATGCTAAAGCCTTGCGGTTTCAACACTATTGTATTACTTGTTTCTTGTGAGTTGAGCTGTACCATTACCACTTTTGTATCTTCTTTTGTTTTAAAGCCATAGCCAACTTTTGAAATATGTAACAACTATATAGAAACCTCTATAAAAAAAAAGTTTCTTCAAACTTTGCAATATTTTTGAGGTTGTTATAATAGACAATGTCCAATAATTTAGCATACCTAAAGCGGGAGTGTCGAAATCTCAAAAACCAAATCATTATTCTTCGAAAGAGCAATAGAAGGTGAAGAAAAGAGGTCCTCCTATTGCAAGTCGTTAGGATGAATCGTTTTCAAGAAAATCAGTTACATAAGAGCAAACACGATACCTCGCTTTTAGAACATCATATTTTGCCAGTTTACCGACACCCTGTATATGTAACCTCAATTTTTCTATGGAAAACCCATTTTTTGAGAAGCAGAACCTTTCATAAAGTAAAAGAGATTTTCCTCATGTCAACTCCATCCGTGGATACACTGTATAAAAACAATTGGCACAAAATATACAATTTATAATAAAAAAAAATGTAACAACCAATAGTGGCACTTCGATGGCTCAGCTGAGATTCATCTCAGCCACAAGCTCTTTAATATTCATGTACTCAGAATCTTCCGTGAACCTGTCTAATAATTCCGCAAACGTTGGCCGTTTGTCAGCTTCGAACTCCCAACATTTCATCATAATATCGTATACATGGTCGGGACAGCTGGGTGGCTTTGGTAACCTCTCGCCGTTATCTATGCTCTGAATCGCCTCAGCACCCTTACGATCCCCGTATGGGATCTCCCCGAAAGAATACATCTCCCAAATTGTGACACCGAAACTCCACACATCACTTTTGTGCGAAAAGGTACCGTAGTTGTAGGACTCTGGAGCGTACCACTTTAGCGGCCATTTACCACCCTGCATGGCCCTGAAAAGAGATAGTTATGAATATGTTCATAATTGTGAGTCAGTGTCGTACTTGTAATATTCGTGGCCATTGTTCAATGCCCTTGACAAACCGAAATCACTGATTTTCGCCTGAACTTTGGATGCCAATAGGATGTTTCGTGCTGCCAAATCGCGATGGACGAACCTTTGCTCTTCCAAATACTTCATTCCTACAAGGAAATGTAAACCAATTTTTTTTTTTACTAAAATTAATTCCATTCTGTCAATAAGTGATATGCACTGTTGCCAAATGTCTTATTTAATCTGCGTTTTTACAAATTTTTAGATGACTGTGTCACAATCAATTTATAGGCCCACAAATTAAATAACCATTAACTTACTTTTATCATGAAACAATCCCGAATGCAATAAAAGACCAAAATTACGTTAATCAGATGATGTGTAATGCCACGTTTAACTCACCACATGCAATTTGAGCGGCCCAAATCTTGAACTCGTAGTTTGGGTTAATACTGGCTTGCTTCTTGATTATGTAAGTGAGCATCGATCCTAAAGGCACCAGTTCCTGTACCATCAACATAGGGCATCCGATCGACAGCCCAATCAATTTGACTATGCAGTGGTGGTTCAGCTTCATCATGACCTGCGCTTCGCTGAGGAAATTGTCCCGTCCCCTGTTTGCGTTGAAGTGTTCGTTGTGCAGTGTCTTGATGGCGACTTTGATTGTTCTGCCGTCGTCTGCCAAATAAGTCCCTTCCAATACGGAGCCGAATTCACCTTCTCCGATAGTACGGCCCAGCTTCAGTCTTTCTAAAGGGATGTTGTCCTTGCTTGTCTCAGTGTTTTCTGCCACATAATTGTTGTTAATGCTTGGCGGGGATAGGTTCGTGGTGAAGGTAATATTTGGAATATGACTAGGTATACTTAATGAAAACTTTGTATCTCCGAGGGTCTCCCCACATGGAATGTTTTGTACTAATTTTTGCACACCCCGCTTCCGAGGCCTGGGCATCGTTGAAAACTAAAAACAAAAATGTAGCAAAGGTTTTTAAAAAATGTTTCCCGTACCTCTGGAACTGGAGGTTTAGGTTCTGGTGGAACGGCAGTATGTAGAATCGTTGGCAGGCCGTCGGCTATAAAACTATAATAATCGATAACATGTTCCAAGGATTCCAAATAAGGACCATCGTCAATAAATAGATAATCGCCCTGCCAAAAATCAAACTTAGAACAAATTAAACAAATCCAACTTCAAACTAACCTGTTTTCGTATAATATAATTAAAAAATACATTGTCATTCAGTAACGTCAAGACGGTCCCTTTGTTTCTAACGCTGTATCGAACGAGGAAAGTGCCATTCTCATCGCTGAACCTCTTAATTTTCATTTCAGCTTCACTTCTGTCCAGTGTACCGTGGTACCAGAGGCTTCGGCGAGTCTTAGCCGGGGGGCACTTGTAGTTTTCTAAAATCTCCGCACATTCTGAGTGGCCGTTGGCACGGGCCAGTTGCGATGGTAATAAATTGTTTTTATTTCTAGGATTAACGGGTGCGTTCAAAGACAGCAATTCTTTTACCACAGCATTGTGCCCTCTGCTGGCAGCTTCATGCAAGGGGACAGATCCCGTCTCAGTGTTCCTTACTTGGATGTTTGCTTCACCTACTTGCACCAGCAACCGAACCGTGGATGGCAAATTATTTTGGCAAGCGTACTACAAATGTTAATTGCAATTAACACTGCACAGCTGTTTTGATCTATTAAATCACTTCAATTATATTGATGTTTTCGATATTTTTTTTGTTGTTCTATTATTTGAAGTATCAAGAAACATGGAATATCAAAATACTGTCATTTAAACACAAAAAAAATTCACAGAAGATATGCTCGTTAACAAATATCCACAATGAAATTAATACAGGCCATTTCACCAACTTATCATGATATGCCATAAAACTTTTTATGTACAGGGTGTCCCATTTTCGTTGTAATTAATGATATCAGCAATGCAATCAAGGCATATTGCCTGGATTCTACATATTAATGTCTACAGTATGAATAGTAAACAGAACGGGACTAAAATATATCCATGAGCTACTTTAGTTAGAATAATTCAACTATGAGAATAACAATGATCAAAAAGTTTGTTTGACAATATTTAAAAAAAGTAATTAATACTTTAACTAACTAGACATTAATTGTTTGTGTCAAATCTTTTTAAGAAGTCTAACGGTAGCAATACTGGCACAATTACCTTTTCTAATAATGACTACTGGGGATAAGTTCATCACTGAGAGCTATTAACTTGCATACACAATATTTCTTGACAATTTTGGAACAAAGGTTGCTATAAACATGGATGCTATCGAATACACCAATGCAACTATTATATATCATAGAAATCTTAAATGTGCAACTTACATGTAATGGAGTATACCCTGCCGTATCCCTTGTATTAACATTTGCACCATATTCTATAAGTTTCCTTAAAATATCATCTTTGCCATCCATACTTGCTAAATGAACTGCTGTTTGGCCATCCTGATTCTTCGCCTCATGTCTGTACCCCGTCTTAAGCAGTTCGGAAACTATAGTGTAATTGCCCTGACTTGTAGCTCGATGCAGAAGATTTGTACGTCCATGTCGTCGTGAATCATGGGGCGGCACTTCACCTTTAACTGGTTCTGTTAAAAGCAGGCCGTCTGCTAATACGCCGGGGTTTTCCACATAATATTCTATAAGACTCTCTAAGCCATGCATCTTTATATTCTCATCTGAAATTATATAATTACAAATGCCCTTAGTGGTTTATGTGCACATACCAATAGAGAAAAATGCATCATTTGCATGTCGTCGAATCTGAAAGTGACTAACTTGATCCCCGTGTAACACTGACAATACGTAGTCTCCTGCTGAAGAACTGCTTTCACGTACCAAATATGAACCATCAGGTTTGTCACCTAGACAAGCAAGTGTATGTTACATGGTTAAACAAATCATTGAAGACGTTTACCTTCTTTCAAAAGAGTTTCTGCAGCCTCACGAGACAACCCAGCATGAAACCAACAAATATTATCCTCGCTATTCATTATTGGTTAATGGGGTAAATGTAAAAGGCAAGTGCACAAAAGAATGCATGAATCCAATGATAAATTGAGGCACAGTTTATTAATCACAGACACATTACRTTAAACAAAAACATTCGWGACTAGACATACTGACTTCTGCATTCCTTTATGTATCTTTTCTACGAAAACGATTGACGATTCGTTGTATTGACGTTTCGTGACATAAGACATGACAGCTTACGGCCAGGGTTGCCATTTAGCGGATTCTTGGTTAACCTACCGAGAACACGGAAAACTGATTTCTTTTAGAGAAATTTTTTTCTTTGTAAAAATTTTCAATTTAGTTTATTTTCATTTCAGTGTTTTAAAAAATGGCTAATATAATTTCGATGATAATAATACATTTTGAGGCGTTTAGTGTTTAGTGATATGTGATGATGCATTCACTTTAATATGGCATCCTCTTATGCTCCATGAATATATTCACTAGAGAAGTGAATGTAGTTCTTTTGCGCGAACTTGTTCATTAGCTCTGGTTTACGTATTGGTAGTAGTACAATGTACACGTCTTAAAAATAATGTAAATGTAATATAGCTTAGAACCTGATCTATCAGGTTCTGAAGTCTGTAATTATAAATAATCTATAATTTATTCCAAATGTTTGACAATGGGAGGCGTCATTTAAGAAAAAGTAATATTTGCCCAAATATCTTAACCATTTCAATTTATTTTTGGTAATGGAAATGTTACATGTATATATAATCAATTATAAACAGACTAAAAAATAATTTTCTAGTCATAATTATTATACAATACATTCATACACTATGGAGCTAGAATATAACATTCAGGGTGAAATCTAATAAATGGTCATTGAATTTTCAAATAATCTTGTTAGGTCTTCCTCGGTTTGCTCTCGTGGTGCCAGTTTAGTAATGCGATGCTGAAAAATACAAAACCCATTAAATATATGCAACCTACAATGCAGGTAAAAAAAAGAAATACAAGACACAAAAAATTGCGGACACATCGATGATGCACTGTATAAAAACTTATGGCATTCTTTTAAATTTCAAAATAGTAAGAGTTTTGTGTAATACCAAATTAGGATATGCATCACAAACTGCTTTTATATACCGTGTAAAGTTTTTACGTCTTTTGGCTCTTGAAAAATAGTGTAAATTGTTTCGGTAGTGTAATCTGCAATTTTGCAATTTTTTTGTAACTAATGCTTTGTGTAATACAGGCCTCCACTCCTACCAGTACATAGTGTTGCCCTAATGGCACCGTTAGATGGCACTAGCCATCACTAGTATTTCACAGAAAATACCCCAAAACGAAAGTTAAGACGTGTCCACGTCAAAACCTAGAAGTTAGCTAGTTACCTTACACTGCCATACAAAAAATTTTTTTTTTATGTATATGACAAAAGTTGTTCWAACAATTTAATAACCATGAATTAAATGTATAAATTATTGTTGTCATCACATTCTTCTGTTAATAAAAGTGGTCCCAATATAGACCCTTGTTTAGGTGATTCAATAACTGAATGAATGTTGTCACACAAAAACTTGACATTACCTGTGGAAGAGTTCCCTTGACCAATTGGGGGATATCACTCTTCTCATATCCAAGTGCTTGAAGCCCATTTTCAACTTTCATTAGTTTCATGTATTTCCTCATCACATCGGACAAAATCAAACCTGCATCTTCACGCTTAGCATTTGAGACATCAGCCCCTAAAATCTCTGCTGCTTCCAGGTGCCGTTCTGGGCAAGCAGGAGCTGTGAACTGGAACACTGCTGGGGAGCTCATTACCACGGACAGTCCATGTGGGATAATCGGATGGTCATCACTAACGAACAAAAATCACAAATGTGGCTTATATATAAATTCATTACGAACCTGTATCCTTGTGGCTTGAATGATTTTACATTTCCAGATATTGGATATGACAATCCATGACAGAGGTGGACACCTGCATTACCGAAGCCAACACCAGCCATTGTCGATGCAAGATGCATACCGGCACGGGCGTCTATGTTGTCCGGCTGATAAACGGCCTGCTCGAAATAATTCCTTATGACTCKGAGGGCGTAACGTGCCCACACATCGGATATGGGATTCTGTCCTTGGTAAGCGGGGCGCAATATGGGGTTGCTAGGGCAAGGGGTTCTCTCGTTGTAGGGTATTGCTGTGAATGACTCCAGAGCGTGGCAGAAGACGTCAAATCCACTGTAGGCTGTTACTTTTTCTGGCAGGGATAAAGTGTGGAGTGGATCCACTAAGCCTAGCGTGGGTCTCAGGGCTCGATTGGCTATTCCAGTCTTTGCATGGAGTGGTTCGTAATCAAAAATTGTGACCCCTGTTGTTTCGCTTCCAGTGCCGGAAGTTGTTGGTACTATTGATAATTAATTTATTTTTTTTTATTTGTGATTTATCGATGTCTTACTTGCTATTAAGGGCTTTAAAGCGACGGTAACTGGTTTTCCTTTTCCAATCGGAGCGTTTACGTAATCAAGAAAGTCTGCTTCAGGATCGCACGAATATAAATTTGCTGCTTTACATGTATCCATTACAGATCCACCTCCCACGGCGATGTAAGCATCGAAATCTCTCGACTTGGCAAAGTTAATGGCCTTTTGCAAACTAAAAAGTTTATTTATGCAATACCCCAAATTAGTATGGTAATACTGGTAATTTGGCCTAAAAGCCAAAAAATACAGTGCAACCTCTGTAATCCGAATTTGAAAATTTTTGTGTTATTAACTGAACTCGGTCTCTTTGATATGAATGTTGGAAGTAAACTTATTTATTATTATTGCTTGATGTGAAGCTTGTCAATGTGCGTTCCAGTTTTATTTGTAAATCTTTTTTTAAACATTCCAAAAACAATGCAGTAGCAATAAATGGTAACCTACTTTGTACCATTTTATAGTCGTGCTTGTAGACTTTTTATTTATTTATTAGAATATATTTCGAGTTTGTATCATAAGTAAGTAAATATTATATGTTATTTATTGCTCCAACAAAGTGTTATTTGCGTATATGGTGATTATTTTATTTGTACTATGCTAATACAAATAAACTTTGCCAAGCAAGTGTTAAAGAGATTGCACTGCACTACCAAGATGATACTCACTATTAACAATACATTTCACATGTTCATTATATTTTTTTAAAAATTTTATGGAACATTTTACCATATTTGTATAATTAACTTCATACATAATGAGACACAGCCTGCCAAGAGCTGTGTCCAGGTTGTTTCATTATCTATGAAGCCGACTGTAACTTCATTGTACATTGGCAAGTGATTTGGTTTGTATGTTCTTAAATATTTTGCTGAATGTGGACATTTACGTAAAATAGCTGTGTATTATTTTTCAATCTGACTGTTTTATCTTGCAATTAAGCCTGGCATGTTTTGAATTATAGCCCTTCAAAGTTTATTTTTTACTTTGTTTCTTTTGACTGCTCTTTTGTTTTTCAAAATATTGTATTCAAATTTGGTACAGTGATATATCTAATCATTCCAAATAAGGCAGGATATTCACAATTTGAATAAATTCCGGAAAAAAGTGACGTTAATAAAAAATGATTTACATAATGTATTTCATAATACTTTATGAGCCCACTTTAGAGCAGATTACAAGCTCAAACTTTCAAATTTTTACCTTGATTCTGTTGGTTCAACTCTGACTTCATCGAAGACTTCMAACTTGACTCCGTTCTTTGTTAGGGAGTCTATAGTCGCCTTAACAGGTTCCATACCTACCAAATTCTTATCGGTCATAACACAGACATTCTTAGCTTTGAAGTTCACCATATCCATGCCAATTTCTCGGGTCACTCCTTTACCGTACCTGATGGTAGAGGAAGCCATCTACAAAGAGCATACATGACGTTATCGCTTTTTAAATTCGAATTGTAATGTGTACTTCAAATGCGTATTCTTTGGAGGGTTGAGAAATTGTGCTAGAACGAGCATGGCCTAGGTTTGAATGTGCCGGGCATTTACACCTGTAACATATGCAACCTGTCAAGCGTTTGCGCAGCGCGAATCGCCTGTGCGGTACTTCGTTTTGTATTTACTTTTTTTTTGCTTTATCAATGCAAAATTTCGCATACTTACGAATTGGAAGCAACGGCCTGCAATAGACCGATAACTCGTTGTCGACCCACCATATTTGCCGCTTGCCTAGCACAAAGTTTCTTGCCTTAATGCAGAGGTTTGCTCTCTCTGACAAATCCAGCCCGTATGATAAATACGATAAAGTGGGTAGATCAAAGGTCCCTCTCCTTGTTTTCGACATTTTATTTGCTCTTATTGCTTTATTTTTCATCCTATCAGGTTGCAAAACAAAATTATTTGGTCCCCCAGTTGCTTTTGCAGCGTCACAGTCTGGTAAATCTGCTTTCGCCATGCCGTTGCGTCATAATAGTTTATACTCATCATTCTTGATGTTGTGCATATGTAAATAGAAAGTTTTGCTGTGTTGATAGTTTACACATGGAACGCTGTCCTGCTTGCCTTCCTGTTTAAAAATAGGTACAGGCTGTAAATGTAAGGATATGTAATCTTGAAATTGATACCAATTGTTATTTTATCGATTTCATATTCTAAACGACGCATTTATCACATGCCCATATAGATATCTATATATAGCATTCATTAGCTTTGATCACTTTTCCAAAATATGTGGAGTCACATCTTTGACGGACTGTATTAATATTTTTGCTTGTATAAAAGTACGAAAGTTACAAAAAACTACTGTAAAACAGATAATGATTCATGTTTTAAATTATAAAGCGTATTTTTTAAACTGGATGTCTATTGACAAGTTAACGCCTTTATAATCTTAGGTTTTTTTAAAAGCTTTTGATATAATAAATCAGTTTATTAACTCTTATTCCTATTTTATAAATATAGTGTAATGTAACAGTTTTAATTTGAAATGTGATTGTCTAGTTCTGCAGTACTTACCTAGTTACGTTGTTTTATTTCAAATTAAAACTACTTGGGATGTACTGGTTACTTCATAGGGGGATTTTATGTATAAATAATTGAAAGATTTAAACCACACCTAATTTATTTACACATTTAATTGGATTCTGAGAATCACAAGATTCAAAACTGAGGGAATTGTTTTAGTTAGCTGATTATTGTCTAAAGAAGGAAGGTTACCTAGCTAAAGTTAATATGGTTTGGCGCAAACTAATTTCTTTTACTTATTTTATAAGATGTTTGCCAATAAGACACTCCTTTGTTGGTATATTTTATAAGGTGTGACCATAAACGTTCTATCGCAACTAAAACAGATAAACTGAGAAGTAGTAGTAACAATAATAGCATGACGTGGATCCCAATTTAACAAAGTAGTGTGATATTTAACATTTAAGTCACTACACTGACAATACTCCTTTACAGATTTCTGATACCTAATAATCACGAAACAAGGAAATTTGTATATGGAATTCGTGGTTATACTTCAGTAGTTGAACAGCTGAAAATTACGTGCCTGATAGAAATCAAATCAAAAGCTAAAAATCAAGTGTCCTTGTCTGGAGTGTACCGCAGGAACCCGTTTTGAGTCCTTTTGCTTTGCTATACTGTCAAATATCAGATCAGTATGTTGGTGACGTACATATTGCGATTTAAAGATTATGTTGCAAAAATAGTAAATAGACAAAGCCTATTATGTATCATAAATCAGATAAGAACTACAAAATGAGAAGTAAAATATCCAATATACTGATTTTCTCTAACAAATTATACACAACAATATTTGGTTGCAACACAATGAAATGGCATTAACCATGCACACTACATAAAACCTGAATTACTTACTGCAGTACGCTTTGTTCCTAAAATCTGAAACCTTTTTAACATTCATATCTCCTTATTCGTAAAAGAATGCCTTTAATGTTTTTTTTTTAGTATGGACATCGATTAACTGAAAATACGATGTAATTATTTTTTCATGTGTTTTGTTGTTGAATCGTTTTTTTTGTCAATTTCCCAAAAATGTCGTGTCTGAATTCGCCCCTGTTTTAAAAATCTTTGTAATCGAAAATGCGCTTATGTAGAATGTAATAATCTGTCAATATTTTTAATGGATACGTGAAATTGCGGTAGTGAGGGCTAAAGTTGTCTGTTTTTCACACATTGCTTAAAATTTGCGTTTAGAATTTAGTCTTAAACCATAAAAAAGTCGTTCAATGGGGTATAAGACACTTTTCTGGAAAAATATGTTTTATGAAGCTAAAGGTATGCTAATGCTAATTCCAAAATATTTCTTTCGTCTGTGGAGTTTTAATGCCCTAAAAAAATTATTGTAAATTGGCGGGAGACAACGCCCCTTTTTAAACGCGGYCAGTACATACGTCATCATGACGTATGTACTGGTCGAACGTTTGACAACAGAGAAAGGCAATCAGCTGACGGACATGCCCGTAACCAATGACAAATGACAGCATGACAGTGAAAGACGAAAGTGCACGTGKTGTGTTTGGTTATGTATAGTACTCGCAGATTTTGCTATTTGTTATTTGATGTTGTGATCAATACGCGATAAGCTGCTCGAATCAGTCTTTATGCTTCCTGATGATATTTTGCCTACAAACTTAGAAATGGTATTAATACACCCCGTTTTAGACAACTCTAAAGTACCCATTAGTTTAGGTTATGTTTACATAAACATATGATCATGTAAATAAACTTGGCAAGGACATACAATGATGCCAAGTGTGCAACAGACTGAATACGATTGGCTGGAAAGAAGCGCGAATTCGGCAAGTCATTGAAACCAGGACGAACGGACCCTTCAGATTTGTAATTGTTATAAACTATTCCTATGTAATTTTTTTAAATAACTGATGGTTGTATTAGGATAGTAGAGCAAAATAGAAACATTGTAAGTGATTGTCTTGTTCAGTTTCAATAGTTGTCTTATACCCTATTGGTCATAAAGCAAGTCATAAATTGCACGTAATGAATGCACTTAGCAGTAGCCGGTCAACGGTTCCTTATCATTTCCTTTGTCTCCTGAAAATAACTCGTTCGAATGTTAAAATTGAGGATGCATTATACCTAGCCACGATATTAGACTAAAACGTTTCCTTTCGAGTCTACCAGGGCCTTCCTACGCGTTGTTATCGCGTAGGTAATGTTTGCTTTGTAACATGTTGTTTATTCGTGTATCTTTGTTGTTGTCGGATTACTGTTGTAGTGTAACGACTTTTAAAACACTTTAATACAATGGCAGGTGCTAATCTTATTACAAGCGCTTCTTCAGTATGTCATTTGTTGAGTGGTTATTGTCCTCATAGAGCGCTCGTGATGAAAATTATCTAAAACAATGAGAATACATGCCGTTTCAAACGTACCAAAGCTGTTAATTTACGTTTTATCACGGCTATCGGAGTACACAACGGCATAACGACGCGCGTTTGTTATTTGCTGTCAAGGTCTTGCGATGATGTCAACAGAATTGCAAAATCAGGTGCAACTACATAAGCAAAAATCCAATGTTTAAATACTGATTTATTTGAAGAATCAACAAATTATTGTTAAATACTACTACGTTCTCTCAAATCTATCATTTACAACTACATTAGCAATATAAGTAGTATCATTACTAAAATATAATATAAAATGTAGGGTAATGACTACGTACCACAGTGATAACAGACTTATTAAAGTTTACACTTCGGCCTAATCTTGCGAACCTAAGGCGTTGGTTTGTGTACAGATGGTTCGTTTGGCACCTTCTCGTATCGGTTAATCATGGGCGTGGGTGGGCCGTATTTTTCTTCAGACAGCGGTTGATACACCGATCCACTGTGCTTCTTCAGCTTGCAGGCGTTACTCCAGGGGATGATCTTGATCTGCGGAAGCCCCTCGCGCGGCATCTTGATCGTGCCTCTCCTCTTCAGCACCAGGAGCAAGACGTTTGCGACTATCAGCAGGACCAGCAGGGCCGTGAAAATGAACACCAGGGCCGGCCAGATGTAGGAGTACCTAGCGATGAATCTCGTGGAGTTGGAAATCTTTATTTCGCTGACGTCCAGCTCGTTCTTGTCGAAGTCGTTGAAATTGTCGTAGTAAACTTTCGGGTTCTCTGGATATTCTTCGCTGCTGTCCAAGTCCTCTTCGTAATCATCGTAGTCGTCAAGGCAGCTGTCGGAGCCTCCGCAAGTCTCGTTTGCTATGCTCATCCACGTGAGTTCGTTGCCGGTCGACTGGAATTCAGCAGCGTCCTTGAGTGGTAGATGGGTTTTTCTGGCCGCCGGTTCTATCACACCCTTGTCGTTGATCCAGCGGATGAAATCGCAGAAACTGTCGTCACAAACCAGGGGATTCCCTCGCACTTCCAACACCTTCAAATTGGGGGTCACGTTCAAATCTCCCTGCGAAATCGTGCGCAGAAGATTCTTGGCGATGTTTAGCTGGTCCAGAGCGAACAGGGAGGCTTGAGAGCCACTCCACAAGTTTCTCAGCCCGCAAGAACTTACGTCCAGCCGTTTGAGCACGGAGTTTTGCAAGAAAGCGTTCGAATCTAAGCTAGATAGGGGGTTCCCGGACAAATTCAAGCTCTCCAAGGCTTGATTCTTCTCAAAAGCGGCATCCTCGATGATTTGGATTAGGTTATTGGACAAATCAAGGTCGTTCAGGGCGGCAAGATGCTTTAAGGCTTTGCTGACTTCGGTTAGTTCATTGTTAGAGAGGCGTAGTGTTCGAATGCTAGGCATGTTTGCGAACATGTCTTTGTCTATGTGGGTTAGCCTGCAGTGGTCGCAAGAGAAGTGATGGGTCTTGAAGAAGACATCTGTATTGAAGGCGACTAAAGATTTCAGCGGATTTCCGTCCAAAATCAGTTTCTGGACGTTAGTATTGTTCTTGAATGTATCCGGGTGTAACAAAACGATGTTATTATTTGACAAATCGAGGTACTGCAAATCTGTCAGTGGGGAGAGACTCTCAGGTGCCAAATAGGAGAAATTATTCCCGCTCAAGTCTAACGTATCCAACAGATCCAAATTTTTCGCCGTCTTAGCGTCGAATTCAGTCAGCCTGCACGATTTCAACACCAGTTTTTCGATGTTGAGCGCCTTGCCGGTGCGGAACGCCATCAGAGGATTATGGCTTAAATCCAGCGTGTCCAGCTCGGTGTTATTCTCGAATACATTCGCTGGAATGTCGGTGATGTTATTATGCGACAGATATAATTCCTCTAGGTTGAATACGTTCGAGAACGTGTTCAAGTTGATTTGAGCAATAAAGTTGTGCGCTAGATTTAAATAGGTTAGTTCACTGAGGTTATCGAAGTTAGCGTTCGTAATTTCCTTGATGCTGCAATTGGACAAGTCCAATTCCTCCAGTGATTCCGACTTGATGCTGTCGAACTTGTGCAGGCGGCTTCCGGTCAGCTTTAAGGTCTTCAAGTTAACACAGTCCACGAATGTGTCCGGATGGATGTCCGGAATGTTCGATTCGACTATCGCGATGTGAGTCAGATCCCGAAGGCCCCTGAACGCGTTCTTGTCGATTTCCTCGATCACGGCGTTCTCGATAAGCAGCGTGTTGATTGTTTCTAAGCCGAGGTTCCGTAAAAAGTCACTTCCCAGGTAGAGAGATGACGTGGGGTTCGTGATCTTCAGGATGTACACTTTCGTGGAGAATTTCACAATGTCCAGTGTCCTGCAGGTGGCCACCGCATTATCGGAACAGGTGCAGCCGATGGGGCACTTGTAAACTACGTCGATTGAGTTTGAAGTCCCAAGACCGGCCAACACCACCGTGACACACACCACCCAGAAGGCGTGGTACATTTTTTCGCCTGAAAAAGTTACAGATCAGTACCTATACTTTACGTAAGCTTGATAAGAGCGTTGAAAAATTAGCACGTCTATGGAAGCGCAGGTTGGGCTGATACTGTTTAACCTTGAATTGAGCTGGTTGCTGCTGTTGCGCACCTCAACTTTCTTTCTTTCGACTTCTGGCGAACAACATCGACAAACTACCAAAAACTAGATACTTTCGCTGCTAAATTACTCACCGATTTTCGCCTGTTCCAAACGCCAAGCCTAAGTACACTCGCTCTCGAATGGTACCGTTGCGACCACTTTCGAGATAAGAACAATAATAATTGTATACCTGAGGCCCACCTGTAACGGCCCCACTTAGCACACGTAACTCGTATAGCTCCCGGTGCAGCCCACAGATGCCGCTCGTTGGCCTGTCCGCCGACGAAAAACCTGGATATTAGCAATTCCATTTTGAGTTAGGTAATTCCGTCGCGTCCTCTTTTTATAATATAACAAGGACAGTCAAAGAACAATGGCCTAATTGGGAAAGGGTTTCGATCGTTGTTTTTATTTTACGTTCGAATCTGTTATCTGACGTCCAAAGGTCCAGATGTTAAGTTTTATGGACGTTTACTACGAATTCCTCTTGAGTCAGCTGTGTTTTTCTTGAATAATTTCCGTGGAACTTTTATCACAGATGCACTGAACTGTGCTCGAAGAATGGGTTACGTCATCAGTTTATGTACTCAGATAAAGTACAAGTTTCAAAAAGATTAAAGGTCTAACGGTGATAAACCAGGTGAAGGAAAATATATTGATATATTGTTACTAAGATTCATGTATTTTCTACAATTCTTATACCTCATACTGCGACCCTGTGTGTGAGGAAAAATCTCATATGCTTTCCTAGCTGTAACTATATAGAGCCAGTCACGAAAAGGAAATAAACAGTCAAAATGCCTGGCAGAAATGTTAATAGTTGTGCGGAGAAATATAGAATTCATAAAAAAATTTAATCTGGTCCAATATTTCATCGTTTTTCGATTAAATAAGTACTGAGGTCTCCTTTAAGCATTAAATTTGGTCTGGTGAAAAAAACTTGATTATTATTAAATCCTGACAGACCATTTCTTGGGACATTTTCCATTACAAACGTGCGTCAAAAAACACCTATTTTTCRATTACTTTAAGACAAAGTTTCAGAGCGTCATAATTAAAAAAAAACACTAGTGTTCTGTGAAGACCTGCTWATATGTCTGAATTTCAACGTATTKTTACTTGATATAGCACTACCCCTTTTCACTAATAATAATATGTTTCTGTAAGTATTTTACAAATAGCATTTTTATGTAAACTATTTTTTATATATACCTAATTAGTTATCTCTTTACTTCATTTCCCAAAAGCATAATCTCAATGCATAAATACCTAGGGCTTTTTAGACATGATCTACCGGCCATATTGTGGTATCACAAATATATGGATGGCCCCTTTATGAAATAAGGTCTGACATTCTAGTTAGTGTCTTGTTGAGATTTTTCCGCGTATATACATTTTTTAAAGCACAAATGGGGTTTTAACTTATGTTAAAACAAGAAAAGGAAAGGCACTAGTGGTCTGCCCCCTTAAATATTATTTTCTCGAAACCAGACCATATTTTATGAGTTCATTAAAAATGATCTGTTGTAGTAAATAATATTTTTAATGGCAGGGTATTATATCTGCATATAGAAGCACAAAGCTGTATTAAAAAAGGTAACAACTGTGATAGTAATTTCACACATTCAATTGAAAACGGCGCGGCAGTTACATATATACCTAGTCTGACATAGCAAATAACATTATTTTTAATGACACACCAATTTTAATACCTAAAGAGGGTTTTTAATATAAAAACTGATGTAAAAAGGGTATATGATAAGCAAATCTTACCAATTTTTTATTGTTAAAGTTCTCGGCAGTTGTTTTGTGACCTAGGATTATTTCATTTTTGAATAGTCACAAAAAAGTATATAACATATGAAATATTTTGACAACTGAAGCATAGTTTGTTGGCTATAAAATATTATTGAACTCTTTTTCTTTATTTTAAGGTATTTCACATTAGGTGTGCTTTGAATCCAAACCTTTTCATTACAATTTTCCTTCACACGTTTCTACAACTACTACTTATGTAAAGCAGAGTTTTCTTTTATGACAAATGTATGAGCTCCTGTCAGAAATTGGTCTTCATTAGAACTGATAAAGTGGGAATTGGCATTTATATTTAATTTGTATTACTGTGTCATAATTTTTATGATTACGCATTATGTGATAAAATGCCGAGTAATACAATACAGAAAATACGTTATTTAAAGCGGCTTTTACTTTTCTCTTTCTAATCATTTAGATACTTAACTCAGAAGATGCTATGTTTGAGAAGTGGAATACACGTTTTCAACAAACTTTCGGGGATGTGTTTATTACTTTTTAAGATTGGATATATTATTAGTTTCTTTCAGATGTCTAAAAAATATCGAATTTTTAATTATTTATTTAAGACTATAATGAACAGATTTTACAAATATTCTGGGAATCTCTTTTATATATTCATAGTAAAATAGTGATTGAATATGATGTAACATATAGGTACACTACTATTATAGTCAACAAAATCATTTACCATATCACTTCATCTATCACAATCTCTGACGCAGTATATCGTATTAGACAGGAATTCCAGTATAATCTCTTTATCGTTAACAACTGTAGGTTCACAGGTGACTCATACTAACATAATTATTACATGCATTTTTAATTACAATTTTAGTAAATACCCTCTGTGTTTGTTGCGACAATAAATTCTTCATTAAATTAAAGATCTATCCGATGTATACGATTTTGGAACTGAGTTTTCAAAAATACTGTCACCCCAACATTTCCGTTAAACATATTTTTCTCAAAATATAGTTGAATGAGTTCCAATGGCAGTAGATAAGTATCTATAACACGAAGATTTGATCACTCAAGATCAGTCCATTGTAGATTTCAACTAAAATAGGTCCTCAACTATTTGATGAATTGTGACAAAAAAGACACTCAAAGATAATGTTGTGTGCCACCAAATGTATATCAATTGTTTTGCGTTGCTTTTGCGCATTTGACACAAAAACATTTCGACATATTTTCACCTTATTCCAAAGTTCGTTCTCGGCACTATAGATTCTCTTTGGTACTTTGAACTTTTACAGTGTTCTTTATGAATTCGCTCTCTTAGTCATTGTTTCCGGTGTTTCTCTAAGCAATGCGTCATCTTCATATGTTTTAGGTGCTAAAAAGCGTGGTCATAGAAAAGATTTGCTAATGATTGATAAGTAAATACCCACTGGTTCGTTACACGTCTACGAGATGTCGCGTTGGCTTCCAATATCAGATACTGCACGTTCGCAAGGCCCGAGGGCAAAGAAATAAGTAATAGGCCTGCAATTATAGTATTTAAATGGAATTCGTAATTTCCATAATTCTATATTTGTAAAGTAATTAGAATGAAATGTAACTGGTTATGATATACGCGTGTTTTGTAGCGTTTTATTTTCACGTACTTATCATAATTTACGTTACTAAAAGATGTGTTTGTACGCTTCACTATAAAACTGTTTTCCAAGATTTTATTTGCAATACATGCTTCATCGCATTTATTATTATCGCACATTATATTGTGGATTTCTGAATTCTTTTACACCTTACAAATTTGACGCTCTAAATCAGGGCATGAATACGTCACTAGCTGTGAAAATAACTACTATTAATGACTTTTTGTTACCGTCAGTATTTAGCAAATACTTGATATGATTAAAAAGTTATTTAAGCAATAGAAGAAGACTTGAACTGTAATATAATATTACCATCTGTGTAATTTCTTACTATTGCTCTGGCAGAATTCCAAGTAAATCTTGTCGAGGTGTAAATAGGCAGTCATTTAAAATGAAAAGAAGCGAATAAAACAAAGATTAGGTTGAATGCTAGAGCGTGGCAGCCTATGGTATCTCAAAGTAAGGTCCTAAAAATCAAGCTATAATTAAACCGTTAAAAGTCGTACACAATAGGATTATAAAAGTGCCCATGAAAGCCTGCCTATGATGCAGTTACTTGTATATACCTAAAACTTTCACAAGTTAAGAGACCCAAACAATACACTCACCAAAAGTAGATAACTAAATTGGTAAAAACCCACAAATTTGGTGCAACAGTTAGGACGATTCTTGTAGGATGTATGACTTTTTTTAACGGAAAAGGTATTTAAATTCGGGATTTTGAAAGGACACATGTTTTATAGTCATGAGTATTGACCGAATGAAAAAGAGAAAATAAGAAAGATGATTTTATACTTTTAAAACCAGTAAGTTTATAACCAACTGCATGAATAATTTTTTTTTGAAATTATCAATGACGTATACCTCATGACGAATTCTTGCTTTTAAATCTTCTAAAATCTACTGGGTATTAATATACACCTACACTTCCTTAAGTGAGACCACTACATCGAAATGCCCGTCTGTCCATCTGTACTTCTCTTTCAGTATGTAGTCTTTCTCAATTCCAGTCATGTAGCTTGTGATAAAGGGTAGACCAGAATAGTAAGAAATAAATTAAAAAAAATTATTCGATTAAACTGGACTAGACTGGATTTGCGGTTAAATAATGAGAAAGTTCATTGCTAATTTCTCTTTTGAACGATTAAAGGAAGAATCAAGAAGTGTTCCATCAGAAGAGCCCTCAAATTCGTATTAGCCAGTCTACCAGAGCAAAACTGAAAAAAAATGGGGAACAGTAGACCGTAGAATATATCCAAAAATCTAGATGAGCTAAAGTGGCAAATGCAGACAATGGTATAAATGCGTATCCAAAGAAATCATCACATGTCCGCTTCAAAAAGTTCTTAGTCGACAAAGATTCACTTGTTTATAAGATTCAAATCATTTACATGCAGAATTATGAAGATTCTGTGAGCAAATGTGCAAGAAAATTTTTTGAACAGGATGGTGCATCTACACACTACTCTAGAAATGTTGAACGGTATTCCCAAACCGCTGAATAGGGTAGAAAGGGTCAGTTGAATGCACAGCACTCGATTTCTTCCTCTGGGGCTAACGAAAATCAAGGTCTACGCTCTCAAGCCATCAGATTTGAAAGACGCGTGCAATAATTCCTGATATACCATAAAATGTAAGAAAATGATGTAAATGTCAACACCAGAGAATGCTTTTGACTAAAAAATTATGTTTATTTTATTAGTTCCTGTATATTCAATTCTTTTCTTATTTACTACTTTTTATAGGACGCCAACATGTAAGCATTCTCTTTAAAAATATTTTTTATGTACTTTTTACTTATCAAAATTAAGCTGAAATATCTTGGGAGAATTCGACCTGGGTGGTAAAGATCAATGGGTAAGATGAAGAAGCGTGGCACATTCTATGTACTTGAATGGGACAGATTATTAAAGGTATGCAAGGACAATAAAAAAATAGATCCAATAATATACCAAAAAGTTTCAAATATCGGTATTATACGATCGATTGAAGCTTACCTAAATATCTTAAAGCCGATAGTTGTGGGGTTTGATAAGTTGTCGCCTGATGCAATAAAAGTATGGAAGGAACTTGAAATAATATTAGATAGTTATCGTTGTTTCACATGGACATTTTCGAAAAACGCCCATTGCTTACGTTTATTATTTAGTTTCAAGTTAACTACTAAGGAGTAAAATGAAGCAATTAGTACTATACAATACAGCTATATACTATTGTTTTTATATAAATATTACAATGGAAATTAATTGATTTGAAAAATTCAAATTTTGCAAAATTATTGTTGTTCCATTTGTTTTGTAATAAATAATGATTTTTCACTGTTTCCTTGATWTCAATCGATGATTAAAATAAAAAATCAAATGATTAAAATATTTAAACCGTGATTTAAATCAATCGATTTAAATCGGACGAACTCTGCTTTGCGTTATTTTACACGCAAAATGTTATTGATTTATTTTATTTTTTTGTCGGAAAATTGAAGCAATAAAGTACTGTATGTATTTACATGGACGTACTCAGCTTTCGGTCTAAGGGGGGTGGGGGGGCAAAGCAGGAATTTCCCTTGCTGAATAATTCAACATAAATAAAAGTGTGCCTTTATCGGATTATGTACCTAAGTAATTATTTCATGAACAATCTTCCTTGATTTTCTACAAGATGACTTAAAACATCTTCTGTGAAGACCCAAGTTTTTTATGTTTTTTTATGTATATTGATTATCAAAAGCTCGTTTATTCCTAATTCAATTATTGATGACCTCATTTAGGCGATATCTAGCGCATTCAGTTGCTTGTCTATCACGTTTAACAAAAGATGAGTAGATACCTTTTATTTAGAAGAATAAAGAGCCGTGATCCACATAATCTATAGTAATATCAAACGAAGTACTCAATATAAATATAAATTTCGCCTTAAGCATCTACTGATAGAACCACTTTTTATGATTTAGAATTCGCACATATCAAATATGCATTAATTAATTAACCAATGCTCTTTTTAGTTTCAACTTTTCGCATTAGAACCTTCAGAAATTGAAGTTAGGAGTGAATATGTAGCTGGTATAGATAAAAAATTTATCAAAACTGAGAATGAGGAAACAACCTGGTCCTGAAACAGTACCTAAGACTGTAATGATTTAAGCTGCTGGTTTAGCTAATCTTAGTTGAACTTAAAAATACAAGTTATAAGCCCCAGCATTATGGGTCAGCTGGCCAAACTCCACCAATCATCATTAAATTGATGGTCGTTTTATCTCTAACAATTTTTACACATGCATCTAATATTACTCAAATTTCTGCATAATTTTAAAACCACTATTTGTTATTGTTCTCAAGCTGCAAAAATCCTTTCATGTATTATAATTCATCTTGCTGGCTGTCATTGATTTGCAAATTTTTTTACGGAATTTACTTGACTGTACTAAAATCTGCAGGGATTAACAATTAAACGCACAGTATAAATTATTACAAATGCAGGTATTCCTTTATGATCAATTAATCTTACGATATACTTCAATTGTTACTTCTGCGGCAGTTTTTACGTGACATAAAAGTAATTTATGTTTTTAACTTTAATCATAAATGCATAATTTATGTGCTTAAAGCCCCTAATATCGTCATCTGAAATTGAATTGATAATAGTCCATTAAACTTGGATATTAGTAAATTTTGGATTAAAAACTGCATCGATCTGATATTTTAAATAGACCAAATTTGAGTACTTCTTCTTGCTCTTTGGCTAAAATAATGACCAGGGCATAAATCAAAAATAGTGCTTTTGAATCGATTATATAAATACTAGATAATAAGCAGACACCGCAACACATCATTAAAATGATAGCATATTACATCTCAATGTTCGACGACGATTTTGTACGCATTATGAGTAGGTACTGTGTAAAATCAGAATTAGATAGTTGCATAAAATTATGCAAGACATGCTTTGTTATGAACACAGTACAGAATATATCATCTTTTATTTAGACTGAGCCTTTGGGTTTATTTGATTATCACATTTTTCATTTAGCTACTACTTTTTTTTTAATTAAACCAACCTCCGTAGTCTGCCAGTGCACTGCTTCCAAAAATTAAACCGGCATCAACCAAATTAAGCCTCATTTAAATAAACTGAAATATATTTACTCCGTTTCTCAGTCTTTTGTATACTGGCATTTTAACAGCACACCGAGTTTTAATTCGTGCTTATAATACTACTGGATTCCTAAAACTTACTTTAAATAGACTTTCATAACTCTTAGTTCGGATGGATTTTTGCTTGAAATAACTGATATTTTTTTTTGTTTCTTCGTATTAGCTTTGAAATTTGGAACTAAGAAGATTGGAATTACCGCCAAATACAAATATGTGATCAATTCTGTGTATTCCACATAACAGAATCATGTACAGTTGAATAATCCCTATAAGAAAACATATTAGAAGAGCTTAACAAAGTAGAAATCGTATTATGACTCCTGGCCAACGTTTGACAACGACTTATTGATGAATGTTATTTGCATAGGTCAAATATGAGTTCTGGATGAAAATTGTGAAATACGCTTGTCTATAAATTTTACTTCATTAACAATTTCGTAAATGCGTACTTAATTAATCAGCTAAATGTATGGAAGGTGGGAAGGGCCCTGAGTTGGCGATCCAGGTCCGGGGGGGGATGCCCCCTTGCCCCCCCTTCGGTACGCCCATGTGTATTTAGTAAGTTGAGTTTTAAAAGAACCCTTTAAAAAATTGGTAGGTTTCATTAAAAAGTATCACGTGCGAATATTCAATAAAAGTTCATTTTTTCCTTAAAATAATAAATTTCGCACGCTATTTCCACACTGCGGGCATGTATTGGTTTCATCTTACGTGTGATTCACGAGCTGCCACTGTAAACTACGCCTGGGAAATACGAAATTTTTTCTACTGTCAAAAAAACGAGGTTTTCGTCAAAAGTGTGCAAACCGGGCGGCGAGCGCGGTTTTCTCGGCATTTCTATGCGTGTGTTTCTCCGGATTATCAGTTTGCGGTATCAGTGGCTGGTCTGTGTAGAGCCATCCCCGCCTCTATGACGGTAAATTAAAACTTGGTACCTACGGCAMGTCAGTTTTGTTCTGGCGTGTGCCGGAGGTAGCTCGACGCAGTGGTCCACCCCGATGTTGGTCCAACGTGGTCGGCATTAGAGTTTTGGTTGKGGTKGGTCGCGGCCATGCGGTTCTAAAWTCGTAATAGCCGCGTTCCAGACACACACCGGCCGGCGGCGACTGCCTCTTCAATCCGAGCGCATTCACACAAGGTGAGCTAACGGTGCGTTGTCGAAATTCGAAATTTTCGGCCCGCGGGTCGCGTACTTGAACCCGCTACCAAAGGTTGCGTGCACGGCTTCTGTGAACCTATCGTCCGTCCGTGATCCAGCAATGACAGCGATAAGACCGGGATTCGAAAACAGATTCAATTAACGAGCGTGACG
This sequence comes from Rhyzopertha dominica, assembly GCA_025024175.1. Lineage (NCBI taxonomy): Eukaryota > Metazoa > Arthropoda > Insecta > Coleoptera > Bostrichidae > Rhyzopertha > Rhyzopertha dominica. The sequence continues at coordinate 23,820,165 of QCXZ01000086.1, read as the reverse complement.
TCAAGCAGCGTGCTTTTTTCAGCTAGGTGTAACCTTTTACCTTCCCTCGCGCCAGTACGTCGATTATTTTGTGTAAATTTCATCGCTGGATTCACCCACACCAGGCGATTTTTTTCCAGTGAATTAAGCGACAGCACACGATCGGTAATCTCGTTTTAGAAAGCCGTTCTGCATCGGTCCCGTTTACACGTTCCTCCGCGATCGTACGATCCGGTCCCCCGCCCAGGTAACTCAAATTTTTTTATTGAAAATTCGCTGTTTACCGATAAGACTAGTCCTTATCAGTACAGCTCAGCTCGCAATAGAATCGACACGCGAACCTCTCTTTCGGTGAGTTACATTTTTTGCTTTTAATTGGACCGCATCCTCGTCTAGGAGGAAGTGCTGCATTAGCCCGTCGTTACTTAAGTTGTTCGCTGTAATACAGGTCATTTTATGCAATTGACATTGGAAACGCCCGCGCGAGACCTCCCGAAAAGCTTTATCAGGTGAAGTAATCGAGTTTGTACTTACAGATTGCCCATCATGTGGACACTGCTGTTCGTAATCGCGGTGCTCACGCCACAGGCATTAGCCGCCTCTGTGCTACCCTGTCCCCAGGGTTGCGGGTGCTTATACGTCGACGACAAGCTGCAACTGAGCTGCTCCACGTTCGACCCCCTGAAGGAGCTGCGATGGAACCAGCTCGAGGTGCTGGACACCCTCAACGTGCAGAACAGTTTTGTGACCGACGTTGATTTCAAAGTGAACGAGCGTGCGTTGAAGAATTTGAAAACGCTAGACCTGTCGAACAACGAGATATCGCGTGTGCCGGATATTTCGTATTTAACCGGCTTGCGCAATCTGAACTTGGGCGGCAATAAAATTAAGTTCATCAGTGCTGGTAGTTTACCTGAAACCCTTACGAACCTCGATGTGTCGTACAATCTAATCAAGGAATTGCCGAAAGATTTTTCGACGCTGAAACATCTTCAGCAGCTAAACATCAGTGGCAATCCGCTTCTTTGCTCCTGTTCTCTATTGTATGCTAGGGAAGATCTAAAGAAGAATCAAGTGGTGCTGCATGAACCAGTGGTTTGTCAGTACCCCGACGAATACCGCGGGAAATCCTGGTACAGCGATGGAATTTGTCCGGCCCTTCAAGCTTCAACGGACATCTGGGACGAAATTCAAAACGACGAAGGATCGGGTTCGGGAGGCGGTGAAATCGTTCCCGAAACCAGCGTTGACGTTTTTCAAGAAGACATCGAAAAAGAATTCATCCCAGAGGTGGATCACGAAAACACGGCTAAAGAAGACGACACAGAAGGCAGCGGAGGTAACATTATTGAGAACTACGATATACACAAGCCGAAGGCTTGCTACATCAACTGTTCTACACCGCCGCCGCTAGACAACCGCAACGACAACGAAACCTCGAATATCGGACTCTTCGATTCCATCAAGACGATTTTCGATGACTTGAGCGGAAAAAGCGGCGATACCACCACATCACCCCCAGAGGAACCAGCTAAAAAATCTAACATAGCCGAAATCGCGGCAGCCGTAACTCCAAAACCGATCGAAACGAAATCGCTGGAAGAGGAGAAGGCAAAACCGGAAGCAGAGAGCAAGCAATCGAACAGCGTTCACATCCTTCTGTTCCTCTTGGGCGCGTTTCTCGCCATCCTTATACTATACGCCACAACTTCCTCGCTGAAAAAGAGGAACAGGCGCAGGAGGAACAGGAGCGACAAAAAGGAGCATGACGGGATGACGGAGTTGGCTTTGATCAGTTCGAAGCCCGAGAAGAACGGCTCAAACAACGTGTTAGAGCGTGTCCCGTTGATGAACGGTCAGAACGGCAGGACGATCGAGGAACCTGATCGCAAGGATGGCAATATATACGAATTAGCACCGACTAATGGTGGCGAGGATATTGAATTCAGAAAGAACAAGGAGGCACTGTTGACTCCGGAAACCAAGCGTGTGACCATCAGGGCGAGCGAAATACCGGGCTCCGTTCCTAGAACGCCCCTACTTGTCGAACGACATGTCAGTAGCGACGGCAACATCATTACCACACCAAGTATGGATCAGCGCATCTAGTGTACCTCAGTATTCATCTGCGTGTATGTTTGTGATAAAATTGTAACTTATAAAGTGGTTGTTCCTAATATTAAGACAAGTCTATATTTATTAATTTACTTACTGCGCGTCATGTAATCGTTGCCAAAGTAGTTTTGTAATAAAGTACGTTTTGTTCGTCGTTGGGAGGTTCCCCGATAACGTGAGCTAGGTCAGGGTACCTCCCCCATAGAGCGTTTGTTTTGTGTAAATATTGTTTTGACTTTTTTGTTTATTTTAAGCTTGTTGTTAAGAAACAGGGTATCGTCGAGATAAACGCTTCTATAGGCATTTTGTAATTAAAAAACCATTAAATAAACGTCGGAATTGTTGACTAGTCTGTTATTTCACTGATATAACGAAATGCTATTTATGGATATAAAAATTGCACGCTTTTGTAAGGTGGCACACTAACTAATTCAAATAGCGTCTAAAATATTTTTAACCAGTCACTGTTAGTGGCTGGTAGCTTATTCTTTACGTCAAAATTTTCAACTGCAAAAACAAGAAACACACTTTCAAATCTAAATTTCAACAAAACTTCTAAAAAATTAATAATGGGTTTGGCCTCTATTCTTCGCCAAATATGTTTGAATTCATGCTTCTAACCATGGAGTCAAATTGGACAATTTAATAAATTTCTGAATTCATATACTCGTCGAACTAAGATGCCCCAAAGGTTTTCAATTGGGTTCAAGTCAGGTGCACAAGAAAACCCCTCTAATAATTCAACATTTTGGTCGATAAATAAGCCATCGACTCTGCGAACATGGGTTCTCGCACTATTTTGTTAAAAAATAAAATCTCGTTCACTCTCTTTTAACAATGCATTAAATTTTGTCTCTAGAACTTGAATGTATTTATTCTCTTCATTCGTGTCGATGTTAAAACGTCTGTCCACAGTCTTAACGTACCACCTCCAAAATTTCGTTTTTGGGAACTTTCCCAGCTCGATTTATATACTCACAGGCAATTCCAAACTGGCTGTTTATTGGCGAGGAAGAAATCTAGGAATTTTACTCCATTCTGAGCAATTTTTTGCTTACTTGCTGTAGCAACTATTCTTGCAGCTCTAGGCCGATTTTTTCCTAGGACCACCTGTCTTGTTTGTGCCATACCAAGCAGGATTTTGCAAATAACTGGAAAAACTTGACGAGATCGTTTAAACTTCAAGCAATTTTTCACCGACTTAAGCCTTCATTCCAAAAAGCTATGATTTATCTTCTCTCTATGACTCTCTCTGTCTCTATAACGCGATTGTTACAACAAAGCGACATTTAATAAAAACAAATTACAGCCATCTAAAATTTTTATTTTTTTCCAGTGGAGCTATAGCTATGTAGCACCATGCAAAATTGATAAATTATTAAACTAAATTACGGAAATTATTAATTAATGACTAAATATATATCATTTATATAATAGTAACTCTCAAATTTTTTGCTTTCTGATATTTTAGCGTCATTGTTAGACACCATTATTTGGCACTTAAAAATACTTTGGGAGTACTTAATATATTTGTTTAGGTCTGACATACTCTGGGTTTAATTTATGTAATTTCCTGTTTAAATTGTCCCAAGTTCTCAAACAGATTTTTAGCGATTCAAATTAAAAAACAAATCTTGTTGGTAAATATAAATATAATATATTTATTGTAAATACCAGTGACATGGCACATTATTAATCTATGTTGAGCTGTTTTTGTACAAATTAAATATTGTTTGAGATATTTTAGTGCAATTTTTATTTCCCAGATACTTCCAACTTAATTTTCCATTCATGCAGACCGACAGCTAAAATTTCAGACCGCCACTCAAGGACGCCTTTTTGCTCTCTGACTTGCTAAATTCGCTTTTGTACACCTTTCCTAAGTGCAGCTAATTCGTTACAATGCACAATGTGGTCACTTACACACGCTCTGAAAGTGAGAGTGGCTACATTGTTAATTTTAGTCCGGAATGACATAATTTGCATCGCTGTACAAAAATGAGGTCCGTTAATTAAACATGCGATGTTGTTAGCTAAAAATATACCAGATAACAGTATGTTCAACTTCTTCGGCCAAATTGTACTTTCACTTTATCGTGAAAAAATTACTCGTGACTTACGCTGTGCCACGCCCCTGTCATGATAAAAATATTAATGCAATGTTTGCTTTACCGGAGCAATAAAACTATTATAGCTTACTGGCGTTACGATGTATTCTTTGAATTTACGTGCGTGTATAGCGGGACACACTGATGAAATGAATGCTAATTATAAACAATAGTTTGCTGGAATAACAAAGTGTTTAACTCTACGACGCTGCCTATTACCGATGGTAATAGCAACGAATTAGGGATACCTTAGATCCCAAGGGCAGAAAACGTCCTCATATAGTGATCATTAATACCTCGTTTGGTGCAAATACCAAGCGACAACTGACCGGACTTGAAATTTGATCCCGCGATGCTACTTAGCTAAAATGCGTTGTCGGCCTTTGCGACAAGGTCGAAGTTTGTCGTTTCTTATCTAATACCACGGCATTCACGATAAGATGCTACCCAATATAACCGATAGATTAGAAAATGAACCCAGTATTTCTGCATAGCAGATATTTTGGGTCGGGTTATCTTTCTCTGTTCGACAACCAAGAACAACAAAATTATCAGAAAGAGTACAACCTTACCGATTGCACGATTAAATCTCTCTATAGTGCTCATGTAATTTTTGTTACTCACATTCCATTTTTTACAATTTTTGTGTTACTTCTAATGGCTATCTCACCTAGCCTGTCAGTTCTAAATTCTCTATTCTTTATGTAAAGATACAAAACTTCAAAAATGATCGATTTCCGGTTATACTCTTATTTTAGATTCAAACCTTATTTCAGTACCCATATGTCAGGCTATGTGGTATCATTGCTGAACTTTTGAAAAAACTGCGTTCAAAGAGCGCATACTTGTTTTGAATGGTATCATTTTCATATGCTGCAATAGTTTATCGTTAAGGAATCCATGTAAGATGAAGCTAGTGTTGATATTTTGACATGGGAAGGAGCAGTGTTAAATTTCCTTTGCAGTGATAACTAATCAATCGAAGTCTATCATACCCATCCTATCGTTGTGCTGTTAATAATATTATTATTACTAAATGATATTTATTTCCTTGATGTGTACTTTTCCTGTTAATGCAATATGTTTCCACTAGCTCTCTTAAGTCTTTTTTAAAATTTTTAAAATGTCGTCATTGTTTATCATTGATGTTTATGGCTTTCACGCTCTGAAGTTTCCGTGCATTATTGAATTTTCTACGGAACTTCAGGCTTCCTTCTTTTTTACAGTTTCCCCGTTTTTATTACAGGGTGTCATATTTTCATTGTAATTGTAGGGTATTTCGGTAACTATTAATGCTAGAAGGTTGCGGTTTCGACGTTACTTCTTACTTCTTTGTTACGAGTTGAGCTATACCACCATAGTTGGATTGGATATTTTTTCTGATCAAGAATATATATACATTGTTAGGTTTATTTTTACTAATTGTGGTATTATTACAATTTTATGTAATAATTTTATGAGATTTTACGTTTTACGTGAAAATGGATGTGAATAATATGACGCTAAACCATGCATCGATACTTATCTCCAAATATATAATGATTTTCATTAGTTACATGGCAATGGAAAATATTTTGAGCACCTTCTGTAATGTAAATCTGAAAAATACTGCATTTCGACGGAATCAAACATTTATTTTTTACTTTTAGGGTAGCCGATTCGCAATAAATTGACCAAACTAGACGAAAATTATAATCAGTCAAGAAAAATATTATATTTACACTTTTCTCAACTCAGAAGCAATAAATTGACCACCCTTCCAATAAACAAAATGCATATTGCAACCGCATCTCGTAAACGAGAGCCCACACGGAGTTGGAAAAATTCCCGAAAATGCTTTTTAATTACCCATAGGCCCATGCACAATTTCAGAAAAATCGGTCTAACAGAACCTGAAATATCCTGCTGGTTCCATACTTTGTAGCGACCCTGTATAAATGGTAATGGTACAGTTCAACTCACAACAAAAAAGTAAGAAGTAATGTCGAAACCGCAACCCTCCAGCATTAACAGTTACCGAGATACCCTACAATTACAATGGAAATATGGAACACTGTACATCCTCTAAAAATGATGATACTACAAACACAACAATTTATTTTTGCAAGTCAACTTATACAAAATTCTTTATTCGAAATTTGTTACCAAAAACTCTTAATACTGCATCATCTAGTCTCTACACTACATTAAAAATCACTCTCCAGAGCCTGTGGTCTAGAAGACGGTTCGCTTTCCGACCCGCTAGCGACCTGTCGAGCCTCTTGCCGAAGAGCCGTTCTCTGTTCTTCAGAAGAACTGTCCCCCTTCTCCTTCTTCCTCTTCCTCCTCCTCGATTTCCTGTTAGTTTCCTTGCTGCTTCGTGAGTTCTTGTTCGAAGACAGACTCTGTCGACTTCCAGTCAGGCTGCTGTACGATCCATGCGGAGTGGCCATCCTCAAGGCTTCGGTGTAAGAAGGTGGACGCTGGTGTTCTCGGGGATCCGGTGCATTCCTGTTCTCCAGCTCTCGCATTTGGGCCTGCTGTTCCCTCATCCTGCGAAGCCTCTCCCGAGCTTCCGCTCTCTCTTGCTCCTCAAGTTCTTGTTGGCGACGTTCTTTCATTTGGTACACGCGTCGTATCGAGAAAATTATGCAACAGAAGACTATCACCGCCATGATGAGGATGGGGATGGTCCACCACATGCTGTCTGTGTGAGCTTTTGAAGGGTACCACTCTTCTTCGCAAGCGCTGGACCAAGTTTTGCCCTCGTGGATTTCTGGTGACTGACATCGAAGAGTAGAATCCTTGTCGTTTAGCCACTCGAATAGATCGCGCTGGTCTGTACTGCAGTCGCATCTCCATGGGTTGTCTTCGAGGTATACCTTTGCGAGATAGGGAAAATACGAAGATTTCACATCAGTTGTCAGTCTGTTTCCCGCCAGATTTAAAGTTGTCAACGAGCCAAGGGCCGCGAAAGTTTTATTATTGATGGAAGTGATGTGGCACATGCTCAGGTCCATAATTTGAATGCTGTCTCCCTGTATGTAATCAGGTAGACGTGAGATTAGGTTTTTAGACAAGTTTACGCCGCTCAGGATGGGCATGAAACTGAAGCTTTTCATGCTGATTTCACGGATTTCACAACTGCTAATGTCCAGATACTTCAAAGATTCTATGTCGAAATGCGGCACCTTCGTTAGGTAATTGTGTGATATGTACAAGGCTTCCAGATGGAGATTTCTAATAAATGTCTTAGAGTTTATCGCTGATATTGTGTTGTATGATAGGTCAAGACGACGTAAGTTGTCGAGACTGAGGAAAGCGTCTGCGTCAATTCTTGATATCGCAGTATTTGACAGATCCAGTGCCTGCACATTGGTAGCATTCCTGAACGCGTTAAATATTATTCTTCTCAGGTTATTACCAGTCAAGCTGAAGTTCACCAGATTTGGAAAATACCCAGTCGGAACGTTATCCAAGTTGCAGTGGGCCAAATCGAGAATCTCTAGGCTCGTAGATCTGCAAGCGAAGACCTTCAGCTCGTAATTGTTGGACAGAATCAAGTGTTTTAAAGAGGTCATCCCGTCAAGCGCATCAACTGCTACGGTCTTCAAGCGACATCCGCTCATATCGAGCTTATTTAATGAGTTGTGCTTAATCTGCACCCTGACTGCTCCAAACAAATTCTTCGACATAGATAACTCTTCCAGTGCCGGTAGCCCACTGAAATCATCGTCATGCAAATCGGCGATCGAGCAGTTGTTCAGTTCTAAGGTCTTCAACGAATCGCTCACCAACACGTTGTAGAGCTCGGGAAAACTACCGAGGGCATTGAAGGACAAGTAAAGCTCCGACAACCTCTTCGGGGCGCTGAAAGTCCTCGGGTTTATATCCAGCCAGTCTTTGAGCAAGTTGCGCGATAGATCAAGGATCTGTAGTGCATCTAGACCGTCGAGGGACGTGGCGGTTAGGGTTGATATCTTGTTGGAGGATAAGTTAAGTGTCTTTAAGGATTTGTACTCCGATAGATCGGGGATCGAGTCGAAGTTGTTCCTTGACAGGTCCAAGGTCTCCACCTGAAATAAAGTGAAGAGGTCACTTTTTTAATTTGACAGTATTGGAAAGTAGAGATATCGGCACCGCTATGAAAAAGAAGCAAACAGCAAATATGGGATTCAATTTTAAGTTTAGTACGTTCAAGAAGAAGGTGAAGAATGGCGGAAGACGATTCTTATAAAACTTGACTGTGCTGTTGTGTTTCGGATACGAAACAGCAGAATAAACAAGTGGGAACTGGCAAATAGTTACAGTGACATTCATTTGTTATAAAGATGCTTTAAGTAGAAACTTAAGGATAATACATACTCGCACCCTGGTAGTATTACGATGCAATTGTATTCTACCTTCCATGTAGTTCCAAAGTTGCCCCATACGACTTCTATTTATACTTTCATTAACTTTTTAAATGGGGTGCAAATCTAGTCCACCTCATCGCGGTGTACCCCTTGTAACTGTAAAGGACTAGAACAATAGGCAGTGAAACTATTAGCGAAAGATGATTTACTGACTACTATCTAAACAATGTGTAATAATCATACAAAATAACTCAAAATGACTGTTTTCAGTGCGCCTCAACAAGATATGTTAGATATTTTGTCCATATATGTCGGGTAAATATAGAAGGATTCAGCGGAGCAAAAAACCCATGCCTACCCAGGAWTTTGAAGAAGRAGAGRAACATATTAAGCAAACGCTGTATACCTATCGATGTACTTGTTCATATAAAACGCCCAGTGTCATGGACTGCATCGAACCCCTGAAAACTCGTTGACACAAAATAGGTTTTCCAGGTCTCTGGTCATCTTGATAGCTTTATGATAGCTTTGTTGATCTGCGCACATCTTTTTTAATATAGCTTTTATATGGTTTAACATTCTGATGTTAAAACCCATGGGCGTACCCAGCTTTTGGTCTACGGGGAGCAAAGCAGGAATTTCCTGCCCGTAAAAAGATCCGCTTTTAGTTTAGATTCAACTTCTGACATTAGAAGCTTTAGAAATTTAAGCTATGGTCACTGGTAAAGATGAAATTGTTGTAATTGTTATGCCACAGAAGAAGAGACTCGAAGGATAACTAACGTCAAAAGTCAGAATGAGCAAACAATCTGGTCGTATCAATGCTAGATACTAACTTCACACTGCAACACACCAGTGAAAGTATATAGCATATTTCATCCCAATGTTTGACGGCGATTTTGCACAGATTAGGAGTACCGTGTAAAATCAGAATTAGATACTTGTATAAAATTATGGGAGACAGCGTATATAGATGGCATATGCAGTTATTATTAGTAAAATATTAATGGGGTGTTTAATACTATTGCGCAAAATTTAGATGAAGATAAGCCTGGCTGCTAATTAAAATAACTAACGTTCTCACAATATATTCCAACGTTGGAAAAATAAAAATTACCTTTGCAAAATTGTGCAAAAGGTGGAATATCATTGGCGTTATATAGTATCTTCAATTGGTTTAGTAAAATGTGTACAAAATTATGCACTTGTTACAGAAGAGGGGGAAACTAACTGGTTTCGATGTAAAGGTTATAAAAGTAGTCATTTTTCATGTAAGCTTTTTTTAAACTGAGCCTTTGAGTTTATTTGGTCATCACATTTGTCATTTGGCTATTATTTTTTATAAGTTAAGCCGCGAGTCCCAAAAATTAATCCAGCACTTAATATTTTAACCAAATAGACTGAAATATATTTTTAATCAGATTTTCAGGAAGCTCTTGTATACTGGCAWTTTTAACAGCATACCGGATTTGAATTCGAGCTGGATTCCTAAAACGTATATTAAATAAATTGCCTTTCATAATTGTTAGTTTGGATGGATTTTTGCTCGCTAAAACTGACATTTTTTAAAGTTATTAGGCCTGAAGAATTAAAGTTAATTTATTGAGGTTGATTTATCCCATATTCTACTCGTACAAGAAATTAGACGGCAGTGCCATCTGTCAGCATTACACTGACATGATGACAGAGTCACCTAGCTGCCATAATGGGATCTACCTCCTAAAGGAAGTGGCCTGTAGCCTGACAAATTGACATGCACCTGCATACTTCAATTTGACAGCAGGCCCCACGGCATTTTTTGTTGTGTTTTGTTAATGCCTTCATGTGGCTATGGTGTACTATAACTAAAAAAACGATTGGTTTATCTAAATATTTGTCGTCGAGCAGCTGAAATTATTCAAGCAAGTGATGGTTTACTTAATAACCGATTGCAAATTTGTGTGTTTTACCGTAGTCTGTGAATTTTCAAGCCATAACACGGCATTTGTCAAACTTAGCAGGACGGTGCTAATCGTGTCGAGGTTTCCGTTGGTTCAGCGTATTTTTTATTATCGATGCGAATTATCCCAGCGCGTGCTAAAATTTTAATAAGATGTCAAGGCAAATAAATTAAAGATTTCGCCTAGAAAAATCGTATCGGGGTTATTGTAACCTGGAGAAATGCTTATATGGTCAAAACATCCAGGTCGCCTGTTTTTTTATTTTTAATTTATGTGCGCATTTAAATTGACTTCGACGAAAGGACTCCTGACATTCTTTCACTGACGATTAAGGAAGCGAAAAAAGACAAGCCATCAATGAAATATTATAGCACTATTGTCTTTCGAGCCGGTCGATAAATTATACTTAGATCAAGGCCAACTGACAAATGTAGCGGTTTCGAGAGTAATAATCTTCACACGTGGTTTAAGAAGTAGAGAAACACTCGCGCGTTGACCTATAATGAAACAGAATTCCGCCAGCGCACTTTTCTCTTCTTTTTTTCCACAAAATGCAACAAGAACTTTAGCAATTAGCGTTGCATAAACGCGGAGTTGCGTTCCAATTAAAATACCTAAAACTGGCCGTTCACTCTGGGAATGAATCAAAACTGTGGGAATCCCATACGGCAAAAATCCAACCGACAGGAAATTATTGTTTGCTCGACGAAATTTAATAGACGCATAAGGATATCGGGCATAAAATTTTATTGCAAAATTATCAGCTCGGCGAATTTTTTCGGGCGGCCATGCATCTCTTCGGCAAACCAAGGTATCATCCATAAAAACGCCCGGTATTTAGAGYTTAACTGGTGAACTGTACTTAATTAAGCCATAAATCGCGAATATATCGCCGTGACTTGCGATGACATTGAGATCCGTAGGTCAACGCCGTCGAAAGAGATGAAATTATAAAATTTCGCCGACGATGCATGCCGGAATTTATGGCGTCCGTCTAGAAATTGACTTTTTTGTCCCGATAAATAAATTATTTATTTATAAATTTGCATGTGCGCAGCCTGTACCCATAAATAAACCGTAATCGATACCATTGGCATTGCATATTTAGATTTATTCCGACTGGATGGGTTTAAATAATAGAGAACGGGAAGTACCACACCCGCTTAGGTTAGACTGGTCATTATACAGTTCGCAGAATTTTACCAAATTAGGCACACACACAGAAATCAGCGACCAGTGAAAGCCGCTTCTTAACGAGCGAGAAAGGCAATTTGCTTCTTGCTTCTAAATCGCCATAAAATCCATCTACAGTGCAGGCAATTCACGAACTGTTTGAAAATCGAAAGTCTTATAGAAATCAAGATTAGCAATGCATATATCTCATAAAAACAATGTGGAACTTTCATCCATTTTCTTCGGTGTTGACAAGAAACTCGTTGCGTATTGCGTCAAAGCCTGGGCCTTTTCTCATTTTTAGGCTTTTAATTGTCTCATTTATTTCGTCTAAAGTGAGCTGAGTATGATATGGATTGGTACTAACAATTTTGTATACTCGCGTTTTACACGGCGTGGTGTACCCCAAATCCGGAACATTTTGGATGGTAAAACATTTGACAACCATTTGACGAACTTTCTAGACTATCTAGAATTCTATCAAACAGAAATAAATAACAATTAGTTGCAAACTTATTGCAAAATTACGAACTGATGGGTGTGAACAAAGTCCCTCAAAATTCATTTCTTTGGGAGTATGATTGGCGAGCATTGCGAGCGTTTTCATCAAGATCTAAAATAATTGAGAAAAATAATCAAGGTTTTTGGACCAGAAAATGTTAGTAGTCATCTAAAAAAGGCTAAAAAATGTTTATTGAACTTCTTTCTTTCATTCCTATGTAAAATCTTTTTTATTAAATATCTTAAATGTTTAAGTACTTGATTTTTTTGAGAACACTTATGTTGTATTTCATGTACAAAAATTTTGTACCCAAACTAGTGTTTGAGGTTTGTTAATTTCATCTGAAGATAGAATATACAGATCAGGGTCATATTAACTAGGACGATTTTCTGTCTTTTGCTTCAAATATTAGGTTGGTTCTTGAGCTCTCTTCCCAGTCTAAAAGAATTAATTTATTTGCATCTTTTTTATGCATAAGCCCATAGTGTACTACGACTATTAAAATTTGGTAGTGATAAATAGTTTCTATAGAAGTTAGACCATACATAAGATAAATTAAAAAAAGTCCCCAGTGAGAAAATCACCAAATTCGAATATCGAACTATAACGACGTAGTACCTGTATACCTAAACAGGTTATAAGGTAAGGAAATTCATGATGATATTATCAATAATCTCCATGGTGCCTGCCATTTTTATGCTACCGTAAGAATTGGATTGTTTGGTTTCCATTCAAGATGACCAGAGGCCTTCCATCTCAACTCCTGAAAACACCCATGCAGTCAATGACATATATGTATAGCTGCGGCATTAGGTGTTCATCACACTGTGCCTATTTGGATATGAACGCGGATCATAAAAGGGTATATTTTTACGACCCCGAGACAAAACAACACACAATGGAACGGAAGCACTCTGATTCTTCAAGATCAAAAAAGTTTCGGGTCCGAAAATCGACTGCAAAAGTTTTTTTTGGGATATAGACAAGAACACGTGTTGAGATAATTGATCTATTTCCTAAACTGAAAAAGGTTTGAAACGTTTTCTATTTCTCTCTGTCAAACAGCACGAGCAGAAGCAATTTCGTATAATAATCGTGTAGGTTGAAATAAACTACTGCGAGTATTAATCGTTAATAAACCTCTGCCTTGTTCTCGTGCTGTAATAAGTATTTAGCAAGTCAGTGTTTGAAACTTTACCACTGCCTTCCATTTCTGAATGGCTAAGCTTTTAAAAAATCTTTCAATTTATCAATTTCTGTGTCTATTTTAGATAAGAATGAAAATGAAACCAGCATTAGGTGTCAATTTTTCCCTGTTGATGAATTAAGCAAGTATCTGTGAACACTGGTTACGCAACCATAGGAAATCAAAACTCTCGATTTACTTCTCTTATCTCATTCTTTTTGACTGCTCTAAATGACACCGATGTATATATTACCATGGAGCTTAAAAGTACGGGTTTTATCGGTTAAGATGATATTCATGCACAACTGTTAAAACATTCCAAGGATTGCGCAAGTAAATATTGATAGGTACACTAGACGTTTTTCTTAAATTACTCATTTTGAAAGAATGCAAATAAATGAGATAAACATTTTCTGATGGCTCTTCCTTACTAGTACAAAAAATTATATTTAATGTCGAGTTTCCTTTTTTGGGAACCCTAATAGTGTCTGGACTAATGTAGTGCAACATAAGAAATTAGAATTATTTTTTTACCGCACTAGAAAAGTATTTATCACTTTGTTCATAGAACGTGCTACAAACAGAACAAACTTTATAAGCTACGGTTTGGGTAATTATTGCAACTGAGTAATAAAAAAGCAGAATTTCTCTAGCAAATCATTTACGGTATTTCAAAGTAGCTACAAGTTTGTATAATATGCAGCAATTTAAATGAAGCTGAAACCTCCTCTCCGAATTTCCAGTAAAAAGCAAAAGAAGGATATAGAGAAGTTGGTCATGCGGACACTTAAAAGAGTGCTTAATAGTAAAACACTTTGTACCAAATTCGGCAAGTAGCTGAAGCTGTGAAATTTTTATGTCGGCACCTTGCCAAGTAACCTTCGAGATTTCAAGATTTCCAAACCTCTTTTTGCAGCCTCTGTTGCCAGAATGCAAAAAGGTGAGGTCTCAGTACTTCCTTTCTGTATAAAGAACTATCTGCAACATACAAATAAACGGTTGGACATATTTTAGATCTTCTATATCACGAGTGCTCAAAAATTCCAGCCGACTTGAACAATTCGCTATTTGAACGTTGTGAACCGAAGAATGAATTGAATGTGATTAAATACCAACAATAGAATCCTATTACAATAGTTATTTACGTTATAAGTCCGGAAAGCAATATATTACACTAGGAGTGGATATTATGACCGTACAAAAATTTGTTCACTATTTAAAATAAAATTCAGAACTGTAATTTTAAATACGTAATAAGTCATAGTACTTTGCCGTTGCAGTACCCATACACAAAATGCAAATTTGCAAGCTCTCGATTTGTAAATGTTCAAGAGCAAATTGCAGAAACGAGCAAATTATTGAAATTTACATTAGCTCATTTAACAGGGCGTAGAATTATTAGTAAATTTCCAAAATTTCGCTATTTTAATTTCATTAATTTCGGAGATATTAAGTGATGAAGTTTTAAGGGACGCGAGCTCTCTTAGGAAGAATTTCTCAATATATGTTTATTAAAATTTCTAAGCATAGAATCTACTGCTAAAGTTTGGCAGGCTAATTTTGGGACACCCTGTTTAATTTATCTATTCGTTATTAATAAAAATAATTATAATAATGATTATTATTTACTATTAGTTATTAGTGCCCATCCAAAAATAATAATGCCGTTCTGGCGCCATCGCTGCTGAAGATTTGTGTTTTTCAACAACTACTGAAGCAAAATCTGTATTACATGTACTGCAATTCAATGCTGCAAATGCACCTTCAGTAACTAATCAAACTAACATCCCTAACACGATTAAAAATGTGAAATGAAGTAGAGTGCAGAAAATTAATAAACCTAGTAAAAAACAGTAAATTGGCAACACTGTTGCTGTTATTACTTAGGCGCAGCCATATTAAGTATAATATTAAGGAATAATTAAGATCCTGAAAAATAATCCTGATATAAGGGTAAAGATCTGGCGAAATTGAATTTAAACAAAACCTACATTTTGGGACAGACATATCAAAGGCTGATTGCAAGAAGATTTACGCAATTTCTGCGATTTCCGTAGGATTTCTGCAACTTTTGTAGGATTTTTTCATTAGCTACAGGATTCGGTAGATTTCTGGTTTTCGTTACTAACATCCCAACTCAAAACACTGCAATAATCGTGCGTCACAATAATTGGTCCTTCCTTTTCTATACGTACCCCTAAGTAAATTTTATCGGGTAATTCGCTGATGTCTTGTCCACTGCAGTTGGTGGTGATGTCTATAACGTGGCAAGAACACGTACTGGGACATGAGTAATTGAAGAACGTGTACCCGTTGACCGCGGCAATTAGAGCAAACCATGCCTGCCACTTGAGGAAGACGGCGTCCATTTTTGCTAGCCGAAACTTTTGCCGGGCATTATTCACGTTGCAGGCCCGAAAATCATGATGGTGTCGACAAAAAAGCGCCGGTCGGACTGTCATTCTTGGCTACGGCACCTGTATCTAGAGTGAGTCAACAAATGATTAAACAAGATATCAGTAGGTACAGTTGATAAGGATGGGCCTATAAACAGTGTACCTAGATGCGGTATTATTATTTCATTACGTGTAAAATACATACACCGTTAAATTTACGCGGCGATTACAAAGCATGCATGGAGAGCACAATGCAGTAACTGTACGCTTTTTGGTGAAGGAAAAAAGGCATCGAGACACCGTTCAGTGCTGACTTTGGTCACAAGAGATAGTCGGTGCTACTTTCTTTCGCGAATAACACTAAATCTTCCGCTTTCGGTAAACCGCGTCCTAGTTTTCGATTTTGTAGAATATCGCCGTCTCAAGGTGTCTCCGGCCACAGCATTGTCTGTGGCCTTGTCGGCGAAAAAATTAAAAAACGTCGAACACGCGATAATTTTCTTACGTCACGCGCCAATAGGCAAATGCATGGCAACTAGAATAATATTGACCTGATGTCGTGTCCTTTCTTACTGTGCAATTGTCGTCTAACATCCTATTGTGTATATTGCTATACTGCGAATTTGACATTGTCACGCCATTGCCACAGAAAACACGCTGACGTACCCGAGACTATCAACAACTTTTTTCTTACATTTCCGACGTGTTTTACATGGAACAAAGTTTCTCTGTTTGTGCTTCAAGGCCACTTAAATCACTATAGCAAAACGTCAAGTCAAGTCAAAATCTTACGAGCCTCTTGGCAGATCTTGACGCTGAATTTAACCCGTGAATTTGACCCGTCTTTTCTCTAAGTGGAATGCATAAATATTATGTGGGTCAACTCCACTATATGACTATTTTAGTCTCATTAACTTTGACTAAAATAAACATATTGTAGAACTGACATTGTCGTTTCCCATCAGACCGCACAAAAATGGATTTAAGTTTATCCACAATTGAAAACAATAGTGATGCTTGAGTAGCTAACACTTCTTCCAAAAGTTTCAAACCACTGTTGCATCCCATATCGTGTCCTGCAAGACGCATGCCAAGAAGAAGGTTTTGATATATGTGTCGTGAAAATATCTGTGTGAGCTGTTGAAAACTTACCTCGACAAGATTACGATGCCATACTGCAAAAAACAAAAGGCAAGAAATGAAAAGCAAAAAACGATGGAGAGCATACTGCTGCAAAGTTCAGGTGCCAGAGATTTACAGATATTATTTGGGGATTCATCAAGTCAAGCACCTTGATATTTCTCTGAAGTGCTTGACTTGACTTGAAAAAAAAATTAAAGCTTGACTTGACTTCATTTCGCCACTACGCTGCTTGATGCTTGATGACAGCCCACATACCCATATTAACAGAATTTTGCCGAGTTATTACAGCGATCAATAACGCATATGTTGTACCTTTCATCTACCTACCTAGTTAAGTACCTATTAATATATATGTTCTTATGAAAATCATTAATACATTCCATAGTACTGTTAATTTCAGGCGACTACGATCGACTTTTATAAAAGCGTTGAAAGAAAAAAATATTTTCATTCAACGATAAGAAATCTATCATTTGCGCTTTATCCATAATAGATACATACATGTATGTATTTATTCTGGATAGAGTATTGAAGAAAACCTCAGAAAACTCCAATCAGATCTCTATTTTCTTAAGCCAGTCTTTAACACCTTCATCAACACGATGTATAGACGCAAAACCACCAGGCCATGCTGTACGGGGGCATCTGTTGACCATATGTCCAATTGTTTGGAGATGATCTCCACATTCACCAGAAGGGTTGATAGATGAATCCCATTTATTAAGAAAAAACTTGCATTTCTCATGACCAGTGCGAAGGCGATTCAGAGTGACCCAAGACCTTCTTGGGAGGTCAGTTCCTGCTACCTCTTCCGTAGGATCGTCTATAAGCTGCTGATTGAATATATCATGTTTCTCAAGTTGCCAAATAGAACACCATCCATCTTCAATGGTATAAGGAGCACGAAGGAAATCTTCTGCCCACAGAGGTTTTCTAGAAGTTAGCCGAGTTGTAGGTAGCTCTTGCAGATTACGGGAAATCAGAAACTCATTAGGAACTGATTGATATTTTTGCCAAGCTTTATATGTAGCAAACTGTCTGAGAATCTCCGGAGGAGCAATGTTTGAAAGAATGGGAAGCCAAGGTAATGGAGTTGACTTAATTGTTCCAGTGATTAGTCGCATTGCAGTATTTAACTGAGTTTCAATTTTTCCTGTGCGATGAGTGTTTTTCTAAACAGGACAGCAGTACTCAGCAGTGCTATAAAGCATGGCAGTTGCAGAAGTACGGAGTACATTTGCATTTGCACCACAACCTTGTACCAGCAAGCTTATGCAGAATGTTATTTCTAGTCTGTAATTTTTTACTGACGTTTCTAGATGTTTCTTGTACGTTAGAGACGTATCTAGGATCACTCCAAGGTATTTTGGCGAGAAGTTATGTTTAAGAATTATGTTATTTGACATAACTTGAAGCTGTTTCCTCTTTTGGTGATTGTTAAGATGAAAGCAAGTTACTTCTGTCTTCGATGGATTAGGGCACAAGCGTCAGGTTTTAAAATAGCAATTCATAATCTCGATGTCTCTTGAAAGGTTTTGTTCAAGTACAGAAAAGTCTTTACTTTGCAAAGCCAATGCCATGTCGTCTGCATAAACAAATTTTCTCGATTGAGTTACTGGAAGATCACTTATGTAAAGGTTGAAAAGAATAGACGACAGAACCGATCATTGTGGAAGACCATTATTCAAAATCCTGAATTTGCTACTTTTCTCTCCCAAAAACATTCTGAATTGACGTTGGGATAGCATTCGTTCGATGAGCTTCACAGTCTTTCCACATTTCAGAGTATTAAATAACTGCACGTTTCATAGATAAAACGTGGAAACTGCACCCGTTTTTTTTAGATTTTGTTACCGGCGCGTGGCCAGCACAGTGGTATCTCCATATTTCAGATGTAGTTCATTTCTATAATGCGGTAGATTCTGTACAAGGAGTTATCACAGACAACACAAATAGTAATTTCACGTTCATGAATGAACTTAAGAATTTTATTCATACTATCGATCTGGAAAATTGGGGGCGAGAGATTTCATGAAGGTTCTTCATTCTAAGAAGCTCGAAAGGGATGAAATCGATAAAAAATTAATAAATAGTATTCAGGCGGCAAAAGACAAAATTATAAAACACCATTAAAAGACAAATTGGATGTATTGTGTTGTGTTAATTTTAGACCCACGGCATAATATAGAGACATTTTCGTATACCCATTGGGGGTAAGCTTTAGAAACAGAGACAGTTTCCCGTTTTGAAATTATATTTCAAAATAAATATTTTCAGCATTCTCGTCCATATCCATCTATCCCGTCAACTTCAAACCCAGATGAGAATCAAGCAAAAGAGGAGTTTGATATAGATATTTTCAGTTTTGGAAAAAATGTTCAAGAGCAAATTGCAGAAACGAGCAGTTTTTTTTTGTGAAAAAGTACTGTTGTCATTGGCAACGGTCAATAACAACTAACTCACGGTAATTGCAGGGCAACTTGATCTGGAGTAAAATTTTTGATACCTCAGATGTGTAATACAATTTTTGAATCGATTTTACTCGAAAACGGTTTGTCATATCGATTTTAACAAATGACATTTTTATGGGTAAAATATTAGATTTAAAAAATGCATCTGCAAAAAGGTTTGGGTATTTTTTACCTTTCCACCCCCGTATTTGTAGTACCCCTGAACAAATGATTGAAATTTAAGTGAGCTCATTTAATTGAGCGTAAAATTATTAGTAGAATTCCAAAATTTTAACTTGAATCTGACGTCCATTAATTTTTTAAGTACACTGCTCTTAAAAACGTCCCTTCATGTTCGGGAAAGACAAATTTAAAGCAACTGTAATATGTTTGGCTATGTAGGGTATTTCTGGAACATCCCATGTAAGTCATGTTTATATGCCGCGGTCCATAACGCAGGATCCTCTCGATATCTCATAGCTAGTTCATTCGTAGTATATCAGAATCAGCAAATTTAAATTCGCGAAATCCCATATTGACCGATTCGGCTAATACCCTGACCGCTGCTGCCCAGTTCATCCATTCGAGTAATAAAACAATTCGATTTCTTATAACCACAGCCTAATCTAATATTCGTCGTGACGTCACGAACAGAGCAGGTTTTTGAGAACGGAATTCTTTATAATTGCGCGGGCTCATATTTTATTACAATTAGCGTCAATCTGTGGCAATTAAATTACTTGCGAAATTATGGTCAGTTTTAATAACGCAGATAACTGCTAAAAAGGCCTCTTGTAAACAGTTTCCTACAGTGGATTCAGCGCAATTCCAATTATCTAATTCCCTCTTCCCACGTCAATGTTTGGAAATTTTGTTTGCATCGATTCACTTTGACAAAAATGGTTCATCAGCGTTGAAGTCAGCGGCGGCGACAAAGCATTGGTGTTCCATGCTCGCATGTTAATTAATGCTATAAATAGATTGACGAAATTTGCGGTTGGGAAAGTTTGTAAAACCTTGTGTGGATTAATTACCAGACGCTGGTATAAAAATAATAATGAACTTGGCCGAGAATCTAGTCTTCTGGGCAACTAGTACTGTCTTCAACGAAAGCAAGGAAAATGCGTGTACTGTTTGAAAATGTCAACCGATCTTTCCACATATACTCGTATAACGGACAGAGGAAATCACCGAAACGGAACCATCAAAGTTCGTTGTACCGCTGGTCTTTGTTCCCTTACATTACCATGCTCGATGTGTTTGTGTAATAATGATCATTGCGGTTGTTGAGTTACATAAGCACTAAAATCGTTCTTTTCGAACTAGCCTACTAGATCTCCGTAACTGGAACGGAAGCACCAGAACACCTCAAACTTGCAATCGAAGTTTAAATTGTTCAAGTGACGCACGTCGGGGCCATTCTTGGTAGGTATCGATTTCTAGATTTCTGGAGGAACTTCTCGAAATTCCTTGTTTACCTTTGTCACTCTGTTATAAGGCGTTGTTTAGGACAGTTTTAATGTATTGTTTTTCATACAAGACACAGATTTAATATGAATTGTAGCACTTTTGTATACTCGTACACACTCCAGACACATTTTTAATAACAGTAATGATCTACTTTATTTATCTAGCTTACATCGGACATAAAATTAACTATGCATCTGTGGTGTGGAATCCTCAGTAAACCAATCATAGACTTGAAGCAGTTAAAACTAGATTCTTTAAATATATTAGCTATAAATCCACATGATTACATGGAAGCGAAAATATATCAATAATAATGCAACGTCATAATATACTTTCACTCGTTAAACGAAGATACGTTGCTGATATTATGTTCATATAAAGTACTTAACAATCAATTATATTCACCATGTATTTTGTCAACGTTTCAATTATTTGTACCACCACGTATATTGCTAGCACAAGCTTTTCGGTATACCAGTTCGGGATAAAACTCGCCAATTCAAAGAATAATTCGGACTTACGATACAAAATTTGTTAATATTGACTTTTTCTTACCAATTTCAACACAGTATTTCAAAAAAGCTAAAGACTTACACTACACAATTATGATTGGTCATGTCGAATTCTGTTAAACTATTTGAATGCATATTATCAGAAGCCATCTCCCCGCGCGTTAAATGTGGTATAGCGCCGCAGCAGCATGGCTTTATTAAAGGCCGGTCTACAGTGACAAATCTGCTAGAATTGTATTGTTATTGACCGTTGATGTTAGATGTTATTTAAATATGTTAGGTTTCGGTCTTCTAAATAAAACTCCTTTTATCTTATGCCAAGTTTTCGGAGATCATTTGTCTCCTTCTTCTGGGCTTCTAATATTTTATTAAATAACTACAAATAGAGAACAACAAACCACATGAAAATACGAGGCATGTTTTTTAAGTAAGTCCCGTTTTGGAATTAAAAAAAGACGTGCAAAGATATCGCAATAATTTTATCTTACATGAAAGCCTGTACCTTAATCTACTTTTCTACATAATTTCCGTGAATATTGAGGCACTTGTCATAACGTGGCACCAGTTTTTGAATACCCTCCTCATAAAATTCTGCCGCCTGACTTGTTAACCACTGTATCACAAATGTTTCGACTTCGTTATCGTCTTGAAGACGCTGACCACCCACTGCAGGAACAAATGGTAGTCGCTGGGCGCCAGATCAGGGCTGTACGGAGGATGATCTAGAGTTTCCCATTTAAAAGATTTGATGAGATCTTTGGTCCGATTAGCCACATGTGGACGGGCATTGTCATGCAGCAAAACGATACCCTTACTCAACTTGCCACGTCTTTTGTTCTAGATTGCACGACGCAGATTGTTCAATGCCTTACAATAAGACGCTGCATTGATTGTCTCATTACGAGGCAGAAACTTCTCTAGCAATACTCCTTTTCTGTCCCAAACTTTACTTTTTTGGGTGATGATGAATGTCGCCATTCCATGGATTGTTGTTTCGATTCTGGTGTGACGTAGGCCACCCATGTTTCGTCACCAGTAACAATTTGGTCTAAAAAAATCTTCACCTTCATTGTGGTACCGCTCAAGGAAAGTCAATGCACTGCCTAAACGTTGGGTTTTGTGCAAATCCGTTAACATTTTTGGAACCCAACGTGAACACAATTTCCGGTAATTCAAGTTTTCGGTCACAATGCGATACAAAACACTACGAGAATATTGAGGAAAGCAGTCGCACAATGATGAAATTGTAAAGCGTCTGTTTTCTCTCACCTTTTCGTTCACTTTCTGCACCAAATCTTCGTTAACGACCGAAGGACGCCCACTCCGTTCTTCATCATGCACATTTGTGCGGCCATCTTTAAATGCTCTCACCCATTTCCTTACCATTCCATCACTCATAATGTTTTGTCCGTAAACTTCACAGATCTCATGAATATCGATCGGTTTTACGCCTTTAGCACTAAGAAATCGTATAACAGCCCGTACTTCACAATCGGCGGGACTCACGATTGTCGGAGGCATCTTAAACACTCAGTAAACAACGTATACAATGAAGAATTAAACTGTAATGGCGTCAGTGCGTAGACAAGAGATGTAGGTAACCAGCGCGCATGCGCGGAACGCCGACCGTAGCGCTGCGGCGGCGGAATCGCAAAACGGTACTTACTTAAAAACATGCCTCGTACTTACAATAGAAACGGAATTAGTCTAAATTGAATAGCAGTCTTAACTTCATATATATAACTCTAATACTTGTAGGTAATTTTAAATTTTGCTAACTATTAATAATCACAAACAATCCCGACAAATATTAATATATCTTTCAAAATTAAAAAACTGACAACTAATAGTATGATATCTAGATAGGACGAGAAATTTGGAGAGTGCTGGAAATAAACTTTATTATTATTATAATTATTATAATTTTGATAGTATCTGTAAGCCAAGGGATCGGTAAATGGTAGCGTATTAGCTCTGTAAAAAGCAACCGCAAAAAACTCGTTGGTTCAAGTCGTCTTACGCCTGCTTTAGACTACAGATACGCGATTGCATGTGAAAAGCAGCAACAGGTTATCGTGTAAAGTCGGAGTTAGCGGATCAGCCACGTGGAAAAGAGCGTCGGGCGATTGTGGGGTGGCAGCGTCGCGGCGCGTAGCGTCCATGCAAAGACAAGTAATTGGCCATTACGGGCGATTTTGTGCCGTGTAAGGCGGTGTGTATGTGGTCAGATAGTCGAAGTAGACTTCGTCGAACCGCAATTTCTAAGTAGACGGTCGGCACGGCTTAGACCCAGCCAGTTATAATTAGTTGAAAGCATAGACCGTTTGCTCCATGCCCACCTTAAAGACGTATTGATGCGACCCATTAATTCCATATAAGTCACATGTTGAATGACCGCACGCATCGACTGTACAAACGGCAATACCAATTAAGCGGGCTCACCTGAAAGCTGGTTACATATTTCGTCCTTTTAGCATTAGACTCCCTAGGGAACGACCGGCCGATCCCGTCGCACAAAGAGCCAACGCTTTGCTACCCGACGAACGGAGAGGGTGAACTATATCCGGAGATGTTTGCGATTCGCTTGAAATCATACGAAAGCCACTCTACTTGTCATCCACGTAGATCAGGACAAAGATAAAGCTGCATCGAAACAGGAGATTACACGTGCACCGTCTTTTGTAACCCTATTGACGACCCCACCGCTGGGACTCAAATGTAGACTATCTTCCCCATTATAATACATCACGTCGGAAACCAAACGCGGATTACTTCAATTCGTCTTTCGATAGTCTTCAGGGCTCGCGTCTCTTCCGCCGAACTAGGAGCTGACGTCGTTAGTGACGTACTTATATGCTGATCATTGCTGTCGCTTCTCTCTAAATTGTTTTAGCAGGTATCCACGAGCAAAAATCAACTGGATGGAACAGACATAATCAGTCAAATTAGTGTTTAGAACTGTTAGAATATTCTGTTTAAGGCGCTAATTTATTTAAACTAGAGATTTCAAATAACACCATAGAGGATCGTAAGCAAAACGATAAGCTACAAGAACTCAAATCACATTTTGGTATCAATCTAGAACTGTTGTTTTTCTTTGAAAAGTAATAAAATTAAACACTTATTTCTTACAGACATAACGTCCTCACATTCTTCACACATAAATTGTGCGTTTGAGCTGCCCTTATTATACATGCCATAGACCGATTTATTACAAGAAATCATTATATCCAATCTGAATACAGCACACGTGTTGCATGTGCTATCTTATTTAATATTTGACACATTTTATTAGATGCCGAGAGTTTTTTTCTTTCTTGCCCTATAACTGCAGCCATACTAACCCCTCGTGGAAAAGCAGTGCCTGTTTATGATAAGTATATTTTGCACAATCGACAAATTCCTGGTTGGTGATAAAAACTTCTTTTTGTCAGCTGCTGATACTCTGAATTTTTGCCTGCAGTTGTAGCTCAAATCAAAGGTAGCTGTCACATGTACCTTATTTCGTTTGAAGGAAAGCACTTATAATAGTAGGTGTAGTAGAAAAATAAATAGCAATGCCATCTGTCAGCAATGAACTGACACGATGTACTAATTCTTAAGGGAAGTGACCTGACCTGACCTGACCTGACCTAACCTGACCTGACCTGAAATGACCTGACCTGCAATTTGACAAGTTGGCATGCACCTGCAAACATCAACCCGACAGCAGGGTGTCACCATGAAGAATCGATACCACTTTGTTGTGGTATTCAAGTATCAAAAGCACCCAAAAATTACGAAGTATCCAAAATAATTTAAAGTATAAGAATCGAAATTATTGCACTGCTTAGTGTATTAGCGGTATCAAAAGTATTGAAAATATCAAAATATTGAATTTTTAAAGCATGAGAAGTATCTAAAGTTGTGAAAGGAAAATCGTAGCTCGTGGAACAATCCAGGGGATTTGTTGGGCTGGAATTAGGAATACAATACTTTTGGTACTTTCGATACTTCTATACTTTTGATACTTTCGATACTTTTGATACTTCGATACTACACCGGTATCGAATATCGATACCTTTCTAATGGTATCGCCCAGCCCTCATTGTAAAGTTGTAATTCCTATTGTACAGTCAGTCTCGAATCAGATTCTCATGCTAAACAAACCAATGCTGTGTTGTTGCTTTTTGTTGTGCTGTTTGTAGGGCATCAAACTTTTACTTCCCGACTATAACTTTTTATACTTTTGTGTATCTTACCGCGTTGTACAACAGAGCTTTTTTAAACTGGAACATAATGTTTTTTGGCTGTCCCTTCGTGGGAGGATGTAAAAGAACGCGGCCTCGGGGACACCGTGCAGTCATTTGGTAGACCGAAGTTTAATTATGAGTGCCTGTTTGCATAACTTTATCTGGCAATCAATAAAGAGGCGCTTAGTAAAGTTAGGCGAGCGATCGTTTTTCGCGCTCGTCTATGTCGTCTCAGCTGTTCACCGGGGACGGAGCAAACTGTAAGCCGGGCTTACTGCTTACGGCCCTAGCTTCACACTTGATCATATTTATGCGATGTTCGGATTATCGGTAGCTGACTACCTCTTACACTTCCAAGACGCCTTACATCGATTTATGGGACGCGCAGTACTTTGCTGTTTCCATAAATTCTTGGCCTGCACGACAAAGGGTGGCGCGGGTGCTTCCCCTCAATTTTCTGCTGACCCACGTGTTCGGGCGCGCAATTCAAATGAACAGCGACATATTAAAAAGGCCACCTTCCCTAAAATTCGTTGTGATATTGAATAAAGGGTGCTGCCACGCTCAGGTCCTGCAAGTAAAATGCACTGTTCGAGACCTCCTCTGTTTAAAATACAACCCCGATTAACGTTGTCAAAAATTGGGTGAATCGATTTCGTTACCTTCAAAGTAATACCCACTATAATACAATATACTTACACCAACGGGCTTTCCAACTCTCGAAACAGTATGAAAAGTCATTTTTCAGTATATACATATATGCAAACGACGCAAACATTCAAGTAATATTGATATAACGATGATGATGTTTAGCTCGTATTTACTGAAATTTTTGAAATATCAACAGTATCAACAAGGTCTCTTAATCGACGGTTTTCGAGCACAGTTTTCTCCAGAATTGGAAAATTGATTGGCGATTCTTGAAAATTGTAGACAAACTTTGGTTCTTTGTTCATTTCTCCATTTCTTCTATCACTTTC
This sequence comes from Rhyzopertha dominica, assembly GCA_025024175.1. Lineage (NCBI taxonomy): Eukaryota > Metazoa > Arthropoda > Insecta > Coleoptera > Bostrichidae > Rhyzopertha > Rhyzopertha dominica. The sequence goes on along the minus strand of QCXZ01000086.1, from coordinate 23,793,645 downwards.
TCTTGCTCATTTCCGTTTGGCTTTGCTACAGTCAACAATACTGAAAACATCAATAAACTAAGCTACTTTTTAGGTTTTTCGGTTTATAACCCCTTTTACTTTTATCGGAACCTATATAAACGAAGTCAAACGCAGGTATTAAAGCGATATAAAAACAAATCTATCCAAAAGCGATATCCGCTCAAAAAAATACCGGGAATGCGTGCTTTGATCCCTATTTATTGACAAAAACTGCAGGATTTCTTTAAATTTGCCGTTGGTCAAATAGGGATTTTATTTGCATAATAAAGTATTCTGTACGTGGGATATCTACGGTTCGCAATTAAATTTCGCAAAACAAAACTGGTAAGATTAAAGTTTTAAAAGATGCTTTACTTGTACCAAAAAAGTCTAAAAGTGTCAACGACGTTCATTATTCCCACAAAAGAACAACCAAATATTTTCAGAACGTAATATCGATATTCGTCAATTTTTTCGACAGAAAAAACGATCTTGAAATATTGCAAAAATAAAAATTTTTAAAGATATTATTCCTTACAAAAATCTAAAAGTAAGAAATTTTATAAAGATCGCACTCAAAAAACTCTTCTATGTTTCAATGTTGTGATATATTTTAGATATTTATGCCATTCTCATGTGTCAAACTTTGACGAGAATCTTATTTTCTATTATTACATTCTAAAAGTTTGACATGAAGGCATTCGGGCCATTTGCGACCTTTTTCAGTCCTTCCAGCTGTATCTAATGTCTTCGAAAAGTTGGTTACTGCTCAGATTAAAAGGTATTTGGAATCAAATCGCTCTTTTAAAAGAACTAAATGATAACGTGGTATCGACAGACAAGTCATTACTTACATTTTTGGTTTTGCTCGAGCAATTCAAGGCTTTTGATCTTGTTAATCATGTACATAAGCTTTAGGAGGGCGGCTTGTTGTTGGGTGTCAAGTTATCTCACCAACCGATATCAAAGAGTAGTCATTTCAAACACCGATTATTCTAACTAGAAAGCTACATGCGGCGGTGTTCCTCAGGGGAGCATTCTAGGTCCTTTGGTTTTCTCTGTTTACATATTTGATATTCATAAAATGCTGCACTGTGCTAATGTTCACTATGTCTGCAGATGACATCCAGCTGTATTATTCGTTTCAATGAAAAGATTTTAAACTGGCTATAGACTTGATGAATATCGAGCTTGATGGTATTGGAAATTTTTGTGAAAAACATGGCTTAAACTTAATTATGGTAAAACTAAAGCATTGTGTATTGGCCCTTCCAGAAGACCTAATCAACTGAATCATTCTTTATGTGTAAAAACGAGTGTATKGAGTGGGTTAGATCAACAAAGAATATTGATTGTCATTTTATGATCAAATCCAGCACGTTTGCAGACTTAATATGTGGAAGTTAAAGTCACTGTATAGTTTTAAGAAATTTCTCTCTTTAGATGTAAAATTAAAGTTAGTCCAATCCCTTATATACCCTCATATTTTTATTGGGGTTTTGTTTACTATGATTTTTTGCCTCAGTATAATAAATCAAGATTACAATGCATACATGTTACATGTTATTTGTAGGCTCTATTTTTGTACAAACTTTTGCAGACGGGTATCCCTAGTTATCTGTTTGTTTTGTTAGAAAGGAGGTCTGATGTCCATTCGATGAATATCAGAACAAACCGCTTCACAATACCATCACACCATACCAATAAATTCAGAGGTTGCTTCTGTTACTGTGCACCAGTATTACTAATCAAATTTTTAGGCCATTTAAATTTAAGTTCATTTCAATTTAAGTTGGCCATCAGATCTCTTCTATTGGCAGATTATTAGCGAACTGTTGTTATATATATTTTTATATCATCTTTTTTGTTCTGGTGCTTGTATATGTATTTCTATTTGGCGAGGAGTGGTAGATAGCACTGTGCTAACTCCTTCCTATTGTGTAACTTCTTTTGTTACTCCATAAATTATTATTATTATTTCGCATATTTCTATTACTTTCGATTTTTTTATCTTGTAGAATGCTCGTATTGATAGTGTATGTGCCCGTTCAATCTGTGGTAAATATTTGAACAAACTCTCTTCATAACTGCCGTAATACACCTACAGATGTGAAACCCGCATTTATTTAGATTTGCAATTAGAAAGACACACGTGTATGTTGAGCTAAACTCGAGCCGTTACGTAATGACGTTGCGTACTCCCTTGCAGACTGTATTTTTAGTGTTGCGGTTATAAAACGCCGCAATTAATACGCCACTGCAAATTTTTGGTTAATTCCGCCGATAGTGGAAGATCATTGTAAAAATAAACGCTTACAGCTGGATATTTTCCGAAAGCTAATGACTGCTGTTGGTGTAATTGCCATAATTACCCTGATTTAATACGCTTCTGTTAGAGACTCGACTTGCTGTGCATTAAACTATTTCATTTAACTTCTATAGTCAAAAAACCCTTTTCTACTACGATGAAGAATCTGTTTTATTCTATAAAAATGCATACAGAATGTTTAATAAACACCTATAGGCAGTGGTGGCTCCTGGAGGAGGGCTCTCAAAAAATAAATTCAATTATTTAATACGTGTCATGTATATGTATTGTATTCCCAGTTTCCTAAGGTTATATGCCCTTAATAAAATATTTTAACTCCAATAATGGGGTACTTCGATATGATTTCTCGTCATATAATCGATAATGTCCTGTTTCTAGCTTGACACGGTTTTTTATTTAATTGTTTTGAATGATATTTTGTGTTATCCATTACTATTACGCTGTTAGGAGGTAGAAATGGCAACAACTGTTTGGTAAACCAAGTCTCAAACAGTGAAGCATCCATGTCCTGATGATAGTCAGCAGAACGATTTTTTATATTCCTTGCTGACAAAAGAAGTCCGTTTTGGGTCCATCCATTACTTCCACCCGCGTGCAGAATAATAATTTTTTGCCGCGGGAAGGGGGTGTATGTAAGCAGCAATTTATTGTACCATCATTCACAACTTCATGCGAATCCAACCATGATTCGTCAAGATAAACTATGTTGCGCCCTTCATCTCGATATTGAGTCACGTATTCGGATCTCAATTTTTTTCAAACGTGGTGATACCATAATGCCCATTCTTTTGCCAAGCGTTTTGTAATTAAAACCAATACTTCTTAAGTACAGCCTAAATGTTTCGTCACAACTTTCAGTATCATATCCTGAATCATTTAATTTCTGTTTCAATGAGGCTACCGTAAGCACCATATTTTCCTTATACATATCGTGTATAACCTTCATTATTTTTGTACCCAAACTTTCACTGAATTTTGTGAACTCTTTTGTCCACTTTTTTCTCTCGTAACTATCTTTTTTATAATCTTTTGAATGGATGTATAAGGTACTTTTGTTATAAATCACTTGTAACTTTAATCGGATTAGAACATCCCATCTTGATCTAACCTCGATACACATTCATTACTATTTCTTGAAGGTCTGGATGCAAATGAGACCTTCTTTTCTTTGACGGTAGTTATTCGTTCTCGCTTGCTTCTTCTACCTCTTGTGGCTCGTGGGAAGGGCCAGCTTCTTCTGCATTTTCCCATGGACGAAACATGTTGAAGAAAGTAATTCACTTCGAATTTGCACAAAAATGTCACAAGCACAACTCTCATGTAAAACGATCGGTTGTCAACTAAATAAATTTTGTTTCTAATTGCTCTGCCTGCTATCCCTTTTATTTAGAATAGAGTTAAAGGGAAAAGGGCCTGACCTGACCTGACCATCATTCGTTTAGTTTTCCAACACAGACTATCATCACATGAGTGGTCCAATTATGGCATCTCCTAAAATACCGGTCCAAAACTTCAACTCTTGCACTCTGCTCTGTATTATGTAGGTATCATTGGATCATCACTCCAAAATCGACAATAGTCTTATTAATACTGTCATCAACAGAACATATCTACTTCTATCTTACACATCCTTATTAACCTCTCGATGACGCTGGATTTTATAGGGATGGAATTTAAGACGCTTTAAAATGGATTCACGTGATAATGCAGCATACGCTGGCTGCTGAACTATTGTTCAACAATTTGAATGATGGAATTACATTATTTACAGGTAGTGTGTAACAACGTATTACCTTTGTTTGTCCCGTACTTTGCCCAGCGCTCTGGCGTCGGTAGGAAGGAATTAGGTTTTCGGGGGCAGGGGGGGTGGACGATAAAAGAAAACGAAATAATAATAATCGGTCCAGCAGGAGGAAGAGATTAGGAGGCAGTAAGGCGGGCGGAAGCGAGCGGGCACCTGGGGATCAGTTGATCGCAGTGATGTACGATTATTGAGTTAAATAAACAGTCCGCAGTGAGAGGCTCGTAACTTATAAATATCTATCCTGTTTTCCTTACAGGACTTAGCGATGATATATAGCGGTGTAGCTATAAGGATTATACACCTACTCCTTTCTTCATAAGTTCACGGGCGCGCCTCTCTCTCCGGCTCGCATAAACTGGGTATCGTTCGGTGTTACGGATATCTTAATAAGATTCATGAAAGGACGCCATATTTTATATCCTCCCTATCTGGCGTAATGCCGCGCGAGCTTCCTCGGCTGCCTCGCGCGCTATGCCGTCCGGCTGGCCCGTCGGTGCGCCAAGATAAGCCCCCGTACGGCACTGCTCTCTATCTAATGATGCCGTATACTAGGTGGCAGCGATTTCGTCCAGATATATCATAATAATTCCTCCAGCTAACTGCATCGCCTCCTCGCACGCTGCTGTGCAAGCCAACAATAATAATTCCAAGAACGCCGTAAATCTCAACTTTTAGGAGCGCGCGCCCGCTAAAGAGAGAGAAGAACGAAAGGAAGGGGATTAAAGATCAGTAATCTTATAGGATAGATGAATTATGGCGGTATTTTCCGACTTCGTACCGCTCCTCCGCCGTTCCACGCAAAAATCCTTTATGTTTCCCGAGAAATTGCCATTTAATTGGCCGAGATTATGAGTACGAAATTAATTAAGATTCTATAGGCCATGCGGCTCCTTGGGCTTCCTTCCGAGCGCCTGCGGAAGCCAGGTGCGCCGTCCAACGTCCCGACGCTGCCTCCGCGCCCATAAATATCCTCATATTTTATTCCGTATCTGCGTTAATCTCTCATATACGGCGACGCGCAATCGGCAATAACCATTAAACATAACGAAAGATAGCCGAGCTAAGTCTAACCTCCACGTGAAATAATACCAAGGTGCATATATCACTTTTCGCCGCGACTAAGAAGCAGGCCCACTGCATCGTTGCCACGTACGCCGTTGAATTTTTACACCCCATTTTTTGGCGCCCAACGTGGGGCTGTCTGCATATTCACATCGCTCCGCGTGGAACGCGGTACTTCTTAGGTAGTACTTGTACCACTTTACTTTGAAATATTGAAAGCTTTTCCGGTACAATATATGAAATGTTAGATCTAGATATAACTTATGAAACAAGGGAATTACTAGATTATTGTATTCCTAATTCTAGCGCAACAAATCCTCTGGAATGTTTTTCCTTTGATAACTTTAGATACTTCTCATGCTTTAAAAATTCGATATTTTGATACAGTTAATACTCTAAATACTGCAATAATTTCTATTCTTATACTTTAAATTACTCAGATATTTCTATACCTTCAATATCTTTGCTGCCATCAATACTTTGGACGCTTCTATTTATTTCGATACGTACTTTTCCAACCTTTTACTGTTTCAATTTTTAATATTTTCATCATTTTTAACACGGCCGATATTTTGGATGTTGCAATTCCTGTGAAGCTCCTTATACATTAAATTATTGCAATACTCGATATTTTCAACACATTTGATATTTTTTTCAAGTCGAATACTTTTGAATACTTTTGATATTTCGATATTTTGGGGTACTTTCGATACCTTCAATCGATCTTTTATACCTGCAAAAGTAACGATACTATGTCCAACTCATATCAATGCTTTGATATTTTTAATATACGAGGGCTGGTCTTTTTCTGTTGAGCTTAGTAAAGAAAACTCATTTTTAATTATATTTAGATGGCATTATACTAAATATAATTGGCTGTATAAAAAATTATTTAATTCCAATACGTTTTGAGTGAAGATTTTTAATGGTGAATAGGGCACACCCTATTGAAATAGATGACAAGAAGACCACTGTTATTTAGTATACCGAGCTTGAACGCAGTACTTCTTCCCTTACGCAATACACCGTAAGAAGTTTGCCAGAGTGATGTAAGAAGTAGGAAACAGCGATAGAAACTTTCCAGTAATTAACGCGTTAATGGAATCAGACTGCATGTAAAGATATTTTTTACTTTCAATCGACATCATAACAGCCACAGCATATGATTATTATGGCGAAAAAGATAAATTGTGATCAATTTTAATATCCTCAATTAAGACGAATGCAGTTACACGTATACCCCCCAGGTAATTTTGAGATATTGTAACAAATATGTGAAGGGCTCCAAAATGTATGAAAATATTATAGATATCACTGCTATATATGAATTATTATTATTATAAGGTACAGTGCTGCTAAGTAAAACAAGTCTAAAGTATAATAATGTAATAGTCATAATACAAGAAAGGCAGGATTTAAAAAAATCGAAATATTATCTGAAAATTCTATTTAGTAGCCAATATATAGGTTAATCCATGAATTAGTACTAGTTTTTAATAACTTTCGAAACAACTGACATATTAAAAAATCGTATCTGGTAGCTTTGAACCAATAAACATGTCAAATATCGGTCTCATCGGATCCCGTCATATTCTAAGCAATTCTGCTCCTATATTTGTGTTCCCATTGATTTGTTTATTCAATTTAATTTTGAAGTGTTCAGTATTTCCTAGCGTTTGGAGACAGACTTTAAGAAGAATTTTTATTTTTATTTTTTGAGACGATATTATTTATTTTTATTATTTTTTATATTTTATTTATTTATTATACTTGCGATCGTCAAACACAGTTTCTTCTGTTTTAGCATGGCTGTGTTCAAACAAGGTTAACTATTACTAATCTATCTTGCTATTCTCAGCATTCTGCTGAGTCTCTGGCCAACAGAGGTCACGTCAGTTCACCAAGGTACTCGATTAGATTTAAAAATTGCTTCGCTTTTGCTATTGCTGTTTCAATCGTATTTGAACGAAATACGTCAGCAAGTTCGTTACAATATCCATACGTGTGATGACTTTGTTACTTAGTCAGGTATACCTCAAGAATCGAATCTCGGTCCTTTATTGTTTTTGAGCCATTAATAGTAATAAAGCTAATCTTTGCCGATGGCCTAAAAGTATATTGTGACATTAATTTTGTTCATGTCTGTTATGTTTTACAGGAGAATTTGCTTCGAGTTTTTGTAGGTGATATAATATTAAGGACTGGGGTTTTTACCATAGGAGGGTAAAGTTAATCAAAACGTTCAGACAAAACTAATCATACAAAAATATCTTTTAAAGCCGTGATGCTGCCACCAAAAAGATCAAAATTTATACACCGGAAATTATATAGAACACACATGTTATATAGTGGTGAACGCTTTTTTATGTTCGTTCTGGCAGTTGGCAGATAAAGTGTGTGAGATGTTCTGCCAGGTACAACAAAGTTTAAAGAACCCAAAATTTCGGCACTATCAAGTAAATTGTTGACAATTTTGAATAGAAACACCAAAGCGTGAAGGTCTCTTCTAGTCTGAAGACTCGAAATATCATGTCTCTCGAGCAGATCGCCGTGACAAACACCTCAGGAGGAAAAAACGCAATCGAGTTAAAAACTTAGTAGTTTTAGAAATTTTCGTTGAACATTTTCAATATAATTTGTATGTCGCATATAATACGGGGTCCAAACAACCGCTGCGTACTCCAATCTAGATCTAATAAATGAGTAAAAAAGCAATTTTAATGTGTTATAGCAGAAATCACGACTGTTACGTGAAATAAAGCCGTATGTTTCACTGGCATTAAGACACATTTTATGAATGTGTCGAATAAAAGATAACTTGCTATCGAAAGTTACGCCAAGATCGTTAAGTGTATCGGGTCTAGACAGAGAAACACCCTCAAGACCGTAGTCATATATTATAGGTGCAGATTTTAATGTGAACGATAGAACGTTGCACTTAGCTATGTTCAAAGGCAGTCCGATAGATCTACACCAGTTATTCAGTACGTCAAGATTGTTTTGTAAACAAATACAATCGATGCTTGAATGTATGGTAGTGTAAAGTTTAAGGTCATGCGCATAAAGTAAAATTTTGACGTCTATAACGTCAGTTATGTCATTAATAAACAGTATAAAAAACAAAGGACCTAAAACAGAACCTTGCGGCACTCCAGATGTAGCATTGTATGCGCTGGACTTGAATCCATTGTATGCCACGTATTGAACTCTATTGTGGAGGTAAGATTTGAACAGATCAATCAAAGCATCAGATATGCCGAAGCGATTAAGTTTGTTTTGTTTGTTTGTTTTGTGCAAATGACCATCTAAGCTTCAGCGACAAACTGTGAAAAACAAACCAAATTGGTGGTAGTAGAGCGTGCCTTGATGAAGCTGGTGTAGACTTATATACTTAGATAAATTATGATATAAATAGATATGTAAGAGTATCTCAAATATTAGAAATTGTAGCTAGACGTTGAATTTCTTATTTCGTTAATCCGTTCAAAACTTGAATATGGAGCTTTAATTTAGTTTAGTCTATATTTTTAATACACCTACTCGTATTCCAATGTTGGTTTGGTTTCTTATGGAGCCCAGTAAACAGTTATTATATTATATGGAACTAATATGTAGGTGTCTAAAAAAGTGGAGTAGCCAAAAAATTCAAAAATAAAACTAGGAGACCAAATCCGTGTGAAAAAAACTCATTCATGCTGATTAAGCACAATTATTTATTTTTTGTTTTAGGATTCGTCGTAGTTTTTTGAGGCGCCCAAAGCTGCGGTCTTTTAGCAAAAAAGCGGCACCGCGACAACGCTGTACTGCGCCACTGGGACCACGGACAAAGACAAACATATTTCATTTTGTATGTGGGCTTTATGTGCTACTCCTGCGTTATCAAAGTTGCCTATGCGGACTGGCGTGTTTCCGAGTTTCTTCGCTTGCATCGCGGTAATCTTCTTTTCCTACGTTCGGGAAAAGAACGGATAATTGCGTATACGATATCCACCTAAGGATTTAAAACAAGCAATTTAGGATGCGAAGCGCTCATCCCCGTAAATTTTTCCAACTGTTTCCAGCTCCTTCGTGTCGTCCACGACGTTGAAGTCTTTTTTAATTGTTGGAAAAAATTGTACTTTTATTTTTTCTGGCAATTCCGACCTTCTTATAATTTTAACATTTTTACAATTATAATTTTAACAAGTAGCTTCCATTGTGTTTAAAAATTAGAAAACCTTTAAACTTTCATAAGTACCATTGACGTTTTTATATTAGAACCCTCTTACAAAGATTTGGCCTTGCAGAAAAGCATTTTTTTATATGTTTCCGTGACTTGAACCGGAGATTTGCTGTAATTTTTAAAATTTCGGTTAAAAAAATCAGCGTCGTGACCCCTTTGTGCTTTCGTAGCCATCCAAAATGAGAGCGAGTTAAAATTTGAGACGCCCCTCGATGGTCGGGGGTTGTAAATGGCAGGACATTACGAGCCATCGACATTCGGCGTCTTATAATGACCCGAATCTGGGCAATAAAAGAAATTTGGCGTTGGCTGCATAAGTCGGTATAATCGGCATCTGCATGCGATTGGCTGTGGGTGGGCATTAAAGTAGTGTTATCAATTCGAAGGAAATTAAGGTGGTAAAATGGGGAAATAGATGCGCTGTGACAATTCGTTACGGAACATCAGCCTCCAAATGGCAGAAGGAAGTTGTTTTATCTGGTAAAACATACTTTGCTTGTTCCATTTAAGACACATTATTTTATCGGCGTTGGCGCAGATGCTGACAATTCACTATTTAAAATGTTTTCTTAGGCACGGCTACATTCAGATAACACAGTGATAAATGCCAACCGCGAATCTTGTTACGTTCTGATTGAATTTTAATTAAATTTWCACGCCACAGATATATTTCTGATAGCGGCTCGCCGCCGTGTCCCATCCAGGCTGTTACAGTTTTTCTTATTAGCCCTCTCGCAAACAATGTGCGTTTAGCCGGTTTGTTCGAGTCTCCCCCTTTTTTAAAGAATACCAACAGGAAATTAATTCGCAAAAATGAAAGCCTTCGCCGCGCCCGCTCCGCCGATAATCGGCCGAAGATAACGGGCTATTCTTGACGTATTTAATAACTTCATATGGGTTATCAGTCGTCCTCCACCCCGGCGCCTACCGCCTACAGGGTGCCTTCGATGCGACGCCGATACTGCTGGTTTGATAACTATATGTTAAAAATTCAAATCAAATTACCTGAAGAGAAATTTCATTTTAATTTTTATTATTATTAACGGTGGCGGACTAACATTCTCGGGGGCCCGGGGGACATTTAATACTGGGCCTCTACCAGTACCCTGTGTACGAAATAAATAACTTCCCCATTCAATAAATAAAAAATCAGATTGTTGCTTCTAAAAGATTCATCTTCACCAAGTCCAACAAATCCACTTTATTAGAAACAAACTGGCAAAGCGCTTTCAGCTCCTACGAACCAACATCAGTGTCATAAAGTGGACAATAACATTACTATATTCCACTTTGTTTACATTTTTTAAAAAATCAGATGGTATCCATTATCAAGGTCCTCATAGTATCTCAGTTTGAGAACAATCCTCGTATACCAAACGGGTTTAAGCAAGTCCTCGCATAAGGGAGCGTCTACCCGGATAGCTGCTGCTATTTGACGCGAATTCACAAGATTATTGAACATTATGGAAAGAGGTTTCAATCAATTTATCAATAATGTGAACTATTAGGCTATTACTTCCTGTAAGCTTTAAAACTCACAGACTTTAAATGCCATTATGTGCAGTATTCAGTATTCTTATTTGCAAAATTAACGCAAGAAAACAGCCAAAAGCKTATAAAAATGAAATCATTGTAAAAATAACAKGGTTCTATTCCGATACTTACKAAGCGATTAAAAGTCAAGAATGGTCAGCCATAGCGTATATTATAATTACTTATACTTACAGAGAGACAGAGACCACCCGTGTTTTCAAAGACCATTTTAGATCATAGTAATCATTAAAAAACCGCTGCAAATTGGATCAATACTTCTACATCAAATTGTCAAAATGATATTTACGCTTTTATTTCTTATATTATACGATCAATAATGAGGTTTTGAGCATTTTTTCTCTCTACACATTTTTTTATACGACAAACGCTTCTTGCGATATTAGCAAAATCTATAATTTTTAAAAGCGTGTTTTTTTCTGAATAACTACAAAATTGTTAACGTAACAAAAAAGTTGCAAGAGTGCTTTTCGATCAGAAATTTGATTTCCTATCTGATGGTGCTTTCACTTTTTGAATATTAAGTATTTTCGGCGATATATAGGAAAAACCAGTTTTGTTTAAGTGACAGTTTTTTTCTAATAACTTCGTTTTGGCTAGTCGAGATATATCTGTATGCCAAATTTCAAGTTCATAATATGTCAAGTCTTTCGAAAGTTATCGTGTCCACACAGAGGCCAACAGAGACACAGACAAGAAATGTTTTTGCTCAAATTTAGTTTTTGGACGTTTTCGAGCATTTTAAAGCGATTGAGCAAATAAAAAATTTTGAAAATTGTTCTCGCGATACAATAATAATAAAATTAAATATGTTATCACTTGATTGGTAAATTGGTATTTACAAGATATTAATTTTTCTCTTCTTTCAGAACTGTAATTTGTAGTACTTGTGTAGTATTCACAAGCAGTACTGTAATAGAATAAAGAAGGTATATATTTGGACAAACCCTATCACTGATTTAAAAACTGACAAAAAATCCTGTTCTGACGTTTCGATCATTTCATCAATATTTGTGAAAGAAGCTCCAAAAACAAGTTTTCAAAGTATATAAAGAAATCACCTAGGAAGCGAGACGTCATAGAAATAACATTTGATGAGTTTAGATTTTATTGTATCGTAGCGTTGTTTCCATGACGTCAGGCTTACCTGATGCTTGATGTTTAATTACTTAAAAAATTGTTTGAACTGCATGTATCAAACATTTTTCTTGGAGTTTCGTCCACAAAGATTGCAAAGGTAATCGAAACGTCAGAATAGTGACTTTTGTCAGTGCTTAAATCAATGACAGCATTTCCCAGAAAAAATTACTGGTTTACTTTACCTAAAATTAAAGACCAGATATCGTTTTTACAACGAATAGTTATAAGAAAAAAACTAAAGTCATTCATCTTGCTATGTTCCATAGTCGGAACATAAAGGCCGAATCGGCTTCCATATATAGTATTATTATGTTTGATGATTATACTTTTGTAATTTGACTACTCAACTGTACTAGTACCAGAAACAAGTAAGGCAGACTGTTCAGATTTAAATAACGGGATTTTGATATTAGCTTAATACGGAGAATAGGAACCAGCCACCGGCGCATAAACTATTTGTATTACACTTTGTGCATATACTCTCACTTTGCCATTACATACAAACGAGACATCTCCATAGTTATCCATAGCCATAGCTAGCAACGCTAGCATAGCAGTCTACCACATATATTTTTTTAAATTCACACACAATAAGTTGCAAAACTAATTAATTGGTTGACAGAAATGGTGTCGGCAAAGGTGTCTGCTTAAATAATAGGGTCCTCACATTGATATCTATATTATGCATATAATTAATTGTTGCATTGAGAAGTCCTATTTTCCACTTGTTTGGAAAACTGCAGTAGGATTGCCGTTGCCTAAAAAACCAAACCCTGCTAGTTTATCGAATCTGCGTATTATAAGCATATTACCCGTTGTCTCTAAAATTTTCGAAAAAAATGTATAAACAAATTTATGAATTTGCCCTTAATAATGACCTCATCCTCGACAATCAGTGTGGCTTTAGAAAGGGCTTCTCTACAGAGCAACTGATGAGGGTCTAGCGTCGATTTTGGTATTGTTGGATTATTCTAAGGTTTTCGACACTATTAATCACAGATTGATGTGTGCTAAGTTAAGATACTGTGGATTTTCTTCATCGTCAGTTTCTTTGGTGTCATCTTATCTGAGCAATAGATGTCAAAAAATATTTTCCAGCAGCCGTTATTCTAATACTTCAAACATATTAACTGGAGTTCCTCAGGGGTCAGTCCTAGGCCCATTATTGTTTATTTTATATACTGCTGATATAATTAAATCTGTGAGTAGGTATAGGGTTCAAGCATATGCTGATGACACCCAGATTTATCATCATTTCAGACTTGAGGACTGCTTAGCTTCATCTATACTTATTAATGAGGAACTAGATAGAATCAGAACTTTGTCTGAGAAGCATAACTTAAAATTAAACCCTTCTAAATCACTGGTTATGTCAGAATGTCAGAAAATATGTATGCGATTCTATGTTGGTAACTCTAGCAGGTGTTAACGTTCCGTTTGTTGATCACACTCGAAACTTGGATGTCATTATAGATATTGCACTTCGGTTTAGGGAACATGTCACAAAGCTAATACAACGGGCATTCTCTGCTTTAAAATTGTTATATTCGAGTAGATATTTTTTAAATTTCTTACTAAGGAAACAATTATGTGAAAGTCATGTATTTATCGCATTTTAACTATTGTGATTTATTTATGGGTTTTGTTACCACGTCAGTTCAGACTGTATAATATTAATAAGTTTAAATATAAATTAAAGGAGTACCTTTTTGTTACTCAAACTAGATGAAATCTGCTTGTCAACCCGACTTTCTCTCCCTTCTAAGATTTTTTTCCATTGTGTTTTTTTCTTGCATTTGTTGATTTCTTTCCCTCTTTCCGCATTTACACCCCCTTATAGCTTGGGATGCGTGGTTAAGTAGAATAGCATTTTGCTAGACTTCCCCATGCTTCCCAGTTTACAAAAAAGATTTTTGTTTGGTTTGTATAATTGAGTAGGTTAATACAGTATACATATTTCATATTTTTCTTTTCTTCTTTCTATTACATTCAAAATAATAGTTTTGATTGTATTTAACCTACTGTGCCTAGCAAAGTCGTTTATTATTATTATTATTATTATTATTGTTTGTAGATTTTCCTATAAATATTACTGTTTAATGGTAGATTTTTTAGAACTAACGCTTTGAGTTTATTTGATTACCGCATTTTAAATCAGTTTATAAAATTCCTTGAACTAAAAATTGGGCCCTCCAGCCCCCCCTCCCCCAAGTCCGCCAGTGGATGAGAGTCAAACTTGGAAATAGGCACTGACCAACTAACAAGGGAACCGAAGAGTTCCGACTTAACCATTGAAGAGTCACCACTGAGGATGCCGTCAGCGACGTAGGGTGAAACGCCGGCTGTGAAAGCCTTACTAATACATTTGATACTTTCGGTACCTGAGATACTTTTGAGTACTTTTGATACTTCGATACTTTTGAATGCTTTCAATACTTGAATACCATTACAAGATAGTATCCATAATCGATACCGCCAAAGGTTTGACTAACTATCGATATTTTACCCAGCCCTAGTATTCAGAACATTGCTTTTATTAGAAGTAAGGTAACTAAAGTTTCATGTCCATACTTCGAGTTAAATGGACCTATAAAACACAAATGTAGGTACTTATGGCAAAAAGTGTGGAGCMCAGTATAGATCCCTACGGGACCACATTCGAGTCAGTTAAATAAAAAAAAATAAATCGATTTCTAACTGGGATACTTCCTCGTAGTCTTTGGCGACGCTTTTCACCTGCGTCTGTATGACGCAAAGCGCGGCGCGCTGTTTCAGGGCCCTTCAGGTGGCATCAGACATGTCTGCCGGCATTATTCCTGTTCTGATTTATTTTTGCGGGCGTATGCAGAGCTCCAGCTAGTTAGATAATTGAATTAGTTACCTACACATGAGAACCGAAGCCTGGCAATCCCCCCTTTACGAGCATATTACCACATCTCAACCATTTACGCGAAATCACTCAAGTCTAAACAGCGATATTTTTGTTACGTGCACGGGATTAATTTGCACCTCTAAGGTGTTTACGCTGATTTAAAACATCTTCAATGGTACGTCGGTATTGTATACGCACCCCGCAGTGTAAGTCGCAATGATTCGAGCTGCAGCGGCTGAGGTGCACGCCGTTCTGCATTGATGGGGGACTTACACGTTTCGTGGGGGGTTAATTCGGCTGCAGCGGTTGCCGCGAATGCGTCCCCAAAGGGGCGCATCAAAAGCAACTGATCAAAACAACCATCGGTAGTCGACAACAAAAATATTTGCGTGGAAAGGTCATGGTTAGACTACAACATAGGACTCTTGGTATTTGAATTTTGTAAAAAAATGTCAAAAATCTACTGCTGCTGTCGACCTCCTTGCAAAAATTGAGTTGGTTGACAATTAAACACCTATAGTTATAATAATAACGTCTTTATTATAGCAGGAGCAAAACAGGGCGAAGTCTAGCTTTCGCTACTTAATACTTAACCCTTAAAACTAAAAACAAAATCGTTTGATCAAGTAATAGTACTAACCCCAGTGAAATAATACGGGATCCAGCAGGATATTTTAGGTTCTGTTAGACCGATTTTTCTGAAAATGTGGACAAAAAAGCCAGGTATTACCATTTTTCCTTGACTGGTGATAATTTTCGTCTAGTTTGATCAATTTATAGCGAATCAGGTACCCTAAAAGTAACAAAGAAAAATGCTGTATTTTTTTCAGATTTACGTCACAGAAGATGCTCAAAATGTTCCCCATTTACTTCCTGGTAGTAATGCAGCCTTGAGTAGAAGTTTTCTAATGTTCTTTGTAGCACATTTGGATGCAAGTTCTGAATTTATGCCCTGATTCGTCCTTTTAAATCTTCTCCATTATGTGGCCAATCAACATAAATAGGCTTTTTCAGATATCCCCCCAGGAAAAAATGAAGCGGCGTCAGATCAGGGGAACCTGCTGGGCATACTATCGCTCCCCGCCTACCAATCCATCTGTCTGGAAATATCGCATTCGAATATCCACGAACGTTGACCGCAAAATGGGGCGGTGCACCATCTTGCTGAAACCATATCTGTTCAGAAGGACACGCAGCATTTTCACGATTAGGGAACATGCAAATAAGTTCTGGTATAATGTGTTCGCGCAAGAGCTGTAAATACTTGACCGCATTCAAATTTCCATCGATGAAAAAAGGCCCATAATGTGCTCACCGATAATACCACACCAGACATTCACTTTCTGAGGGTTTTCCATCCAATGTGGAGGCAAAAAGTCACTTCATCATAAAACATAATCTGATTGAAAATGTTTCTATCTTCATCTATCATGTTCATAGCAGTTTCGCAAAATTCTATCCTACGCTTCAAAATCATCTTCGCTCAGTTCTTGTAATAAGTGAATTTTGTATGGATGAAACTTCTCTTTTTTCAAAATTTTATATTCACTTATGCAAAACTCGTTTTTCTGTGGATTAATTAATAATAATTAATAATAATTAATAATAATTAATAAGTAAAGTATGCTAAAATGGATTTTCAGTTGGTTTTAACATATGTGGAATGGTTTTACGTACGAAAAACCGAATCCAGAAAATAAATTTGTCTCCAGCAAAGCTGAAGTTCTTCTGTATTTCTCTAAATAATAATTAACTAATACTTTTAGATTTATCTTACACATACATTTTTTTCTGCAAGTTACTTTCTCCAACAATTCACATTCTGCGAATCAGTGGGCTTGAAAGTATACATTCCAATTAAACGATTTGTGCTAAAGAGGTTGTCTAACTTGCAGCATTATAAACGCTAAATATTGATACGTATCGACTTGGCAGTGTATGTTTTTTCATGATAATAGAGATGTAATCAACATTACTATCTATATAAAAAAAATATGCAAAGGTTTTCAACAAACTAGAAAAATTAAATAAGTTAATAATAAAAACTGTACAAATTCGTGAGAATATAGTAAATCAACATTACGGCATGATTTTTCTTTCAATCACTACTCTGTATGACATTACATGTAGACACACTAACTATTTTGTTTAATATAACGAAGTTCCTAATTTTGTTATGCAATGTATATTCACAAAAATGTCACCATCATTTTTTTTAATTTAACTCTCAACTTTTTTCACTTTTGCGGTACCAATTTTTAATTCTTTATTTGACGGTAATAAAAAAGTAATAACTAGCATAACATTTTTTGAGACAATTGTTTCGTAGTTCTTAAAAAAAGCTAATAATTACAATAGCCTTTTAGAGCAAACAAGGAAAATTTACAAACTCTAATAAAATTTAACTCAAGTGTCCAAATTGCCACCCACCAAGTATTTGACGGTGTTCCAGACGAATATAACGACTAGTATTGGGCAAAAAGAGTATCGATACCGCGGGATCGGTACGTATTGTCAAAAAATGTATCGATCATGTACCTTTATGTTACAAAATAATCACCACATCATTTTAAGGATAAAAAAGCAATATAAATTAATAAAATAAAAGCCATTACTTTTGAATAACCCTCTATAATAATACTCGGGGCCAATTATAATAAAAAATATATTTTTTTTGTGTCTGGCGATCTGTTTAGCCGGATATTCATCTAATTTTATCAAATTAGTCATAAAAGTAATCACATTCCAAATACATTGATTTCAAGCTGATTAATAACGTTGTTTCTTCGTCGCTTATATTGTCCTTCAACCTTGTTTAACTTATTAATTTTTTCTTTGCGAAATAAGAAATTAATATTTTAAATAAATGCTATTTAAAAAAAATATGATGATATCATACTTAAAAACAGTTGATATAATCAACAATTTTTTTATGTCAAAAGATTTCAAAATGAAAATTTATTTGCTCAAGCGTTTTTCCCAACAACATTWTACAAGGTGTGTAAGAGAGCTGATGTCCTCAGTGCCATCCAGTAATTGTAACAATTACTTTTAAATAGTAATTATTGAAATTACTCATTACTTGATCGGAATAGTAATGAATTACAATTACAAATTATTGAAATTGAGGAAAAATATACAAATAATGAGTTATTTGAAAAATTCTGCTGATTGCATTTTAACGTTGCTGATTTTCCTAATAGTTAGAAAAATTACAGTCGCAGAGGGTACAAAATTAATACCACATTCAAAATGTGTCATCTCAGTGTTGAGTAAATGCTGCAAAGATATACCACGGCGTTTCTTTGGTGTAAGTCTTACCTGGAAATTTTGGCGCTTCCTTTGGGAAGTGAGCTTTTCTGGGTAAAACGTGAGTTAAGCAAGAACCATCGCCGAAAGACAGGAGATAAAGGGTTTACGGGAATATCCCCGAGCGGTCTTAAAGATTATCGAAGCGCAGGAAAATGTCAGCGGATGTGTGCTTTTCCGGATGCCAAACTGGATTTGGGCGAAAACCGCGTTTTCCACTCGAGAACCTCCTAAACCACGAGAGGGCGGGGGCAGCATTATCCAAAGTCAATAGTTAAACGATTTTAAATTCAAATCGAACCTTGTTTCTATAATCGATCATTCGGCTCTCTAATTTAATTCACGGCTTATTCCTCGCGATGACATCGCCCGCTCGTGGGATATCCGTTCGCCGCCCCACTCCACCGGCATCCCCTTCGCCACCCATTATCCTTAATTTTTATTGCCATTTTTATCATTACCGAGATTGCGACGGTGGCGCCGCGGAGTTAATCGGATCACAAGCGAGCTCTTTAAGGACGTGATCAGGAGATGCGACGGGGATTTTCTGTATACGCTTGTCTTCATCCTGGTCCCCACATATCTTCGTTGGGGCTGCGCGCCGGGGATACGAGATGGAAATTGAATAAGCCAACTCGGAATGGACGTGACAGTATATTTTTTATCTTTAATTTAGCAGCCGACTGATAAGTCGGCATCCTCCCGGGCGTAACTCGRGAATATGCACTTCCCTGAAGGCGGCGTTCAAGCAGAGATTACGCTCTATATCAGTATTTATTATTCATAACCGCGGCCRCAAAGTTGAAATAGTACCATAACGCATGATAAAGAGAATTTTAAGATGATCCCCCTAAACAGGGATGAAATAAACGCCGCTGCTAACGCCTGCCCACAAAAGGAGCTCCGAGACTCTCCCGCTGCTTTAACCACGACCTATTTTTATTCTACGCGACCGGAGTCACTAGAGAATGCATCATAGGCTATCGACATGCAATAGACGAGAAAGAATTTTGACATACCGTCCAAATGTTTCGATCAAAACGAGCTACCCTCAATAACTCATACGGAAGGCTAATTCGAGTAAAGTATCAAGCAACAATATATGAGACTGACTTATGCAGAGGGGTTTACAGCTTGATGGTCGGCCGTCCTAAACTATTGGGATTAGTGGCACGCTTCAAAGTTCCTTAATGGGTCGTATTCAAAAAAATCTTGTTGGCTAAAATTTTAACTTTTCCACTATAAATTTTTGAAATTTGTTAGTTGTGAAAATTTAGCAATCAATAAAACATAGAAGCTTTTATGACAAATTTTATTTAATGCAGACCTGATGCTAACTGGCGCGACCCACAACCTATTTTTATATGATACTTTATTGGGTTTAAATCTTCCGATGTATAAAATAAAAGCCATTGCATGTCATGACGAATTTATACAAATTTAATATAAAAACATACAAATTAGTAAGTAGAAAACTATTCACATTTGTTAGAAAAAAATTACAATAGTGCACAATAAAATTTATACACGGTATCGATTATATTCATTAAAGCTTGTTAATAAGCACATTATAAGAGTCACAAAAAATTACTATCATTTTCACTGCAAAAATCACGATTAACTTCTATTATTCATTCTTGTACATGATTCGCTCTGTACAGATTTTCAATGTCCAGTACATGCCGCATTGAATTTCTCCATGCATCAACACTTGTTATTTCAGCTTCGTGTCTAATTTTTAGCAGCATTTCATTGCTAAATTTTCCACCGGTGTTCCCTCGTCGAATTCTTTGTTTCAACTGCACCCATATCATTTCAATGGGGTTGAAAATGCAATGATATGGGGGTAATCGTAGAATGGTGTGTTCACATTCAGAAGCGAGAATGTCAATTTTAAATTTCTTCGAAAAATTTTTTGTGCCAAGCACTTCCAACAATTGTTTTTTTTGTGTAGTCCTCTTCGAAATAAAAACTCTTAAAAACTCTTGAATGGTTGCCTTATTAGTTGTATTTGGAATTTTATCCAGTTGCTCCGAGTGGCAACTAACGTTGTCCATTACTATGACGCTCTTTGGTGGCAATTTAGGCAATAAAATGTTTTTGAACCGCATTCATATCAGAAATATAATCGGCGGTTCCTTCTTTTAAGTTTTTACATCCAAGATACAGGGCTCCAGGAACGAAACCATTTTCACCTCCTGCGTGTAGAATCATTATCCTTTTTCGTTTTGACGTCGGAATATTGACGTTGCACTTCCCTGAGTCATCATCCCATCCTTTTTTTTTATTGTATCATGGGTATCGTACCATGTTTCGTCGAGGAAATATCGGACGATTTTCCTGCGTATACATTTTTATAGATTTTAAATAATCGGATCTCAACTTTCTTATTACCTGGCTTTCCATCCATTGCTTCTTCTCCACATTTTTCATTGAAAAGCGAATGGTTTTAACATACTTTTGCAGGGTATGCTCGGAGGAGTCGATTAAACATTCAGGTATATGTCGCGACAGATCCTAGTGATAAAAATGAACATATTCAATTGTTTCTGAGGTACTCAGTTGCCCTACGAAATGTATTTGTCACAACCGCCTCTTAATAAGTGGCTAAATGTAAGCATATATGTAGGTTTGACTGAATAAGTAAAAAATATTGCACTTGCTGTAAAACTTAAAACATAAGTAAACATATATGCTTTCAATACCGTTTATAGTAGGAGTAGAATAGTTCCAAATTCTTCTTATTTCCAAAAAAATATACAGGTAGAAACTACGTTTATGATCGTCCGKATTAAAAGAAAATTTTAACCTGTGAAGAAACAGAAATGTTTACCATTCATGGTTATAAAAATGGATACTACGCATTAAATTAGGAAAGAATACGATTTAGTCATACATTAAAAGCTATTAGATGAGAAATAGTTATAGTTCAAATAGTAATACTAAATAATGCTCATTGATTTATGTATACGGAAAAAAATTCTAAAAAATCCTAAACACAATTTTTAGATACGGTCCACTCCGTTGCAAAACTGTGAAACGTGCCGAATCCGTCTGTTATTTACGACACCTTCAGGTAATATGTAAACCATTGTGAGGGGTAATCGGCTGTTCGTATAATGAGAGTCTCATAAATTGTTGCTTGTAACTATAAAACCATGTCATCTTGTGATGTAATATTCGAATAACCCCCTACTCGCACCCTTTAATGGTTGAATACAGAAGAAAGGTTGAATAACTGATTAAATTTTCAAAATGACTGTCATCAAGCTGCATACAAACGTTAAGTGGTGACTCAAATTCCTGCCTTACTCTTCTGAAGACCTTTGGGCTCAATTGCTGGCACTCAAATACAATTCTTTGGCGTGTTTTTTTCAAGGATGCCGGTTGCGTTTCACAAACCTTGGATAATAGGTCGACGTTGTCCAATCTAATGTCCCAGAAAATTGCCCGATAAGGAGGAGCCAAGTTCTGCTGATTTTAATTCAATTCTTCATCTTGTTCCATGATGCCCATTTGGAGATTGATTAGTGCATTTAGCATATCGAGATAAAACTGACCCTTCAGGTTTTCTTTAAGGAAGAAAGGACCTACAATATGATGTAGTCTCGTCTTAGAATCAACATTAATTTTTGAGTAAGATACTTTATACGTGCCAAATAAATGATCCAATAACTGAGGTTAAAAAAAGTGTAATCTGAAACGTATAGACGTGGGAATTAACAATAATTATTTTAGCACAAAACATGAAGTGAATGGTATCTTTTATAGCTTAGAGTGTAATTGAATCTTTTATCTTTCAGGGTAGCATTCATTTATCTCTAAATATTCAGTAGTTTTGGAATGGTGCTGTTTTGTAAAAACAAGTAGTTCTCTTTTTATCGTTAGCTCGTATATAGGTATTTTATCTCTCACTTTAGGATCCTAGGATTAGAAACATTCTTGGGTAGCCTCTGAATCAACTACTCGCACTTATAGCAAGTTTTTGTGTCATATATATAAATGTATATATGTTGATAAAAACAAAAATTAGTATTATTGTTTCTACGTGTAGCCCCCTAGTCATGTGGATCAGGAGCCGTCACTGCTTTCTACCTAAATTAAGCACAAAACAAAAATGTGTTAGGAAATATTATTTGTTTCGCATTAAATGGTTTAATTAATAAATTTAAATTAAAATACCGGCGGGGTACAACATGACAATGTTGTTGGACCTCCCGATACAGCAGGAACATGCGGGGGAATCCCGCGTTGTGTCGAATTCGAGCAGGATAAACGGAATTGTTTGTTCGGTTGTATTTTTCGGCGTACGCGTCGKATCTACGGCAACTTAATAAAGTAGCTCGAGCTTTAGCGAGGAGTTCACAAAGCGAACGGCAGGCACAAAACGCGGCCCTTTTAAGCTTAGCAGTCCTTAGTACACCCCTTTCCTGTTTACCTCAAACCAAACCAATTATCTTTGTACGTTATACGTGTACAAGTACTAGCGAAAGAAGCCAGGAACAATTCGTTTGTGCATCAAATCGGAATTAGTAAATAATGCTTTGTATACGGCATTGTCTTAGTGCACCGTTGTTTTGATGAACATTCAACGGGATTGTCTTATTCTCCGAAGGCGGATAATGAACGCAATCCGATTTTCCCAATTAAAAATGCCTCGACTTAAAACTCGTCTGATACCTGCAATGAATTTCCGTATAAGTATCATCCCAGACAGCTTAAGTTGCAGAAAACGTTCGACACACAGTTCAATGGTGAATGCGGAGCGTTATCTTCGAATGACGTTTGATAATCGGCCGCTGCCTCTGGTTTCCTGTAGTCTTGGAAACTTCAGGGACGTTCCTATTGTCACCCACCCTAGTGTCGTCGAATATCTGATAATGTGACTGAATAATGGGCATCGAAAGCCATCCGCGGCCGCAAAATAAGGTCACGAAGTTCTTTCGGCAGCCAAAAATGGGCTAGTTGCACAATTTCGTTATTTCGGCTACATGGTTTATTTGGGTGTAAAGCTCGAATGAATTCGTAATGTCATTAGTTAGTTAGTAATACCCACAGTCTATAAATGACTTTGACTAACACCAATGGACTTATGACCTGGTATGCGAAAAAATCCGAGATATGAAGCGTGAATTAAGTTTGTTATAAATGTAAAGCAGAGTGTGATTAACGTTAAGACATTCCAAATTTTCTGATTTGTCGAGTTTTGGTTTTGCATTTTTGAAGATGTAATACATATGTATAATGCCACTGAGTATGTTTACTTCGACTGGCCTGTGGGTCTTGAMATTAACATTTGCGTTTAGGTAATTCGTGATAGAAAGCCCTTTTTCTAGAAACTAGTACATGCTACAACCACGAAGCAACCAATAAAGGATACCAGAGCCTCTGGACGAATCTGCACAATCCGACAACGTAGCCGTACACCGTATCAAATCACTTGACGGACATTCGATCTCATTCCAGATCTCCTAGATGGTGTAATCGGGGGTACATAAAATAAGCCAGGAAAGAGAAAAGGATCATTGAAGCAGTTTGCCCCGGCAATATAGCTGTGTTTTCTAGTTAAACTGTGCAACGCAAAAAAATACTGATTTCTGATCGCCTACTAAATTAAGATTGATCAACAGAGCACCCAGCTTCCGTAGAGATATATTTATTGGCTTACTTAAAAATATGTTATATGTCATAAAAAATATTTTTCCTTAAAAAACTTATATTTTCTGGATCGATTGGCTTTCTGCTTGTAGTTAGCCACGCAGTATCTTTCTGAAGGCACCAGCAGAAGTCTGCAAGCATGGATGGTTCCTATTTACCCTGATAACGCTTTTCAGTTAATTTTACCTTTATGGAGACGTTCTCCACATTCATCACATTTACACTGTATACAATAGAGGGGTCGCGATTTAATTTTCTTATATTAGGCATAAATGAACCCAGGAAATTTATTTTTTTTAACAAAATTCTTAATTAAACCAAGTTTGATATGTACCGGTAAAGCTCTATGAAGCAGCTGTTACCTTTGACCCAAAGTGACAGATCAAATAAGGAAGTGAATGTGTTGAAAGTTACGTGCTACGTATATCTTAGTATTCAAACGAAATTATTTATTTAATTGGAAGCTCCTCATTATGGTGTTTCTTATTTAACTAACTTAAACATAGATAATTTATTTTTTTAATATGAGGATTTATTTATTTTATGCGGTTCTAGTAGTTCTTGTAAAGTTTATGTTGTTAACAAAGTTACCTTACCATAATAAAATAAAAAAAAACAAAATATGCAATGTAAAAATGAGAGCAATTTTATTTCAAAATGTGGAATAATATACAGCGTATTTTATTTAAAATAATAAAATCCCTCATGTCAAAGTATAACAAAAAGTGTATATTAGCGAGCGTCTGAATAACCCTTGTTTTAAACATACAATATGTTATGTAGAAAATGTATTACAACTTTAACATTTGACTATTTTGCACAAAAAAGGATATTCTAGTATAATAATATAAAGATATAGAGCAACAATCGTGTATATTGCCGTAAGATATGTTTGAAAACGGCAGTGAAATATGGCAAATTTTTTATTGCCTGTTCCATTAGTTAGCTGTAATTAAAGATGTACCAGAAAATTAATTTCCAGTGCCTTTTCTTAACTAGTTTAAAAATTTAATAATTTCGCACGAATAATGCAGATGTTCTGTCTAATGTAACTCTGTTGTGAATAATTGTATTATATTAATAGTATGCAATCTATTCTAAATAATTAAGGAATTGATTCTAATCAAAATGTTCGTCGAACTAAAATTCAGGAATATGAATATGAATATGTACCACAATTATGAGATAATTTAATATGACAACAAAAAAACCGCCGTAAATTGTGTCAATACTTCCACGTCAAATTGTCAGAATGCCACTTACGCTTTTATTTCTTATATTATACCATCTATAATGAAATTTTCACCATTTTTTAACTCTACACATTTTTTTCTACGACAAACTGTTCTCGTGATATTAGCAAAAATCCATAAGTTTTTATAATTAATTTTTCTAAATAACTACAGAAATATGATTTTCTATATAATAGCAAAATTTAAAAAAAAATCGTGTCGAAAGGGTCCAAAATCCAATTTTTTGGAAATATTTCCAAAATGTCAATTTATAGGGACGAATAATACTCGCAATTATAGTACTAATCACATACTAAAAGAAACAAAGAAACATTTGTAAAAAAAGGTAGTTACCACCCACTTCCCTATACCCTACTTACCCCAAAAACAATAGTTCATATGTTGTCTTTCGAAAGTTATCACACAGACAAGAAATTTTTTTGCTCAAATTTTGTTTGAGGACGTTTTCTAACATTTTAAAGCGATTGAGCAAATAAATATTTTTTAACATTTTTTTCGCGATACAAAATTCCCATCCGTTGGATGTGGAAGTAATTAAATTAGCTGACGTACTGAG
Source organism: Rhyzopertha dominica (assembly GCA_025024175.1). Classification (NCBI taxonomy): domain Eukaryota; kingdom Metazoa; phylum Arthropoda; class Insecta; order Coleoptera; family Bostrichidae; genus Rhyzopertha; species Rhyzopertha dominica. The sequence goes on along the minus strand of QCXZ01000086.1, from coordinate 23,767,889 downwards.
ATATTATTTAAAGGGCTTGTTGCACAAAGAACTTTAAGAAACAGAGGTTGTCATATACAAGTATTATTATTGGTTTGCTCATGACAACTCCTGATTAATCGCTGACTGGATTGCAGTTAAGTTAATTGGCTTTTATGCAACTTTTATGCAACCCTACTTTGCTACTTACCTACATACTTCGGATGATCCAGCTTTTTAAGCCGCGGGTCGTCACCGGTCCTTGTCAAATAAAACGACGGGCAATTCTATCAGTTGAAATGCACTTGAGATAATTCGTGACGCAAATGCTTAGTTAAGTCGTGAGGTGGAGTACAAACAGCAAGGGAACGTGGGAAATCCATGTTTATTTACATTACATACACTATAAATAGTCTGGCAAAATTTGTGTACAAACGGAAAACTAAATAGCATATTATACCGGTCACAGATTACAAGACAACAGGGTTACAGTTATTACAGTTATTATCAGCAACATCGGCATATCTTATATGCAACACTAATAGAAATATCACCAAATCTCATTTACTCTCGCTAACCAACAATAATCTTTGGTAATGGTACCCACATAAAACAATAAACAAATACTCAGCCTCATACAACTCTATTCACGATCACCGTGGTGGTACTGGGAAGAGGGTTGGCTATCGAACAAGGACATCTTCAATCTCTTACACTTAGCTCTGCGGTTTTTGAACCAGAACTGCACGTTCTTCGGCTCGAGCCGCGGGAACTTCTGCCTGTAGGCCATGCAGTTCAGCTCCTCCGTATATTTCAGTATCAGATTATGCGATGGATGCGTATTCAGCGAGAACCACTGTTCCAGCCTCGGCACCTCCGTCACGGGATCGATGAACGTCCTGTTGCGTTTCCTGCGCTCGTCCGCCGTCAAACCGGACAAGCCGAGCACGCTGGAGCCAGGAGGAGACGTGCTGGGATGCGATAATCCAGGTATGTAATGGCTCATATACATAATGCTGTGGCTGAACATCGAGTTGGGGACCAGGGGAAACCCCGCAGCCAGACGCTCGAGCCCCTCGTTCGAAGCGCGCGGCATTAACTGGCCTTCAACTTCGGGGGAGTTACAGAAATGCTGCGGCCTAGACGGCGAGGTCACCGCGCCGAAGTTACCCTTGCTGTCGTTCTCTGAAGCGTCCTCCTCCATATCCGAGAGGTTGGGCTTGGTCGATTGGTTCTCCGGGGAATGGAAGTTCAGCGGTTCCTCCTTGATATCCGACTTCGAATCGTCCGCCTGCGACGAAAGATTACTTTAATAAACACATGACAGCGTCGCTTAAACGGTCTAGCTTACTTGTATGTCGGGCGCGGAAGGTGAAGCGGTACGAAGCGGGCTTCCTTCCCTGGAATGGCTCTTCCTCTGGGTAGTTAAAGACAGCGGTCCGATCGGACTCGATGGTTGTGCATCGACCATGTCGTCGTCGTCCATGTCCGACCCGGCGTTGGAGAATTCGTCCGACAAATTGGTCGGCCCGCGGCGGCACATGCTCAAATTGTTCTTCATGCGATGATCGATCAATCGATCGGCGCCCATATATTCAGACCCGAAGAACCCAGACCCATTGGTGGGGCTGTGGTTGTTGTACCCGTTCACGGCGATATGGCACGGCAGTCCCGGCGTGACGTTCCTTATTTCCGCCCTCTTCTGAGCAGCCCTCGCATTCTTGAACCAATACACTACGTTATTGATGTCCAAAGGCTTACGCCCAAGTCTAGACTCCAAGCTGTTCAACTCCTTAACGTACTGCTGGATCTGCTGACGAGTAGGGTGCTGATTATCAGCGAACCATCGCTGGAGCTTCGGCAGTTCCAGCTCAGGGTCGAAGCTGGTCCTCATCCGCGTCTTCTGGGTTGGAAACTGGTTGTGGACCGTCTGCATGGCCGGATGGCCGGGTTCGGAAAGCGCCCGCTCCAAGGGCTTGGGTTGCGTTGGTGTATACGGGGGGTATTGTGGCCCGATTGATCTGTTGGCTGGTGACTGCGGTCCATACTGGCTCATCCACCACTGTTCGAATTTGCGACGGAGTTCGTCAGAGATCTCCGGCGCCCCGGAGTTGCCGCGGCAGATCTGCGATAAAATAAGCTGTAACAATACGTTTCTATGTTAGACGAGAAAAACTGCAGCTTGTCTAGTACAAACGCGCTTTCCCTTTGCGGTCTGGCTCAAATGATGTTTAAACCCAGCGAGGTGTATTGCCCCTAATCCGGCCCTAATAAATACGTTTCATACGGCCCCGTCATACCGTGCGTTTCGTTGTATTTTAACAAGTTCGCGAGAGAGAAACAACGGCGGCGACACGCCGCCGCGCGGATCTGCTCAATGCTGTAGGATGTAGAAGGCTTTTGATCTCATTAATACCATAAAATAATGCTACATAATCTTATTAAAAGCGAGGTTACTGCCATTCTCTGCACCCTTAATACATTCGCTCCCGTTTAATTCTTAAGACGCACGGTCTGATCCGGCGCTACTTTGTCCTGATTGTATCTGTTTTGGGATTATACGTTTGTAAATATTTTACGCCTACCGAATGAATACGTCGCAGACAGATTTCCCAAAGAGAAACCGAAATAACAATAAAGGTAAACATATATTCCTTTAGCTCAAAGGTAACACTTGAAAATCTCGTTGGACTCAAGGTTTTACCTTGCGGAACGCCATTTTTTACAATTTACAAACGATTTTTTTGACATTATCGATAACTCAGAATGAATCATTAGGGGTGTGCATAGGAACTCTTTTGACTATTGCATTAATCGTAGAGATTTAGGAGTAGTGTTTGATGCTCTTGTAACAGTTGCTGATCACATTACGCAGGTTGCTAAATTTGTCTCAAAACTGCTAAGGTTTTGTGCCAGAAACAAAGGCAACTTTTACGGATAACAGAACATTTAAATTAGCTTAAAAAGAGACGCAAACATATGTGGAATTGTGTAACGCCATTCTTGCTGGTTGTTACTCTTAAAAGTAAATTCGCTCATTACAATACTTAAAATAAGTCATATCATTTAGTATGGCTTAGAAATAGTTTCGTCTCAAATTAAAGAATAATTTTCAAATGACTATAGATAGTTTCAAACATACTTTAGATATACCGGGTCGCTACAAATATGGAACCAGCACGATATTTCAGGTTCTGTACAACCGGTTTTCTGAAATTTTCTGCAATTTTTTCAACTCCGTGTCAGCTCTCGTTTCCGAGATATTGGAGCAAGTTGCATTTTTTAATGGGAAGGGGGGCCAAAGGCACGTCATTGAAAAGGATATTTTTCCTGATTTCGAAGATGTACACTTGTACAATTTATTGCTTATGAGTTGAGAAAAGTGTAAATGCAATAATTGAGCCTGACAAAGAACGAAAAGAATGAAAACAATTTTCATAATCGCTAAAATGGACAAAAATGCCAGGTATTACCATTTTTCCTTGACTGGTGATAATCTAGTTTGATCAATTTATTGCGAATCAGGTAACCAAAAAATAATGAAGAAAAACATGATTCCGTGAAAAGTGCTGTATTTTTTCAGATTTACTTTACAGAAGATGCTCAAAATGTTCCTCATTTACTTCCTGGCAGTAATGCAGTCTTGAGTAAGTTTTCGTATGTTCTTTGTGGCATATTTGGAGGTAAGTTCTGAATTTCTGCACTGATTCGTCCTTTTAAATCTTCTGCATTATGTGTCCGATTAGCATAAATACGATTTTTAGAAACCTTCACAGGAAAAAATCAAGCGGCGTCAGATCAGGGGAACGCACTGGGCATTCTATCGCTCCGCGCCTACCAATCTATTTGTCTGGAAATATCGCATTTAAATATCTACAAACGTTGACTGCAAAATGGGGCGGTATACCATCTTGCTGAAACCATATCTGTTCGCGCAAGAGCTGTAAATACTTACCGCATTCAAATTTCCATCGATGAAAAAAGGTGTGTGGACTTGTTCCATCCAATGTGGATTTTTGTCCGACCAATATCTGCAATTATGTCTATTCACATTACCATTGAGACAAATAGTCGCTTCATCAGAAAACATAATCCAATTTGAAATGTTTCTGTCTTCATCTCTCATGTTCATAGTAGTTTTGCAACATTCTATCCTACGATTGAAATCATTTTCGCTCATTTCTTGTAATAAGTGAATTTTGTATGGATTAAACTTCTCTTTTTTCAAAATTTTCTGAACAGATCTTCTGCTAATAGGGTGAGTGAGAGCACGCTATTGTACGGAACACTTGGGATTCTCTTGCACATCTAAAAAAGGACATTCAAGTTACTTTCCTCACTCGTAGCAACCTTTGGACGTCCTGGTTTTTGACGATTTTTAACACCGCCGGTTTCGTCAAAACGTTGCAATGTTTTAATAACTGTTGATCTGGCAATTGGTTCACGATCTTCATGAATTGCATTATAGAGTGCAACTACTTCCGAATAATTTCGCCTTCTATCTCCATAACCAATCATCATCAAAATTTCGATGCGATCATGTTCAGTTAACTGAGGCATTGCGGTTGCAAATAATAAAGTGAATGAAGATTATCACCAGTCACGAGGAAAATGGAGACACCTGGAGTTTTTGTTCCTACTTAGCGATAACGAATATGGTTTCATCCTGAAGTTTTTTGCAAGATCCAAGTTTGTTATCACACTTTTCTCAACTCAGAAGCAATCAATTTTACAAGTGATACATTTATGAAATCAAGAAAAAATATAATGTTCAAAAAAAACCTTGCGCCCATATTTCGAAACCAGAGCTGACACGGAGTTGAAAAAATTCCAGAAAATGTATTTTAATTACCGATAGGCCCATGCACAAATTGAAAAGAATCGGTCGACAAGAACCTGAAATATCCTGCTGGTTCGATACATAAAAAATATACTAGTATAGACAAGATTAGTATAGACAAGATCGACGCTTAAGATAATTTTATTGATTTTTTTAACAATTTCCATTGTTTCCAGTGTCCTCAAACAAAAGACATAAAATACTGCTGTTCTAAAATTAACCTTATGTATAGTAAGATATCTCATTAAATTAGAAAATATCAACGCAGAAATTATAATGCTTCATAACCAAATACAGCCCACTTTTACCTGCATATGAGTTTATGTACACAAACATGTTTTCACATAGAGCATGTTAGCAAACTGGGAATACTAAACCACATCGCTGATACCCAAGATCCAAAACATTGATAATAACGGAAATATCAAAACCGTCAACAATATTTAAAAGTCGTTAAAACAGGTTTCACCTTGCACTGATGGGTGATTATGTTTCACTACTAAGGAAAGGCTCAAAGGCTTTTCTCTTAAACAGTATTTAACTAAATGAACATACCTCGTCCAGTGGACACCCCGACGACATCAGCATCCCGTGCGATTGCAGCAGGAAGAACTTCAACAGCTTGTCTTTGATATCGGCGAGGGCGCCGGGCCTTCCCCTGAAGACCTGAATCCTGAGCGTCGCCACCGTTGTCAGCTCCCCCAGGATGTCGCCAACCGTCACCAAAGGGTCATCCGATATCTGTTCGAAGTTGAGGGCCTTCCAGTTCTTTATGATAACGGAGCCCTTGGCTGCTGCAGCACTTTCCGCCGAGTACCCCAGACGGAGCAGAGCGACCTGCACTAGGGTGTGGAAGGGCGTGCCCACGGGGATGATGACGTAGCTGTCGGTTTCGACCAGCGAACGACGTCTCCAGGAGGGGTGCTGGAGGGAGCGGTTCTCTTCCAAGCTGCTGACTGCCTCCACGACGCAGTGGACTGGGAGGGATTTACCTGGAAAGATTGATACACAATATGCTTGGGAAGTTTTAGATAAGCGAGGTGAGTTAAAGGTATGTTATGTACTGTTGTTGAATAATGGAAAGTTTAGGATTTACTAAGGCGTTGATTACATTGTTCACGTCATACCTAATAAACATACGTTTTATGGCCCGATATAAGAATGTAATCTCCAAACAATTTTTTCATGCTTCGGGCGTCCACAGGGTTCCAATCTGGGACCCGTTGTATAACATTTGTTATACGACGACGACGTGAGATTGTATCCGCCTACAGCAATCTAAGAAACGCGATATTAATTTTATTTTCTTTGACTATTTTGTTTTATGTTCGCGTATTAACTCCCAAACGGTGTATAGCTGTATAGTGTGGCACCCTATTCGCGAAAATCATGTTTAGATTCAGCAAACTAGAGAGGACGTGAAGATCGACCAAAAAAGCTTGTGTATTATTTCTCAGCCGACCTAACCATCTGAGTGGACTATGAAGCGTCGATTTGATTTTCTGTTTGCTTTTATGGCGAAATGAAATATAGGAACGGCTGTCGCGTTTAACTTAAAGAGGAAATGAAGAGATCTCGGGAGCAGCCATCATTAACTGTCATCTGTGCTATCAATTGATCTGGCTGTCTTTCTTATCGCTGGATACTTTTCCGCTTTACACGTTTCCATTAAATTCGGCGCGGCTTGAAGGCGTCGCGATCATCTGCGGCGTTGCCGCCGGCCCTACCAACTTGTTTATCAGTTCATCTTCTTACCTGACAGTAACAGATTGATAATCTGAGCTGCGCCATCGTGGTGGTTCTAAATCATTCCCCGGATATATCTGAAAAACGTCCGTATCCATTGTCTTGTTTGTATAAACGCACAGATAACCGAGGTGTTGTAAAGCCAACGTATCCAACCGCAAACAGTTCCTAATTCACGGCTCAGATTAGCTGGATGATGTATTTATAGCAACCTGTTGTTAGTGTCGCGGTAGAATTAAATTTTTGCGAGATTTGTCAGGTTTCAGGATGGCACCACAACGTTGCTTATAATAATAATAAAGTTTATTTCATCATAAGAAATAGCATCATTAGTACTAAAGAAGTGGTGGATTGACCAGCACAGATAGCAATGTACAAAAAGAAAATGAAAAAGGAAATGGGCGTTAATCATTCAAACATACCGTTGCAAAATTCGTGCTAGCAGGATACTGTATAGTTTAAGATAGAAGTGATATTCATAGAATGAAGAGCATGCACCCAATATAGAACCTAGCAGCACACCATCCACATATCTAATGAATTGGAAAGATCAACAAGAAAACTGCATTCGGATCTTTCCTCGATATTCCTTCACATCCTCCTCTTCTTCTGTACTTTCACATGGTTGGGACGTTATTTTGCTCCCTCTTCTTGCGTTTGTGACAGTTCTGCTGCTGTTTTTGTGATTTCACATTAAGCCAACTCGCGAGAGGCCGTTAAATTGTATTTTCGCTCTTGCATAGTTCCTTCCAAGCTACTTCCGAACATCCATATGTTTTATCTAATATGGCTTACAGGTTTCTTCATATTTTTCCGGTATATTTGCTGAACTAGTGCGCTTAGACGGCAGCGAATAAAGATTTCATGCATTTTTACTGAAAAGACAAACCGAAACGGATAGTTTTTCTTGTTTGTTGGTTAGTTAGTCGGTCTACCTATTAATTCTACGGTTTCGGTATTTACGTACTTTTGGTGCCCTGAATGCTTTGCATTTATATTACTGTTACTATACTGACTTAGTAATTTACTGTCGCGCTTCAACAGACGAAAAATAAACGGCATAAGAAACGCGAAAATCTTTCTTTTGTAATATTATAGCTGCAGGTGACTTACTTTATAACATTCTGGTTTTGATGTTTTTGAGGTGTAAGGGTAAATAATATTATAATATGTCTGTCCAATTTAAGATTCCTTTATCGATGCATCTCATCATCTAGAACATTTGGAGCAACGGAGTTAGTGATATTGACATGGAGATGCTTGTTAAGATGATGCGCAAAAGGTCGAAATCGTTCAGGATTTCATACTTTAATAAATAAGATAGAAACATACTAAATGCTAGTCTTCTTTGAGTGAGAGAAAGACATTGGTTAAGCATACAATGTCCACACCAAATGTATGCATAATTTTCGGGCCCTTAAGTTAGCGCGTTTTTCTTCAGTGAAAATTGGCGTTTTGTTTGTCTTTTTTGTATAAAAATAATCTTCTCTATTTAGATAATAAAAATGCGTGTCGGAAACCATAGTCATATTCGTCATATTAGTCATATCGCGATCTCAACGAACTTTTTGGCGAAGGAACAACCAGTAAAAGTCAGTGTAAGAAGTGGTTTGCTCGTTTCAAATCAGGTGATATCAGTAGGCCATCGGATTTCGACGATCAGTCACTTCTGGTAGCCGTGGAAGAGACGAAAGCCTGACAACACAATTGTTGACCGACGACTCTGATGTCAACCAATCAACCATTGTCCGTCGCCTCAAAAAGCTAGAAAAAGTGTGGAAATTGGTTGGATGGGTCCCCCACGAGCTCTCCGAAAACGGAAAAGCCGATCGCGTTCGAATTTTCCATCCATCTCCATTTTTGAAGAATCTTGTCGCTGGGGATGAATCGTGGTCAAAAGAAAGAAGGTTTGCGTATCGACAGGTGTTCCGCCCAAAATAATTCCGAAAAGTGTCCACTGTAAGAAGGCAATGTGGTGTGTTTGATGGGACAGAAGCGGAATCTGGCAGATCATCTCGAACAGCATTTGTTTTTGGTGGAACGAGAATGGTTAGTGATTTTTTCAATTTTTTTCCAAGGTTTTTTATTTGTTTTTGCAGATGAGCGTCAGCAGTGGCGGATTCCGGACAAATGTGGTAAGCGGCGATTCAACATCAACAGCGACGTCTACTTAGCTCAGGTTGACCGCCTTCACGTTGCAATCGAGGCGAAAGGACCGCGCATAAAGAACTATATCGTTTTCCACCACGTCGTCGTCGAATTCGTCGTCAATAAGGGATGGCATCTGCTGAAGTACCTACGGACATTAATTAATTTAATTGGACGGAGATGAGTATTAGTCCGGACAGCACGGAAATAGAACCAATATCAATTTAGGAACTGCGAAATGCTCTAAAAAGCTCAAAAAATAAAAAAGCAGCAGGGCCTGGAGACATCCCTATTGAGCTGGTTAAGTATGGACCACATGTACTTTTAGAAAAGATTGTACCAGTCATGAATAAATGCATGATTAATGGGGATGATATTCCCGACGACTAGAATATCGGATATGTGAGCTCCATCTACAAAAAGGGAAGTAAAACTCAGTGTAAGAACTATAGGGGCATTTGCGTGACTAGTTTAGTAGGGAGGTTGTATGGCAGGATAATAAAATCTCGAATTGAAGAAAATATTGTGGATATTGAAGAGCAGAATGGTTTTCGAAGTGGAAGATCATGTCTGGACAAAATTTTCACATTAAAACAAGTCTCGGAAGAAAGAGCGTCGAGGAATATAGACACCCATATTATGTTTATTGACTTGGAAAAGGCATACGACTCCTTTCCTTTAAGTAAATTATTTGAGGTGCTGAGGTGCGTGGGATTAGCAAAACCTATTTACAACATATATAAAAACACCGAATGTGTTGTTAAAACGGGCCCACAGACAAGTAATAAAATTAAAATTACAAAGGGATTAAAACAAGGTTGTAGCATGTCACCCACCTTATTTAAATTATATGTTCAAGAAGCCCTTAGTGAATGGTGTAGAAAATGTTCAGGAATGGGAATTGAGATGGGGGGTACAAATCTATACACAATGCTTTTTGCCGACGACCAAGTAATACTCGCTAATGATGAAGACGACATCACTTACACGATGAGAAAATTGTTAGAAGAATTGACAAAATGGGGACTACAAGTGAATATGAAAAAAATCGAATACCTTTGCGTAGGAACGTCAGGGACAAACTTAAATATTCAAGGCCAAACAATAGAAAACGTTGGAAAATATAAGTACTTAGGAAGTCTCATTACGTATGACAGTAAAAATTATAGGATAGGGCAAGGAAAGATAACCATACAACAATTAAATGGTTTATTGTGGTCCACGAAACTCAGATTTGAGACAAAGAAACTCCTTTATAATTGTATAGTAGAGCCGATAACAACATATGGTGCAGAAACGTGGAAACCGATTCAGCTGAATACAAGTATACTTACTGATTTGGACCTCCTGAATTTCGGAATGGTCTCAGTTGGTCGCTAGCTACGACGGTTCGCTCGGAAAGTGTCCTTATTTAGGCCGCCCTACTAGGTCATTTTAGAACACATTTTTGAAATCTTCAGTTCAAAATACACCTGTATACCGATTTTGAGCTAAATCTATTTTTTGTCGAAAATCACAAAACATCCAAGGCTAACCCCTAAAAACAAAAACTACAAACTGTCGAAATGGACTTTTTCAGGAGATCGTGTCGAATCTCAAGACTGGAACATATCATATGAAACAATCAAACAACGATCACACGATAATAGAAAGAATAGAACAACGGCAACTGATTTGGTATGGACACGTCATGCGAATGGGAGAAGAAAGGTTACCACCAGCACATACATGGAAAAAAGGAATAGAAGAAGCCATGACAAGAAGAGACCTTGGAGAAAACGACTGGCTTAATAGAAGGCTATGGCGAATGGGATGGCGAATGCTTTCCACAATAATCATTTAAATATGTTTGTGTCAAATACATTTTGTTGAAAAGGGCCGGATAATTATGCATCAACCCAATATATATGAAAAGAGAACTATCATAAATGTCATGCGACTACAGAAAAACGAGGAGAGAACAATATAAAGCTCGAGTTCTTGCTTGATAGAAAAATGTGTTTCTTTGAGCTTATCGAAGGTTGTGCCCTGTGTCAAGAGTTTAATATTAAACTGGCGGAAGAGTATTAGGCCCGCTGGCCCGAGCTTGTCTTTACTAATCTTGTTAGGTTAAGAAGGTTTCTGCATATTACAGAGCTTTAACTGGAGCAACCCAGACCTAGCCCCCGTCTTAAGGATTAGGTGGCTCGACTTGAGCTTTACTCGTGCCGCTGCTACACAAAGGACTGTGTATGACGTCATGCGAGTAAAACGTTGAGCGCCGGTCTTAATTTCTAAGTCTCGCGACTTATTTTTGTTTTATTAAGGCACTGTCTTGGCTGGTCTTACGATGCAGATGCGGTGAATGGAGACTCGGTCCTAAATCTCGGGGATCCGGCTGCCGGATCCGGCCCGGACCTAATCCTGTCGGCTTACCGCGTTGTGTATAGTCCACTAGTCGCTAATCCCACCGGCTCTAATCCAGCCGGGCTGACCAGCGTCTTAACTGGGGTTCATATTGCCTTCCGGCCCTTTGTTTCACCCGCTCTGATCAATAATGCAACCTTATAAATAATACCAACTGGTCAGCTCCAATAACCGACGCCGCCGGTGTCGCCCCTGCTTCTAGAGGTGCGACATCCCGTTGCTTGTTTACCCCCCACGGGATCACCTGCTAAGTACACTCTATTGCGCGATGCACTCCCATTACTTTGCCACAAAATATTCCTCTCTATGAGTTTCCTTCGAAATTCCAGCCTGGATGACAGGGAGAGAATGCTTCATAATTCAAAAAGCTAGATCTCATGCTATTTTGATGAAATACTTTAGACATTTGATCGTACCAACTTCCTTAGAATTCGATAAGGGTTCCAGGTTTGATTGTAGATTGTGATAAGATGCATTATTAACGTCAACAATACAGTTATTCGGTAAATTGCGAAGTGGTACGATCTCCACCCATTTTCCATAATGGGGTCGTCCCACAATTTTTTTTTATTTTACATTAAAAATGTACATAAAAATTGAAGCACTAAGACATTTTTTTGCGATTTTTTCCGGTTCTTCTTTGCCGAGAAAAAAAAATGCGAAAGTATGGATTTTTCAATATCCGTTTCAAATGCCTCGATATTCCGCCACGGAGATGACGTAAAAGGTTCGTATGCTGACGAAAGCGAGAAACACCAATAATACCTAGCCAGTGCTCTAGCGGCATTGCAAGTAATATCTGTTTACATTTTTTTGAGCTGCGTCGCGTTGCCAATGTGGGCAAATTTTCGCGATACCGTGAGGAATGTACTCTTAAACTGACATTGTGACATTGATACCTAGGTCAACTTAAGGCGTATTTGTGAAAATAACTTAAATCATCCTTCAGTCAATTTATTATATAATGAACAGTTCAATATAATAAGCGCATTCACTGGCCTTTTGCTGAAATACGAAAGCACTTTAATCATCGAACCTGCTTTAGAACTAATATTTTTATTATGAGGAATTAAACGACGCTTGAAGCTTGATAATGTTTAGTTTGTATACTTTCGTATGACAACGATATGATAAGTATTGAAACTGTCAGGACGATCTCTGGCCGTCGTTAGGAAGAAAACGGTAAAGTACCGCTGACAACATTGCACGTTCGCACGTKCTGCATGGGTCACATGTGTAACGAATAMCCCTAACAACTCCAGCCAAGCGTTTTTGTTTACATAGTTTGGTCAAACTTTCGAGTTTCGTATTTGTCRGATTAAGTGGTGGAGCAAGATGTCGAAGCATTTGGGTAATCTGTTGTTTTTGTAATGTCAGAATGGCTTACGTTAAGAAGTGTTTTGTTCCGTGTTGTAAGGATACTACTACTGATGAACAGTTAGACGTTATTCCTATGTTTACATTATAATATTGACGTTGACGGTTATACTTATACCTTCGCCCCTCTCTCTCACTCCCATTGCATTATTTGTATTTGTCTGGCTATTTATAAAACTGACAACAGTGAGCATTTAGTTATCTAGGGAGCTGTAACAGTGCGCATGACGGAAATTAGGAACCTTTTGCGTAGTTGTTGGCGGATTTAAGAAAATGTTTGAAACAGGGTAATTTTTCTACCGCCGTGTGTTACGAGTTGAATTAATCTGAAAGCAAAATAGATGCGTGGCACTAGTATTCATGATGTAAGCAATAAAAGGCATAGGTTAAAACTATCAAATTTTAATGTGCGGGACGACCCTATTCTCTAAATTAATCTCGGAGTGATGTGTGGAGGTCAAATTGTCTAAATTTGGAAATCGAAGATTACATTTTTCAACAAAGTTTGTGGCATGCTACTCATGCTAAACGATTTGAAATGTTTATTTCTTCAAAAAAGGGTATACAGGGTGAGTTTTTTCGATGACCAGTATGGGGATCTCGAAAACTAGAAGGAAGGTCGCCGTTTTTTTTGACCTAACTCAATGCACGTTTTGGTTTTTAAAAAAAGTTCATGGCTTACTAGATATTTTGAAACCACAAAATTTTTAACCTTCTTTAAATCCTTTTTTCTCGTTTATTTCTGGGTGTTACAAAAAAATTTAAATACAGAAGTTGTAGATAATTTTATCCTTAATGAAGTAGTGTACTCCAGTTTGTTATGCGTTTTGTCATATTTGAGGTATTACATAAACTTATGTTTTTTAATAGAAACTATAGTTGGCTATGGATTCATAAAGTCGGCGTTTTTTTACCTATTCAACGATATAACACTCGGTATAGTTATTTTGAAAAATACCAGAGTTGTGGCCAATTTTCTGTATTATTCTTATAATCGTTTCTTGTATCCGACAGTTAGTTAGAACTGAGCACTGAAAATTCACGTATTTGTAAGTTGAAAATGGAGTTTTCAAATCTAAAAAAGCTTAGTATGGTTGAATGCATAAATTCCTTTCGAGCATATGAAGAATACTTTCATCGCTACCAATATCGCCGTCAGCCTCCTTTAAAGCAATTTAAAAGGCTTTGCGATAACTTATGACAATATGGCTCGTTTTGTAAACCAGGAGTATAAATGAAGCTACACAAATGAAAATTTTGGCAAGTGCAAACATAAATCCATCATATTCAACCCATGAAATTGCCTTAAATACTGGCACTTCACAAAGCACTAATAATAATAATAATAATATCCGTACATTTTTCACTATTCTCTAAGTGGTGAACGTTACCTTCATTTTTCACAAAACGATTTTGAAGAAATCTTTCAAGATTTAAACTTGAAGGTGCGTAGAACAACCTCCTCACAATACAGTGCAAGTAAGGAATTATCTTGACGAAATGTATGCTAACACGTGGAGATGAAGAAACGGACCGTTCTCCAGATCTATTTGTTTCAGTTTTCTTTTTATGGGGTACAATAAAAACAAAGTGTACCTATGAAACTATGAAACAGTTGATGACTCAAGAGCTGCCATTTTACAAACTTTCGCTGCCTTCTATGAGGAAGGCAACTTACATACAAAATACAAAATAATGGAGGATTTTTTGAACACCTCTTGTACTAATTCATATTTTAGTTTCTTGTTTTTATTTAGTTTTTTGTGTTGTGTTTGCATTTTCTTGTTATGTTAACTGTTAAATAAATTATTTCAATTTATTTTTGAAATATGAGTTTATATGAAACCAAACAATGTATTTCATGGCTAACTATTTAAAAAACAAACAACGAAAAATACAGAAAATTGGTCATAACTCTAGTATTTTTCAAAATGATTATAAAGGATTAAAAGAAATACTAAAAATTTAGTTTTTTCCGAAAGGTAACAAGTTGACTTATTAAAAGGGGCTTCTTTGTGTTTTCCTCTCTAACTTAAGTGGTTCAGATCTATAAAACCAGTCAAGGATTTATCATTCATTCATACATTGGTAACAATCTTCATATTACAAAGAAGACTAAATATTTGAATACTTATGATTGACAATAATTTATTGTAGGTGCTAACGTAGAATTTCCTGGTCGATTAAGTGAGTAAGTTACCTCATACTTCTAGAAAATACTTTACCAGATCCTTTATGTTGAAAATCCTGTCCGCTATTTTTTATACCGCTTATTAGGACCACCGGATTGCAAGAGGAGGACTAATTGCATGGCCAGCAACGTGCAGTATGAATATTTCAAATTTTTAGTTCAGCATATTATTCTAATAGAAATCCGCGGGGTAGATTTTAGCAAATGTGGCGGTCATTAGATAAAAGGATACATTCATCCTTAGAGGCAGAATGTCCTCACGTGGAGTACTTTTCGTAGATTTGGTTTTGTTGTTCATTTCCACTATTGTACATATATGATATGAATTCAGAAATTAAAAGAAGTTAGAAATACAAAAGTGCTGATTAAGAATGGGCAATTTGTCCCCCAAATGAGACGCTCATGATCGTAATTAGAAAATGCTGTTATTAAATTTGTCATCTTGAATCCTGCGGGGAAGAGCGTCTTGTAGATAATCGAAAAACATTATTTGTCGGGCGCCATCTTCAACGGGCAGTAGATTCCCCAAGAAGCAATTTTCTATAAAAGTATGATATATGGTAAATCGGGTTAAAATCATTTTTATAGTATAGAGTGTTTGTTTCCGGGTACTTATTACTTCCATATCCAACGAAAGGGAAGTATTGTATATTGCTCAATCGCTTTAGAATGCTCGAAAACGTCCAAAAACAAAATGCTCAAAACCTCTTTATTGATCGTTTAATATAAGAAATAAAAGCGTAAATGTCATTTTGACAATTTCATGTGGAAGTATTGATTCAATTTGCAGCGGTTTTTGTTGCAGGCACGAGATTGAATTCATGTTATATCTGTTAATAAAACCTTAGGCGCCTTGTGAGCTGCATCGGGGGCAGCACATCTGAACATAAACTTGTTTTAGATTACGTACGCAATTGACCAATATGATTATAGACTGTGCATTTTCTGGTATGGTGAGGAAGGAAGGGTCTTTGTGTTCAGTCTTGCCTGTATTTCTAAATGTGCTTTAAACCTTACCCTGGCTGGCAGGAGCACATCTTCCTCTTTTAAAACCTTCCAGATTAAATCTTAATACCATACATCGCTTGGCTTCATTATCGACGTTTGAAACGGCGTTCCGGGCGAAGTTTTGGTAAGTCACCATCGGCACAGTCGGGATCACGTCAACAAGTATTTAGAGCACAGTCAAGTAAATCGGCTCAGCCATTGTTCAGATGAACGGGTTTCGTCCGGTTGATTTTTCGAGGGTATGCGGAATTCGCCAGCCACTCATTACGGATTACAGTGATCCTTCTTACGGAGCGACGTCGCCATGCAAAGGGGCAGAATTTTTAAGCCCCGGCGGCACGATTCGCTAATCCCGTAACTCCTATGGAGATGCGGGGTCAAGTGTGGATGGTGCGGAGTTTTTTGTTAACGTATCCGGGCATGTTTTGCGGCGTAGCTTATTCGACCAGAAAGCGTCTTATACAACAGCTTATTTCTATCCGTTTTCTTATTAAGTCTTGTTAGTTTAAAGTTTTAATTCGCGCAACTTGCAGCAAAGAGTTTGGCGGACGGGCATGTGGGGTAGGAGCGGCGGGATGCGGGGGAAAGTTGAGTTTAGAGAGTGCTAAGGGTCCCCGAACCCGCAATACTGTTTACAATAAGTCCTGTGCTCCCGTTCCGCTCGCGTGCTAATACGATTTCATGGTGGATTTGCGATGAAGATTTTAGGGAGCCACTTGGATACCGACGCATCTTTGAGCTTTAATCGCGACCCGCACGTACAGCGGAATGGAACGCAGGGCAGCCGCGTGATCCCGATGGTCAAATATTAAAAGCGCCCTTTTCGAACCAACAGGTGGCAGAGCCGCAGGGCACACACGCAAAACATCGCAGTTCTTGTCGAATCGTACGCTACGTTCGTATAGTCAACTCAATATGTTGTGTGGAATCCAAGGTTCTGGCAATTGTCAATCCAAACCTTAAAACGGAACTTCCAGCATGAATACGATTTTTTTAGATACCCCCATAGGAAAAAATCAAATCACTTTCTGTGGACTTGTTTCATCCAATGTGGATTTATGTCCGACCAATATCTGCAATTATGCCTATTCACATTACCATTCGCTTCATCAGAAAATATAATCCAATTTAAAATGTTTCTATCTTCATATATCATGTTCATAGCGGTTTCGCAAAATTCTATCCTACGATCGAAATCATCTTCGCTTAGTTCTTGTAATTTTCTGAACAGATTTTCTGCTAATATTGTGAGTGAGAGCACTTGGAATTCCCTTGCACATCTAAAAGGACAAAAGCTACTTTCCTCACTCGTAGCAACCTTTAGACGTCCTGGTTTATGACGATTTTTAACACCGCCCGTTTCGTCAAAGCGCAATATTTTAATAACTGTTGATCTGGCAATTGGTTCACCATCTTCATGAATTGCATCGTTCAGTTAACTGAGGCATTGAGATTACAAATGAAAAGGTGAATGAAAATTATCACCTGTCAGCCAGTCACGAGGAAAATGAAGATACCTGGAGTTTTTGTTCTTAAAGTATCAAGCAACGATCTATGGGACTCATTCTACGAACAGCCGATTACCGCTCACAATGGTTTACAAGTATTACCTGAATCTGTCGTAAATAACAGACGGGTTCGGCACGTTCCACTGTTTTGCAGCGGAGTGGACCGTATCCAAAAATTGTGTTTAGGCTTTTAGAATTTTTTTCCGTACACATAAATCAATGAGCAGTATCTGATATTATTACTTGAACTACAAATATTTCTCATCTAATAGCTTTTAATGTATTACTAAATCGTATTCTTTCCTAATTTAATGAGTAGTATCTATTTTTATAACCATGAATGGTAAACATTCCAATTTTAATGCGGCAGCCCATACTTTCTAATTTTTGATCGCGGTGTGCAATCGTCCTCTGCCCTCTGTCCTCGACGAAACATGGTACGATACCCATGATACAACAAAAAAGGATGGATTGATGACTCAGGGAAGTGCAACGTCAATATTCCGGCGTCAAAAGGAAAAAGAATAATGATTCTACACGCAGGAGGTGAAAATGGTTTTGTTCCTCGAGTCCTGTATCTTGGATGTAAAAACTTAAAAGAAGCAAGCGCCGATTATCATTCTGATATTTCCCAAACTGCCACCAAACAGCGTCATAGTAATGGACAACGCTAGTTACCATTCGGAGCCATTCAAGAGTTTTTAAGAAAAGAAGATTTATATTTCGAAGAGGACTACACAAAAAAACAATCGTTGGAAGTGCTTGGCACAAAAAAATTTTTGACACACCATTCTACGATTACCCCCATGTCATTCCATTTTCAACCCCAATGAAATGATATGGGGGCAGTTGAAACAAAGAATTCGATGAGGGAACACGGGTGGAAAATTTAGCAATAAAATGCTGCTAAAAATTAGACACGAAGCTGAATGCATGGAGAAATTCAGTGCGGCATGTATTGGACATTGAAAATCGGTACAGAGCGAATCATGTACAAGAATTAATAACCGAAGTTAATTGTGATTTTGGCAGTAAAAGTGATAGTGAGTAATTTTTTAGTTTGTGACTTTCTTGTAATGTGCTTGTTAACAAGCTGTAATGAACATAATCGATACCGTGTATAAATTTTATTGTGCACTATTGTAAATAATGTAAATAATTTTCTACTTACTAATTTGTATGTATTTGTATTAAATTTGTATAAATTCGTTATGACATGCAAAGGCTTTTATTTTATACATCGGAAAATTTAAACCCAATTAAGTATCAGATAAAAATAGATCGCGGGTCGCGCCAGTTAGCATCAGGTCTGCATTAAATAAAATTTGTTATAAAAGCTACTATGCTTTATTGATTGCTAAATTATCACAACTAACAAATTTCAAAAACAATTTATTTTGAATACGGCCCATTTAGGAATTATGAAGCGTGCCACTAATCCCAATAGTTTAGTTGTAAAAACCCTCATTTACAATACAATAGTTTACGACTGCCGACCATCAAGCTGTAAATAAAACCTTCTGCATAAGTCAGTCTCTTGATCGTTGCTTGATACTATACTTAGTAATAACGAATATGGTTATTATCCCGAAGTTTTTTGCAAGACCCAAGTTTGTTATCACACGTTTTTCAACTCGGAAGCAATAAATTGTACAAGTGTGATACATTTTTGAAATCGGGAAAAATATCCTTTTCGATGATGTGCCTTTTGACCCCCCTTCCCATTAAAAACATGTAACTTGCTCCAGTATCTCGGAAACGAGAGCTGACACGGAGTTGAAAAAATTCCAGAAAATGCATTTTAATTACCCATAGGCCCATGCACAATTTCAGAAGAATCGGTCGAACAGAACCTGAAATATCCTGCTGGTTCCATACTTTGTAGCGACCCTGCTTTCGGTATAAAAATTCGATTCCGGCACCCCCTCCCCAAAACAAAAACCGTAAAGAAGGTTGATATTTTTTCTCTCGATTTGCCTCTTCTTGTCGATGACTGGACTGACAGTTGACTGTACCTGAGCCGCAAGGAAGCAAAGAACAAAAGGTCCCCACTTTAAGGGGATTTTTTGCGAACAAGCCGTACAAGTTGTTAATTAAATTAAGCGGCGTATGTAAAAGATTGAGAGGCTTAGAAATTTAATTATTTCTTTGATAGCGCCTTAAAAAAATGAGCGTCGAAAACACCGGCGGGGGGGCAACCGTATGACGTCGGCTAATGAATATCAGTTTAGAAGGGCGGATGTGTACTATCATACAGTTGGTAAATCTGCCCCCTCCTCGTACCCCGCCGGACATTATCTTCTTCCGCCGTTGATGATCCCCCTTCAATCCTGTTTCGAGTCGAAGTATCGGAGTTTCACTACACATGCACGGCCCCTAATCCGTCTGTGCGTGCTTATCTCGCCGAATCACTCGTCTGTCTCCTTCCGCCGCGGCCACGTCCTCAAACACACGCTCTGCGATTACTACCAAGCGGATTACCGTTTTACGCCGACTGTCCTCTATCCCTAATCGGATAATACGCTACTACGGCCACGTGCAATCGCTGTGTCACCTGCCTCTTACATAGGGACGCTCACTTTTATATTTTCACCCGAAGAAGCTACTCTCTGATCGAAGAATCAGCCTCGTACTATCAGAATTAACGTTACGTCACCAAAAGAACTCATATCTTCATTAGTACATAATTTGTGTGTATGCGGTACAGCCAACGGTAGACGAAATGAAAGCAATTATTCTAATTTTTTCTCTCATTTCGCTACGTTTTACAATGAACGTCATACAAAACTGTATAGAATTTTGACTCAGTTTAAATTTACTATGTCTATTAAGGAAATTGAAAACTAATGTAGTATAGTTGTCAGAGAGTACAAATACCCTGATTCTTTAGTTTCATTTCCAATTTGACCGATTGTACAAAAACTTTTATACATGGATATGCAGCTAGCATATTAAAGGCTAATTCTTTAAATTTTTCTTATCGTTTTACACTTCACTTTCCACTGTGTAACCTACCTTTCACCTAGAGAATCTCACTCTATATTTTCAACCAAGGAATCTACTCTCACATCGAAAAAAATCAGTCTCATACTATCAGAATTAACGTTACGTCACCAAAACAACTCATATCTTCATTAGTACATAATTTGTGTATATGCGGTACAGCCAACAGCAGTCGAAATGAAAGGAATTATTCTAATTTTCTTCTCTCATTACGCTACGCTTTACAATGAACGTAATACAAAACTGTATAGAATTTTGACTCGGTTTAAATTTACTATGTCTATTAAGGAAATTGAAAATTAATGTAGGTTGTCAGAGAGTACAGACACCTCGATTCTTTAGTTTCATTTCCAATTTGACCAATTGTACAAAAACTCACATACATGGAAATGCAGCTAGCGCATTAAATGCTAAATCTTTAAATTTTTCTTATGGTTTTACACTTCACTTTCCACTGTGTAACCTGCCTTTTACCTAGAGAATCTCACTCTATATTTTTACCCGAGGAATCTACTCTCAGACCGAAAAACTCAGTCGCATACTATCACAATTAATGTTACGTCATCAAAACACCTTATATATTCATTAGTACATAATTTGTGTGCCAACAGTAGTCGAAATGAAACCAATAATTCTAATTTTCTTCTCTCATTTCGCTACGCTTTACAATGAACGTAATAAAAAACTGTATAGAATTTTGACTCGGTTTAAATTTACTATGTCTATTAAGGAAATTGAAAATTAGTGTAGTATAGTTGCCAGAGAGTACAGACACCTTGATTCTTTAGTTTCATTTCCAATTTGACCTATTGTACAAAAACTTTCATACATGGAAATGCACATTTGCGTTGGGATTGCAGGGTACTGTCTAAACGGTAAGAGATAGAGATAAGCTATTGTAGGTGTTGCGATCTATTTTTCCGAGTATAGTTAAGTGGTGCAACAGGTCAAACTTTAGTACATGAAAATGCATCTAGAATATTATAAAATAACTATTCAAAACACAATCCTTATTTATGACCTTTCGCTTCATTTTCCAGCATAAGTCATATGCATGGTCGTAGAGTGATTAAATGGAATGCCCTGATCACTGACCTCACTGCAATCTCATTGAAAACTTATGGGAAAAGGTTCAGAGGAGAAGTAGCAAAGAAATATTTAGCAACAAGCAACAAAATCATGGAAGATTTGAAAAACATTCAGTAGAATATAATACAAAGATCGTTCGTTCTTCCTTATTTTATTTGTAGTGTTGCTCGTTGCTTTACTTTTGACAGTTAAAGCAGTCATAATTTTATCAATTATAATCTAATAAACTAAAGTAAAACAATACTAAATTGGTAGATAAAATTAATCTTTTTTTTCCACATATAGTTTAATAATAAACAATAATATTGCATACTTTGCTGCATAATATAGTAATTACAAAATATAAATTACAGGGAAGCCAGTGACAACGCAATCTCTGAATAACAAACTAAAACTGAAGCAAATGATTGATGTTAGTGCCAGCAACTTGAATAGACTTATCCAACTTTGAATTAAAAAAAATAACAATGCTTAGAAATCATGGCAAGATGACTCCGTGAAGGGGTACAAAAACCCGAAGAATCTAATACAGGCTGATCTTCGCTTCAGCATTATAGACATTGGATTATTATGAACAGCGACATGTTCGCTAAATGGGCACGCGAGAAMTGAACACCMAGTTTGTCTGAATCTTCATTAATTATTGTAGACAATGCTCCGCACTTTATGGTCGAAAAACAGCCTTGCAGTTCTTGGCAAAAATTTTCCATTGCTGAATGGCTAAATAAAAACGTTACGTTTGAACCTGCCATGTTTAAATTCGAATTGCTATAGCTAGCAAAACAAAATGAAAAGCAGAGAGGTGTATGGTTGATGAGCTATTTAGAAGTCATGGGCATGATGTACTTTGATTACAATTGTGAGTTGAATGCTATGGAATTAATTTAGGCGGAGACAAACAAAACTATAGGGATAGATCGTTATGCTGAACGAGCCGGTATTGGAGATTTATAAAAAGGCACTTAAGAAACGTGATTCAAAAGTCTGGAAAAATTGTTGTCAGCACATTATGAAAAGAAAATAACGCAAAGAAAAGATTGAACCTCTAATAACATGTACTAATGAACGGCTTTTAAAGTTTAAATTGATATGATCACTCAATGACCTTTAAAGTGATAGTTGCTGTTTAGCTACCTATTAAAAATTAAACACTTTTTTGCCTTTTGCACAATATCGTTCGAGAATCAGTATTTTAAAGAATTACATCTCTCTCTTCGTAACATCCCATTTTGAGAAAAACATACTTTTTCTTTGACACTAGGAAATTGAATCAGCGAATGAACTGGTTCATCAGTAACCATATAACGTAATTAAAGGTGCGGATTAAAGTTGCAGGTGATTTTTTGAGGTGGAGTGTTGATTCTAGATAAAGCCTTCGCGTATAATTAATCCGAGCGATAGTGAGGGACATAAGAAGATCGACCGCTGACGCAACGGTTAAATATATGTGGGACAAATAGACTGTATCAATTTGGCAATCACCTTGGCGACACCTARGTCGGGGCTGAGCCGGGATCAGACGGGCCACTAATCCGCCGATATGTTGAAGCCTCACGCCATAGCCGCTCGCAGCGGATACAACTATAAACCAGTTCGACTCGCCTGTGTTAATCCCAATAATATAAGGATTAAGCCCGTCAAGGATTAGGACTGGCTATTGGTGCGTGTTATCGCCCGTTTCCAGGATATATTATTTTTCACGCCAGTTTCTAACTCGTCCTCCTCATCAGAGATCGCGAGCGTTATCCACCGCGTTTTCGAGAGCATTATTAGCGAATTCACAAACACATTACGATGTGCTTTGGAGTGCCGAATGTGATTTATCTCGAGTGGCTCGAGCCTTACGATTAAGTTATCACATCTGCAGGTTTTCCTCTAATCGCGGATACACTTGTATTAACAATGTGCTAAAAAGTTGACTATAATCAATACAGAGGCATGAGAGAAGCGCGAAATACATTTCATGGATTTTATGTTCACAGCTTTATCGTAATCTGAAATGAACATGTATACGTCATTATAACTAGTCATTATTTCGACACCATTTTCTTGAACAAACCACTACCATTAAACAAAATGACTGCACAGTTCTTTACGATGTTGTATAGTGGACCGAAATGCCTGGAAATATCTCTTGTAAAGTATCAAGCAACGATCTATGAGACTGACTTATGCAGAGGGTTTTACAGCTTGATGGTCGGCCGTCCTGAACTATTGTATTGTAAATGAGGGTTTTTACAGCCTTATGGTCAGCCGTCCTTAACTATTGGGATTAGTGGCACGCTTCAAAGCTCCTAAATGGGCCGTATTCAAAAAAATCTTGTTGGCTAAAATTTTAACTTTTCCGCTATAAATTTTTGATATTTGTTAGTTGTGATAATTTAGCAATCAATAAAGCAGAGAAGCTTTTATAATAAATTTTATTTAATGCAGACCTGATGCTAACTGGCACGACCCGCGATTTATTTTTATGTAATACTTTATTGGGTTTAAATTTTCCAATGTATAAAATAAAAAACCCTTGCATGTCATAACGAATTTATACAAATTTAATATAAAAACATACAAATTAGTAAGTAGAAAATTATTTACATTTGCAATAGTGCACAATAAAATTTATACACGGTATCGATTATGTTCATTACAGCTTGTTAATAAGCATATTAAAAGAGTCACAAACTAAAAAAAATTGCTCACTATCACTTTCACTCCTAAAATCACGATTAACTTCTATTATTAATTGTTGTACATGATTCGCTCTGTACCGATTTTCAATGTCCAGTACATGCCGCACTGAATTTCTCCATGCATTCAGCTTCGTGTCTAATTTTTAGCAGCATTTCATTGCTAAATTTTCCACCGCTGTTCCCTCGTCGAATTCTTTTTCTTTCAATGGGGTTGAAAATGCAATGATATGGGGGGTAATCGTAGAATAGTGTGTCCACATTCAGAAGCGAGAATGTCAATTTTGTGCCGAGCACTTCCAACAATTGTTTTTTTTTGCGTAGTCCTTTACGAAATATAAATCTTCTTTTCTTAAAAACTCTTGAATGGTGGCCTTATTAGTTGTATTTTGTATCCAGTTGCTCCGAATGGTAACTAGATTTGTCCATTACTATGTCGCTGTTTGGTGGTAATTTTGGCAATAACATGTTTTTGAACCAATTTTCAAACGCTTCCGCATTCATATCAGAATGATAATCGGCGCTTGCTTCTTTTAAGTTTTTACATCCAAGATACAGGACTCCAGGAACGAAACCTCCTGCGTGTAGAATCATTATTCTTTTTCCTTTTGACGCCGGAATATTGACGTTGCACTTCCCTGAGTCATCAACCCATCCTTTTTTTTATTGTATCATGGGTATCGTACCATGTTTCGTCGAGGAAAATATCGGACGATTTTCCTGCCTATACATTTTTATAGATTTTAAATAATCGTATCTACACTTTCTTATTACCTGGTTTTCCTTCAAGCATTGCTTCACCTTTTTCATTGAAAAGCCAATGGTTTTAACATATTTTTGCAGGGTATGCTCGGAGCAGTCGATTAAGCACTTAGGTATATGCCGCCACAGATCCTAGTGATAAGAATGAACATATTCAATTGTTTCTGAGGTACTCAGTTGCCTCACGGTTTAAAATCAGCAATGATCTGTTTGACCAGTTGCCCTACGAAATGTATTTGTCACAAACGCCTCTTAATAAGTGGCTAAATGTAAGCATATATGTAAGTATGACTGAATAAGTAAAAAATATTGCACGTGATACGCTTGTAAGCTGTAAAACTTTAAAATACACGTAAACACATATGCTTTCAATGCCGTTTATAGTAGGAGTAGAATAGTTCCGATTTCTTCTTATTTCCAAAAAAAAATATACAGGTAGAAACTACGGTTATGACCCTCTGGATTAAAAGAAAATTTTAACCTGTGAAGAAACAGGGCAGAGAACGATAGCACACCGCGATCAAAAATCAGAAAGTGGAAATTGGAATGTTTACCATTCATGGTTATAAAAATAGATACCACTCATTAAATTAGGAAAGAATACGATTTAGTCATACATTAAAAGCTATTAGATGAGAAATATTTGTAGTTCAACCAATAATACCAAATAATACTCATTGATTTGTCTATAGAAAAAAAGCCTGAACACTATTTTTGGATACGATCCGCTCCGCTGCAAGACAGTGGAACGTGCCGAACCCGTCTGTTATTTACGACAGCTTCAGGTAATACTTGTAAACCATTGTGAGCGGTAATCGGCTGTTCGTATAATGAGTCTCATAGATTGTTGCTTGCAACTATAATAGTCGACGATACGATTTGTCAGGATCGGAAATAGAGTTGGGGCAGGTTGAAAAAGAAACTTTGACAATTTCCGAAAACCTGCTGGCACTCAAACACAATCCTTTTACGAAATCACACAAAGATGCTGGTTGCGTTTTAAAAACCTTCGATTTCAAGTATCCTCAAAAACTTTAGGGATTAAGATGTGGACACCTTGCTGACTATTCAATAGACGCTCTCCATCTATTTCAGTCCCCTGGAAAATGTCATCAAAAAACTGTTTGATGGGAGCAGCATAATAAGGAGGTGCCCGTTCATTTTCATTTAACCTCTCACCTTATTCCGCGATGTCAATGTGTTTAGCAAATTGAGATAAAGCTGAACGTTGAGGAAGGAAGATTATGATCACCAATGTCCCAGCCGACGTATAGGAAAGACGGATTATTGCTGAGACTTCCCGTGAAGTTTTCACAGAACTACGTTCATTCAATTCATGTGTCAAGTGAATTTTGAAAGCATGAAGCTCGTTTTTGTAGAGAACCCTGGGTTTATGTTTAAGATTCTTTACCAATCCAGTCTTCATAACTTTTCCCATAAGTTCCAAGGCATATTTGTGACAGACAGGTTTACCCAGATAGAATTCGCTAAACCTGCGGGTAGAGTCGTTATTTTTTGTTAAATAAACGCACACGTTCATGAGTGGTTGGTAACTTTTAAAGTCACCTATGGATAATCAATTACAAAATTCAAACTGGCGATTCAGTGCAAATAATAAAAAATATAATTCAATTTATACGACACCAAAAACGTATTACAGATCCAGTGATATATTTTGGTTTCCTTAAATAATAAAAATGCTTACGAAGATTGGTTAAAAATTCATTCCGTCTCTTTGGAGTAAAGGAAAACAATGAAAATCGCCAGGGGCAAAATCGGGGGAGTAAGGAGGGTATTGAAATATTTTGAGTTTATGTGAGCAACTTTTTGAAACGAGAGGTAACAGTAAATTCTTGTCAATGCATATATTCTCTAAAACACCTCCAACGTCGATTTTGTCATTTTCGAGGTAGGTTGGAGCCAATAATCTTAACGCTACAACAACGCTCTTCCACACATATCGCGCGCAATTGTAGAGGCTCTGCGAATCCTGAATTTGAACCTCTTTACTTCCCCGCTTTTGTGCCTTCCGATTTGCATTTTTTCTATTCAAAACAGACCTCAAGCGTAATCACTACAACTCGGACGATGAAAAAACTTGTTGCACTTTGGAAGAAGTTTGTTAGCCTTAACGCTGACTGTGATATATAATTTTGAAGCTTAAGAATTGTACTTTAATGTACTTGTTATTTGTATAGTTTATTTTGTCTGCATACTTTTCCTCCTACTCTCGTATTAGCTACAGCCACAAAAAATAAAACAATAAAATTAGTCATTTATATTTACTTCCACATCCAACGGATGGGAAGTATTGTAATGCGAAAAAAATTTTCAAAAATTTTTATTTGCTCAATTTCTTTAAAAAGGTAAAATCAAGGTTTTTTTGGGACGAAGGCTTTAGTCGCCGAAAAGTTGCTCAAAAAATTAATCGGTCTCGCAAAGTTGTCGCCAATTATTTGAGAAACCCGGAACGGTATGGCACAAACAAGAAATGTGGCCCTAAGAACAAAATTTCGCCCAGAGCTGCAAAAAGAGTTTGATTTTTTACATATTTACTAGGTTATACCCTTCGTTTTTCAAAGGAATTACTGACGGTGGTTAATTTTAATTGAAACACCTGGTACATCGCGAAAAACGCAGGTGAGCGCGCGGCGCGAAGCAGGCGAAAGTTCATCAGCTATTCAGATTTAGCTGCGTGAGGGCACGGTTTCGTGCGTCGGGGCCAGACTTGTTATTTTCAATTATTCTTTCATATTTGATCCCCTGTGAATGTTAATCCCGTTCCCGCGTAATCCGCAACTTCCCGTCTCCGAGCAGGCCAGAGTCCCTATAATCCCAACTTCCTCTAATTCCCTACCTTCAGCTTAATCCAGCTTAAACCAGCCTGTGCAGAGCTACTATCCCGCCGGAATATCTGTATGCCATATGCCCACCGGCTTGCATACCTGGCCACGCCGGCTACATGTTTTTGGCACGGGGTGTACCGGGATGCAGCCGTTTCATCAATCATGAGCAGATAATCTGCTTAACGCCGCACAATCCGCTTCAATCCGACCGAAGAGCGGGGCGACGGGGAGGTGCCCCGCCAAGGGCCGCAACGTGATTTACCTACCTGTGGATGACTTGGAGCCGTCGAATTCCTCCTTGACCGACGGCGGAGATATCACCACGTCCAGCGGCGTGACGCTCCTCTGCGGTGCCGGCGTCGATCCCCGGTCCGCGGACTCGCGCCCGGAGTCCGCCGTAGACGTCAGCGCCGTCGCTGGAGACGGCGTCTTGCATCCACGTGTCAACGCGAGCGCCTGGCTCTGCAACGTAAAACGTTAGTGATGGGAACAGTCACCCGTTACACAGACTTGTGCGATTCAGAAACTAGTTAATCGATTATTCATTTGAGGAAAGGATCGGTTCGAATCTGGAATCTCAAATAATTAATCGGATCACAGTTCATTTTGACGCACCTACAAAATGAATTGCAGTCTCATATTTGCTTAAGCAATGGTTGTTTCTGACCACTAAGTTTTTGATGCGTTTTGTTAGCTTATTATTATTATTATTATTATTATTATTATTATTGATAATGTATGTGCAAGAAACGTTTGCCAACACAATGAATTTATAATATGATCAGGTGAATCTGCAGGTCAAAGACTTTAAACTTGACAGAGAAGCTGTAAGTGCTCAATGTCCGAAAAAACATCTGCGGGAAAGATTGCGAAGCTAGAATTTTTAAGATGCTAATGGAGCTACTCTCAAAGACGTATTTGCACTATAATTGGGTAATATTATGCTGCAATAATTTAGAGTTGCTGATTCCTTCAAAAAGAGAGGGCGCATCTACTTACTAGAATAGCGAAAGCTAAGATTGGTGGTATACATTTTAACGTTGTTTAGATGATGCAATTGACAAACGTGTTAAACCCTTCCTAGTTGATTACAAAAATATTGTTCTCTTGATAATCTATTGGTTAGTTAGATTGTCTAGATTCTCTCACTTTGGTGCTTTTTATGATTATGGCAAACATTGTCCGAATAAAGAAGTATACTTTTTAAAAAACTCATTCAAGATAACCAGTGGCCATCTGTCTTAACTCCTGCAGTCCATGTCATGATATTATCAAACAGAAGAATTAGACTAAAACATATATCTGAGACACTGTGCATTTCAAATGAACAAGTTCGTTACATTGTCGATTTGCGCATGCAAAACATTTCTGCGAAATGGTTTCCAAAATGCTTAATGCGGTTCAAAAGCGAGCGCAAATTGAAATTTCGCGTTATACAGGGTGTTGCAAATTAGTAGGGCATCCCGTTAACACTAGATTCTTGAGGCCAAAATATGACGATTTTGTTATTGGTAAATTTCTGAAAAACGCTTCATTTAAAAAATACAGGATGTCAAATTTGAAATTTAAAAATCGTTTTTTACGATATAATCCACAGTTTTGAAGGTGAAATTTGTTTGTAGTATTTACACCTAAGCGTACCCCTAATTTATTATTAACATTACTATAAAAACAAATGAATATCGGGGGGTTTGCAACTTTTTTTGGCGTACRCCCATGAGACCAGCAGATTTTTTTCTAGTACAAAACTTCACTGTCTCTTGTAATTTTAGACAAAATTCTTAGATTCAGACATAAACGGCGTTTTGTGAAACTTTACACCCTATCTGTTAGTAATATACGACGATTTTCTTCTCTTTGTAAATAAATGGTTAATATTATTGATATGATATTTTTCACTGTAGCATGTAATGCCATCAATGCCATATCAATAATATTAACCATTTATTTACAAAGAGAAGAAAATCATTATATATTACTAATGGATAGAGTGTAAAGTTTCACAAAATGGCGTTTATCTCTGAATCTAAGCATTTCGTCTAAAAATTACAAGAGACCAAAAAACTGACAATGAAGTTTTGTACTAGAAAAAAAATCCGCTAGTCTTATGGGCGTACGCCAAAAAAAGTTGGGAGGTTAGAAATTTAGAAACGCCCCGATATTCATTTGATTTTATACTAATGTTAGCAATAAATTAGGGGTACACTTAGGTGTAAATACTACAAACTCGTACCAAATTTCACCTCGATACCTACAAAACTGTGGATTATATCGAAAAAAAAAGGATTTTTAAAGTTCAACCTTGACACCCTGTATTTTTTAAATGAAACATTTTTCAGAAATTTACCAATAACAAAATCGTCATATATTGGCCTCAATAATCTATTGTTAACGGGATGACCTACTAATTTGTATATGTTCCCGAATTAAATAGGATTTGGAGTCCCAATGGATGAGGCAAAACAACAGGCACAAGATTGGAAGCACTCTGATTTTCCAAGACCAAAAAAGTTTTGGTCTGGAGGTCTGGAAACAGTTTTTTGGTTGTCATCTTCATTGTTTATCTGGAGAAAAGGAAATATGATTCGTAATTGTTGACAAAAGTGCACGGAAATAAAGCTAAAGTCATCTTGTTCTTGCACGGCAAGTCGTACATTTCAATAAACAAAATTAGCGATTTGAAATTCGAACTGGTTCACCTGACTTATTCTGCAAACTGAAGATTTGTTGCAAAGGGTGCAAGTTTTCTTCCAAAAGAGAAATCTAGATAGATGACAGGAAGAGTTTACCAATACCCCATGGTATGTAAATATTGAATTTATTTCATTTGATTGGAAATCGGGCGAGTTTTCCTTCATGCCAGATACTGTTTTCGACTGGACAGAATCAACAAATCATCAACACAAAAAGCAATTATTTAAATACTAACAGGAGTTACCTTCTTTTTCTGTTTTAAACTTTATTCTTGTAACTTTACCCGGTTGTTGTACTCGGTTCCAGTAGCAAGTACCAAGTAACAGATTAGCGCAGCACTGTTATGCACAAATCTCGACTGGTCGGTCACTTCTATTGTGAGAGCGTTTAATCTGGGTTAAGTGGGGTCAAAAAGCTTCAGAATTCCTGAGCGTAATACTTATCAGACGATTCTATAAGCCGTTTCTTTTTTTGTACAAACCGCTCCCCTATGCAACCCTATCGCGAGTAATCTTGGGCCTCTCCCCCCAACTTAATGCGCTCTATAAAACAGGCGGCTCGGATATAAGAAGATCTATGCTAAACTAATCCCCGATGAGTCATAATTTCCTTAATCCATATATAACAAGCACGCAGCGCAGTCTCTTCGAGTAGGGAGGATAAATCCTCGCATTTACTTGGGTTAAGTACTATTTCGCCTTGAAAAAAGCTCCGCTAGATGGGTGCCCAGCAAATCTGTTACACACCGTCTGCAGTCGCGAGGAATCTGGTTCATTTTCGTTGCAAGTGCACTGAATGACGGGGGCCTATGGCTGCGATTCTACGAAACGGACCGCAAAAACTGCGAAGGCAGTTTCTCTGAGTATGCAGTGGCCACTGCAAGAGCATCGACCCCAGGACCGTTGCCGAAACTGCACCCGACGTGCTATCAAATCTTTACACTCGGAACCTAGCCACCGAACCAGCAACTATGCACTCAAGGTTGAAAGTGATCCATCTCTTCCTACGCGGAGTAAAAAAATCCTTTTTTCAAAGATCGCTTTCTTATGATGCAGCTCTGAATAACAAAGAACTTAAGAATCATTGGTTTCCAAAGATATATGAACAAATCCTTAATTCCTTCTTTCTTTCCTGCACAATGACAAAGCATCCAGACATCCAGCCAGTTTGATATACAGGGTGTTGCAAATTAGTAGGTCATCCCATTAACCCAAGATTCTTGAGGCCAAAATATGACGATTTTGTAATTGGTAAATTTCTGAAAAACGCTTCATTTAAAAAATACAGGGTGTCAAAGTTGATATTTAAAAATCGTTTTTTTACAATATAATCCATAGTTTTTGAGGTATCTAAGTGTATTCCTAAATTATTGTTAACATTGCTATAAAAACAAATGAATATCGGGGGGTTTGTAACTTTCTATCTCCCCAACTTTTTTTGACGTACGCCCATGAGACCAGCGGATTTTTTTTTCTAGTACAAAACTTCATTGTCAGTTTTTTTGGTCTCTTGTAATTTTTAGACAAAATTCTTAGAGTCAGAGATAATGTGAAACTTTCCACCTTGTCTATTAGTAATAATGATCATCCTCTCGTCTGAGCTTCAGAGCTACTTCTGAGGAAGACACCGACATGAGTGTCGAAACGTCACGATCAAATAAGGAACGTGGGAACCAGCCCGGAAAACTACATGTCATCGACAACAACCACGGAAGCCTTCAAACGAAACTGAAAGTTGAAGTATTATTATAAAATTCAAGGTTTGTTCGATGAACTCATATTAGTATTATTTTATGAGTATTTGGTAGTGCGCTTTCAACTTAATTATATAATCATTATAAGTATCACACGATAAAATCTCGCGAACGAATAAAAGAAACAAGTAAACTTGTGAAAAATGTGATCAATTTTGTACTTATAAGACAGTGCTCAAATCCAAGAGAAAACTTGTCTTTAAAGACCTCCAAGTAAAATTTGGATTTAATTTTTGCTTGGGCAAACAATGCAAACTCAATTTTCACATTAAGCTGTTCATCTAAAAAATGCCCTTCTGTGCTACTATAAGAAGATCTTTAATATTTTGTACGTCACTTCCAGGCTAGTACACGACCAGCAGTCACATAGTATTTAAAAGAACTAGTTCTTAGCTTTGGTTTCTCTTTTTTGGGACCGTGTTGCTCCGCAGTAACATTTAAATCTGGCTACGGCGTATATGTGAATATTAAAAAAGTTTTGAAACAAGGGCATGGAGGGCTATATCTGATTAATAAATCGAAACTGAAAATGAGTTTATAAATATAAAATCGAATTGATATCTTCTAGACAGAAGCAAAACAACATAACAATACCAACAAACATGTGATCTTAACAAAACATTAATTCCTTTAATCATGTACCAAATACTGCTGAAACGTACTTTTTTCATTTTATCTCGTAAAAAGTTATAATAATTGCAGCATCAGCGCGTGCGGTTATTGGCAAACGAGCTTTACAGGTTTCCTGCTTTTTTCCGATCAATTATCATAATTATCCAACAAAGCAGGTATCTTTAAAAAGTACTGCCCGAGATAAACAGGATCTACAATTAGCACAGATTACGATGTGGTAGTGGAAAATCTAGATTTTCCGACTCGTTCCAGATCTCAAGGAAATGTTAAAACAAAGTAAAAAGAAACACATGTTAAATTATTAGAACAGCTAGCATCATTAGAATCAGTAATGAATACAGTTGCATGTGAACTCTAAAAAACTAATTGTTGGTAAATGGCTCTCGAATTATTTGTATTATTATAAAAGACTTTTCTTAAAGCAGAAGGTACAAACTTGAAATGATATCTTATCCCTTGAAATTTAGAAAAAAAACTAATGAACTGGGGAAAACAGTCTGTTTTCAATTTTCAGAGGAAGCACACGCCGGTTCAAATTTAGCACCAAATTTGAGAACAGAAGGTTTCTTGAAAATTGGGAACAATCATAATTAACAAATATTTTTTAATAGCCATAATTTTATTCATTAAAGATACTAGTCAGTTTACCCTCCTGATTTCGATTTTATTTTTTTGCTTAGACGTTTTTGCAAATAATGCGGATTTTTGACTAGGTGACGATTCATTGCTTTTGAAAGTTACTGTAGAACTTCAAAACAAGAGATGATATGTCTCCATATGTAAGGCAAAAATAAAGGAAGTCTTCCCAAGATACGTAAAGCTTGAACAATAGCCAGAAATGTAGCAATTTTTGGACGATCAGTCAAAAGAAGGATGAATGAAGAATTGAACAGTAGAAGATCGATTATTGTATCGTTGATCACTAATGGACCATTTTTTGCCAATTTGACACTTGAAGGGAGTTTTGCTTTCCTACAAAACAATAGTAAGTCTTAATTGATCGCAATTTTTATTCCCTGGGAAAAAGGAAAAATTTTTGAGTCCATTTTACCCACGTGCTTGGGAAAGAAGGATTTGTTTTTCTGGGGGCAAACTTTTAGGATTACGAATAGTGGGAAGATGCGACTACCTGGTAGCTGGAAAGGATTATACATGACTCGGGTAATTCTTTGAAACGGTAAATCCAAAAATGTCTTTAAAGAAGTTTACAACTATGTCTTATAATGGTACTTGGGAGTACCTACAATGATGGAGTTGTTCAACATTCATAATTATTTATAATTAAGACACTAACTCGACCGAATATACCTAAATGAATAGTAGCTTCAACAGGAAAGTGTTACGGTTCTTTTAGAAGAATCTTATTGTACTCGTAATGGCAAAAAAGGTTAATCTACTAAAATACTGACTATAACTTTCTTTAAAATGTGACGACCCTATTCTTAATGGAGCTCGTCGATATAAACAAATAAGTATTTAGATATCATTACCCTATATCACATGTTATGTACATTATTAATGTATTTACCTAATTCGTTTGCATCCTCCTGATTATTGTTTTTACACAAAGGTAATTTAAGCGAATGTTTATTTTAGCTTCAGCTTTATTTACCACTTCAAGCAACATATTAAAGGTTTTCTCATACTGATTTTTATGTTTTTTATTTCCATTTTTAAATGGATCACTTTGACAGTAAGTTCTTCGTAATCTATAAAAACAGCGTGATGTAAAAATTTGGAACAAAATGCATCACTACATTATTTAATACTTTTTTTAATTAAGCATGGGGAAGGTCAATGTCGTTTTCTTTAATGGCAACTTCATTGCTGTTACAACCGAGAAAAGTCACTTTTGTTTTGAAATTTCAATACATACTGAAAGTGAAAGTCAAGTATTATGGCACTGGCTTGGACTAGGTAAGCCCTGATTCATAAATTTAAAAAAGGATACTGTTAAAATATTTTATAACAAACATAATTTTCCTTGGGTGTTTTAAAATAAAACAGAAACAGATATGAAATTAGCTTGATAGCGATAAATCTAGCTATTGCTATAAATTATGAGATATTATTTCTTTTCAATTTAAACGTAAATTTATCGGAATTTTAAAGAATATAAATTCTGAACTGTCCAGCCAAGTACGGACATCCAGTTAGTTTCCCTTCTACAAGATCTACAACAAGTATACTGATTGCCAAATTAAAACAATTTGGAACTGTTTGGAACCGCGATAGGTCGAGTATAGTTAAAAGTGTCACTGKAAGCGGAAGAAAATCACCACATTTTCACTAAATCACGTGTTCTGTTCTGTAGGATTATTTAAAATCACCCGTACAAATTGCAATTGTTAGACGAGTTAAATGAAGATTAACGACGACTGCAGTTTTGAACATGAAGCTACTTTTTTATAGGACGTTGAAGTTTTTCCTAATGATAAAGATGGCCACGTACTTCATTAGTATATTTGATTTCAGCATGACGAAACATTTTCTCAAATTTAACTTAACGATTTACCTTCACTAGATTTATATATATAATAAAGGAAAATCAATTCTAGGGTATCATGAATAGGAATCCTGCCCTTTAGTAACCATTACATCAGAAGATTGGGTTGTTTGTTGTTATTGTTTTGAATCTGACTGTTGTTTTTTAGGTATTTAAAATATTAGTTATTTAATGAAACCAGTTCTACAATGCAGGTTTTATCAGAATTTAAATAAGGAAGATGATCCATTGTACTCAAATTGCAGTTACTGGTGTCAAAGGAATCCACCCTCATCTTCAGCTAATATAATATAAACATTTTCGGTTACAAACGTCCAATGGATTACACGAAATAAATAAAAGGATTACAAATAAAATGAAGTTCAATTTGTTTGTTCCGTGCAATCCATTGTTAAAAAAATGTTAATATTGTATTAGCTGAAGATTAATATAATTAAAGGATGTGCATTGACTCATTTGTTTTGATTTATTTATCAGGAAGGTAGGTATCACTTGATACGTGGAGTAGAGGTGCAGTAGCCTTCTTGGGTCCGTTTTTTGGCAGGTGCTCATGGAGTTTTTGCGGTGCTAGATAGAGATAGGGCAATTTGGTCGCGGTATTCCGTCCCGGTGCATGTCATCATCTGCAATTCGCACTTGTCACCGTCGGTACGGATAAACGAGGTGCTAAATTGGCCTGCACATTATGTGTTGCTCGCTGAACGTGCAATGTTGGGGTTGTTACGTACAGCGAGTCGAACCGCGCTGCACTATATTAGGACATCCTGAAGTCCGCGATAATTATCATAAAAGGTGTTCCGCTGGCATCAAACGAAAGAACCGGTAGAACTCACGGTGTGTGACGGAAGGGTGGACACCCCCGACTATCCGTGAGAACACACCTGACCGTTGGGGTCGCCATAAAACACGGAGGATGTCCGCTTCTTGGAAAGGGCGCAGCCAATAAAAGTTTACCTGATCCTCGGCAGGTTTCGAAAATGTACTAAAAACAGAACGGGGTTGCAACGGTCAATTTCATCGATTCAGCGCGGACCCCTTTCCATTCGTAGCTGGCTGATCCGGGATTTAGCAAATCCGGGATTAACCGCGATAGATAAATGGAATAGATCGGGTTGCGCTAATGCAGCTCGTCCTGGTCGGGGATTACGGGGGCAGTTTGTCGTGGAAAAAACGTCCGGTACGCAATTTCCGATTGTTTGCGTCAACAATTGCCAAACACGCTGCCTCATTAATTAATAGCCTTTGCGATTTGCAAGCTTAGCAAACTCACCTGCGTGTTGTTCTCTGGTGCGCTCTTGGTGTTCGCTGCCACCCATGCCTCTGCGAAGGTCTCCATCGCACTCTGAAAGTCCATTGTCATAGCATCGGGGTGCAGGGGCCTTACAGCTGAGGCATGTTTTCGGAAGTAGCCGGCAAGTATCCGGCAACGTGACTCTGGAGACGGCGCAACGGCTGGCGCGACCTCACCTTCGGACGGCGCGAACACTACTAACGCCGCTCGGTGTCCGTCCGCCGCTCTGCGCTCTGGGGGTGCCGATGGGCCGACGCGCCACCCCCTGCATGCGCTCGACGCTCGAAGACGCTTCAAAAAACGATAACCAGATAACAAGCAGCTTTTTCCTAATGAGACCGGCCTGCCCACTAGCCAACCAGATTTACACGTATAAATCCCCTATCATCGATATCGGCCGATCGGCGCCAAAACGGGACGCCCGGCGTCGGCAGATCGGAAGCGGAACTCGGGGTTTCGCCGGGCTCGCTCTCTGCGGAGTCCCTTTCGAAAAGATGCGTCCGTTTTTTCGGTGGTTTTTCGAAAAATTTTGGCGGCCGACGCCTGCGCGCTGCGCGGCGCTCCGCGTCGCGACGCTCAAATGAATAGGTGAGTAGGCGTGGCGTGTTTAACTGAATGGGCGGTGTTACCGTCCGGGGTTGTGCCGTACGCGCGAAGGATTCTGACATGTTATTCATCCCCGCAGATTTCCGCATAAAATAAAATAATTGTGCGCTGTGTGTGTGGGCCTCCGTATGTTAATTTCTGACGCAGTAGCGTTTTCAGTTCTCGCGACGGCTTTTCCCGTGGGGATTAGCTTTTTTACGCAGCGAAGATACTGTTAGAGCCGGCGATTTAAGTATTAAATTATCTAAAACCTTCAGATTATTTTTAGTTGGCTTTGTAAGCAAAATCCAAGCCCACAATGCAGTCTGACGGCACTGTAATCTTTAAGAGGATTATCCTTAGATAGTCCCCGACCGTGAGTATTCTACCTGCCTCGAAATCATCTATCATACAGTGGTCCAGCGCAACAGTCCCTCCTATCATAGGCGCCCAGTCTTTAACTTTTAGCCAGGGGCTCGTGGTCGTTCTTGGAACTCTAAACTAGAACGAATTTTAAGGAAAAACGACCTCACTGTCATAAAAGTTACAGTATAATCAAACGCAGATTAAAAAAATAATGAAACTAAATAGTAGAACGAGAAAAGTTGGATGACACACTAAAGAGACCTGAAAACAGCACAGGGCAATACAAAATCACAAACACAAAAATAGGAAAGGAAGAAATTGGCATTGAAAGCAAACGAAGAAATTTTAATAACCTCTACAACGCAGAAACAGATGAGAATAAAGAGCACCTACTTTAGAAGAAAATAAATCTATAAAGGCACCTGGACGTTGTCAATTCGTGCTTATGTCAACAAGAAGGACCATGTACTTATAGAAGATCAATAGAGATGCATAACGTAATAAAGGACCTGACGCAGATTGTGATCATTACTTGATACGATTAAGAACAAAATAAGAAATACCAGTAGTCAAGGATAGAAGAAAAAAGAGAAATTGTACAAGGAAGAAGGAATATAAAACATTGAGAACATGTAGGTCAAATTAGGAAGAGCAATATTAGAGGTGGCAGAAAGCTATGTAACCTAGGAAAGAAATAATAACAAGAGGTGATTCAACTAAGAATGTGAACTAAGGAGGAAAATGCCGTAAAGAAAAACGAAAGAAACATATGAAGCACAAAGCAACTAGAAGCGAAGAAAAGGAAATTTAATAAACAGCTGGTCCAGAATATATAGAACTACCACAGGAGAGGTGAAATAAGAAAAAAAGTGAAAGGAAAGCTTATCAATAAAGTCTGCATTCTAAAGGAATAAAAAAGAGAATTTGTATGGTCGACAAAAATGATGTAGTGAATAGATGAAAAGCACATTTTGAAAAATTGTTAAATGAGGAACACCAGGTTGGGCAAGACATAGGAGATAAAGATGTCGAAAGAGGAGATGTCAGCTACAAAGAAATCGAACTACCTAGATATCCAAGACGTAAGAACAGTGATAAAATACGGAAAGGATTAATTAAGGGAAGACTAAAACATTTAATGGAGTCAAGAACTGGATGAAAGCAATAGTAAAACAGACTGCTCAAACTATAGGGGAATAGCACCATTATACCCGGTAGTTGACCTACTTCAGAATATAAAACGATATCAGCAAGTGGTGCAATTCTGGTGTACTTTCTGAGGCTATGTATATGTAGGAACATATACTTTGCCAAAAACAATTTTTGTGGAAACAAGACCGGAAGTTGGTATCAAAGTACATTTTAATACTATTGAAGCGATTCTATAAGAACATTCTATTACATTAAGAATCGTTTTTTAACAGAATCTTCATATCATCTCGAATAGTCAGAAGACAAAGAAAATGGAATGCTGCCTGCAAGAAGTACAGTTGCCATTGTCATTTGTCATTTTGTTTCTTACTATATTCCTCCGTTGGATGGAGGATGTGTTCTGTGCAGGCTCATACAAGACCTGTCATCACTGAATATCTTGTTGAAATTGGTGGATCAAGTCGCCAGCTCGAGTTGAATTAATCTGGAACTATCTAGATGCAAGTTCGCGGTAATGGTCTCCTTGACCAGGTGCTTCACCAGCTTCTAGCGGGCACAGCGCAATTTATACTTCTTTTTATAAAGAGTAAAGCACGCAGAGTTTGTGTAGAATGTTGCTAATGTTCGTTATATGAGAAATAGTATATGTAAAAACAGTCAAAACTGAATGAATAACGGCATAAAAAAATTAACAACGTATGAGTTTAACTTTTAATCTTAAGTATGAAAATACGAATGCATTAACCAGCCTAGATTTTTGGCCTGGGACTGGAGCCCCAAATCACGCCAGTTGTCGACGCCTATGCCTGCTATTGTTCAAAGAAAAAACACTCCGCAAACAAAGCCAGATTCAGTGTATAATCCTAATGATTGGGATTACAGTTTGTTGCATGGAATGTTACCAGACTGGTGGAATTAACTTTTTAACAGGAAATTAACGATGGTCTCCAAAATGAAATGGGCCATTCATCCAGCCAGGTAGAAGTTATATGACGGGTGCTATTCGGAAATATTACACCGAAATATCTTTGGGGTCCGACCCAGGTACAGGGTTTATTTATATTCCGACTGTTTTCACGATTATCTATAACGCTTGATAAAGTCCTAATCGATTAGCAAAACAAGCACTCGAATACGAAATTCAATTGAAGCAGTAATCTTTGTAGTTCGCCGATCTTGGCCAAACCGATTAACTACCGATAAATGGCTGTTAATCTCGATTGTTTTTCAAACGGATAACAGAAATATGCAGCCCTCATCCTGGAGTGACCTTCGGAAACTAGCCCTTTTAAAAATGCCTTCGTGTTTTTAGGTACAGGGGATACTTGCCTTAAACGTAGAATTCTTTCCACAATACAAACATCTACTGAGACATTGTATATTTGATCACTGGTCAGTTACATAAAATGCTTATTCAACTTCCTTTATTTACACACTAATTCAATTATTTGAAACTCTACACTACAGTTTTCAAATTAAACTTGACCGCCACCATGCGTCACTTTCTAAGAAATTCTGTTAAGAGAACACTCCATCCCTCTTGAATAATCCATTGTAAAGGTCGTTGAAAATCCAAAAAGATGAATAAGAAGAAAAAGCTGCCATAAAAGAAGAATATCTTTCGAGTTGTTACTTTCAATCGAAATAGAGTAAAGAAGATAATGAAAGGTATTCGAAAAGCTATGCTAAATATAGAAATCAATCAAATATAGAAAGGCACAAGACTTATAAAAGAAAACTAAAATTTAATGAGATGTTGGTAAAGACACTGATAGTGAGCATATTTCCCATATATATGTTAGATTCAATCTAAAATATGTCCTACAGGCGATTCTTATAAAAATAGTGTTTTTTAAAGACAAAAACCTGATTTTTGCTGTCCTGTTATCGTGAGAAGAAGATACGGAATATTTTGCTGTGTAAGAACAAATAAGCCGTCCGAGATATTACCTAACCGCAAGGTTACGCAAGTGCGGATTATCAGGCCCTCAAGTACGACTCCTGGCCGTTTTATCGGCCTCAAATTAATTCAAATTATGCAAATCGATCTTTGGCATCACCCGATCAGTGCAGGAATGCCCGGTAATACAACACCAATTAATAAAATTGCAAAACCAGATTATACGAGCACGTATCTCTGTGGGCTACGTCATTCTCGTAATTTACTTTTATTTATTGCAGCCAGTGTTAGCTATTCTTAATTACTATCAACACAAGTAGCACCGTTTTTTGGTGGCTTTACGCGTAGCAATCTCGAAACCTAGATTAGAGATTATGATGGTTTATTACCAGCTGATGTAATTTTAGACGAGTGAGGTTTTATGTTGCGCTAGAAGTGGATAGATACGGGATGGCACATTCAAATGTATTTACAGGAATTAAGCCACTCGATTTATCTCCTCTCAATTAGGCAATCAGTTCGTAATCTTTGGCCAGTATCGCTGACTACTTTGATTATTACTGTCGCTGCTAGGATTTCAAAAGATACCCAAACCTCTGTATCAAATCGTGGCTAACTCTTAGAGATTTTTTCAAAAACTAGAAAATATATACAAGTCAATTCGAGTACTTAAAATACCAGGTACAGTAAAGAGATCTTCTAGATGTG
This sequence comes from Rhyzopertha dominica, assembly GCA_025024175.1. Taxonomy (NCBI): domain Eukaryota; kingdom Metazoa; phylum Arthropoda; class Insecta; order Coleoptera; family Bostrichidae; genus Rhyzopertha; species Rhyzopertha dominica. The sequence continues at coordinate 23,726,735 of QCXZ01000086.1, read as the reverse complement.
AGAAAGCTTGTACAAATCTGAAAAAAGCATAAGATGCGCCGAGAAAATTTATTCCTTAATCGAGTAGGCGCAACGTTTTCTTAAAAGGCTTGTACATAAAGAATGACACCCTTTACAATATTGTAATTAGTTATATACTACTTATTTTTACCTGTAATTCTATTATTTCTTTTTTTCACCAAGAATTTTTTTCTTTAATTTCTTGTAGGTATTGCTATTTTGCGTAGAGCCAATCTTATATGGCATCATGGCATTTGCACATTTAAATGTTCGCTGGTTAACCAATATTTTTAATATATTTCAGGATTATTTTTATCAAGTGAACTTAATACGACATGGATTACTTCAAATATTTAAAATAATGCAATACATTTTGGTAACTGTAGCACAGTTCGCAGGGGTGGGGTGGAGGCCTTTGCTTTTACGTGAGTACTGATATCAGTTTTAAAACAGTTAATTAAATTTAAACATGACTCTTTTGAATTCTTACCCTTGCTTTTACGACTTCTGTTCTTCTATATTATGTGTCTCGTCCATCTTCTTTCAGAAATTATAATGTTTTCATTGAAGAATTTGAAGACATACTCCAGAATTGTTTACCTTGCAGATGGTCTTCTTTTTCTGGGTGACATAAATATTGATTATACTCAACAATATTTAGACTTATTAAATGCTCTTAATTTACATCCTCTACAAGAACCAACTAGAATTCACTGCGTGCACAATAGACCATATTATTGCATCCGACATAAATATGATTAAATCTGTTTCACTCGCATTTAATCATAATATTTCTGATCATAGTATAATTTCGTGTGAGCTAAACCGTTCTGTACAACGGTCATCCGACAATTCTGTTTCTATTGTATATCGCAGTTTTATAAAAGCTTTAACAAAGACAATTTCCTCCAAGACCTACGAGACGCTAATCTTGCTACAATATATGATATCCCTAATGCTAACGACAAGATACTTCTATTAAATGAGATATTACTACATATACTCGATATTCAGGCTCAGATTGTTAGATGTAAAATCTCCAAATCTTATTCTCCTTGGTTATCAAGCAACCTAAAATCGCGTACGTCAGTGACATCAGGCACTAAGAAATCTAGTACGCAAACCTATAAAACTAGAAAAGAGAGCTTTCCTACAGTTCTAAATTATTTGCTGAACTCAAATTGTTAGGTACCAGTTTCAAGAATCATTCACGTAGTTTACCAAATAATTTAGCTTCACGTAATGGTTATAATCAGTTTCAAATATCCTTCCAAAAAAATTTTACCTGATCCTGCCTTGTTAAAACAATACTTAAATACTAAATTAGTGAATTAGAGAGAAGTATCACGCATATCATTAATACATGTATTGGTCTCTCTGTTGTACTTGGTACTTAGAAGAAATCAGTGGCTATACCAATCCCTAAAAGCAACAATCCCAAAAGTTTTAAGGCCTATAAGGATACTTCCTACTCTTCCTAAGATACTCGAGCGTGTGATGGCTAAACAACTTCTTTCTCATGTTAACACTTATAGTTTGCTACCTACCACACAGTCTGGCTTTCACAAAGGTTATAGCTGTGAAGCTGCATTGCTTAATGTTACTGAAAATATTGAAAAAACTATGGATTCTGGTCAGGCGTACCTGCTGATCCTCCTCGATTTTTCCAGGGCGTTTGATACTCTTAATCATGAACTACTTTTAGCTACGAGGGAAGATCATTAACTGCGGTCCCTGACATAGACAAAACATGATAATAGTTCCAATGCTCTGATTCCTCTAGAAAGAATTCTTGTGGTTGGTCCTGTAACCAGTCGTTTACTGCTGTCATCACTTGGTAATCATCGTCATATCTGGTCCCACGTAGATATTCTTTCAATTTCGCAAATAAGAAGTAATCGCTGGGAGCTAGGTCTGGTGAATAGGCAGGTTGTTCGTGCAATTCAAATCCTACGTCGTGAATAGCATTCATTGCAATATGGCTTTTGTGTACAAGAGCCTTTCCTCAATTTCCCCGTCTTTTTTCTTTGATGCGCTCATGCAATTTTGAAATTAAGTTGGCATAGTAAAAACCATTTAAATTCCGTCCCCATCTCAAAAAATTGTGGTCATAATTTTACCAGCAGAGGGCACAACTAGAAATTTGCGTGGTGGAGGATGATGCCACTCCATACTCTGTTGTTTTGACTCTGGATCTAAGTGGTGGACCCATGTTTCATCAACAGTTACAAATCAAGAGAGAAACTCATCCGGGTCTGCTGAAAACTTTGCCAGACTGGCTTCAGAATGCAGGACTCTTGAACGTCTCTGATCAGGCGTCAACATTCTAGAAACCCAGCGTGCAGATAACTTTTTAAGACGTAAAATATCTGTTAATATTTTTTCTATTGTGCCATATGATAAGACTGTATTTTCAGCTATCCGACGAATGGTCATTCGCTTATCTGCCATTACCATATCATGTACATGATTTGCTGAATAGTGACAGTTACTGGTCGTCCGCTACCCTTTGCATGTTCACACGTTTGTCTTCCCCAATTAAATTCTTGAGGCAAATTTTTTACCACTTGGTAAGAAGGAGCACTCTCACCTAACACACCCACCATATTTTCATGAATTTTTTTTGGCGACAACCTTTTCTTTTGCAAATATTTTATAACTGCGCGTATCTCAGATTTTTTCCATTGTTGAAAATTATTTAAACACCTTCGCGTAAATTCAAAATTATTTTAACAAACAACGAATGACACTGGTATTGAATAAGCGTCACAACAAATTAATATGTCAAAGAATTTCACTATCAGTAAATAATGATCTCCCCTCGTATTGTGCATCACTTGGGATTGGGGCCAGACGCATCGCGGCTATTCCAAAGTTATTTCTTCAATAGAAGCTAAATTCACCTGTTGTACACTCTGGGGTTCCCCACGGGTCAATCTTAGAACCGCTACTATTTACCCTGTATACACATCTGTTATCGTTCCTGAAGTACATTCGAGGAATGTCACTTCTATGAAGATGATACACAAATTCTGTAGTCTTTTAGTAAAGATAATGTTACCGATCTGAAGAAGAAGCTATTGTCGGATTCAAATAAACTGTTTAGATGAAATCTAAAATGATTTTGTTTGGAATACCTCCTAAGTTCGAGGAGTACAACGATATAGCAGCTCTGTTTGCTTATATCATAAGATTATTCTGTACACCGCCATACCTTTAGAAAAAATCGAATTCAGGACTTATGTACATAATGTGAATGTTCGTCGAAAGGATATATTTCGATTCCTTTACACAGACACAGTTTCTTCAAAAGGTTCTTCTCTTATAATATCTCTATTTTATATAACTCCGTTCCTTATCACCTAAAATTTAAACCAATTAGTAGCTTAGAGTTGCCTACAAACAGTCTTTACTTGTCATTCCCTGATCACAACACCCAATAATGCATCAGTCGTGAACCTTCTTATGGGGTCGTACTTGTTGCTTTTCTTATGGGGTCGTACTTGTTGCTTGTTCCTGCACGTAATCTTTGCTATTCGTTATTTCACTTTTTTGAACTTTCTTCTCCAATTTGCCTTTCTATTTTGTTTCTTTTTTTCTCTCACAACTTAACTTGCAATAGTTACTGACTTGTTAAATGCCTAATCTGTTATCTTCCGGTTGGCCGAACGAATGAAGACAGTATTATTATTATTATTATATGACCATAAAGATATATTAAAATATCAAACGGTAAAGAGCAAAGGTCGACGTACGGATTTTTTACCAGTTTCAGACAACATCGAAAGTGTCATACCATACCAAATGAGCCATCTAGATTATATTTTGTGGACACGCTGAACGCAAAATGATTCCTGCTTATGTGGTTTGGAAGTCTGAAGAAACTTTGGACCACTTGTAAGGCTGAGTTGGACTATAGAAGCAATATGAGAGCCTTTTCGGAAAAAGAAAACCATTTCCTTGCATCGCCGAGATGAATTTAATTTTATAACAAAGTTAATCATCGTTAGAATAAGATCTATGCAGCGAGCCATCAACGACCGCGATTCGTTGAGTCGTTCTCGAGTTATGAGTTTGGTAGGCCTCAGATGGACTACAGATGGATAAAATGCGGACAACAGCGCATTTTCTTCATAAATGAAGTTGAAAATACGCTAAAAAGCACTGTACACAACACAAAGTTAAAGACAGAAAAGGTACCAGTACGTATATAAGAACGAAAGGATCGAGGTTAAATAAATAATTAAGAACGTAACGTTCATAAGGGAACTTTGGACAAGTGAGACAGAACTATGGAGAGCCACTAGTACTGATAAAGTATTGCAGCAGAAAACGAAGTTGCAATGGCCATCGATAAATTGAAATTAGGAAAAGGCCTTGATGGGAAATGATAAAAAATTGAATTATTAGGTAAAAAAAACACCAGAATACTTTAACATAATAGTAATCGTGTCAATACATAAAAAGGGTAATAGGATAAAGTGGCAATTATAGACCGACAGCTAACGATACAATAAGGCAATTACGTTGGAGTGATATTGGAAGGATTGCAACACGAGATCAGAGCAGGAATACGCAAAGGAAAGACATGTGTATCTGCTTCATTGACTTTCAATAGAATAAAGAGAAGCGAAGTTTGGAATTGCCTCCAAAAGAGAAAAGGGCACGGTACAAATTCTAAAAGCCCTGTATGAAAGGAATAAAGAAGAGTTCTAGACAAACTTATGAAAAAACAAGGACACATACTAATAACTGCACTGTATTTTCAGTATCTGATGAGATTATAAACAAAAGCAAACAGAAAAGTATGAAGATTCAGTTAGGTAAATGTAAGGCGAGAATAATCAACGCACCAAAGAATAAAAGTATACCGAGAGATGTTGCGATCTTTGGTAGTTTATGGAGGTGAAGCTTTGTCGTCGACAGCTACTGAAATATTTTTATGGATTAAGAATGGAACGGTCATATAAAGATTCAAAATATATTCAAGATCAGCGGAACTGTGTGGGTACCACAAACAATGCGGCCCCTGCGAGTTATACAGTGCGTATGCAGGCGTGTAACGCTGCCACAAGCTTGTGACCGATATTCAGAGCAACGTTATCAGGGGCGGGAGACAGGAGCCGAAGTCAACCCTTCTTAAAATCCATTAGCCTTCAATAATAATGTCCGAAGTCGCACAAAGAGGCCGATTCAAACGGTCTAAGAGCCGTAGCGGGACTTATTATCGCTATATGCTATGCAACAATTAGCTGAAAGGCTAAGTATATTACTTGCTACTTACCTACGGGGCTCCGCGTTATAGTCCCCAGAACTCAATTTAGGCATTTGTTACAGGTACAGTCCGCGCTGTCTAAACTTTAATTCAACGCTCTGCAAAACGTATCGCTTTCAACTTTAACATAATGCGAACACCTCCTCAGACAATGATGAACCCTTCAAATCTCCGCCGAACGATAAGGTGGAGGAAAAGCGGTTGTATGCAGATTAGACGGATAAATTGCTTTGTCCGTTGCTCACGGTACCTACGGATAAATTGTTTGCGACGATAACGTCAACAAATGTTCGCTAATTATGACGTGGCATTATCTAATAGAAGGGAAAACGATCCATTGTTACGTGCCTACACACAGGAGGCCTTCGAGGAATCTTTTGACGCCATTGAGCCTACCAGAGTCGCCAGATTTGACAGTTGCAAACTTTTATATCTCTTGTCTATGTCTATGTTAGATAAAGTGCATTACGCCAACTCCTTATTTCATCAATCTCTTGTTTCCTACTTTTGGTGACCCTCAGGGATCCAACTTAGATCCACTACTATTTCTTTTTGCCTACATCACTCATGAATGCTGAATATGCTCGCAGGTTAGCTTAAGGGTGTGTTAGAAGCATCGACTTTTGGATCTTGATTGAGAAAAGGGAAGGTAAGCATAGATTGTAGTCTGTAATACCTTTTGATGTTTGCTTAATGTTCTGCAGTTCTTTTTTAGATAGTGTTTGGACCCTATGCCCACTAGTCAACACGAGGAATGCTGTTAGCTTAAGAGTAAGATTTTTCAAAGACATATTATCAAAACTCATGCTTCGGATGTACTTTAACACTATGGTTGAGCTTTCCAGACAGGAACAACTACAGTACCTTCTGCCTCATCAGCTATTAACCTTTGCAGCACGCGCAAGATAACTTAAAATGGAGGAAATACATAAAAATCCTTCCAATTCAATGTAAAAGCATATAATTCTGGATCACTCAACCAAGAAACAAACTTTTGGCATTTGGTAGCAAATACATCTATATCAGGTTTTCCAAACCTAGCTATAATTCCACAAAACTGATTTGCATCAAGTTCCCACTCGGTTCTACTTCCAACTTACGAGATTCTTGATCTGCTCCCAGGTTATCCCTAGACCTAATAAAATAAAAGAGGCCTTCTTTCACACCACTGCTCAATCTTACGAGAAAGATCATTTAAAAGAGGGTGTTGTACACTTCCCATACGATTGATGTACGTAGCAGTAGAATCTTAATATCTGAAAGATGCTTATGAAAACATTTCAGACCAAAAAATGCTGCTAAAATCCAAATAATTAATGTGACAACCCAATTCGTCTTGTTTCCAAAACCTCTGTGACCTTTCCCTTGCACTTCCCTGAAGCAGAAGTGTCTGAAAAAACTTAGTTTCAAAATCTAAAGTATTTATAGAGTTTCAAACAGTTTTGTGTATAGCCATCCATAACGTATACCCAGAAAATGGACAGGAAATGTCACACTAATCTAGCTATCTTTCCCCTCTTTTTAGATCGTCATAGCTGAAAAATAATACTGAAAACACAAGTATTCAAGGTTCCGAGAGGGCAACAACTGATTTTTTTCAAACCTAACTTCTCTAAAAGTTTTACTGTCTCTTTTACATTATTCTGACCATTCCTGAAAAGTTTCCCAATAAAAGAAAATCATCTAGATAGACTACTGAAACCAGTCCCCTACTTCTACGGTATGCCATAACTGCCTTCAATAAGGGTGCCCATTAAAGGCCAAACGGAACACAAATTTGAAAGAAAGTCAGAAATATACGACGTTGTCTGGCAATAGGCGAAATAAAATATGCTTCCTTAAGGTCTAAGGATGCCATGAAACAATCTTGTGTAATTAGATTAGATATTGTTTTGTGGTCCTCATTTAAAATGGTGTGCCCTAACAAACTTGTTAAGACGCTTCAAATTTAAAATCAGTCTTTGAGACCCATCCGGTTTAGATTGATTGATTGATATACCGCCAGGCCTGCCGACTACGCTGGGTTGGAGGGGTACATGCTGATTGCTAGTAGTGCGACTGCCTAGCGCATGTTAAGAGAATATAAGGACTGAATGGGAAGGTTATATAGGTAACATTTATTTTCTTTGAATGCTTTCTTGGTGCTGTTGACGCCATTGGTCCATTCAGAGTCGCTTGATTAATTTCTTGTAGCTTGTAATTTCTGTTCTAGCCATTATTTTTCATTTTTTCCCCTGGTTTCTGAATTATTCTCTCTAGAGTTGTTTTTTGTATAAAGCACGGTCTTCCTCTTTTTCGTTGGTCTCCGCTTAGGTCTCAAATCTTCTGGTTTGCCTCTTTCCTTTAGATGTGTCCCTAGTATTTGATGTGTTTGATGTCGGTTTGGCTCGGCCGCATTGTTCTTCTTGTTGGAGGTCGTTTAGGAGTGCTGAGATTCTGTCAGCATTTTCCATTGAGGTTTACGTTGTTCGTAGTTCTTAAACAGTTTTTCCCAAGCTACGTCTGAGCTTCGAGGGTAGTCTCCGTCTTCCAGGATTTTATATACCACTATGGTGCAATTTCTTGTATACACTTATTTCCATGGCTTCCTGGTCTCTAGACAAAATTATCGCACTATCGCAGTGGTTCCTTTTACTCCATCTTTCTGGTGTTGCCTCTAAGATTTGTTCTCTCCAACTAAAGTCTTTTTGTTTCAAATCGTTTATGAGCGCTGGGATTCTTCTGAGTTGTATTTTGATCGTAGACCTTGTACAGTTTCTTCCAAGCTGCTGCCTAACTTCCACATGTTTTGTCTGGTGTGATTTTTCTTGCCTGGTTTATGTGTTATTGCTGGACAATTTTCCCCCATATATCTGTTTCATAAGCCAATGTGCTGCGTAGACTGTTTCTGTACCACAATTTTGTAACTTCTTGTATATACTTGGCTAGATACACGGAACTACTTCACTGTAAGGACGACAACAATAACAACCACAACACGAGCACAAGGATGCAACACTAAAACACATTATTAACGAAATGTTTACGTGTGAACTGTGATTTTCTCATTTATTGTGTCTGCTATAGCGGCCATTATTTCTTCTCCTCCACAGAATCATTCTCTTTCTAGGTCATTTAGGAGTAACAAGATTCCTTCTCGTTGTCCTGCTTCTTGATATTTTGACTGTAGTTCCTTTACAATTTCTTCTAAGCTGATTCGAATCTTTGGATGTTGTGTCTGATATAACTTACAGTTGTTGCTCTTAGCTCTCTTGTATGTTTACGATGTACTTATTGTGTTATGTTTTCTCCAAGTATTTGAGTGGGATGGCACTGAAGAGACAATTTCCGTCACCTGGAATTATCTGTGCAGCTTTGTTTTTACTACTTCCATCATTTTAAATTCTTACTTTAGCAGTAATTATTCTATGTATTAGTATTATTACTATCACATCTGAAAAAACGCCTATAAATAGGCGAAATTCACATATATATGTTATATTATAAATTTGTAATAATATGTATTTATGAAAAGGCTAATAATACATTCATTCTTTGAGACCCATCCGGTTTAGGTGTTAAAAAATATTATTAGATAAGAACTGATAACTAAACTTTCGACCATACCTAAAGCAGGGACACACGTTAGCTGAACAAAAGGTGTAATCATTAGCTAGTCATTTTCAAAGTGTGGAGTCTTTTGTTTTATGGCAACAACTTCTCTTAAGGAAAAGACATTGCAGGCTTTTCCATCGTGGCAAGTGTGACCATAAATCCAAATACCCAAATAGTTTGGATATTGTATGGTGCAAGAGGTCGCGTTTGTCAGTACCCACTAGATTAACTTGATTTTTCCTTAATAACCAAAGGGGAGCCAGTATTGATTAATTATCTTTAAAATTGGCAGAGGGAGGCCAGTCGCTGTTTGTGTGTTTAAGGTTGACACAGCGTCCTGTGCTCTAAAACATTTCTAACCGAATTAGGTACTTCAAATTGATATTGAAATATCTGATAATCTAGGTACGACGAATGGGCCGCTTCGGCTTTTAACAGACAATTAACGTAGGGTAAACTTCTTACGGGCTTTTAACGAACGCGCTTATTTGCAAAACAAAGCTGACCCGTGTGGACTTGATTTGATTAATGTGTACATTCGGAGCTATTTTTAGACTTTTCGTATACTGTTAATGATAAAACAGTCCATACCAATTTCTTCAGGTGTATAATGCGTTTTGTGGATACGAGAGATATAGACCACGCACACTGAAAAAATGTACTTAATAATATCAATAAACGATTATTTTTGCCAGATTATTTATTGAAACCATAACAATAATTGAATGAAAGAATAGTTTTCGGTTGACTAATTACTAAATACGAATGTAATGATTTGCCGCTTATAAAACGAATAATTTGTTAAGTATTGTTCCACACAAAGTTTGCACAATTTTTGTTTAAATTTATCTGTGCCTTATGATAATAATTTTTTGTAGTTTTAAGCAATATATTTAAGAAATTTATATACATAGTACACTGATGTCTTAGTTCTAAGGTATTTGAAAAAACAAGTAAACGGAAAAGATATTAATAGCAAAATATGATTGTATATATTATTTATTTGCAAGTTAACGTTGACTTTGGAATCCTTTTTAAGAAAGACGTCTATCTTCTGCAAATTCAAAACATATATGGAACAATGAATAGAATTTCTGAAGGTATATAGGCAACCACATTAAGGATGGAATACATTAAATCTTTAGTAGGGTATTTCAGAAAGTACGTATTATTTTCTTTATGACATTAGTTGCAGTACTATTATCATAATATAAAATGGAACTGAAATTGGTATGAAAAGGTATTTAAGATATATGCTAAGCTTTAGAAAACCACTAAGAAAAATACAAAGTATTTTTTAGAAAACATCATTTAGCTCATCGTCAGGAATACATATAAAAAAGTACAGATCCAGTTTCAATTTTATTAATGAAATAATAATATTTTCATCTACTTTTATTATATTGCATGCATGTAGAAAAGGAAAGACAATGACTAGAAAATGGCTAGAAACTTTCAAAACTACAAAAGCACAATTTTGTCAAAAAAAGGAAATGACAACTAGGTTTTCATTTACTACTGATTTAATAAAACGTTTTGGCAACCACCAATACAGTACGTAAGTACATACTTATAGGCCCAGTATTGTAAACTTATTTCATTACATTATCTGTATCGGTGATATAGGTGTAAAGTGTTTTCTTACTAGTACGAAATGTAGTTGCTGTATATGTTCCCGTCCTTTTTCAATTATTTTTGTAGCTGCTTCTTGTTGGTTATCTAACTGGAGATACGCTTTTTTCTCAAGTCCTCGTATACTGCCACATAACATACGTTTCACCCTTGCTTTAAGAATAGGAAATGGACTATTTTTGGAGAGTCGTGGTAAGGGATGAAGTGGTGGGGGTTTATACAAATATTCGGGATAGTGTAGAAAATGCCTATATTATGCAGAATTGCTCTCTTGCTAATCATACCGATTTTATCTCCGGAAATTACTACAGCCCTTAGTTAACTGCTTTTTTTAAAGAATTTATAGATAGTATTATGAGGCACTTGCTGTTGCTATACCTAACACTTCCTGTATAAGGAAGAGGAGCAATAAATGTGGCTGAAAAATCTTGTTCGCTCAAAGCATGTTACCATCTAAAAAATGTGTGACTGTCTGCAATTAAAAAGCTTTAAAACTGGTTCAACCCTATCTAACAATTTTGAATCAAATTTGATTGTCTGGTAACTTTCAATTAAAACAAAATCTCCGCCACTTAGATATCTGGATACTTTATTAATACACTCATTTTTGTCTAAAATGACATAACAGTTCCTTTTATCAGCTTTAGAAATTAATAAGATATCTCTAACTCTCTAGTAGTAGTAGATGTAGCTTGAATAGAAACGAGGTTGCAAATTTGGCTCAGTTGTAATTCTTTTGGGCAGCTTTATTTAAAACTCAAAATTATACTAGACGGATCAGTTCACATCCTTTCAGTAGTTTTTAGGTTTATCGCGAACAGACAGGACTTTGTTTTATAATATTTAGTGATAAGTGCAAATCAAGTGCCATTTCAAAACACGTCACCCTTTAAACGAGTAAAATTTTGAAAAATTGGTCATTTTAAAATCAAATGAAATAAATTGCTAAATATGTTGTCTTTTATTCCTCTATAGTAATGCTTACTACAAAAATTTGGTTACATTGATTTTAATTAATTTTACTTAAGAAAAAAGCAAATAAGTGAATAAAAATGAAACGAAATTAAAAAAAAATGTCTAGCAAAATAGAAAAACCTGTTCGGTTAAATTTTCAATTCTAATTTGATAATGGACAGTGCCGTGCCGGATTGTCCACGGGGTCGATGATTTTAGAAATTCCGCGTCGCTGTGAAAGGGATGGAATTCGCGAGACATATTCGTCAACAAACGGAGCGGGACAATTTCCATAACGGGTAGCGTTTAAATGCGGAGCGTACACGTCGCGGAAATTTACGTAAACGTTTTGGAGGCYCCAAAAAAGCGACCGGTTGTAATACCATTAAATTGAATTCGGAAGAATTACTGGTAGTCGTAGAGTGGTGTGTGTGTTCTAAGTGCACTCGGGGGAAGCAGCGGCAATCGTGTCTTAAAGGCTGTAATATTCGAAAACTACAAATCATAGCAATCCCACWAAATCTACTGAGCGCCGCGGTTTCTCCTTACTAAATGTTTGAAATATCGTTATGGGTTATGAGATACACGGTTCGAAATGCCGTTCGACACGAGGAATAAATATGCCACCGGTGAATTTTCAAGACGTGAAAGCCTTTACGGGGGCAGATATAAAAGGATATTCCTCAGGAACAATATAAAAGAAATTCCATCTGTGAAGTTTATAATTAATAAGCTTTTTATACAAAGAGGCGCTTGCCCGGGGATTGGCAGGAGTTTTTAAGTGTTCTGTGAAAGATGAAATGGGTAATTATTTTATTATTAAAAAGGTATCGGGGTTTCAGGGCTTCCCTCAAGGTATGAATATATTTTTCTCCCGCAGGAAATCGGATTGTATATTATGTGAATTAGAAATGGTAAATGACTCGGTGCAGTGAACTGAAATCTTAGCAATTAGTTCCTTCAAAGAATCTCCGTTTACGCTTTATGCTTGCGGCGGCGCAGATTTTTACGATTCCTCAGGCAAATCATTAGTAAGGTTTATCGGTGATTATTTGCCATCCTTTGATGTTCTAAAGGAGGCATTATAAATCGGCCGCGTAGTTCGATACCGCCGGATCGTCTCCTAGCGGGATCTTAGTTTTCTGCTCTTTTTAAGCCCCTCGCAGTCACCTACCCACGCTCTTAATTACCCTCCCCCACCGGCTAAACTGAAAATGCTAAATTTCCTCGGCGGTAGCTTACAATTCGCACTTGCCTATACACAGGGTGAGTCTGTTTCGATGATCAGTTTAGGGAAACTATCGGAACTAGAAAGAAGATTAATTCTTGTAAAATAACAATACATTTATTCAGGTCAAAAATATAAAATGAAACTAAAAATCTAAACAAGCAATTTTGACTAAAAATGGAAAAACACTTCCAAACCAGCAACGTAAAAATTAGCGTTCAAATAAAAAATTTAGAATGAGGAAACTGAAATTGCAAAAATCATTCAGTATTGTCCAATGTTGGTCATTTAAAATTTTGTATATCTCTAAAACTTCTAAATAGTTAAATTTTCATGATTTATTACTAAAATGTAAACGTTTTAAATTATCCAATTAATAAAATATTGTGATCTAACGTGTCATATGCTTTTGATAAATCTAAAAACATACCCGAGACATACATTACTGGCATCAATAGGGAATATACTTTCTGTAGAAACTCAAAAATTGCAGTTTCAACAGACCTATTCCTCATATACCCATGTTGAGAGAAGCTAAGCAAACCAAGATCTGAAAAGAATCTAGTGATCCTTTTACACATTGCTATATCAATAATTTTTGAGGGTGTTGGCAACAGACTAATTGGGCGGTAGTTTTCAAATTTTGCTGGGTCATCTTTTTTGTGTAGAGGCTTTACTATCGCTGGGGGACATATTCAAAGAAGAGAAAAAGACCACATACTACAAAAAGCGTGGAAAATCAACAGTAACATGCTCAAAGTATGACGACCGTGCTACAGGTGGAGAACAACGGTGGAAGGAATTATAGCAAAATCAAACGTAACTGAGGAACAGGGGTCAGAAAGACAAGAAAACAATAAACAAGCAAGTATGCTGTATACAATCTCAGACAGCAGCTACCATCCGCTAGTTGGATATCCTGAAAACCGCCCCATTCCTGTCCCCAAACTCCTGTAACATACGCTACATGGGCCCACTAGCAACAAGCGTGTGACCCCTCTAACCCAACATAGACGTAGCCGGCCCGGCGGTATATCCGGGAGCGACAGAAATGCCTACCGTACGCTGGTTCAATCAGTCAATCAATTTAATCAAATTAGTGTTTTTACATAAATTCATTTTTTAATGCCAACTGCAGTTGGTTTTGAAGTCGTAGTCAGTGATTTTTTTAGCTATCTGATGACATAAAGCATGGTGTAATCATTTTGAAAAATACAAGACTTATGGTCAATTTTCTATATTGTAGCTATGGACTATATCGTTTTGTGTTTTATAAAAACGCACATTTTAAAGGAAGGATTAACGTAATAGAATATGCAAGAAAACAAAAACAAAAGTCAAATATTAATTGCTTCAGATGTTCACACAATTCATAATTATTTTATAAGCATACATTGCTAATAGAAAGCTTGTTAGTCATACCAAAAGCCCATATAAAACGGTCGCTTTTAGGTTCGTAACAGTTTCGTAGTTCGTTATGTATGTAAAAAAATGTCTGGTTAAGAAGAGAATATTAAATAAAAACGGTAAGTAAAAATAAACAATAATTTATTACACAGCATTAGGTAAACACAAAGACGATGTATGTAAGCAATTGTAATGTAATAAATGGAGAAAGAGAAAAGGTAAATCCAAGATAACGATAGAAAGAGAACCACTTCTTTTTTAAAAACAGCACTACTGAATTGTCCAGATAAGTTTGAATATAGTCTTATTAGCATGTTGGTGACTGACATTTTCATGTCATGTATATTGGCTTCTAAAATACCTTAGGTTTAGTTAATTTTTTTCTTTCAAATAAACATTCGTTTATCCAGGGGCGGCCCCACCGCCTGGCAAACCGGGGCCTGGCCCCGGGGCGGCAAAATCAAAGGGGCGGTTGTTAGGTGAGAAAAAAAATTATAAACATTATAGTATCAAAAAATCAACTTATTCGTTAAGTATTTGATAATACCCTTATCTAGTTTTCTACATTAGTATATAAAAAATCATACAAAATAATTTTAGGAATAAAAAATTCAATAGAAAATTAATTAATAAAAAAATATAATACCTAATTAAGAAAAAAGGTAAAATAACAAAATACACACAAAAAGAGCAATGTGCACCCATATTTTCCATATTTTCTTTTACTTGCATTTGCTGTCAGATGACTGACAAAGGATTTGGATTGCATCAAATTCGATCCCGGAGACGACGCCTCGGGTATAGCAGCTCATACGGCGTCGTCATAAGGGGTGCATCGATTTCCCTCACGTCCCGGAAATATTAGATGTTAATGGTTGCAAAGTAAGGGGCAAGAGAGGTTCCTTTATACGCCATGTCTAACTATCGTATTAAGGAAATTCACGTGATGGCAGCAATTAAATAATCCCTTCAAAGCATGAACCGAATGAATACCTAGGGGAATAGCTAGTTTGGCGGCGTTATCTTGGCTGTCTGCGGGAGCGGTCCGCCAGACTGCCGAAAAACAATAAATAATGCGCGCGTTGTACAAGGAGAATGCAAATTTTTTTCCAGATTATCTGGATCCGCACAAATAAACTGCTCGTATATATTCCGTATCGGGAACCGATTCCCGCATACTGCATCGAACGTCGACAGATGATTTTCTGATTTATAGTGTTATGAAGACGTAGCTCTTTAGGAATACGGGTTAGTTTAACCTAAATTCAACGTTGTCGGCGATACAGGCATCATTTTTACGGTCTTTGGGAAGAGGCTTACTATTTGTAGCTTCTACTGCTCGACTAAGGAGAAGAACTATCGTTATTATTGTAAGGTGATTGATTAGAAGTTTTTTAGTTCACACAACTCCCCAAAATCCATTCTCGGTTCAGTTTTCTCCCAAGCCAATTATAAAAGCCATTATAAAACTGTATATGTTTTTGTAGATGTTCACCGATTAACCTTCTAATGACATATTAACAATTTATTTCTGTTGGTGTTGGTATTTAGAATGCAGCTTTATACAGCATGATGTAAAAGTTTGGTAGATTGATTAATTGAACTAGTGTACGGTAGGTATTTCTGCCTTCCCCTGATATACCACTATGGTGGGTTGGAAGTGTGACACGCTTGTTGCTAGTGGACTTCAACGTAGCGCATATTATGGGAAGTTGCACGGTGCACCAGCAAATGCTTTCCTTAGATATTTCTGTGTTTGATGTTGGCTTAGCTCGACCGCATTATTCTTCTTCCTGATACGAGCCGCTGTCTGGAGTTGTCTAAAGATTTAGGACCTCTTTATATATTATCTTCTGTGTCTTGCTTAGTTGATGGTACCGACACTTCTTTGGATGATTTCATATGTGTTTATTCTGTTCGCTTTCTTATTCCATTGTATCCTCTTTATGGCTATACCGCTCCTTCAATACTTGAATACGTCCAGTTTGAATGTTGTGTCTCCCTAATCCCTACGGACTACTATTTCTTTATGTAGAATTTCCGTTGTTCCCGCTATTATTCCTTGTCCACCCATTCTGTTCGAGGTCGTTTGTGAGTGCCGGAATTCCGTTGCCTTTTTCATTGAACTGTATTTTTGGCCGCAGTCTGGAACAGTTTCTTCTGAACTACTTCCGAACTTCCATACGTTTTAGTGACTTACAGTCTTTTGTACGAAATGGACCTAACGCAATTTTGATGATGATATAATAATAATAATACTTTCAAACAGACAACCTTTAAAACAATTTTTAACAACTCCTGCATATGTGCCGGCCAAAGATTGATTTTATTATTTTTAATAAAAAAAGGGAGGCTTGGGAAGAATTTGGGACGAAAATGAAGGAAATGAAATAATGAACAGATAGAAAGAATATTTCGAGGAGCTACTAAACCCAGAAAGTGAAACAAATTATACAGAAAGTAAGAATTTAGGATGGCAATGCCATCTGTCAGCCATTACACTGACATGATGACAAAGCCACCTAGCTGCCTTAACGGGAACTACTTCCTAAAGGAAGTGACCTGTAGCCTGACAAATTGGCATGCAACTGCATACTTCAATTTGACAGCAGGCCCCTACGGCACTTTTTGCTGACGGGCAAGAACCAACATACATTAAAATGCATGTCTATGCTGTGCTGTCTACACCTCAACCAACTGCAGATAGTACTATTTCGCTGTCATTACAGCTCATCAGTGCAGTTTAGGTCTAGTGTAGACAACACGGCATAGAACTGGTTTTGCTTATATACCAAAGCAATAGTATGATGAAAGTAAGAATTTAGGATGGCAATGCCATCTGTCAGCATTACACTGACATGATGACAAAGCCACCTAGCTGCCTTAACGGGAACTACTTCCTGAAGGAAGTGACCTGTAGCCTGACAAATTGGCATGCAACTGCATACTTCAATTTGACGGCAGGCCCCCACGGCACTTTTTGCTAGCGAGCAAGAACCAACATACATTAAAATGCATGTCTATGCTGTACTGTCTACACCTCAACCAACTGCAGATAGTACTATTTCGCTGTCATTACAGCTCATCAGTGCAGTTTAGGTCTAGTGTAGACAGCACGGCATAGAACTGGTTTTGCTTATATACCAAAGCAATGGTATGATGAAAGTAAGAATTTAGGATGGCAATGCCATCTATCAGTATTACACTGATATGATGACAAAGCCACCTAGCTGCCTTAACGGGAACTACTTCCTAAACGTTATAAAAGAGGGAGAAGTAAACATAATCATATATAATATAAAAAGAGGAAAGGCGGCGGTTCACGACCAAGTTTCACTAGAAATGTTAAAAAGCATGGGACCAGAAGAAGTGTGTAAATAAATAAATTTTTATCTAGAAATTTGCTCGGATCGTGAATATGTTTTCCAATGAGAGTTGTTTTGATCACCTTCCAATGGGAAGAACGCTCGAGCCAGTGCAGATTTCGTGTTTCGTCTACGCCACTGGTCCATTGTATGGTAAGATTAGCGCAGATGGCATATCTATTATATTGGAATCGATGTTTCGCAGATCACTTATATGGCTTCTTCAAGTAAGATTCTAGTGTTCGATTTTAAATAATTTGAGATTTGACTGGTTACTTTGTGAAAAGAAGATAAGCGACAGCAGGAAGTAAATAGTATGGTAGGTGGCGGCATGAGTTGAGTGATGTCGCCTTAATGTACTCTGGAGAAAGCAACCGGAATGCCGGTCTGGTTTCTGGGGGCTTAGGGATGCTCTTAAGGGTAGCCAAGCGGTGATTTTATCTGGGCGATGTTTTTTCAAATTAATTTATTTCGCGGCAGCGAGATTTGGTTTCAGTCGGGGAGATTAAAATGTCGTTTCCATTGTGGCGGCTTTGGGGGTTGCCTGATATTCGGCGGTAAATAACCCAAAAAGAAACTGCGATGATAGAGTCTACTTAAGGGGCGATTGTTATGCAAAACGGGCGACGTCCCGAAATCACCACCTGTTCGGGGGCCGGCGTTTGCCGTTCATCCTCATCAAGTAACTTCTTTTCGACGGAGCGACAGACTAAAGCCAATCTTTTGTATTTGTTCTATTTTCGAGTGGAGGGCCGGTATTACCGGCTTCGTGGCCTGGAAAGAATAGCCATCTAAAAGGTTTTAATGCCGTATTTAGAATAATTGCTGCCATATTTAAGCCCCCAAGTCTCGAAATAAAGACGTCAGCCTTCGCGTTGCTGCAGTCTCGCAGTGCAGTGGCGGCTCCCCGCTTGACTCTTCTGCTGATTTCCGGTTTCAGTTTTCATTTGCTGCCTCTGTCATGATTCTTGTAATGTTAGCATGTAGTGGCAGCTTATCTATACTTACAGCTGATTTTGTAATAATTTACTATAACTTGAATGGTTTCGGAAGTTCACGCGTTGTGAAACATTATCTGAATTAATTGAATAGCTTAGAAATAGCTGTTCGTTTGAATGTACTTTGCTGCACGTGTTTTTTGTTTCAATGTATATCAAATCAATCAAACAATCATCTTGTTTCCAAGGCACTTAATTAATAATTTATCGTATTTCATCACCAATTTCTCTAGATGAAGTCGTGCCTAAGACTTACTGTATAACGGGATGAGGCTGCAATTGACAAACTCCACTATTTATAGTAGAATCAGTGCATTTTAGCCACTGCTCACAGTAAGTGCAATGAATGTGCTTATCGTTGTTTAAAACTCTGAAAAATATTAGCCGTGTCATGTCTCTCTCGGCATGTTAATTGTTTTGCGTAGCTGTTCACAAATTTAATATTGCTTACTGTCACTCACACACTTTTATTTACTCTTTCAAATTTTCATTACTTCTTAATTGTTTTAAACAAGTTTATAGAACGAGTGTTGTTTTCTGACGTAGTCTAATAACACTATTATACTATAATATTTCAAGATGAATTTATTCTAAATCTTCTGATTTGGGAATGTATCGAAATGTGTTAAATCCGGAGACCTTGCTGGACTTTTAATTGGCTTTCTTTGCCCTATACAGTACATTTCTAGTGGGGAGGTGTGCCATCCTGCTGAAACCATAGGTTTTCTTGAGTAGGCTCTAAAATGGCAAAGGCAGATATGAATCCATTTTCGAGGAACTCAATTTTCTTGCATAAGACACTATTTGATGCATTTGCAAATACAGCGATATTAATTTGCAACTGTATCGTTACTAATAGCGGTTGCAGTTTACACTATTGTCGCGACTTGTCAAAGCAGCGATGACAAAAATAGGTTACTAAAACATAAATGACATGTTGTTTTCCGGGCTGGTTCCCACGTTCCTTATTTGACCTTGACGTTTCGACACTCATGCCGGTGTCTTCCTCAGAAGTAGCTCTGAAGAATTAGTCCAACTAGCGAATCGACTTTCTTCAAGTTCCAGGAGAAATACGAGCAGACAGAAGGGGGTCACCGCTTTCCCCGCTGATAGCTAACATTTACTCGAAAGCCTTCGAGACAACTGCATTGGCATCGGTACGCCTTAAACCTAAGTATTGGTTTAGATACGTGGATGACACTTTCACCGTCTGGCTGCATGGAGAACAGAACATAAAGGAATTCATGGACCATCTAAATAGCATCCACAGTGGCATACAATTCACGATGGAGGTGGACACCAATGGCGCCCTACCCTTCCTGGATGTGGATGTGACAAGGAAATAAGACGGCACGCTAGGACATCGAGTCTATAGGAAGCATGCAGATTCGTACCATTACCACAAAAACAAGGAGTTATCAACACGCTGGTACAACGAGCGAAGCTAATCAGCCAACGAGACCACCTAGAAGAGGAATTAGAACATCTACGCAGAGCACTACAGAAGAACGGATATCATAAGCCACAGATTGAGGAAGCTATCAACATGCAACCACGGRGGAAGGAACCAGAAGAGCCCATCGCTGCAGCATACCAGCTCTACGTCAATGGATGCACAAATAAGATCGAACGGTTGCTGAGAAGACATCAGATAAACACCATCTTCACTACCCCGGGAAGATAGCTAACGCCTTTCCGAAATATCGTTCGACGACTGAGGAGCTACAAACACAAGGTGTGTATAGCATCCCATGCAGCTGTCTGAAGGTTTATATCGGCCAAACCGGAAGGCACATTAGCACGAGAATCAAGGAGCACATCAGGGACATGAGAAACCGGCAATGTGACAGATCGACTGTAGCAGAACACCGAATGGAGACTGGCCACATCATCAAATTCGAAGCACAAATGCTGTGAAGTGAAGCGAGATTGTGTCCGAGACTGTACAAGGAAGCCATCGAAATCCAGAAGAATCCGCACAATTATAACCGAGACCGAGGAATCTGAAAACCGATCATGCGTAGCAACGCCCACGCATCAGTGCACAGGACGAGTATAAATACCGGAGCGGACTAGGACACTTCAGTTTCAGAGCTACTTCTGAGGAAGACACCGGTATGAGTGTCGAAACGTCAAGGTCAAATAAGCAACGTGGGAACCAGCCCAGAAAACAACATGTCATCGACAACAACCACGGAAGCCTTCAAAACCAAAATACTAAACATAAAGTTAACTTCTGAAGGTGAGAGACCGGAAAAGTTAACTTACAACATTATGCACAGGATGAGGGTTGATTTGAACCGAAAGAGTTTGCTCAATTCCGCAAACTGGATGGAATGTCTTCTCTTAGCCGTGCTTCGAGTGATACTTTTTGACTTTTATTGGCTATAACGACGTCATTAATCGTCGGTGATTTGTAGCGGGCCTTGTTTTTCGCGTTTCGCGTCAGTTGCCGCGAGTTTTTCGGTAACCGCGAGCTGGTCCGCGGGGGTGACCGCCTGCGGCACTGGGGCGCGGAGCAGCAATCGTAATACGGGATTAGGCGTAATGAGGAAGCGAAGCAACAGGAAGGAAGAACCCGGACAGAAGTAAGAGGATAAAGGACACGATAAATATTTATTATTTGTATAATTGTGGCGAGATGAAGTTGATGGATAGTGGCGCGTCTCGGCCTCGGCGCGATCTGCATCCGATAATCCGCTTGCGGCGTACGTTTTAACCGCGTCTAAGACGTCGGGCGACACGTGCGGGGGTTAAGATCGAAACAAGGTATGATCATGCTAATGCTTTTGCCGTGCTCCACCACCACAAGGGAGCACAGAATTAATACGGCTCAGCACCGTATTATAGCTAATATGCGAAAACACATTTGGCTAATTCCACAAAGACATGTTGCTGTCGAACGCGACGCCGCCCCAGACCGTACATCTCGGGGATCACGGCGCCGAGAGCTGGTCAATTACGTAATCATTTGACGGTAAGCCCCCGCCGCAGCGAGGCGCGCTCAAAAATTCACTAATTTCGTCTTGCTAGCTAGCACCATCCCTGTCATGCTGTTATTGAACGGTAGTGAAGTATACTTGCTGCCGATATATCTGGCCTATCGTAAAACTAAAGGCAAGGACCCGAATTTCTCTTAACAATACGGGGATTAGAGTGGTTGTAAATATTCTTTGAGTAAACATCGTCTGTGGCATGGTCCGGACTGAAATAATTCTTCGATCCGTCTTGCAAATCTTTTAAATGAACTAGGCAAAAAAGTGATGGGTAATGTTGTAGATAATAACATAACAGATAACCAGCCAAACGATAAGAAGTCATACCGTTCGTTTCGAATCGAAACAATGTCCCAGAAGGGATATCGTAGTATTCTTGCTTATTCGTTTAAAAAAAACGTGAAAATGGCATTTAAAAAATAATATTAGCAACTTTTTTTAAAACAATATTAGTTTAATCACTAATCAGCTTTTATTATCATCGCTGTCACTGTCACTATCGTTACCATTAATTTCTATAATTCATTCACAAAATTTTGTCAGTAAATGTCTTCAATTTTTTAAGATGTCTTATAAAATTCAACCAATTTTATACGCTGATGCGGTTAACTCCATTCTTGATTAATTCAGTAGCCTCAGTATCAAATTTAAGTACGTTATTATTGAATTTCTTCTTTGGTTTGAAGGCTTCCGTGGTTGTTGTCGATGACATGTTGTTTTCCGGGCTGGGTCCCACGTTGGTTATTAGACCTTGGCGTTTCGACACTAATGTCGGTGTCTTCCTCAGAAGTTTCAGAGCTACTTCTGAGGAAGACACCGACATGAGTGTTGGAACGTCAAGGTCAAATAAGCAACGTGGGAACCAGCCCGGAAAACAACATGTCGAATTTCTTCTTTGTTTGCGTTGGCATTTGTGGCCTTTTTATGTTGTTGGCAGTGGAACATTATCCATCATGATAACGCTATGTTGGGCAGATTTGGCGATAAAGTTTCTTTAAACCACTCTTCAAAAACTTGACCAATCATTTCATCGTGGCAATCAACCCTGGCATCTTTAATATTTTTCGCCGCTAGAAACAAGACATGATCCACGAGTCCATTTATTAATCCTGCATGTAAAATACTAATCCTCTTGCCCTTACTTGGAAAAGTGTTTAATTTGCACTTTGCAATTTTATCACTCCATCCTTTTTTGGCTGTATCGTGGCTGTAAAACCAGTCTGGTCCAAATAAAAAAAAACCGCTGCAAATTGAATCAATACTTCCACATCAAAATGACATTTACGCTTTTATTTTTTAACACTATACGATCAGTAATCAGGTTTTGAGCATTTTTTCTCTCTACAAATTTTATTTCTAAGACAAACGGTTCTCGTGATATTAGCAAGAAAACATAAATTTTTAAAATCTGGTTTTTCTAAATAACTCGAAAAATATTAGCTTAACAAAAAAATTGCAAGAGTGCTCTTCGATCAGAAATTTGATTTTCTATAAAATATCAAAATTTAAAAAAAATCGTATCGGCATATTCCAAAATACGTTTTTTGGAAATACATTTTTAAGACACTTTTTGTGTGAAATTTTATTTCCTATCTGATGGTATATTTTGTAAACAGTTTGCTGCACCAAAAATTTATAAGGACGAATAATACTCGCAGTTATACTACTAATCATATACTAAAACGAAAAAAAAAATTTGCAAAAAGGGTAGTTACCCCTCAATTTCACCTCCTTTCCGATACCCTACTTAACCCAAAAACAATAAATCGCTTTGGGTAGTAGAGATTCATACGTATGCCAAATTTCAAGTTCATATATTAAGTCTTTCGATAGTGATCACGTCCACAAACAAAACCACAGGCATACAGACACACAGACAGGAAATTTTTTTGCTCAAATTTTGTTTTTTACGTTTTCGGCCATTTTAAAGCGATTGAGCAAATACAAATTTTTGAAAATTTTTTTCGCGATACAATACTTACCATCCGTTGGACATGGATGTAACTGAACGATTTTCTTCTCGAAGCCGCAAAATTTCCTCCAAATGTTTGCGGCGCCAATTTGTAATTCTTTCACTTTCCATCAAAACATTTTGTTTTTTAATCTTTGTAAAATGAAAACCCATTTCCTTGATGAATCTTCTTAAGTTTTGTCGGGAGCATTCCACCATTTCATTTTCGATTAATTTTTGGTGCACCATTTCCATTGTGGGAGTTATTTTGCTTTCAAAAAAATCATATATGGTTTTTCTTATTAGATGTGCATGAGACTCGTTTGATCGGTGAAATTTGCCCTTATCTTTGCGAATTCTTCTTTGTTCGATACCACCTGTTGCCATGCGGAAAACAGTAGTATAAAAATGGCAGCGCCTTTATCTTCTTTCTTCAAATTTTGGAAAACTCGCAAAATATTTTTTTTCATCGACTGTACAAAATTTATGCACGGTCTTCGACGAAATCGGTACTTGAAGAACGACGGCAGCATCATTTTCTTCAGCGGGAAAGGAGCCTGGAGTTCATCAATTTGGATAAAGTTGAAACTTTCCCAAGGTCTCCACATATTGTAAGACACACTCCTAAACTAATACTTACTATTATTCTCAAACGAAACAAAGTGATATTTCTTTCTTACCTCTGCTATATTATGTATGTACAACACAAAATTTATATTTTGGCTTGAAACACTGAATGAAAGAAACGTAGCTCTAGAGGACAAAGCCAGAAACGTCTCTAAACATTTAAATTTTCCTGGAATAGTCTTTAGTCACTGGTTTCACCCTTGCTTACCACTAATAAGCAAATGATTTCGTACCTGATTTTGAGTCAAAGTAAACATATTTAAACTGTCACCAATACACATATCAAAAAGCAAAACAAAGCAAGAAAAAAACGGAAGCAAAATCTAATGCACCAAAAATGAAGCATTAAGTTATGGGCCTAGCTAGAGAAGATCTTCTTGATAGCCCTCCTAAAAATATTTGTCAAGGTTTAAATATATTAATTTATATGTACTTTTTATATTTTGGGGCTATTCGACCTCTTTTATTCAATTAAGAACACTCTTTTATCCAAAGTCAAGCTTTCGATCTTTAATTTAGATCTTCATCCGGACAACTACAATATAATACAGCATCCGGTAAATATATAAATTTTTTGTCAGATCATTCTACTAAAATTAAATTAAATTTTATCAAATAGATGAAAAAAAGAATTCAAATAATATCACATCCAAATTTTTTAAACAAAAATTTAAAGAAATTACAAAAATTATTATTAGAAAATAAATATCCCAAGGGTCTAGTTAATAAAATACTGTTTTCAACTCCAAATAACTAAATTGAAGTTACAAATATAAGACGACTTAATGAATGTGAAGATATTGAAGAAAATCTCAGAATAATAGACCAACATTCAAGAATGAATGAATTACAGAAATTTGGGTCTCTTCCTAGTATAACAGGACTTACAACAAAATTAATAAGAAGTTTTTATTCAGAAAATATTAAAATTGCAATTAAAAATGTTAAAACAGGATATAATTTATTTAGTAAACTAAAAGCAAAAACTCAAAAACTTTTTATGTCAAAATGTTGTTTATTCATTAAAATGTGAAACTTGTGATAACACATATGTAGGGCAAACATCCCAATGGTTGAAAAACAGAATATCTCTACACAAGAGTGATGTTAATAATAAAAGAGACAGGTGTGCTCTAACAGCACATATTATAAATAACGACCATTCTATCTGCTGGGACAATGTAAATATTTTGGAAATTGAGCAAAATTATAATAACAGGTTATTTTTGGAAATGTATCATATAAATAAAATTAAAAATCCTATAAATAAAAAAATCGGACACTAAAAAAAATTTAAGTAGTATACTTGTACTTGTTATCACAGATTTTGCATAAATAGAAAATATCTTTTAAAATTCAAAGTTGCTTATTTATTGAAATGAAATACAAAATTAAAAGCGAAATTTTTTATGACAAATGTTGTTTTAGTGACTATTTAAAATTAACAGTTGGTCATATTGTCAGAGTGGTAGTATTGGTTGGCGGATTTGAAAATTGAATTTGAATTTGATAATACGTCTTATAATATAATTTCGTATAGAATTTTCCATAATTATACAAGAATAATGTTAAAATAACTATCACTAAATAATCTCAAATTTCCTGTAAGTAACACCACTGTATTTATTATTAGTAGGTAACTTTGTCTTGTATTATATTGTAGTTGTCCTGATGAAGATCTAAATTAAAGATCAAAAGCTTGACTTTGGATAAAACAGTGTTCTTAATTGAATAAAAAAGGTCGAATAGCCCCAAAATATAAAAAGTAAATTTCACCTACGACCGCTACTATCTTGAATTATTAATTTATATGTATTAACTTTAAATTTTTATGAAATACTGTAAACTATCATCGCCAAAGCTGCCTCCACTGAGAACGTCAACTTCTATGTTATTGTTATATGTATTAGGTACGCTTTTGCATTAAATAGAACTGAAACCGTATATAGCAATGACCCATTTAAGACTGCGAGGAAAGAAGACAAATACAAATATATCTGCAGTTAAGAATAGTAAATTAACATCAAAATGAGTTATTCTCGTCATTAATTAATGTTGATTTACTGAAATCGCTAATTGTAAAAACATCAGAAAAAACTGGGGCAAAACCATCAATTGTCTGGCGAGAATAACTAATTTTCGTTATCCAGGAAAACTTTTCCGACCCTGACTAAAATTTGTTTGCATTTTATTAATGTAACTATTGTAAACGTGCAACATTTGTGTTTTTAGTTCACAGCTTAACGTTTAAACTCATTGAAGTAAAATATGCTACAAAATTTTTGTATTTACTGTGATACCTTCATTTACATTTTGATATTTGAACCAAATGACAAATGAAACAAGTATATACACAAACATAATCTAGAGAAAAAGATTTTATTATTTAGAAGAGTTCCAGAATAATTCTAAGTAAGCCTGTCTTTATTTTTCAATTCTGTACGACTCGTCGTCTAGAGGTAGTTACACCCTGCACGATACTAACGAATTTACCCACCCTGTCCGCATCCTCCAAAGCAAACTGATCCGTTTAATCACATTTGCTGGAAGATTAAACAGTTGCCGGCGCTCTTTATTTTTGCATCTCCGCTGAAGGATGCATTCAATTACCAAAGTGGCTGTCACATGATTGGATATATATACACATCGGCTTTGATGGCCAACAAGAAGCGTTTTTATTCCMTTCGAGTGGAAATTTTGTAATAGGTATGCATTTCGCATCGGCTCWATGMCCGGCTGTATAAAGTAAATATTGGTCTTTACGGCGTAGAAGTTTATTAGCAAAAWTAACTTGCCCCAACTAGTTGCACTACTGCACGGTCGACTGCGTCGTTAGGCGATTTTCCAGGCTGAATTTCCGAAATGCGCAATMAAAATCACATACTAAACGTCCAATTAAACAGCTTTACATCTGTTTACGAGACAAAAACGATCGTTTGTTTGTAATGATAGAAAACATTAGTTGTACCGACTTCCAAAAGGCATGCATTCTGTTTTTGTGTATTATTCATTTCTGTTCTGTGTGTTCTGCTCTTCTACTATAAGAGGCAAATTATTACAGATAGAGTAAATAACGATTTTGCAGTAATTTTTGAACAGTATACTATAATTCTCCTCCGAGTTGGTTATTAAATTTATCTATTCAAGATTAGATATACTTCTCTTTGTTTTGCCTCTATAGCCCTAGGTGAGTCGCGGTACTCTAGTATTTAGGTAGGTCACTCTAGGGTAATATAATAACTATAATCCTAGTACCGCGAGGATTGACAAGATAGGCGTGGTGAAGGCGTGGGTATTTATGTTAAAGGAATTTCGCTAGTAAAGTTGTGTTATGTGACACAACTAAATCTGAAGGAGCTGAATTTAAGTCATTGGAGGTGCGACTAAATTCATTTAGATTTGTAGTGGTGACAGTTTATAGAGCGCCTAATAGTAACGTTTCTCTTTTCACGGGTTGCATGAGTGAACTTATGTCAGAACTGTTGTTGAATTGCAAGAATATGCTTGTTCTTGGAGATGTCAATATAGATCATACTTTTAACAACTGTATGCGTGATGCATTTTTTGCATACAATTTTATTCAGTTAATTGATAACCCTAATCGTCTATGTAAAACATCACAAAAATAATTGATGTAATTTACTCGAATTTTCCTGACAAAGTGCTTCGTTCTTGTACATCATCTGATCACAAACTCATATTTTGCACATTAGATCTAGTTACAGCCCGTACTGTACCTAAAATAATAACGTATAGAAATTTAAAATTTTTTTCTTTGTTGATTAGGTGGGATGATATATTTTGCTTACAGCCATTGATTATTAAAATCGAGTTCTTTAATACAAATATGATATCGTGGTTTGACAGGAATGCACCCAAGATTACAAAAAAAATCTCAAAGAAGTACTTACCCTGGCTTACCGATAATGTTAAGTATATATAATGACATTGAGAGACCGGGCTCTACAAAAATTCAAACGTACACAAGCAGACGCAAATTGGGAGTCTTACCGACTTGACAGCCTCAGCTATTAGGCGTGAAAAAACGGCATATCCAACACATTATCTTAATAATAACAAAAAATTTGTGGAAAGCATTCAAATTTTTAAGTATAGAAGAAAACCTCTAAAAAACCATACCTAAAAATCTAAATGACGTAAACAAAATTTATTTATCCGTATTTAGACGCATAGTTCTAAGCTTTCAATTTTCGACTGCCTTCAATCGATGAAGTAGAAAAAATTATAATGCAGTTAAAATCTAATGCTACCGGACAAGATGACAAATGCCAAAATGCTTAAACTGAGTTGTCCAAATATCGCCAAGTATGTCACACATATTATTAATTCATGCTTGGAATTTGGTTACTTTCTCTCAAAATGAATAACAACAATCGTCACCCCGTTATCAGGAGTTGTTAGTCCTAAGGATTTTAGTGATTTAAGACCGGTTAGTATTAGCACTACACGTTCTAAAGTTTTAGAGAAAGTGCTTCACAATCGAATACTAGGTTACGTGAATACAAATAATATCTTGTCACGTACACAGTCAGGCTTCAGAAAGGGACACAGTACAACAACTTTTCTTATGCACCTTTTGGACTATTTTCTGAACGCTAGAGATAAAGGCTTAAATGTAGCTTTAATGGTTAATAAATCCAACCTTTGTCTAAATCGTCTTCAACGTTTTGTTTATCTGTTTATGGAACAGACAATAAATTTGCAAGTGCGGATGTGAAAAAAATGTTGGGGAGAGACTAGCAAAACATAGCTATGATTGGGTTCTCTTCAGATGAAGATACACTAAAAGCGATACGGGAAAATGTTATTCTACCAACAGTTGATGAACATTAGGGATCCTATCGGTATGAATGGTTTTAGGCGGGGTATGATAAAAATGATCAAAATTCTATTTGATGTACACAAGACCCAGTACTCAGGCGATTTCCGAGAACATTCGGGGATGTATTTGAGAAAAGGCGAAAAGGGATGCGTGGTGTAGAAATTTTGCTCAGCGTTTTACCCCTCGTGACCAGTACAAAAAAATAATGGAAATCTTCAAACGTTTACTCCGATTTTTAGGTTATAACCCGAATAATTTCTGAACGCCTAAGMTGACAGTGACCGCACCTCTGTAATCGATATACAAGTTGAACTTTGCGAAGTTAGGTAGTCAACGCGGTTAGTTAGGGTCAGTTCATTTACCTACGTACACAGGTGCATTGAAGACGGGAGTCCAACACAACTTACGGCATGTGAAACTTGTGGCAGTGATGATAAAGGGCTGAGATTTTTTGGTTTCGATATTTGAGAACAATTACCTATAATCAGACTACAATAATTTGGGGAGCCACTTCTTCCTGTCGCATTTTGTGATTAATAATGACAGACGATACATCATTCCAGGTGACATGCAATGACTAGACTGGTGAACTCGCACTATCGTACAGGTTTCAATGATCGGGGATTTGAGCACTGGACATTTATTAGAATTTTAAATGGATAATAACCATGCTTGCTTCATTTTTCAATTTTCATTCCACTACACTAGCTATACTCTCGCATCCATCAGGGGTCAAATCTGGGTTTCATCAGCAGYAKTGATATGGAATGGCATTGTATTCCCAGTTTCCTAAGGTTATATGGCCTTAGTAAAAGATTTTAACTCCAATAATGAGGGATTACCTACCACTTGAGGTCCCTTTAGCAGATGTCGAAACAGAGCTCGTAAATCATCCCCAAAGACGGTGAACAGAACCGGACGGAGAATAATTTTTTAATTATTCTAAATCACTATCACAGATGTTTTCGAATAATGCAATGTCACTCTACGAATCAGAATTTAAACCAATGATCAAACTGTTCMCACTTGGAGACAGATACGAGTTTTCAATGTTGATAACATGTTTTTCATAGTTTACCCACTTCTCAGCACTAATCGTCCACCACACTAGCACTTAAATTAGGAGAATTCTTGTCTTCTAATTCCTCGTTTTAGATCACTCCAAATTAGTTCAATTGGAGCGAGAACACAGTAGTAAGGAGGCAGTCTCAACACGGTGTATGTCCTTCTTTCTTCGCGATTTTATCAATCCTGTATTGATCAGGAATATTAAGATTTTACTTTTATTAAAAAAGTCTTTTTTGATGGCCTTGTTAGGTACTTCGATATGATTTCTCATCATATAATCGATAATGGCCTGTTTTCTAGTAGCCTGACACGGTTTCTTATTCAATTGTTTTGACTGATATTTTGCGTTATCCATTACTATTACGCTGTTAGGGGATAGAAATGGCAACAACTGTTTCGTAAACCAACTCTCAAACAGTGAAACATCCATGTCCTGATGATAGCAGAACAATTTTTTATATTCCTTGCTGACAAAAGAAATTCGTTTTGGGCCCATCCGTTACTTCCATCCGCGTGCAGAATAATAATTCTCTTGTTGCGGGAAGGGGGTGTATTTAAACAGCAATTCATTGTACCATCAGTAAGTTTTCACAACTTCATGCGAATCCAATCATGTTTCGTCGATATAAACTATGTTGCACCCTTCATCTCGATATTGCTTTATCTGAGTCACATATTCTTATCTCGATTTTTTTAAAAGTGGTGATTCCATAATGGCCATTATTTGTCAACCGTTTTGTAATTAAAACCAATACTTCTTAAGTATAGCCTAAATGCTTCGTCACAACTTTCAAAATCATATCCTGAATCATTTATTTTTTGCTTCAATGAGGCGTCTGTAGGCACCATATTTTCCTTATACATATCATGTATTATTTCTGTACCCAAACTTCCACTGAATTTCGTGACCTTTTTTTTGTCCACTTTTTTCTATAAGGTACTTTTGTTAAATCATTTGTAACTTTAACCGGATTAGAATATCCCATCTTGATCAAACCTTGATACACATTCATTACTATTTCTTGAGCGTATCTGGATGCAAATGACGGTAGTTCTTCGTTCTCGCTTGCCTTTCGAAGGGTCAGCTTCTTCTTCTGCATTTTCCCATGGACGAATATGTTGAAGGAAGGAATTCACTTCGAATTAGCACAAAAATATCACAAGCGCAACTCTCACGTAAGACGATCGGTTGTCAACCAAATAAATTTTGTTTCTAATTGCTCTACCTGCTATCCATTTTATTTAGAAGTGTTAAAGCGGTTCTAATGGTGGCACACTTTCGATTTCTAAATAGGATGATAATTGTCAGTACAGCACTGGAAACCTGTAAACCCATTTTGAAGGGATTGATTTTTACGCAAAAAGATCATCCATATAACCTTATTCCAATGGGAAAAGTATACATTATGTACGGGGCTAGGCCCCAGACCTGACCTGACCTGACCTGACCTGACCTGACCTTTTATCTCCCTACTCAACCCAAAGAAGTTTTGTTAATAGATGCTACAGCATCTATTGATGCATCTTGTGGTGAAATTGTTGTGCTGATCGATTATAGCAAGGCTTTTGACATGTTGGATCATAGAGTGCTTGTGGCCAAGTTGAAATATTTTGGTGTATCTGGAAATGCATTGGACTGGTTTGTTAGCTATCTTCTGGATCGGAAGCAAAAGGTCTGCATTGGTGGAGGAAGTGTGCATAGCACGTGGTGTTCCGCAAGGAAGTATTTTGGGTCCTCAGCTGTTCTCAATATACACAGCAGACCTACAGACAGTTTTTAATAGTAACGTAAACATCCATCAGTATGCCGACGATACCCAATTGTGCATTAGGTGTAGCATGGATGATGTACATGTACGTCAGCTTAATGAAGCCCTACAGAGACTTTCAGAGTGGTCAAGAAGACATTGTCTGCCTATCAACCCTAAGAAGACTGTGGCAATGTGTATTGGCAGTAAAAGTGTTGTGAAAAAAGTGAGCGAAGAAATGACTGCAAGTGTTAAGTTGGATGGATGTGCAATTCCTTTGAGTGACTATGCCCGGAATCTTGGACTGATAGTTGACAAGGAACTGCGTTTTGAGAATCACTCCACAAAAGTTATTAGTACAGGATATTTCAAATTCAAAGCTTTCTATCGATATAAAAATGGGTTACCACAAAAACTTAAATGACAACTTTGTAACAGTCTTATTTTAAGTCGGATAGATTACTGCAGCAATGTCTACTACCCGTTCTTAAATCAACAATCTAAGAGAAAAATGCAGATGTCACAAAATTCATGTTTTAAATTTTCTTATAACCTAAACTATAGAGAACATGTTACAGCACACTACATAAGGCTCGGTATACTAAACATAGATTTTAGAGTAATACTACAATACGGTTGTTTTTCGTATAGCTTACTAAAGAACAAGGCACCAGTCTACTTATTGAATCGTTTGAGTACTGAGGTATTGAACATAGTTTAAATTTACGGAATGTCCAGAACTACTCAATTCCTATAGATAAGACTACAAAGTTTGAAGCCAGTTTTGATCTGATGACTCCAAAAATTTTGAGCAATTACAGTCCTTTGTTTGTCAGTGCTACTTCGCCACAACATTTTAGAGCTAAACTCTTGAGTACCTTTTTGTGTGAATAGTCAATATGATTGTGTAACTTTGTGTGGGGTACATTTTAGAATTTGCAATATTCAGTTGTTAATTATTTAAATGAATTTTGTCTTTTTTGTATCACTATGCATTAAACTGCAGTTTATTTATTAGGAAGTTCTGAAAAACCGCTATGCCGAGAACTTTTCCTTTTAGGCTACTACATACTATATATCATAATGTCTGATTGTACCTAAATGTAATCAGTACCATATCATATCATATCATATCATAATCAGAGCTTAATAGAGTTTATTATTATTATTATTATTATTATTATTATTATTACATATTTATATCAGGGAAAATTGCACAAGCCTAATTCATTTGCAGACGTTACCCGCTAAACATAGTATACATACATCATACATCATAAAAGCATTTTAGATTTAAATGATTTCAGTATAATCAAGGTTATCGAAATAATGTTTTCTACAAAACCTTAGCAAAGAAAAACAAAGAATACAGACGTCTTAATAATGAAAAAACTATTCTTCCAAACCAGGTTTGCACGTGAGCAAGAAGAGAAATATATCAGCTCTATTAAAAAGAAAGATGTTTTCAGTTTTCCAGTTTTTTTTTATAATAATAATAACAGTACTAATAGAAATAATAAAATAATAATAATAAAATATAAGCACCATCAGAAGGTGATTTAAGGTTAATAGATTAGGCCAATACTAACCCGAGTAAATATAAGTAGTAAACTAACAAGGACAAAAACTGGGGAAAAAGAGAGCTCTGCAAAGAACAAATTTAGAGGCACCTCCCCCAGGTAAGGGATGGGCAACGAAACCTACGTAACGTCTATAAAAAATGAATAAACTACCTGTTTATATATATATATATATATATATATATATATATATATATATTCAGGAAATAGGTCTTAAAAATGGGTTGCAAAAAAAAATGTCCTACATGGGTAGGAAAGATGGATCGATTTTGTGTATAAAATGTTTATTTTTCATTTTTCAATGGTATTTTTTGGGGGGGATTTAAGACTCTTCTAGTTTTTTTATGTATTTCTTCATTTCCCTGAATAAAAAAGTTATTTTCACGTGACTGCGCCGAACGTCGTGGGTAACCCGGCGCTGGGTAGGTAATAAGGAGAAGGAGCATCACGGAGCCGTGGCCATATTTTACGGGGTGTGGGCAGAAGTTGCAGTTAAGTCCGGGTTAATTCCCCATTTTCCAGGGCCGAAAGCTTGCGGCCCTTCGATTCGTTCGGCGTTTGCTTTTCATAATACTCATTTTACTCATACACCTTCCTGGAGCGTTAACGAACGTGCAATTTTTCATTACGTGCTAAGATCAAGTCGGCGTACGTGATCAGCGTTCATCCCGAGGTGCAGGCCAGTACGGTCTTTGTCCGCCGCCATCACATTTAACCCCCTTTCAGGCTATTATACTTTTTAAGCCCCAATCTTCGCCATTATACACTTAGCTTTAGTTGCGAATCGCAATTTTTACGGCGTCGGCACGTCTTAGCGCGCGGCGATGCCTCCCAAATGCCTAAATCAACACGAAAAATAAGTTATTCAAATTAAAAATGTAATTTCAGCGTGCACCGACGTTATTACATTTTAATCCTCCGCCCCTGATACGGCGTCTTAATGCGGGACTGTTAAAAATATTAAGCAACCGGAACAAATCGACGGCCGCCGCGAACCGGAATGCGCACCCTGAATACATTAGGCGATCAGTGAAAGAGTTGCGCGATCCCGGCTGGAAGAATTACACAACCATTATACTGGGATTAAAGCGAAATCACGGGCGCGTCCTTAGCTCTGGCATTGTCTCGGGCCGAGTCGTTTGGAAAAACAAGTAAATATTCCCGAGATACTTCTGCCATGCCGACTAATTCCGCCCGATGTGCCATAAGACTATTAAAACTCTAAATGCAATGCGAGCCCGGCTTTCATTATTTGTAATCTGGGAGGACTTATGGAAAAAGTTTCCATTTATTTTTAATTCCTTATATACCACCCTTTTATTGAAACGCGGAATATTCCGGGGATGCCTTCACCTTAACCAACCAAAGCCGTCGTTTATTCTTTTCAGCGGAACCAGGAAATATCCCTTTCTACCCCCCACCCACCCCCCAACACAATAAATACAACGAGCAGCTCTCAGAGGATGTCTCCTCGCGTTAAATACGTTTCGAACCTTTTTTTGTGAGGTTTTCCATCCTTATTACCGCTAGACAAGCAATAATCTATATAGTTCTGTTCCTTCTTACCGTTCTCTTCTTCAACGTCTCGGCTACTGTCATGTTCCATGTCTTCTGCAGTCTTCCTCTTCTTTTCTTTCCTTGTACTTTTGCCTCCATACTACTTTTGCTGGCCTTTCCTCGTCCATTCTCACCAAGTGCCCGAACCACTTTAGTTTGTTTTCTTCCATACTTTGTTTAATCCAGTTCTTATCTGATCCTGTAGTTTCTTATTCTGTCCATTCTAGTCACTCCTTTAACATGTTTTAAGTATTTAATCTCTTCTGCTTGCAGTCTACTTAAAAGTCTATCAATTAACATCCAACTTTCACTACTGTATTGGTCTATAAATGGTTTTGTATACAGTCATTTTTGTCTTCTCACTACCACTTTTTACTTATTATCGTGTTATTAAGTGAGTGGTACACCTTTATTGCACTAGTGATTCTTTCATTTATTTTTCGTCCATATTTCCACTGCTCTGTGTTGTAACTCCTAGATACTTAAAACTTTTAACCTGTTCTATTTGCTTCCCGTTTATTGTTACGTCTATCCTTTTATCCTCCTTTCATATGACCATTGTTTTAGTCTTGCTCGTAGTTTTTGTAATTAACATTTTACGTTTTGTTAGTTCTTTCTCCCACAACTCTCCACATTGTTGTAACTTCTCTTCGTTTTCTGCACAGATCATCAGGTCATCTGTAAATGCTGCTAGCTTTACAACCTCTAATTTTCTATACCTAAATTTAATTTCTTTAACCTTGTTGTATAGTTCCCGTAATATATCGTCCATTACCATGATAAACAGTGTTGGGTTTAACACCCCCCCCTTGCCTTAATCCATTCACTACCAGGAAATCCCTTGATTCTGTTACTTGTTCTGACGTAATTTTTTGTGTTACTGTATAAACTCTATGCTTTTTCTGAGCCTGTTATATATGCCCCTTTTCTTCATACTTTCCCAGACCACTTTTCTAGGGATGTTATCAGATGATTCCTTCAAGTCCAAGAATGCTAAACGGATTCCTTTTTCTTTGCCTATCTTTTCAGCCATTTGTTTAATCGTAAATATATGGTCCTGGGTGCTTCGCTCCCTTCTAAACCCGCTTTGTGCTTCGTGTAATTGTGGTTCCAGTTTTTCTCTAATCAGTCTTTCATAAACCTTAACCTTAACAATGCAATTACTCTATAGTTACCACATTCTTTTGTGTCTTCTTTTTTATGTATTCGTATAATTATTCCCTCCTTTATTCCATGCCATATTAAATATTTTTGTCAGCACTTTCCTCTCTTCTGGTCCCATACTTTTCAACATTTCTGGTGCAGTTTAGTCCAGCCCCGCTGCCTTTCCTCTTCTTATATTATATAGGATCTCTTTTACTTCTTCCTCTTTTATAACGTTCTGTTGATCCTCTTCAACATCTCTATAATCCGTTTCTATGTCTTCAGTATAATGTGTTTCAGTTTCTGGGTTAAGTAGCTCTCCGAAATATTCTTTCCATCTGTTCATTATTTCACTGCCTTCTGTCAGTATTTTTCCTTGCTTGTTTTTTATCTGACCTGCATTAATATGACTGTCAAAACGTCAAGAGCAAACTGTCAACACAGCAACCAGGAAGTAAAGGACTTTAGTACAAGAAAAACAAGCGCAAAGTATACGCGATCAAAATATCACCCATTCTGTAAAAACAGCACATATCCAAGTCATTATTGCATAATTGAGAGTGCTGTGGAATAGAGCGCAATAGTCTTTAGACTTATAGTTCGCAAACGGTTGGCCAATTTAAAGAAAAAAAAATGAGGTGCTTGGTTTTATTTATTATACTTTCAATAAGTTTATCCCATTTCACGTTATGGTCGAAAATAACTTCTGACATTATTTGTTCACTATCCAGCAACATTTAATTATAACCTATTTAAGACTAGCCAACAACTCATCAGAAACGATGGCATTGTCTTCTGTACTATTTCAGCCAGCAAACCATCTAATAAATCATTTACGGACGTAGAGTGCGAATGATAGAGTTCCCAAAATTGTTCTTTGCGATACCCCATTTGCTATATTACACCAATCATTCGTAGTTTTTTGGATCATGACTGTCTGTTGTCTATCAAACAAATATTTGTATTATTAAGTTTTACAGCATTCACTGATTCCACTGGCGGTTCTTAGTGATACATTTTATGTAAGTTAAATAAAAGCACTTGATCGTTCACACTATTTAATGATTACTTACATATATATGTTTGGAACCTATAGGTTCCTCTTCAGAGTCTATCTAGAAGTATGTTATGATCAACCGTGCTAAAAGCCTTTGCCATGTTCTACTTTTGGTCTACTTTTGTCCAGCTTCTTTCTCCAAAAAGTTGCAATATAATAGTGATCTAATATAAACTTATGTTTACTTCTTAACAAATTTTTGTGGGGTTTCAGGTATAAGATTTATATTAGCTAAAGCGGATGAAATACATTTATTAACGGTTTGCATCAAAACATAACGCCATTGTATGACACCTGTAATAAACGAAGATAAAAACTGTAATTCCTGCGAAGGAAGATCTGAAATAGTAAACATCGAGCTGTATGCATGGCGAGTATATAGAAACATTTAACCCAGATTTCGACAAGCGCATCTTATAGTATTGTTTGTTCTACTAATGCAGCTAATTCCAGCTTTATGTGACTTTGTCTTGCTAAAACCACACATTTCGCAATTATCTTCTAAACGCAATCCTTGTTTACATGTATTTCAGAGTAAGGTAAGGGAGACGCAATCTCCCAGTCCATAGATCCCACTCTGGGCAACAAGCAGAAGTTCCTAAGCAATTATGTTTATTATGACAACGTAATAGTGGTCGCAACGTTATGAATGAATGGCTTCTAAACAGGAGAATCGTTTAGTTATTGGTTAGGCGGAGGATGCCAACGGTGTAACTCGCAGCGACGAAACGTAAGGTCAGTTTACGAACTTAACAATCCCAGGTCCTAGTGCAACGCGTTTCGGGAACGAGATAGACCTCTCTAACCCGTCAAGCGTTTTGACTGGTTTATCTGGCAGTTCCGATAATAACCCAATGAGGTTCTTTCAGTTTTAGCGGGTCTTCGTTTTAACGTGATAACACCGATACTCGAGTGTGCGTGTGACACCTTTCAGGTTATCGGATCTCAAGACAGCAACCATTGTTGTTGCTGTTTACCAAGCAATCATAATCTTAGTACGTGACTGGCGAAATGACGGGAGATATAATTTGAAACAAATTGCAATTAAAATCGAGCACACGCCGTTCTTCGACATTCCCCATTATAGATGACGAACAAAAACATCCAAGATCGATAGCACCAGAAGATGGATTCGAACCACGCGACAAACGACAGCGAAAAGAAGCTCATCGGCGAAGAGAACAAATTCCAGCTGACCGACGAGACCACCTGCGGCATCTGGATCTGCAGGAGTCCGGCACTGCAGAAATTGGCCAACAAAAAGGCGTACGTTTTCTTGTACGGCCTGGTGGGCTGCATGTTCAGCGCCTCGTACGCTTACTTCAACGGAACCATCACAACCCTGGAGAAGAGGTTCAAGATACCCAGCAGAACAACGGGTTAGTCGATTAGTTTATATTTGCTTTTAATTTCAATTTTGGGCCAACTCAGAAAGAATATTGGTACAAACGCTCAAAATTAAAGCAAGAAAAACAAAAGGGAAGAAATTTATGAAAACTTGAAGAACTACCTGTGGATCAGTTGTATTTGTACAACCTTTAAATTTAATTAATTTATTTCCATCAAAAGTACTCCGAAAGTATCGTTATTTATGTTAGAAATTGTGTACTATCTGTTGAAGAAAAATAAGCAAACGACCCTTAATCATCATCATGTTTGTATTATAATATCATCCATCATAGTTAAGAATCGTCTCTCCAATAAATAAATAAACGTGCTTAATAGGTTCATTATAAATTTCAAGTAAAGATTTTAGAGTATTGAAGGAAATCTGGACACAACGGTTTTGAAAGTAGCTTGCTAATTAATTATAAGCACGTTTAAGATCTTTAGATGATTCATGCATGTTTAGACAGCATCCCTTAGTAACCCATGCGATTTTGGCGCTGCTGATGAAAGAACACTRGGCCAGCAGATTAAACATTAAGCAGTTGAACAACGGATAGAACATAAAAACTGTAGACAGAGTACTTAAAAAATTAAAATGGTAATGTACAATGCTAACATAAATAAAAAAGAAATCAATAGATTTCGGAAAGCTGTAGAGGTAAACGATTTTGATTGGCGACCAAAGTGAAACATTTGTACGACTGCAATAGAAAGACGGTTTTGTTTATACGCAGTACAAGAAAGTTAACCTTCTCAAACAGCGAACTACAATCAACAAATTATATAATATTTTGACCACAGCACAAATACGACGAGTTTCTAGTGAAATAAACTCGAATCCGTCCAACAAGGTTTGATTATCATATCCCCTAGGAGGATAGTGTCCTTGGGTTAAGTAAAACATAAATTTAGCTTCCTCTGGACAGATTCGAGCTGAACAATATGCGTCTTGTGTATGGGAAACCAAATCAAATTCCATTCCATTCGTATTCCAACTTAGAGCGAACAAAAGAAAAGTATAATGTTTGCAAGGTACCCAATCGTCTCAACTCTCTACAGTTTCTATATATAAATCCACAGGATTTGTAAGACGAATTGATAGTGTTCAATATGTGACTGCAAAAGGTAAATTTGTGGTCAAAGATAACACCAAGGTCCCTGGACTCGTCCACCCTGTTCAAAACCATACCGTTAACATTATATTGATAATAATTAACTATATTGTGTTTCCTGAAGAAAGAGAAAACAAAACATTTGGAAACATTGAGATTTAAGCGATTAGTAAGATACCACGTATTTAGATAATTAAGACCATTTTGGAGTAAGAGGCAGTTATTTGGAGAAGTTATACTATTGAATAGTTTAAGATCCCTGCGGGACTCCGGAAGTAGGAAAGAAAGGAATAGAAATGTAGTTCGCATAACGCACTCTGTTTTCTCTAAATGACAGATACGAGTAAAAAAGGCGTACCAAAGAGGAAGAGAAGCCAAACCATTCCAGCTTATTTAAAAGAACAAAGTGATCAATTTGATCGAAAATCTTTCGAAAATCAGTGTAGATAACGTCCACCTGACCAAGTTCATCCAATGCTTCAGAAACGAATTGCGATAGTAGATCTCCCACGCCTAATTCCATGTTGAGCGGAAGATATAGACTTATTAATACAGGAATATATATGCTTATAGACGATACTCTCAAAAACCTTTGCAGAGTTACAAATTAGGGAGATAGGACGGTAATTTTCAATTTGGGAAATTTTGTTCTAAAGGATAAATGTATGGGTTTTTCCATATTTCAGGAAAGACCAACGAACGTAGAACAAGGTTAAATATATGAAACAGTTGAACAGCAAACACAGAAGCGCAATCTTTTAAAAGAAAGCCAGGAATGCCGTCCACTCAACCAATCAAAGAATTTTTTTGTGTTTTAGAGCACCACAAACCTCATCCTCAGTTCAGGCGAACAGGAATGGGGTAGGATTTGGACTTAATGTTAACATCTGAGTCAGAATCAATATATACATTACCGAAGAAAGTAGCAAAGGCATTTACAATATCTTGTGGGTTGGATAGCACCATACCTCATAACCCTTTTTACACTGAATAACAAACCATAGCTTACTTGGATCGGTAGAAATTGCGGATTCAACACTAGACAAGTAATCCTTGTAAGCCGAGGAAATTAATTTTATTTTGTTTTGTAGCGGAGCCGATTAAGCTATACAAGAATTACACAAATTAAATTCCCTCACTGCTAAACCTACACACAATCATGTAGATGTTTTATTGAGCCATTCAACATATCGAAATCCAAAGAGATAGCATTACACATCTTACAAATAACAACCATAGTTGATCGTATCAAATGCTTTTTAAAAGTCCTTCTTGGCTTGTCCTACTCATTTGCTTAGATCAAAACAGCATCAAAATCTTACACTGCAAAGGGATAGGTAAAAAAGTTTAAATATTGGGATATTTGGTTGAAATTCTAATGCTCAATACGCTGTTGATATTACCGAAATTACAAAGCCGACCTTCAAACCCAGGTCAAAGATTTTCACAACCTTTGTAACAGTAAGGGACGTGGACAAAGTTCTGCATCTCTGAGCTCAGTATAGTTTTTGTAAGCTTTGAAGATGACCGTTAGAGCAAAAACGATCGTCAGAGCAAAAGACATCAAACAATCGGCTTGTCTCCAAGCTCTTTAATCAGTTCATGATATTTGCTACACCGGAGAAGCTGGGAGTACGTACGAGTGTGAATCTCATGTTATTCGAATATGCAACAAGGGATTCATATTGTTTTTAACAATCTGATACACCTGAACTGCGTAGAAAAAAAGGCTGATAAAGGTCAGAGTAGTTAACCCACCTGGTTTGAGTTAAATCAAAGTTAAAAGTTCTAAAAACAAAACTGGCAAGTTTTATACCTTCAAGGGGTGGAATGGTATGCACGTGATTTGTTGTACTGGTTACTGCTTTGTATTGTGTTCCATAACTCTGATTTTTATTGAAAGGCTTTACGAAATTATGTTTCAGGAGTCATTGGCGTCGGAAATGACTTAAGCCAGCTGTTTTTATCGGTGATTCTAAGCTACTATGCCGGAAGAGGACACAAACCGCGGTGGATGGCCGCTGGTCTTTACACAGTAGTGCTGTTCTGTTTGTTGACAGCCATGCCCCACTGGATGTACGGTGCTGGCAGCGACGCTCTGCTGCTAACGCAGGAGTATAAGAAGTCTTCGAATAACGTCACCCTGAGCGTCAAGCAGAAATTGTTGTGCGACAACGATAACTCCACGTCGCAGTGTGAAATTGAAGGTGGAAATTACACTCCCCAGATAATATTTTTTGTGGCCCAGTTAATCTCGGGCATCGGTGGCTCTTTGTATTACACGCTGGGAGTGTCGTACATGGATGACAACATCAAGAAATCCAAGACGCCCGCGCTAATTAGTAAGTTTGAAATGAAACAATTTACTATTTAACACGAATTGTGCGCACGTACAACCTACGTAAAAAGATTGCCATATAAAAGCAGTTATGCCATTACAGGTTTTTCGTACACCATCAAGATGCTGGGTCCTGCATTCGGGTACAGTCTGGCTTCCTTCTGCTTGAAATTTTATGTGGCCCCTACTTTGACTCCGACCATCACAAGTGGTGACCCTCGATGGTTGGGAGCATGGTGGATGGGTTGGATCATCCTTGCAGTTATTTTATTTGTACTTGCGTCGCTTCTCGCCTTATTTCCGAAGCAGTTACCGAGGGCTGCCGCTAGAAGACATCTGCTTACGGCTCAGATCTCGACGATATCGTACGACAAGGAAAAGGAGCCGGAGATGCCCACGTCATTTAAAGGTACTAAATATTATCTGGCAGTAAATTGCCTGGAACTCAAAAGGAATGCAACCTACAAAAGGTAAAATGGTTTGATCTTCGAGACAATAGAAATGTATTTGACAGAGACTGCGAATTTTAATACAGACTTTGGTGACCTGAACTTAAGATTTACTCTCTGGTAGCGATTTAGTTTGAGCGAGTTTGGTTTTAAATCAGTTATAAATATCGGCACTCGAATTTTTGGCACCTGGAAAACGTGCATTGACCACATGTTTGTGAAATCAAAATCCAAAAATGATGTTTCTTCCAGTTGTGTTAGAAACTTCAAAATTAGGGAAGTACAACTGAATAATGGGGAAGTGTTAACGAACACGCATAAAAAAGCAAATATTTTCAATAGTTTTTTTTCACAGGGGTGGGTGAGAACACCAAACAAAATAAAAAAGCCAAAAAATTTTGAACTGGGAAGAAGTTTCAATTCCAATTCGATTTTTTGCGGCCTGCTGATGAAAGAGAAATTATAAAAGCAATATCAGAATTAAAGAAAGGCAAAGCACCTGGAGTAGATGAAATTAAGGCTGAAACATAAGTAAGGAGGTAGCACCGCCTCTAAAAATTAATAGAATATTTGAAACTGGAAAGTTTCCATCTGCTTTTAAAGTGGCTGCTCAAGAAAGGTGATTACAGACCCATTCCGGAAATTACCAATTTCACCAAAATTGTGGAAAAATTAATTAAAACTAGATTAGTGGAATTCTTAAAAATTAGTCATCTAATAAATAATAAACAGTGCGGTTTCAGGMAGGGAAAATCTACAAATGATGCTATTGCAATATAAAGTTGAAACAGATATGAAAATTATAATTTACTATTTACTAAATTACTCACAATAAATTTTGAAATAACTTGCGTGTTATATAACCGGACTTTCAAATTTCCAACAAATACGTATCGATAACAATGGTGTGTACATAGAAATTTCATCAGTAGAGTCGG
The DNA here is from genome assembly GCA_025024175.1 of Rhyzopertha dominica. Taxonomy (NCBI): domain Eukaryota; kingdom Metazoa; phylum Arthropoda; class Insecta; order Coleoptera; family Bostrichidae; genus Rhyzopertha; species Rhyzopertha dominica. The sequence continues at coordinate 23,683,486 of QCXZ01000086.1, read as the reverse complement.
CGAGATATTTGGGTATCGAAATCGACAGACATTTAAGGTAGGACGTTCATGTGAGGAAGGTAGCTACATGCTTTCAAGACAATGCAATGCTTTCAGCGTCCATAATATAAGATAATATTTTCTCGGTGGATCGCCGTCTCTTGAAAACACTGACAAAAAGTTATTAGTCTGACGTTTCGATTATACCTGTAATCTTTGTCAACGACGAAGAACCTCAAAATTTGCCTGACACAAGTTCAAACAAAATTTTGAAAGTCAGATGATATATTTCTTTTTGTAAAGAACTTTCGTGTGAGATATTTTGGGCTCTAACAAATAACGTCCTTATAAGACTTCTTTTGAGAGGGAGGGTGGTGAGATGTGGCATGTAAATATCTGTCTGTGTGTGTTGGTTTTCTGTAAACCTTGTGTCCTAACTGTCCAGTGTCTATTCTGTAAATTTGGACATCTAAGAAAGGTAAACTACCATTGTTTTCTAATTCCGTTTTAAATTTTTTGTCAGGATTTCGACTGTTCAACTGATTTAGAAACCTACCCAACTCTTCTATACCATGGGGCTAAATAACAAAAGTGTCATCTACGTACCTATACCGACATTTTGGCTTAAACTGAAACTGTCTATTGCTACCTGTTCAAAATTTTCCATAAACAAATTGGCTACTACAGGACTTAGAGGTGAACCCTTTGCACAACCTGATTTTTGTTCATAAAAATTATCGTTCCATAAGAAATAAGTAGATTTTAAACATTGTTTAGATAATATGGCTCTCATGTCACCTACGGGATTGATATTAAGCTTGGATTTGATGATATCTATCGTTTCAGGGATGGGTACTTTCGTAACTAAAGAAACCACGTCAAAATTAACTAAAATATCACCTTCTGAAATACTTAAAACTTTTATAATATCAATAAAGTCTGAAGAATTTTTGATGAAACTACTGGTTTTTCCTACATAAGGTTTTAAATAGTTAACACAAAATTTTGCCAGTCTATAACAAGAACTGCCAATCGTATTGACTATGGGTCTTAATGGGACATTGGTTTTATGGATTTTGGGCAAACCATACAATTTAGGTACCGTGCAATCGGAAACAGTTAAAAGAGAGTTCTCCTCATTCGAAAGATTTGAACCTTTGATAAGATCATTAGTAATTTTGGAAATTTTTGAGGTAGGATCTCAGGACAATTCTCTAACTTTATTCTCATAATTTGCTCTTTTTTGTCAGTGTTTTCAAGAGACAGCGATCTTTCCGAGAAAATATTATCTTACTTAATGTCTAGCTTAGCAAAAAATAGTAGGTAATATCCATAATGGTTGGTGTACTTCGGTCCACAATTTCCGCTCTTCAAAATTGGATCCTTCGAACTAAATAATTGAAATTCGTTTTGTTTCTCATACTCAAATCGTCGTGGAAGATTTTCATTGTACTTGTTTGGGGTGTATCGACTCTATCACCAGTGCCGTGCACCTTCTAATAACAACACATTTTTGTAGATATGGTCAAGACTTTCAGACGTTTGATGTCAAACCCCACCCTGATGCTGAACAATTTCGCCGCGATCTTTTACTTCTTCGGTTACTTACCTTACTGGATATTCCTGCCAAAGTACATAGAGACTCAGTATAGGCAATCGGCGTCAGCATCGAGCTTAATAACAGGAACGGCAGGACTGGTGTTCTCCGCTATCGGGATACTCATGTCCGGAATGGTCAWATCGAAGTACAAGCCTCGRGCTAGGTRCTTAGCTGGATGGAACGTGATTGTGGGAGCCATATCCGTGCTTGGGATAGTGTCGTACGCGTATCTTGGATGTGTGGAAAGCGACAACATCGCTCCCCTGTTACCATCTGGAGAGTGAGTGCATAATGAACTAGCTAGGAGACTAAAATGATACCGGATTATTAATTTAGGCTCAACCCTGTATCTGCCTGCAACGAAAATTGCGGATGCGACTATGTAAAATATAACCCCGTGTGCGCTGCGGACGGACACACCTCCTTCATATCGGCTTGCCATGCAGGATGCAAGCAGAAGAAGACGATGAATGGAACAACTGTCTTCACGGATTGTTCTTGCATAAACGCGAACGCAACCGTGGAGCAATCTCGATACGAACGCTGGACTTCCATTCCTGGTGACCTTCACGTCGTTGAAGAAGAAAAGGGCGGTGTAGCCTACCCTGGGAACTGTATTGTGGACTGTGCCTCGCAGTTTTACATATTCGTGGCTGTCGTTTGTCTGCTAAAATTTAGCGGAGCTACTGGGAGAGCTTCTAACTTTTTGGTGACGGTTCGGTAAGTTGATCAAAAGTCTGTAGGTTAGGCCAGAGATTATGCCAGGAAAAATCCTTGTAAACTCCAGCCGACTATTTTAACAGATTCGATCAAGGCGGTCTATAACTGTGATAGACACCGGCCTAGTGCAGGTTCCTAGCGATGGCATCGGAGAGGCTCTCCGTAAGCACTGATGACATCGTTGTCTGAATAATAATAATAATAAAATATTATTCAGACAACGATCAAATAAATCGTCTAGCTTGCAAAGTTCCGCTTAGATGGCACTGAGGGCACCTGCCCTCCTATTCTCACTTGAGCTAGTCCGCCCGCCGCGGTTAAAGGCGACGGTCTGCCATGGTCAGTTTGCTCTCTACCCCTGCCTGATCAGTCCCAACAGGGCGAAACTAGTCGCAGGGTGAGAGCGAACTGACCAGGGCAGATGATTTATTTCTTCTGTATATGTAGTTCGAAATAAACGTTTAGTATACATGAAGACACATTTGCAGATGCGTAGAAGAAAAGGACAAGCCGGTAGCCATGGGTTTCGGCCTAACCATGATGAGTCTCTGCGCTTTCGTCCCGTCTCCTATAATATTCGGGATGATACTAGGTAAACGATTGGTAATCCTCCATCACAGCGTTGGTCTTCAACTTTTTTTCCAGATAGGGCCTGTCTAGTTTGGGGCAAGACCTGCAGCGGCACTGGAAACTGCTGGTTATACAATAGTCAAACTCTGCGGTACAGCATGAACCTTACTGCAGCCGCATTCGTGACGATAGGGACGCTCTTCGACGTCGGCGTCTGGTACTTCGTCAAAGGATTGAAGATATTCGACGAAGAGTATGAGCTGCAAGATCTTACTAGTTAATGTGTCGTGGACTAGACAACGAGATAATTGACTTGAACATTGTTAAAATCACAACACTTCTCTAACGTATAAGCATAGCACTGGATTTTTCACAACTTTGTTTCGAGTGTACTCTCGAATCCACTGGATTGATACTCTTGTGCTGGAGGCAGTGCGTTACAAACCCATCAATTTCAGTGGAACCTGGTTGACATACGAATCCAGATCACTGCAAAATCTTATATTATACTACCATAGAATACCATATGCGCGTTAGAGACATTCCAGTCAAGAGTAAATTGCAGATTGCTTGGTAATCTGCAGTGTGCACCTGAAAATTGTCTTGTAAGCTAATAAAGTAAATAAATATTTTTGACATACTTTCATTCCATCCATTGAGCACTCGAAAGCAATAATATATTCTGCGAAGTTGTCAGTGGACCTAGGGTATAATAAATTATCTGTAAAGAATAAAAATGTTTATTAATTACTATAATTCTATTATTTTCCACACTATAGTAGTTGACCTTATCGTTTAGACTACAGTTTTTTCCGAAATTTTAATTTTTGTTTGAATTTCGAATGATCAGTCAGCAAAATACAAAAAAAAACCTTCGAGGAACAAACGTAAAATGTAAATAATTGTTATATTTTTTCCAGTGAGTCCTTGATTAAAAATTGGTCTTTTCTCATTTTGCTTACATTTCTAAAACATTGGAAACGTATATCTCGAAAACTTTCCGCTTTAAGGTACTTAAAAAGATGTACATACTCCAAGAAAATTCGTTGAAAACAAACGGATAAACGAGAATAGAGAAAAATTACATTCGAAAAAATAAGGTCGACGCATTTGAGGATATTCCCTGAAAAATTCTATTTCATATACAAACTCGGGGTATGTCACCGATAAGGCGCAAAACCACATTACCATTGATGCAAAAAGTCGCTTCATCAGAAAACATAGTCCAATTTAAAATGTTTCTCTCTTCATCTATCATGTTCATAGCAATTTCGCAAAATTCTATCTAGTTCTTGTAATAAGTGAATTTTGTATGGATGAAACTTCTCATTTTTCAAAATTTTCTGAACAGATCTAATAATATGGTGAGTGAGAGCACGCTGCTGTACTGAACACTTGCACATCTAAAAGGACATTCAAGCTACTTTCCTCACTCCTAGCAACCTTTGGACGTCCTGGTTTTTGACGATTTTTAACACTGCCGGTTTCGTCAAAACGTTGCAATGTTTTAATAATTGTTGATCTGGCAATTGGTTCACCATCTTCATGAATTGCATTATAGAGTGCAACTACTTCGCTTTCTATCTCCATAACCAATCATCATCAAAATTTCGATGCGATCATGTTCAGTTAACTGAGGCATTGCGATTGCAAATAACAAAGTGAATGAAAATTATCACCAGTCACGAGGAAAATGAAGACACCTTGAGTTTTTGTTCTTACGTAGCGATGACGAATAATTTATTTATCACGAAGATTTTTGCAAGACCCAAGTTGTTATCACATTTTTCTCAATCCTTTTCAATGATGTGCCTTTTGACTCCCTTTCCATTTAAAAAGAATGCAACCTGCGCCCATATGTCGGAAACGAGAGCTGACACGGAGTTGAAAAAAATCCAGAAAAATTTGAAATATCCTGCTGGTTCTATACTTTGTAGCGACCTGTATATTTAGGTAAAGTGAAAAAAGGAATGGACTTTTTGTTGAACGGATATCACTGCTTAAAATTGATGGCTGGCCGTTTTTTACATAGCTATCAAAAATTGCACGCGCTCAGTGCGCTGGTTTGTCGCTAGATGTAGACTGACGCCCGCGTGAACTATACAATATTAATCGATTGCAGAAAAGTGTAGGTACTGGGTTTGCAACTGGGGTATCAGTTTGATTTAGCTTGGCCACAGATGTCACCTGTAGTGAAAATTTGAGATGCATCGCTCCCATTTTGAACTACTTGGAATGCTTAACAAATGTTAATAAAAGAAATTGATTAATTCTATTTTATGTTATTAACATCACATTTGAATTTATTATGCCATCACCTCTTATGTTCATATTTAAAGGGATCCTGTAACGCTACCATCCAATTGAAAGATGTTTTCGATTCTGTAAAACAGTTTGCCCAGTTTAAATAATAATCTCTAGGATTTATTAAGAACTGGAGCATAACTTGATCATCAAAAATAGTCAAATAAAGCAAAAGTTGAAAGGGTAAATTAAAAAATCAAATACACACTGATTTAAGGTTTCACAGAACGCAACACTCGTTTGATGTTTTTCTGCAAAATAATCATAGGCAATAAATAAAATGCTGGCAAATTTGATCCGCTTTTGAAGTTAAAAAACTTCTATTTGGTTATTTGAAWCTTCAACCTTATTTCTGTTTAAAAACACTAAATTTGGTATTTATGATTCTATTCGAATCTGAAGGTGATTCACTATTGCTCTTACTCGTCGCATTTCTTATTATTGCAAAATGCCTGTAACATGGCCGCTCCTTTAATATTAAAGTTGTATTCACGGTACTCCCTTTGGCAATGCTCTTGTATTCAAAATTTTTGTATTTATACGGAAATACTAGAGTTTTCAAAAAGTTTCCAATGCAACCTCATTGAAATTTTGTGTTCGTGTGTACAAAAATAAGCTGATTCCAAATATAAACAGAAAATAGTACAAAATTGCTTTCTAAAAATTAAATGTCACCAAAATGTGCAAAAGAATAACTAAATATAAATTAATAACATATGGGCCATTCTGTATTAGCATTTACGGCTAACATATTCTGCTATCGCTGATCAAAAGTGGTAATACATAAATTCGCACATTGGTTTTGTACCACGCTTTCATTTGGTAGCAATGGCGGCGTAACGCACCTTGAAATTTTAATTTCCAGCCTATCTCGAACAACCATGGGGGCATAAAGTGCAAATAACCCGTATGTGCGCCACTTTCACCCATCAGTGTCGCAAGATCCATCGACGACATTAATACTATGCTGGGGCTGCTTGACGTCAGTGCGTTGAACACCACCGGTGAGTAGACAAATCTATTTTTGGACAACGTATAGAGCCCAAAAATAGTTATAWTCCCGTTTACCAGAAACGGTAACACCAATGAACCATCGCCATGCGAGGTTCTTCTACGGTCCGCTGATAGGATTCTTGCTGAGCGAGGCCCTAGGGACGTCCGACCATCAGCCGTGCGAAAAGAACGAAGAGGATGCCTGGCATCCCATACAGCACCACCAAATCCATCTCCCCGTCCAGCTGACCACGCCGCCATTCCAGCACCCATCCGCAGAATCCGTAAAGCTCGATTACTTCGGCGAAGAGGTCGCGGCTTCCAACACGAAATACAGAAGACGCCGACCGGATAGGAGGACGACCACCACGCAGAGATACAGAAGAAGGACGAGAACCCCACAGAGAAAGAGAAAGCCGGCTTATGATTCGTTCTACGATTACGATGTGCCCAGAAGGAGGCCGAGACCAACGAGAAGAAGAACCACCACACCCACTTACGATTATTATGACGCAGAAGAAGAAGAAGAGTACGATTATTCGTATGAGGTAACGTCGAAGCCTCGGAGAAAACCCAGCCGGGGAAAACCCTACAGGAACAAGATACGAGATGATATTTCTGCTGAACAGTTCTATTCGGAAGAGCAAGAAGATTTGTCAGGTAATCAATAGTTCTGCGCTCCACATTTTACTTTGTTGGATCATAGGTCGTGAAACATTAGTGCAATATACATACAACCCTTTCACTAAAATATTTGCGCAATTAACCATGTTTTCACTAGCATACGGGTAAGGTGCCCCTATGTTTTATCGAAGATTTTGTTTGCAATAAGGTTCCACACACAATATCTCATATACACCAACATTTTTTACATTCTAAATTATTCTAGATGTGCAATACTTTATTTGACTCATTTATGAACATCACAATAAGAGTCTGCGTGAGACTAATTGAAGATTTAACTAAAGTCAAACCTCACAATCAAATTTAGACAAATCAAACTAAAACATTAATAAATATTAGGAACAAAAGAATCCCCAAATTTGATCTTTGATGAACCTCAGTTTTGGGTAGAAATGGGATAGAGATAAAGCTAAGATAGTGAACAAAATTATCGGTATCAACCCGACTCTAATTTCTAAAGCACCCTCTCGGGGAGATTTTATAAATACATTAATTATGATGGTGCAATCTCACACGCAAAAGTATTTCTTCTTAACGGAGTATAAAACACTTATCATATTATGTAATTAACAGAAGAACTGGCCAGGCAACAATCAACAACACCTACTACAACAACCGRGGCGACAACCACGACCTCTACCACGACAACCAACGGTACCACCACTACCGGCTATGGTTCCGGTGGTAACAACACCAACAACATAACCTTCACGTATGGCCCTCCAGTGGGTAACGAACCGAATTATTACGGAACTTTCACGGGCTATGGCCCTTCCAACGGCAACGAAAACATTAGCATTACTTATGGACCACCTACAGTCTCCAGGAATGACTATATCGCTCCATTTTTGGATTGGTACTCGCAGTATCCCACAAACAACGCGGTTGTAAAGCGCGTTCAGGATATTGTTGGTGATGATAATGACTTTCATGGTAGGTTCGACAAAACGATTGCATGATCGTGAGCATTTGTTTGTTAATAAATAAAGAGGATACTAAGCTTTGCGGTGTCATTTATAAATGCGATCTTTCCACGTTTCACTGTGGTCAGCACAATCTAGAGTAATCTTCGAAAGATTATTCTTCCATACTTGGATAGCGTCTTCTCAGGAATTTGTTTACCATAACCGATTTTAGCAGTAACCCACACAACTATAATGACATAAACGTCATTTAAAACCTTTACAAGTTTCATTAGTTTAGACTTTAACAAGCTGTTCGCTATATACATAAATTCTTGTTATAACGGAAGTAGCCGGTAGCTTCCTTATTTAAAATGAATAACACTATTTTTCATGGTTTGGCTTCCGTGGTTGTTGTCGATGACATGTTGTTTTCCGGGCTGGTTCCCACGTTGGTTATTAGACCTTGACGTTTCGACACTCATGTCGGTGTCTTCCTCAGATGTAGCTACCAGCCCGGAAAACAACATGTCACTATTTTTCATGTTTTTGGATTCTATAGTTAGTTTTAGGGTGTTTGTTCATTATTTTTTTTTTCACATATTACTTTAAGATTCAGTAAATATAGCAAATACTGAAAAATAATATCTGGCTTTGTGAAAGAGATATTAGTATGTAATCTATCTGTACTTTCGTATTTTGTTAAGTATCTACAGGTGGTCATTACGAGTCAAATTTTAACTCAAGTATCATTTTAAAGAGAACCATGTCAACATTTTCTATTGTATTGACGTAAAATTTAACTTCGCATACATGAAATTAAGTTTCCTTATCGACATTCAAGACAGCTAAACTTGTATTAATAGAGTACCATGGAAACTTTCAAAACCCTTCAGTTTTTATTATGCCAGATAATTGTAACTAAAGGTTTTCGTTGGACACCAGTATATATTATTTTTTGGCTATTCCCTTACTTCCTATTTGGTCCAACATTTAGTAATTAACTTACACTTCGAGGCCACTTGCGATATAGGTTAAAATTACTTAAATCGAATCAAATATTTCAAGCCACCTACTTTCCCTAGCTATCCTAATTACAGGGATAAACTAAGTTTTAATAGGTGTTATATATTTTCCCATAAAACTTCTTGAATAAACATCTGGAGACAGGGCCAGATAATTTAGCTATAGCGTTTTAATCTCTTGCACACACTTTTTTCTGAATTCTAGAGGGTTGTAACTAGTATATAAGAACTTACTGAATACAGTAGGTTGTATGTGTATGTGTGGATCACATTATATAAAATTATTATCACAGTTTGAGGAATAAAAAAATGGTAGAAAGGTACATTTTCTAAGGGCAAAATTTGAAAACAAACGGGATTTTAAAAGGTAGTGGTTAGATTGAGGATACGAACTGAACCACGTCTCTTTCTTGCATAAGGTGCAGGAGCCAAAATACTTAATTCAGATATCATGGTCCCTAACATATAAGTATACGACTTAGAAAAGTGACAAGTTTTGTCTTGGGTAACAAACCACTTGTCGATGTGTTATCGTCCCACAAAGATGCTTTTGGAGTTTCTGGATCAAATCATAGCAACTAAATCTAGTCAATCGGGTGGGTGTTTGATATCCAGAAAAGACGTTTACAGATTTGGCAGATATTACTTAAAAACGCATTTCTAACGGCACTATTTGTCCGCTTATCTAAAAATGTGTACCGTGCATTTTACAAGCCGTCCCTCTCTTACTGCTTGATCACTCAAAGTTAAGTGAAAATACTGTATCTATCCAGCAAGCGCGTACCTGGAAACTAGGCTTGATACGATCGTAGCTCTTGGAGATATGTGGAGCCAGCTTCCAGAATTTGATAAATCGTTACAGAAATAATGCTCCATCTAGATATTACCGCCGGCGTTGTGTCCATTAAACAAGGCTTTGGACCGTGTTCAATGTTTTTCCCAGAAAACATTTTTTTCGAATGTCCGTCGCAAAAATCCTTCCGTGTTGTTCTGGAGCTGGTGGCACATTTATTTTCGTTCGTAGCTGAACTGTCCTCGTTAATCTCTCCCCCAACGCGTGTGATGTGTAAAAATAAAGAGAACGTCAGGTTAAAATGCGTTTAATCGTAAATACGCCGTTTGTTAACTGTCGTTATCGCGGATATAGTTTCTGCAGATACTTCTGCGGTCATCGGAGATGCCATCTTAAATTTGATATACGCCGAACAGCTGGCGATGGTTAAGAAAAACGAAAATAGATACGTGTTTTAGGCGAGCGAGTATACGCAATTAAATGATGCCAAATAATAATTCGACTTTATTTACTTAGCGCAATTGACACCTCCACCAAGAGGTAAGTGCCACGCTGGTTCTTAAAATACACTTCCTGGAGGATCATTAAGTTCGCAAGTCATCGTCTGCGACAGATGAGCTTGAGAATGATCCATTTCAGTGCGGCCTGTTTTTTCAGTTGTTTCAGAGCAGCGCACGTAGTCTATTTTCGTTTGTACTGCGGGACGTATTGCCGCCTTTTTATTTGGCGTATACGGTCTCTTAATGTATTTCGTGCACAAAAAGCAGTAGTTCTCTTGTACATAAAGAGTGCAGAAATCATTTACAGAATCTCATGCGTTGTGCGATATTCCAAAAACGAAAAATTTCTAGAAACCTTTTTGTAAAAAAAAAACCCAAAACGAGTTATAAATTTGAATTTTTCTCGATATTTTATTGTTGTTACGCAGGGTTTGTTCACTCTGCATAGTCCAGGCATACAGCATACGCTAGTGAGAAATGGTTATAGCAGTAAGAATATTTGGTCAGTTTTTAATAAAAGTGCTCATCCAAATCAAGTAAATTCCCAGCCAGGACAAAGTAAATTGAAGTTGAGTTTGCCTTTTGTACAAGGCCTTTCGGAAAAATTAAAGAGGATGTTTAGAAAACACGATATTTTAGTTGTTGATAGTACATATAATAATTTAGATAAAATTTTAAGTTCTACTAAAGATAAAGTACATTTAGAGAGTGAAGGTGTTTACAAAATTTCTTGTTCTTGCAGCAAGTGTTACATAGGCCAAACTAAAAGAAAAGTAGGTACGCGTTTGAAAGAACACATACGTGCTACTAGGCTGCAACAGATAGGTAAATCTTCCGTAGCTGAACACTCATATTTGACTAAACACATGATTGACTTTGATAAAGCAAAAATTTTGCATAGAGAAAAATATTATCACAAACTTCTAATAAAAGAAGCTATAGAAATTTGTAGGAATACTAATAATTTTAATAGGGATTGTGGAAATTATGAGTTAGGTGACATTCGGAAGGCTATTTTGTAATTATCTTTTATCAAGTAGTTCGTGTATACCTAGTAAGTAGGTAGTTCCTTTGTCGTCGTTAGGTTCTTTTTTTATCAGGTTGGCACGTTGCTTCTATGACGTCTTGCTTCCTTGGTGATTTGTTTATTTACTTTCAAAATTTTGTTTGAACTTGTGTCAGGCAAATTTTGAGGTTGCTCGTCTTTGACAAAGATTACAGGTGTAATCGAAACGTCAGACTAATAACTTTTTTTCAGGGTTTTCAGGAGACAGCGATCTTTCCGAGAAAATATTATCTTATATTATGGACGCTGAGAGCATTCACCCACGTACACATTATCTGTGTTGGTTTTTGTCTGTAGATGTATAATATGATGTTTTGTTTAGTAATAGACAAAAAATTATAAACAGATTTCGAAGTTTGACAAGTCAAAACAAATAATGCTTATTTACAAGCATTGCTGAGTTATAGTGTTCCAAAAGCTAAAAGAACACAAAATGTAGATAAGCTAAAGCCAAAAGCTAGTTCTCTTAAATTCTATCCAATTAGCTCTTCTGGTCGTATAATAGTGTTAAGCTAGGCAAAAGGATTTTTCTATTTGTATATGTTTCTGTGTCAACTATTTGGGAAGGAACAACATAAATTGTTTGTAACCATGAAGGCCTTGCAAGAAAATAACGCAATGAAGCAACTACCTTTCTTTTAAACTTTATAAACAAGAGAATCCGTACCTCTGATGAGCATATGCACATTTTTTAGCCAACTGTAGTGGTGAAGATCGAAATCACACTACGATAGGGTTGCTAAGGCTTTGGTTGAGACCAGCAGGTTTCAATTATAGTAAATCAATAGTTTCTGCAACCAGGACATTCTTTTTTACTGAATGATAGGAACTTTGCTGCGTCAAAAAGCATTCTGGGCGTGGTGAAGAGTGAATACATTACCGACTTCATATCTAAGTGACCATTCATTTATAAACTTCGGTCACTTGGTACAGGAGTGGCACGAGAAAATAATAGCAGTCTGGCAATGAATTTGCCAATCTCGATACTGCGGACGTTGTCAAAATCTTTGAATGCATAAAAGAAAGTTAGGTTCAGTACTTCTACTATCAAAACTCTTACAAACTCCTTTGGATTATATCCTATCCATGTGGATTATGAAAAATGAAGATGTTTGTTATATCCCGAAGAATACAGGAAGCTATATGAAGATATTTGAAACCAACTGATGAGAAACAATGTCCACATCTTGATAACAATCTTCTTGGCTTCAATAAACTATCTACTTATAATGTATAGAGTTTTTTTACTTAAAATCATTACCAGCAGTCGATTGGCAAAGTTGTTACTGTAATTTCTTTAGCGAATCAAAGCATACAGGGGAGTAAGCGCGAAGGCATAAAATTTTCAGAGGCACTTCCTTAATTTTACGCCGTCCGTCATGCAGCGGAGAAAATTACGACCGTGCGCGAACGAAATTCACTTGCCCACATGGGGGAGGCGCGACCTTCCAAAAATAGACCTCGACTTTAGCTTAAAACGCCCAAAGGACATTCCACCTTCGGTGGATCAAAAATGGATGATAATTTTAAGACATTGAGAGTCAAGGTAAGTTTTGTATCGAATGTAAGTGGATGCTATCGATTGGTATTCTTTATGTTGAACCTTGAATCGATTGACAATGTGGAAATGCCACTAATGTAAGTTCCGAAGTTCTACTGAGTTTCGTTGTATCGGAGCGTGGCACAAATAAATTGTGTTTCCAGTAGCGAGTAAATTTATCTATGCAACTCTTAGTGTTTATGGTGAACGGTAGGAAAATAAACCATCAAAGAACTATTGCGTTTACGCGCTGAATGATACGAACATATGTTATGATCTGCTATTTGAACACTTTTCCTATCATAATCGATTTATAATTTAAAAAACGATTTCATGATTCCTCAATTAAGCGTCAAAGCAAAGTCAATGATCAGCTTAACAGAAAAATAATAATTGCTACAAATAAAAAAATCATTTTATGAATCATCGACAAATACACATCTACAACCGCAGTCAATGAAAATATCCTGGTGCCCTGCATCCATGGATAAGGTCCTTTGAACATCTCAACTCATCTGCTACAATCCAAAGCCGCGCGATGGCGCAAACAGAAAATTGAGTAACCACGTGCTTATGCATTGCGATTATTTATTGTCGACCCAAGTCGTATTATGTGACACCGTTTTAATTACAGTAGAAACATTACAGAAGAAATTAATAAAACTTTATTTTTTGTAACAATTCAAGCCTTTCGGATTTGAGAGGAGAAAGCTTCTGCAATTACATTCGCTTAACAGAAACTTCACCCTGCTCATTGTCCATAACAACATTACAGTGACAAATTATAAAAATATAAATGGACGGTTAGTAGTCTAAAACACATAAATGTTTTCTAAACATCTTTGTGTTCTAGAAGTACAATAATTATAGCCTATAAAATATAAAACAAAGCAGTACTAATCTAGCCAACGTCCTATTTAATTTGTTTAAGAGATTATCCAAGGACCACTGTAATATTTTGCTTTACCTTTAAAGACAAAACAAAATTTACGGGAACAGCAGCTACTAATGATTATTACTAGCTTTAAATTATTATTAAATTAATTAATAATCAGTGATATCATAAAATAAAGAGTGCAAACTGAAGTGCACAAAAAACCAGCGTACGAAACCTACAAGATTGACTAGAGGACAAATAATTTTAATGTGTTGGCTCTCAATGGGCGTGGGTCCTCATCTAGATATCTCCATCGGTTAGCCTTGCAGAGCCACCACCCCTGTCACAACAGAGTGATGATATCGTGCCTTTGGTAGACAGTGCTAGTGATACACCAAGGCTCCAATGAGAGTCAATCGCGACAAAGGGACTTCAAGTTTTGATTAATTAGCGAACAAGCTAAAATTGGGAAGTAATGAGTGATGCGATCAAAGAAATGAGGGCAACAGATTCTAAAGTAGAGCCGAACTGGCTGCAGTTTCCAAACCATCCCCTAATTACGAATGGCGGGGAAATATGGGAAGCGGGATAGCCCAACAATCATGCACCTGCAGCTAACAAAGCACCCGCAGTATGCAATTGCGCCAAGTCAACGCGGTCACGATTTGTAAATATCCCGGAAAAGGATGGTGTGTTCGTTAACTTCGGGAATGATCGAACCTCACGGATCCTCACACCTCTTAACTTGTTTGCGTTTGATGAATACTGAATCTAATATTGCAGGTCTATCAGGATAAAAGTTGGTAATATCTGACTTGATTTAATCTATAATGATCTTCATTGGTCAATGGAAATGATTGCCTGTACCATGGATGTCCACGTTTGGTTGAATTCAGTTGAACTAAGTTTAAATAAGAATCTATGGAATAATAGATTAGAATAGACTAGCAAAACAGACTTACGCTTGATGTCTTTTCCACATATCAACGAATTGCTATCCGTATCAGGCACCGATCCTCCTTCCTCGAAGTTGAAAACGAAAATGACTAATTGTGCGAATTCAAGGTGGTTCGGGTGTTGTATAACTAGGTATAACAAACACTTATCTAACAACAATGAGCGGCGCGCTTGGCAAACAGACTTATTTTTGTCGATGCATGTATTTCTTTTACAAGGTGTGTTGAAAAAATGTACAGGGCCATTAGGGGTCACAATGCTTCAATTTAATTTTAAAATTGCTGGGTTGATATAAACATAATTAAATGTCAATTGGATTTAGAACCCAGACAGCCTATCCGACAATTCTAAAGTCAATTAGCAACAAAGCACTGTTTGTAAAAAGTTAAGAGTAAATAAAATTTCTCATCAGAAAGGTGTAAAGTGGTTAAAGAAAAGCTGGGGAAAATATTTCTGCTATTTTCTGGTAGTGTAAAAGACTGAGGAGCATTTTGCGGTCAATTTGAGCATTGAAAAAATAATATGAAGGTGTTAAAGTATGGATTTCGACAAATAAATATAGATAATAATCAGAAGTTTGGTCAAGGAATCAAAATATGCTGGTGGTACTCAAAGAATACTATTGCACAGAATTGTCAATATGATCATTTTTGGTTTGAGTTGTAGCTACATTTCTCAGCTGATTCACGCCAATATCTTTATTATTAATGGATATATACAGTTTTTGAAGCAAAAAGCCTTAAATAATTCAAAATGTATATGCAAAAGATATATATAAATATTAAAAATCAATTATTTGTTCATAAATGTTCCACAAATCTATAATATTAAATATTTGCTTAAAAATGTTTAAAAAACATTGATAAATATCCATTTTAAAATATTTCGTATAAATGACTTTCTAATACATCAAAATATTTATAAAGTATTTAATTATTTGTAAAATATTAATTAAATATTTAGTGCTACTAGGGTACATGAACATATATGAAACTTTTTATTGTTTAAATAATTCTTTTAGAAGAGAACGCAGACGTACACATATCCTTTCCAGGTCGTCGTACCGTATATTGTCAACGGAAAGCACTATTATGTTACCTTATAGCCCCCGTCGCGAGTTATCTAAAAGGATCCCCTTCCGGACCGGATACGGCGGGTGAAAATACGCGCTTATAGACATGGCGCACACGCCACTGTACTAATTTGACAACTTCGCGGCCGCGTCGATTGAAAAAACACGTAATTAAGTCCGCACGTGTCGAAAAACGTTACACTTCCGACAATGCGTAAAACCACGCACAGGGTACGTGAAAATAAATTGAAACAACTTATAATTGGTGTCTGATTGTATTGTTTACACGAACTAATAAAATGAACGAAATTGTAAAACAAAGCGGCACACCATCTTAGTGCACTTACTCATCAAACACATAAGGAGAACGTCCACAACAAGTGGACCACGCACATAGAAGAGAACTAAGAGTACAACTTTAAATTATATCAGACAAAACCTCCAAAGATTCGAAAGTAATTTAGAAGAAGCTGTAAAGGAACTACAGCCAAAATATCAAGAAACGGGATAAATAGAGGAAATCTTAGAACGAGAGGGATTCTGGGGAGAAGAAGAATAATAGCTTGTTGCTTGTACAGCAGATATCGGAAAATCACAGTTCACATGAAGGATCGCGACATCATAGAATTTCATCTTTTGATAATGGAGAAAGAGGGGGAACAGCGGATGAAATAAATATTGCGCTAATGCAGATGCGATGTTAATATGACACTGCAATTCATCAGGTAGTGATCCTAGAAGCAGATAAATGGTGCAGAATATGGAGCTTAGAGCCACACAGGAACAGTCCAGAACCTTCTAGAAAGATGGCGTAAGCGGAAGCTATCCTACATAAAGCTATGGCTGGTCTAAAGTCTAATTCAAAAAGCAGTGAAGTAAGGGAAAAGCAAGCGAACTAGGCATTTTAGTGTTATAATTGCTAGTGAGTCCAATAGAGTGTTCTGAATAGCAGTTTACTGAATTAGTATAGTTGTACTGTTAAAGCGACGTTGCAATGTTTTAGTAACTGTTGATCTGGCAATTAGTTCACGATCTTCATGAATTGCATTGTAGAGTGCAACTACTTTTATCTCCATAACCAATCATCATCAAAATTTCGATGCGACCATGTTCAGTTAACTGAGGCATTGCGATTGCAAATAACGAAGTGAATGAAAATTATCACCAGTCACGAGGAAAATGGAGACACCTGGAGTTTTTGTTTTTACTTAGCGATAATGAATATGGTTTTTAATCCCGAAGTTTTTTGCAAAACCCAAATTTGTTATCACACTTCGTAACACAGAAGCAATAAGTTGTACAAGTGTGATACATTTTTGAAATCAGGAAACATTGTCTCTTTCAATGATGTGCCTTTTCCCATTTAAAAAAATGCAACTTGCGACCATATCTCGGAAATGAGAGCTGACCCTGTATTTTTGGATTTATCTGAACATCAGAAAAAACCAAGTTTTTACTTAAGGTTCTCATGAGCCACGGGAGTATGGAAAACGAAGACCTGCCGAGAGGCATGGTTTTTTAAAGAAATTGCAGAAAACCTTAAGCGCGTATATCGCGGAAACAGTTAGTCGTAAGGCGAAACGGACAATTTTTTCATATCTTACTAACGCCTTATAAGAGATACTATCAAATAAAACTGCGCAGGAGCCATTTCGTGAAAATAATACAAATAATTTTGGGGCCTACGGATTTTAGCTTTGGATGCATCAAGATGCAATAAAGATGCCCAAGAATGAATGTCAATGAATTTTGTGTAAGGTCCATTAAAAACCGGGAGTTACATTTGTTCCAAAACGGCTACACACGTGGCGTTAGATATCTATGAGCGAGTACGGTGCATTCGCGCATACAATTACACCAAAAGGCCTAGGGGGACCGTATATCCGTACAGACATCACCCCATCGTGCACACATCTGCGTACGTTTCGCCACTACCCCACATTAGGTACCGTTTTACCAGCAGGCAAACTACACGAGCCTATCTGGCATTCCGCGTTAGCGCACACCTGGTGTTTCACCCCCTTATTAGTTCGCTCAGCGGTTATTGTAGGTGACGCTGCGTTTCTTACAAAAAGACATATCTGTTATCTTGTAAGAACTAAATCAATTCTTTTCGTATTAAATATCTTAAATTATTAGTCTGTAGGGATTTCTGAAAAATGAAATGATTGGATTCCCCTCGATAAGTTTATGCAACTTTCTAAGATCAGTTTTTGAAGACGTGTTTTTTGTATTCGAAGTTCTTTTGGCTGGTTCCATTACTCATTTAATTCGGAAATTATGTGTGTTTTATAATCTTTATGCTTATAGTTGCAACATTTTTTATCATCTGAAGATTTTTTTATTTAAAAAACCGGTAATGACTGCAATACTATAATACTATTATACAGGTTGATCAGCGGCTGTATTTTGAAAATTAATCGTGCTAGAATCTTGCGGTAAATTTAATTTATTTTATTATATTTTAATATGACATAGCAAAGAATCGTTTCCTTCTCCAAAAAGTTGCAGTACAATGTTGACCTAAAATAAACTTATATTCTTAATTTCTTAATAAATTTTGTTTCAACAATTTTTTTCTAGTTGCTATGGTAACTACAATAGGAGGGATAGAAGTTTCAAATCTTCCAAATGGCATAACTAAAGTATGGTTTAACTGAATCTAACGAATGATGGCTAGTTTTAAAGTAAATTTTATTATTTTCAATATAATCACAAATATCTTATAATTTATTGCAACTACTTGGCAATGGGGGGCGTTAATTATAAAAATTTTATAATCTCTCGAATATCTTCAAAAAATCAAATGCAACCCTATAGACTTTTTCAAGCAAGATGAATTTGAAAACCGGAGGTCGATATTTTGCTTCGTTGTTTGGTTATAGTAAAAAAAAACTGCGAACCTCTCTTTGGGTTGGGCTATTTTTTTTCTTGAAATAAAATTAAGTTATATTAAAAAAATCAGACTTTTACTTTACGATTACGATTTACATGATACAATATATCAAATGTTAGATCCAGTTATAACTTATGCAACAGCGGAATACACAACTTTAAGATACTTCTCAAGCTTTGAATTACTTCGATATTTTGATACTTTCAATACTTTGGATACTGCTAATATACTAAATACTGCAATAATTTCGATTCTTAGGTATAGGTACTTATTTATCCAGATATTTAGATACCTTCAATCAATCTTTGATGTTGTCAATATTTTGGACGGTTCTATATATTTTCAATACGTACTTTTCCAACTTTTTATTGTTTCAAGTCTTAATATTTTCATTACTTAACACCACCGATACTTTGGATGMTGCAATACGTGTGAAGTTTCTCATACTTTAAATTATTGCAACACTTTTGAGTACCTTCGATACATGTTTTTGGGTRCTTTCGGTACTTTTCATACTTTCGATACTTGAATACCAGGACAACGTGGTATCGGTCCTACATATTAGCAAAAGCAGCAGTACTTTGAGTAAGTATCAATACTCTGTCCAGTCCATATCAATGCTTCGATATTTTCAATACATTTGATACTTTCGAATACTTTCACTTCGATACTTTTGAACACTTTCAATACTTCGATACTTTTAACTACTTTCGATACTTCGATACGTTTGAATTCTTTCGATACTTGGATATTGCAAAAAGGTGGTATCGATACTCTATACCGCCAAAAGTATTGATACTTTGAGTAGCCCTAATCGATGCCATCATCGTTTATAACATCGATAGAACGATTCAAATTTAACATCGATGTTTTGAATAGGATGGACATCCCTACTGCAAAGATTACGTAACCTAAGTTTTTAAGCTCCGCGTTGCCATTCTTATAAAACGTTAGTAATGCAACAAACAATTAGAAATTTGAGCAAGCGTCATAAATGTTAATGGTTATAAATTACGCGAAGTATAGGTCGATACGTTTAATATCGGCGTTAAATTGGCTGAATTGAATGTAGGGTATAAAAGCTCCGATAATTTTATTGCATTACTCCTGTTTCGTGTGCGGAGTGGGAGAAAGTATCCTAACAAAGCAGATAACGTACGATATCCCCCACCGACGTTTGAAAGGACCAATCCGTGGGGCGCGTTTGAAAAAAAATCGCACACAGCCACAACGTCCGTGAAAAAAAGCGAGGCACCGGGTGGTTTAGTGCGACGCAATCCGTCATAGGCGGCTGGACGCACATACGGCGCAGTTTCATCCACGGTGTCTTCTGACGAAAACGGCGTCCCCGTCGATTGCCCCCGTGGAACAGCTGCAACAGCGCTAAGCTAAAATTAAACCTGGTGGTTGGCAGTACAGCTAGCKTCCTCCCAACCGCCAGTTGAACAGCGCACACGTGCTCGCCACCATATGGGGTACAATCTCTGAGGTGTCCCTGGTTGATAGTCAAGTGCGTTCGTGCAAAACTTGATGTGCAGCAAGACTGAACACGCATACCTATGCGAGATAGACGGAGCACGTTCACCAAAGAGTACATCAACAACGTCGTGAATCCGTTGGGCAACAGACCGGACCCTTTCGGAACCAGAGCCTCCAGGACGACAGAGGCGCAGAGCGTCCGCGCTGCTGAGGAACGGCCGGCTGCTCCTGAACCAGCTGAAGACCAGTCGAAGACGATGCTGATGCCCGGCGCAGGACTGGGCGCCGCCAGCGAGACCGACAGCCTCGTCGGCGGCTTGGGCCTGCTGGGGGCGACCACCACCCTCAACGGGACCGGGGGTGCAGAGCAAGGACACCACTTTCACCAAGCTCTTCGTCGGCGGGTTGCCCTACCACACCACGGACAAGTCTTTAAGGGACCACTTCGCGGTGTACGGCGACATCGAGGAGGCTGTCGTCATCACGGATAGACAGACCGGGAAGTCGAGGGGATATGGTTTTGTAAGTACCCAGGTTTAGTTTCCATTTTCATTGTAACAGACACGGTATTAGGTGTTAATAATGGATTCAATTCAGGGGCGTACGTAATAAAATTTCATCCCGAATCTATGAAAATTTATGTCCAATTTTGATCACATATGGCTCTATTTTTGTTCGTGTCTTATGAATATGTTGTTTATCTTTGTGTTTTATGGAAGAAAAAGTATCGATACTTAATGTCGGTATCGGTACCAGTGTTGGGCGATACGTATCGATACTTTTGTTTTCGATACCCGATATTTTGTATCGATATTTCGCTGGTTCGATACCAATCAGAGTGGTATCGAATCGTTTATTTTCTATCAATCATATCTTCGTTATCTGCAATTAAAATTGCGGAAAACAAAGTGGCAACGACTTTACTATAGTATGGCATGATATTTTTTATACCTACTCTGCCAAACCATATAGCATGATTACGGTTTTGATAAAAAGTATATCCGGTATAAATAATTTATTGGAGGCTGTAATTTGTGTTTATAATTGATATCTCAAAAAATCGTGAACGTTAAAATGTCAGATTAAATCTTAAACGGTTTAGCTTTAATTAAAATATGTGCATGTGCACCTTTTTTATAAATAGTGATAGAATTTTATTTGTGTTTGTGTCTCGTAAAAATCTTCAAATGCCGTCGATCTTTTTTTTAGCAAATATGACTATTTTTGTACAGCCTCAGCCTTTTATATCAAATGTGTCCTTTCTCACCAATATCCAAATAAACAATTCAGTTCAATAAAATGCACTTACTCAATTCACTGTCCTTGCTGAAAAATTATTGATATGTTTAACATGATGCTGAACGACGAAGCCGAAAAATAGGAAGATTATTAGAAACAGTGGTGTACATTAACAGTAAGTTATGTAAAACAAAAAGTGATTTAATTCATTTTGTTTCAATCGATATTTATCCGATATTACGTATATAGATACTCAGAAAACGATACGATACTTGTATCGATATACATTATTCCGATATGTATCCATACATTTTCATGTATCGCTTAACACTTAGTACCAGCTCATGGTATCGATGTTAGTTATTAAGTAATGGTATCGCTATATAAATAATGTGAAAAAAGGTTGATTCTGATATTTGCAAAATAAAATATGTTGATAGTTCATCGTAATTATGTAACATAAACTTCAAATACAGAATGTGAACGAAGATATTCTGTGATAAATTGGTAATATTGTGAAATAATATTTTTGAGACAGTATCCCCCAAGCCTGTTTGTACCTCAAAACGTCCCCCCCATTCTATGTTGGCATACTTATTATTGTCAGTTGTTGGCCAGACCACAACAATTCATTTCTCTCATTTTGATTTAAAATAATCATTACAAAATTAAACTTGCCATTATATTGTGAAGTTTATTGTTAAGGTAAAGGGTGATAACGAATTTACAGCTCAGTAAAGTATGTGTAGGTGATACTTTTTGTTTTAAGTTTCGATTCCTAGCAATATGCCAGAAAATTTCGGTAAACTAAACCTAAAAAATCGCAAAATGAGTCACTTTTCATATAAAAGTGACATTTTTTTGCAGAGGCGTTTCTTCCAGGTTCAATTAATGACTAAAAACTAACTAGGTATTTTTTTTACTTGTTAACTTTAACCAATCTGATCCCCATAAATTTTTGCAAATCTAAAGACGCGTGAATAAAATTATATAAAAAATGACTTTCATATTCCTAGAATATTAACAAGTATCGCTTTTTGAATACCATATCCAAAGTGCTATAGGCGGCTATTAGGGAATCAGCACCCCTACCTGTGAGACATATCAAAAACTGCAGTTGTAATAAAATAGTAACGAACCTTAGCGAATTTTCACAAACTTTAGAGTCGAAATTTGTACATGCAGGCCTTTGAATTTTCGCAATACTGCGATCTTTATAACTGTGGTTAACCATTTCTAAATTCAGCTCATTATTGGAAGGAACAGTGTACTGATGGTCTGGAACAAATAGTTCTATTTGTCAAAACTCTTATTTTAACTGCGCACACAATGCCGACTTCTGAAATGCTTAGAACTGTTGTTGCTGGCACAAACTTGTATTTATATTAAATCGTAGTGGACTATGCCGATTTTAATAGACTTCTAGTCGAAATTTGACGTACGCCTCTGTTTTTTTTCAGTGTCTTTGGAGGTATTATTTCTTGATATCGTGTAACACAAAAGGGATGTCCGGTCAATAGACGTGCATTTGAAAACGAAATATTTTATTTACACAAACGATAAGAGAAGAAATAGTTATTATAACTTTAAAGATATAGTAAGTATTACGTTACTTTTACTACTTCCCGCAGCATCAATGCCATGGTATCCAATTTCTCGAAGCCTCTTCCAAGCACTGCCCATTACTTCTTTTTCTGACTTTCCAGCTACAGTTTTCATATTTTTTTTAATTCTTTTGAAACCAAATAAATTTTGTGCTGGACTTTTTCTTTAAGAATATTCCAAAATCGTTGAATTCCGCGAGCTTGCGTTTTCATTTTTCAGAACAAAGTCGATATTTTCATTCTTCATATATGATGTCACAATACCCCCATAGAGAACCGTTGACAAGTCAGGCCAAAATTGTCTCTAGCAATGCCCTTAATGAAATAAACTAGCCTTGTGACGTGACACTGCGATCCTTTGTGAAACAGTCCGAAATTTCACCATTTTCACTGATAGCGACTCAGACGAAATATTTCTTAGAAAATTTTGCAGTACCTTTATCTTTATCATCATATTTTACTTTCTCTCATCATCAAGAACAAAAGCTTTACGAAGACCAGATTTGAAAATTTTTCGGCACGCTGTTTTTGCTCGTGCTTTTTGGCTTTTACGTATTTAGGAACCTTTGGTTTGACACGTCCTTTAATGCCAAGTTTTTTACTTTTATATCGGATAGAGTGGATTTTGGTAGATGCAGACGCACCGATATTGAAGGGTTGGTTTTGAAGGTTCTTGAAACGGCACGTTACATTTTTAGGGTAGCCTGTCTAGCGGCCTTACCAGGAATTGCTTTATACACAGTTGTTTCCGTAACTTCTTAATATGCTGTATATGGTAAATCGAGCTTTTCCGTCCCGTACAATATGCTGGACAGTAAGACTTATTTTCTGGTCGGCGTGATTGAAATAATAAAGCACAGCTCTTTTAAGGGACTGTTCATTTCTCGTCATTTTGCACACCTACATTTAAAATCGAATTCACTGTAACCGGACATCCCTTATCCTCTAAAATATAGAAGAAATATATTTCGTGAGTAAGGTTTCAACATTTCGAACCAAAGCAAAGTGGGAATCAAGTTCTCCGTATCAAATATTGGAAGTGTAATAACAAAATCAAAGTTTCGTGTATTCGAGATGAAATTTTATGTATTTTGGGTGCGTTATTACACGCATTAGTCTTGAGTCCCATTTTTGCGAAATCTGGGTCTACTGTAATTTTGTGAACCTCGATTACAAGCGTTTATGGTCATCCTTCGATTGCAGGTGATAATGGGCGACAGAGCCTCGGCGGAGAGAGCCTGCAAGGACCAGAACCCGATAATAGACGGCAGGAAGGCCAACGTGAACCTCGCCATCCTGGGTGCGAAGCCCAGGGGGAACGTGCAGGCCGGTAAGTTTCGTTTTTGTTTTATCGGAGAGGAAGCATGGTCACTGCCTCCACCTGGTAGCACGCGTGCTCCAACATCTGACGTGTTTTCACGGCGATCTGAACAATTGCAGCTTGTTTCGGCGTTGTCTCTGACAGCTGATGCCGAAATTTATTCAGTTCCGTGCGTGTAATTGAAGCGACAGTTTTGTTTGGGTCCAATCTTTGTTTACTTGGGGGAGCATCGCTCGAAGGGCACCCCACTTTCAGCCCCTGCGACAAAAGCGCTACGCACCCTCGTGATGGTTATATCTGCCGGAGTTTATCTGATATACGACAAACGAAGACGTAGACCTTTTCTTCTGCGCATCTAGGAATCGCGAAATTTTCGAATAAAAGGTCGCCCTGGCCGCCGGCCAAAACGAACACATCGGACTCTATAAATCAAGTACGGGAAGGTTTAATTGGTTCCTGTACGTTGGCTAGCAAATATCACGGAACTAAAGTTGCGGAACTCTCAAAACGTGAAGGCTCTTAACTCAGGATCGTTCTAAAACCTCTACATTCTTTCACATCGAGAACCGGGAGAAGGAAACATAGAACGTTCCGAAGGTGTCTTAGAGATTTCGAGTACTTAAAAACTGTTGAAATCTTGACGGCTCCTTTCCAAGACTACTGACTCAGGCTGCTGCTTTTTTCCAAAATGCCAAAACATTGTGTAATATGTTGCAATCAGATTTAGAATAGCTTTTAGTGATATTACGATGTCCCAAGTCCAAATTTATTGCACCTTTGTGCAGTTAGATTTCGAGATCACAAAGTTTGGCCAAAAGAAATAGTAACGATTTCGTAGAATGTTCCAATCTTTTCGAGAAACTAGGTAAATTTTTAATTCGAAAAGTAGATTAATTACAAACCATACTTACTATTTTATTATTTCTAATCAGTTTTCTGGTTGGTAATAGTTATTATTTATAAGGTATAAAAAATTAGATCATTCAGGAAACTATTTTACACCATTTCTGCAGTTTCCAAAACGAATGCGTTACACGCCAAACCAAGTAGGATTTATATTTGGATCGAATGTCCTGGCTAGTTTTAACCATATTTTTATGGGTTTTCTACACACGGAATGAAGATCCACAAAAATTAGTAGTGCAATTCGAAAGTTATTTTCCAACACCTTAAAATTCCGAAAAGCAACGATTTCAATTATATAATTTTGTAGAATGTCGTAATTTAAACGATATACGAAAAACCCTTACTAAAATAATTTAGAATTAATTAGTAATTCGACGGCTAAGCTGCCATTTTCAGTAAAAGCCCAAGTAAGCATCTTCTTGAAATCTTTAGCTTTAGCCAAAGACTTTAGGAAGACTCTTACTGTACGTTCTACTGAAGAAGGCAGCTTAGCCGTCGAATTAGGTATTTAGACTTCTAAATTATTGTGGCAAGAATTTTTTACATAAGATTTAATTATAATCAAACTCAGCTCTTTAATGCTTGAAAACAAAATAAAAAGTTAATACACTATATGCGTAATCTGTATTTATTTTTCACTAACTACGGGTGAAATGACTAACATCAATTATCTGTGGAAATTCTAGTCATAGCTGATCGTGCAACTGCATTCAATGCCTCGCTTCCCGATTTCATTTTTTTTCATGTTGATGAATTACCGAGAAAACTTTCTGCAGTACTATCGTGCAAGTTTTTGCCAGATTTTAAATACTTGCATGTTCATATTTATCACTGTAGTTTTTGCACCTACTCAGCTCTTTCCAAAATAATTGTTATTATTGTTTCGGCATCATCTTTAATAATCGTAATTTCTGAAATTAGTTGAATGGCAGCTTCTTCAGCTCAGTATCGATGGATGTGCCGTCAAATGTATCATATTGTCACTACACATTTGTTAGTGATACAAAGTATTAGGGCTTGTCGTCATTATTAAGAATTCTAAATTATGGTACATATCAAATTTTTGGCATCTACATTTTAACAGAAAAATTGCATCACTAGTGATATCGGCGTGCATATAACACAGTTTAGTTTAGTTGCTGCCAACACTATACGAGGTGGTTAAAAACATCCGTTCGTTGCAGGTTTCCCGTTTCCAGGAGTGAGGGCGGGGTATCCAACTCTCCTACCAGGGCAGTACGGGTAAGTTTGACGTAGTTAAGACACAAACCCGCGGAAGTGGATGACGGCACACCGAAGTATAACCATTATTTAATGTTTTTAGCCTAATGTCATGATGGCAGTTGGTGATTCGTTATTCCATATGACTTGCAGATTAGAAATCGGCCGAGACGTACCCCGACGTTAGTAAACGGCTCGAAAAAACGTAATGAGTTATAGTTCCTTCGATGAGTGTTTGTGAGTGTGCGTGTGTGGGTTTTGTTTGATTAGTATTGAGTTACACTTATTAAACTTGACAGGCGGCCACGTGGCGGCCACGGGGTCCCCCAGGTATCCTGTTCTGTGGCTGCGGCGCGTCCGCCATGACTGAGGTCACTGTATACGTGGCGAGCCCAGTGTTGGTAACTTTTTAAATCTCAAGTCCCTTCCCTTCCAAATAATACTAAAAAATGCTGCCTTTATTCGAAATTCGCGCCATTTACGCCATTTAAGTTGGTGACACCTTCGTAACTGTGTTAACCGGAAAGCTGTGTATCTCTCTTTTACAAGGTAGTCCGATTTCCATAGGATTTAGTAGTGAAGACAGATTTTATCTACCTTCATTTGTTTCACAGTCCCATTTTTTAAATTTCAGCACCCTTAGTCACATTTTCGAAGTCATCGATGATTAGTGAACGAAATAAATAGATGTCGTTGATTTTACATAGTTATAATATTTCATATTTATATTTTCTTGCTGGTATTTAGGTACAGAAAAAAAATTCGTTCAGACCGGGATTTGAACCCGGGTTTTCAGGTCACTGCGCTATCAACGGTCCTGTTTTGAAACACAGTAAGTCTTTTATTACCAACGAATAAGTTACTGCTTCTCCATCTCAGGACGGAAGATACTTTTCGGTAAATATTCTGAAAATTTATAACAAAAGTATTTGCGTAATATACATGAGAAAATAAAAAATATTCGTGCTACTGCAGTATAATAGTGATGCATCTTTTTTATGACCACAACAGCTTTTCCCTCTGCGTTAAACATTGCAAAGTTTTCCTCTGCAAATAAAAAAATTCCCTGCAGGTTGCCATTGCTGGGCGAGCCCGCGAATTTTGAGTACAGTAACCTCGGCCGGGACCTGCACGGGGCGCCCGTTTCGTGTTTGCTGTGAGATTTTAGTTTTTCTTTTTTTTTGCTGGTTTACTATTTTGATGTTCGTTCCTTTTTTCTGTAACTCACGACTGCAATGTAACACTAACGCGACACTAACAGGATGTCGATGTGCTTGGTTGTCGATTTATTAACCTGGGGGTGTGTTACACTGCAGCCGGACGGTGGCGGTGGTGTATAGTTGAGTGWTTGAGTGTGTGGCTTGCGCGGCGACGCGGTGCGWATTTTCGAGAACAAACCGTCAAATCCGGGCTTAATTTCAATATTATGTGGCAGTTAAGAGGACATAAACCCTGCCGTTCCCGTTGGCATTGTGGCCCAGTTTGGATTCCTAGTCCACGTATTTCTATTTCTATTTTAAAACGTTCACCTCTGGTGTCAAATAAAACCGGCGTTTGCTTCCTGAAAGACTTTTTACGCCCGCTCGTCGCGGCTCATTAAGACGGAAAAATCGTCGGTGATGTTCGATTATGTGACAGCGCGCTGTGGGCGTACTATGAATTCGTAAATATTTTAAAATGAACGAATTCATATCGATCCAATTATTGGTTTCGGCCCTTTGCTCACGTAAACAAACAGCGAAGCGCTTTAATTGCAGGGGCGGTAGGCGGATGGCCAGCGTTATGAGTAATAATCCGGGAAAATACGTCAGCGACCGTATCGCAAAATAAATCTAGATGTAAACGTAAAAATAACCGGAAAGCCGTCATTTCGTCTCTCTCGGCCAAGCCGTTACGCTTCGGCGGCATTAATTATTATTATATTAAATAACATTTAGACCGGAATCTATTTTTATTGACGTGCACGCGTTTTGATGTTTTGAATTCGAATATAATTGCTTTCCCGCCGTCATCGTTCGATACTGAGACGATTTACGGTGTGGTATGCGCAAAAAATCCAACGTATAAAATGTGGTCAGCAATATCATCCTGTGGAATTTGACTAGATTTTTTTATCACACATTTGGCTTTGTCTTTCAGAGTCACCGGAATGTAACTGATCTTTGTTTCATATGGGATATGTTTATGCTTTTTGAACGCGTGTCTGACACCCAAATTTCTTTTTCTATTTCTCTAGCAGATGTTTTCGGGTTTGTCTCTACCACTGCTAGAACATTTATCAAATATTTAAAAGTACTAGCTAATAAATAATTGCACACACACCTCTTTCTAGATACACTTTTGCAACTTGATCGCCATTAAATGCAACCTTATAAAACATTCCGATCATATCTAATCGTTCTATATTTTCTAATCTAGCGTTGGCCATTGTTTCAGTATTTATTTGTTAACACTCACACTTTCGTAAATTACTAAATAAATAATGTATGTATTGTATTCTCAAAGTTTAGATTTGACAGATGTATTCGTCAGCTGTTTTATGGCCGCCTATAATTTTTACCCCTACATAATATATCTTCACCAAAGTTGAAAAAGTGGCTGTACCTTTTTTATTTGTTAAGATAAATATGGAAAATTTATATTTTTGAAAAACACAAAAAATATTCTTTTTGATGGAGTCATGGACAATTTGTTGTTTGATCTATATCTCAAAAAGTGTTTGCAATATCAAAAAATTAATTGTGTCATTTAATTCTATGTAAAAAAAATCTACAAGGATCCATATTCTACAAAAATTAGATATAAAAACGCCGGTCGCTACAGGCATTTGCGGAAATTCGAAATTTTTGAATCTTCGGCTATAACTCAAGAACAAAAAAAAAGTTAATCAAGATCTGTTTTGTTCTGCTAATTTATATTAAGAAAGTGAAACAGGGTCGCAAAAACCTCATACCTGTGATTCTTAATGAGTCAATGCAACAATATCTTTTCCATGATGTGATAGTMGGTAGGTAATTGTTAAACTGAGCTGATACATGTTTACACAATTTTGTTACTACTGCATTTCCGACTACCACCATGCAAATCCCAAATACATTGGAGAATATCCCACTCACACCTCTTCATTTTATTCCAAAAATCTACAGATCCACATTACCTGAGGATCAATTAAAAAGATTACAAAAAATATGCCAAAGAATACACTGATCGCTGGGCGCAATCGTTTCCTGTCCAATAGAATACCGCCCTGCATATTCCCTGACCCTGCAAACCAGATAAAATTAATGACCCTTAATAACTGCTCATTATAGAAGTATTTAACTTCTTAAACAATAGCAGAGCAATATAACCTTATTTCGGTTGGAATACTATACAATAGAACAGAATGCGAACAAGCGGAAATTTTAGAGAATACCAACTAATGACGTGGACCAATGACATATCGTTTTGTCGCCTCGTAGAATTTAGTAGTTAAATGCAATATTTAGCAACGTTAATGGACAAATCTCATCGAAATCGTATCGAAATTTTATATGTATTCGGTATTCAGCGTTTGTATAATGGCTGAATTTCGAATACATTTCTGTTGTCAATGTCTTTCGGTACTGAGTTTGAATTGTACGCGCGAGTTCCACCATGCAGCTCGTCACAAATAGTCCCGGGTGCCGCTTTGACAAACTCGATTCGAAAATAGACACCCGCTTTATCGCGGACGTTCCTTATATATTTTACCAGAAACCGCGGCAGCTGGCATGCATTCTTTTTTGCCTGTCAACGGCTACATTTGGACGGCGTCGGCCGCCAACGCGGCACGCTCCCGCGTTTGCCAATCGTCCGGAATATTTTGAAACGTTGTTTGTCCACCATTTTTTTAATCCGGCACGATCGATAATTGCATATAATTCCGCGAGAAAGCCAAACCCGAGTGGCCGACTTCGCGACGAAGGCGGGAACAACGGATAACACATTTCTATTGGATAATCCTCGCACAAATCCGGAATTAGGCACCTGCTTTCCTGATATAACGTGTGCGCATCCTCCGGTCCGGGCCCGGAAGAACTCCAGCCAGAAATGGTCCCGGGGTGCAGCGACAAAACGAAAAGTACTACACGTGCATGTCATGTTCAGTGCCGCTTATCTGAACCAATCTGGTCATCGACTGAAATTATAGGCATGACCTGCTTCAGAACTTATTTAAATGGGACAGTAATTACTTTTGTATAAAGGATGGTCTTTACTAGCTTTCTTAACTCTAATGGAGACAATGCACTAATTCTGAATTCAGCCAAAAAACATAGGTGCGGTTTCCCTAATGTCTACCCAATCAAATTTTCGGAGAAAAATAATACTTGGGTGTTTAAAGTTACCCCAAGTCGGGGGTTACTTTGAACATTATTTTAAAAGTTAGAGCGGTATTTATAGGTGTTACCTACTTCGAACAGAGAAATTTGAACGAGAAATGTATTTTGCCCATCCGTATGCCAAAATTTATTCAAAAACTGCAGTTTTAACGAAAAAATTGTTTTACTAACAATAATAAAACAAAACGAGGTCAAATCTGTGACTTACGATTCCAATCAGAACTTGAAACATTTACTCACTTTATTGATAGAGATTCGTTTCGGTTTTTTTGCTAGTTTGCTAGTTCGTTTACAGTGTCGTAGTGTCGGGCTAGATCTGCTACTTGTTTACAGTGGTATAATTCGTTTTTCACTGCTTTCTAGCCTTAATTGGTCCATTGATAAGAGTAGTACGCAACTACAGGAAAATAATAGGTAGCAATAGCACAGTTAACGAAATGGTTGTTTGATTACCATTAAATTTATGTCTATGTTCGTATGTGCTCGGATACTTGACTCTAATTTGTATTGTAATTCAAAAAATCATACTTTATGTAATAAATAAATTACCTGATTTTTCTGACTAGATTGTCCACACAGCGTTTGTAAAAAACACTTATCTAAATAAAGGTCTCTGTCTTTAGAACAGAATTTCCTAATTGTCCCATATTGAATTATCAAATCTATTGTATTCCCACTGTCCGAATCAGAATTTAAATCAATGACCACATTGTTCACACTTGAAGACAGATACTAGTTTTCAATCTTGATAACATGTTTTTTACAGTTTACCCACTTTTCAGCACTAATCTTGTCAACTTCGTTCCTAATAACGTTCACCACACTAGCACTTAAATTAGGAGAAGTATTGTGCCTTCCAATTCCTCGTTTTAGATCACTCCAAATTAGTTGAATTGGATTGAGAACACAGTAGAAAGGAGGCAGAGTCAAAACGGTGTGTCCTTTCTTCGCGATTTCATCAATCCTGTATTGATCAGGAATATTAAGATTTTTAATTTTATTCAACAAGTTTTTTTTGGTGGCCTTGTTAGGTAGGTACTTCGATATGATTTCTCGTCATATATTCGATAATGTCCTGTTTTGTGGTAGCTTGACACAGTTTCTTGTTCAATTATTTTGAATGATTAAAATGCATGTCTATGCTGTGCTGTCTACACCTCAAGCAACTGCAGTCACTTCCTTTAGGAAGTAGTACCCGTTAAGGCAGCTAGGTAGCTTTGTCATCATGTCAGTGTCATGCTGACAGATGGCATTGCCATCCTAAGTTCTTACTTATATTTTAAATGATATTTTGCGTTATCCATTACTATTACCCTGTTAGGAGGTAGAAATGACAATAACTATTTCGAAAACCAAGTCCGAAACAGTGAAGCATCCATGTGCTGATGATAGTCAGCACAACAATTTTTTATATTCCTTGTTGACGAAGTCCGTCTTGGGCCCATTTTTGCACCATCAGTAAGACCTTTTTTCACAACTTCATGCGATTCCAACCATGTTTCGTCGAGATAAACTATGTTGCGCCCTTCATCTTGATATTGCTTTATCGCAGTCACGTATTCGGATCCCAATTTTTTCAAATGTGGTGATTCCATAATGGCCAGTCTTTTGTCAAGCGTTTTGTAATTAAAACCAATACTTCTTAAGTATAGCCTAAATGTTTCGTCACAACTTTCAATATCGTATCCTGAATCATTTAATTTTTGTTTCAATGAGGCTATGGTAGGTACCATATACATATCGTATATAACCTTCTTTATTTCTGTACCCAATCATTCACTGAATTTCGTGAACTTTTTTTTACCCACTTTTTCTCTCACAACTATCTTTTTTATAATTAATATTTTATATAACCGGATTAGAATATTACATCTTGATCTTGAGCGTCTTTGACGGTAGTTCTTCGTTCTTTCTTGCCTCGTCTACCTCTTGCGGCTCGTGGAAAAGGCCAGCTTCTTCTTCTGCAGTTTCCCATGCATAGTCGAAATATGTTGAAGAAAGAAATTCACTTCGAATTAACTCGCACGTAAGACGATCACTTGTCAACTAAATAAATTGTGTTTCTAATTGCTCTACCTGCTATCCATTTTATTTAGAAGAGAGTTAGAATGATAAGGGCCACGATTATCCGTATTAAAGTATTAAGTTATTAAGTTTACCTGGACATTATTGCGAAACTGAACTATTCTCAATTTTAGAAACAATGGGTACATCGTGATAAACAAGTACCTCTACAGGTAAAAAAGCAAACATGTCCATGCGAATGTTATGCAAATTCATATCTAATGTGGCTCTAAATGGTGGCATATTTCCGATTTTTAAATAGGATGATAATTGTCAATACGGCACTGGATTTGCGAGAGAAGAAAAGAAGTGTAAATTTATGGTCACGGCACGGGTCCGCCGTAAACCCATATAACCTTATTCCAATAGAAGAAGTATACGTACGAGCACATAAAACCATTACAATACAGGAATGGCAATATCTGAAAAAAAACATTAGTAGCACGTGACTCCGTGTTATCGAATGAGTTTTTCTTTCGGCTGGTTTTGTTGGAAATGCGGTTAACACAAAAGGAAGTGTTGTTCGTTTATCACTAAACATTTGAATATATTATCATCACATAAACATGAGCGTATGTGTAGTTATCGCCAGGTATAATTTACATGATTTTAAAACAAAGCGGTACGATATATTTTTGGTCTGACGATTCTTCGATAAAAACCCGCGTGTATCCATTATTATTATTGTTATTACGCACAAATGACCTCCGGTACTAATGACCAGCGGTTCCTTTCGATATTCCATTACTTCCGTCGCCTGTACAATTTTTCATCCACAGTGGAAAAATCAATTTCATGTGACATGCAAATGATACAAACAGGAGCCGGTAGACGACGTGTCGGCTCGGCATTTATGTGAACGGTAGTGGTCATTTGGTAAATTACAATAGTCCGACCAGGGCCGGGCAACAAAAAACCTACTTTGGCACCTTCTGGCAATCGATAAGGGGTCGGAAATAATTTATACCGGGTGGTTCTCGTTTTGCGGGAGGAAGCCTTTGAACACCATAGTAAAAATTATGGCTTACTAAATAATCTTAAGAGATAAATTATTTTCTGGTAATATCACTATTAGCCGACCAAATTTGCTGCCTGAGAACAGCGCCATTTTGTGGTGAATAATATTTCCTAGTTTTATAAATATCTCCGCGAATACAAAAACCCTTGTAGGTAGTTTTTAAGCCTAAGGTGGTACACATTCATCTATTTCTTTAGATTAGTCCCTTAACTGAGAAAAGGGGCCAAGTTTTTGGAGTGTTTCTTAGATGGCTGACGGCGGTCTTCGTAGCGTCAGAGCGATCATTCACTAATTGTTAGCGGTTATTTAAACTGTCGGGGACGATTTATTCCTATCTATCTATTCGAAAATGTAACAGATCAAAGGTTTGACCACAATCTTTTTTATTTTGTAAAACAGTTGTTGCTCCGCGTAGTTACATATCGTTGTAAATGGTTCCCAGAAATATTGGGCACCGGAACGTATGGTTATGGGCCCATAACCTTCATTCTAGCTCTTTGTGTTCCCGAGACCCGCAGTTTTTCCAATGAATCTGACACTATGTTTCAAGAACTGTACCCCACGTGAAATTGAGTCCGTCCCTGCGGAGCGGATATCGACTGGCTTAAGTACCGACGCTCTTGTCAACAAAAAAATCTAAAATGGCGGTAATTCTGTACACACATGCATGGAAACAGTTCATCAATAATGCAGACTAATAACGCCGTTGCGGGCAAATGAAGTGATAGCGGTTTTGTGTGGGTATGAGAGCGTGTAAAGGCCACATACAACATTTGCAGTACGTTTTAAAAATAATGTCGCAGCCAAAACTTGCGAACAATGCTAAAAATGGGGCGACAGAAATAAACTTGGCAACTGTCTGAGCGTGCAAGCGTCTTCTGTCCGAGACGACATCGGCCATATTTTTTCTTTTTGTCTCTTCGCTCCTCTTGGCAGCGTCCGTTTACTATTTTCGTATACGTATGGTGTGACTATTTAGGAGATGCCCGGACTAATGTCGTATTGCTTTTCAAGTGCACCGAATTAACAAATAGCACAAAAAATAATGCATGACTTTTTAGTAGGTTGACCGACCGATTGCGCGTGATTCCTGGAACTTGATCAAACTATCGTCCTCGAATCACCTTGCAGTCTTTTTTTTTCACTTTTAGTGACATACTAGTCCAAGCGGTGTTTTTTAGTATCTATTATGTGTTGGCGTGGAGTGTCATCTTATTGTCGTTGCCACTACTGAATTTACGACTTTGTAGGTTCCCKCCGGKATACGTTTACCAATCGCCGTACCTTGCGGCTACCGCTCCAGGTGGCCTAGTACCGCTGCAGACGACGCAGCTCACGCACGCAGCCGCAGTAGCTGCGGCAGCCACCTCGCAGTTCTACGAGTACCAGAATGCAGCCGCAGTAGCCGCAGCAGCAGCTGCACCGTACGCCGGACAGTACACCAATGGATTCGACGCTTATACGCCATATACCGGCGCAGCAGGTGAGTTAGCTTCATTGATATAGGGTGTTTGATAAGTGCCTGGAACTTTTTTAACATCGCTGCTATCTTTGGGTCTAACGCAAAAAGACCAAGATTGATGGAAGATGAATTATTTCTGAAGTACAGTAGAGTCTCGATTATCCGAGATGCGGCTTATCCGAGCCCACGTTCAAATTAGATTTGTCCGCATTATCCGAGCTGTCACTGGAATGAATCTGTGTTATCCGTGTTCACGAACGCGGAATCACAGAATTTTGTTCGAGCTAGCACACTTGCAAACTCGCATACGCGATCAGCTGTCTTTCAAGGTAACCTGTAAGTGTTTGCATCTCGCAGTCGTATCGTCTTACAATGGCAACGAAAAAAAGCGGTAAAAGAAAACACGTTGTTGTGTCCCTTCAAGATAAGTTAAAAACCATTGAAAGATCAGACAACGGTAAACGGTGGCGGTTTGTTATTGAAGAGATGGCGAGATTTAGCCGCAAATAAAAGGCGAAACACATTGAAACAATCGCGAATCGATGCCTATTTTTCATTGTTGTAGTACAAATGTAGTTATTTGTAGTATCTACCTGTATACATTTAAGTTCTTAATAAATAGTTTTGTATCGGTTACTACATGAAAAGCAACTCTTACGACGTTAAAAAGATATATTTAGGTATACCGCGTTATCCGAGTTTTTCTCTAACCGAGGTTACGACCGCCCACGTTACCTCGGATAATCGAGACTCCACTGTAGTTAGTTCTGATATGTAAAATCATCTTTGGAGCTATTGATTACTACTATCGTAAGCTAATGCGATTATTTCATATAGTTAAAGATACAATCCTAATTTACTATTGCCAGTACTAGCTTTAAATTAAAACAAACAAATTGGTTAAGGTTTTCGCGGCCAGGTAATGAACTGTTGTGTTGGGGTCTAAAGGCCCTCGTCGGTTGACGTTTCGCTACCACGAATGGCGAGCTTCTTCAGAGGTCCTTCCATCTTCGGTGCTGGATGTAGATTGAGTGTCTACATCCAGCACCGGACAACAGTTCATAAAACAAACACTTTTACCACTACAAGGACAAAACGGGAGCTCCTGCAAGTTGACAGAATCTGCTCTGTTTATATCGCTCTCGTTCCTGCTCTTGGTACGAAAACTACAAAGTTCTCGTTCCTCCCAAACGTCCTTAATAACACATAAAAGGTTTATGTACAATTTTTTACATTCTCCTTTGTCTCCTTGTGTGTTAGGTGCAGCTAGCTACATGCCGTACACGTACGCCGCTTTGCCACAGACTCCAACGCTGCAGGGGGCCACAGCTGCTACCTTCCCCGGAATAACATATTCCACGGCGGCCCAGGCACCTACGTTGCAAGAGGCGAGACTCCAGTGAACGACGAGCGATGATTATTTCTAGTTAGATTGTCGAATTATTTTAGTTACCAGAATTAGCTGGGTATAGCGCTGAAAATGCTCAAGAAGAATCGAACTGATTTCATTTAATGCTCGTTTGTATTGCAGGGAGTTTTTGTTAAGCTGCAGCAGAACGAGTGCAATAGAGTTAAAAAGTTTAATTAAAGGATGAACGATGTTTAGTTGTAGTCAAACTCGTTAACCTTAGTCTAGTCTTCACCGATAATGGTATATCAGTCAATAATTAGAATTTATATTTTATTTTATTTTGTATAACGTCGCCGTCATTGGCAACATACTGTTAGCTAAGATTTTACTATTAATCTGTAAGTCTAACTGTACAGAATGTTCACTTAACGAACTCTCAAGCATTCCAAAATGCGGAATATTCAGTTTCAAGTACTTCGTGCTTCTGCAATTTGGAACGCCCAAGTAGTTAATTCTAGCTCGTTGCTTAGTTCATATTAGGTAATTTAACGTACGTTTTGTAAATATTGTTGTTGAAGACAAACGCCTTAAGACGTGCATGTTTTATGGACCAAATTCTGGTTCTTTAGCAGACGACCTCTCTTTCTGGACCTAACATCGTGCCTTTCCCCTATATTTTTTGTGATATATTTGATTGAAGTTGTGTTGGAAAGACGCCATTCGCCGCGATCTAGTCACAAATAGGCCAACGTCTTTCTTATCCGTCCATCTAGTGCCTGTCAACAGCCAAAGATGTACTTAAACCTACCTACAGAAACAAGAATATTTGTCGTCTTTAATTAAAAAAGGAATACGCCGAAGGTTTATTTTATAGGGGTTACCTTTGTATGAAACCACAATAAACTCTTTAGGAAAGCAATTTTTTATTCCAACCTCGTCCATAACTCATTCATTTCATTATTTTTTACTGATAGATGGCATCACCACCTCAATTTTCAATTATATCTTACCATTATACACGGTCGCTACAAAGTATGGAAGAATGAAAACAATTTCGTTGTCGCTAAAATGGACAAAAAAGCCAGGTATTACTTGACTTGACTGGTGATAATTTTCGTCTAGTTTGGTCAATTTATTGCGAATCGGGTACCCTAAAAGTAAAAAAAGAAAAAATGGTGTATTTTTCAGATTTACATTACAGAAGATGTGTTCCACATTTACTTCCTGGCAGTAATGCAGCCTTGAATAAAGTTTTATAATGTTCTTTGTAGCATATTTGACGGTAAGTTCTGAATTTCTGTCCCCACAGGAAAAAAATCAAGCGGCGTCAAATCAGGGGAACGTGCTGGGCATACTATCGCCCCGCGCCTACCAATCCATCTGTCTAGAATTATCGCATTCAAATATCTACGAACGTTGACTGAAAAATGGGGCGGTGCACCATCTTGCTGAAACCATATCTGTTCAGAAGGACGCACAGCATTTTCACGATTAGGGAACAGGCGAATGAGTTCTGGTATAATGCGTTTGCGCAAGAGCTGTAAATACTTGCCCGTATTCAAATTTTCATCGATGAAAAAAGACCCAATAATGTGCTCACCGATAGTACCACACCAGACATTCACTTTCTGAGGGTGTTGTTTGTGGACTTGTTCCATCCAATGTGGATTTGTGTCCTGGTTTTTGACGATTTTTAACACCGCCGATTTCGCCAAAACGTTGCAATGTTTTAATAATTGTTGATCTGACAATTGGTTCACGATCTTCATGAACTGCATTGTAGAGTGAAACTACTTCCGAATAAGTTCGCCATCTATCTCCATAACCAATCATCATCAAAATTTCGATGCGATCATGTTCAATTAACTGATCTCTTGCGATTACAAATAACAAAGTGAATGAAAATTATCACCAGTCAGGAGGAAAATGGAGACATCTGGAGTTTTTGTTCTTATTTAGCGAAAACGAATATGGTTTTTTGCAAGACCCAAGAAAATTATCATCAGTCAAGAAAAAAATGGTTATACCTGGCTTTTTTGTCCATTTTAGTGACAAAGAAAATTGTATTCATTCTTTTCTTTCTTTGCCGGGCTCAATTATTGTATTTACACTTTTCTCAACTCAGAAGTAATAAATTGTACAAGTGTGATATATTTTTGAAATCAGAAAAAAATATCCTTTTCAATAATGATGTGTCTTTTGACCCCCCCCCTTGCCATTTAAAAAAATGAAACTTGCGCCCATATCTCGGAAACGAGAGCTGACACGGAGTTGAAAAAATTCCGGAAAATGCATTTTAATTACCCATAGGCCCATACACAATTTCAGAACCTGAAATATCCTGCTGGTTCCATATTTTGTAGCGACCCTGTATATTAAACTTTATAAATAGAATTATTTGACAAACTTAAATATATGCTTACATTAGAAAATAAACAGTTTATTTTTAATTTCTACCAGTTCAATTTTGCTGGGGKTGGGGGCAATTACCCCTCTTTGTCTCCCCTTATCTACGCCAGTGACAAGTATGGGACCAGATTGATGGTATAGCAATGTATTATTCATTTTGTTTTCATGTCTGTTTTTTTGCGATAAGTGTCTTCTATAACTGCTATGTCAATAATCTTTGCTGTGTTGGATCTTGGCCATATCAGGGTAGAAGGACCAAGATATGTCGTCAGTGGACGTGAGTCGTTCAGTTCAAACGATTCCGTCATGAATAATTCACATCTACCATTCCGTTAGTATACCACTGCACAATCGTTATCAGTAGCCTCGTTTTCAACCTTTAAACTCTGACGCAATGGCGATGTGAAACGCACGGGATATCAAGTTTCCGAAATGTACAGGCGCTCATATAGGCTGTTAGGTAACAGACATCACATATCTTCTAAAAGATCTAATCAGGTAAATGTCGATTTGCCTCTGAATATCTCCGCTAACCGGATCGCCTTTTAGACCAGTGCCGTACGTATTGTGGAAGTGGGGCCACGTGATGGCCTCCAAAATGAACCGGTTAACGTACCGACTGAGAAGAAAATTGAATTCATTAATAAACTATCCGAAACTGGACTACAAACGATCGAAGTTACAAGGTAGGCGTTATTGAACTCAATTATAGTTGGCTAAATTAAAGTTTTAGTTTCGTGAGTCCGAAATGGGTACCCCAAATGTCTGATAATACTGAAGTTTATAAGGGTATTGACAAGAACCCTAGTATATCGTATCCAGTACTAGTACCGAACATAAAAGGTCTCAGATTGGCTGTACGTTGCATTGGTTTTACAAAAAAAAAACTTGTTCTGTAATTTTTCGTTATAGCTTAATGTTGGAGTGAAAGAAATAGCAGTATTTGCTTCAGCTTCAGATGGATTTTCGCGGAAAAACGTTAACTGCTCAGCGGAAGAAGGTATCGTGAAGATTCGCGACGCGATTGAAGAAGCCCTGAAAAATGACCTAAAAGTCAGGGGGTACGTTTCCTGCGTCGTGGGATG
This sequence comes from Rhyzopertha dominica, assembly GCA_025024175.1. Taxonomy (NCBI): domain Eukaryota; kingdom Metazoa; phylum Arthropoda; class Insecta; order Coleoptera; family Bostrichidae; genus Rhyzopertha; species Rhyzopertha dominica. The sequence goes on along the minus strand of QCXZ01000086.1, from coordinate 23,643,488 downwards.
TCCCTATGACGGCTTCATCCAACCCTCTAAAGTGGCGAGAATTAGCGACTTACTTCTCCAACTTGGTTGTTATGAAATATCGCTAGGGGACACCATTGGCGTAGGTACTAGAAACAGCTTCAAGAATATGCTGAACGAAGTGTTGAGCGTCGCTCCTGCTGACAAATTCGCTGTACATTGCCACGATACTTACGCACAGGCTTTGGTTAACATATATTTATCACTGGAACAAGGGATTTCTGTAGTAGACTCCTCTGTATCGGGGTTGGGAGGGTGTCCCTACGCGAAAGGGGCCACTGGGAACGTGGCTACTGAAGATTTAGTTTATATGCTCGAAGGAATGGGTGTTCACACTGGAATCGATCTTAAAAAGCTCATTCTGGCTGGGAGATTCATTTCTCAAGTTATTGCAAGACCTACAAGCTCACGGGTCAATAACGCGTTGTTTAATAAAGGATTGTGAGATACTGGCTCAGTTTATTGACCTCCCGGGTAACCCACTAACAATCACGATCATGCAAATACTTCTGAATTCGTCTACAACGGTTTTCATGGGAAAACACGATGGTTTTTCTTAAATCGTACAAACACGAACTGTATATTAGCTCTACTACGGCACGTAGACATGCGTATTGTGGGTCATCTACACTCCAGTTGTTTGACGATTATGTAGCCAGCCGTTTCGTTAGTGTGTCAATTTTTTCGATCCCTTTAAATATGGCTGCGAAGTGTAGGCTGTTGCGAAGCAGGCATGTCGTTGATATTAGGCTATTGCATTGAGTAATGGGCGTTATTAGGCTATTTACCCTAATTTAATGTTGTTCGCCGATTTGGACAGGTTAGACAACCAGCATTGTAACTTAAGTGTTTATGTTACTCAAAAACGTTTTGCTAGATTCATTATGAGGATAAACGCTACCAGGATGACTACCCCCATAGAAGAAAAGATTGATCAGAAGCTGAAGGTGAGAACTGGTATGGTTGCAGTCAGCGATGGGAAAAGTCGTCCGGTACCTGTACGACTTCACTTATCGATGGAGGTGCTCCGACTACAGAAGGAGGAGGTAGTCCCCCCGGAAACGAAGCCCCAAAATGCAAAGGTATCTATTTAGAAGAGCATGCATCCGGTAAAATATGTCGGGGAAAACACATATTACCTACTGCCACTCTGGGGATGAATGTGAATCCCCTAGAAGATGTAAACGATTTAAAAGATACAATCACCCACAAAAGTCATGGTTTTATTGTAATTCTTTAAAACAATTGAGAAGGGTCTGTGCAGTATTAGCAGAAGAGTGTGAAAGGTATAGTTTACAGGTAGGTAGTAACTTCCTAAAGCACTAAAAGCTTGTCATTTCCGAACCACTCTACATTTCATTATAATTATTTTGTTATGATTTAGTTTTGTATGGGACAAAAAAAATTTTGATGGATTAATATTCATTTTGCTACCAGTAGAGAGATTGATAGAAATACACTGTTAGTGGTGCTGTACTGTTGCTTGCTATAATAATTGCAAGAAAAATGTTGGAATTATAAGATGGAAGAAAAAAATATTATATAAAGCACTTAGCTCCAAATATTTTCTATTTGTTGCCAAACGACATCAAACAAGTACAAATTGTAAACAAATTAAAAATTTTGTTTTGTAGGATATTTGTTATTTCCTTTTATGATTATACAGTGTGTCGCATTTAAGGTGAAGACACCCCTGTATTTTAGTTATTCAAAGGAATACAGATCTGAATTTTCACACATTTATAAACGGTGACGGGTCATATTTTTTAAGGTACTTAACCGAATTCTGAATTTTAAACTCGGCCTACTACGAATAGACAGATAGGGCTTATTCTCAATATTTTGTTTCCCGTTAAAAATATCGAAAAAAAGTTATTAGAAAAAGTTGCATACCAATTTTCATGACAAAATTCGCATTTTTCATTTTTCAATATTTTGGTATTTTACAATTATTACATTTTCTTTTTTTAATTTTATAACTAGAAATGTACGCAATAAAGTCCAAACTGACATGGCACACTAAGCATAAAATTAAAAAAAAGAAAACGTAATAATTTTTAAATACCAAAATATAGAAAAAATTAAAAATGCAAATTTTGGCATGAAAATTGGTATACGAGCATAAAAAAATATTCTGAACAACTTTTTCTAATAATTTTTTTCGATATCTTTAACGCGAAATAAAATAATGAGAATCGGCCCTATTTATCAATTCGTGGTAGGCTGAGTTTAAAATTCAGAATTTGGTTAAGTATCTTAAAAAATATGGCCTGTCACCGTTTATTAATGTGCGAAAATTCAGATCTGTATTCCTTTAAATAACTGAAATATAAGGGTGTCTTCATCTTAAATCAAAAAAAACACATAATGTATATTAATAAAATAAACACTTAGATTAATACAAATATATGTGTATATAGGAAAGGATGGTGCAAATAGTACGGCAAAAAGTCGGTGGGCTCGGTTTAAGCATTAAAGGCGGCGCCGAACATAAATTACCAATTTTAATCTCGAGGATCTACAAAAATCAAGCCGCTGACCAGACAGGGGAACTGTTTGTTGGGGATGCTATAATTAAAGGTAATTACTAGTCAAATGATTAGACAGTTTCTCTCAAGTTCCATTACAGTTAACGGAGAATATATCACTGCATGTCCACACGACGATGCTGTAAACATTCTAAGAAATGCAGGCGACTTAGTTGTTCTCACTGTTAAGCATTACAAGGCTGCCACACCATTTCTTCAGAAGCAAGGTAATGGTTAAGCATCATGCACAGAAGAGTAAATAAATTTTTACCTTTCAGAAGAAAAAGAATCCCAACAAACCGACAGCAATAGCGACGAAAAGGAGGCTTCAGACGAGAGTCTCCGAGTTGCGACCAACAGCACCAGCAGTCGTCCTAGCTCGATTTATTCGGAATGCGAGACAGAGCTGCAAACGAGATGGGTGGACATTGTTACTCTCCCACTGATGATGGCGTACGTCACGCGTTACATCTTCGGGACAGACAAATTGAGACCAAACGCCTTCGAGGTCCGTGGCTTGAACGGAATCAGCACTGGCATCATTCACTGTGATGATTCCGCTATCTTGTCGCAGTGGCTGAAATATATAACGGATAATATTATCGGTTTGACACATTTACAGGTCGGTATTATAGTTAAACTCTTGGGGAGTTAATAAATCTTTGATGCTTCACAGATGAAGCTTTACAATCGCAACTTCAGCGTGTCGGATCGTATTGAGTACATGGGGTGGGTGAATGAGGGTGTGCTGAACAACAACCAGCCCTGGCAGAATTACAAACCCAGATTTTTTGCCTTGAAAGGGGCCGATTTGATGCTGTTTGATTCTCCACCTGTAATAGGCCAGTCATCCCATAATATCATTCTGTTACTGTCATTTCTTTTACAGCTTAACGTACTGGACTGGAGCAAATGCCCTCTCATGTTTAAAGTGTACCAAACAATGTTTAGGATCATTAAAGAATCTGAAAATGTGGACGAGAGACAGCACTGCTTCCTGGTGCAAACCTCTGGGCAAGATTCTAGGTATTTCTCTGTAGAAACGCGACAGGAACTATTGAAAATAGAAAACGCATGGCACTGTGCTGTGTGCACTGCTGTCATGAAATTAGGGGTAAGGAATTGGTTTATTATTGCTATTATCATGTACCATGAGCATCCAGTAACTATGTATATCTGAAGTTTCGGAATTTATTTTTTTGTCTGTTATAGTTTTCTTTTCAGACGTCATGCTCCTGTATCATTCCACCCTTTTTCTTATCTGTCTTGATTTTTTAATTTATAGAATAGTTCCTGCTACCTCTCTTTATTTCCTTTGTAGTGTATGGAAAAATCTATATTTTTATCGGTGCATACTTTATTGCAGATTCCTAAATTATTGTCTAGATGGATAGATCATAAAATTTCGATTAGGCCCCAATTGTATATTTGAACCTCCAGTTCCTCTTGTATACAACTTCGAAATTTCTTTTTCCTGTTTTTTGCTTCATCCAGTTCATCCTTTATAGATGCAGGTTGTAGCTTAAGCAGCTTGTTTCTTGCATTTTTTCTTGTAAGGTTTTCCATTTTTTGCTTTAATTGTATTACATCTTTATTATGTACTTTCTTTCCTTGTTCTAAATGGTTTATAAAATAACTTTTAGTTTTCCTTACAGTTGGATTACCATGGTTATTTCTTTGACCTTTTTTTCTTACTGTGTTATTACTGAAATATTCCCTCTACTTCATTTACCTACCCCTTAAAGCTATGGATATAAATTTTCTTGAAGTCTGCCCACATTCTTACAGTTTGATCTCGATTTGGACCATTAATATTCTTGCAGAACAAGACTTTCACGGTCAGCTGCAATGGGAAGACTGCTGGGTTGACTCTGGACTGGAACACAGGTTTTTCGTTGTTCGAAGGTGACAGCAAGATCCCCCTCTGGCAATACAAATTTTCCCAGCTTCGCGGTTCATCTGACGACGGAAAATCAAAGCTCAAGCTTCATTTCCAGGATTTAGAATCGCGAGCGATCGAAACAAAGGTAACCTCTGCCCTAAAGGCGACTTGCATTGAGGTAACTGGTCTGGAATTTCAGGAATTGGAATGCTCGATCCTGCAGAGCCTGCTGTTCTGCATGCACGCCTTTTTGACAGCGAAGGTTGCTTCCGTTGATCCTGGTTTCCTGTGTTCGGTGGCAACGTAATCTCCATGTGGAAAAAAACTGTTAGGAAATTCGAGCACTGAAGTGTTTTAACTGCACAATGATCTCTAGGGCTGTATTATGATAGGTTGCTTAGCGATCTCTTCTTCATTTTTGCACTACGACTATAATGAACTGTGGTAAGCTACGCTATCTCGTAATGGGAAATATTTGCAGTTCTTGCCGTAACAGTATTAGTTAAAGAGCATAAATGGACTTTTTTAGTGTCAGTGGTGGTTCAGGGGGAGGGGAGTTACAAAAAAAATTAAGAATTACTTCTTTATGAATATTGTTAACAGATAAAATAAAATCTCATAGTAAATAATGGAGATGGATACAGATGCTTGAGTATAATGGGGTCGTTCATATCTGTAGAAGCAACAAGTATCGACACAAAATTCTGAATCTTTGCCACTGCATCACACAATATTTGGATTCATATAACTTATTTTTGTTGAGTCAAAATAAATTATTAAAATTTAAAATCCTGTACAAACACAAGAAAAATGTTAAGTACAAACAAGAAAAAATCAGAAGAGGTGTGACTTAAATTTTAATATTTAATTTGTTAAAATGTTTATTATACAACAAGCCAATTTGTACTGTTAAATGTAAAAAAGCTGCTATTCCATTATCAAAATAATTTGGTTCCCGGAGGGGGGGGGGGGCAATTGCCCCTCTGCGCCACTGAACGAACCCATTACTTAACTTAATATGTGGGAAAGCAAGTAAGTCCAATTTGATATTGAAATAGGTACTGAAACTGTGACACAATACTTGAATCTTACATCTGTAATAAATTTTGTTAGTGTACTTCGAGTATCAAGTACTGAGTATTTAATTTAATTTTTCATATTGGTGATACTCTACTGTGTACGATTCAAGCTCTTTAAAAATAGTGGGCACAAATGTGAATCATGTTGAATCACTGAGCGTGTCACATCAGAGTTTATATAGCAATAAGTATAAAGCTAACGATATTCTAAGCTACTTCTAATTTAGTTKGTGATGTGCTATACCAAAGTAAAGTGATCTCGTTTCTCAATCATAGGTATGAAACTTTTATGTGATCCTTTGAATGTCAACCATAAACATGAATCTTCAGCTTGGCTTGGCGAAACCTGTAGTGCAGTTATATACAATGAAAAGGTTGTGAACATGTTTCCGCAAACTGTTACACAGTATTGCTGTTCAGATACACGTAGTTTGTTTATTTGTAACTTCATACATAAACGAACGTTGTCAATATTCTACATAGGTTTAGAGCTCATGTTATAACCCTCATGCACGGCGAGTATGTGTATGGTGGCTAAAGTAATCATATTACAAAGTTATAAGTCGTTGACAATATTAATAAATTTATTTAATACCTCTAGTGTTTTATTTTGTCATATCTTTTCTAATTCACTAATATAAACAGTAAAAGGCCCAAGTGCTGTTCCTTGAGGTACTCCTATTTTAATAGATAATGGTTCCCTTAAAATTTGACTTATTTTTTTGAAATATCGCTTGTTTTGAAGATGATTTTAAAAAATTTTACCTCTGGCTCCATTTTTGTTTAGTATGTTTAGCAAGATGAGATGTAGAGTCAAATGCCTTGTTTTCTGTCACGTAAATTAAATGTATACAGTGAAAATTAATTACTGCCTGAATTCAGTTTTTATGAACATAGACCATATTTTTATTGGTTTAACAGGCAAAAAGGTCCCACGTTCAAATCACAGTCAAGGCTGGCAATAACTTTTTTTTTTGTAAATACTTTAGACTGTTTTGAAAAATTATGTTGATGGATCTGTAGGTGCGTATTTCTTTGTTGTTTCTAGATTTATTTTTGACATTGCTTAAATTGTGATAAGATAGTGTTATGTATGGTTTTTAATATTTTTAAGTATTTTTTGCAACTCAGATTTAAATCGAGAAACAAGAAATTTGTATTACTCAATAAAAACCAATATGACTTCTGAAGTAATCAACCAACTGTTAATAAACTGCAAAATCATGTTGCTTTTGGTTGCCTATCACATGATATATTAACATAGAGTGAATTCAGCAGTTAAGATCAAGAAAATTGTTCCACATGGCCTTTGGTGTTCCCCAAGCATCAATTCTAGGGCCATTCTTGTTTCTTATTTATATAGCATGTGTCAACATTCGTACTGTTATGAATGATTGTAATGGTACAGCATTTAATTATTTTGATATGTGTCAGTGTTTTTTGAAGTACTTTTCATCTGTATTTGTTGACTCGAATCCATTTTCCCTAAAATTTTTGAATCAATTATATACGATCATGTCTTCTTCCACGTAAAATTTCTGGTTTGGCCTTCTCAGCACGGTTTCATGAATGGACACTTGGTGGTTTCTAACTTGTTTGTGTACACAGAATTTTTATTACAACAAATGGACAATCAACAACAGGTTACACTGATTTCAGTAAAGTGTTTGTTTTATAATGCTTAATAAATTGGAAGACATTGGTGTGTGTGATTCTCTTCTTGGGTGGTTTAAATCGTATTTGTTTGACAGCAGTCAGTTTGTGACGATTGGTAGGGTTAAGTCTGATCAAGTAGAATTAACTTCAGGTGTTCCTCAAGGATCACATCTAGGTCCTTTGTTGTTTAATATCTACATAAATGACATTTCCAATTGTTCCAAACATTCAAATTTTTTAATGTGTGCTGATGATTTAAAAATCTATCATTGTGTTGCTTCTGTAGACAAGTGTAAACTTCTCTGGGAGTATATTGAAAGGCTGCAATCCTAATGCCAGAGTAATAGTCTTTTCTTTAACATTGATAAATGTTGCATGATATCATTTATCAGAAATAAGAGCATTACAAAATTTGATTATAGTATAAATAGTGAAAACCATGAAAAATGCTGTTCTCACAGAGGGATACGCCAAAAAACAATATCATTATGTTACTGGGGCTAGCTTTAGATAAATAAAATGAACTGGAAATGCCATATAAAGTCGGTGTCAACAGTTCCAGGTAAATTTTTGCAATTAGAAGTCAGCATATTTCAGGTTCATTCATACAAGACTATTACGGTATTTTTTATTGTGGCTGTTTGTGACTTTCTTTACAACTTAATAAGTATATCTACATAACGGAAATTTTCATTCAAATGTAATTTACTGATGCAGTCATACAGGATTATTGGCTATTATTATTGTTTAGAACGCTTTACCCTATTGGTTACGTAACCAGCCTTACGAGCATTTCGTAATATCGTTCATAGAGGGCAGTAGTATCCCATTGGGAAGCTTTCAGTGTCGTGCAGATATACATTAAATTTCAAGTTGTTTTTAACAATAATGTTAAAGATATTATGATAGTCCAAAAAAGCTTAGCACTGCAGGAATTGCTACTCTTTTTAATATAGCACGTCCTCTTTTTTTATTTGTAAAAACGGTAACCCTAACTTTATCCCATTTTGGATTCAAGCACTAATAGTAAGTGCTTAGTACCTAGTAGAGACACAAACTCGTTTTTTTCTTTTCATTTAATGCTTTAAACGACATTGTGTTTCCGTCTAATTAGATAAGGGGCTAAGGGGTTTTCTAAATCAAGACGAAGATATTAAAATATGACAGCGTTATCGGTGAACATCATAGGAAAGGTAAGTAGTAGAAAAGCAAACTGATTGTTAGGTATACCGTTTCGAAAATTGCAGCAGCTTACGGAACCGTTATCCCGTCACGCAGGTGCCTAATACGTTATACATTCAGAATCTGTAAGAAGCCGAACAGTATTATTGGTTCTGGGTGATTGATTCGTGGAATTTTCTATTTGCCAACATCGATAGCGTGTGGTCTCGTATGTTGAGGTCTTGGGRATTCTGCTATTTAATTATTTTCCTTCAAAGAACGACTGAAGGTTTTCCTCTTTCGTTAGTTCCTTGAAATCGTAAGCCGCATAAGGGTTTATGCGTCTCGAAGAATTGAAAAATGATTTACCTTAAAATGTGTTGCTACAGTCGCGGAATTTTGTTAAAGAAACTATCTCACTGGTGTTTCAAGGATTTCAGTGAAAAACAAAATAATTTCGGATACTGGGTCCGGTTATTAGTAGTCAGTAAACGACTATTTCAAAAGCTTCGTTCCTCTTTTTAGGAAATTAATACTTAATACTTAACAAATGAGACTTTGTATAATGTTAAGTGCAAATATACTTTTGTCTTAGAGGTTGTGTTTTTGTGTTTTATATTTGGTCAAAATCTCTTTGCAGAAACACGTGCAATTTTTTTCTCATTTTTGTTTAATAAATTAAAACACAGTTGAAGGTGTTTCGAAAAAATGCGCATGACACAAGTGGGTTCCATTATTTTACGAATTTATAAATAAGAATACGTTCTATGGTGTGCTTCAAAAATGAGTATTTAACAAGCACGTAACTAATTAGTTTTCAATAACGCGTTTACGATAAATGTTCGAATGGTTGTCCACCGGTCACAATACAACCTCATTGCTTTTATGGTTTTGGTTAGACAAGTAATTATACTATTATACCGGGTGCAAAAAAGCAAAGGCTAACAACCCCTTTGTTGTTTTTTCACCTCGAAACTTGATGGTCTCCGATTACGCTAATTTTATGTCAGTTGGTCTCTAGCTGCAACGGTTCGGCTGAAAGGTGGCCTAGAGTAGAAGGGTCAATTTGCGAAAAATAAATTTCTGGGCACCCTACCTCAGTTCTGACTGCATTTTTGAAATCTGGAGTTCAAACTACATCAGTATGCAGATTTTGAGCGAAAAATAATTTCCACCGAAAATTGCAAAAAAGCAAAGGCTAATTTATTTCTTAGAAAAACACGTTTTAATYTTGTGATATATTGTTATTAGTTCCCCAGTAGAACCGTATGCAACGTAGCAGTTTTTATAGCGTCACACAGACAACAAAAATATCTAAGAAAGAGAAATGAACAACACGGGTTGCCTTTTAAAGAAAGTTGATATCATAATAATATTTTGTACGCCAATGGATGGCATTTTACGAAAAGAAACTGACATGTCCGAAGATTTAAAAAAAAAGCAGTGAAAAAAGGGAGTTACGATGTTTGGTCTAAACTTTTGCATCCAGCTGTATATTTTGAGATGGCACATCGAGGTCGGGAAACGATGTTGCGACCGCGATCTTTCCCAACTGAATTTTATTTGGTTCGCGTGTTTGTGCTGGAAGATACGGTGGTGGGGTTGCGACCCTGACCCTATAGTAAGTTCCTGTGCCATTTAAACATCGTTTACTCTGAGGAACATTTCGGATTCGTGGTATCCAAAGCAAGATGCTAACATCGATTAATTATCCGGCTTAGAACAGCACTCGCCGCTTTGAGAACTTCGATAAAAACAGAAGCCTCGGATATTTGCAAGGAATACGTCAAAAACAGGAATGCTGCTTGTGTAATTAACGGAAAGCTTCTGAAACGATATTGAATTCTTTTATATCATGGGTTCATAATGGATGGAATAAGTCAATAAGTGAAGGTCATAATTTTTTAAGAAAGCTCGGACGTGTTTTTAAAGCCTTTATATTTTTTAGAACACATTTCAAGAGAAAAGCACACTCAGTGAAATAAATGAATTTATATACTTGCATTTTCTAGAATATTTTCAACTCCGTGTCAGCTCTCGTTTCCGAGATATGGGCACAAGTTGCATTTTTTTAATGGGAAGGGGGGTTAAAAGGCATGTCATTGAAAAGGATATGTTGTCCTGATTTCAAAAGTATATCACATTTGTACAATTTATTGCTTCTGAGTTAAGAAAAGAGTAAATGCAATAATTGAGCCTGACAAAGAAAGAAAACAATTTTCTTTATCGCTAAAATGGACAGAAAAGCCAGGTATTACCATTTTCCTTGACTAGTGATAATTTTCGTCTAGTTTCATAAATTTATTGCGAATCGAGTACCCTAAAGTAAAAAAAACCATGATTCCATGAAAAATGCAGTATTTTTTCAGATTTACATTACAGAAGATGCTCAAAATGTTCCATATTTACTTCCTGACAGTAATGCAGCCTTGATTAAAAGTTTTCTAATGCTCTTTGTAGCATATTCGGAGGAAAGTTCTGAATTTCTGCCCTAATTCGTCCTTTTAAATCTTCTGCATTATATGGCCGATCGACATAAATACGATTTTTCAGATATCCCCACAGGAAAAAAATTAAGGGGCGTCAGATCAGGGGAACGTGCTAGCCATTCTATCGCACCGCGCCTACCAATCCATCTGTCTGGAATTATCGCATTCAAATATCCACGAACATTGACTGCAAAATGGACATCATCTTGCTGAAACCATATCTGTTCAGAAGGACGCGCAGCATTTTCACGATTAGAGAACATTGAAATTTCCATCGATGAAAAAATGTCCAGTAAGGTGCTTACTGATAATACCACACCAGACATTCACTTTCTGATGGTGTTGTGTGTGGACCTGTTCTATCCAATGTGGATTTGTKTCCGACCAATATCTGCGATTATGTCTATTCMTATTTACAACTGAAGCAAAAACTACCTTAATCAGAAAACACAATCCAATTTAAAATATTTCTATCTCCATCTATCATGTTCATAGCAGTTTCGCAAAATTCTATCCTACGATCGAAATCATCTTCGCTCAGTTCTTGTAATAAGTTAACTTTGTATGGATGAAACTTCTCTTCTTTCAAAATTTTATGAACACATCTTCTGCTAATATGGTGAGTGAGAGCACGCTGTTGTACAGAACACTTGAGATTCTCTTGCACATCTAAAAGGGCATTCAAGCTACTTTCCTCACTCGTAGCAACCTTTGGACGTCCTTATTGTTGACGATTTTTAACAACATCGGTTTCCCCAAAACATTGCAATGTTTTAATAACTGTTAATCTGGCAATTGGTTCACGATCTTCATGAATTGCACTGTAGAGTGCAACTACTTCCGAATAACTTCGCCTTGTATCTCCATAACTAATCAACATCAAAATTTCGATGGGATCATGTTCAGTTAATTGAGGCATTGCGATTGCAAATAACAAAGTGAATGAAAATTATCACCAGTCACGAGGAAAATAGAGACACCTGGAGTTTTTGTTCTTACTTAGCGATGATGAATATTGTTTGTTGCAAGACCCAAGTTTGTTATCACACTTTTCTCAACTGATACATTTTTGAAATCAGGAAAAAATATGTTTTTCAATGATGTGCCTTTTGACCCCCTTCCCATTTAAAAAAATGCAAGTTGTGCCCATATCTCGGAAACGAGAGCTGTCATGGAGTTGTCAAAGAGATAACAGCGCTATACTAAACTCAGATGTGCAGAATTTTGTATAGTTTATATAAGTATAGTTGTAAAATTCGACTTAATAATTTCGGCAATATCAAAAGCGTACTGGACATGGGAATTTCTATTTGTGTATTTGCCAAATGTTTTTTTCTGATGCTGATTTTTTTTAATTTCGAAAAGTTCTAAAAGTTCAGTTTTTTACCTTTCCTTTCGAAATGTAAAATATTGACGTCGTTTTCATCTAAGTAATGGTTACTTTTTATGCAATGGTCAGCAAAACTTGCTGTGCTTTTGTTTGAATTTATATTCGCAACATGTTCTTTTATTCTGTTTTTAATAGCTCTATCTCATTGTCCTATATATATCATGTCACATTGCATGCATTTTATTTGGTAGATGCCGTTTTTGTTCAGTTTATTGGATTTTGGCTTATTGTTAGCTAGAAGACCTTTCAAATTGCACTTATTAACCTCTATTGTTTTATTCCGAACCTCTTCAGCCTATCTTTAACACAAACACTAACTCCTGTGACATAATTTACTGGAGCGAAAATATGTTCTTTTTCATTGATGTTAGCATTGTACAGCATCCTTTGTATTCTAACTTTATATTGCTTTTTAAATATTTCGTCCACAATTTTTGTGTCATATCCATTGTTAAAGGCTATTTGTTCAATTGTTGTCAATTCTTTTTCGAAATTTTCTTTTCTAAGTGGTCAATTTATTAGTCTGTTTATTAAACTATAAAACACGGAATGTTTAATCTGTAATGATTGATTTGAGGAAGCCGTCTGACTGTGTTGGTTTTCTATAAATATCAAAGTCAATTTTACTATTTTTTACCGACATCGATATGTCCAGAAAATGAAGAACTCCATCCTTTTCTTTTTGTAGGGTAACTTGAATCTTTTTATTTATTGTATTTAAGAATTTTAAAAATACATCCAACTGCCTGTCAGTTCCCGTCCAAATACGACAAAATATCATCAATATATCTAGTCCAGAATAATACATTTTCAATAATTTCATTTTTCTTTGCAAAAAAAACTCCTCTTCGAAATTTGACGTGAAAATTTCGGCCAAGACTGAAGACAAAGGTGAACCCACTGGCAGTCCATCGTCTTGCTTGTAGAATGTGTCATTGAACGTGAAATAACTTTGATCTATACAAATTTCCACAATATTCAGTAGTTCAGTTTTTTCTGCGTTTGATAGGTGGCAGTTTTTTATTTTATTTGTGAGGATTGTTAAAAGTTTATTTAGGGGAATAGGAGTGAAGAGATTATACACATCAAAGGACACAAGGATAGCGTTATTTGGTATTGATAATTTTTTTACCCTGTTCGCTCTCATACGGAGTTCTTCACGCTGTATTTGGATTGGCATTCAATTGATTGTGTTAAAATGTTGTTTGGAAATTTGCATAATTTATACGATGGAGCATAACCGTAAGAAACTACCGGTCTCAAAGGTACTCCATTTTTGTGAATTTTTGGGAGGCCATATAGAATTGGAGCTCGGGGGTTCATTAATCTTAATTTGTATTTTTCTTCGTTTGACATCAAGTGTTTTCAAGATTTTAAAATGCTAGTGACGTCTTTCTGGAACTGGCCTGTGGGATCTGAAAAGTTATTTGTGTTTAATAAATTATTTAGTTTAGTCTGATACTCATCTGTTTCATGTGACAATTCAAAACTTAGGCGAGATAATTTTACAACTGTACTTTACAACCCATGCAAAAAAGGGGACGTAAACAATATTCTGCACATCTGAGTTTAGTATAACGCTATTATCTCTTTGACAATGACCGTATGGTCGAAACGATCGTCAGAGTTATCTGATAAATCAAGTGAGACAAAGCACATACGTTCAATACTTAATTGATCTCTCATCCCGTTGGAAAATAAAGATGATTATTATTATTGTTATTATTATTATTTTAAGCCTAATGTTTTTTTAACGTAACAATATGTAATTTTATCCTTTTTAAGGCCAATTTTAACAAAATGGCAGTCTATTTAGATCCTCAGACCCGATTTGTTTTTGTGGTCCGATTTCAATTCCAGAATAGAAGTTTTAGTAGAATCGATTATTTGTTTTCAGGTTCGAGCCTTTTGGTCAAATCCGGGAAAATGAATATGATTTTCTCTCGAAATATGAAAAATTGACATGTAGTTGGGTATGGATTTTTTGAATTTATTCCATTCATAGTAAACTCACAGCAGAGAAGATATTGGTGCGCTCCGATTGGTCATCCCGTTTATTATGTAACAAACGGAGGAACAGCAAAAGAAGCGAATGTTGAAGCTTGTTTTAAGCGGCAGCGAACAGCAGTAAACTAGCATTTTATTTAATTTGCGTCCGTTTAGGCGAGGGCATAATTACGTGAAGCAAGGTAATGGAAAACGGTCAAAATCCCTAAAACGCTCCTTGCTAAGCGCCCCCTTTATCTTATCGCTCTTCGCGTTGCAGAATGCCGACAATAAATTAATTTTTATGTTTCTGTTGCAGGTTAAAAAAACACAACAGCAAATGGGCCCGCGCTTCAAATGCGGGCCGGAGTACAATGGATTAAACGTATAAAGCCGACCGAGCCGCACAATTACAAGGGGAGACAGTCGTACTTATTGGATTTTAATTGTGCAACCTCCGCCCGATGTCGAGTGTGTATTTCGGATTTCATAATTTTCTTTTGCGCTATCATTCGGTGCCCTTCCCCATTTCGATTGCATAAAGAGCTTTGAGAGCTTCCGTTTGCGTATTTACGTAACGCCTCGCGAAAACGACGTTTATTATTCTGTCGTCCCTTATTACCGTTAATCTACCTTTATAGTCGATTCGTCGCGTTCCCGTTGCCCCGCTTTTTTACCGCCCGTCGCGAATAGAGGATTCCTTTAATTAGTTTGTACCGCCAAGGTACACTAAATGGGGAGAGCGCTTTGTCTTCCGTCCGTGCGGTATCCTACGACAGGCATCACTTTGCACGGAATGTAGCACGTGGCCGCTCCAATTTATTAATTCGCCCTCACGAACCCCACGATTGTTTATCGGGCATCCCCCAAGAGCACCGTCGCTGAATATCCGGGTTCTTCGGATGCCGCTAGAATGAAATTTACATATTTATTTATTTATATACAGAAGCACAAATAGGACGAACCTAAAACAGTGCCTACAATTTATTCAATAATGAAATTAACATAGTATAGAACACCGCAAAACAGAAACTATTAAAATTTGGTTTGAAGGCTTCCGTTGTTGTTGTCAAGGAGCACATGAGGGACACCAGAGACCGGCAAGGTGATAGGTCGGCTGTAGCAGAACATCGAATGAACACTGGCCACACCATCAAATTCGAGGAAGCACAAATGCTGTCGAGGAGAGCGAGATTCTGGCCGAGACTGTACAAGGAAGCCATCGAAATCCAGAAGAATCCGCACAATTATAACCGAGACTGAGGCATCGAACTACCTGGAATCTGGAAACCGGTCATGCGTAACAACGCGCACGCGTCAGTGAACCGGACGAGTATAAATACCCGAGCGGACTAGGACACTTCAGCTTCAGAGCTACTTCTGAGGAAGACACCGACATGAGTGTCGAAACGTCAAGGTCAAATAACCAACGTCAGCCTGGAAAACAATATGTCATAAACTATTAATATGTACAATTAATAATCCTATTACAAATTAACACCTAATTTAGGTTTTAACATTATGTAAGAAGTAAACTAATTTATTGGTGAAGCACTTTAAAAAAATCTTTATCCGAAATGAGTAAACAGAATCATCACTCAATATATCAATGGATTAGTTAGCCTGCTTAATGAATTGTAGGACTCAATACTTCTAAGAAGTGTGTCTGCAATCGCCAATTTTTTGCTGCTAGTCCAGATGGACTAATCAGTGACACTGCAATTATAAAAATCAAATGTCCTACCTGCATAAAAGACTGTTTTTCTGAAGATGCAATTAAGAGCAAGAAACTTAAATATATGACCATTTAAAATGGAAAAAATGTACGACGTAGAACCGATAAATATTTTTTATCAGATTCAGGGGCAGCTATCTATTGCATATATAGAGAGCTCTGTTATTTCGTCATCTGGAGCCCGAAAGGAAATAGAGGAAATATCAAGAGATACAAACCTTTTGGAACAGAAAATGCTGCCGAAATTAATATCATTTTTTAAAACTAAAATGTTTGAATATAAATTGAATAAATAACTATTGCAATTACGCCTGTTTTAATGAAACACTAATTTTTGGGAAAAAATGTATTGCTACAAAATTTTAATTTTTGCTTCTCAGTCCTGACTTTTATGTAGGTATATACATCACTTTTCTCTAATTAAGTTTATTTTTATAATAGTTATTAAACTTAAGGTACTTTATAAGTATATTAACAGTAGTAGTCATTTGTCTACATTACTTTATAGAAACAAAAATAACGCATACGCATTAGTGAAATGTACTGGAACATTAAACAAATTATGAGACCTAGTATTATACACAGAAACCACCGAAATATTCAGCATACTCAAAATAACTGTCGAGTCCACTGCACCATTACAAATGCTGTGCAGATAACGGAGATCTGCAAAACTTCGTCGCTGCTCCTGAGGCAGCATGCGAGTGTTCACGAATAAGATCAGTACTCTGCAGATCCAGACGAAGTTTATAAGCGACATATCTAAGGAATTTGTTCTGAATTCTTTTAAGGCTATTAATGTATACAATACAATATCCGAAGCATAGTTCAAAATGCTATTGACGTAAGCCATGAACAAAGAAGAGCAAACTCTAAAAATAAATCCCGGATTATTATTTGCTTTCCTAACAATATAGGAAATATGCTCACTAAATAGCATCTTTGTATCAAATACAACACCCAAATTTCAAATTGTATTAACCCTATTCGACAAGCTACTGTTTATACTATAATCAAATTTTGTAATGCTCTTATTCCTGGTAAATGATATCCCGCAACATTTATCAATGCTAAAGAAAATGCTATTATTCTGGCAGTAGGATTGCAGCCTTTTAATATCCTCCTGGAGAAGTTTGCAGTTTTCTATAGACAAAACACAACGATAGATTTTTAAATCGGCATACATTAAAAAATCGGAATGTTTGAAGCAACTGGAAATGTCATTTATATAGATAATCAAAACCAAAGGACCTAGATGTGATCCTTGAGGAACACCTGAAGTTATTTCTACTTGATCAGACTTAACCCTACCAGTCTTTACAAACTGACTCCTATCAAACAAATACGATTCAAACCACGCAAGAAGAGAACTAAATATCTAATTCGGATTATTACAAATATTGTCTAGATGAATTTCTCTTTCATTTTTATTTTCAACGAACGGTTATGCATAGTTGCTACTAATCCGTGCAAATGATCTGCTAGTGTGTTATTCCCACGAATACCTAGGAAAAAAGTCGTTTACAGCAGTCCTGGTTACCACAAGAAGGCTGATTATTATTATGAAAAAGTCTAGTTCTAAGTTTTAATTTCGGTTAAGTCCTCTTGGCATCTCGTTAAGTTTCAGTGCAATACGGTAATGATTAAGGAAAGAGGCTTCAGGGAGGGATGCCTTTTTGTAATTAGGACTGATTGATTGATCTGCTCTGGGGCGTCGATGCATCAATACGTTAGCGACACGTACCGGCAAAATCAATACGCGAATGTAATTGCCATTTTTAGGAGTAGGTATTTAATATCATCGCGGATGGCCGTAGTGTGGCGTGCGAACTGATTAAAAGCCTATGACATTCCGACGGG
Source organism: Rhyzopertha dominica (assembly GCA_025024175.1). Taxonomy (NCBI): domain Eukaryota; kingdom Metazoa; phylum Arthropoda; class Insecta; order Coleoptera; family Bostrichidae; genus Rhyzopertha; species Rhyzopertha dominica. The sequence goes on along the minus strand of QCXZ01000086.1, from coordinate 23,625,704 downwards.
GTCGTTCTTGAAAATCGATAGGCGCAGGCCTCAGCCTCCCGTAGAAGTTAGTATGGGATCCATAATTTGATATTCACTCCGGCTAATGTATTCATTATCACAAGCACTGCACTTCTCGCCGAAAGGCTTCTCGCCTGGATTTCTACGGAGGTGGCTTCGAACAAAGCCGATGGAAATTCATCCCGTTGACATCGGGATTACGACGGGGCAGGCTAGGAATCGCGATAAAACGATGTAAACAAACGATGAAATAAACAATCTGCCAAGACTTATGGCCCAAGGTCGTAAACACGAACTTCACGAAATCGAAACCGATCTTTCTAACCTTCTCCACTTACGGTTTCACTTCGCTGTGACACGGATTTATTAAACAATAAATGAATGAACTAATGAATGTTTAAACATGTCCATGCATAACTTATGATCGGCATATTCAATTTGTAATATAGGCCAGGGGCGCCGGCTCCATGGGTGCTCGGGGACTCCAGCACCCAAACCCAAGAGAGATAAATTGTGGATGCGGAACACCCACGACCAAATAGAATAGAATATTGGAATTTTGATTCATGTCAACCATTTCAAGTATTTATCTCTCGTTTGTATTACTTTCTTAATCCAAAATTTTGACATTATTCCAGTTAAAATGCATGTCTATGCTGTGCTGTCTGCACCGCAACCAGCTACAGATAGATCTATCTCGCTATCATTATAGCTCATCAGTGCAGTTTAGGTCTAGTGGAGGCAGCACGGCATTGAACTGGTTTTGCCTCTATACCAACGCAATGGTATGATGTAAGTAAGAATTTAGATGGCAATGCCATCTGTCAGCATTACATTGACATGATGACAAAGCCACCTAGCTGCCTTAACGGGTACTACTTCCTAAAGGAAGTGATCTGTAGCCTGACAAATTGGCATGCACAATATATAACATTTGCTTGATATTTTGTACGTAGTTTTGATTTTAGTGTTGTGAGTAGGGTTGAGCCATTCTTTTTGTTCCTAATTCCAATTTTTATGTTTTCATTCTTAAACGTTCTGATCAATTTTTTTTGTCATTCCAGAAATGTTTGGTTGGGATCCATACCTTCTATGTTCTACTGCTTGTAGGTTATTGTCAACCATAGGGTCATTATTTACCCTTTGCCCCACGTCACCCTGCATACCACCGTTATTCACCCTTAGCTGCGTTTGTGTTACATGAAGTGTTGATAAATCAGTAGTAGAATGCAAGATTTTATTTATCAACGTTTTCCGTATGAATTGTGTATTAGTAATTTTTTAAAAATTTTTCTTAATAAATTGTGAATGTGATATTTTAATAATTCTATGTTTCGCCTGTTTTACAAAGTTTATTTTAATTTATGCCGAATGATCTGACAAGTAGTCTATATACATCCTCGATGAGGTTGGTTTCCGGTACCAATCCAGTATTATTTTATCATTTGTTCGTATGACTTTGGTTTCCAAAAACCTCTAGTTCTGCAGTGAATTTTATATAATGATCATAGGCTTTAAACACAGTTTCTATTCATAAAAAAGTTTGTTGATAACTGCTGGTACCAACAAAGGCACTAAAACAAATCTAGCATTTTTGTACTTATCTCTTTTTTCCCTCTTATGTATTTTTCTATTTATTAAATTGATTGTTATGGTCGTAATTATGTATTTTTTTTTAAGTTGATTAGGATGTTTCGACCTAATTAATAACAATATTTCCGAGCCTTCGACTTATTTATTCTCAAGTCTTCTTCGGGGAACTACAAGTGTTAACTCTTAACATGTATGTAAATATACAACTATTAACAATACTTACATAGTTTAAAATATTACATAAGAACTAGAACATTAATTTTTTTAATTTGACACCAAACTGAAAGTTGACGAAGTGAAATTTTTTTCTATTTATATCAAACATATTTCTGTCCTATTGCATGTGTAGGTAGTTCTATTGGACGGATTCATAGATACGATTTTCACGATTATGTTAGCATGCGCATCCACGGGGTTTTCTAAAAGCCAGGTATGCAAGGCATCCAAGAAGTATCTGATATCTGATGGTTCTATATTTGAAAAACACTAACAGCTTTTTCTCTACCTAGAACACACTAGCAAAGTTTGCCACTATTAGCATTATGGCCTTCCAATTACTATCGCCTCGCAAATCAGTTAAAACTTTATATACCTCGCGTTTAGGCCCTCTACAATCTGTTAGAGGTCGAATGTTTGTCTGGTCTGTTGTTACAGTAGACTGTGACATTTCCGGATTGTATGAGTTACCCTCATGTATTGACGGCTACTTCGACGTTATCCCTCTTATAGCATCTGATCGTCCCAACGAAATAATTACGGTGATATACCATACTGAGAGGTTTCCCTTTCTAGTAATTGAAATTTCTCAAATGTTTTCGAAGCTTCATGATACATCGATTTATGCTTTCTTTCATTGAGGTGATTACGGCGATTTGCCTTAAAATCTTCTAGAATGTTGGTTTGCTCTTGTTTAGACGAGTACGGTGATATCCCACAGTTGGGGATTCTTCCCTAAGATATGGAAACTTAAAAATGTTCTCGAACATTCTTTTAAACGAGAATTATCGATTTTATCAGTTCTGTTAAAGTTTTGAAATACAACAGTAAGAATATATACAATGTACAGTTGAACCCGAGGATGCCACATATAATCAGATATAATCAGGATATAATCAGATATAATCAGGATATAATATGATATAATCAGCATATAATCAAATATAATCAGAATGTAATCAGATATAATCAAGATATATTCACAATTTAATCAGATATAATCAGGATATAATCAGATATAATCAGAATATAATCAGATATAATCATGCAGAAATATAATCTGAGGAGAAATAAGGAGCTTCGAGATAAAACTAATGGTTATTAATTAACAGTCCTTCGAGTTCGATACCTTCGTGACAGACATGAAAAGGTCATTGAAGAAAATACGCAGTTGAGGATCGATTACAGAAAACTGGAACAAAAATGTAATACCTTGGAAAATAAATTACAGAACATAAAACTTGAAAAGGAGTAAAGGTTCCTTAGCAGCAAAAAATGCTCAGCTGTTTTGACATGTTGGTAGTATGATTCCCAATCTTGCGCAGTAAAATATATCGAAAAATTTGTCACATACCGATTCGACCTTGCTCAAGTTATAGTTTATGCTTTATTGCAGTCCAAACCATCTCAATGGGGTTCAAGTCATTTAACAACTTGTCGGTGACGATGTTTTGAAATGGGGTTTATGGAGTTCAATAAACTCGTACAACTCGACCTTTAGCATACTCGGTAAAATGTAATATTTCTTATTCGCAACCATTCCATTATTTCTTGCAAGGCCGGTGAAATTTTAATTCTTTATTTCTTTGTTACACTACTATGATCGGATTAACACCATCACAAGTATTTGAAAATTTCGGCGATTTCTAACTGTCAATAATCCCAATAAATGTAAACTGAATCAATTGTGCATGTCCGTTGCTGGACTGTAAAATATTTAAATTAATACACGCGACACTTGCCACGAACGATGAAAAAAGAACACGGCAAAAACGGAATGTTGCATGAACTCGTGCGAACGAATTCGCGGGGCGACAAGTTCAAAAGCGAGATTTGCCGCGCGAATCGGCAGGGGATGAAAAGACGGGTTAATAATGTAGCGCTTATTTTCCCTCTTCACAGAACTATTTCAGGAAAGTTAATCTTATTAAAGGAACGCCCTCAAACAGGAATTCGCGCAATTTTAATAGGAAACCTCGTGTTCATTTAAGGTTTGTTTCAAGTGAACAGCGCGCCACAACGCGGTTTATTTGCTGCGGATTTAATAAACCGTGGGACGCCGCATTTTTTTATTTCGCCCAAGTGGGGCCGAGACGTCGCGGCAAACAAATTTAATAATACTTTTGTGTCTTACTGTGTGATAACGATATCATATTTCTTTTTAAGTGTAATAAATCTCGGCGGAACGTCAACGCTAGAATGAGAAGCTAACCAAGTTCCCCGAGAAAACTTTTTCTACAAGACGACCGCTGGCGGTTTTGATAACGTGCTGACATATAAAAAAAGATTGAATACGACGTACCAATCACGTTGTTGCGTTTATTTCAAAGACTGCAAGACGAAAACTGCAAATTACTTCCACCTCCAATTGCTATTATATAGAAAATCAAATTTCTAATCAAAAATAACTTGCAATTTTTTGTTAAGTTAATAATTKTCGAGTTATTTATKTTGACAATTGAATGTGGAATTATTGATTCAATTTGCAGCGGTTTTTTATTTTGGTTGCCCAGAGGAAGCCTTCAGAAGTATGACTTAATGATTCACTGTGTATTCTTACCTCTTTTGTACCAATTTTGGGGTTGGCTCTACTTCCTAATTCCTTAAAAACGTCAATAAGCTGCAATCGAAGAAAGTATCACAGGTACATGTGACCTAGTATTTATTCTGCATGGTTTAATGACACTTTTTTTGTGAAAAATCGTGTTTTATCAAAACAGATTCTCATAATAACTCAAAACATCGCAGAAAGTGCGCAACAAATTTTGCGGCCAATCAGGCGGTATTTCTTGGATGTCATGTAAATTAACCCAAATCAATAACAAAAAAAGCCACATGATTCTAAAACGAACCATGTAGGATGTGTCTTTATATGAACCTGTTTTTGCTTTTGCTATTATCACCCTAAAAATATTTCCGTATCCTCCTAAAGCACCCTGTATACCGCCAGAAAACTGGGAATACAATATGTACATTTAATTCGGTCATTGGACATCTATCGATTACGACGGTGTAATTTGCGCAATATAAATCTGATAGCGGTCATCGGGGGCAGCTGGGCCTACAATCTGGGGGGAAATATTCGAAATGCGTCAGTTATTACGCGGTGACGTCAGTTGATTAATTAAAAGTGCCGCGTCCACGTGATTTTTCATCGCCGGAGACGCAACGCGTCCATAACCTCCAGTTAATTTTACCTAACTTTAAATTGCTAGGACCGTTCCAGCGTCCAACAATCGAGCTGTAAAAATAACCCCCGGGGGAAGCCGATCTGACGTCCACATGCCCTGTTGCCAACCCTGCCCCAAGTTCTTCGGCAACGAACCCGTTTTTCGAAAAATCTTGCACCTTGGCGCACTCGGATTTCTTCAGCATCTTGAAATGAATATTATTTGCTGTCTATCTTCAAGTATCTGTCAAAAATTTTCAAACTGATGGCGCAAAGTCTGTTTCCTGCGGATATGACGATATAAACGATGTCAAATAGATATTGTGTCCTTTGATGATATGTGTTCATTCTTCAAATCCTTACTCTTTGTAGTTGATTGTAACACATATAATATAGTCAACATGATACATTGTATAAATACGTATCTAACGAGTTTAAAGGTGCTACGAAAAAATGTGCGGTACAGTCAACTTCACGGATAATGAGACATAGCCCGCCATGCTCCCCCACTTAGGTCGTCTCAATATCGGAGAAGGTGATTGTACATATCACAACGAAACGGGGTGATTGATTGCATTGCATTGCAAACACTGCAAATATTAAAAAAGTTTTAGACCGAAGCTGTGTTAAAAGTAACGTATCACAAAGTAAAATGATGCGGAAATGAATTACGTTAGTTAAATTACAGCATTTAAAAGCGGTTTAGTTCTATCGCATACAAACTTTAATCTAGATTTCTAGAACGAAAATCTTTTAAATTAAATCGTCTTTAGATCTCTTGCAAAGGCTGTGAAGTTATATTATTTGGTTTCTGTTACATGGTCTCTAAAGACATTCAAGAAATTGAAGAAAGGTAGTCTTCTCTACGCGAGAATTACAGTGTGGACGACACCATGCCATCTAGTGGCAGTACGGCATCATCCACTCGTCTCTGCGGAGAACGTAATTATTCGTCTACTCTTCATTACAAGATTTTGGAAATTTCGCAAAATGCAACGCAAGACTGGCAAGACTAAATCTTTCTGGGCACTATAACGAAATGAAGTTGTAACATTTGAAGAATTATTGGAACAATTTAAATCTAGTATTATGGATGTATGTTTGAAGAGAGTTTAAGGTAGTTTGGAAATTGGGGAAATGATAAGACAGACTTGTATGTATTGGAAATCTTCGAAAAAATATGAATTCCAGAAAAATTAAGCATCAGCTCGTCAATTACTAGCGTTTTCAATCTTGCCCTTATCCAACAACCCTTCTAGGTCTATCTTTCATTAATGTATTGTTGTTGTTTGTGTTATTCGTGTTATCTAAGGCGGGAATTGGATTAAGGACTTTTATTTTCGGTATCTGGCAACAGTGGCTCGCACACTGCCTGGGCGGCGTAGGGCCACATGGTCAGCTGTAGGGTGGCGGGACACTGCATGCTAATCATACTTTATCAGTTCGGATGCATTGACATCACTTTGCATGCAAATGTGATCGACGTCAAGGGCATGACGCTTTCTCTCCGCGCTGAGGCAATAAAATGTATCCCCACCACCCTTTACCACCCTTCTCGCCCGTGAATCCCTAGTCCTCAGTTTCAGCAAGGGCCAGCAAGGTGCGCTATACCGTGCTCAGCGTCTAGCGCCTTGGATCTATGTGAGTACGTCGTTTAGACGTGTTACGAGAGAAATTAGATATCTAGAGATGCTTGACGCTTTAGCGTAGAGAAGTTAGACGGCCCTTGAGGGTGACGGCACGACAATAAGCTCGAAGCGAAACATTTCAATCACGTGTTCACGAAGTTTCACGTGAGGCACCCAACAGAGCGTCGCACGCCCTTTGCGTGGGTGTGTGGGAGGTCTCAACGGCGTCGACGGACCACCAGCTCGTTCAGTCTGCAGCTGGTGGTTCTTCTGTGTACGCGTCTCCGTCAACGTTTCTAACATCGCGGAGCCCTCGCAGGGGACAATCCAGGACGCGTTTCGATACTCCAGGGCTTGCTCTTAGGTCCGCCGTTCTCGTTCGTCTTTGTCCGCGTTTACAGCTTCTTTACCAACACTCTTATGTGTATTTACAGCCCTGAAATCAAGCTTTAGTTGTTTTGTGCAGTTCTGAAATATTGGAGTTCTGACACAGTAAGCTGTGCCTTCATGCCCTAATTTCTTCTAGTTTCACGAGACACTTTAAAGCGCAGAATTTAATGCACTTAGGCGTGATTGCTATGATCACTCTTATCAATCGAAACATGGAAATCTCGACATGGGACACGCCTTGTTATTTAAATCGGTGCTTATTTCTGAAAGTTCTGCACAAACATTACAAAACGAGCTTGAATTTTATGTGTCCAAAAACTATGCTATGTTTTCTAAAACAATTGTAGGTAAATAGAGCGAATTATAATAAATTAGGTAGCTTGGAAACAAGATAAATGAACGTATGTGCTTTGTCTCATTTGATTTATCAGATAACTCTGACGATCGTTTCGACCACACGGTCATTGGCAAAGAGATAACAGCGTTATACTAAACTCAGATGTGCAGAATTTTGTTTACGTCCCCTTTTTTACAGGGGTTGTAAAGTACAGTTGTAAAATTCTCTCGGCTGGATTTTGAAGGCCGACTTTATAATTTCGGCAATATCAAAGGCGTACTGGACGTGGGAATTTCTATTAGTGTATTAGCCAAATGTTTTTTCTGATACTGAGCTTTTTTAATTTCCAAAAGTTCTAAAAGGTTCAGTTTTTTACCTTTCCTTTCGCAATGTAAAACGTTGACGTCGTTTTCATCTAAGTGATGGTTATTTTTTATGCAATGGTCAGCAAAACCTGTTGTGCGTTGGTTTAAATTTATATTCGCAACATATTCTTTAATTCTGTTTTTAATAGCTCTACCTGATTGTCCTATGTATATCATGTCACATTGCATGCATTTTATTTGGTAGATGCCGTTTTTGTTCAATTTATTGGATTTTGGCTTATTGTTAACTAGAAGACCTCCCAAATTGCACTTATTAACCTCTATTGCTTTTATTCCGAGTCTATTCAGCCTATTTTTAACACAAACACTAACTCCTTTGACATAATTTACTGCGGCAAAAATATGTTCTTTTTAATTGATGTTAGCATTGTACAGTACTCTTTATATTCTAATTTTATATTGCTTTTTAAGTATTTGGTCCACAATTTTTGTGTCATATCCATCGTTAAAGGCAATTTGTTCAATTGTTGTCAATTCTTTTTCGAAACTTTTTTTCTAATGGTATATTTATTAGTCTGTTTATTAAACTATAAAACACGGAATGCTTAATCTGTAATGATTAATTTGAGGAAGTCGGGACTATAACATCTGACTGTGTTGGTTCTCTATAAATTTCAAAGTCAATTTTACTATTTTTACCGACATCGATAAGTCCAGAAAATAAAGAACTCCATCCTTTTATTTTTTCTAGGGTAAATTGAATCTTTTTATTTATTATTCTTAAGAATTTTAAGAATACATCCAACTGCCTGTCAGTTCCCGTCCAAATACATAAAATATCATCAACGTATCTAGTCCAGAATAATACATTTTTAATAATTTCATTTTTCTTTGCAAAAAGCTTGTCTTCGAAATTTGACATGAAAATTTCGGCCAAGACCGAAGACAAAGGTGAACCCATTGACAGTCCATCGTCTTGCTTGTAGAATGTGTCATTGAAAGTGAAATAACTTTGATCTATGCAAATTTCAACTATATTCAGTAGTTCAGTTTTTTCTATGTTTTTTAGGTGGCAGTTCTCTATTTTATTTTTGAGGATTGTTGAATGTTCATTTAGGGGGATAGAAGTGAAAAGATTAGACACATCAAAGGACACAAGAATAGCGTTATTTGGTATTGATAATTCTTTTACCTTGTTCGCGAAACCTACGGAATTCTTCACGCTGTATTTGGACTGGCATTCAATTGATTGTGTTAAAATGTTGTTAGCGAATTTGCATAATTTATACGATGGAACATTAACGTAAGAAACTACCGGTCTCAAAGGAATTCCATCTTTGGGAGGCCGTATAGAATTGGAGCTCGGGGGTTCATTATTCTTAATTTGTACTTATCTTCGTTTGATATCAAGTGTTCTAAAGATTTTAAAATGCTAGTGACGTCTTTCTGGAACTGGCCTATGGGATCTGATTTAAACTTAGAAAAGTTGTTTGTGTTTAATAAATTATTTAGTTAGTATGATACTCATCTGTTTTTAAAGTGACAATGGTATTGCCTTTATCCGCCTTACAAATAGTGAATTTTCTGTTGTTTCCAAGCTACCCAATTGATTCAGGATGTTTCACAATGAATGCACCTTGGAATTATAATAATAATAATAATGTACCACCTTTTTTGTTTCTTCCCTATAGTAGGGCGCGCAACTTTAGCACGGCATCTTGCCAAACAAAACAATATCAATCCTGAAAGTGTCAAAGCTCTTATGTTTTCTGTCCATAGCATATTGTACATTATAAAGAAATTTAGTTTTATTGTTTAAAAACGATGCAGTTGGCTATAAGTTCATGTTAACAAATCTTCAAAAAGGCACATCACCAAAATATCCGGTACTTTAAATAAAATGTTTTATCAAATAACCAGTCTGATTTCGAAATCAAGAGTCGAAAATATTTAATTTAATAAGCAACTTGCTTCATAGTGGGTACTTTTTGATTTAATTTCCCGTAAATAAGGTAGTAAAACTAATTAAGTGGCGAGATTTCTGGTGAAATTAAGCTTTTAATATATGACGTATCATAAGATGGATCGTTTTATATAAAAATGCACATCTATATACTCCGTTAACTGCTTATTTTCAAAGTTGTCCTCCTGCAAACAAAAGTTTGCCTATTKTCGGTATTTTTCAATTTTTCTCTATTCAAAATAATTCAAAGTGTGCTGTTTAAAAAATGTGCGACAACCTATAAATGAACTTAAAGAAACTCAGAGGGAATCTTTGTAGTGTACTGTAAAGAAAAATTGTTCTTTTGGCCTGTACTGCACATAATAAAAACAAAATGGTAAAATGCATACAAAAAATATAATGAAATCAGATACTTAATGAAGGTGCTGACAACGGCATTTTATGTAAATTTTCATATACAGATTCTTTTATCTTTGGAAGAGAGGACTGCAAACTCTCTTGATATTGTATTTTTAATGCAATTTGAGGAATGCGTTACGGTAACTAACCGCCGAAATCTAATAGTTAAAGCTTGACGTACCGATTTTCTTGTGCCGTGACACCATCCTCATATCGAAATATTTTTTTCTGTGTAGCTAATTATTATAAAGTTGCTGCGTAGCTGCGTTTCCCGGGTGTCGAAAGAAGATAACGCTGTAAAAAAGCAAATAAGCAGCTTCAAAGGGGTTTTTTCAATAATCAGTTATCAATCCAAACATTTCTTTTGAAGTTCAGTTAAATTAGATTTTTTAAGGAGAAGGAGCTTGAGGGTAAAAGAGGTTGCAATTGAATACGGCGCAATTAGCGCTCAGTGGGAACGGAAGTTACAAAGAAAATATCTTACGCGGCCACTGGGTGTTTATATACGCAGTTGCTCGTCAAAATAATATCTATATTTTATTTTGCCAAAAACTAAATAAATTTTGGATTTTAACAGAAGATTAATGTCGTTATGAAATTGGCTGATTTTGTATTAAACTGTTTCTGCTTCAACTGCATGATGACGTTAAAACTCCGCGGCCAAGGGAAATAGCCGAAGCCGATGATTTTTGAGGCCCATTCACGCGGTCCATTGAATACGTGTTAAATTTTTCCTATATAAGAGTCGACGTAACTTATCCCAGAACCATTATGAAAGCGGTTTATACGGCGTGGAGTCTGTCAATATCTCACAAAAACAGATTTATGGAAATCGCGAACCTTAACATATCAAATACTTTGTCGGCGTCCGCATTTTGAATGATCGACCGCATAGATAGGATGTTCCATTATAAATTTTTCCACGGCTTTTAGTGCTCGCCTTTTTGATTTATGTGTACAGATAACCAGACACAAATAGACCGTGCGATAATAAAATACTAATGGCGCTGTTACTACGACTGTACACGCAACGAAGGGCTAATGTTTTGAAAGACGACGCTCAGGAATTTAATAAATGCTTATAACCTTCAGTTAATACACGGGGATTGAGGAGCCGGAGTTAATCGATATATTACAGTATTTATTTAATGGAATTTCTGAAATACTACACGCTTAAGCGAAAAGTAATTTTGCCTGGAATTTTTGTGGCGCCACCACTCCTTATACTGTCTCTAACCTTAATAAGGGTCCTTTCGTAGGACTAGATATCACTTTTTCCAATTTGTGTTTACCCAAACGTGTCCAAACATACCTAAATTTTGAAGTTGGTGGGCACTTTTTTGAGATTTTTTGCAGCCTCAAATTCTAGCCAACATACAAATATGATGTTAGTTCTAAGTAAGTATACGTTACTAATAATAATGCTGTGGTCAATTTGTCCGGCACTCCAGCCTGAAGAGCCCCAACAAGAGCGAAACTATATACCTGGTATTACGCTTGTATTATGACATGTCCGTTTTTCAGTGGCAATTCTGAAATGGCTTGATTTTACCTAGGCAAGTGACGTCGCACTAATCGATGACGTAACTTTAAAGTTCTGTGAACAGTGGTATAGGTACATTTTCAAACTTCAACCGTGAAAGCCTTTAGTATGATTATTTGCAATGTAATTGTTTGAAGTCAAATGTTTATAAAACGAAACCACAGTGACACCGAAAATCAGTTTCCTTAAGGGTAACACAATATGTTCGTCTGAGAAGAAGGCAGTTTATAATTTTATTAATTCATTTATTCATATTTCATCAATTTGCTTTGTGGAACTCCTTCTTCAATAAAACCTATACTGCAAGTTGGCCACTTCGGCGAAGAGAAGTTATTTGCTCATTGTGTTTATATTTCTTACTTATCATTGTCGTTTATAACAAACAAACCGCACCGCACACTCCCCACGTTTTCTGGACTGTAAAAAGACCCTTAAGAAGTGGCCGCGTCGCAAAAATTCCGGGCTTCTCGTCCTCTACTTGTTTAATTAAAAAAATCGAAGGGGGAAGCTTCAGTCAGTCAGTTTTCCCGTTTAGTTTGTCACGACGTGGAACGGAAATAAATGTAGCTGATTCCATCCGATCCGACATTTCAATCAATAGATACACCATCCATTTCGCAGCTTTGTTATTACTAGTACACCCAGCGCCGTCACCGTAAGACCGCTACCAATCGGAACTATCCACCGGCGGCATCTCGAGCGACACCTCGGACGATTTAGGGTCGAAACAGAAAATAATTAGTTGTCTCTCTTCGTCAGCTAGTGCAGCGCTTCTCAAACTTTCAGTGGTTGAATCCGTGTCTTCCTTAGCAATTTTATTTGCGCCCATTCCTATCGTTGTCGGACCACAGCGGATCTTGAATCATATATTTGGCTGCGGAGCCATCACGATTGATGGAAGCAGTGAACAGCTAGTAATTAGCATGGGAATCGATCTTGGMAGTTGTATTGAATTACGCGAACCAGCAATAAACAAAGTATTGCTGCTATAGGAATAACGATGAGGAAAAGACATTTCTTGTGGCCATACTCTCTTGTCACCAGGAACACTCGCTCAGCTTTAAATCGATTCGAGACACCTTAGTTGGAAGGAAGCAGGTAAAGCTTGAGAGTTTTACCCTTAGTAAACATCAGGTTTCTTCACCCAGTCGGCAGTAGCCGAACCACAATATTTTGTTTGACAATATGTCAGTCCTGGCGAAAGTTCCCTTTTTTACAACCCGAAAATTCCGAGAAGCCATAGAATTTCCGGACATCCAAATAATCTGGATCGCGAAGATGGTTACCACCTCTCTACCCTATCACACAACGGCTATCCCTACTTTCACAATCTCCTCCCTCTGCCGTCCAAGCATCACCACCTCCCTTGTAACGCCAGGTACAACGTTACTCTATCTTTTTTGTTTCTTTTTCCTCTTGGGATTTCTTTTGTCTCGGACGTGTTTCTCGCGTTAGGTTTGTTCCATATTCCATACTCCTTATTACTGATGATGCCCCTTACGAGTGCGGTCGAAACGTCGACACTATTCCGAAATCTGATGCGGTCTAACCCAAAAGGCTAAGATTTCTATATAATTGCTATTTTAATGAACGTTTGACGTTTAATTTCAAATCATTCGTCCATGAAAGTAATAACTCTTTGTAGTTTCTCAGAGTTGTTGGTGCAAGCTGTAATTTTGGTGGTTCAAGGAGGGCGCAAACCGATGCAAGTCCTATTTATTCAGAAAGCGATATGCGTGTGGCCAACTTTATCGAGCCGATTTATAGCACTACACTTACCACCCAAAGAATGGCAAAAATAAGCACAACTCGTGTTACAACATTATGAAAAGTGAGCCGATGAAATCTCCTCCATTCCTGAATTTAATCAAATATGTGCAGCCAGGAATTCACTCTGTTTCTAGGCCCGTATGGAAGATTACATTTCTGTTTTCCGACTTATAGTTTGTCTAGACTCCAGCCCGGCCATTCCGAAATGTGACAGGCGGCCGGACGGACGCGGGGCCCTTGTCTGAGACCTTTATAACTTTCAACTCTTCAGCCAGGGCCGTCTGAACATTTCGTCGCCGCGGGCGGAAATTTGAGGAACGGGCTTCCGAAATGGTTACCGACGTAGTTTGTTGAGATCTTTCAGAACCGTATAAATATTTGCTCTTCAACGACCTCATTACATTGAGGTCACCTACGGCGGTCCGTCGGGGCCACTTTGCCCTCTCCCATTTCGAGACCTTGTCCGACCGAGCCACTAAATATCACTCTGCATTCATGGCGTCGCGCTGGTCTAACACGTGGCCAATTTAAGACGCCGCGCCGGATTACGCTTGAATACCATTTATTGTTTTAGCATACTCAATCATCGCGAGGGGCGCAATTGTGAATTTTAAGGGACTAGATCGCGGAAAGCTTGCGTCGGCGTCGCTTGGTTACATGTCTCTAATGGGACAAGCGGGACGGCGGCTGAAGTACTCGTAGAGCAGATCCACTTGTGATGCGTATTCGCATTTCCAAAAGTATCAAATCTGATAAGCCTCCTTTCATAAATGCAGATATCGCACTTGACCTCCAATATTACCGGCGACTATAGATAGGAATAAAACCTAGATTGAAAATAATGACAATCTTTGTTGGGACAGGCAACAGTAACGCGTACTTAAAGGGTTCAGCTGGTGTAGGTTATGGGCCCAGAATAACGAGAATGTGCAATCTGCGTTTGTGTAATAACACATGATAAACTATGGAAAAATTAAAATGAACGGAACAATCAACCACTTAACTGTTAAACTCGTGACAAGTATGCCCAGTAATCAGCGAAATATAGTTGAATAGCTTCGAAAATGCACTTGTGTGAATAGTGAAACATCTGAATTAAATAGTGGTATTATTAAGACTTACTAAACGATCACTGAATTTAAATTTACAGTGAGAGTTAAATAAGTTGATTTTAACTCTATTTTCTACTTGATTATTACGCAGTTTTTATTTTTAAGTCCAGTAAGGTATTGCTTATGAATTTAAATTTTATGTAATCAAAATTTATGTTATGCAGTTTCTTATGCATTTCGTTTCTCTTGGATTCGATAATCTTCTTGTTGAGCTCCTTCAGTAGTCCTACAGACTGCACCACATGACTTCAGAGCCGAAGGCCCGTTAATTTTTTTCTAATTTTTAAGTGTTTTTTAATGAAGTGTTAATAGCACAGATTGTCATTCTTAATCGACGATATGTACTATAATACTAAGTGTTTTGCTTAATACATATGTAACTTATACTCATCAGAAGAAATTATAGCGACATCCATATTGTAAGACGAAGGTGGAATAATAATAGTAAATTGTAGTAAATGGCGTATCGCCACTTTATCGAAGCCGCGAAAAGTGAAGATACAATACGTCTATGCACTCACCATTGTCCAAAGACTTTATCCAGTCGTTTACAGCTTGTAACAAGTTAGACACCACAGACTTTTTTTCAGAAATCCATGCTGGTGTTGAAGTATAATGTTCCCATCTGACAAATTTTATTAATTCGTCACAGATAATCTTTTCCAACACTTTACAGGGGTAGATGTCAGACTCACAGGACGGTAATTTCTTGCGTCTTCTTTGTTGCCCTTTTTGTACACCTGTGTGACCCTGGCAATTTTTCAGTCATCGGGGAGTACACCAGTGTCCAATGATTCATGATAAGTGACAAGGCTAGCTGCACATTTTTTAATAAAGCAGGGTGGATACCATCCCCTTCAAAAATTTATTCACAATATCTGCATTTACCTCAATGTTACTCATAGTTTGTGCCAACCGTCCTCGACAGTTCAAATTGGGCAAAATATTCCCAGGATCGATGGTGTATGCTTCATGGAAAGTATCCGCAAATTCCTCTGCCTCTGTCCACCACCATCTCTTTTGTGAACAATCGGAATAGAAACCTTGTTGCAAAGAAACGAACGAATTGAAAATCCCTCAAAATCCCGCCTTGCCTGCCTAAGCAGTCTTGTTAGATGTTTGGAAAAAGCATGATGTAGTCTGAGATCCTTTTCGGTGTCGCCATTTAATTGAAAGTTTATTGCTGATCCATGGCTTTCTGACCTGTTGCTTAAATCATAAGAAGGAACGTATAGGATTAAAGCGGATTTAATCGAAGCCAACTAACTCATCCAAAGATCATTGACGTTAGCGTTGTCAGAGCAGGAACCAGGACGTTCGTAAAAAATGAAGATTCAGGGAGTCAAAATCAGCCTTTTAAAAGTTGGTGAGGGGGCAATATTTCAATCGAATTGATAAGGTTATCGCTGTAACTCACGAGAAGGTCGATTGTAGATGGGTTTTGATTGATTCTGTATCGAGTAGGTTCAGATATATGTTGTGTGAAGTTGCTCAAAAACATGTTAAGGAAATCGCCACTCGGAGTTTCAAGGAATTGCTTTTATAACTCCTGTACATGAAGCGGACGAACAGCAACACAACAAGCGAACCAATCAACACATAGTAATCTGCATATTGCGAAGGCAATTTCTGTACAATGGCCATTGATTTCAATATCGAACTTGAGATCCTTGCTAGAGAATTGGTGACCGTGAAAATTCCCTGTTCCTGAAGAATCTACTTTTTGCGCAAAGCTCCAATAAATCAGTGTAAATAAACGGCGGCTTATTGACAGACGTGGATAAAATTTGCGCGCAAGACACAAACACTGTTACCAGGCAGAAATTTTTTATCGACTCGTTGTTAGCATAAATCAAGGGAAGATTTCTTGTTGACGGATATGCATTTATGGGAAACAGCAAAGTGCACATCTTAAACAACCCGAGAAGTCCTGTTGGTAGCGTAAAACAATTTTTATAGGATAAACAAGCGAGAATCGTTTGCGGAGTAGGGCGAATTGAACAATTATTTACAGAACGGGGCGACAAAAAATGTTTGTCACACAGCGAGTTTTCCAGCTTTGTTGCTCTGTTTGCCAAAGGTTAAAAAGCAGTGTGTATTCCGAGATACTTGCATATACCAACTGCACATGAAGGAAATTTTAAATACGAGAATTAAGATAGCAACTATTAGAAATAGAAAAACAACAAATCCGGGGGCGACAATTTAAGAAAGCCCTATCAACTTCTGTAAGAAAAAAGTCAATAGATATATCAGGACAGATAACAAATTAGCGGAAAGCTTTTTCAGTAAAATCGCAAGGAATAGCTGTATCTACCAGAAACAGTTTACAGAAAAAATGTGAACCCAGATGACCCAATGACGATAATTACACCAAAAGAAGAGAATCGTACTATAAAACTTGTAGATCTGACATACGTACTCAAGAACATATAAAAAATGTTGGAAGATCTATGAAACAAAGGCAGGTAAGTGCCAACTAAAATCTGATACTAACACCAATTGGAAAATAGGAATCGTAAGAAGGGGTTTATGAGAATTACAGGGGTATAACATTGTTAACTTGAGTATCTTCAGAGTTGTAGTAGTCAAATATTATTTTATCATCTTACAGAGTCACGATTGAAACTACCCTTTTGCTTCTAGTGGTTCGCAAAAAGTGCTTCTCTGTCTCCCAACAAATCACAAGGGCCAATTAAACTAATTGCTGTTATAGAAGAAAGTCCAGACCACTGTAAACGAAAACGGCTTGTCTGTGTGCACTCGATTGAACGAACGTTGCGCCAGAACCGCTGCTAACTAAATGAAACGTAAAACCTAAATAGCCAGATAGGCTCTTTTGTTCATAACGTGTGACTAACACGTTGGCGGATGTGAAAAACCTGCCGACTATAAATACAACCCCGCACGACTGAAGAATATTTGAGTAAAAACATATAGATTGCCTCGCACGCGTTTTGTAGTTTTTGATTAACTGGATACTTTATTCGAGTTGGTTGCGAAACTGAGATGGTGAGTCTGATTGAAAAGTATTTTACCTCAGTAATCCCTGAGAGGGCGAGAAACAGGTGATGAATGTTAGAATTCAAATTGTTGTCCCTTACAATCCATATTGACAGATTTTCATAAACCTCACAACTAAACCAGAAATAAAGCAATCATTGACTGAATGAAAGCAAGAAAATCTAACTTTTGGATTTAAGTCGTACCTAATTTGCTGATTTATTATTCCAACCATCCATGAGGTACTTCATCTCAGCTGCCTGAACATTATTCTTTCTAAGTGTCCATGATTCGTATCTGTATTAATCGGGAAGCCATTGAGATTTGTAAACATCCGATCAAGCTGAACCACGAAGATGACTATCGCATCCCCACTGCCTGCCTTGCAGCCCCTCTCTGTATTTTTTCTTCGTCAGCTTTAATGTCTATGACTTTTTCTAATCTTGTCGCATAATCACTTTAGTTTTTTTATTATTTGCAATGCTACTTAATAAAAACACATCTGATTTCATATTCATATAAACAATTATTTTTATTTATTACTTCCCATAAAGTGTTGTTTTTTAATTTTGTTTTCGGTGTAGTCTTTTGCTGGTGATAGTGAACGCCAATCATCGTGAAATAAAAATTCATTTCTCCAATCCCTAACGACCTTATTCAAGTGCTAAATATGCATCGCAGCGTGAATAAGGACCCGCCAACTTCGTGCAATTAAATTCCCGCTTAAAAGTACCTGTTCAAAGTTGGGAATCTGGCATCAAATCAAATTTATTATGACAGGCGCTGAATGAAAACTCATCGGGACTCTTTTAGACCAGTTAATACTTTAGAGTTTAGCCGAATTTGCGACGATGGAATCGTAACTAATTATGGCCGGATCTGGACAAAGTTTAAAAGGACTCCGCGCTGTAGAGGCTGTCATTGAAGTGCAGGGCCGGCGTGACCCTTTGCGGGGCCATTTTTTGTGAGATATATATCAAATAATACATATAATAATAACTAAGAAAAATTACATTAATGATATCTATTTATTTCCGGTTGATTGTGATATTATTCTTGAAAATTTAAACTGTGAAGCTGAAAACGCTAATTACCATGAATAAATTCAATATTAAATAATACAGTCCGGCCAATAAAATGCATGGGGTGTGTCCGAATGAGCGATTTGTCCGGATTACTGGATATTGTTCAAATTCCCCAAAATCGCGCAAAAAACAACAATTAACAACACATATGATGGTGATATTATTATTGTTAAAAATATAAATACATATTAAATACAAATAAACAAAACTACAACATTCTAGAGAAATAATGGATGATATTTTTCCACACACATTAAGTTCACTTTTAGCGCGGGACAAAAAAATCAGTGMGATGTTTTTGCTTTTTACAGTTAATTTCTGCTCTTATCGCTTGATTGCGCAAATCATTTAGCAATATAATTTGATGTGATGGTGCATTATTTTCTGACGCCCATTGTAAACATGTGTTGAATGATGAAACGGCGTCGTTATGCTTAATTGTATTTAATGAGACGTTATCTTCACTAGAACTGGATTCTTCTTCGCCAGAAGCTTTCTGTAATTCTTCAATGATAGTATCATTCCTCAGTTTCATTAACCCCAAATGCCCAATTCTCAATCTCTTCGTTTGTAAGCTGCACGTTATGATCAATTCTTGCACTTAATTCTTTTAATTCATCTATCTCATGCTGAAGTTCTTTATTTGAATTCTTGATTTTTTTCTGCCAGGAGTGGCAAAGGTATATTATCTTCTTCATCATAATCGTCATCTTATAATGCTTGTTGAATATGTGGATATAACTTTCTCCATGACTTTTTTATAAGTTCGTTGCTAACTTTTTGCCATGCCTCATCTAGGGTAAAAACCACATCTTTTAAATTAATATTTTTTAGTGTTGTAGGGATGTCAATTTGAAAGTTTACAATTTTCTTTAATAACTGTTTTCGGTAGAAAAGCTTAACAGCTTGGATCACATGTTGAATTAGTGGAGTACAATTCGGTGACACATACATGACCCATATTTGGTTATCATCACTGACTAAATTCTCAGGTTATCCTGAGGCATTATCTAATATTAAGATTGCTTTTTGAGGCAAATTTATTGCCCCAAGTTTTTGCGTCACTGATGGTACAAACTCAGTATGAAACCTATCTCAAAAAATTTCTTTTGTAACCCATCCTTTTTTTCTGTCCTTTGTAACATACCGGAATGAATTAATTTCCAAATGTTCCAGGTTTTTTTGCTTTTCCTAGAACGAGTAATCTCAGTTTGTGACTTCCAGTAGCATTAGCGCATGGCATAAAGGTTACCCTTTCTTTGCTGATTTTTCTGCCAGGAGCGGATTTCTCACCAGAGTGAGCCAATGTTTTGTTAGGTAGAATTCTCCAAAACAGGCCACTTTCGTCAGCATTATAAATTTGCTCTAATTGTAAGCCCATTTCGTTTATTTTTGATAAAAGTTTTTCTTTGAAAGGCTGAACAGCATTTACATTACTATATAGTATTTCCCCAGAAATACTGAGTTGCCTTATACCACATCTTTCTTTAAATTTTTGAAGCCAGCCAGAGCTTGCTTTAAAATTGTCGACACCAGTTAATTGTTGATAAAAAATTTTAGCTTTTTCGTATATTATATCGCCTGACAATGGGGTGCCTAATAAGAATAAAAAATGTGAAGGTAAATGTTAGTTACACAAAATTAGTAATAACACCTACCTCTAGCCCTTTCCTGGAGAAACCAGGTATACACAGCTTTTTCCATTTCAGGGTTTACACCGACTTTCAAAGTTTTTCGTGCTCCTGGTCCAGAATCTGATGAACCAACATACTCCAAAATTTTTACTTTATTTTTATGTATATCACTAACTGTAAATTTTCCGATGCCGTATTCTAACGTAAGGGATCTCGTACTTTCACCCGCGTCAACTCTTTTTATAATGTCAATCTTCTGTTGCAGTTTTAAAGTATTATGCTTTTTTTCGACATTTTTTAAAGACACACAAAGCACAGTAACTGACACGTGAATTACTACCGAAATATGAACACCATTACGACTTGTTCGCTGTTGTCGTTCGATCGCGATCGCGATGTTAGTGACAAGCTAGTGCATGTAGTGTCTGGATCATCGCGCGTCCGTCCGGACGCAAGATAACTTTTCTTCATATATTCAGGTGTGGAACACACCCTAGAAGTAGCGGCCTCTATTTTAGTGTCACCCTGTAGAATTAATCGTCACGCTCTATTAAATGCCTTGCAATGTCGCCCGATATGAGTCCCCCGAATTTTTTTCTCCGGGGTCATTTAAAAAGTAAGATTTTCGTTAGGTGTAAGCCGGAATCGCGCATGAAAGTAGTATATTAGGTCAATGCAACATATATTTGTGTCTTTAATAAAAAGACAATCGGCGCCTCGTACTTCCGCGATAAATCTGAAGAAAACAGGTTATAAAACACGCCGCCACAAGGGCATTAATAAAGAACAAGAGCCAAATTTTCTCTAAAATTTATGATAGTACGACACAAATCTGCAATAAATTACGCCCCTTTTGCAAATTCAATTTCGGTGGCTGTGCATGCAACGTTTACAGAGGAAATATCTCTATTAAATTTATCGATCACGGCCCGGTTAGGTGCGCTTTTTAGCGTTGGCATTAATTTAAGTACAGGCCTAATACTTATCATCCTTTTAAAATTTAAACATCACCGGCGAACTGGCTAAAAGCTTTATAAAACTTGAGGTTCGAAATTCCGCGTGAAATTAATTTGGCTTGTAATGAAAATATCCCGGCATTTTTCTTGTCGCCGCGCTGCAAAAACCGAAGGACGGTTCGTCCCGTCTCGCACCGCAACATGACCCTAATTACGTTTTTTTTTCTCAAACGCGATCCGCCACCGAGATGAAGTTGTTCCATCGTTTATTTCACTGCTTAGGGGATACAAATCAATAGGTCGCATAATTACGGGGCTTTTATGTGGCGACGTCGAGAAGGTTTCCTACAAAATTGATTTTAACATTAGTTGTTTGGGTGGTAAACCCCTACGGCCACTGGCGTTGCTAAACGTTCCAGCCCAAGACGGGGTTTCTTTCCGTGTGATTTTGGCCCTCCCACTGTATGAGAATCTTGCCCTTAGATCGCCTTATTTCTTCCAGAAACGCTTGTAATTACTCATGACAAAGCTAACGCTTGATAAGAAGACTTTCTGAATACGAACCTACAAAAAACTAGCAGTGTCATTCAAAATCATGAACAGTATTTCCGATCATTCCAAGTATAGTTAAAAAGAAATGGATTTTCGGTATAGTTCAAACCAAAACTTCCACGCCAGTAAAACCAGTTTGTAACAACTTGGACACCAGCGCGTCTAAAATCATCTTCATTCAAAGAAATAAAGCCACTCAATTCAGATTAAGGTCTGATTCAGAGAACAAGTCATATACGGGATTCAATCAATCATGAATTTCATACAGTATATAAATAAACGTATTTTGTTGACAAAACTCCACTTCCACAGAAAAAGCCCCGGTTTAATCTAACCAGAGATTTCAAGGAGTTGCTTACATCAACTTCTACTGAAGACGGCAGCTTAGCCGCCGAAATACGTGTGTAACTTTTTAAATTATTGCAAGTGTTTTTCTACACACTTGTAGTTTAATTAGCAACAAACCACACTCACCTCTGTTTTGAATAAAAAGAAAAGGGGTATACTCAGGTCTGATTAAAATATACTGTAAACACGTCTATATGCACACATTAAACTTAAAGCTAAATACTGGAAACATATAAAGATAATAATGTCATTCAAGCTCTTGCGGAATTTAGAAAACTTCGAGGATTGAAAAAAACTGAGGTCAACGACTCCTATAAACGTTTTGTACAGAATACCGAAACCAAAATAAAGACCGATCCGGGCAAATTCTTGTCATTTATTAATAACAAAAAAAGACAATCCAATATTTCAAAGTGCATGTACTAGGGTGACCAGGGTGTCTTAATACGCCAGATAATATTCTAAATGCTTTTGCTGATTTCTTTAGCAAATCTTACGCAGAATCATCACATTTGTCAATAAATTCGCCGGTCACACATCCTGCTATTATCTTATTAGAATTCACTGAAAATGAATCATTAGCTGCGTTAAAGCGAATTAAACCTAAGGTGACGACAGGGCCCGATGGCATTCCTGCATTTTTGTTAAAAGACTGTGCACATATATTTGACCGTCCTTTGATGGTATTATTCAATCTATGCCTAAGGACGCGTATAATTCCCGACATTTGGAAACAGTCTATGGTATGTCTGCTCCACAAAAAGGGTGACTTACGGGACATTAGTAATTACGGACCAATTTCTATTATATGCAACTTTAGCAAAGTATTTTTCTAAGTATATTAGTGTACACTGGGCGATTTTTTTCCTAGGCCACCTTTCTTGTTTGTGCTATATTGTTCAGGGTTTCACAAATAATTGGCGTCAACTTTACGAGACCGGTTAATTCTTTGAGCAATTTTTCGGCGACTAAAGTCTTCATCCCAAAAAGCCAAGATTTTACCTTTTTCCACGATACATTTTAACACAATTGTTACAACACAGTGACAGTTAATAAATAAAACAAAATATAAACACGTTTTTTGACGGTCTCGATTAATTCTTTAATTTAAAGGACAGATGGTTTGCAATCGTTTTTTCCAGATATCAAGAATTGAAAAAAGACTATTGAGGTTCAGCATAGTTACATACATATAGAAGAGCCGGGGCTCTGCTTTTCAGTACCAACGTGTGAATAAACTCGCATACATCTGGCGAAAAAATTGTTTGTGTTGCTATTGTTGGCACGAAAGCTCGCTGTCAATAGATCCTAGGTCTAACACCGCATCGGCTTACTATGGTATCTCTCCCTCGCAACATGTGTATGCACAACGCTGTAAAGCAACTTCAAACGAAATCCCTGCATCCACGGGCGTAATCTATATCGGACACGCTGTGTAAATTTCATTTATTCACTGTACTATTTCACATACACTCTCACTTACGCGCTGTCGATATTTTTACAATGAAATTCCGAATAGCACAATGCTGTTTATAGCAATTCAGCTGGAATATTTGATGTGCCAAGGCCCTTTGTAATGAACGTGAGTGAAAAGGCAATGAATTGCAAATCATTTCAGGTTAGTACGCGGATATAATGTACCCAATATTTAAATATCTATATTTTGGTGTACAAGAACTGGCTACGTGTTTTTTCTAGTTCATTGTTGAATTTGTCTTGTTATTAAATTAATTAATTGAATTAGTTAGCACAACTTACCGCAATTCACACATTTATTTGACAAATCAACTCTAGTTGTGCGATTCATCACTTATATTAATGCCACTACTCTGTGGCTGGATCGCCCAGTAGACAGAGTTTGAAATATTTTGGTTTGAAGGCTTCCGTGATGTTGTCTTCCGGGCTGGTTGACACGTTGCTTATTTGACCTTGCCGTTTCGACACTCATGTTGGCGTCTTCCTCAGAAGCAGCTCTGAACTGAAGTGTCCTAGTCCGCTCCGGTATTTATACTCGTCCGGTTCACAGATGCGTGGGCGTTGTTACGCATGACCGGTTTCCAGATTCCAGGTAGGTCGATGCCCCGGTCTCGGTTGTAATTGTGCGGGTTCTTCTGGATTTCGATGGCTTCGTCGTACAGTCTCGGCCAGAATCTAGCTTCCCTTGACAGCATTTGTGCCTCCTCGAATTTGATGATGTGGCCAGTCTCCATTCGGTGTTCTGCTACAGCCGACCTGTCACATTGCCGGTCCCTGGTGTCCCTAATGTGCTCCTTGATTCTCTCTCTTAGCCGATGTAAACCTTCCCACAGCTGCATGGGATGCTGTACACAGCTTGTGTTTGTAGCACCTCAGTCGTCGAACGATATTTCGGAAAGGCGTTAGCTATCTTTCCTGGGGCGGTGAAGATGGTGTTTTATCTCATGTCTTCTCAGCAACCGTCCGATCTTATCTGTACATCCATTGACGTAGGGCAGGTATGCCGCAGCGATGTGCTCCTCTGGTTCCTTCCTCCGTGGTTGCATGTTGATAGCTACTGATCTGGTCAGTTCCGAGGTTTTGGTAATTTGAGATCTGACTCTTGAATCTGTTTATCTCGCAAATCAAGTAGGTACGAGCCTTTCTGTAATAAGGCTGATCCTCAAATAGTGAATATGTAGTAGCGAGACAGAAATGAGCTTCATCCGCTGGTATGTTGGCGAATAAGGAACTGGCGTTTTATTTTTCTCGATTGACGCTATACTCTAAACGTTGGTTGGATTCAAAAGGGCCTGAACCTTGTTGTTATGTTCTTACTTGTCCATTAGGAAGGGGACGTTATAGTAGAGGTGTCGCATAAGAAGAATATACCTTGGACAAGGACAAGACCAGGAAAAACGGAGGGATATAATGTAGCAAAGTAGCAGTGAAGAAGCGCACCGCATCTTTTGTTAAAAATTTAAACAGAATAGTTAAGATATGTCCACGAATCATAACAAAAATAGCTGATAATACGGAAAGAGCGCTGCACTTCTTGAGAGGTTTCGTAGAGTTTTAAAGAAAAATAGCCGTAAGCTACAAAATAGTAGATTGTCGGTACGCCAACCGTATGCATACGTTTGGCGCAAAGAAAKGAAAAGATCTGGGGGCATTCGATCCGGGCACTGACCGATTTCCGTTCAGAGGATACAAAGAAAACAAAAACTTCGTGTTTATCTGTCGGTATTGCTGAGTCGGAAGAGCGGATTGACCCAGCTCGGGTTCGTGCCCCGAAGTAGCAGGAAGGGTCACGGAATAGTA
Organism: Rhyzopertha dominica; assembly: GCA_025024175.1. Classification (NCBI taxonomy): domain Eukaryota; kingdom Metazoa; phylum Arthropoda; class Insecta; order Coleoptera; family Bostrichidae; genus Rhyzopertha; species Rhyzopertha dominica. Next base: position 23,600,404 of record QCXZ01000086.1, on the reverse strand, counting down.
GTGGTCAATATTCAAATTTTAACAAGACAAACAATTTACTGGCTTCAGGGGATAATCCGCTAAATTAATGAAACATTTAGGAGCGGCGACAAGTTGGAAGACAAATTACTAGTTAACTGCGCACCGCATATATAAAACTAATTTATCCTTTCAGGAGTAGCTAAGGGCACGACCTTGAACCTTCGGAATGCGAAAACTTTCCGATGAACGCGAGAACATGCGGAATTATGTCTGGTCTGGCTGACACTCTGGCGAATTTTTAAGGGCGCAGACGGCCAGCATCACTACATGGAATTTAGAATCGTTCGGAATTTACAATTTGACTAGAGAGGGAAATCTCACTTCATTACTGCGAGATATGTTATTGTATTGTATTCCCAGAAAGTGCTGTTACAGCAACGAATTTGCTTCTGTGTTTTAAACCATCTATCTACAGTCCAGGAAATTATAGAAGTAGAATAGAAATAGAAACAGAAATACATTTATTGTTCCTAAGAAAACATCCATGCATATATAACAGACATGATTGAATTGTGTTATTGATAGTTCATTATGCAATATTATGTAGTTATTACATTTACAACATGCGGTTGAATGCATTACGGAGCCCTGCAGGGCGCGGGGAACATGCTCTAGTTGAAGCTATTTGAGATAAAGTGCCGCAAACAATTAATTATTCAAAAACTCATCTATTCCATAGAACGTGTTTATATGCAAAAAGGCCTTCAGACCCTTCAAGAATGCTTTTAAGGTCGCAGAATTTTTTATGTCGCAAGGAAGTTTGCTATATATTTTTAATCCAGAATAAAGAGACGTTGACTGGCTGTGAAATCTAGAATAGAAAGGTCGAACAAAACTGTTTCTATGACGCGTATTATATTGATGTATATCTGAGATTGTAAGGTTATGCTTTTGAGTGTATATATGCTTACAAATGGCATAAATATAGAAATTTGTTACTGTAAATATTTTTTAATTCAGAAAATTTAGACCTACACGAGTCATATTTGTGCATGAAGGTGATGGTCCTGATTGCGCGTTTTTGTATAGTAAAAATCAAAGATGCTTAAGCATCAGAACCCCAAAATTCAATTCCATATCGCACAAGACTCTCGAAGTAGGCATGATATGCTATCTTGCATGTACTCAGGCCGACCCTTTCTCTCAGGTGCAGCAGAGCATAAACTGCTTTTGCTAGCTGAAATATGTGAGTAGTCCAGTTTAAGTTATTTGAGATTGTTATCCCCAAGAATTTCGCTTCCCTAACAGTTTTTATAGTGCCAGCGCCTGGACAAACACCGCAGTCATGCTCAGCTCCCCGAGAAGCACGAAACCTCAAGCTTAAAGTTTTATCAATATTCAATAGGAATTTATTTGATTTTAACCAGTCCGTCATCGTCTCGATCGCTACTTCAGCCTTCCGTTGGAGTGAATCGTTATCATTTGCGCTAATTAATATACTAGTATCATCAGCAAACAAAGTAAAGTCAGCCTGATCTGTTGAGTACGGTAAATCATTAATATATAATAGGAATAAAGTAGGGCCCAAAATGCTACCTTGTGGCACGCCTCTGTCCATCGCGACCAAACCAGACATGTTCTGCGACATAAACCCATTGCAATCAATTTGCTTGAAAGCTACACACTGGGTCCTGTTAGATAAATAGCTTTCAAACCACTGCAATGGTGTTCCTCTAATAGTGCAAGGTGATCAACGCAGTCAAAAAAGACTCCCAACAAACTTCTATCTGACTCTATATAAGTAACAATATTTGTAATAAAAGTGAATATTGCAGACTGAGTATTTAGACCAGTTCTCAATCCAAACTGACATTCACTCAAAATGCCATACCCCTCGAGGAACCGAAGCAGACGTTTGGCCATTCGTTTTTCCAGAATTTTGGATATCACTGGCAACAGTGAAATGGGACGGTAGTTTGTTAGTAACGTTCTGTCTCCTTTTTTATGAACTGGCACTACTATAGCGTTTTTAAACGCTTCCGGGAATGCACCGCTTACAAAAGAACAATTAAAGATATCTGACAAAGGCGCCGCTATGCTTGACACGTTCTGTTTTAACACATCTGTAGGTATTTGGTCGATAGTTTGTTCTCCATTGAGTCAATAATGCTGATTATTTCATTATCACTTGTCGGATCTATGAAAAAGGAATTATTTAGCACGGGGGAAAGATTTAAGTAGTGGTCTGCACTTCGAGTTGAACTCAAACCTGCAGTTAGATCATCAGCTATGTGAGCGAAGAAATTATTGAAGAGCTCAGATATATAAAGGCAGAATACGTGCAAAAGGACTTAAAAAAAACCATATAATGCGTAATTTTTCAAGAATTCTGAAGGCTTGTCGGGTAGTTTTAACTCAAGAACAATGGAAATTGAATAGTACATGATATAGGAACTTCCTTTAGGAGTTGTTAGGTTTAAATTGCTGCATTGATAATTTCTGAATAAGTAGACAGAAAAACTTAAAAACGAAGAATTTGAGCACTTACAGACTATGAAATCAATGTTATTGTTTTCCCAGTTTCCTAAGGTTATATGGGCTCAGTAAAAGATGCCGAAACAGAGCACATAAGTCATTATGTTATGCAAATTCATATCTAATGTGGCTCTAAATGGTGGCACATTTCCGATTTCGAAATAGGATGATAATTGTCAATACGGCACTGGAACGATTTGCGGGAGAAAAAAGGAGTGTAAATTAATGGTCACGGTACGGATCCGTCGTAAACGCATTTCTACACAAAATGACCCTCCATATAACCTTATTCCAATGGGAAAAGTATACCAGCGGTCGATCGATTGTCACCCGTGTCAATCAAGAGCAAAGTAAACACGACTCGTTAGCAAACGTCCTTTTGTTTTATTTCCACCTAGCCTCCTTGCCATATTTAATTCCGGCCCCGGCCAGGTAGACAATTGTCAAGGTCAGCCCGGGACGTATCTCGCTCCCCTTTGTTGTGAAAGACTACCTAACAGCCCCAATTCGTTATGCAGCAAATGGTACCATTAAAACCGAAATTACCTCCCGTTGTGCGGCTCCGCGACCTTCTCGATCTTTTTCGCCACGACATACGTTCGCAAATCGTGTTTTGTAAACCGTAATTGGCGGCCGATCCCTCTTTCAATGCAACGTAATAGGAGACCCCCTTACAGAGCGAAAGTCGTATCTGGCGCTGCAAAATTTCTTCGCGATTAACTCAAAGAAACTCGCACAGCCCTAATGGCCTACATAATATACTGGATTTGTCATCAATAATACAGCGTCTATTATTATTATTACTACTGTTATTATTATATAAAAGTTGAATCATCCCTTCATGTGCAAAATGGCGGTTCGAAAGGAGAAGAGAACTCATTTGCAGCATGTAGTTCAGAGGGAGGGCGTTGGTCGCGTGTGGAAAAGTTTACGAGATTTAGAAATTTATAAAAAAAGAAAAGCTTCACAATTCCCGCGCATCTTTCTCATCCCGATACCCTTAATGATTTTTTCTGTCCGTCGGCTATCACTCAGGCTCCTGACTTGGAACTTATGCATTATTACTCACCTCACTCGCTAGTGGAAGGTAAAGAGGAGAAATTTATATTTAAATCTGTTGATGAGGACATAATACTGTCTTTGATATCTAGGATAACAACTAAATCAGTGGGTTCAGATGGTATTAGTATTAGCATGTTGCAATTTTGTTGTCCAGTTATTGTTCCTTATATTACTCATATTATAAATGTTTGCATTGTCAATGGCGATTTGCCTCATCAATGGAAGCTATCTCTTATCCTAAGAAGAGCAATCCAACAGAAAGAAAAGATCTAAGACCAATTAGTACGAGGCATGTTTTTTAAGTAAGTACCGTTTTGCGATTCCGCCGCCGCAGCGCTACGGTCGGCGTTCCGCGCATGCGCGCTGGTTACCTACATCTCTTGTCTACGCACTGACGCCCTTACAGTTTGATTCTTCATTGTATACGTTGTTTACTGAGTGTTTAAGATGCCTCCGACAATCGTGAGTCCCGCCGATTGTGAAGTACGGGCTGTTATACGATTTCTTAGTGCTAAAGGCGTAAAACCGATCGATATTCATCGTGAGATCTGTGAAGTTTACGGACAAAACATTATGAGTGATGGAATGGTAAGGAAATGGGTGAGAGCATTTAAAGATGGCCGCACAAATGTGCATGATGAAGAACGGAGTGGGCGTCCTTCGGTCGTTAACGAAGATTTGGTGCAGAAAGTGAACGAAAAGGTGAGAGAAAACAGACGCTTTACAATTTCATCATTGTGCGACTGCTTTCCTCAATATTCTCGTAGTGTTTTGTATCGCATTGTGACCGAAAACTTGAATTACCGGAAATTGTGTTCACGTTGGGTTCCGAAAATGTTGACGGATTTGCACAAAACCCAACGTTTAGGCAGTGCATTGACTTTCCTTGAGCGGTACCACAATGAAGGTGAAGATTTTTTAGACCAAATTGTTACTGGTGACGAAACATGGGTGGCCTACGTCACACCAGAATCGAAACAACAATCCGTGGAATGGCGACATTCATCATCACCCAAAAAAGTGAAGTTTGGGACAGAAAAGGAGTATTGCTAGTGGAGTTTTTGCCTCGTAATGAAACAATCAATGCAGCGTCTTATTGTAAGACATTGAACAATCTGCGTAGTGTAATCCAGAACAAAAGACGTGGCAAGTTGAGTAAGGGTATCGTTTTGCTGCATGACAATGCCCGCCGTCCACATGTGGCTAATCGGACCAAAGATCTCATCAAATCTTTTAAATGGGAAACTCTAGATCATCCTCCATACAGCCCTGATCTGGCGCCCAGCGACTACCATTTGTTCCTGCACTTGAAGAAACACCTGGGTGGTCAGCGTCTTCAAGACGATAACGAAGTCGAAACATTTGTGATACAGTGGTTAACAAGTCAGGCGGCAGAATTTTATGAGGAGGGTATTCAAAAACTGGTGCCACGTTATGACAAGTGCCTCAATATTCACGGAAATTATGTAGAAAAGTAGATTAAGGTGCAGGCTTTCATGTAACATAAAATTATTGCGATATCTTTGCACGTCTTTTTTTAATTCCAAAACGGTACTTACTTAAAAAACATGCCTCGTATTTTGCCTGTCATGTCCAAACTTATAGAAAAAATCATGGATCAGCAGATTAGAGACTTTCTTTCCGCAAACGACGTTCTGCCACCTTTTCAGTCTGGCTTTAGAAAAGGACACAGCTGTACTACATCATTGTTACAGATCACGGATGACATACTGAGGGCTGCGGATGATGACAAATTAACGGCGCTGGTTCGCCTAGATTACTCAAAAGCCTTTGATACTATTAATCACAGTATACTACTTTCAATTGTTAACTACCATGGCTTTCATGAAAGTGCTATTAGTTTGGTGCACAACTTCTTGTCTAATCGACGACAGTGCGTGGTTTTGGGGGAGGAGATGTCTTATTGGGCCGATATTTCTTCTGGTGTTCCGCAAGGATCCATAATCGGTCCGTTGTTGTTTATTATTTATTCTTCAAGAATTTGTAGTAGCTTACAGAACTGCCAGTACCATCAGTATGCTGATGATACGCAAGTTTATCTATATTTTCCCCCTCCGGAGGTGGATATCGTCAGTGCCCAGCTCACTAGCGATTTCGGTCGTCTTTCATCTCTGCCTGCGAGTCACAACTAAATCCAATCTAATTTTATTTGGAAAGCCAGGATATATTCCTAGTGTGCGATCAAAGCTAGATGTCAGCTTGGATGGAACTGTTTTATGTTATCAAAAAATGGTTAGAAACTTAGGACTTTATATGAACGAAAATCTCAGGTTTAGAGAGCATATCAGTAAATGCATTAGTAAAGCTTTTGGGAACTTTTGGAATACTGTATTCGAATCGTCACGTGTTAGACGCTAAGTTGAGGTTATTGTTGTGTGATGCACTGGTGCTTTCTCATTTTAATTTTTGTGATTCTGTTTACGGTCAGTGTTTGGATCAAGTTTTCTGCAAAAAAATACAGCGCGTGCAGAAGTCGTGCCTTAGATTTGTGTATGGCATTCGTCGAAATTCTAGAATTACGTATAAACTGAAGGAAGCTCGTTGGTTGAACATGGAACGTCGTCGTTACTTTCATTCAGTAGTCTTATATCATAATATAGTTTTATACAAAATGCCTCAGCACCTATACAAATTAATAACTTTTAGAACGGACGTGCATCATGTCAACATCAGGAGGAAAGGTATTATTACCGTCCCTCAGTACAAAAACGCTTTTTCCAGCGAAGCTTCTCTTACAACATTCCCATATTTTATAACAATTTAGAAACGCGTTTCAAATCTATGTCCCCGATTAACATAAAGAAGAAGTTGCGTTAATTTTTGCTTGAAAAGGTGTAACCGGAGCGACATGAGTACGCATAGCTTTGTTTTTCTGATGCTGCCGGCGACAGATCTGTTCTTGTTCGCTGTATTTTTTTTCATTTATCTTTTCTGTTTTCTCCTCTCTTTTCACTTTTTCGCTGTCTTATTTGTTGCATGATATTTCTTTTACCATTGTGTTGTCCCTTGTGTCTTCCGTACCCTCTATTGTTGCCCCTTTAATTGTTTACAGTCTATATTTGTAAATTTAGCTTGAGGTATATAAATATTTACTTCCTTTATATATCCCGAGGACGAGCGGAAGAGCAGAAGTAGCGTCATCTTGATGCTACCTTCCGAGTCACGTTCCCTCTCGCTCAGCAATGTCACTTGTATAGTACACAAATTTTATTTTATTACAATTCTAGTGGCTGGTGAGAATAAAATTATTATTATTATTAAATGCGAATGACTTGTCCATAACGTCATAACTTAGTAGTAATTAGATAGCATACACACGAATGTTAAATATTTGTATAGACCAAATACGGCGGTTCGGGTTACGTTAATACGCCAGAAAATGAAAAAAGTCAAGCCAGGGAAATACTGTGCTTGCTCATTGAAAACCATTATCCCGATAATTCAATGGAATTTAACTGTTCATCAATATCAAGATCTAGTTTGTTCTGGGGTAATTCTTCTGTATCGTAATTATTGCCTTTACCTTCTAAAAGAGCTTTGTTTACAATTTGTCTAAAAATTACTTCGAGGTATATAATTCCTGTTCAAATTATTTACATTAAATTTTCTGTGTAAATCCATCTTAATTTAATGTTAGAAACTAAGAAAACTAATACGATTTTTGAGCACAAAAAATGTTTAACTCCTATTTAGCCTAAGACTAAAAATGCCTAGCTCCTGTTGAAATTTTTAGGGCTAGAAATTTATAATATTCAGCCTTACTTTTAAACACTTATAAAAGCGCGGGCTTGTGCAAGATTCGTACTTCCCTAGAAACCGTTGGACTTGCGCCTATATCATTTGTGGCATTGTGGCAATAAAACTTCAATCGTTTCTCTGCAAATCGTAGATTTTAACTTTATTCGGCAGATGGCACTAACATTCGGATTTCTGAAAAAAAGACTCAAAATGCATGTCTATGTTGCGCTGTCTGCACCGCAACCAACTGCAGATAGATCTATTTCGCTATCATCATAGCTCATCAGTGCAGTTTAGGTCTAGCGCAGACAGCACGGCATAGAACTGGTTTTCATTTAGATGGCATTGCCATCTGTCAGCATTACACTGACATGATGTGTGCCTTAATGTAAGTGACCTATAGCCTGAAAACTTGACATGCACATGCATTTATGCATGTCGGTTCTTGCTCGCTTGCAAAAGTGCCGTGGGGGCCCGCTGTCAAATTGAAGTATGCAGGTGCATGCTAACTTGTCAGGCTACAGGTCACTTTCTTTAGGAAGTAGTACCCATTAAGGCAGATAGGTGGCTTTGTCATCATGCCAGTGTGATGCTGACAGATTTAAACATGACTTAGTCACTTTTTATATGACGCCGACAACATTTATGTTTTTTTACTAATAATGTTTAAGTTTTCCTAAACGTTTGTTGTAAATCGAGATAAAATGGGAACCCGGCAAAACTGGAGGTCGATCGCACTCCTATGCAGAGAGTGAAAGCCGTGGCGGCATCCGGTGCTGCAAGTTTCCTTCACGATTAATTCAAAGGGACTCGCTCGAACCTAATTCCCGATAGATGCTTATAATAACAAAATTAACTGCGATACAAATAACACGGGCCACACACAGCTGATAAAGGGGCTGTGTGCCAGCATATAAGCGTTTGAGCAATTACGATAGCATTAAGTCCGACTGACTGCGTTCCACAAACAGAAGTGCTACCCCCTCTTCCATCTGCAACACGTTCCTGGAAGATCCTGCATGGGTCTCTGAATGCCTGCAGATCGCCCTGGTTACCAACGCACAGGTAAGTCTCCCAATAACACGTGAAGGATAATTGCAATGGTTACTTGGCAATAGTGGGTCGATAGTAAAACAGATTTCTGTTAATGGCCATAAATATTCCGCTGGTATTCCGTCAATTTTACTTTCTGCTATCTCTGTCACTTTTGACTTGCCAGCAGACAATGGGGTCGTCCCACAATTTTTTTTATTTTACATTTAAAATGTACATAAAAATTGATGCAGAAAGACATATTTTGCGATTTTTTCAGGTTCTTCTTTGCCGAGAAAAATAAATGTGAAAGTATGGATTTTTCAATATCCGTTTCAAATGCCTCGATATTCCGCCACGGAGATGACGTAAAAGGTTCGCATGCTGACCAAAGCGAGAAACACCAATAATAGCCAGTGCTCTAGCGGCATTGCAAGTAATATTTGTTTACATTTTTTGAGCTGCGTCGCGTTGCCAATGTGGGCAAATTTTCGCGATACCGTGAGGAATGTGCTCGTAAACTGGCATTGTGACATTGATACCTAGGTCAACTTAATGCGTATTTATGAAAATAACTTAAATCATCGTTCAGTCAGTTTATTCTATAATGAACAGTTCAATATAATAAGCGCATTCACTGGCCTTGTGCTGTAATACGAAAGCACATTAACCATCGAACCTGCTTTAGAACTAATGTTTTTATTATGAGGAATTAAACGACACTTGAAGCTTGATAATGTTTAGTTTGTATACTTTCTCTATGACAGCGATATGATAAATTTTGAAACTGTCAGGACGATCTCTGGCCGTCTTTAGGAAGAAAACGGTAAAGTACCGCTGACAACATCGCACATACTGCATGTGTCACATATGTAACAAATAACCCTAACAACTCTAGCCATGCGTTTTTGTTTATATTGGTTTACATAGTTTGGTCAAACTTTCGAGTTTCATATTTGTCAGATTAAGTGGTGGAGCAAGATGTCGAAGTATTTGGGTAATCTGTTGTTTTTTTTAATGTTAGAATGGTCTTACGTTAAGAAGTGTTTTGCTCCGTGTTGTAAGAATACTGCTGCTGATGAACAGTTACAGGTTATTCCTATGTTTACATTATAATATTGACGTTGACGGTTATACTTATACCTTCGCCCCTCTCTCTCACTCCCATTGCATTATTTGTATTTCTCTGGCTATTTATAAAACTGACAACAGTGAGCATCTAGTTATCTAGAGAGCCGTAACAGTGCGCATGACGGAAATTAGGAACCTTTTACGTAGTTGTTGGCGGATTTAAGAAACTGTTTGAAACAGGGTAATTTTTCTACCGCCGTTTGTTACGAGTTGAATTAATCTGAAAGCAAAATAGATGCGTGTCACTAGTATTCATGATGTAAGCAATAAAAGGCATAGGTTAAAACTATCAAGTTTTAATGTGCGGGACAACCCTATTGCGTTGGTGGTTTGAAGAACTGTAGTTACTTTAATTAATGTAACAATTATCAATTAGCCTTATTTTATCCTTAAGCATGGATGCGAAGAATGCATGAAATGTATATAAGTATATAATAATTGAGTTTAGACCCGTATTTGAGAAACTCATCGATACGCCATAAGCATCAAGATGCAACCCACTCACAAATTTTTGTGACCTTCCTTAGAGTACTTTTTTATACTTGCTAAAAGGGACTTCCTGTAATTTTCTTTCATCCTCTCCAGAAGACGGTACTGACAGTTTTTCTTTTGATTCTTTCTGAAACCATCAGGTCTGTAATATTTTCTTTCTGGCTCTTTTCTTTGTATTGCTTGAGAATTATGAAACGATTGAATAACAGAAATTGTTACAAAAGGGTCATTCGAATGCACAAGGACCTTTCCTTCAATAGGAACAAATATCCTAAGGAGTGGCCGAACAAAGTCAAACTACAAAAATACAACGAAAGTATAAAAGACATCTCTCAAATAGACGAAAAGGAAGGTCATGAAGGGAATGAGCTGGAAGGAAGAAACGAAGGAGTTGAAAAAGAAAGAAAGTTAAAACGTAAAGTTGGTGGCTTATTGTTTCAATTGTAACGCGCGGTATCTGCATTTCTTTTAGTAGCGAGAGTCTGACTTAAAGAAGTTTAATGTCAACTAGAAGGCTGATCTTATTTGACGTAGAATTTTGCTAGTTTCTGTTCATCTTTGAGTGATATATCATCACCATGCATTTTTGTTGCCTATTCGTAGATCTTTTATAATGGACATTATTTTTTCACTAATTTTATACTACGTGATTACGAAAGTGATATCTCTGCCTGAACCCATAATGCTTCATAACATTTTAAGACAAATGGCTAATTTCGTTTTTTTTTATTTTCACGATGGTTTGTAAGTTAAAAGAGACTGAATTTGTACTCGAAAATGTACGTATGTCTATGGAATATTGAAATTTATCAGTCACTTAAAAGAAACTCATTTTTTTGACAGGTTAAGATAGATCAGAGTACTAGATTATGGTTCAGTTATATCCGATAAACGGTGAAGTGTGATCAGTGACGCCGAATATGGTCCGAATTTTGTATTTTAAATATTCGCTAAATGATCTGTCAGATGAAGTGTGCCCGTTAAAAACGAAGGGAAAACCCGTGTAACTAATTGGGGTGTCAGCTCCGCGTAAGAATGTTGTGCAAGATTAATTGTACGGAAATTCAGCTGGCGGTGGTGTTTCATTCCGCTGCAGTTTCATAAGCGATCTGTAAATAAACGTTAATCCGCCGCACAGGATCCGGCCGACGAAAGACTTTTCGTGGAAGTTTTCCGCTACCTCCGGGGTCCGGAGGCGTTCTGGGAATGAAGTGGACGTCGTCACTCTTCACCTTTTATCCATTCGAATGGGGTTCTCGCTAGTTGGCTTTCCTCCCATTCTCCTAATGTGTTCGTACCAAATTAATTGCTTTCGTTCGATCTAGACGCGATATTTTTTCTCCTGGCCCGATTAATTCCTCCAAGAAACGTCAATTTGACAGTAGCGTGTGACAATATGATAACAGGTAAATCCCAATTGCGAGAAATAATATATAATGTACGAATTCATATTCCGATAAATAATAAAATTTAATTACTTACATTTCCAGTGTATTCACCAAATATCTTACTATACAGTACAGTGTCATATAGTTGTGTTAGATATCAATATGTACATACTTATCAAGTAATTATGTGATTAGAGTTTGAAAGACAGTGATAAAAATAAATGAAAAAGTCACATACTTAAAAAACAAACGGTGCCGCTAATTTGAATTTGGCCGGTGCGGTGCTTATACCAAAAGGTATACTGATAAAACTCTCCATGAGTATATATTACAAATTATTGTGATATGTTTTTAAAACAAATATGTATGTAATCTTGTGACACCTTTGAAAAGATTACAACCCTTTCTCAAATCCAAATTAATTCATCAATTCTGAGCAAAAGAATCAAAGAGGGGGATTATTGTACTTCAAGACATATGCGAAGAGAAATATTTATAAGGGAGCTCGGTCATAGACTGTACTTATTAAAAAAAGCGTGCTTGTTTACAGCGACGTGTCAAAACGCCCTATCATTCGTGATTTGATAACACGGCTAAAGAAAGTGCCCAGTCGTAAAAGCAGCGAAGCGAATTCCGTAGACGACGGAATTAAAACGGAACGCTTTGATTTACAAAGAGGAATAATTGTTTCTTGTCAATTAGGCTTCGAGTCTTCCTCTTTTTGATTGGTTTTGCGGCACATTCGGGGACGCAGATCGGCGACGGGCTTCTCACCGGATAATGACGATTCACGTATTCAATTTATGATCCGGCGACATGAGGGCGGCAGATGAAATTACCCGGACCTTTATAAATCCCACAGCCTCCCGAGCTAAATTTTCCGAATTGTTTATTTAACTAGAGCGCGTGCGCGCCCGATGCATATTCCCAGGATTACACTCGAAATTTAAGGACGCTTTGGAGGCGCGACCGCATCCAAATTTCTTTCGCGAGTTCCCCAACTTCGCCGGAAAGCGTGCGAAACATTCGCAACCGTAAACGAGCTGTATAATTCTGATCCTTCCCATTTTAAACCGATTGAGGGCCCTCATCGCTGCAGGAAGTTCAATCTATGCAGGGACGCGTCGCTGTGTTAAATAGATTTGCGTGTGCGATCTTTCCTGAACTTGAAAGCGGAATTTGCCACAGTCACGTTATTCCTGCACCGTGAATTTGAATTTTAATAAGCTCCATCTAGAACTGTTCAAATAACAAAGACGCTTCGGCAGTTTTACTGGAAAGACCAAGGCCGCTTGCTTTATTATGTTACACGTACGTTTCTCTAAACGTATTTCCACAAGAATACTTTTAAGTTACAGCGGGTGGCTACAAAGTGTGGAACCAGCAGGATACTTCAGGTTCTACGCGACCGATTTTTCTGAAATTGTGCATGGGGATATGGGTAATTAAAATGCATTTTATGGAATTTTTTCAACTCCGTGTCAGTTCTAGTTTTCGAGATATGGGCGCAAGTTACATTTTTTTTAAATGGGAAGGGAGTCAAAAGGCACATCATCGCAAATGATACTTTTTCCTGATATCAAAAATGTATCACACTTGCACAATTTATTGCTTCTGAGTTAAGAAACTTATAAATACAATCATTGAGCTTGACAAAGAACGAAAAGCATGAAAACAATTTTCTTTATCGCTAAAATCGACAAAAAAGCCAGGTATTACCATTTTTCTTTGACTGGTGATAATTTTCGTCTACTTTAATCAATTTATTGCGAATCAGGTACCTTAAAAGTATAAAAGAAGAWCATGATTCTCTGAAAATGCAGTATTTTTTCACATTTACATGCTCAAAATGTTAGCCATTTACTTCCTGGCAGTAATGCAGCCTTTGTAGCATATTTGGAGGTAAGTTATGAATTTCTGCCCTGATTCGTCCTTTTAAATCTTCTGCATTATGTGGCCGATCAGCATAAATACGAAAAATCAAGCGGCGTCAGATCAGGGGAACGTGCTGGGCATTCTATCGTTCCGCGCCTACCAATCCATCTGTCTCGAAATATCGCAATCAAATATCCACGAACGTTGACTGCAAAATGGGGCGGTGCACCATCTTTCTGAAACCATATCTGTTCAGAAGGACGTGCAGCATTTTCACGATTAGGGAACAGGCGTTCTGGTATAATGTGTTCGCGCAGGAGCTGTAAATACTTGACCACATTCAAATTTCCATTGATGAAAAAAGGCCCAATAATGTGCGGGCGGCCTAAATTAGTACAGTTTCCGAGCGAACCGTTGTAGCTAGCGACCAACTGAGACCATTCCGAAATTCAGGAAGTCCAAATCAGTAAGCATACTTATATTCAGCTGAATCGGAGACTAAAAAATTTTAAGGTCAAAAAAGAACAAAGGGCTTAGACTTGGATGTTTTGTGATTTTTGACAAAAAAAATAGATTTAGCTCAAAATCGACGTAGGTACATATGTATTTTGAACTGCAGAATTCAAAAATGTGTTCTAAAATGAGCTAGGACTGTGGGCGGCCTAAATAAGGACACTTTACGAGCGAACCGTTGCAGCTAGCGAACAACTGAGGCCATTCCGAAATTCAGGAGGTCCAAATCAGTAAGTATACTTGTATTCAGCTGAATCGGAGACGAAAAAATTTTAAGGTCAAAAAAGAACAAAGGGGTTAGCCTTGGATGTTTTGTGAATTTTGACAAAAAATAGATTTAGCTCAAAATCGACGTACATATGTATTTTGAACTGCAGAATTCAAAAATGTGCTCTAAAATGAGCTAGGACTGCGGGCGGCCTAAATAAGGACACTTTCCGAGTGAACCGTTGTAGCTAGCGACCAACTGAGGCCATTCCGAAATTCAGGAGGTCCAAATCAGTAAGTATACTTGTATTCAGCTGAACCGGAGACGAAAAAACTTTAAAATCAAAAAAGAACAAAGGGGTTAGCCTTGGATGTTTTGCGATTTTTGACAAAAAATAGATTTATCTTCACCTTCTGAGGGTGTTGTGTGTGGATTTGTTTCATCCAATGTAGATTTGAGTCCCACCAATATCTGCAATTATGTCTATTCACATTACCATTGAGACAAAAAGTCGCTTCATCAGAAAACATAATCCAATTTAAAATCTATCTTCATCTATCATGTTCATAGCAGTTTCGCAAAATTCTATCCTACGATCGAAATCATCTTCGTTCAGTTCTTGTAATAAGTGAATTTTGTATGGATGAAACTCTTTTTAAAAAAATTTCTGAACGGATCTTCTGCTAATATGGTGAGTGAGAGCACGCTGTTGTACGGAACACTTGGGATTCTCTTACAAATCTAAAAGGACATTCAAGCTACTTTCCTTAACCGTAGCAACCTTTGGACGTCCTGGTTTTTGACGACTTTTAGCACCGCCGGTTTTGTCAAATAATAACTTGATCTGGCTATTGGTTCACGATCGTCATTAATTGCATTGTAAAGTGCAACTACTTCCGAATAACTTCACCTTCTATCTCCATAACCAATCATCATCAAAATTTCGTTGCGATCATGTACAGTTAACTGATGCATTGCGATTGCAAATAACAAAGTGAATCAAAATTATCACCAGTCACGAGGAAAATGGAGACACCTGAAGTTTTTGTTCTTACTTAGCGACAACGAATATGGTTTTTATACCGAAGTTTTTTGCAAGACCCAAGCTTGTTATCACACTTTTCTCAAATCAGAAACAATAAATTGTACAAGTGTGATACATTTTTGAAATCAGGAAAAAATATACTTTTCAATGATGTACCTTTTGATTAAAAAAAATGTAACTTGCGCCTATATCTCGGATACGAGAGCTGACAGGGAGTCGAAAAAATTCCAGCAATTGCATTTTAATTACCTATAGGCCCATGCACAATTTCAGAGAAATAAAGAATTGTTAATTATTTGGTAGACACATAAGGGTAAATATATCGCCCGATCTTCTCTGATAACGTCACAAATCTCACTGCAGTCTTGTGTCAAAAGTCGCCATTTTCACTCCGAAATGTAAAAATATCAATCAATTGCGGTACTCTACATATCTAGGGCCTTTAACCGTTTGTGTGAAGAACTCACCAAAATCTAAATAGGTGTCGAGCAAGAGTGACAATTTATCAATTACCTAACCCAATTTAAGCAGCAAATCAGCAAATTAACTTGATTCGTGAAGCTTATCGGTGGCGAGCCGAAATGCGGTTCACGCACGTGCTCGGGAGCCTGGTAGCGAAGTTCCCGCCAGTTCAAACAACCCCCGGGAGTCGGACCAGGGGCCCACCCCGTCGGCGCGTCGTGCTGGACGTGAAGTTTGTTTTTTCGCCGGTGATCTGGCGAGGGTCCGTAAAGGGTTGCCGAAAGACAAACAATATATCCACACGGCATTAGGCCTGCATCGAGCGCAAGTTGGAGCGGAGCGGGCAGGCTCTAGGCGTCGCGGCGCAAGTCCTAGATGCCGGTGGCGGCGACGGCCGCCTCGGAGTACTCTCGCGTACACATGTCGTCGCGCCGCGGCCACGCACACACGCGATACACTACGTGCGCACTGGTCCAGGTGAGTCTGCATGTGTATGTTGTAGGTCAGTGACCGGCACATACGCCGCCGTCTGCCACCCCCCGCAATTTCATCTCGTTTATTGCTTTGAAGTGAGCGCTCGCGTATCGAAGCCAAAAAAAATGCGTCCCAGTTTGCGGTCTTTGGCAAAAATTCCCGCCGCTCGCACGCAAATCCGCCCGAGGACGGAATTCATTAAAACTTCGGCCGCTTTTTGAAGTCAGGTGCTAAACGGCGCTGCAGGCGCGAATTCCCGAAATCCGATTTAAAACCGACGCCTGTTCGACGTTCGCCTTAGCCGCATACATTATAGAGTTTGGCTCGAACGAGAAATTGTCAAGAAAGTGGTTTAAAAAAATTAAGTCGTTTGTTTAAGTTGAGCCTTCGGCTTCGGTCGCATTCGGTAAGAAACCACAACTAGTGATGATTTCTCGTTCTCGATTTTTCTCGTCTCGGCGAGAAAAATTATTTTAAAATCTCGCGGAGACGAGAAATCATTTCGAGAATTCTCGAGTTCTCGACATTTGTTATAGGTGAAAATATAAGGAATATGAAACAACTGCAACAATTTTTATGAGCATATGTAGCTGATATATTGCACGTTTAGTAGCTGAAATTCCTCAATCACTGCGTTCTTCATCTTCATCTGAACTATTGACAGCGTCTCTTGTACGTTTCATTTTCACTTAGCAAGACGAGATTAAAACTAAAATTTTGACAGTTTGGGTCACTGTAAATTGGTGAACCCTCGTTCGTAACCATAGACAACGGATAATGTCCGCCATCTTCAGGCAAGGAGGAAATTGTATATTTTGTGGGTACTTATGAAGAAAAATTTATTGGCTCCCACCGAGAATCGAACCTGGGCCTCCAGATTTAGCCTCTGTTGCTCTGCTACTGAGCACTGACGGCCGTGTCGGAATTAGCATTGTCAATTGATGACGTGGCAGTGGTCTTCATGTTCTCTAAAGTAAACGCTCCCGCAGAGTTGACAGAACAACAGAGGCTAAATCTGGAACCCCCGGGTTCGATTCTCGGTGGGAGCCAATAAATTTTTTTCCATAATTTGCTTCAAGTACCTACAAAATATACACGATCTAATTTGTAAATTACATGCAACGACATCTACTTCTAATTAGAGGCATACTGTCTCTGTATCAACAAAATTTATTTCTTTATCTTGAACTACAGACCATTTTGATATATCTTAGAAAAATAAATAAATGCAACAAAACTTTAGTGGAACAAGTGCAAAATTGTATCAACTGTGAAAATCTTCTTTTTCAGCGCCTGCTTCATAAATAATTGGTCTTTTGACTACATTTTTAACACTTTGAAACACAATATCTCGCAAACTTTTAAGTACCCAAAAAATGTCAACTGTACAAGTGATATATTCGAGGGTTTTCTGTAAAAATTTACGGATTTAAGTTATTTGTTACACCTGTGAAAGTACATAAAAATAAAAACAATCACTAGCATTATAAATCAACCAAGAAAGAAAAACGGCTCGTCTTGTGGAAATGCAATGCGTCACATGGCGGCACTTTTGCGGCCAGTTCAGTTATGAATTCTGTCAATTAATAAACGATTTCCTTTGTAAGAAAAACGACGATTTCCCTTTCGCATGAAAGCCTGAACGGAAAGAAAGAGACGAAAAAATATTGCGTGCGTAAGGCTATTGTATTACAAAGCAGCTGCCACACACAATGAGGGGCGAACAGGAATAATTGCAAAGAAATTGAAGGCCCTTTCTCGTCAAGGTGAGGTCTTGGGAATCAATTTCCATTCTGGTTTGAATCTACGATAATTTTTAAGCACTTTGCGCTGGTAATCAAGATTAAGAATGCATCGCGCCTAGTCAAGCAGGACAGCTCAAGTCTGTGCGAACATCCTCGACAATTAATTTTGATTTAAATGGCGGGCGACGTCACTGAAGCAAAATCCGTCTTGTGTTTCAGGAACATGTTGTAGCAGGGGGACAACCAAGATGGTCGACAGACACCGAATAGATCAACCGCGCCAAAGACCCAGGTACGTGTTCTAAAACGGCGAATTATTACAAAAGCGTATCTTGTGCGGAGCACACATTTACGGGATAAAGCGCGCTAATGCCATTCAAAATACAGTTCTCTTTCGCATTAAAATGACGCCTAATGGCTTTGCAAACTTGGGATAAACGCTGAAACATATTTTAATCAAAGCGGCGCATTTGCGCCCCAGAAGTGCCCTCGTGAAAGGGTTGCGTAAGGCCATAAAGTGTCGCTACCGCAAAAACAATTGGATAAAAGGTATTCTACCCATGTATGGGTTGTCAAGCAGAGTCAAAACAAGCAAATAAATTCAGTAACATGAGCAGGTTTGGGAAAACACGAACACTTACATACTATTCTTTGACGTCATGTTTTGGTACCAACTTCAAAACGTGTTTCAATTCAGCCCAATCAAGTGGGCTTCCTAAATAAACACTACCGATCGTTGCACTATCATCCTGGGGCGTAACTAGACTCGGYCATACTAGATTCCCATCGAGCCAATTTWTTATACACCTTCGTTTAGGTGAATGCKTACAGCTTCCATAATATGAAATTATTATGCTCTCACTATTCAAACACTGACAAAAATGATTCCTATAAGTCAAAACAACCAAGTAAGCGTAACGAACGTGCCAACTTATAAAATTTAATCCGATCGAGTACTAGATCTACACGACTAATTGGTATCAGAAAACTACATAATTGCCTTCCAAAAATTATCCCGTTCATAATTTCTATTATCACACTTAATTATTGGAAGGTCTACAGATTCTTCTATTAAACGCTTGTAATATCTGATTGTGTGTAAATTTTTTAAAAACATCTGCGTGTCTGTATGTTCATTTTCCATAG
The DNA here is from genome assembly GCA_025024175.1 of Rhyzopertha dominica. Taxonomy (NCBI): domain Eukaryota; kingdom Metazoa; phylum Arthropoda; class Insecta; order Coleoptera; family Bostrichidae; genus Rhyzopertha; species Rhyzopertha dominica. The sequence goes on along the minus strand of QCXZ01000086.1, from coordinate 23,581,576 downwards.
ACTTTGTATTCTAACTGACTATCTGTTGTAATTTTAGATATCCAAAAAACGCAAATTATCGTGAAATTTTGACTACTTGAGTTATTTATAAACATAACTAACCTTAGATAGGGCTAAATAACAAAATTATCATCTGCATACCTATATCAACGTCTAGGTTTAAAATGGAGTGTTAATCGCTACCTCTTGGAGGTGTTCTATAAACAAATTGTCCACTAAGGACTTCAAAATTAATCTAATCTTATTTTTGTCAATGAAAATTACCGTTTTCATAAGATATAACTAGATTTTAAATACTGTTCAGATAATTGTCCTATTGTGTCCCCGTTAAGTTTATATTTCGCTTCAGATCGGGTCAGGTCAGGTCTAACCACGTCAAGACTAACTAAAATACAACTTTCTGAAATATGCAATCCCTTTATAGCATCAGTAAAATCTGGAGATTTTTTTTTATAAAACTATCGCTTTCTCCTATATAATACTTCACAAAATTGTGCTAATTTATAACAAGGACTGTCAATTTTATTGACTATAGGCTTAGGGTATCATTAGTTTTATGAATTTTGAGCAAACCGTACAGCTTTTGAGGACCTGAAGTTTTAATATATTTTTTCTTTTTAATTTTTAGGTAAAATCTCGGAATATTTTTTTCATGCTTCTTCATCTATCTCATAATTTATTCTATCTAAAATTAGTTAATACCGACTTTATCTGCGTTATACAACTAAAACAGATGAACGTAGATAATCTTATGACCTTCATTGACCTTGGAGTCAAAAAACAACAATTTTCGAAAAAGCGTTCGTTTTTGTGACTTGTTTTCGAACTCGCAACGCTAGCATAGTATTCATGGGGACTTTTACATCTAAATAAAGGTGAAAAAATAATTTGGCTTATTGGGAAATTTTTGCACAAATTAGACATTTTTTAGATTTTTTAGAGCACATTTTTGAAATCTGCAGCTCTAAATACATCTGTACGTCGATTTTGAGCTAAATCTATTTTTTGTCGAAAATCACAAAACATCCCAGGCGTTAGCACCTTTGTTCTTTTTTGACCTTTTTTTTCGTCTCCGATTCAGCTGAATTCAAGTATGCTTACTGATTTGGACCTCCTGAATTCCGGAATGGTCTCAGTTGGTCGCTAGCTACAACGGTTCGCTCGGAAAGTGTCCAAGTTTTCATATCGATCCAAAATTCAGAACGAGTGTTACTGTCTTTTGGTATCAGCGATTTCAAAAATATTTTCAAGCTGTCTAGGCAGAAAACGTTGAAAGGATTATTTCTTATTCATTTAAGAATGAGATGAATTGTCTTTATTTATAGTTAGCCCAGCGTTCCTAGCCTCCGTGTATCACAATTCCTTAGTATTTGCAGCAACATCAATACCAAAGACTGGTGTTTCTTATTCATAACCGTCGCTATACCTTTAAATGAACCTAATATGAGGTCATTTATTCTTACACTACTTCCACTCAGCGTGGCTGCTACTAATTGAAACAGTTATCTTAACTACTCCAAAATCCTCCATTAATCTGCTAACTGAATCGTGTGTTCGTTTAAAATCAATAAGCTTTGCGCGAAACGCATAGCATCCGTTGTATAGTGAATACTGGTCATCGAAGCCTAAACCACATTAATAATAATCTTAAATGGCATCTTACAATTATTAAATTGCTTCTAATTAGCGTGTATGGCGATTCATTTTTAATTGCATTACTGTATTGTAACGCTTCTCCCCATCCTCTATAGTGTCTCTTTCACTGCTAATTTTCTACTGACGTCCTTACCCGAATTTCAAAACATAATTTCATTTACGACCAATCAAGTAAGTTTTCAGGAGATTATTAAAAACTGCGTTAGTTGAAGATTTGAACGGCGAGCTGTAATGCAGTGCACGTATGTCCGTGTGTTGACGTCATTACATTAATTGTGAAGCAAATTAATTTTCAGCGGCTAAGAACCACTCCACGAGCTAAAAATTTTCATAGTGACTTAGAATTCAGAGATATGTTAGATAAAACGACAGGACTGAAGAAACAGCGGGTTTTATTATAAGTGTCAAGTATTCCATATTCCTTATTCATGTCCTGATGATGCCCCTTACAAGTGCGGGCGAAACGTCGACACTATTCCAAAAACAGACGCGGTCTAACCAAAAATGTCTAAGATTTCAATACTTTAATCTAAATCAAATAATAGTAGCCCGAAGTGTCACACTACCGTTGAGTTAGGAATGGCAGATATAGGGCTGGGAAAAGTATCGATACTTACTCAAAGTAAAAAGGTATCGAGTATCGATAACATCTTTTCGTGGTATTCAAATATCGAGAGTATTCAAAAGTATCGAAGTATCGAAAGTATTCAAAAGTATCGAAGCATCGAAAGTGTTCAAAAGTATCGAAGAACACCTATATACAGTGAACAACTTTGATACTTTTGATACATTCGATACTTCGATATTTTCGATACCTTTAATAGTTCGATACTTTAGATACTATCGATACTTTTGGTACTTTTGAGTACTATCGATACAGCACAGATCCTGAATATCGATACTTGTCTAATGGTATCGTCCAGCCCTAATAACTTCTAACAGAGATCTTGCAGAATATTCGAAAATTTACTGACGCGTCCCAGACTGGGCATGGCGCGAGTTTCAAATCGCAATTCCTATTGCGGCTAATCAAATGAGTTTTCAGAGGTTAATAATCACTGAATTAGGGTTATCATAGCGATCTGGAATTCAGAGCGTGCCTTCTGAATTTATATTCCCGAAGACCAGGCAACATCGACGTGAGGCCAATTCCATATCCGACAAATTAAAACTCAAGTCGGCGACCTCAAAAAATGATCCCCGCTCCTGATTAGGATTCCGAACGGGACTCCGGCGGGCTCATAGCCCTCCGGCGAAAACAATTTTGCGGCAATTGGACAACTCGTCGCGGTAATGGAAAAACATTCGATGGCAGGCTTGATTTCCAGGTGGGGGAGCCTGGCCAACGAACGGGCGTTCCTGGATCTCCTGGATGGGGAACAGGCGAAGCTGCAACCGACGGCACTCACGCTGGCGCCCGTAGACGCCAACATTTACGCCAGGAGGCACTCGGCGCACACCTGCCCTACCACCGCTGAAGTATCGTCAACCAGGGTAAGCGATTGCCATTGTCTACTAGCCGAAAAACGATAATACCCTTCTGTTTAGATTTTATCAAAATTCTTTCTTTCTCAACAGGAATTTGTTGTATTTAGTTTTCTTTGAACATTCAAACCCAAAGTTGTATTTCAAAACATTGGTTCTTCGCAGAGATGATTTGCGAGATACGGAAAAAAAAGAGATATCAATCAGGTAGTTTGGAAACAAGTTGATTATTTAAATGTGCTTTTGTCAGAACTATGCTCTCTGAAAATGACTAGCTAATCATTACACCACTTGTTCAGCTAACGTGTGTTCAGGCTTCCTACCTCCTATATGGTGGAAAGTTCAGTTGATCTGTTCTTATCTAATATTTTTTAACACCTAAACCGAATGGGTCTCAAAGACTGGTTTTAAATTTGAAGTGTCTTAACAAGTTTGTCAGGGCAGACTATTTTAAATTAGAGGACCACAAAACAGTATCTAACCTGATCTCATGGCATCCTTAGACCTTAAGGAAGCATATTTTCTTTCGCTTATTGTCAGACAAAGTCGTAGATTTCTAACTTTCTCTTTTAAAGGTATTCTCTTCCATTTTAATTGTGTTCCGTTTGGCCTTTGATGTGCGCCCTTAGTGTTTATCAAATTATTGAAATAGAAGTAGAGGACTGGTTTCAGTAGTCTATCTAGATGATTTTCAGGAATGTCAGAGTAATGTAAAAGAGACAGTAAAACTTTTAGAGAAGTTAGGTTTAATAAAAGTCTGGAAAGAGGGGAAAGATAGCTAGATTAGTGTGACCTTTGCTGTCCATAAAGGCGTGCAAGATTCTAGATTTAGCTAAATTCATTAGAATTTTGACATCATCTGGTCTGGCTATTCGTTATAGACACAAAACCATTTAAAACAGAAAATTATTTTAGCCTTAAAGAAGAAAAGGAGGGGACTATAATGTTAATGTGACTATTCCATCTTCCTTGACTGCAGATTTTCACTGGTGGCTTTCTCATGTAGGATATCCTGTATACTCTATAAATACCTTAGATTTTGAATTGGAATTTATTTTAGACGCTTCTGCTTCAGGGAAGTGCAACGGAAAAGTCGCATGGGTTTTGGACACAAGATGAATTCGGTTGTCATATTAATTATTTGGAACTTTTAGCCGCATTTTTTGGTCTAAAATGTTTTCCTAAGAATCTTTCAGATATTAACGTTCTATGCTCTAGCATACATCAATCGTATGGGAAGTGTACAACACCCTCTTTGAAATTATCTTTCTCGTAAGATTTATCAGTGGTGTGAAGGAAGGAATCTCTTTGTTTTTGCCTCTTTTATTTTATTAGGCTTGGGGATAACCTGGAAGCAGATAGAGAATCTTGTAAGTTGGAAGTGGGAACTTGATGCAAATCAGCTTTGTGAAATTATAGCTAGGTTTGGAAAACCTGATTTGGACCTATTTGCCACCAGAAATAACTCAATATCCTAGAAGTTTGTGTCTGAGTGATTCAGAATTATATGCTATAGACGCTTCTACATTGAGTTGGAAAGATTTTTGCGTGTGCTGCAAAGGTTAATAGTTGATGAGGTAGAAGGCATTGTAGTTCCTGTCTGGAATACTCAGCCATGGTCTTCCCTTGACCCGGGACCCATCCTTTGAAAAATCTTACTCTTAAGCTAGCAGCATTGCTCGTGTTGACTAGTGGACATAGGGTCTAAACTGCAGAACATTATGAAAACATCATAAGCTATTACAATTAAGGTTACAGGAAATGTAAAAACTTCGGGAAGGAACAAACTACAGCGTTTGCTTACCTTCCCCTTTCTCTATCAGAATCTTCGTTGAAGATTAGTACGTCTTACTGCTCTCGGATTTTCGTCTCTCCAAATATGTCTATTGTTAATATTAAATACTTCGTTTCTCGTAAAGGTTGATTCATCTGTCCAAATAATATTTGACTCAACTTCATTGTCCAAAACCCATCGACAAAACTGTACTCTAAGCGGATAGTCGTTTAGCGTAAGCTCTTGTACCCGTTGGTAGCGAAAAGAATAGATTCAATGCATTTTTAAGATGCTTGCTACCTGAAATGGGTTTATTGTTTATTTATCGTTTGTTTTTATTGTGAAACTCACGGTAATTGAAGGGCAACTTGATCTGAAGTAAAATTCTTGATATCTCAGATGTGTAATGCAATGTTTGAATCGATGTTACTCGAAAACTCTAAAAAATGCATCTGCAAAAAAGTTTGGGTATTTTTTACCCACCACTCCCCTATTTGTCCTACCCCTGAACAAATTATTGAAATTCACGTTAGCTGGTTTAATTGAGCGTTAAATTATTAGTGGATTTCCAAAATTTCGCTTTTTTACCGTCATTAGGTTTCGGAGATATTTAATAATAACCCTTCCTTAAGGGATGAACTTGCTAGCTCCCATAGAAGGCATTTCTCGATACTATTCTCGATTATTAAAATTTTTAATATTAATTTTAAGCATAGAATCTACTGTTAAAGTTTGGCAGGCTAATTTTTGGGCAAATGAACGTATATCTTTCATAAGTCGATAAGCGTTGCAAATACGAAAAACTTGTTTATGCTAAAATAATCAAAATGTTTGCGTTGCGTTTAAAATTAACATTCCGACATGCGCAAATGCTCATGCCGTTGACTGAAACACGTCAGAAACATTTGCTTAACAGGTACCGCCGCCGGTACCACTTAGACCACCGGCAGTGCCGAAGCGCACCCACGTGCCAACCGCCAACACTGCAGCCGCCAACCAATACAAGCCGAAGAACGGACTGTCCCAACCGCCGGCGCTGCCGCCGCCAAGGACGAGGGCCCTGCCCCCGCTGCCACCAGCCGAATGAAGCCCCGGCCGCCGGCAAGAAACATCCCGCTAGACTCGAGCACGTTGGCGAACCACGCTCTCGTGAAGAGGACCCAGGACCAAAACCAGAAGCCGAACAAGACGAACGCGTTCGAATTTAGCGTGCCCGCCGGCGCCGACTGGACCGCCTCCGCAGGTAAAATTAGGGAAACCGTCGGGGTATTTCTCTAAGAAAAACGTTCGGTACGTGGTCAGACACCAAATAGCCAAAACACCCGATTACAGTGGTTATTTTTGACGTTTCTAAAAACCAATCAATGAATTCAATTTCTGTCAATTATATTTCATTTTGAACGAATCAAAACTCAATTATAGTTTGAATTTTCATAAGAGCAAATTGTCGCTGGAGCAAACAACAAAAATTATTGGCTTGACGTCATCAAACTTTACTAAAAAATGAGTGAAACAAGATTTAATACGTCTTAATACGTGATCAGTGATAATATATGTAATAACACTAAGTTGAGCAAAGTTATAATATTGAAACAGTATTCCTGCTTCTTACGTCAAAAAATAATCCTTCGAATACCACTCGAAAGTTCTCCACCGAACTCCAACTCTCTTGTGATATTATTGTGGAGAATATTTTATCGTGACTAAGATGTAAACAGCTCTTAATTTATTCAGCACACAACTTTTTAATGTTAATTTTATTTTAATATTTTTTTCTAAAATAATAAAAAATCAGTATATACGACTGAGAGTGTCTTTATATCCAACACTTTTTGAGCAGTAGATCACCGAATATTGAGTTATCGATTTTTGTCGATTAATCCACCATAAATAATTTATCATTTTATAACAAAACAATATTTAGCGTTCCCATATTTTTCTGATAAAACTTGATATGAATATAATAATTTAATGTTTTATTGTTTACTTTTATGAAATTGTTAAGAAGCACTGTTAATTGGCAAGTGAAATATGCAATCAAAAATTTATTTACTGGTCCAATCACGCAAACCAGAAGAATTACCTATATAAAGGATCGCTACAAAGTATGGAACCAGCAGGATATTTCAGGTTCTGTTCAACCGATTTTTCTAAAATTGTGCATGTAATTAAATGCATTAAAATGCATTTTCTGGCATTTTTACAACTCTGTGTCAGCTCTCGTTCCCGAGATATGGGCGTAAGTTGCATTTTTTTAAATGGAAAGGAAAATTATATTTTTTATCCTGATTTCAAAAATGTATCATATTTGTATAATTTATTGATTCTGAGTTGAGAAAAGTATGATAACAAACTTGGGCCTTGTAAAAAACTTCGGGATAAAAACCATATTCGTTATCGCAAAGTAAGAACAAAAACGCCAGCTGTCTCCATTGCCCTCGTGATATTTTTAATTCATCGAAATTTTAATGATGATTAATGAGACAGAAGGCGAAGTTATTGGGAAGTAGTTGCACTCTACAATGCAATTCATGAAGATCGAGAACCAATTGCCAGATCAACAGTTATTAAAACATTGCAATGTTAAAACTCGTTAAAAACCAGGGCGTCCAAAGGCTGCTACGAGTGAGGAAAGTAGCTTGAATGTCCTTTTAGATGTGCAAGAGAATCCCAAGTGTTCCGTACAACAGCGTGCTCTCACTCAGCATATTAGCAGAAGATCTGTTCAGAAAATTTTCATCCATACCAAATTCACTTATTACAAGAACTGAGCGAAGATGATTTCGATCGTAGTATAAAATAGATGAAGATAGAAACATTTTAAATTGGATTATGTTTTCTGATGAAGCAACCTTTTGCCTCAATGGTAATGTGAATAGACACAATTGCAGATATTGGTCGGACACAAATCCACATTGGATGGAACAAGTCCACACACAGCACCCTCAGAAAGTGAATGTCTGGTGTGGTTTTATCGAGGAGCACACGATTGGGCCTTTTTTCATCGATGGAAATGCGGTCAAGTATTTACAGCTCTTGCGCGAACACATTATACCAAAAAATTGTGAAAATGCTGTGCCTCCTTTTGAACAGATATGGTTTCAGCAAGATGGTGCACCGCCCCATTTTGCAGTCAACGTTCGTGGATATTTGACTGCGATACTTCCAGACAGATGGACTGGTAGGCGCGGAGCGATAGAATGCCCGGCACGTTCTCCTGATTTGACGCCGCTTGATTTTTTCCTGTGGAAGTATCTGAAAAATCGTATTTATGCTGATCGGCCACATAATGCAGAAGATTTAAAAGGACGAATCAGGACAGAAATTCAGCAAATATGCTAGAAAGAACGTTAGAAAACATCGCTAGAAAATTTTTTTCATTGTTTTCGTTCTTTGTCAGGCTCAGTTATTATATTTACACTTTTCTCAACTCAGAAGCAATAAATTGTACATGTGTGATTGAGTTTGAAATCAAGAAAAAATATCCTTTGCGATGATGTGTGAAAAATCGGGCCAACAGAACCTGAAATATACTGCTGGTTCCATACTATATATATATATCAGTGAGTGCATAACAACTTTAAGTGTCAAAAATTTCAATCTTTGTAAAAATTGGCGAAAAATATAGAGACTGTAGAATTTTGTGGGGAAAACTGTGGCCACTGAAACCTCGAATACCTTAAAAAGCAGTGAATCTAAAAACATTAAGGTCTAAACTTCAATAAATGGATGTTTTGTTTCATCCACTATTGTCACTGTACAGTGATAAGACTTAAGACTATTTTACGGAAAAATCAAGGCATTCCTACATCAGTATCGATGTCTGCATCCACGAGCAACTTGAAGGTAACACCTGAACTAGAATTACGAGCTTTCTTTTCCACCTGCACAGCTGTGAAAAACTGGGTCAAAGAGCCGACTGCCGTGTGCAAAAAAAGCAAGTAAAGGCAAACTAACTATGAAAAGGAAGAAGTAGAAAATGTTGAATTTGTGACATTATTGCACTCCATAGAAAAAATGATCTAGTGCTGTAATGACTCGGGAATAAATATATCATAAAATAAAAACTTAATACGTATTGTATGAAGTAAATTTAAAACATAACTTACTAATTTGTAGGTGCCATTGGCCGAAAAATTTAATAACATTAGATCTTAAAGTGCATACCGGTGTGTGTGCCGCTTATTTATTCATCATTCAAAATGCCTGTTTTAACAAATATGACGTAAGTTTTTGTGGGAATGTTCCCACACACTCCCAAACAAGATGAATAAGGAAGTGAAATGTGAAATTGGACACTCTTGGAAGAGCTAAACGAGGCTGTGTTCTGGTTAAAAAGCTGTAAAACAACCTGTGGAGATAAACTATACTTTGATCTACTTATGATACGTACAGATCGTTGACGTCATGCCTTGAGAACATAACTCTAAAAAGAAAAGATTAGGACGTCCATCTACTTGCAATGAAGAAAACAAATCTCAAAGAAGAGCTAGTAAAATATGGACTTGTTGCAGGAGTATACTTATTCGAGGAAGATCTCACCCATGGTCAAAAGGTAAAAAATATTTGAATGCTCGCTGATGTTTTTCCGACAACGAAATAAAAATTAGGTTCTACAATATTGGTCTGAAAATTAAATTGGGATCCCAACAACAAGAAATAACACTGATTTGCCTACGGCTGGTGGATAACGAATTTCCATTGATTAAAGCATTGTTTTCGCAGACAATACTTCCTCTTTCTCAAAAATCCAATCTTCTTTAAACAGTTGTACATTGTAAAAATAATTTTGTACTTCGAAAATCTACTTTAGACTCTGTCAGAAAATATGGGAAMACTTGTCTGTGGCGCCACTAAACATTTTTACATACGAAATGATACTGAAAATTACCTTAATAAGGAAATTGTTTAAAATACTTAATTGCCAGCCATCCTAGCTGTTATTAGTCGATACCTTCAAACGTTTAAACTTCAAATTATTGATCAGWAAGTAACTGAAATCGATTAATCACAAAATTGTGACCGCTTCCGGGCACAACCGGCGATCTCGAACAACGTAACGCAACTGTGTTTCAATCGCGATATCACCAGGTGCCGAAGACGGTCCACAAGCCGCCCACAGCGGTCAGCAAGCCGCCCCAAAGCCAGCAGTACAACACCGGTAAAGTTTCGGTCAGGCAAGACTCGAGCGTCTCCAGCGACAGCTTCAGCCAGACATCTTCGCCGAGTTACACGACGAAGACGATGGAGACACCGCTACTGCCCCCCAGGACGCCGGTCAAGCAACAGAACGGCGTTCTCGTAACGGCGAAGATCAAGGCCGTCGACGAGGAGGCCAACGGAAACGCGACGATGACGAAGAGCGTCTCGACGCCCGCCAGTCTGCAGACGATCGTAAGATTCCACAACGGGTCGAATATGTCCCTTCACCATCGAGTAAGCAGCGCGCGCCAGCCCAAGGAGTCCTCCCTAAAGTCGTATGTTTCAGATAATTAGAGATATGAGACGTCCCTCTAGTCACTACGTCAGAAGGGTACGGCTGAAGTTTCGGTTTGCGCAAATCATACTGAACGCGGTGGCACTGCTCGTTATAGGTGGCGGTATGGCTGCTTATTTCAAAGGTAAGTCAGATATTCTGTAGTTGATTGATAAATCTTTACACATCGCCGAGGACAAATTCTGTCCTTAATCACCCTTTTCTTTTTGGGAGACATCTATTGCTGAACGAGCCGTCGTAGGCTGTATTTTTTTGATCTGGGGCTTTCTTGCTCAAAACGGGGGTCCCTTTGATCATTTCTAAATGACAGCGCCAAGTTTGTGTTTTCGAAAAAAAAAATAACATTTCTAACGAACGCTTCATTTTACCAACATTTGAGGCGAAGTACGTTAAAGTGTTCTGTTAAAGTCATAAACGACTTGGTGACTTTCTTAAATATACAACCGTTGTTTCTAAGTAGAACATCTTAATGTTATACGAGGTAATGGTACATACATTAACAGTTCATGAAGACTATTGAATCCAATATTTCGTACCTGAATGTTGCTTCTTTTAATTGCAATGATTTTATTAAATGTATTTATTTTCGTACTGCAACTAAAACAATTATTATATTATAGCAACTACTATCACCTGCCATTTAATGACATTAAATAATTGAATAAATTTGCATCTCAGCAATGCCTATTTTATACTTTCTATCACGCCTTCTAGAATCTTCTAAAGAGTTGAGAAAATTGGTCTGTTGTATGGTGTATGGCGACGCTGTCTAAATATATTTGTGCAGCTCGATCTGCACTATATCCACATTTATAGAATGTTTCAGTCATATCTAGTCGCTCACAATTTTCAGTTTTGTGGTAGGCTGTTTCAGCATTTATTTGTTAATTTTGTGTTAATTTGTTGAGCTTTTGCAGCCATACAGTTTCTTTTGCGTTTTTTCTTCACTCTACAACACAGTCTGCAGTCATGAATGATTTGAAACAACACTTTTTTAATATTAGGCCGTTGGGACTTCGCTATGTTATCACAAGAGGTGAGTTAAAAATATTTCGCTATTCAAGAGAACACCACGAACAACGATGTAACACGTACAATCGGTTTTACTGAACCGATAGAGAACAGCAGTTTAATTAACATTCGTTGAGTGTACCCGAATGTAGACCACTGCAACTATGGAATCAATTCGCCCTACACGCACTGAAGCTGTCTAAGGATGCTGCTTAACTTGTTTATGCCCATTAAATACAGTAAACATCTGCCCGGTATTTGGTTCGGAGGTTTGCACCAGAGTAATTATTGGTTTATGTAATCGACACGGCAAAATCGAATTCCAATGTAAACAAGAGACCGGGGAATTGTAAAATAGCCGAAAAAAATCGTTCAATCGAAAAGCTGATTCGTGTGTCTGGATGATGTTACACTTAGGTATGCCACAGCTTGATTGGCGACTTAAATACCATCGGATGCGAGTTATCACGGTTTTGAATTGTTTCATTTTTCAAAAATAATTTTTATTGTGTAAGATGGACATTTACGAAGGCGTAGAAGAATTTTTATTTTCAAATTCCGACTTTAAACTCGGAATTCCGGCTTTAATCTCGGAATTCCGACTTTAATCTCGGAATTTAGACTTTAAGGGTCGAAAGTTTTTAAAAATATCGAAATATCAAAAGTGTTGAAAAGTATCGAAGTATCGAATATAGTMCATGCGCCTCAGCATATTTCAAACTGTTGCTATTTCAGTAATTTAGCAATTGATTTATAGTACCTATATATGGCGAAGCAACTTTGATATTTTTGATACATTCGATACTTTCAATACTTTGATATTTTCGATACTTTTAATACTTCGATACTATAGATACCTTTAATACTTCTGATATTTTGATACGTTTGATACAGTTGATACTCTAGATACTTTAAATACTTCGATACTTAGGTACTTTCGATACTTCGATACTTTTGAGTAGTATCGATACTGCACCGGTATCAAATATCGATACCTGTTTAATGGTATCGCCCAGCCCTAGTGTATATCGTGAGTCGAAAATATACGCATTGAAATTCGGGATTTATTTACGCAATTTGCAGATTAAAGTCAGAATTCCGCATTTAAAGTCGGAATTCCTAGATTACAGTTCGAATTCTGAGATTAAAGTGGGAATTTGAAAATCTAAATAAGAGTGGCCCTCCTACGCCTTTGTACATTCGCGAAAGTTATTAATACGGATTGAGCGATGCCCCCACCAACAATGATGCCCTCTGCATTCTCCAACCAACTTTAACGCGTTAGATATGAAAAGATGTATAATTTTTATCGAAGGGCTCCCCCACGTGCAGTCCGATATTATCAGTGAGCCGGACACAGCACGCGGGAAATTCAAACTACACCCCAACGCCCCTATTGTGCACGGTCCGCTCTGACAATGGTGAACCGATTTTTTCGAACGGTGTAGACGCGGAAAAACCTCTAAGCGGTGTTCACGGTCTGTCCACCCGAGCGAGCACCATTTTTATAAGGGCGAAACAGAGAAAGACGCGGCCCTAAGGCCTGCACAATGCGCGTGTCAGTGGCGGCTCGTAGATCCCGGGTGAGAAAATCATGTAATTACCAGAGGGTCATTTAACTACAGACAGGCACTCTTATATAGATGTAATTATTTATATTAGCGCCTAAACATTTGGTCCTTAGAATACACTGCAGAAAGAAGAAGCTAACCATTGAAAACAGCTTTAGATTAGTAAATATGAACTGGACCAAAACTACCAGCGTTCAGTGATTCAGCAGCAAACTCCAGTCTTTTATATAGAAAAAACTAATCAATACAATTCATAAATTACGCAGGCAAATAACAATCAACAAAAGTGGATATCAAAATGAAGCTGCTTCGTGAAATAAATAAAGTCCTGGTGAATTTGAAATTTTTTGAAAGGTGTCATATGCCATTGTTTTTTATTAATGCCCAGATAATAATGGAAAAGAGCAAATGTGATATGTGATCTTCAACATTCTTGAAGATTGGAATTGGTCTTAGCAAGCTGTATGGCTTTAACAAAATCTAGTACTATTCTCTGTTTAGTTCCGACCTCAAGTCCCTCTGGGTTAGCTTATCCCTTCCAGGAGTTCCTTTTTTGTTGCTAGCGTATGATCCAGTAACATTAAAAGATGAAATGAAGCTACCTCTTCTTTCATTGTTACTCGCATGTCTGTTTAGCTGGCCTGGCATAAGCCTTGCTGCTGGAGGAAATAAGTTTCACTGACCGGTATCAAACACTACAAATGGGGCATTTCATTCCTCATTTTAGCAAGTTCGTAAGCCTTGTAGTCCCAGGATCCCTAGTAGTTTAACCGTATTACACCTCGGGAGCGCCGCCACTGACGCTCTGGGCGCTATTGGGGGCTGATCGGTCATTAGTTGGGATCGGTTGCATGGAAGCTATTCATGTTGGATATTGAACGTTTCGTGTTAATGTATTTGCACCAATTACTGAGCGGCTAATAATTGACGGATTTGCTATACGTCAAGAGATTTAACAAGAGGACCTCTGTTCTAGCCTACCCGGCTCCAGTGCATGTGTGGGACACTACAATTAGCACAAACTACACACCGGTGAAAGAGAAAAGCATTGATAATCCGGCCCCGGGCATTTGCCTGCCGATCATAGTGACATTCTGTCAGCAGCACAAGGTGCCGTATAACTTTACAGTATTTCCGAACTATATGGGCCATTTCGGGCAACGTGACGCCCAGCAGGAGCTCGAGGCGTACGACGCCGTCGTTGATGTGCACTGCTACGAATTGGCGGCGCTTTTCCTCTGCTCGGTGTTCGTCCCAAAATGCGGTCCTAGCGGGGCCGTTGCGAGGCCCTGTAGGAGTCTCTGCTATGGTAAGTTGCCCTAAAACTAATTAGTAGCATGAATGATGCTAAGAATATTATAGACACGCGTAACGTGAGCGGAACCTATCTGCGTCACGCGGAGAGTGTTTTCAAGCCTCAATCTGCTGGACATCTCAGTAAGCCATGACTGTATAAATCTAGATTTAAATCTAATTACAAAACAGTCACCATTTTAAAAGTTATAGATATAAACGTACCGTTATTGCATTCTAAGATTACACCCTGATTCACTTCAGTAAGAAGTTATAGCATAAACAATTTCTCTATACTTTGGAACGAAACCCGTGAAAATTATGAAGTTTATGCTTTTTAATTCTACTCTCCGCGTGACGTCATGCGTACGACGCGCGAAATTTAAAAGGCGATCTAGCATATCTCATATTCTTTGTGTCATGAGTGACGAGCATCTAGCGACAACCTCACCTAGTTCTCGAAAGGCCTTGGAGGGGTAGTATTTCATTCTCTGGACGCGCAAGAACTGCATTGCTTTCTATAACTGGATAGATTATTTATTTCGAGTCATTTGTCAGATAACGCGATAAACAAATTTGTTTGTAAATGCAGCAACCACCGTCTTTCCATGATGGTTTTGTTTTAATTGCAAACTAAACCATCACATACGTGGCTCATATAACTAAATTGTAGTGAGACAATACAGTTGAAATGTATCCTCAACCCAAAAAAAAATGTAGCTATGTAATAGAGCGAATTTTATCGAGATGTACATGGTTATAAAGTTGCACAAAGTTCCGTTCGCCGGCACACATTTTGTTCCGACAGCGGCATAGCCTCGACCGGCGTTGTTTGGCTATTTTGTTTTCTTTGTTTCTTTATGAAAATTGTGTTTTTCTATTTATAAACGAACGAACGAAATACGCTCTAAAGGTAAGCTCAAAGCTATGTGTTATTTATGTCAAAATACATGAGATAAGATGTTGGGTGTGTAGGATCATTTCTCATATAACCGCTACTTGTTTTACTGCAATGGTTACAACGTGAAATAATGTCACATCAGCATATTTAACCGCCGTATTCTTCAGACTGAGACCCTAGTTATGTCGCTAGACGCCCGTGAAACTGGCGCCCCACCTCGCTGCAATTTTTTGTTCCAGAGACGAAAAGGCGGTGCGAATTTTTCCTGGAGGTGTTCGGACTCACGTTGCCCGATTACTTGATGGACTGCGGGCTATTTCCGGAATCGCCCAATCCGGAAATATGCGTCGGCCACCGGGAGGTCCTCGAGGCGCAGATCCTCTCGCAAAAACCAGGTTAGTCTTATGGATATCCTTCGCTAGCTGACGTTTATACCCGGATGGAGAAATTAACGATACCCCGCTAATGCTGGCAGTTTAAATAGACACTATAACGCCAAGATAAAGCACTTTGCATAAATAGTTCTAGTCAGCCACTGCTGCTAATGGAAATAAATAATACGTTTAAGGAAGGGTTGAGCATAAAGCCGGGTTACATCGGATTTACTAAGGTCTTGTAATATCCCTATTGTTCGGGACACATTATTCACTATGTTTCCTACTACAATGTTCTCTTAGATAGCCTACCCCACCATCCGGCGACTGGGCTAACGATATTTGCTTTACCTATTCAGACGACGCAGAATCCGCCCTAGCAATTCGCCGGAAGAACCAGACGATATCCCTGCCACGAGAGAATTATCTGCGAATTTTTGCCAATAGCGTTTCAATACCGTGCCCATGATCGGATTAGTCCGCGAACAGAAGGTTAGGTTTAAAAATATCCCACTTATACGTTTAATCAGTATGGAGCGTCTTCTCCGTGGTCTATCAGATGGGATTAAAAACAACGTTGGAAGTTTAACCTCAAATTAGGGCACGAGTTTTGCTGACCATTGCATAAAAAATAATCATTGTTTAGATCAAAACTTGAAAATCGCACTTTGCGAGAGGAAAAGTTACTAAGCTTTTGAAACATTTTGAAATTAAAGACGTACAACGTAGGAGAACATTTGAGGAATACGCAAAAACAAATTCTAACGTCCAATACGATATTTCCGAAATTTTAAAATCGACCAGAGATTTTTACTTTAAAAGGGATCTGGCCAAAATGCTATTTTTTTACATGCTATGAGGCAAGCGCCAATGGCCTGACAGTGAAAGAGGCAAAGTACACGTTTTTATTGTTTTTCAATGTAATCTCCCTTAACTTCAATGCACTTCTTACAACGTCTATTTGACAATTCAATCCCTTTAAAAAATATTCCTTAGTTTTGTCCTCAAAATGGGCAAAAATCGTCACGAAAACGTCGTCCACGGAAGTCTTTGTTTAAATAACCAAACAAATAATAATTGCAGTATGTCATGGACTATAAGGAGGGTGATCTATTTGTTGGAACCCGCAATCCATGATGGCAGCTTGTGCAACAGCAGCAGTATGAACGGGCTCATTATAGTGCAAAATTTTCATGAATACTTTCCCGCAACCTATGAAGTAATCCTGCATAATATGTGCCATTAACTGTGGTATTTGTCTCTTTAAAATCAATCAGAAGGATTCCGTCATTAAGAGTTAAAAGATCGTAGCCATTCCTTTTTTGTTGACTGGCAGACTTTAAGGGCTCACCCTTACGGCGCCATTTCATTGATTCTCTTTTTGATAAAAGATTATAGTAAAGAACTATAGTTTAACCACCAGTGACAATGGTTTCCAACAAGGGGTTCGGGTTAACTCCACCCAGTTCCAAAGAAGATCGAGCACACTCAACACGACGTTGTTTCTGAACCTTATTCATACCCAAATGGTCATGAAGGATTCGGCTTGGTTATTTCTGCCATTTTCTTGACCTTCAAACGTCTGTCACTTAGTACTAACTCTTCCGCAAGGGATCCTCAAAGGATTCCTAGGCCACGAGAAAACGTTTCTTGGCGCTTACCTCGTACCTATGTTTCACAATGAGTACACCTTCGAAACCATTTTAACAATACATTGAGTTGAAAATGCTCTTTCGGACATTAATTAAAGACGAATTCTCCGCTTCTGCGACTGTACGTTTTCGATCCTGCGACATCGTTAACAGAATTTATAAATTCCAATCCCTTAACCGCTTTATTAGCAAAAATATCAAGTAAACCTGGGCAACGGACGCCTTCATTTCCTTGTTTCCCAGCCCTGCTACTAGCAAGACAGCGAAGTTTTCTGACTGAAAGCAAAAACTGGTCGTAGGAAACTGTTTCCCTATGTATTTATTCAGAAGGACGCGCTAAAGCGGCGAAAGCCAGGCTTGAGGTGCCCCAAATGTGATCAATGAGCGATTACTTTGTTCAAGTGTGTCCCACTGGGTTTCAATGCGATACAAGGCGTTGCATTCCAAAGGACTGGCAGTGTGATGGGCACGTGGACTGCAAGGACCAGTCGGACGAACTCAACTGTGAAAAATGCGGGGCTGGCATGATACATTGCGGAGATGACAAGTGCATGAGCCAGGAGCACATGTGTGATGGTAAAGTGGATTGCCCGTGGGCCCAGGACGAACGCAATTGCCGTAAGTACACTATTCTGATTCTACGGTCCGGTAGGGACTGTGATGATGGGAACATTCGCAAGACGGTTCCGAAAAACTGAACTTCGAGATGTGTAAACAAGTTTGATACGGTGTTGCGTGGTACATGTACGGGGTGATCCAATAATTTAAATAGAATACACATAATTTTGCGCAGAGAGTCTTCCTTTTGATAAGAAACCTTACGGCTACATAGTAGCGAAAGAAACATTATCAGTGCGACCTAGCGGAAGCACCGCAGGAATTGAAAACATTCCGTTGCATTAGATTTTTTAGATTTCTATTAAAAGAAGATGTGTGTATACAAAAATTCTGTAGAATTCGAAAATATAGTAGATTTAAAACATAAAAGTTTATATGCAGTTCCGTATGGACCTCTAAGCTGAAAATAGACCCATAAACGTCTAGTGAAACCCTTACTAAATGGATGACCTTGTACACCCAAAGACTTAATTGAAGAAACGCCTAGCTTTGGCAGACAAATTGGGTAACGGTAGATGGCGATAACCAATTCATTAAAGAGCCGGTAAACGGCAATGCGCCTTCCACCGCTAGGAATCGGTAGAGTAGCTTCCCTAAATATAGAAAAACAAGCAATCAGAGCAATAGTCTGCCTGATGATTTATTAGGGTAATATTTGCATATTTAGATGTGCATTACTGATCCGTCCACAACCACAGGCAAAGTTCTAACAAAGCAGTTTCTTTTAACGACCGGTTACCTGTTACCTGAACGCAAAACTCATTGCAAACTGAGGAAAGTGATGGCTAATATTTGTCTTGAACATCAAAACCCCTACATTTCAATATTTAAACGATACAGGAACAAAATTTCATTTTGTGTAATCTGCTAAAGCTATTTGTGTTATTATGTTGGTGAACATTTAACGAATATTTTCCAATAATGAAATGCTTTACCTTCTTTAGTGTTAGATTTATATTTTTGATTGGCATAATTTGGGCGTATACTTGCTATGGGGTCACTTTAGCATGAATGTTTTGTTAGTTACCAGTTAGATATGCAGTTTGTATACTTTTGCTTAGGGAATTAAATGTTTTTCACCAAATTGCCAGCAGAATGGTGTAGCGTGCACTTTTACCGGCGCTAGTAATATTCTTTAAAGTACCAGCACGCGCCATCTGTTCACAGAACTCTCAATATATTTCTTATAACTTTTCTTGTAACAATTTTTATTCGGGACTAGTGGGACATTGATAAAAGTGGCTACGTGCGTTTCACACGTTTATCTCTGAGCAGCTTGCTAAATTGTTATAAATTAAGTCGAAAACGTCAAAATATACCGGCAATTTGCAATCTCTGAATCTTTGACGCGACGTACATTGCAAGTATACAAGCCACAGCCAGAGCACTAACGAGGCCGCACACCAACACAGGTATATATCTTTTTTTTTACTCTCACTTAAAATTTTGCATTCCTAACGTTTCGCTGTACGTACTTAACACAGGCCTCAGAGTCTGGAGAAGCCTCAAAATTAGGAGAAGGCTAAAACTCCAAGTCAAAGTCCAGGAGAAGCTTCAAAGTCAGGATAGAGCTCAAAATCAGAAAACCACTTTAGAGGTCCTTTTTTCTGGAAGTTGCCAAGTCAGGTGCACTACAGGCCACAAAGCGATCACGTGAAGGAATCCGCACCGGCTTAGGTTTCAGCTAAGTGAAAGCTATTATCGTATATTCTTTATTTATTATCCAAAATATCAATTTAAAGTCATTTTCGCATTAAACATCTAAGTTAAAATCTTGAGTGTGAGGAAACCATACGTATGGGCTCTAGCTCCGTTTTGTACAACATCATTGCTCAAATCTGTCAAACTTGATTTCAATATATATAACTTTAGCACACAGCTTTTTTTTTGATTTATTGGTTGGTCAATGTGTGCATGCTACCATTTTTTTTTAACAATCAATTGGCGCCCAATTTATTTTCTATTTTAATAACGAGCCCACCCCGCTCTCCAGACAACCACACGAGCCGCCGTACGCTCTGTGTAACCAGGTAGGTTATACAAGATTGGCACCCTTTGACGTGGGGCTCGAGTTAAGTTTTGTAATATAGTTGTACAATTATTGGCAGTTTAAATTTAAGATATTCAATCACGGAAAATTACAAGGTTCCTCTTTACACTGTGTTGGTGCGACAAAAACTTGTTTGTGCTCTTTGGCTTATCGCGCATTGAATCTCTCGCTTCATACAGGTGTGCTGAATTGTAGCAGTAAATAGATTCAACATTTTATCGGTATTCGGAAATATTCATTCCTGAATAATAATTAGTTAAATGGTTTAATCTTTTTTTGGGTCGTTCTTCTATTTCGTAACAGTCCGGTACAGTAGATTCATATTCTTGAGCAGTTTTTTTAGTKACTTTAAATATGGATATCGCGGAATTAAAACCGATATTTTTGCTGTCAGAAGAATTAAATTATGAACTTCGTATACGGGGTATAGTCACTACGCGGAAAGATGCGAGCATTAAGAGAAAAATGTTAGCAAGGGCTATTGATCTTGAGCGCTTTCGTAATACTGAACTAGTCGATACTGAGTATGATTTTGATAGAGAAACTGTCGCGATTAATGGCATTTTAGAATCAATTCGTCAGCTGATTGATGATTTTGACGGACCCGTTAGCGATTCGGGATATAAACGTATAAAGTCACGTTTAATTCATGTATTTCATCGCGTAAAACGTATTGTAGTTCCTGTAGATCAAAATAAGGATCTTGTTACAACTTTTAAGAATGAATCACACGCCACTTGTCTAGAATTAGATGCGCTACTTCATGATAAAATAGAGGAAGCTCAACAATCGGTGCCTACAAAGAACGAAATTTCTTGTCAACAATCTCCAGCGAACTCCTCTTTAGTAGAAGTTCCGATCGGTATACCGGGTGCGTCCAAAACAGTACCAGTTTATAAGTGGAACTTGCATTTTAGCGGTGATGATAATTTTAGCGTTAAATCATTTTTGGATCGGGTTAAAGAACTTAGCGAGGCACGAAATATCGGGAAACAAGAACTTTTTTCATCAGCCATTGATTTATTTTCCGGCAGTGCACTTTTATGGTTTAGATCAGTAAGAAGTTACATTAAAAATTGGGATTCGTTAGTTATAGCTCTCAAGACTCACTTTTTACCGTCTGATTATGAAGACAGAATTTGGGATGAAATAAGGTCTAGGACACAGGGACATAAAGAACCAGTCCACATTTATGTTGCTGTAATGGAAACGCTTTTCAGTAGAATAGACAGACCCGTAGCTGAAGTCACTAAATTAAAGTACATTCGTAGGAATCTTTTACCGCATTATACAAGTCACCTTGCTCTTATTGATATTAATTCGATTGTAGAGTTGTTGAACTTTTGTCATAAGATTGATGAAGCCCAGAATATCAAAGTAAATTATCGTACGCCTCCGAATACTTCTAGTGTTGAACCAGAACTTGCATATGTAGATCGCGAACAACCATGCTCTTCTAGGAGTCACCAAGTTTCTAAGCGAATAGCCACCGTATCTACAAAACCTCCAGTTAATTCGACACCAAATAAGAGTAGGTCTATAACACATTCGGATAGAACTGTTACTTGTTGGAATTGTAATCAACCTAATCATGTATTTAGTAACTGTACTAAGCGACGAAATAAGTTTTGCTATGCTTGTGGAAAACCTGATGTAATTAAAACTAACTGTTCTTGTTCAAAAAACGAATAAGGTCGATATGTTCAAGAGGTCGGAGCGTATCTAAACAACTTAAGACCTCCAAACATAAATTTGTGTATCATCCAACTGAGGCTGATAAGAAAGACTGGCAAAATTGGTTGCATTTTATTAAAGAATTTTTCAGATGCAGTTCAAAAAATACAAATTGTCATCAAGTTTCTCCAGTTTTTGTTAAGAAGACTTTAGATAATAGGCCTTATATTCGCTTAAAAATTTTTGACTTTGAAATTACCGCATTATTAGATTCTGGGGCAAATTCTTCGGTCATTGGTGAATATGCACTCCATCTTTTGAAAAATTTTAATCTTAATGTCGATAAGAAGCAAACTTTCGTACATACAGCTGATGGTAATAGCCAGAAGGTGGAAGGTTTAGTTTATATACCGCTTTGTCTAGGAAATGTTTGCAAAATAATGAAATTTTTGGTAGTTCCTTCTCTGAAGCACTCTATTATTTTAGGCAGTGACTTTTGTGATGAATTCATGTTGAATTTAAATTTTAAAAATAACACTTGGGAAGTTCAGTGCGATAACAATAATATCAGTGTTTCATGTAGCAATCAGGATTATTCATTAAATAATTTTAATTTGTTAACTTTGGAAAATTTAAGCGTTAATGAAAAAGAGCAGGCTGAAAAACTGATAAGTTCATTTCAAAGAAATTTCTGGTAAAGATAGATTAGGACTTACCGACAAAATGACTTTACATATAGATACCGGTGACGAAAAACCATTTAAGGTTAGGCAGTACCCATTTTCACCATACTTATTAAAATTATTGAATTCAGAATTGGATGAAATGCTACGGTTAGGAGTTGTTGAACAGTCAAGTAGTCCATGGAGTTCACCTGTTTTAATGGTTAAGAAAAAGTCTGGGGAATATCGATTTTGTTTTGATGGACGTCGTCTAAATTCCATCACTAAAAATGACGCGTACCCTTTACCACGTGTGGATAGAATACTTAGTATGTTGAGAAACGCTAAATACATCTCGTCCATTGATTTAAGAAAAGCGTTTTGGCAAATACCGTTAGACGTCAGTAGCAGAGAGAAAACTGCATTTTCTGTGCCAGGCAGAGGTTTATTTCATTTTAAAGTCGTCCCGTTTGGCCTTTGCAATTCTGCGCAGACGCAGCAGCGCCTGATGGACGCGGTGTTTGGACCTAAGTATGAACCGAATATTTTTGTATATCTGGACGATATTATAATAATTTCTTCCACTTTTGAACATCACATAAAATTATTAAAAGAAGTTAAACAAAATCTGAAAAATGCTGGTCTCGTGGTTAACCTGGAAAAATGCAATTTCTTTAAGAATTCACTTAAATATCTAGGGTTCATTGTAGATGGGAGCGGACTACGCACCGATCCCGAAAAGGTAACCGCAATGGTGAACTACCCTAGACCAAATACAACAACAGAAATTAAGCGCTTCTTGGGTCTTTGTTCGTGGTACCGCAGGTTCATATCTCATTTTTCTAGTTTAGTAGCGCCTCTCAATGATATTCTAAAAGGTAAAAGAAAAATCAGGCAATAGTTTGGACTCCAGAAGCCGAGCGTTCATTCAAACAAATTAAAGAAGCTTAGTATCTGCCCCAATATTGCGTAGTCCAGATTTTTCGGTTCCATTTGTTATTCAGTGTGATGCATCTGACTGTGGTCTTGGGGGAGTACTAACACAAAATATAGACGGTGATGAAGTAGTTATAGCATTTGCAAGTAGAAGCTTATCGCGTGCTGAAAGGAATTATACGGTAACTGAAAAAGAATGTCTAGCTGTGCTGTTTTCTATCGAAAAGTTCCGGCCGTTCGTAGAGGGAACTCATTTCAAAATTATAACAGACCACTATTCACTTTTGTGGCTAAATAGATTAAAAGAACCAACAGGACGTTTAGCTCGTTGGGCCGTTAAGTTGCAGCAGTTCAGTTATGATATAGAACACCGTAAGGGAAAATTTAATGTTGTTCCAGATGCACTATCGCGGGCACCGGTATCACAAATTTGTCAAGTTGATTCCGACGAGAACAACGCGGATTCTTTTTATGTTAATTTAAGGGAAAGAATAAAGAAATGTCCTAATGACTTCCCAAATTTTCAAGTAGTGGACAATGCAATTTATAAATTTGTGCCTAATAATTTTAGTATGAAAAGTAACGTCAATGAATGGAAGCTGTTTGTCCCTAAAATGCAAAGGTCTAAAATCATTAAGGAGTGTCATGATCTTCCAACTTCAGGTCATTTTGGTTTTTATAAAACACTTCACAAAATTATGGAACAATATTATTGGCCTAAAATACGTAAAGATGTCATGACTTATGTTCGGAGATGTAATGTTTGCGCTTCTCAAAAAATTCCAGCCTTGGGCAAGCTTGGATTAATGGGATCGGAGAAAAACGTGAAATACCCTTTCCAAATATTAGCTGCGGATATTATGGGGCCATTGCCGAGATCTTCAAGGGGACATTGTTATTTATTAGTTGTGGCGGACTGGTTTTCAAAATTCACTTTGCTGCATCCTATGCGAGCAGCTACCGCCTCCAACGTTTGTAGTTTTATCGAAAACAATGTTTTTCTTGTTTATGGCGTTCCACAATTTGTTATAGTTGACAATGGTACTCAATTTTCAGGCAGAAATTTTAAATCCCTGGCGCAAAAATATAAAATCCAAAAAATCTGGTATAATGCTCGATATCATCCGCAAGCAAATTATGTAGAGCGCGTTAATAAAACAGTTGGGACCGCTATTAGGAGCTACATTTCGGAACATAAAGATTGGGATAAACACTTGTTTGAAATTCAGCATGCAATAAATACGGCTACCCATGAAGTCACTGGATTTACTCCATCATTTTTAAATTTTGCAAGATACGTTCCAACCTTCGGTGATTACTACGGAAAAATAAGTAATACTTCAGATATTCATTTGTTACCGGATGACCGCGGACAGTACGTTGAAGATGTTAGTAAAATATCGGACATTTATAAGGTCGTGCAAGAGCGGCTTAGTAAGGCTTATAAGAAAAACGTCAAAGAGTATAATCTAAGGAGACGTGAATTGTCATTTGATGTTGGAGAAAAGGTTTGGCGGAGAAATAAAATTTTGTCAGACGCTGCCAACAAATTTTCCGCAAAGTTAGCACCGAAATACGTGCTATGTAGGGTTAAAAAGAAATTATCTAAATTAGTATATACTTTGGAGTTCATGAACGGATCACCCGCTGGTGATTGGCATGTTAAGGATCTGAAACCGTATTTTGGATCCAATTCAGATGTTTCTGTGGGATAGTTACCTATCTTCGGCACCACTTTCCTGTTCATGGAAAGTTAGTAGTGTGGTATACACCCACACAGCTCTAACCGTTTGTCTGGTGTTTTCATTTGGTTTATCCTATCTCAGTTGAACACTCAGATATGTTCATGATAATTGAGAATGAATTGCTGATTCGGTTAGGGATATCACCGAGCAATATTGTTCTCACTCTCTGATATTATTTTTCTTAGTTTGATAGTGATAGGTTATAAGTCTAGCAAATAGAGTAGGTTAAGTATCTTTCAAATATGCGGTCTAGATTGTCTTTTCCCGGCTTCGACATTAAACCCTATAATGACTTTTTCCCGATTTAGTACCCTAGTATGGGCGTTTGGTACGCGTAGTTACCCAGCTTGACTGCTAAAATCTTTTTTTTTTGTGTTGAAGTTTCATAATACTTTTTCAAATTTGCTATTATTAGGAGGAAATGTCGTTTCGGGCAGGGCATTACTGATCTGGGGCGTGGTTGGGGCCCTTGTCCTTCCTCTGGGTACTTTTTGTCCCAGGGAAGCCGTTTCATGGCCAGTACATTGGTCTACTGCCCATATTGAATTTATTTTTTTGTTAAAACAGTTTGGATAATACTCAGTTTACCCGACATATTTGGGTAGATATTTTAAATCTATTTTGGCCCACTTGAAGTGGGTGAATCTACTTCAAGTGGAAGTTGTTTGGTTATTTGGGAGTCTTCATCATACTTCCTTGCGTGTATGTATCTCGTATTGTTCCACTAATTCTTTTCCTTTCTTTTCTTATTTTTCTTCTTTTCTTCACCGGGAAACTCGGACCCTTTTGCGTTTTTGTTTAAAAGGGTTGGGGAGGCTTGGGAGTGGCCTGGAGTTTCGACAGCGGTTTATAACGGGCGCGTTCAGGAGGATGGGCCGTGGGGGGAGGTTGTAGCTCGACTGGCGGCATCCCCTCGGGGGGTGTCGTCCTATCACTACGGCTGGGTCAGCTCCCTCCCTTGCGGTCTGTCTGAGCCCGGTTCGCGCTGCTGTCGAGACTGATTGGCCTCTGTGCGTCTCTCCAAAGCTCCCTTGTCACTTTTTTTGTTTGGGTCCGCGTTTCTTCTGGTCTTTTTCGGGTGGGTTTCGGTTGTTAACGGGGTGGGGATTTTTGTTTATGTTGGTTTTCCGTTTGGGGGGATCGTAACCCTCTGGGGGCATGCGGGTTCCCTGGCTAAGTCCAGAATCAAAATTTACCTGGGATTTCATAAGTTTGATTGTACCGCAGGGGTTGGGTATTACTATCTTGTTCTTCTGGCCTTTAAATTAATTAGTTCTCGTTCAGGTATTAAAAAAGGTCCTTCCTAGTAGTCCCTTTTTTTTTTTTGTTGGAGGGGGATGGTGTAGCGTGCACTTTTACCGGCGCTAGTAATATTCTTTAAAGTACCAGCACGCGCCATCTGTTCACAGAACTCTCAATATATTTCTTATAACTTTTCTTGTAACAATTTTTATTCGGGACTAGTGGGACATTGATAAAAGTGGCTACGTGCGTTTCACACGTTTATCTCTGAGCAGCTTGCTAAATTGTTATAAATTAAGTCGAAAACGTCAAAATATACCGGCAATTTGCAATCTCTGAATCTTTGACGCGACGTACATTGCAAGTATACAAGCCACAGCCAGAGCACTAACGAGGCCGCACACCAACACAGGTATATATCTTTTTTTTTACTCTCACTTAAAATTTTGCATTCCTAACGTTTCGCTGTACGTACTTAACACAGGCCTCAGAGTCTGGAGAAGCCTCAAAATTAGGAGAAGGCTAAAACTCCAAGTCAAAGTCCAGGAGAAGCTTCAAAGTCAGGATAGAGCTCAAAATCAGAAAACCACTTTAGAGGTCCTTTTTTCTGGAAGTTGCCAAGTCAGGTGCACTACAGGCCACAAAGCGATCACGTGAAGGAATCCGCACCGGCTTAGGTTTCAGCTAAGTGAAAGCTATTATCGTATATTCTTTATTTATTATCCAAAATATCAATTTAAAGTCATTTTCGCATTAAACMTCTAAGTTAAAATCTTGAGTGTGAGGAAACCATACGTATGGGCTCTAGCTCCGTTTTGTACAACATCATTGCTCAAATCTGTCAAACTTGATTTCAATATATATAACTTTAGCACACAGCTTTTTTTTTGATTTATTGGTTGGTCAATGTGTGCATGCTACCATTTTTTTTTAACAATCAATTGGCGCCCAATTTATTTTCTATTTTAATAACGAGCCCACCCCGCTCTCCAGACAACCACACGAGCCGCCGTACGCTCTGTGTAACCAGGTAGGTTATAATAAGCTTACAAGATTCTCATAATATTAAAAAAAATCAAATAAAACGTCTGTAAAGGCCGAAACGTCGTGTCGACATAAGGAAGGCATTACAATTTTTGAAATCTATTCTAATTCTAATCAATTTCATGTTTGTTAATTCGGCTATTTTTGTTAATAGTTTAGACAAAGATGTAAAAGAAAAATGGAAAAAGAAGAAGACAAAAGGTCGTTTCACTTGTGCTCGTCCGAAACAAGCTTCAAGTAATTGACGTATAAGAACGATCGCTCTGTACTGAGCTGACGTTTTATGTTATGACTGTCACTGCTTAATCTGGCTTTGTTGTAAAGATAATGAAGGATTTTGGTTAAAAACATTTTATGATTCTTTGATTTTTTTAATGGGATCATACTTTCTATCCCAGTGAACAAATCAGACAAATTTGAATTCTTAGTTTAGAGACAGCATCTAGACAAGGAATAAAATTCATGGTCCCATGTAGAACTTGAGGAGAGAGGTTTAACAGTGGTGAAAAACTGTCCCCCGACCTTACTTGCACTTATATCGCTCATGTATGCAGTTCTTAATTAATATAACCGAACTCTCATCTAATAAAATGATTAGAGTATCGCGATCGCTACGAGCATTTTAACTACGGTTCTGACAAAGATCACAAACAAAATACTTGGAAAACAACAAAAAGCTGTAATATGAAAAATACTGAACAATATCAGTAAAAATACAACCAAACATATTTTCACCTCGGTGAAACTATAACGGTTTGTGTTAAAAATAGACCAACTAAACTTGCAGTGAGGGCAGTAGAAGTAAATAAGGCAATGTAAAGTAAATTATATGATGCATTTTGATTAGCAAGCCCAAAATTAATAAATTAGATAAACTCCTTGACATTTTCCATCAAAGAAAGCTTTTACTGTTGTATGTGTATTTATTATCATTATTATGATATTTGCTCGATCTCGATGAAAATAAAGGGGTTCATTAATATTATCGACTGTAAGGAGCAAAAGTGAAACGATCCTTTGTCAAGCTGCATATTAATAACGTGCTATACTTTTTCCATTTAATACATCTTTGTGTCTAAACTACTAACAAAAATAGCAGCTTAAAAAAATATGACATTGATTTTAAATATACCAGTGACAGGTCTTATTCAGTGTTTGTTACTTTAGTGGGAATAGACTTCAAAAATGAAAATGCCTTAATTTCCTCCTGTCGACACGACGTTTCGGCCTTTACAGACGTTTTATTTGATTTTTTTTTAATATTATAGGAATCTTGTAAGCTTGTTTTGCTTTAGTAAAAAACAGACAGATTACAAAAAAAATAAATGGATTTTGATTTTCAAGACAAATATTAGCCATCACTTTCTTCAGTTTGCAATGAGTTTTGCGTTCACACAACAGGTGACCGCCGTTAAAATTTGTTACAACTTTGCCTGTGGTTGTAGACGGGTCCGTAATGCACATTTAAATACGCAAATATTACCGCAATAAATCATCAGGTAGACCGTTGTCCTAATTGCTAGTTTTTCTATATTTAGGAAAGCAACTCTACCGTTACCCAATTCGTGCGCCAAAGCTAGGCGTTTCTTCAATTAAGTCTTTGACTGTACATGAAATGCGTTTTGTAAGTGGTCCSCGTAAAAGTAACATCACAATTAGGGRGATGCTACTAGKGCGTCCTCAGCATCTAAGACTCAGTGGSGTAGCCAAGGGGGGGGGACAATTGCCCCCCCCCCCCCAGTAACTAAATTAATTTGATAATGGAATAGCAGCTTTTTACATTTAACAGTACAAATTTGTTGCAAACTTGGTTTGTTGTATAATAAACATTTTAGTAAATTAAACATTAAAATTTAAGTCACACCTCTTCTGTTTTTTTCTTGTTTGTACCTAACATTTTTCTTGTGTATGGAGCTTTGCCCCCCCCCAAGACACTTTTCTGGCTACGCCACTGCTAAGACTAGTTATATTTGTTTCTTACTGTTTGTCCACGTTGCTGACAGCAAAGTCTGATTTCTGGATTTTAATGATTCTATCCTCGAACACCCATCCATGCATTGTGACGTGCGACATGTTCAAATTTTCGGAATCGAAGCCGAGTGTTCCCATCGCTAGCGTGGCGTCAATTTCAGTTCGACTGAGCGAACGGAATGGTGACGAAGGTCGAGGCCAGCTTGAAGTTTTCCGACCAGAACAACAGAAATGGGTACCGGCATGTGTGCAGCATTGGAATCAATCAAGCTCTCCGACAGCTATATGTTCGCTGCTCGGATACTCGTAAGTTACAGATCTTAGCCTGTCTATAAGCGGCCCCGTGTTCCAGAATTATTAGGTCGCTTTTGGTAGCTAATTCGGCGTAAGGCGCGAACACAGCCGGAGACAATTAAACGCGATTGATTTGTTACTTCCGAGTTTTAAAAGGCCTCTTTCTCATGTTACAACTTTACATCGTTCTCCTTTTATGAGTGCTCGGATCAAGGCCATGGCAAGCCATAGAAGCTGGCGAGTTCTATTGGAATAAACCCTAAAAAGCTAGGCGCTTTAAAGGCATTTTGATTTCGCCGTTGTACTCTTTAAAGTGGCGCTATGGCAGACGAAATTGAAAGCATGAGGTACGATACCTGGTTTATTAACCGTGAAAACGCAAAGTATGCGCCTCGGCTGTTCAGTTTCACGATACAAATGAAACGAAATGTTTATTAATCCCCATCGAACGATCTGCGGGGGAAGGCGGCGAAAAAGTAAACGCCAGCTGTACACAGAGCACCCGCCTGTTTAAATTTTATGCCGTAAATTCTGCTGAATTAAATTGATTTGTGGTTTATCCGGTTTGTTTGGCACTCCGCGAGGATGCGAGGATTACAATCCCGCAGATAAATACGCGAAAGCTAATAAGTTCGACACTGTTTGCAGTGCGTCCGTTTTAGGAAGTTCCCTCGATTTTGTGTAACACACGAGGAAGTTATCCCCTATGGGACCTGATTACAAAACCGCCGATTAGTTCGCCGATAATCCCCGTTACCGGCGTTTCAAATTCTGTCACTCGAACCGAAGGCCGCAGACAAAAACGCATATAGGTAACGGTGGATAAAGAATTTATGTTCGCGATTATTTAAGGTAACACGCGTAAAACACTCACTTTGACTTAAACCGAAACCACCAATGGTTTTAAAATATCCCACACTACCTGCTCGGCAGCAGGTGGCTGTCAAATCGAGGGGGTGAAATCCTTGAAATGTTTCAGTAATTGTTGCCCTCTACGTAGTCGTTCCTTTCAAAAAAGCACACATTATGTTTACGGCTGGACGATACCATTAGACAGGTATCGATATTCGATACCGGTGCAGTATCGATACTACTCAAAAGTATCGATGTATCGAAAGTACCTAACATATCGAAAGTATCGAATGTATCAAAAGTATTAAAGTGTCAAAAGTATCGAAAGTATCAAAAGTAGTAAGTTGCTTCACTATATATAGGTGCTATACATCAATGGTTAAATTATTGAAATAGGAATAGTTTGGAATATGGCGAGGCGCATATGCAATATATCAAATGGTAGATCCAGCTCTAACTTATGGAACAAGGAAATCACTAGAGTATTGTATTCCTAATTCCAGCGCAAGAAATTCTCTGGAATGCTCCACGGGTCACGATTTTTTCATTTCACAACTTTAGAGACACTAAATACTGCAATAATTTCGATTCTGATATTTTAAATTTTTCAGATATTTCGGTATCTTCAATTTCTTTGATGCTGTCAATATTTTGGACGCTTCTATTTTTTTCGATACGTACTTTTCCAACTTTGTATTATTTCCATTTTACTATTTTCATTACTTTTAACACCGCCGCTACTATGGATGCTGCAATACCTATGAAGCTTCTCATATTTAAAATTATTGCAATACTCGATATTTTCAACACATTTGATACTTTCAACAAGACAGGTACTTTTGAATACTTTCGATACTTCGACATTTTTGGGTACTTTCGATACTTGAATACCACGTCAAGGTGGAGTCGATCCTCCTTCCCGGCAAAAGTAAGAATACTTTGAATAAGTATCGATACTCTGTCCATCTTATAGCAATGCTCCGATATTTTCAATACCTACATTTGTTACTTTCTGTACTTGAGATGCTCTTGAATACTTTCGATACTTTTAACTACATTCGATACTTCGATACTTTTCAATACTTTCGATACTTTTAATACTTCGATACTTTTGAATACTATCGATACTCGATACTACCAAAGATTTCGATACTTTGAGTAAGTATCGATACTTCGCCCAGCCCTAGTTATGTTAACGCAGCACTTGTTTATTAATTATTATTCGAAAACAAACGAGTGGTTACAGCCCAAATGTAAGTGGAAGAAAACAGACATTTCGAAAATAGGTATCATTAACACAGTACTTAGGCTGCTCTGAAAAAATTCTGGCGTTTATAGCACAATTTTTGCTTTGATTTTTTTTGTATTAATCAAATGGGATCTGGCAGCTCCGCTCAAACATGAAATATTTAATTTGATTAAAAATTACACTTGTTCACCAGCGCTTCGTAGCCTTCGGGCTGTGACATCACTAGACAGCTTGCCGGTCTTTTTTCTGGTTGTTAGTTCCGATTGGATATTAAAAGCGACAGGTTTTTTTATGAACATTTCTGATATTTTCACCAAGCAAGTATTTTATATTCGGCGCCTCCACCATTTGTGTCAGATGGAGGCAAAACGGCCATCAAAGCGCTCAAATGCATAGATATGGACAGCTTTATCGTTCTTCCACTTTTTCCCCGCAGGAAGTCTAACAGCAGCCGGCTGATAACGAGACCGGAATCGAACACGTTCCACCTGAGACAGGAGAGCGGAAACACATGGAGGAAGTTCCAGGGTAGGCGGTCGAAGAACATGCTCAGGGAGTTCGGGTCTTGCGACGACAAACCGTACCCGACGGTCGATCTCACTTGCGTTGACTACAGTAAGAGCAAATAGCCTGATGCGGCCGAGATTCATGACGTTTTTGCGCTTTCAGAGTGCGGAAAAATAAGAAAAACTTACGCCGAAAGTAGGAGAACACTCAGAATCGTGGGCGGCGTGCCATCTAAACCGGGCGACTGGCCCTTCCTCGCTGCGCTCCTCGGTGGACCTGAAGAGATCTTCTACTGCGCTGGGGTGCTCATCGCTGATCAGTGGGTGCTGACCGCTTCTCACTGTGTAGGAAAGTAAGTACTAATTAGTTACATCTTTGAAAATAGAACCGAAACGAGGCTGGCAGGCGCTTAAGCGATCAGCGACTCAGTTTAATAGAGATCTTTGCCTTTTTGTAGGGAACTACTAGCTGCAGATGCGTGCACAAAAGCGGTAAAGCGTGGCAACGACTGCTTTTGAGTAGTTCACTATACTGCCGCCAGACTGCGTGTCGCTTAACTTGAATCATAAAAGTGAAGCTTTTCCAAACTAACTGACGCCAGGTACGAAAACAGGCGCAACCGGGTCAACTATGTGTAATCAAACGTTAAATGCTTTGCATAAAACGCCGTGATATATTGTAGCCAATTCGAACGAAAATTGCACACGCTGTCACTCGACACGTCCTAATAAAAATCTGCCCCTCTTCCGATTTGTATGCATTACGCGAGAATTTATCGCATATAATTGCAACCCGCGACAT
Source organism: Rhyzopertha dominica (assembly GCA_025024175.1). NCBI lineage: Eukaryota > Metazoa > Arthropoda > Insecta > Coleoptera > Bostrichidae > Rhyzopertha > Rhyzopertha dominica. The sequence continues at coordinate 23,548,717 of QCXZ01000086.1, read as the reverse complement.
TGCTCACGCGGTGTGATTTATAACGGACCCCTTCCGCTCATAAAGTACGCACCAAATAAACTTTAACAGTCCGTAAAAATCTGCGGCCGCAATCGGCTTAGCCTGCAGCAGAAAACTCCAGCCGAATGACTGCGAACGTCAAAAGTAAAACCCAATTTGTCTCTCGGGCCGTGTCAAGGTGGATTTGGAATAACGGCAAATTGTTTCCCGCATTTACCAGTTCGGAGACAGAAAAATGTACGAGGTATACCGCAGAGCCTCGCCTTACGTTAAGAACGGCTCTTTTTGCGACAGGGAATGTACAAGATGTTAATGAAATACGGTCCTCAAAAGATTAACTTGATATTGGTAATAATAATATCTTGTTAAAATGCATGTCTATGCTGTGCTGTCTGCACCGCAACCAACTACAGATAGATCTATTCCGCTATCATTATAGCTCATCAGTGCAGTTTAGGTCTAGTGCAGACAGCACGGCGTAGAACTGGTTTCGCCTATATACCAAAGGCTTGGTATGATGTTAGTCGAAATTTAGATGGCAATGCCATCTGTCAGCATTACACTGAAATGATAACACAGCCACCTAGCTACCTTAACGGGTACTACTTCCTAAAGGAAGTGACCTTTAGGAAGTAGTATCCTATAAGGCAGTTAGGTGGCTTTGTCATCATGTCAGTGTAATCCTGACAGATTGACATTGCCGTCTAAATTTCTACCTAAATAATATCTTATATTCGCTCCAAGCAACCCTAAAGAAAGGTTGACATATGACCAAACTTAAGCCTCTTTTCTCTTTCAACAATTGAAAAAACATGGTTGCATAGACAGTGAAAGCAGCTCTATAAAATAATGTGTTACTCAATGCAGAAATAGCTTTGAAATCGTATAAAATTTGGTCCCTCTTCAGTTAAAGTTATTGACCTGTTTCAGAATTATTTTTCCTCAAACTTGGAGAAAATCGGAGATTGCATTTGCGACATTTATATCGTAATAACAGAAAATTTTCCAATGAATATTTTTACAGAATTAACAATTTTAACCGGAGCAATTTGTGAATTTAATTATTCGACAACCTTCTCATAAATAAATGTGGAGCCGTTAGCAATCCCCGCTCCAAGTTCATTAATATTTACTCCCATTAAACGCAATCGGCCGATCTTAAAGATAATGTTTGATTTCAATCAGCTCGGTGGTGAAGCTCGACGAGATTTTTCAAGGAACACGTTTACGAACAGGGAGTACTCCACAGTTTCCCTAGTGGCGCCACCGTCGACGATAATGAGATCCCCCTTGAAATAATTGAGTAACTTTCAAGTGTCATTAAATCAATAATGAAAACCGACGAGCGGCTGCAGCTAGTGTGTTTATAAACTGGGCAAACAGAATTATTTTAACACGAGGCAAATCGCGGCATCTAAATATAGTCAGCTTCTTGCAACGCTGGAGCGCGTGGGCCCTAATTCAAAGAAGAATGTGAGCAGAGTGACTCGCACAGCCTAATCAACTGCTAGGGGAAGCTACATTCCGTGAAAATTACCGAGGGATATTTACAAGAAATTCATCCGCCCAACTTGGTGGAGACACATTTCTGTAAAGTTTCTCATTAATTGTTTCTAACACTGCGCGATTCTCTAACTCAGTGACGGCATGAAAAATGCCACGGGCTCCTTGAAACTGTCTATCACTGGCGTAACGAGGATTTCTGCACTGTACAATGGAAGATGCGGCAAGGGATTCAGTTGTACAGAAATTTGATTGTGGGAGTTCATCCAAGCCATGCAGATGGAAAGTGGTTCAAGAAAACTTGAGCTCACAATGAACGATTCCGCATTACTGTATCCATTAGGGTCAAACTTTCAATTTTTCTTGGGTTTTACGTTGATGAAATACTGAATGTTTTAAATATTTCAACAATCTGATATTAGATTAAAGTTGTTGTACGTCGTGGCTAACGTCTAAAGTCAAATTAGGGACAGTAAACGTCAGTTTGCAAAATCTTCATCTGAAACGAATTTGTTTACTCCGTATCATATCACTCACATTGTTCCGTTTCAACAGCGTCATCCTGTGGTGAATTACATTAGCAAGATTCAAGAGCGTCGTTCCAAACCCAAGTCGTTTCATTTTCAAAGTCCATGACGGTACTTAGAAACTGTAATTGTGTCGCTTCAATTGTAAACGTTCCTGAATGATGGYGAGCCTCTTGTGCATTACCTTTGATGTGTTCAACGTAGAAGGTCCGCACGGTAAGATTTTTCAAATGTGCGTCGCATTATTACAGTGAAGGCAGCGAATCCCGATCTAGTTCTGATGGCCAGTTTCCCTTTTATCGCGTTCACATATTCAATTCTGTCACGGTTCAACTGAGCTTTTCAGCCATCTTTCAGTGCGTAAGGAAAGCCAAATTAATAAAGTGTGCCTCTTGTTAGGGTTTCTGGCGGCCTTTGTGCCTTTCACAGCGCAAAACCTCCTTTCTAAGTCCAATTTCTGATGCTACTAAAATTCCTAAGCCGAAGTCTTAAGTACTGTGTCCGCTTGAAGTTTCTTGCGGTCACCGCTAAAAGGATTGGTATGTTTTGATTCGACTTGCTTGATAATATCGCCCCTCTACGACGGAAGGAATTAAACTTTGTAACAAGTCCGGACAAAAAGGTCGTTCCTTTAGAAAAAATATGCACGACTTCGAAGTCTTCCGCTCTGAACAGAAGAGCAGGCGCTTATCAAACCCGTAAACAAAATAACAAGTTCTCAAAGGAAATATGTTTATTTGGTGTAGAAATTGGGTCTAAATTTTCAGTGTTTTCCTGCAATTATAGAATGTACTAGGTATTGTTACGACGTACGAGATCGAAAACTAACTCCTTTTATTTAAACATTTGTATCGAAATACACTAAATTAATTAATTAATTAATTAAATTTAACACAACCAATTCAGTAAATCACTATACTGCGCAGACTAGCACTAAAAACACCTGTTGCTGGAATCTCGCTTGATTAACAGCTATTCAAATTCAGAACTGCCCGTGCTCTCTCCGTCGAGCTGTTTATACCCCCATCGAATATTCTAGAAGTGCATTCCCCTGTTATCTAAACTTAGCTAAGGTTCCATTGATAGAATTTACTGGTGTCGACACTCCCGCCATTTGTCGGTTGCTAGGATCGCTACATCTATACGCCTGCACGCAACAGTATAAAAATCTTGTTTCAGTTATTCTAACGTATCTGGATGGACAATCCAACTGGGTATAACAAGAAGGCATGCCCACTCTTACTATGGACAAAAAATGAAAGTCAGACGAGTGGTGCCGCATCCAATGTATAATTTAGGGATCGCCCATGACAACGATGTAGCCCTCTTCCAGGTAAGTAACGAAAAACTTTAAGACTACCTCGTCCAATATCACCAGCAATAATAAATGGCAAAATGAAGTAAGCTCAAATTTAAATGAATACGTTATTATTTGTAGCTGCTATAAATTTGTAATTTCTACATTCTTATAATTCAATTTACCACTAATCATATACTACAGTCCACTACAATCTTCAGTTGGTATTTTTCAAATCAGACCTAACAGGGCGGCGTTCGACCCCCTTATGTAGACGTTACTTGTCGTTTCGATATTTCTCCAGGAAATTCCAATATTTTACTCGAAAGATCTTTGGTCGACATTCTCAAGCCATCTATGTGTTGATTAGGTGAAATCCGTTATATTTTTGACAATATAAAGGGGTGATAAACCAGCAAACGGGTTAAGAAAATCCCGAAACCCATCGATTTTGCTTTTATCAACGGTAAACGTCATTTCTTTTTATGACAACCCAGAAGGTGAATAGTATGACGAAGGCCAATATAATAACCAACAAGTTTACCAAATTTGACACTCTTGTGACTTTTTGTGTAGGCCTTGTGAACTTTGAGGTTTATATAATAATAATCCTGAGAACTTAGAGAATTTGAAACAGGCAATCCTGATATTATTTGAGCCCAAAGTTCAATACGCGTATGCAGATGCCGGTCAAAGCTACACTGCGTTTTGAGAGAAACTTAAGCAGAAAAAAAATCGATGGTTTTGGAAACTTTTCCAATAAAGGCAGAGTAATCAGATCACTCCCAAAAAAATATAACATGTTTGCAAATTTGCCAAAAAATATAATAATAACTATAAAAATTTTTACGAAATTCTTTTAAAAATATTTACAAAGAATGTGAAAAAATGTTCTAATTAGTCAACCAGTCCTTGTATTAAAAATGCAGGGTCGCTACAAACTACCAGCAGGATATTTCAGGTTCTGTTCCATAGATTTTTCTGAAATTGTGCATGTTCGTATGGGTAATTAAAATGCATTTTCTGGAATTTTTCAACTCCGTGTCAGCTCTCGTTTCAGAGATATGGATGCAAGTTACATTTTTTTTAAATGTGAAGGCAGTCAAAAGGCACATCATTGACAGGATATTTTTGTTGATCTCAAAAATGTATCACACTTGTACAATTTATTGCTTCTGAATTGAGAAAAGTGTAAATACAATTATTGAGCCTGAACGACTAGAATGAGAACAATTTCCTTTATCACTAAAATAGACAAAAAAGCCAGGTATTACTATTCTTCCTTGACTGGTGATAATTTTCGTCCAGTTCGATCAATCTTTTGCGAATCGGGTACCCAAAAGATAAAAAATTAAAACATGATTACGCGAAAAATGCAGTATTCATTCTGATTTACATTACGGCGTCAGATCAGGAGAATGTGCTGACCATTCTATCGCTCCGCGCCTAGCAATCCATCTGTTTGGAAATATCGCATTCAAATATCCACGAACGTTGATTGCAAAATGGGGCACATCTAAAAGGGCATTCAAGTTTCTTCCTCACTCGTAGCAACCTTTGGAGGTCCTGGCTTTGACGATTTTTAACACCGCCGGTTTCGTCAAAACGTTGCAAGGTTTTAATAACTGTTCATCTGGCAATTGGTTCACGATCTTCATGAATTGCATTGTAGAGTGCAACTACTTACGAATAACTTCGCCTTCCATCTTCATAACCAATCATCATCAAAATTTCGATGCGATCATGTTCAGTTAACTGATGAGGCATTGTGATTGCAAATAACAAAGTTTTTATCCCGAAGTTTTTTGCAAAACCCAAGTTTGTTATCACGCTTCTCTCAACTCAGAAGTGTGATATATTTTTGAAATCAGGAAATCCCATTTAAAAAAATGCAACTTGCGACCATATGTCAAAAACAAGAGCTGATGCAGAGAATGCACTTTAATAACCAATACTTTGTAGCGACCCTGTATACGACTTGTCACGATACATCTAATATCTGAAGTAAAAATACATCAGTTAAAAAGCTTTCTGCTTTACGAATAATTCCTCTTATGTCAGGTTACATTAGTTTGACATAGAAAATCAATTCAGTGGCATCTAATATATACTTCCGCCACCGATTTGCAAGAAAAATGTTTAAAAGGCATGGTGATTACATTTTGAGCGAACAAGAAGGAAGTTTTTTAATTCACGTAGAGTCTAGCAAAATTGAGAAACTTCGACCTGAATCCGAATGAAAAATTTTGAAACAATTGTAATCTTGTAGCTTTCTTCCCGAGTTACATTCCACGAACATCTTCTGCCCGTGTGTCTCCCGCCAGCTAACAAAGAACTGCTTCCCGGTACAGTATGCACCGTCATTGGATGGGGAAAGAAGGAAGACACAGGAGGTGAGAATATGCTGCGACCCAAAATAGCTCTCGTTCAAAAATTGACTCATTTTCGGCACTGAAACAATTGACCCCTTTCAGCGTCCAAGTACGAGCCGGAAGTGAACGAGGTGGAGGTCCCTGTGTTGAACCGGGACCTGTGCAACTCCTGGCTGGAAAACCGCGACCTGAACGTCACCGACGGCATGATCTGCGCCGGATATAAGGAAGGCGGAAAGGACGCCTGTCAGGTGAGCGCGTCGAGTTGAACATTTCTCAATCCGGGCGGTTTCATTTTCCGATTCATGAGCGTATGAGTAATCGAGTGTTTGGGTCCCATCTGACGGGCGAGACGTGAGCTGCGACATAAATGTGGGTTGGGCTGGGCAAAGTATCGATATCTTCGGCGGTATCAAGTATCCATACCTGATTATTGCAGTATTGAAGTATCGAAAGTGTTTAAAAGTATCGAAAGTATTCAAAAGTATCGAAGTATTGCAGGTATTCAAAATCATCTGCAGTATCAAAAGCATTCAAAAGTATCGAAAGTATTCAAAAGTATCGAAGTATCGCTGACGACAGATCATGCTGAGCAGTGAATCACTCTTGCAATTGTCCCCAATTAGAAAAGTAAAAGATTGAAATGTCAGAAAAGTTACTTCTTTAGGTTAGGTTAGATTCCGCCTTGTCACCCTGCACATTACTATTATAGGCATATTTAATTTTAACAGTATTATTTAATTCATTTATGTATTTCTTACGTTCCTGACCTGTATAAACAGGGTTTGAAAAGGTGTAAACACAATTGGGTATTTGCCATGTATTTTATTAAATTGCATATTAATAGGTAGCATCTAATCCACAAAACAGCTGTGACAGCTTACAAATTCGAAAAAATTGATCGAAAGGTGTATTTTTAATATTAAAAATGTGAATATTTAAAGGGTCCGCCAAAACGCGAACATATTGGCGGTGACGTCAGGTATCTTGTAAATGGCCGCTTGTTTACATCTGGGGTCAGCGCGTCACGCGTCAGCCTCAAACCGTCAATTTATCAGTTTGTTGTTTGCTTTAATTTTGTGACAAGCCAATGAAAATACGCCAAAAAAGTGAAATATTTATGAGTTGACTTCTGAAGGCATGTTCATTGTTATGGAATTTGTGTACAGCTACGAGCGGTTCAACGCGGCGGAGATGAGGAACGTAAAAGCAACAAGCAACAGCATAAGTGAACTTTTTATCAAATTAACATAGCATTGATAATTTGATCACATTGGCTTGTTGGAAACATACTATTTGTAAACATAAAAATGTGGGAATCAAAAGTGTACCCTAAACTTGACATTTATTTTAGAGGTCAGAATAAATATAAATTGCTCGGGGCTCTTGCGGCTCGTTTCCGGTCTGGCTAACAGTCAACAACGTCGTTCTTTATTATAACATGTCCCTCTATCAACTTAAAACGCATATAATTTTTCATATCCTCTTCAAGCTATAACAAAATGGAAACTTAATGGTAAACACTTATAACCCCAAAAAGAATAATAAAACTTACAGTAAGAATTAAGATAATCTTTACAACAGAAAAACAAACTTTGCGATTTCGGCATATCACGTCTAGGGGCCTTAAATAGCTTTTTCATACGTTGATAATCTCGAGGAACGGTTGCAAAGATTTTGTTAGCTGTGTTGACTGCAGTACTTTTATAACCATGTACGAAACAACACTTGTTTTGTTTTCCATACATAATAGATGCTTGTAAAACTACACAAATCATTTTTTGGTGCGACCTCTTACACCGTCCTTTCAATAAACACCACACTAAAGCTTTTCCAGTACAAGAATGATACCACACCATTAATCTGTACGCTCCTCGGTAATGTTTACATGACACTTGACGTCACGAGTTGAATAACCTTGGATAGAAGCGTTTTGGCGGTGACTCCTAAGATTCGAATTTCAGACCTGAAATTCTCTACCTACAAATATTTTTTTTGTTTTTTTTAACATGGCGTACGATATATATGTACTTCAAGACTAATTTTTACGTAATTTTCAAAAAAGTAATAATACCCAATTGTATAAAAAATACTGGTCAGTTTTAAACAAAAACGCTGGTATAGGTAAATTCTTATTATCATTATTTTACTTAGAAGTTTACTTATGTTTGGGAGATTTGGCGTAATCATATTTTTTTTTTCAACAGAAATCGATAAAATGCTTACTCAGTACAAGAATAATGCATATATAGAAGCTGCTATCTACTATTCCAAAATTATGAAGAGTAATAAATGTTCTATTAACTCGCGTATTATAAAGAATTTTAAAGAAAAAAAGATTGTGATTGTGTGATGTATGGTCTCTCATCGTATTTAAGACAGGAAATTCTATCGATTACTTCTAAAATAGTTGTGGTTGCTATTTTACAGTATCGCTAATTACATTATATCTTACCAATAACCGAAATATAAGATGAAATGTGCATCAAAAAATAAAAACTGATCTGTCCAAGCGTTTTTATTCAATACTCGCTATATTTTTTTCGAACTGTCTCCATATTTTTTACATCCTGTATGTAGTTATATACATAATTACATTTCTGTTTATCGCTGAGTTTAATTTCTCGTTGATTGACCTTTGTTTTAATGTAGTATTTTCACGGAAGTAGTATGTTTTATTATATGTATACTTAAATATAATATACATATGTGTAAAAGTTGATTGTGTTTTTCACTATAAAGCACAAAATAAATAAAAAGAAGATAATTTTTCTTGGGTTAGGTTTAGATTAGGTTAATTAAATATGTAGATAATTAGTAGTTATAACTGTATTTAACATTTGATATACAGTACATTCGGTTTAGCATATTCCAAACTATTCCTATTTCAATAATTTAACCATTGATTTATAGCACCTATATATAGTGAAGTAACTTTGTTACCTTTGATACATTCGATACATTCGATACTTTCAATACTTTGATATTTTCGATATTTCTACACTTYCGAKACTTTGGTACTTTCGATACTTTTGCTACTTTTGATACTTTCAATACTTTTGATACTTCGAAACTTTTGAGTAGTATCGATACTGCACCGGTGTCGAATATCGATACTTGTATAATGGTATCGCCCAGCCCTAACTGTGGGGTTTTTCTTTCAAGGGCGACTCCGGAGGACCCCTGCTGTGTCGCGACGACGAGGACCAGGAGCGCTGGTTCGTCGGCGGCATAGTTAGCTGGGGCATTAAATGTGCCCACCCCCATTTACCAGGTGTCTACGCCTATGTACCTAAATACATTCCCTGGATATTGCAACAGATGCAGCTGTACACCGATTAATTAGGGTGGTAACTAAGCGACAATAAGTTTCTCAATTAACCTGACAATAATTGTTTGTGGATGGTACAAATTATACATGGTAAATTATGATTTTTCTAAGAATTTTACAAGCCGCTTGTAAAGAGATGTTTGAAAACTAGCAAGTTGCATTTGTGGTATAGCAAAAAAGTTTCCCCTGCCACAATCCACAGCTACGCACAATATCTAGTAAAAAGAAACATCCTACATAGTGATATTTCGTGACAATTCACTTTAGTGTTCGAGCGGACCGCTATACATGTGATCTGTTTATATATACGCTGTAAACGTATAGACTCGTACAAAAGCCTTCGTGGGTGCCCTCCCCTTACATGTTTCGCTTAGGCCCACCTTGCCGTTCTGACAATAACACCTGCGAAGGCCTCTGTGCCGCTTTACATATATTTTATACCCTTAGAAAGAGAAGATATCATAGTTTTCTATAGATTTATAACATGTTATCTAGTATCTACTGTGAGGATCTTGCTAAACTCAAGGCACTGGCGGCGGACAATTCACCACCAAAACCAATCGATCCTAGTCAATTCTTTTGATATCTACAGCATATCTCTAATTTTCGTAACCACCAGGGTATCCCACTAACCTTTGTTATTTTTACGACGTAGTGTTGCCGCGAGACGAGACAATTTGAGCATCTCGTCCTGCCTGTGTTTTATCTAGAAATTTGTCTCGATTTTCAAGACGAGGTAACGTTGGCAAGATAGGGGCGAGACGAGACAAGATGAGATGTCTCGAAACAACGCAAGCGTTCTAAAACATGGGCACTTCGGGTAGGTACCGCAAGTAGATATACAATGTATTCCTAAATTCATGGCGGCGCCACGATGAAAGTCATGTTTTTGTTTTAAATGGCAACCCCTATCCTTATTGCACTTTTGGATAGCTACCGCTTTCCTGAGTACACGAATGTGCCACATGTGGGGGTTGCACAAGAATTTTTTCGAGAAAAGCAGTTTTTTCCTGCCCGACAGGGCCGGTTGCGCGCCTCTCTAATCTCAATCATATTTGAAAAAACATCGCATGAATATTCAAACATGTTGTATTTAGGCAAATAACGTATGTCTAAAGTTTTGACACAAAATTCAATTAGGTTAAAATAGGCGATAAAGAGAAACTTCAAGACTGCTTTGAAAACAATTACCAAAATCTCATTCGGCGGCAGGAAAAAATGGCTTTTCTAAAAAAATTCTTATACAACCAACCACATGTGGCACATCAGTGTACATAGGAAAACGGTAGCTATCAAAAAATGCAATAAAAAAATAGAGGTTGCCAATTAAAAAAAAACATGACTTTGATTGTGGCGCCACCACGTGGCAGATTTTGGAACAATTACGTATACAGGCTAAATCTTTTGTAGAAAAATAAAAAACTTGACGTGTTTCAGCGTTTTCAAAATAATCGCATGTTCCGGGATTTTAGGGACACACTGTACAGGTAACTACAAATATTATACATTATGCAATAGGTATTTTCTAGAAATGATTATATTAGTAGCTGGGTAATTAGACATCTTCTAAACAAAAAATGTAAGTATTTCTAAAAACACATTAAAACATTTTCTGATTTAGGTACGTAACTTAAGAAATTATAACGTGAAATTTTCAAGTGACGTGAAAAATATTCTAAGAAAATTATACTAAACTAGCAACAAATTATCCAAACAACAAAACACAAGAAAAATTTATCCTTTATGAAACACGTATACCAACCCTCTCCTAACTAAGGCAAACTTTCCGCCTATTTCCCCGTAAGGTTGACTGACTTGACGAGACAAATTCGAGACAAGACGAGATAGAAAAAGTCTCGTCTTATCTCGATATGGGCCATTATCTCGTCTTGTCTCGTCTCGCGGCTATACACTAATTTTAAGAAACGGACAACACGTTCGGTGTTGCTAGTAAATAGAGATGAAAAGAGAAGAATTTCAGTGAAACTAAAGGAAAAAGAAAAGTAACCAGCGTGTAGATGATTTAAAACGCAAGAAAAAGAAAAGTTGAACAACCCCATTCCATTTTAGTGGTCCACTGCATTTTTGCCTAATATTAACCAAGTTATGCATACATTATCGATGCCGAAGTTCAGATTTGTTTTTGGTAAAGGAATGTCTGAAATCCACCGGAGGGCACAAAGTTTCTTGTACAACGCGACGCACTCTGGTATGCGGAGCTAACCCCATGTGCAATGTCAGAACACAGTGAAATTTGTGTAGTACAATCTATCAGTCTATCGTGATGTAATGTACATATTTCCAAACGGTAAAAATTGTTTTGTAAGCTTCGAAATTGATTTTCAAGTTGTCAGTTGTGATAAAGTACGGCAAACCTAATAAAAAATATCCCATTATTGTTAATTCGTTTCGATTACGCCTGTAATCTTTGTCAAATACGAGAACCTCAAAATTAGTCTGACACGAGCTTTGATCGAAACGTTTTGTCAGTGTTTTAAAGCGACAGCGATCTTTCCAAAAATATATTATGTTATGGACGCTGAAAGCATTCACCCTCATATATACATCTTTATTATTGTATGGAATTACGGATTCTGCGTATAAAGTTCTTTTTTCAATCGAAATTAAACCATCATCGTAAATACATTCTATACACGCAATTGTTAAAAAAAATCTATTTTTATAATGTTGAATTTTGTGGAAAATAAGAGTACGAATACGTGTAAAACCTAATGAGATGTAAAACTTATGTAATGGATAAAAAAGCCACTCTGAAGAAATTCATTTGACAATTGATATTTGAAACAAGGCATTCGATTTGTCTGCAAAGTCAGGTAATCTTTACGAGTGCAACTCATAAGTCCGTGTTTCCACAATCTTCTAGTTTTTTATCAATGGAATGACAATATAGCAAGATACCCTGGCGGGACTTCGAAAATGCGACACTCCTGTACATATCTACAGATTTCCGAAAACATATCTATTTTCCTGGCAGTACTTTATCATCTGCACATTAGGCATGTGGAGAGCGAAAGAAATGGCCACGACAGGCCGGGGGAAGCGTATTGGAACTGTCTATCGGAAGTGAAACATGGGAATGTTTGTTACGTAATCCCGACCAAATAAATTCTGTCCATGTAACGGATTCGGACGTGGGTATTCGGGATATTCGCTCAAGAAACGGGTGGTACCAGGTGCAAGGGAAGATTGCCCGCCGCCTTTGCCGCCGCTCGTATGTGGGCAATCACTAAATGTTGTTTTTTGGTAAAAAGAAAAACTGTTTTGGACTATCATTATTACGTTTGGAACTTTTTAAAAAGCTCACATGAAGGTACACCAAACACTGGTAACCTAGACTAGTTAAGAGTGTAATTTAAAAAAAATATATATATCACTATGTGATCCAAAATTAGACAATACCTAGTACAATTAAGCGAATATTTATTAATTTTCATGTGAGCTTGTTATAAATTAACGCGGTTGAGAAAGCACTATTTTGATAGAAAAAATATCTATATTTTCTCTTTTGAAAACTGATACTTGTTTAGAATAGGTTGTACGACTTGTTCACTTATGTGTTCCTTGGCTTTTGCTGCTAATTCTAGTCCAATATAAATTCGAGACAATAACTGGTATAGTTTACATGTGATGTCAAAAAAGCATGCTTGTGCTTCCAGTTACTGCTACTGTATTATTATTATACCTGTGTTAACTACTGTAGTCAATATAAGTGAACTGCAACGTGTACTAGGGTGGCGTCTTTATTTTATCCATTTGTCCTTCCAAATCCTTGTCGTCTTTAGCTCCAGGAGCGACATCTCTCCACCATAACGGATAATTCCCAACAACTATGACCGCTAGATGGCAAGCAAACATAAAAGCAACACTCGTGCCATGAATTCGGCATTGCCAGATGTCGGCTAAATTACAGGGATTACGGAAAAGGTAATGAAGCAATCTAGCGTAATTTAGCAATAAACCTAGAAGGCTGTTCAATATCATATAAAGACTATTAATAATATCGACCCTATAGAGCTATATCGCTAAGTTTGTACCTAAGTTTATAACTACCTCTGCCAAATCAAAACTATCATACAGTTTTTTTAGGATTGCGAAGAGCACATGTTGTTACACTATAACTATATTAAAAGAGCAAACCTCAAACGCTGTTTGCCGTTTGATTTGTTTTTAAAGKGCCACAAAGAAGTAGATCCGAAAAATGCAGAGATCATAACTAAATCGAGACCAACAGTCAGTGAAGAAAATCTCAGGCATAGTTTAATGGTTTCAGCCTTACTGAACAGAGAATAATTGTGCTGATGTAGTAAACGATCAAGGAAGAATAACAAAATAACTGGTGTCTAAATATTTCCAAAAGTGGAAAAGTTTTTTAAGTTTCAAATCGACTAAAACAAGACCAGTAAAAGAAAGTGTTATGGCCTTTCGTACTTACAATGCGAAAGTGAAAGTCTACCCCTGATGGTCATATTTCTCTACATGAGATGGTCGACTTATATTATGAACAATATGACCCCTGAATGGGGTGTAGAGGAATTTTTGCAGAGAAGAATGTCAATATCTACTGTCTTCCTCCAATCGCACCATGCCATTAAAAATGCTTCTAAATCTGAAAGTCAAAAACAAAATTTCCCCAAGTAATTTAGAAAAGCATTCTACAGATTATTTTAACTGCATTTCAGATCGTAATTAGACTGAACAAAAAACTTTTAATTTAGACTTGCATCATAGTATAAGTATATAAGAGAAGATATCAGTAATCCGACTTGAAAAGAGAAAATTGACCCAGAAATGCCAGATCAGAATGATTTGCTTGAAATAAAGACAAACGTTGACAACGATTTTTTCGTTTTTCCATTTAAAACTGAAGGTATATTTTGCTATTAAAATGATTTTTGGGCAGATCTGAAAGGTAAAATAATTTCAAAACCTGCAACAACATGACGAGGTAAATTGCAAAAATTAAATTCGAAGCAACGAGATCTGACAATTCGTATTTTCAGCCGTTTTCATGTGACAGCATCTGACAACACTGCTTCGAATTCGGCAGCTGCTTTAAACTCTCATTAGATATATAACAAAAACGAAACTTGAAACAAGATTCGTTTAAAATGCCGGAAGAAATCCGACAAAATTATTAGCTTCCCAAGTTATTTGAAAAAAGTACTTTTGAGTACGTAATCAGATCTTCACATAACCTCGAACACATCCTGGTTTTAGCAGGAGGAACAGTGACAATTATTGTTGGGGAAATTCCCTAAGGGAATAGATCACTTTGTTCCAACCAATACCACTACAGGTAAAAAAAATAACACTTTTTGTGTATATAAAAAAACTAATACTCCTAATGATTCTTCTAATACTTATATAAATAAAACCACTAAACTTAACCTATATTTAATTTCTCCACAAGCATTGGTGGTCTAACAAAAAAAGGGCAAAACAAATACACTAACGAGCTGTCAACCCTATGAAGATTAACCGTTTCCAAATTAAATTTGCTAAATCCGAGCATGACACTACGATTATTGAATTGATATAGTAGGTACGATACGGCGATACAAGGTTTACATCTTCTGTGGGTAGATGTCGCCTCATGCATGATTTGAAGGTATCAAAGTAATCGATAATACTTAAATTGGGCGCCAAACTCAAATAATAACTGTTGTAATTTTTCAGATCTTTTGGAAGAAAGTCGTAACATAGCCTGACGTCAATGTAAGTATTATTACTGTTATTAAATTCGACAGATTTCTTTAACACGAAAGTATGTCCCCGCGAAGCTAATTTATCACAGCGCGACATTTCGTATAAACCGGCGTAATTTTCTATTAGATTACAACCCCACTTGCCGAAGTGATCGATAGCCTTCAATCGACAAAATTCGAAAATTACTACGTGGATTTGCCGTGGGGGTAATGATGGCATTGTCAATCCCACAGAGATATCAGAGGAGCCCTCGAGTGTTTGGGCGCGATCCAGAGTGGACAGTGGTCATTTTGCGTAACATAATCGCTCGCCCTCGAAAATTGCGACATCTGGCCCCTTCACGGGTCGTAACTTAGCAATCAAGAACATAATGGCGGGGTCCTAAATCAGTACCGACATTGAAAAGTGACGTTTTCATATTTATTCCCGATATTATAATCCTCTAATGCAGTCATTGCAGCAGTTTCGCTAGTTTATGAACGTTGCGGTATAGAAACACAAAAGGCAAAACCGACAGACGCCACAGCGCGTGGAGCGCTTTAAAAGCAATTAAAACTCATTGTCGCACAATAATAAATTCAAATGTCAACTTCTCGTCACTCGCAAAAAAGAAACGGTGACAATTTCACCCTCTTAATTATTCAAAGGGGTAGGAACTCGAGACCGAATCGAATCGCCGAAAAAATTTCAACTCCCTTTAAAACATCTGACATGGAACTATTTTTGTTTGACCAGCGCGATCGCCATTTGTTAGCCCCATAGGAATAGCTGACCACAACTTATCGGCTCTCGAGTTAATTGCCATGCAACGGCGATTGTTTTGCTTGCGTCACGCCAGTCTGCAATCAAAACACCGGGGGAATCCCTCCAAGACGCCCTAGAGGGAGGTTATGCAACGTGGATGCGCTGAAACTAATTTAGAAGAGGGACAAACAAAATTCCGCGCCATATCTCGAGGTTTTCGCGTCCGATGCGACTGGAAGCCTTTATTTGTATAAGTTTTTGAGAAACTATTATAACAGACTTTAAGGAACGGAAAGTTCAGCAAAAATAGCATTAATATCTTATCCCACTTCTGAATCTGCACAGAATTTTGATATTCGATGAATAATAAGTCATAATAAAAGAAGACGAGATAACAAACTTGTAATACATACATGGTGGAATTCCAGTGCATAAAAATAGCAAAGAAAGTCTGATTTTCTAACCGATTTTCATATCTTGTACGTCATAAAGCCCTGCTGAAGAAGAATGGATGCAATAATTTATCTCTGAAGAAGAGCAACCTGATACGAAGCGAAGCAAGAAAGCTGCGGGTAGCAAAAAAATGAGGGGTCAAGTAATTTTGGATAGTTTCTCAAATCATTCCACGTTGTTCAACTAGTTCCTACAGTTTACTAGTATTATACCCATTTAGGAACAAAAGAGGCCCTCTATTTTCAAACATAAAGTGGTAAATAACCATTAATTTCAAAAGAACCCAACCACCATTTTCTTCTTGAATAATCCAAGATCTCGCGAACTCGAAAAAATCGAATTCCGTTTTGCCGCTATGAAAATCCGTCAGAATACAATCATAGCGAGGTCAACACAGCTGCCAGGTATAATCCGAGCCATAAAATGGTCCCCTTGAATCTCCCGTTAACGCGAAAATCACGTCTTGTTCGATACAAATTCGAAAACGACTTCTGATGCAAACCCGGGTGCAGTCCCTTCAGTAGGGCAAGGACTCAGGCGAAAGATTTCTGTTATGACGTCAGGCGCGCGTGCCGGTCGCTTGCTGGACGTATGCCCATTGTTTCCTTCTCGAAGAACGGCACGTGACCGTAATGGCCGACTCATACACCTAATGCACTTTTATCAGGGACGTTTTGAGGAAAAATTTTTGAAAATCGAAGGAACCTGGGATATTTCCAAAACACTAGGTTTAAAACTCGTGGAGTTTACAAATTTCAACAGGGTTGTTGATTTTTTTGTGTTTCGATGTTGATTTAAGTGAATCCATTCTGTTTTTATGATTTGTTCGAGTACGGACCTGGACAAAACCGGCACGCTCCTTTCGCTATTAGTTTTTTCGTTACTTGGTTACGGACTGAAGTTATTAGAAATTTGTTAGTTTAATTACATCATATTGACAGTCAGCTAAGCCCAGTCGCTTTTGAAAAAGCCGTAATTACTAATGACTAAACCATCGATTTTTCTGCATGGTATGGTAAGGGATTACTCTAGAACCAGACAATGAAAGTACGCTTTGGACACTAAATATGTTTAGCTGATTAACTACTTTGTAGAGATCTTTTCCGTGAGTTAATTTAAAGCTTCTAGAATAATTATCAGTTTGCTAATTACTTGGAGCTGATCTAAACGCGTATTCTCGGAGGCATTTTTATTTAGTTAATTGGTACAAATACTTTGTTTGGATGCGTAATACTCATCTAACTCGCTTTATAGACAGTTAGATGCTTCGGTAGTATGATGAAATTTATAGCATCCATTATATCAAGCAACAAAAACTTCTAAAAAATGTAAATATAGAACGAGAATTGTCTGTGTATATTTTTTCATTTTTGAGTAACATTAATATACCGACAGAAGCCTTAATTTGAAAAAAAGCAAGGTAATAAATTAGAAAGATTTCATCCATAATTAAAATGATTTGTATCTTACCTTTATAAAGTATTTGATAAGGTGGATCACTAAACATTGTTCACAAAGAATGAATTATTACATTTAACAGAAGGAACAATTCAATTTTATCGAGTATAAAGCAAGCTTCTACGTTAGGACCATTTAATGGAAGCAAACCCTTAACCGCACTAAGCTATAAAGAGACCTAGAAAATATGTCGTTAAACATAAGTAATTAATAATAGTTATGATTAATTAATTAAGTTATATCACAGACAGGTCCAACATATTTTAAGATTTACGATTATCGTGTTAAACCAACTTTTAGATCACACACTCTTGGAATACATCGATTGCAAAATCTATCATGTTTCTTCAAGAAGGAAGAACGTATCAAATACTTCAGTGAACCATTAATTTCAAAATTAGAAAAATAAATACATAAATATAAATACTTCGAACGCGGATAACTTGACTTTTTTATGCAGGTTGATCAAAATAATATTTTGTTATTATGCTGTCAGTCCTAAGCATGAAAAATGGGAGGGAAATTTGTTTCAGTGCCAGTTTTATAACTTTCAAGCTTTATGGTAAGCGCCAACCTTTGCCCACACACACACACACATTGCTAAAAAAATCCGGATAAGTGTTTTGTATTATACCAAAATAATGATGGGCACAAGTACTGGTTAATAAAGACTAAAGAATTCCAGCATAGTTTCTTATACTGAAATATAGTTTTGACACAAATGCGCAAAGTACGAGCGATTTACATTAAAAAACTCGAGGTTCTTTTAACGTGTACGTATTTAAATGTAAGTTTATAAATCCTCAGACATTTTTCCAATGTTCTGCGATATCCTATAATTAATCAACTGCAAGGCCACTGTCAAAATGGACACAGATTACGGTGACGCTCCAGCAAACTAGAGTTAGAAAATGCCCATATGGGATACCCCGTAATACGTGCATAACTAAGAGTGCATTTGTGGGTTTGAAAATAAAAATCGTCAAAGCATCGCGGTGTAACAGAATGATCAAAAGTAAAAGTTCTTCAAATAAAAAAAAAGTAGTATTTTTAGTGAACCCATACTAAAATTAAATCCTGGGTAATTCTTTCATAATAGGTACTAAGAGTTCAAAAAGAATTATATACAGACTCGCTACAAAGTATGGAACCAGCAGGATATTTCAGGTTCTGTTCGATTGATTTAATTAAAGTGCATTTTCTGGAATTTTTCAACTCCGTGTCAGGCTCTAGCTTCCGAGATATGGGCGCAAGTTGCATTTTTTTTAATTGGAAGGGGGCTCATTACTGAAAAGGATATTTTTCCTGGTTTCAAAAAGTATCACACTTTATTGCTTCTGATTTGAGAAAAGTGTAAATAAATAATTGGGCCTGACAACGAGTTCTGAATTTCTGCCCTGTTTCGTCCTTTTAAATTTTCTGCATTATATGGCAGCATAAATACGATATTTCAGATGCCCCCACAGAAAAAAATGAAGCGGCGTCAGATCAGGAGAACTTGCCGTGCATTCTATCGCTCCGCTCCTACCAATCCGTCTGGAAATATCGCATTCAAATATCCACGAACGTTGACTGCAAAATGGGGCAGTGCACCATCTTGCTGAAACCATATCTGTTCAGAAGGACACGCAGCATTTTCACGATTAGGGAACAGGCGAAGAGGTTCTGGTATAATGTGTTCGCACAAGAGCTGTAAATACTTGACCGCCATCAAATTTCCATCGATGAAAAAAGTGCAGTAATGTGCTCACCGATAATACCACACCAGACATTCACTTTCTGAGGGTGTTGTGTGTGTACTTGTTACATCCAATGTGTATTTGTGTGCGACCAATATCTGCAATTATGTCTATTCACATTACCGTTGAGGCAAAAAGTCGCTTCATGGGAAAACATAATCCAATTTAAAATGTTTCTATCTTCATCTATCATGTTCATAGCAGTTTCTCAAAATTCTATCCTACGATCGAAATCATCTTCGCTCAGTTCTTGTAATGAGTGAATTTTGTATTGATGAAACTTCTTTTTTTTTCAAAAAGATATTCTGCTAATATGGTGAGTGAGAGCACGCTGTTGTACGGACCACTTGGGATTCTCTTGCAAATCTGAAAGGACATTTCCTCACTAGTAGCAACCTTTGGACGTCCTGGTTTTTGACGATTTAATTAATTTAATTTAAGTGATAACGAATATTCAACTCAGAAGCAATAAATTGTACAAACGTGATACATTTTAGAAATCAGGAAAGAATATCATTTTCAATGATGTGCTTTTGACCCCCCTTCCCACTAAAAAAATGCAACTTGCACCCATATCTCGGAAACGAGCGCTGACACGGAGTTGAAAAAATCCCGAAAATGCATTTTAATTACTCATAGGCCCAGGTACAATTTCAGAAAAATCAGTAGAACAGAACTTGAAATATCCTGCTGGTTCCATACTTTGTAGCGACCCGGTGGATATCTACTTCCTATACGAAACTTTTTAATTGCAAAAATGTTTGGAAGACCTTGTTATAAAAGGTTGATGACGATTATATTTTAGGTCTTATTTAAGTTTCAATTTTGTAACTATAAGGAACAAAAACGTATTGTTGTTATAAACTTCTTCCAAAAGAACAAGTATAAAAAGAATCCAAGTACTTTTAAAACTTTTATTGACTAGTTCAAACAGTACGATTGACTCACAGCCACAGTCTTCTACTCTACCTCCTAAATCTAAACAGCTAATTTGTAAATATTCTCCATATTTTGATTATAGTCGTTTTCCTCGCTCTCTTTGCTCCCGGAGGTGTCGCATTCGAGGAAGCTGACGTTCGTAGAAGTGCTGTTCCTGCCCATGTAAAACATCGAGATGGAAGACCGCCTCCTTCTGCCCTTACCGCATCCAAGCAGGCTCTTCTTGACCTGTTGACAGTCGAATTAGTCCCTGCCAAAACCGAAATATCGGACTCACCTTTGCGCACTCACGCTCCAGCCACACCAAGATCCTCTTCCTCGTCGACATCGTTTCTCCACGAAACCCAAACATGTATCCGTGTTTTATCCGTGCCCCCTCCACGCGACGCACTTGACTCGTCGCCCCCGATCCAGTGCGCACCCCCTAATAATTTGGTAACAAGCTATCACTGTATTTCATGCTTGGAATTATTAACCCCCGCGGGATCTGCTTTTGTGGAACTCGCTCGTCATCGACTTTCACACGGTCACGGCTACTTCCTGCGCTTCCGGCGTGGTCACATGCTCGCCAAAATCGCCGGTCACGTGGAACTTCTCGTTTTATTGGAGTTATCAATCAGCCGGTAATCGAATAGCAAACGTCAACATTCGATTGAGTGGAAAAACGAATAAGATATTAGAATTGTACACATGTTGCTTTTGCTCCCGGCGGTTCTGTTGCATTAGTTTTTGCTCTATTTATAGCTCGTCCGCCAACAGCTTCAGTTATCGTCCGGTAATGAACTAAATCAATTGCGCAACCAGACGTTTTTATTACTACTATTATAATTTGTCATCGGATATAGTCGCAATACTGCTCTTTATGACGGTGTGCCAGAGATTAAGGTCTCTTCAGTTTAGCACTCCACCGGTTTACTCAAAATTTAAGTTAGTATATAATACTTCGAAATAGCTTCAAATGGCGGCAAAGATCAAAAACCTGCTGCTTTTATAACGTCGTTAAAGTCATTCCTGAACACAGAAAGTAACAGAGGTCCCAAATAGGAACCTTGCGGTACACCAGACAGGCACGTAATTTTCAAACTACAATTCCGTCAGAATCTTTGAATAATACAAAGAATTTGACAAATAATATAACAGACGATATCTTGTCTTTCATTGTCAATGAGTATATGTGTTTTGTTTGTCCATACTATCTAAGCTATTAAAATTTTAACTTATTTATCAAAAACACCTACATATATGTTTACTTCGTGTTCGTGTCACTTCAGCCTTTGAAAAGGGGCAACATCACATTATTATTTTTCAAATGGGAACATGCATTAAACAGTATTTTATTTCGAAGTCCGTTAAAATCTCTTTACAATACTTTTTTGTTAAATTGGTGCAATGGAAATTACGTTTTACATATAATTTTTTGCTGAGGTATCTTTTATCAATACATTTCGAGAACTGACTCCGTGAGTTAGATTTGATTATTAGTAAAAAACATGGTAAAAACAGAACTGAAGATGTTCACCACAGCAGTAAGCGAAACGATAACGAGTAAGAAATCACATCGACCACAACCCAAATAAGACTACGCATTCTGGCGCTGAAACAATGGGCAAAAAATTGAAAACACGATACGTTTTTCCACACAGTACACAGAGAACACTAATCAGTTTGTGGAGTTTGACAAAGTTAGAACGTGGCGGTTAAACATGAATTGTTTTCTTTTATTTTTTTATGAAGAATTCACCACGGCAAATGCATGTAACGAAAGACATTGCAGGCCTTCTAGTTAGTTTACAAGTTTCGTTAGACGGGATCTGCAACAAATTTTCAAAAATCGCTGAAATCGTGTAAAACTGAGGGGATAGAAGACATGTTGTTTTCCGGGCTGGTTCCCACGTTGGTTATTTGACCTTGACGTTTCGATACTCAAGTCGGTGTCTTCCTCAGAAGTAGCTCTGAAACTGTCGAAACGTCAAGGTCAAATAACCATCATGGAAACCAGCCCGGAAAACAACATGTCATCGACAACAACCACGGAAGCCTTCAAACCAAAATGAGGGGATAGAAGTTGGGGTTTTGGGTACCGTTAACATGAATCACCTATTGAGCATAATAACATTATCTGCAGTATTGGGAGTGTCACAAAAGATTCTTAAAGAAATATTGCGAATTTCATCTGTATATACTTATATGTATCATTTTTTCTGCTTGTATTTCTAGAAATATTTGATATTGATATCTTTATTTTAGCTACGTTTTAGTAGATTACTTCCACTTTTTTCAAGCTCTATTTTTTATATTATACAAACCTGTATTGTGTTTGTATCATTTGTATTACTTATTTGTAGAACTAATTTCATATATTTTCGCTTTCTTGGTTCAAATATGGTGGAAGTAATCCAGTGAAACGTTGCTAAGCTAAAGATATCAATATTAAATATTTGGAGAAATACCAGCAGAAAAAAATAATGTATATAAACAGGAAACTCTAACAAAATAAAAGAATAATATTTATATTACCACCAAATACCTATATACTTATATAATCCACTCTTTTAAGCACTTCTTCTTTAGTAGCTTTTTCGATTTAATTCGATAAAATTTTTACTATTAAATAAAAAGTTAAATACCGACAAAATAGCAGAGTTTATGGTTAATAAAGTTATCCTAAAATTTCAAAGGGGAAACCAAAAATGCCATAATAAGTCATACACAGGTACGACTGGAAGTGATGTGTTTTTTCTAACTTTCTCGAAAATGGTTAATAACAAATATCTAAAATATTATAATAATCAAAAGAGTGTTTCAACACGTATTTAAATACGTTATTAATAACGTAGAAAGAAATGCATCATTGTATTTAAGAAAATCAAGTTATCTTTGCTTGAACTTGAAAGTGTCCATCTTTATCATACTCAGAATCAAGTCATACTTAACCTTTCTAGACAGCTACATCCTTATACTGCACAGGGGTGAAAGTCGCTATCTTTTTCATTTTCGATGACATTGTTAATTTTTGCAAGCTCTTCAAAAGTATTTTTTTTTACAAAACGTCAAATAATCACAAAATAGCGTAATTAAATTTTTAGACCGTAACGTAATCCAAATAAAAATTTTAAGAGAAAGCCCAAAAATAAAAAGGATGCGTTTATTTGGCCTTGGAATGCATTTTTAAGGGGCAAATAACATTTAAAACAACGGAGCCTTCCGTACTGACCGCTACGAACAACGAACAAATTGTGGAAAATATTCGGCAATGAGAAATATTTTTTAGTTGTTTTTCATTATTTTTATTTGTTGATATTTTACAAATAATTAGAATACGACGTTATTTTTTAATAAATTTATGTGGGTTTCAAATCTTTTATCATTTCACATCCTTGTTATATAGTAATAATAAAAGTAATAGTAGAAATTTATTGCTATTTGTTTAAACTGTTCAAAACGTGAAAGATGAGCAATATTTTATTTATTCCATTGAGGATTCCTGGGATGTACTTAAAACTTTTTAGGATTTTCCGGATTCTTGAATATTTCCAGGATTTCTAGGGATTTATATATCAAAGGATTTCTGGTGAAATAGTATAATTAGCCAAGAGTTCAAAATTCCGCGTTACAGGTGTGTTTATATACTTACTGTATCGCATTATTTCAACGGCTCCGCACTRGCAGGTGCTCTMGCGCCTCTCTATCTACCTGAACGGCAAACAGTCCCACGTGTTATGCGGGCCAAGTGGTGGGGGCTCATACGTTAGATTAATTATTGCGGAATTGCAGTCGCCTGTTTCATACGGCTCCGCATTTCAAAAAGCGAAACTCAAATTTCGATCGCGATCAGGTCCCCGCGTTTGGTCGGCCCGTAACCCTCCCCCCGCTGCAGGTTAAGTCATCGGCTCGCATGAGAGTCGGACGCGCAACTATTTCCCACGTTCGGCTACCCCAAGTCATGTCATTACAACCCCATTCTGTTGTAAAACGCTACTATTTGCATTTCAACCAGTATACGCACTTTGTCGGGCCGGAATTAATTCGTGCCTGGGCGGACCTGACGACACTGCACCAGGAATTGTTTAGAAATATGCGGTAAGGTGCGCGAATGTTAAAATGTCCCTGAAAATTTGACTATTACAAGAACAACTAGATCTCGATTGGTTGTGCGCCATGAAAACGATGAAAAATGACGACGACGACGATAATAGTTCGTTTATTTTTTCCTGACCAAACGGAACCAAAGATATATGGTGTAAAACATCACTAAACACAAATCAAAACACAGAATTTTTTAGCCATTGATAGACACTGTTGCATACTAGAGCGGCGAGTAAATCTCTGTTATAAAACTTTTTTGAAACTTCAACTTTTTCGTGAGAAATTTTAGCCTTAGTGCGACGACACTTGGTCCATATACACAGATTAACATTGAAAAGTTATTAAAAGTTGATAGGGTTCATAGTAGTACGAAGATAGCAAAATTGTGATAAAAAAGATTATTATAAGAGAGTTAGTAACCTTTACCGCAAATCTTTAGTTATTTGTCATAGGTTTTTAAAATGTGTAACAATCAAGTTGTCTCAAGTTTTAAACGAAAGCTGTTAGCATCCCGTCCGTCAGTTCGCAGGCTAAATTGCCTTCCCAATGCATAGGAAGACATTGTGATGGAGTATCCTACCTATAAGTTTTAAAAATGACTCMCAGAAGAGTTCAGTAGGTCCAATAAGAACTAAAAGATTCATTGAAATTAATAAAGATGATGAAAGACTTTTGAGGAATGATGAGATATTGATTCCCTTYCTCCAATTGTCTCCATAATTTGTACTTTATCTACGGGATTTCCTACTTCCCCCGTATAAGATGAGGTATAAGGGGGAAAATATTTGTCATTATTTTGATTTGTACAATTTATTGCTTCTGAATTGAAGAAAGTGTGACAACAAACTTGGGTTTTGCAAAACTCTTCGGGGTAAAAACCATACTCTTTATCACTAAGTAAGAACAAAAACTCCAGGTGTCTCTATTTTCCTCGTGACTGGTGAGAATTTTCATTCAATTTGTTATTTGCAATCGCAATGCCTCGGTTAATTGAACATGATCGAATCGAAATTTTGATGATGATTGGTTACGGAGAAACCGACGATGTTAAAAATCCTCAAAAAAACAGTGACGTCCAAAGGTTGCTAGTAATGAGGAAAGTAGCTTGAATGTCCTTTTAGACAAGCAAGAGAATCCCTAGTTTCCGAACAACAGCGTGCTCTCACTCACCACATTAGCAGAAGATCTGCTTAGAAAATTTTGAAAAAAGAGAAGTTTCATCCATACAAAATTCACTTGTTGCAAGAMCTGGGCGAAGATGATTTCGATCGTAGGATAGAACTTTGCGAAACTGCTATAAACATAATAGATGATGATAGAAACATTTTAAATTGGATTATGTTTTCTGATGARGCGACTTTTTGCCTCAATGATTATGTGAACAGATGTAATTTAAGATATTGGTCGGACAAAAATCCACATTGGATGGAACAAGTCCACACACAACACCCTCAGAAAGTGAATATCTGGTGCGGTGAGCCACATTATTGGGCCTTTTTTCATCGATCGAAATTTGAATGCGGTCAAGTATTTACAGCTCTTGCGCGAACACATTATACCAAAACTTATTCGCCTGTTCCCTAATCGTGAAAATGCTGCGCATCCTTCTGATATGGTGCACCGCCCCATTTTGCAGTCAACGTTCATGAATATTTGAATACGATATTTCCAGACAGATGGATTGGTAGGCGCGGAGCGATAGAATGACCAACACGTTCCCCTGATCTGACTCCGCTTGATTTTTTCCCATGGGGGTATCTGAAAGATCGTATTTATGCTGATCAGCCACATAATATAGAAGATTTAAAGAGACGAATCAGGGCAGAAATTCAGAACTTACCTCCAAATATGCTAAAGGCTGTATTACTGCCAGGAAATAAATGGGGAACATTTTGAGCAACTTCATGTTTTTCTTTTTTACTTTTAGGGTACCCGATCGATTCGCAATAAATTGATCAAACTAGACGAAAATTATCACCAGTCAAGAAAAATGGCTTTTTGTCCATTTTAGCGATAAGGAAAATTATTTTCATTCTGTTCGTTCTTTGTCAGGCTCAATTATTGTATTTTCATTTTTCTCAACTCAGAAGCAATAAATTGTACAAGTGTGATACATCTTTGAAATCAGGAAAAAGTATCCTTTTCAATGATGTGCCTTTGACCCCCCTTCCCATTTTAAAAGAATGCAACTTGCGCCCATATCTCGGAAACGAGAGCTGACACGGAGAAGATGCATTTCAATTACTCATAGGCCGATGCGCAATTTCGGAAAAATCGGTCGAACAGAACCTGAAATATCCTGCTGGTTCTATACTTTTTAGCGACCCTGTATCTGAAGATGCCAGCACTGCTGACGAAAAACTTACTCTGTTTTTTTAAATTTTCGCAGATGAACTCGTGTGCATTATAAAAGCTAGAAATGGTACAGTATGGCGTAAGTATTTCTCTTTGTGATCAGTAAATAAAAATATCGTACGTTCTTTTCATATTCAGCGGCAAAGGCCGCTGAAGAAACCGGTAAATTGCATCGTATGTTTGTCGGAAACCACAAAGAATTTGCATAACGACACGTGGTGGTGCGTTTCAGAGCGCAGACCAGTTTTGTCCCGTCCCGGGCGGACAATGGAGCGCACGTGCGGCATTCATTTTCCCTCAGAAAAACGCGAAAAAGCGTCCCGTGAATCCGGCGAAACGGAAAAAAGTCGCGCAAACGAGCTGACGGCGTTCACACATGACGGGCTGCAGTGTTCCGAAAACAGGTTCGCACGCAAAATTGGGGTCGAGGGGATGATTCGGAGGATCCTGTTTCGGACACAAAGATGAGCGGCGACTTAACCAGGCCATTACGGATATTTCTGGTCAGTCGGGTCGCGCGGGCTCCGATCTGCAATGAAAATGACGTTGCTGCGAAACTTTTTTATTCAGCGCTCGTTTCACGTGCTAACACACAAGACTTATATAAAAAATATGTGCTATGTACAATAATAAATATGGCTAAGGTACAAAAAATGACTAAGAACCCCGCTTGGGGGTAAAGCGGCGTAAAAAAATAAATATATATATCTCTCAGGCACTAAAGGCGTCTAATAGGCAACTTCCGCACCCCACGGTCGATACGGCTTCATCCCTTGCGATCCGCTGTTGCTCTGGTTATAATTCTGATGATGGCTCGTTGTGGGGATGCTGAAGGTGTTCACTGGGTACTGGTGCGGGCTGTAGGGCAAGGCCGACGACGTCGTCGTCGTCAACGGCGTCAAGACAGWCGTGGTRGGCACTATTCTCGCTGAAGAATCCGTGACGCCGACCGTCGTCTGCGCACACGAAGTCGAAAKATCGAAATGCCCCAGCTCGTGCATGTTCTGGTGATGCAGCGGCGGCGCCGGGGGTTGATGGGCGATGGCGCCGTGGTTGCCCACCGGCGAGGGTGGCAGCGGGTTCAGAGGGTACGGCTGGGAAGCGCCGTACCCCCAGGGGGTGGTCGTCGCCTGCTTCGAGGCCAGCTCCCTCTGCGCAGCGCAACACTGCAGMTGCGACGTCAGCCTGAGGCGCAACGGGTTCTGCACGTCCAGACCTTCTATCCTCTCGAGGTACCTGATCACCTCCGCCACACATTCCCTGAATCCCATCCCGTGGTAGTCCATCGCGTACTTGTGGGGATCGTACGCGAACGAGTCCAGCCCTGAAACAAAACGGCAACATCAGACCGTGGGAACGCAGTCGCGCGTGGGAACCGGCCGAAAATCACCCCGCGAGTTACTGGCGTGATCGCTCGTTCAAGTCCACGTACGGTTTGTTCCAATATTGGTTTGTGATAACCCCCGGAAACAAAATTATTGGCTGCAACTGAACACAAGCGCGTGCTGGGACTCCAATTAGGGCTCAGGCGGTGAAGGTTGAGATTTTTAGAATTAAATCGCTTGATTGAAGAGCTCTTTTAGACCTTGTATTATTTTTTTAGACCAATTCGTTGCATTCAATTAAGGAATTAAGAGATAATCGGAACGTAAGGCAATACATTGATTAAAAATAAATAATATAAGTACATACACATACAAATATACTAATTTAACACAAGTTACAATTTTAACTGCATTTTGTCATTAAGATCATTGCTACTGTCCACAAAAAAATAAACGAGCCAATTTTTTAAAATAAAATACTTCATCCCCTTTCATTCAATTTTATATGCGGCTATATAGGATCATACATGAAGGCCACTCAGGGGTAAGTTATGCTTTAACATGCTGGAAACATGTCAGTGGTTTTAGTTTGTCGAAGTTATACGTGTTATTAAACTATAATCAGCTATATCAAACAAGTTGTACTTGATGGTTGCCCGCAGTGGGCTCATTCTAAAAATGTTCTTTAAATAATTTTTTACGTTAATGTAGTAAAGTCATTAAATTAGCACTTGAATTAGCAATCCTGCATTTTAAAGCATACTAATACTGCATCAAAACGCATCTACAAACTAAATATACAGCGTGTTCACACTAACAGTCTACAGTAGCTAACTTGTTTATTTTAAATCGTAGAATGGGAAAGCTTCTCGATTTTTTGAGAATAATTTGATACTGTTCAATGATGCTACGATTTCAAATAAAAAGTTAGCTACTGTAGACTGTTTCGTGAACACTAATCATACTACCTGAATAATCTCAAAAACAAATGACTGTAGGGTAGTGGTACCTTAGTATTTTTTTTGTTTAATTCGCAGCCCTTAATCGAGTGTGCTATAAAAAATGGGGCCATTCTATTTAAAATAACAAACTTGTAGTCACTATCTTTGACAGATGATGTTCAATTGTTTTTTTTTGTAAACACCATTAAATTCTTCTCGAAAAATCAAGAAACTTTCCCATTTAAACTATTATTCTAAGATTTCAAATAAAAAAGTTAGCTACTGTAGACTGTTAGCGTGATTTTTAACATGTATAAGTTTAACATTACAGTCATGAAAAAGTCCTGCTTCGAAAATTTCAATAAAATTCCCCTAATCCTTTTCAAAATACTGGCAAAGATTTACTACTTGTTTGTTGTGAGTTAAGGTGTACCATCGCCATTTTTGTATCGTCTTTTGGTTTAAAGCTTTAACCAACTTTTGAATACTGTAACAATATTTTCAATTCTCGATAACTCCGTTGGCTATGTAGATACAAAAAAACCGTAGAGACATTTTTTATAGATATTTTTATTCTGAATCCAGTGACATGCTGGTTTGTGTTATGTCTCTGAAATGTGACTCCCTAAAAATCTGAGTACGCCACTCGATTCAAAATAAAAATATCTATCAAAAATGTCTTTACAGTTTTTTTTTGTATCTACATACCCAGGCGGGATATTAAGAGCTGGAGACATGTTACATTATTCAAAACTGGCCAAAGTAATGGAGTAATATCGAAACTGCAATCCAATAGCATTAATAGTTAACGAGATACTCTACAATTACAACGAAAATGGAACACCCTGTATAGGTATATTGTAGGTGATAATTTTGCGACTTGTAACTTGTTTATTATCAATTTTATTGTACCACAACGACGTAATAACCCTCTTTTGACTGTTTCACTGTTTACAAAAAAGTTCTACCAAAAGACGACCAATACCATCTTATCACCCAACCGAAACTAAAATAAAATCGCCGCCTGCCCAGCGTCCGATTGGACTATTTAAATGAACCGGGAGCAAAGCAGAGCAATACTATGTGAAAATTGTTTACCTTTCGCGTGGATCATCTTCAAATGGTCGACGGTCATCTGCAGAATTTCGGCCTTTTCGAGCTTAGCAGATCCCTGCTTCTCAAAGGCGCTGGGGACGAGCCTCTTGAGTTCGGAGAGCGACGTGTTTATCCTGTCCCTCCGTTTCTTCTCTATAACTCCTCTGCGCTTTTTCCTCGACAACATCTGACAACTATCGGCATCTCCTGGTGACGTGCATCTAGAGGAAGCCCGAGAGGTTATACAAGAACACGGGAAAACCGAGCTGACTTACTGTTCCTTCGACGACTCCTCGGAGAACACGTCGTCGCAGTCGTCGCTCTCGGACAGCGGTCTCTTGACGGACCTGGACACCGGCGCCCAGGAAGTATTCGCGGGGTTCGTCCCGGAATACCCCCAGTGCAGCGGGGTGTCCTGGGACAACTGATGATCCATAACACCCACTCAAGACACTTACAGGAAGATGGCAAACGGAAGCGGACGCGTGTCGGCCGTCGTACTAGCGCGTGTGCAACCCGCGGTCGAATGTGTCTTGTCCTGTTGATTTGACGGCTGTCCTAGCGCCGTTCCGACACGTTTCTACCCCCACTCTCATCCCCACCCGGCAGCCACCAGCAGCGTCTCACCACGCGACGGTCTACCCTCCTGCTCTGGCGATCGAATCTCCGGGTACGTCCGTCTCGGTCGGGTGTTCATTCATCTTTCCGATTTACTACAATAGTGTAGTGATCGCGTGTGTACCCCACTAACCAAATTTTCCCACACGCTGACCGCTATCGAATCTGCACGAGTCAATTACGTGGCAAAAATTAACCACGCGCGAATATCTAATCACATCCTGTGCTGCGCGGCATTATCGTTGTTCAAATAAAAATTCTGCGTAGGAAAATAACAGAAAGAATGTACCGCGAGCGGGTAGTGTTCCTGGTTCTACGGGAGAATTGTAGCTACCTGTCGATCCTGGGTTCCGTTTCCGAGGGCGTGAGAAAAAAATCTGAGATACCTGAAGCGGTAGCCGATCACTTTCACCAGGTCAACGGGGTAAGTTTTCATTATTCAAGGACAAAACCCCATAGATCTTCCATCCTGTGTAAGTGATGTGTACTGCCGCTAGAAATTCACGGCTTGACTTCATTTTTCAAGATGTTTGACTTGAATTGACTTGAAATCAAGTCGAGCTCAAGTAATTTGAACGTGAGGTCAAGCACTTAATACGCGAAGTTATTTGAAAAATGAAACAGGCTTGATACTACTTCATTTATTGAAACATATATAAACAGTACAACGGGGAAACAATAAAATAAACAACATTCTTGAAAAATCTCATGTTCTAATGGATTTTCCGAGATTTTATAATGGTTAATATAAATAATATAAATAAACCTATTTGGTTAACTGACCCTGGTAATATAAAGGACTATTTCATTAATAGCATACCTATCTTAGAACCTGATGAAGACATGATTACTTACTTTCAGGAAAATACCCTTGTAACAAACGGAGATTCAAAACTAGTTTTTATACCTGTGACTGAGGATATTGTGGCAAAATTGATCACTACAATTAAAACGAATGCTGCTGGGGTCGATAGTCTCGGCATTTACATAATTTAACTGTGTTGTCCATATCTGATGCCTTACATGCCTTACTGTATTATAAATTCTAAAATGCCAGCTATATGGAAGCACGCTTACGTAATACCTACTCCTAAAGTAAGTGATCCATAGAATTGAAGTAATCTCAGACCAATTAGTATACTACCAGCTTTATCTAAAGTATTAGAAAAAAATTATTCAAAAACAATTATCTAGTCACTTGAAAAGATACAATATTTTACCTGTAACACAAACCGGTTTTCGCTCTGAACATAGTTGCAGTACTGCACCTTTGAATGTAGTGGATGATATACTGAATGCCACAGACAAGGGTCTTCTGACATTAATGGTATCACTGGATTATTCGAAGGCTTTTGACACATTAAATTGGATTAAGTGAGCAGGCAACAAACTTTTTTCGGGATTATCTATCAGATAGGAAACAAACCGTATCTTTGAATAATGTACAATCAAACTGCCTCTATGTCACGAGAGGAGTCCCTCAGGGATCCA
This sequence comes from Rhyzopertha dominica, assembly GCA_025024175.1. Lineage (NCBI taxonomy): Eukaryota > Metazoa > Arthropoda > Insecta > Coleoptera > Bostrichidae > Rhyzopertha > Rhyzopertha dominica. Next base: position 23,516,716 of record QCXZ01000086.1, on the reverse strand, counting down.
TTTTAGGTCCACTTCTCTTTATAATTTACACACGAACGCTACATAATTGCCTCCATCATTGTAAAATCATGCCATATGCTGATGATACTCAGGTCTACATGTCCTTAGTATTAATATATATAATGAAGATCTATTCCAACTATTAATTACCTCTAAAGCCCATGCCCTGATGTTGAACCCCAAAAAATCTAAGGCTATTATTTTTGGGAAAAGGAAGGACATAGTGGACTATAAGGATAGCATTGTAGTTAAAATAGAAAACCAAAAATTGGATCTTGAGAGCACAATAAATATATTAGGGCTAACTATAGATCAAAATTTGCGTTTTAAGAAACATATTTCAAAATGCCTTGAAAGGTCCTACTTACGTTTAAAAACTTTGTAGGTATTCAAATAGAGATCTCTTACCCCAGTCAGTAAAATTACTATTATGCAACTCATTAATAATCTCTCTATTTGACTATTGTGACACCATATATGGTCCCTGCCTTGATAATTTAGACAAGTCTAGAATTCAACGTGTGCTAAAATTTCTGCGTAAGGTTGGCACTACGGATGAGTAAATATCAGCACATTTCGCGTGCTTTTCGTGAAATTAATTGGTTGAGAATGTGCAGTCGTAGAATCCTGCATGAACTTTGTATATACCCTATTATTATAGCAACTAAATCCCAACTTATCTATACAATAAAATAACTTTCCGCATAGATGTACATAATTTAAATTTGAGATACAAGGGCCTACTTACCCCTCCACATGTTTAGGCGATCTTTTACATACAGGGTGACTCATATGTGGAATGCAGTCGATCAAACTATAAAAAATGCACCTAGTGCCAAATTTAAAATGTATTACAAAGCCCGCTTGCTGCAGCTTGAATGTTAATGAATTATACTTTTCTTTCTTAATTTATTATTTCTTTTTTAACGTAAGTAATGTATACATAATGCATAACATGAAACTGTATCGCATTATCTTGGCTTGTGATTCGCTCGCTCCCGCTCTCTCTCTCTCTCTATCTCCTTGATTATTGCTACGACTATCACGTTTACTACTTTAACAATCACTCCCTAACTTGTTTGTAATTGTATCTCTAGGATATCACTTATTTTAATATGTTACCCACTCAAGCTCATTTTTGTTTGTTTTGTTGTGTATTATGGGTTAAATGGTAGAACAGTGCGAATCAGCCTACTCTACGAGTGGTTGATAAGCAACTGAATTTCGCCTAATTGTGTATCACTTTATTCTTTTGTACTTTAATAATTTTTTTGTGATTAAGATACACAATAAAGACGTTTGTTATTATTATTATCAATGCAGTCCTAGAGATTTCCCCGTCTACAGGCACAGACATGGCAGGTATTGACAAACAATCTTTTGCTATTAAAGCAAGGTTAAGTGAAATTAAAGTTAACTCTAGATATTTTCAGAAAGATAAGCTCGTGGGCTATTTATATATTTATCTATTTGGTAACGCCAAGACAATTCGTTATCCTCATTACTAGGAGATTTCTTAAACAAACTGCAAATATCTATATCAAACTCCTCTTTTGCCTCATTTGGGTTTGAAGTCGACGAGATAGGTTTACAATGACAAATATTTACTTTTAAATATAATTTCAAAACGGTATACTGCCTCTGTTTCTAAAGCTTTACCCCATTGTGTATACGAAAATGTCTCTATCTTATGCCGTGGGTCTAAAATTAACACAACACAATACATCCACTTTGTCTTTTTAGGATGTTTTATAATTTTCTCTCTTGCCGCCAGAATACTATTTATTAATTCTTCATCGATTTCATCTCTGTCGCGGGCTTCTTGTTAAGATCATGTGCCCAAACCTCTAATTTTTCCAAAACCATATTTATAGCAATAATTACCATCGGAAGTGTGCAATAGTTTTCATCCTCTAAAGTAGTTGAAATTGTTTTGAATAACTTTAAAATTTAAAGGGCGCTTTTCATTTTTAGGCTCCACTCAAGCATTTCAAAAGTTGAGTTCCACCGTGCTGACATCAATTTTTGGCATCATCATTTTTAAATTCATGGTGTTGCAATACCGTTCAAAATCTTTGCGTAAGTGTTCAGAGCTGCGATACCATGATTTTTTTACTGGCGAATTAGTTACTTTAATTGTATTTCCATCATCGTTTTCGTCAGTGAAAATATTTTCAGAGCAGCAATCAAATTCAGAATGAAGAACCTTTACACAGATAAAACTGTTTGTTTGAATTTATAAAATCAATTTGTTTGACTTACATTTCTTTAGGTCCAACAAATTTATCTTCAAACAAACAAATTTTATTTGTAAGAAGAATATCAGTTTGTTTGTAACTATATTACCATTTATTTGAGATCGAACAGAACTTGCGAGTTCAAGTAACCTAATAATTATTTGAGCGAATAAAATATTATTTTTCACGGTCAAACAAATTTAAATGTTCAACCCAAACACACCTGTTGTTTCAGCAAACAACATATATTTAAACAGAATAAATGATGCTTTAATGCAACAATCTGTATTTGGATACAAATAAATAATTGTTTGAATTTGCGTGTGCCACTAGCAAAGTGGAATTTTGGGGTTCCGCTTCTTTAGCCATGGTTGGACACTGGACAGAATGTATCAAGGTAAATCGGGAAAAGCCGCCGTTATTTGTTTCTTATTATTGTCAGTTTATTTCATTAAATTGTGAAACAAAAGAGGTAGATGGTCACAGATTTTAAAAGTAAGTATGAAGCCTAAATAAAGTATTGGCTTAATATGATGTGAAAAATAAGGTATTCAAACAAACACATGATCGTTAACGCAAGCTCTGTTACAAAATGACCATCTATGATTCGTAAGGATGTTAATTACGGCGTTGTTTCTCTACATCTTGAAGTAGGTATATGTTAGTAAAGTCTGCTCAATGAAGTGCCCTATTTGTACCAAACTACTATTACAAGTAATGCGTTATTTATTCAGTATATTTGTAATACTAAAATGGAACACATTTATCACGCTATAGAAACCAGTAGATTTGTCATTGTCCTTTAAATTAAAATAAATATCATACTTTCCGTCTGCATTATATTCGTACATATAAGTAGCAAAATTTACCTTGTCAATGGACTTGTCTAGGTTAGGCTGATTTAAATCAGATGTTTTTTACTAAACTAATTACAGTTTTGCGGAAATGAATTGAGTGACATACTGCATTTTTAATTACAAGAAACAACTTTTATACCCTCTATAAAAAACAGGAAGCCACAGGAATAAACTTGCATAAAATACATAGACATATCGAAGTGGGTTAATCAAAATTTATTTCTTTAACTTAATAACAATTTATCTATATGTTTAAAGGGCTTGTTTGAATGTAATATTTATACAATCTAATTAAAAAACATATATTTCATTAAAATTCACATGCACTTTGCTGCAATAACAGAGATAATGAATTCATCATGTGAATTCTTTCAATCAAACAATTGTTTGATTCCAGGAAATAGCTGTTTCGTTGGACTAAATCAGTGATATTTTTACTGCAAAGAAATATTTATTTGTTATGCAGAGAATCATTTACCTCTTCTCTGATTCCAAACAAATATTTGTTATTGTCAAATTTAATCATAAATTTATTCCAAACATCTTCATGGTTTAGTGAAACAAATACTTTGTTCTACAAATGAAATGATTATTCTTGATTCAATATTTCAAAAGTTAATTTAAAACTATGTATATATTATGTTAAATAAATGTTATTTTAGCCCCTTCAAGAATTTTGAGGGTTTGAGACAAACAAATCATTTACTTCGCCATATACAAACAAATAATTTGCCGTAAATATATTTTTTTTCTTCCAAACAAATTGTTCTCACTGTGCATACAATATCTTGCTCCCAAATTATTTATATGTGCAAAACACACAAAATGACAGTTTTCGAGATTGATATGTAAGTTCATTCATAAACGTAAAATTACTATTTGTTGCACAGAATCTGCCACATCATAGACATGAACTACATCTGAAAATAACTTTGCTAAAGTTTGTCTATATTTGAAAGAATTTTACGGTTTTGATACTCTACAAGGTTGGGGGGAGAGCAGGTACAGGACCGGTTTATTCTGAGAAATAATACAGGTACTTTTTACATTTTAAAAATATTTTTGAACCACATTTTGTGTCAAGTCGCGAGTGAAGCAAGTACGCGAAAATGTGGAGACCATCGTCCTGTAAACAGAGTGAAAACGTGGAAAATGAAGAAAATGTGGAACGGGGACAAGTTTGAACAAAAAAAACGTTACTGTTTATCTCAATGTATATAACACTTTTAAAGAAGATAAAAAAGGCACAAGAAGAATTGATTAAAGAGACAGTGAGGCTGACAAAGATATCATATACGCATCAGTGTGGAGAATAATTAACCGCGCAATATTTTGGAAAGAAAATCTCGGAGTGACAAAGGAACTTTAAGAAAGCTGCATGAACGTGAACATGCTCATTTATTAACGACCATTATTTATGATTTATATAAAGACAATTGTGTTCCGACGCTAAGAACGTTGCAAGAAAAAGTCGCCGAAACAATCAAAATTTGTGTTTGCGTCGAAACCCTGCGAAAATTTCTAATATCTATAGATTTTAATCACAAAACGTTAAATAAAAGACACGTTTTAATAGAATCACCCAGGATTAGCGAATGGAGAATGAATCATATGAAAGAAATCAAAAAGTTTAGGGACGAAGGTAGACCGAAAATCTATCTAGACGAAACGTGGTTTAATTCGTATGATACAGTAAAAAAGGGTTGGGTAGATAATTCAGAAAAGTGTGTATTAGATGTTCCAGTGGGCAAAGGGCATCGTATTATTATATTGCACGCAGGATCAAAGGAGGGACGGATTAAAAATTGTTAACTATTAAGCGCAGAAATATAAAACATTCCTCAATTGACTATCACGATGACATGTCAGGCGATATGTTTGAGGGTTGGTTTCGGAATAAACTAATGGAGAATGTACCTGCACACATTATAATATAAATGGACAACACCAGCTACTATTGTGTACAAAAAATAAAATTCCAAATAGAGGCACTGAAAACAAGAGAATAGACTTCTTAGAGAAACATGATCTGTAATTTGAAGATAACTATACGAAAGAAAAGTTGTTGGAAGTACTCAGAACTAAAGATTTAAAAAAAGAGTATGAAGCAGCGAATCGTGGCCACCAAGTGCATCGACTTCCACCTTATCATTGTATTTGTAATCCCATTGAATTGATATGGGCAGAATTAAAGGGAAATTTAGGGATAAATAATACAAATCACAAATTTAGTGTAGGCGCCGTTAATTAAATTGAAGATGTCAATAAAATAAATGAAGTTAGTTGGGCGTGTCCGTCACATAATTGAAATCGAAGGTAATTATCGCGTCAAACATGTCCAAGAATTAATTATAAATCTAGAGAGCGGCACACTCTGAAAAATGACTTTGTTGTCTTTAATCGGGTCTTAGTTACTACAACAAAAAATCTCATTGCATTTGGACACAACTAAAATATTTGTTAGCGTAACAATTTGTTTTAGTTGAGGACGGTCTCAGTATCCCCAACAAAATACCTGTCACGGTTACAAATACTAATCATTTCGAGTAACTTCTGCACTTTCTTATTGCTTGTATAGATGACCAGTTACCAGGAGTGATAAACTAGTCGTGGTTGCAAACTATGCTCTTACGGCAACTAGTTTTTGTTGTTTGTGGCAAAGTAGGTAAAGTGTTGTAGTAAGTAGCAATATTTTTGTACTAACTATCGTTTAATAATAATAATAAAAGTAATAATAATAGTATAATAATAATAATAATAAAATAAAATAACTTATAACTGCCTTTACCTCTTATTTTCATATATAAGGTTTAGAGCTAGGGTTTCATATCTGACCATTTGGTTCACTCATGTCTATATACATTATGTAACAAATAATAAAAATGGCATATACTTTATTATTATTATTATTGTTAACCTTGAGTACCTATTAATGGGAGTACACAATAATAGCAATAACAATAATAAAGTGTGCGCTATTTTTATTGTTTATTGACATATATAGACATAAGTATACAAAACAGTCCGTTACGAAACCCTAGCACCAGACCTATATACAAGAATAAACGAAAAAAACAATAATAACAGAAGTTTTCTTCTAAGACCAAAAAGCCTGCTATGCAAACAAGTAATCAGAATTATTTCGAACAAGAACGATGTAATAATAATAAAAACATGCTTTTTAAGGAACCTGATTTATTATAAAACTTTTACATCAAAACATAGAATAACATTTTTTATCTACTTATTAGTAGATATGGGAATACACTTATCAGAAGTCTATAAAACACAAAATTTTACTTTTCTTAATCTAAAAAACATACAAGTGCTCCAAATATTTAACAGTATAAAGATATTCAACAATAAAACAAAACTTCTCTTCAAAATGTAATAAAACTTAAGTGTACTTATTTATTCAAATAGCTTGCGATACTACCTTACTTTACTGTTGAAATTCCTAACATAACATACTGAATAAGAGAAATATTCCAAATACTTAAAATTTAATAAAAATTCGTGACAACTTTAGTGACTGTGTAAGATATACAAAATATAACAAATAAATAATTCACACTTACTTAACTATCTGATATATTATCTAAATAATCTGATAATCTAAATAATGAGTTGGTTGTAAACTTGTCGTCTGCAACTCTTCAAGCCCCTAAAATAAACAAAAATATTAAGATTTCGGACAAGGTGAGTATAATCTTTAACTTATTATTTTTTAAAGTAAAAATTATGCAAATAGTGCCCGTGTCTATTATATATAAGAACTATGGGAACAACTGGAAAAATAGCAATAGTTTTTAAACATTCCATATTAATATCAACAAACACATCAACTTTTACTTACTGATTATTATTATTTAGACTATTAAGTAACAAACTTTTTCAAAATGTTCAATAATAGATAAGAATTTTTTAAACACCCTCTATCATCTTTAGTCTGTCATGCAAAAACTTAAGCCATAAGTAATCTCAGCAAATTTTGGTCTACTTCCAATAAAAATTGGCATATCAACTAAATAAACCTTAAGATATTTTAATTAATTGTTTCAGCGTATTTAGTAAAATATATTACGTAATGTACACACCTAATTTTTCATTTAAAATGCATTCGCCCCAGTAGACTACAAAATTCCATAGGAAAGAAAAAGCCAATGATAATATATGTGATGTATAACAACATTTCCTCATGTTGTGCACATTCTGTAAAAATGATCAAATATGGTTTAACAAAGCTATCTTGTGTATAACGTTTTTGTGATCTCATAGGTTAACTTAACCTAACTTAAGACATACAGCCACGCAAATACTTTGATAGTAACAAAATAATTACCAAATAAAGTGTACTTACCGTATATTTATCCAAGTGTATGGGATACCAGCATACACCGAAAGATGGAAAACGAAAACCGAAAAGGCGAAATCACATGTTTATGTTTATCGTTTACAACGAAAGACGTACGAGGTACGACAAAGACATTATGGTGTTGCTAACGAACAGGGCACGTATTGTACCGATCTTTACCGATTCGGATTATAACGTTAATCATTGAAGTTGATAAGCGGGACGATTTGTTCGAATTACTAGTATGCTGCTGCCACAACAATATAGTATTTAAAGTAAAAGTGAGTAACTACAAGCATTTGATAACTGTTAGAGCAACAAAAGTTTACTACAAACAGCAATTTCTCTATGTTCATGCAAAAATTGCATGTCAACAATTAAAAATTTGTCAACACAAGTAAGTCATTTTTCAGAGTGCAGTAGTGATGAAGAATTTTGTGATAGTGTGACCATAATTAATTTTTCATATTTATTTAGTGCGAATTATCTACCTGTGTAATTTTTGTCGTAAATGTAAATACAGCACATATTTTTTAATTAAAGTGTGTGCAAATAGCCGTTATTATTCTTTTAATACGGCCCTGGAAACTCTCACCGGCGCGTGGCTAAAAGGCGTGCTGCAATTTATGGTTTGCTAGTGGGACGATAGGATTGCCGCAAACAACCCAAAAAGTTACATACTACATTGAGCCATAAAATTCTTCCAAATATAGACAAACTTTATGGAGATGCCACTGTGCTGGCGATGCGCCGGGACAAAATCTAGAAGGATCGACTGCAGATTGCACTTTTTATCTATGCAGTTATTCCGTGAAACGCTTTCATGTTATCATCATTAATATATAACTATAGGTAGGTAGATGAAAGGTACATATACCGTTATTAACCGCTGCAATAACTCGGCAAAATTCTGTCAATATCGGTATGTACAACTAAGGGTATTTACGTGGGCTGCCATTAAGCTGCTTGAAAAAGCTTGATATCAAGTCAAGCAGCGTAGTGGCAAAATCAAGTCAAGTCAACCTCTAATCAAGTACAGACATTAGAAAATAGGATTAAAGAACATCATGTTGCAGGTATTGACTTAAATAAAGAAATAACAGGTTTTGCTGACCATTGCATAAATATTCATTGTTTAGCTTAAAAACAACGATTCCTACAGCTAAATTTTACAACCCTGTAAAACTAAGGGAAGTGGACAAAATTCTGTACATATGAAGTGAGCATAGTTTTGATGCTCTTTAAAAATAACCGTTAGATCGAAACGATCGTTAGAGCTATCTGACAAAACACGTCAAATCATCTTGTTTCCAGGTTATTTAATTAATTTAGAATACTTCACAATGAGTGTTCCTTGGATAACACTTATCTTATTCATAGTGTCAGTGCAGGCAAGTTAGTATTCTTTTTCAATAATGCTTTACTTTAATACCACGTGCAAGTTCAATTTTACATAATACTGTTGAAAATTATAATGGAACTCCCCATTTTACAAATTAGCAAAATGGTTAAATTTAAGTTGTGTAGTTCTAAATGTTGATAATTTTTTTCTAATAAAAACAGCTTAGTGTTGATTCACAAACGCAGTAGTCTTGATGTTCCTACAGGTTCGTCTCTAATTCATTTTAATGTGAGAAATGTATTTTCTTGTATTTCTCTGCAATGGTATCAAAATTTTTAACGATCTACTTTTCAAAATTCTGATTTAACTTTAATTTTATAAGAATAACTTAATTTTGTTATCTAAAGTTGTCTTCGACCGAAATTTCTTGTCATTAAATGGATTATTTTATAGAAAGTATTGGTTCAATTGTCAGTGATATAGATTACAATGATTCATATCAATTTAAAAACAGCAATATGTATCCAAATTTATCAGAATTCAGCCGAGTGGACATGAGTCAACCAAGGAAAATAATTAATAGTCTGGATAGTAAATTCAATCCTAAAAAGAATATTTCAAACTATAGGTCATGTTATTTTGAATTTCATTAACACTTCACTGTCTGGTGCTTGTATGCCCAACTTCATTAAAGTTAGTACTATATTTCCTATACCAAAGGTTGCAAACACTATTGAGTGCAGCGAATTTAGACCAATTAATACTTTGCTTGTTGTTGAGAAGATATTGGAAATAGTAGTTTACAGACAACTCTTACAGCACGTAGAAAAATATGAAATATTGTTGCCTTATSAATCCGGATTTAGGCAAAATCACTCTTGTGAGAGTGCCCTCTAGTTGACTCTCAGTAAATTTTATGCCGATGTTAGCACTAATAAGTATATTGTTTGTGTTTTTCTAGATTTGAAGCGAGCTTTTGAGACAATTGAGAGGTCGATATTGCTCAGAAAATTATTTCAATATGGTTTTCAAGGAAAGGTGCACGTGTGGTTGGCTAATTATTTAAGTAGTAGAAAACAGAGAGTCAGGATTGGGGACATAGTTTCGGAAGAGGCGGTGAGTGAATGTGGGGTACCTCAGGGGAGTGTGATAGGGCCTCTGTTGTTTACATTATATATTAATGATATTGATTTGTTTGTTGGTTGTGATTTTGTAAATTTATTTGCAGATGATACATTACTTGTTGAAAGTGATTGTAATTTAGATGTAGCAATAGCAAAAATGAATAAAACTCTTGTAAAGGTAGAGGAGTATCTAGCTTCAAATAGATTAAAGCTTAATGTATCAAAGACTAAGGGTATGATTGTGACTAAATTTTTAGATTTAGATAAAATAGATTGGCATATTTGCAATTGCAGAATTGATATTATAAGGATATATAAATACCTAGGTCTCACAATTGACTGCTTGTTATCGTTTGATGAGCACTTTAACTACATTCAAAAGAACATATCTAAAAAGTTGTTCTTATTATCAAGAGTGGGTAAATTCATCTCTATGGAAACGACCATTAGAGTATATAAAACTATTATACAACCTCATTTTGAATACTGTGCGTCGATAGTGTTCCAGTTGAACCTTAACAAGATGTCTTGCTTGCAAAAACTTCAAAATCGTGCAATGAGAATTATTCTAAAGTGTACCAGGCTCACGCCGATTAGGACTATGTTGATTGCTCTACAGTGGTTGAATATTGCGGATAGGGTGCTGTATCTTACGATGGTCTTTATATATAAAATAATAAATAATTTCATGCCACCTTACCTAACAAAAATGATAGTTAGGGCACATGATGTTCATCAGTATGAAACTCGAAATGCTGGTGATATTTTTGTGAATAGAACTTACGCAACTGCCTCTAAATCTCTATTTTTAAAGGTTTTATAAAATACAATTCATTGCCACTTCATGTTAGATCTGCTAAATCTCTTAGATGCTTCAAATCACAGTTGCTGGTTTATATTACGGGCACTGGGTAGCGTGCGAATATTGTTTAATTTGTTTTGGGTTGTTTGTTTTGTGTATTCATGTTGAACATTCAATAAATTAATAAATGTTATTTTCCAATGTATCAAATACTAGCCGTGTGCTAATTAATAAAGTGTATTATTATTATTGTTAGCTGTAGGTTCGCCTTTCAGCCTTTTTTTTATTATTTATTTATTAATAAACTTGTAAGAAACTTATCTTAGCATACCTGTTTTCAGTGTAATGTCCATTTTTGGTTTCGTTGTGTATATATGATAGGTATTTTTAGTAAACAAATTGATATAATTAATGTTTTATCTAGTCGTATAAATTTTAGTTCAACAACAAAATAGATTTGTTAATTAATTATCATGAAATCAACCAATGGCTGGTCTATCAATGCACGGGGCTAAATCAAATGGAATTAGGAAACGGTACATGACTTAATAAGTAAGCAGTGATGTCAGAGAATGATGCAAATACGCAGTAATGCTAGAAACAAAACAGAAAATTTATGTATCGGGTTGTCAGGCAGCAATTGAGTAAAATGGTATAGCTAAGAATGTCCTTCATTTAAAGCTGTAACAGCTTGCAGCATAAACCATAAGACCTCGTGTTACCAATCATATACGATATTTTATCTCGTTTTAGTTTCATCAGTTCACCACCTAGAGAGGCAAATACGTATCGATGCCAGCGAAACCGTACAGCCATCTGTTCTTTTGACTTCTCAGACGTTTCTCAAATTTATACGAAACGTGGGTGCGTATCAACCCTTCGCCTTGGGTTTGCGATCTCCGAGCAGACCGAACAATTACGTGCAGGCAACGGGCTTTTTGTATAGTGTACAAATGCACGATACAAATACAATACATTCGGGAAGGTCGCGTGGCGGCGGTGTGACAGAGTGAGAGCCGCATTTCCCACGATTGGCGCGGTGTTTACCCTCCGGTACCCTTTTCAAACGCCACCCCACCGTAATACTAATCCAAACTTTCATAGGAAGTGCGTAGCACACAAACGCCGGGAGGAAATGATAAACTTCTTAAATATGTATTTTCGTGCGGCCAGCGGTAACACCTGATTTTTTATAGACGTCCTCGTGATACATCGGCGGAGATCGCCGTAGAGAACCGACGCCGCCTGGGCAACGTCGCGACGCACATGTTAAATTTTGCGAAACTCGGCAAGACTTTGGGGCGAAATTTTATGTTCGGACCGGAGAGGCTTCAATAGCACCCGACGAAGATGTCGGGAGACGTCCAGCCCAGGAAAAGGAAAGACAAGAAGAGAAAGAAGGGTGAGCTATTTTTAGAACTGTCCTTGTATTTATATCCGCTGTCTATTTTAATCGTTCCTCTGTTTTTTCAAGATGACATAGCTGAAGAAGCGGTAAGTCATCAACATCATAGCGCAACGCCTTTGGGTGATGACCAAAACATCCACGTACACAAGGAACGGAGCACTGGAGGAGGAATATGCGCCAAATTCGTCTTCTTTGTCCTTCTCGGGGCACTAGCTGTAATTATAGGACTAATAATCACTGAACATAGGGGACTCACAGATCGTAAGTGTTCCATAATCACTAAGGAAGCATAATCAGCGAGCATTCCTCGTGAATTTCGGAACTGCACTGCTCACAAAATGCTGTTTGAAGTAACTACGAGCCCAAACAACTATAGGTTCGGACACTTCATATTTTTGAGAGTAAGTAATTTTTACGATATGTAGAACATATTTTTCAAATTTATATTACTATCATCAAATACAACTATATACAGGTTTACTCTTTGGAAAATACATGAGTAGAAAAACATATTATGTTTAAGAAATTAGTGCTTAGTCAACACTATAACAAATTCGTTGTCAACTAAATCTTCGGACAGACCACCTTAATATTGAGTTACATTCCCTTTGGCTTTAATTACTGCCTTTATTCGGTCAGACATTGTATTTAACAGATTTTGACAGTCCTCTGCAGTTATAGATTCCCAGATTTCCGAAATTTTTTGTTTCAAACCTTCAATATTTCTTTGAGGATCCTTTCTTAGCTTTCTTTTCATTATGGCCCAAAGATTCTCTATAGGATTAAGATCCGGGCTACTGGAGGGCCAGTCCAGAACGTTAATAGAGTTGTCTTGAAACCATTGTTTTGTAATTTTCGCGGTATGCGAAGATGCGCCGTCCTGTTGAAAAGTCCATTCGCCATCATCAACTAAAATTTCTACTGATGGGAGTAAATTGGTTCTCAATATATCAATGTATTTTTGGGCGTTCACAGTACCATCTATAAAATGCAAAGATCCAACACCTTTCGAAGACATACATCCCCAGATCATAACACTAGCAGGAAACTTAACAGTCCGTTTTAAACAGTCTTTGTGGTAAGTTTCAGATTTGTTACGAATCACTCTCTTTCGCATATCACCGACGCATACATCAAATTTTGACTCATCACTAAAAATGATGCTGTTCCATTGTCTTTGTTCATAATTTTGTCTTTGTTTTGCCCATTTTAGTCGATTTTGTTTCTGGCGGATAGTCAGCAGTGGTTTTTCTTTTGCCTGTTGAATAATTAATATAATTTTACTTTTTGAGTACAAGAGACTTACCTCTTAAACTTACTTTATAAAATTTATAGCCCCGCTTTCTGAGGTATTTACGAGTAGTCTCTGTAGAAGCTCTTTTCTTTATTCTTTCTGACCATATTGCATTTAAATCTCGTAGACTACTCCGGCGATTTTCCTTTGCGATGCTAATTAAAACTCGAACATCTCTGTCATTAATTATCCGTTTTCGTCCAGTGCTTTTTCCAATTGCAACAGAACCACTTGATGAATATTTTTTGATAATGTCAGCAACACTTGACACAGGTAAATCGAGATCTTTTGCGATTTTTCGCCCACTCTTACCATCTAGACGCAATTTTACAATAAGATTACGCAACTCAATACTCAACGCTTTTCCTCGAGCCATTATTTATTATGCACATGACAAAATTAACTGCAAAACTGACAGAAGCGGTGTCGCATTAATTTCCAATATTATGTTTTGTTTTCATAGCCGCCCTGATTAAAATATCTCATGAATAACATTAGTGTCCGAAGATTTAGGTGACAACGAATTTGTTATAGTGTTGAATAAGCACTAATTTCTTAAACATAATATGTTTTTCTACTCATGCATTTTCCGCAGAGTAAGCATGTATATAGTTGTATTTGAAGATATTAATATCAATTTGAAAAATATGTTTTACATATCGTAAAAATTATTTAATCTGAAAAATATCAAGTGTCCGAACCTATGGTTGTTTGGGCTCGTACCAGAAACGAACATAGTTCTTTCTTATGACAGCGTGGTGTAACTCTGTATACAGCAGTGCATGGGCGCACCCAGATTTTGGCCTAAAAGAGGGCAAAGCAGGAATTTCTTGTAGTACATAATTTAACAGAAATGTGCGTTCATCGGATTATTAATTAAGTATTTGTAATATGTAACGTTTTTACGGGATGCTCGACCTTTTTCTTTATGTTAAATAACACTCTTTATATTACAAACCAAGCTTTCGGTGGAGTTTATTCTCACCTTCTTCAGGGTTGCTACAAATGGTTACAATGTATTAACAAGTTATTTTATAAAATGAACTTACAATATACGARATTTGATAACTCCAACTTCAAATTGACAAGTGATAAATTTGTTTATTTCAGATACGAATATAAACGAAACTACATAGTTCAGCAAATATCAATTATTGGAGTTATCAAATCTCGTATATTGTAAGTTCATTTTATAAAATAACTTGTAAATACATCGTAGCCATTTGTAGCAACCCTGAAGAAAGCTTGGTTTGTAATATAAACAGTGTTGTTTAACACAAAGAAAAAGGTCGAACATCCCGTAAAAACGTTACATATTATAAACTAACACGACCGTTAATTCTACAAAATGTTAAGTATTTATTTGAATAGCAATCTTCGTGGATTTTCTGCGAGGCGACTTAAAACATCTTCTGTGAAATACAAATTCTACACTGATCACTCAAATCTCGTTTATTCCTAATTCAATTATTGTTTATCTCAGTGAAGTGATATCTAGCACATTCAATTGCATCGCTCTCAAGTTTAACAAAAGATGATTTGATACATTTTGTTGAGAATAATAAAGATCCATGATCCACATAATGTATAATAATATCAAACGAAGTACTAAAGGGAGATAAATTTCACCTTAAAGGTATCTAATAAGAGGACATATCAAAGACTAATCAATTATCCGATGCAATTTTCATTTAGTTTCAACCTCTCACACTAGTAGCTAGGAGTAAATAGGTAGCTGGTAAATAAAATTGTAGTAATTGTTACGACGCAGGAAAAAAACCCTCTAAGGATAACTAACATTGTCAAAACCCAGAATGAGGAAACAACCTGGTCATGAAACCTAATTGACTTGAATAACATAAAACATTTTACCAATCCTAGCGTCACTATATTTACTCGAATTAATTTTTTGTAATAAATTCGTAGACATAATATTTAGAACATTTCTGGCATAACAATTATATGATATATCATATCTCATGTAATTTACAAAAGCTCATGATCAAAACTATAACTACCTACCTTATTAATATATTTCTAAGCCCATTATTATAACCCAACTACTAGACCGTGTATTTTCTGGAAAACTCAAACTTCAAAATATAAAATAGCTAAAGGAGAGTAGCTTTATAAAATTAACAAACACATGTTACAGTTGAAGCAGCAGAGGCAGAATCCCGCTTCTCCCAGCTCTTCGCTGGTTGGATAGACTCGGACACGCACGAACACGATGAACACGACGCACTAAAAGACATATCTGAAGAACACGACAGTGTTGACCAAGACGAAGAAGAAGATGCTCTAGCATCTGAAGAGGAAGAAGATGAGGCGGAAGAAGAGGATACACAGGAAGAATCCCAGGAGGAAGTGAGCAAAGACGACGACGATGAGGAAGAGGAGGAAGAGGAGAACGCAAGTGAAGACGAAGAAGACACGTATGAACAGCAAGAGTCAGACGAGGCAAGATATGATGAAGAATCTAAGGAAGATGATGAAGAAGATGAGGAGCCTAGGGAAGATGATGAAGATGAGGAACCCAAAGAAGACGATGACGAAGACGACGAACAAGACAATGGTGCTGACGAAGAATCAGAAGAAAAGACAATAGAGGTTAGTACGTAATCAGCTACGATCAGATCTTTTACGTCATTGTGTGTTTTAGAAACGTGATGTAGCCGACGAAGAAGAAGAAGAAGAAAACGACGACGTACAGGAGGAAGACGACGAGAATCCAGGTGTTACAAACAGTAAGTATCTTAGATCTACGATCTACTTCTGCGCATACGTATGAATGGGGTAAATTCAACGAAATAAAATTGGGAGTACAAAAAGTTCATAATGACCACACCGGTTTATTGAAGTTATCCCATTCATTGTGAATTCAATGTATAAAATGTGATCGACGGTGTAAGTCAGGAAATGCCACTGTGTGTTGCAGTAGCGGTAAAGTTCGGCGTCGGCGTCTCTATCTTGGTAGTGGCATACGTTGTTCTGGTTAGAAAATGGAAATCCGGTCAGTGAAAACGCAGCATGTTTTTGTTGTTGCCTACCTGTGCTACTCGTAAAACTCTCTTCCTCTAAATAGACGCTTCCTGGCAACTAACAGATTGCATTTCCTGGCATTTCTTCACACTAAGTTATCCTGTAAACCTTCTTAACAAGACGCCTTGGTTGTTGTACGCTTCAAAAACGCAGAGGTTTGTATTAAAAGGATTCTTAAAACAGATAAAGTACATAGCGTAAGCGTGAGCGACGACGCAGCTGAAGAAGTCATTCCCGATCTCGGAAGGAGGAACACGATAGTGCCACCTCCGAGTCTTGAAGAGGTAGAGCCAGACATGGAAAACGTCGAAGAAGGTACTAGATCCATCCATATATTCTCTTCACTAACCCTGCATTAAAACCAGACTATTCCGAAGAAGAAGAGGAAGAGGAGGAGGAAGAAAGCGAAGACGACACGACGCCGAAACAGAGCGCCGCCAAACGAAAATATCAAGAACTACAGTCCACATATTCGAGATCGTTAACGCCCGATGGAGAGCGTAAACCTCTGCCCACTGACGACTACGAATACTACGGCGAAGAAGAAGAGGAAGAAGACGATGACGAAGAAGAATTATCCGAGGACGATTATGAAAACGACGACGACGAGGAGCTGTTGAAACGCTTAGAGGCAAAGTATGGAAAGCTGAAGCACAGAGAGGAGGAGGGAGATTACGAAGAACAGCAGAAATCTTGGAAACGTTAGAAATTAGTTTACTAGATCTTTTCTGAAACCGTCGGCGGATTTAAATCTTTAAAATTTGTTTCAGGCGGACGTGAGGTAGACGAAGGCGAACATAAAGCTTCTTCAGGGGTTGAGGCTGTTTATGATTACGCAAMCATCACAAATGAAGACGATTTCTCGGTAAGGGATGAGCTGGACGCCGCCCAAAGGGAGATCAATGACGTAAGTGAATAWCAATCAAATATMTCGATCCATAWACAGGTTCTTTATTTTTGTTAGGAATAAACCCGCTTTTTATCCTTAGCCAAATATTTGTTAGACATGTTAGTACCCCTGTGTGACAATGGAATGTTGTGTAAGATATTTTTGGTACAATTCTCCCCCAATGAACGTATCAACCGTTTTTATTATACTAATCCGCACAAAATAACAACAAATATAATAAAAATCGTTGGTAGATAGTTAGTTACGTATTTAATCGTTTTTTTTTTGCAACCTGTTTCCTCGTTTCCTAGAACGCAGCTTTCGCTTTAAAAATGTTTGACGCTATCCTCGAAAAACATCCCGCTTCTCCTAGAGCCCTCTGTGGGAAAGCTCAAAGCCTAGACTCGATCGCCGAAAGAAAACGGAGCAACGAGATACTCTGGAAGGCCATCGAAACGTACCAACAAGTTTTGTCCCTCCCGAAAACGCCCGATGCGTTATACCAGACTGCCGCAGAGAGATGCATCAACAGGATGCACTTTCTAGGTAAGCCTTGATACGAACCTATGCATTGTTTAAGTTGATATTGTTACAGGTCGATATGGACAAGCCATCGCGGTTCACAAAGCCTTGATAAGACGATTCCCTGAGACGCCTAAATACAGAAACCAGCTGGTTGTCACGTATCTCACGATCAACAAGTAAGACTGATAGTAAGAACATACAGGGTGATCAATTAATTCGTTACAGAATTCCTCCTGCCAAAGAATTACTCCAAGAGATCCTAAGGAAATGGCCGAATGACGGTCTGGCTTTAGTACACTACGGATTCATCCTTAAAACCGTTGACTATAAGTTGGAAGAAGCAGTGGATGTTCTAAAAAAAGGCATAGCAACCAAAGACGAAGGGGTCATCGACGGTAGATTTTATTTCCATTTGGGAGACGCCCTTATGCGACTGGGACGCAATGAAGAAGCCATGGAAACCTACGAAGACGGTGTAAAACACAAAGTATTTCTATCAAAGTACCAGCGTTCTTTGTACAACGTGAACAGATTGACTGGTAAGCCGTGGTGGAGAAAAGAGGAAACCCCTTACGCAGACTTTTACGAAGTGCTCGAAAAGAGATGGAAGGAGATCCGAGATGAAGGCTTGAAGGTCCTCAACGAAAAAGGCTACTTCCAGGATGAGTCGGAGAACTTGAGGGACGTCGGCGACTGGAAGCAGTTCGAACTCTTCGCTAGGGGCGTTAAAAACACAAAGAACTGCTTGAGGTGTCCAATAACGTGCCAGATAATCGAGAGCTTTCCTGATGCCGGCCGCTGCAAGAGAGGACAGACCAAATTCAGCGTGATGCACCCGGGGACACACGTTTGGCCTCACTGCGGACCCACAAATTGTAGACTGCGCATCCATCTAGGTTTGAAGGTGCCCCCAAAGACTTACATCAGAGTGGCTGACGAAATTAGGTAAAATGCCGTTTAATCTCAACTCATCTGATGAAATTAGGAAACATTATTTGCTGAGCTACGTTTTTCAGGAGCTGGGAGGAGGGCAAAGTCTTCATCTTCGACGACAGCTTCGAACACGAGGTTTGGCACAACGGGACCGAGTTTAGGCTGGTTCTAATCGTTGATGTGTGGCATTTTGAACTAACACCAGTTGAAAAGAGGTCACTTGCGCCTATATAGACGATGTAATTTTTGTACAATTGTTGAATCTGTGTATATTTGTTATAAAAGCTACATCGAAAGAAGTTGTTTTAGCTAGGTATGTACCATGAACCATTATTTAAATCTTATCTCATGAAGTGTTCTACCCTCGAATACCTCTCCGGTAACTTTCTCTGGTTGCCATGGTAACTACTAAGCAAAATGGTTTTGAAAACACTGGAGTTTCAAGGAGATTATTGCTAATGATAAATTTTTCCAAAATTAGTTTCTCTAAATAGCTGTAGACGGGGGCCAAAATAGGCTTACATTTTTGAATTTCTCAAAAATTTAAATGGGACGATATATATATATATATATATTGAAGGAAGGTTGCGGTCGCACACTTATTATATAGGCAGTAAGGGAATATCGACCTGGTGAATATATTAAATCGTTAATGAATACTCTTTTAACTTTGCCAAGCTTTCGACATTTATTTTACGTCTTCTTCAGGGCGTCTACAATCATCAAATACAATAGTGGAACATTAAAATACACTAGAATTACTTACAGTAACTGGAGGCTTTAAAATAAAGCAATAGTCTTAATCATATGAGAATCTTTTATGTTAAAAATTTTGCATATTTGTTTATAGTACCTGACAATGTCAAAATTACAAATCGACACTCCAAGGCTATTGTAATTAAAATTTTGTGGATTTCACCTTTATTTTATATAGAATTGATGTAATAATAGGATATTTATTTTAATGATAAATCTGGAGATAGTAGGTAGGTATATATATTACTTAAATTATTTGTATCGGATTTTTTGTTTAATACATTAACACTTTTATTAATTTGGTACATTTCTAAAATTAATCTCTTATTCATATTTTGCTCCTTTTCTAATATATTTACATTTTCCCAGTCAATTTTATGATTGTTTTGTAATACATGTTCCACTAATGCACATCTTTCCCGTTTTGTATTTATATCGCTTTTGTGTAAGGATATTCTACTGGTTAACCACTGTGAAGTTTGACCTACATAATTTCCATCGCAAGTAACACATTTTAGACGATATACTACTCCAGATTGAAATTTTAATGGTATTTTAGATTTTAACTGACTAAACAAACTTGAACCTTTTTTCATATTTTTTACTGCAATTTTTAAATTTTCTTTATTGAATATTCTTATTAATTTGAGTGTTAGACCCGTAATGTTTGGAAGAGATCCAAAATCACATCCTTTTGGTTCAACAACTGTAATATTTGTTTGGTGGTTTTCATCCTCTTCAAGATTCACAAGCTGACTATCATTGATATAATTTTGAAGCACTTCATCTGGAGGTGGCCGATCGGTGGTAGAGTACAGTAATTTGTTAACAAGTGTGTTGGGATAAGAATTTTCTAATAATAACATTTTAAGTTTGCCAATTTTTATTTTTATATAGTGGGTGTGATAATACTGTATTATTAGAAAATTCTTATCCCAACACACTTTTTCGATTTATGCCTGGTCATTATTTTAGCCAAAGAGCGAAAAGTACTGAAATTTGATCTATTTAAAATATCAGATCAATGCGATCACGGTTTTTAATCCAAAATTTGCTAATATCCAAGTTTAATGGAGTATTATCGATGTACTCATATTCAGTTTCAGATGACGATATTTGGCACTTTAAGCACATAAACTATGCATTTATGATTAAAGTTAAAAACATAAATTATTTTTTCTTATCCCAACACACTTTTTCGATTTATGCCTGGTCATTATTTTAGCCAAAGAGCGAAAAGTACTGAAATTTGATCTATTTAAAATATCAGATCAATGCGATCACGGTTTTTAATCCAAAATTTGCTAATATCCAAGTTTAATGGAGTATTATCGATGTACTCATATTCAGTTTCAGATGACGATATTTGGCACTTTAAGCACATAAACTATGCATTTATGATTAAAGTTAAAAACATAAATTATTTTTGTCACATAAAAACTGCCGCAGAAGTAATAATCAAAGTATAACTTACATTGCCACCATAAGATTAATTGGACTTAAAGGAATACCTACATTTGTAATAATTTATACTGTGCGTTAAATTGTTAATCCCTGCAGATTTCGGTACAGTCAAGTAAATTTCGTAAAAATTTTTAACATACGTTTTTGGCGATATTGAGCAATTTTTTGCAAATTAATGACAGCCAGCAAGATGAATATAATATATGAACGGATTTTTGCAGCTTGAGAACAATAAAAAATGATGGTTTCAAAATATGCAGAAATTTGAGTAAAATTATATGTATGAGTAAAAATTGTTAGAGATAAAACGACCATCAATTTAACGCTGATTGGTGGAGTTTGGCCAGCTGACACATAATGCATTAAGTTCAACTAAGATTAGCTAAACCAGCAGCTTAAATCATTACAGTCTTAGGTACTGTTTCACGACCAGGTTGTTTTCTCATTCTCAATTCTGATAATTTTTTTTATCTATACTAGCTACCTATTCACTCCTAACTTAAATTTCTGAAGCTTTTAATGCAAAAAGTTGAAACTAAAAAGCGCATGGGTTAATTAATTATTTGATATGTGCAAATTCCAAACCATAAAACATGGTTTTATTAGTAGATGCTTAAGGTGAAATTTATATTTCTTTGGTAGTTCGTTTGACATTACTATAGATTATGTGGATTACGGAAATGTTTCCATTAATCTTCTGTTAAACGTGATAGACCTGCAACTGAATGCGCTAAATATCGCCCAACTGAGATCATCAATAATTGAGTTAGGAATAAACGAGCTTTTGAGAACAGTATATAGAAAAACATAAAAAACTTGGGCCTGCACAGAAGATGTTTTAAGTCACCTTACAGAAAATTAACGAAGATTGTTCATGAAATAAATACTTCGTTAATTACTTAGGTACATAATCCGATAAAGGCCCATTTTTATTTATGTTGAATTCTTCAGTAAGGGAAATTCTTGCTTTGCCCCCCCCCCTTAGACCAAAAGCTGGGTACGCCCATGCCTACCTCTCAAATAATAAGACTTTTAGTTTTGGTTTTGGTCCTCTGTGTATTCTAATCAACGAAAAAAAATTCGATGCAGATGGATCAAATATTTGCAAATTTTACTGCTTATTGTGTTAATAAGTAGTTCCCCCAGTGTTTAGCTGTAAAAAATTGGCACATGATTGATTTTGTCATTTCCAAGACAATCTCAGACATGGTTATAAAAACAATTTATATTTACAAATTTTTAATGAAGAACTCCAATATTACAATACAACATGAACAATTGTATTTATGTTATGTTTTTGATAATAAAGATTTTATTGATCTGGATTAGTGTAGAGCTTTACAGCATTTGATTTTACTTTACATGAATCTTTAAATGTCTTCTCAGAGAAGACATCTGTCTAAAAGGTTTTCCACACATAAAGCATTTGTGTGGTTTTTCACCAGAATGGATTAATAAATGCATTTGTAAAGTAGACATCTTTCTAAACTTTTTGTTGCACACAGTGCATTCATGTGGCCTCTTATCAGTATGAATGGCCAGATGATCTTGTTTATTTGACTTAGTTCTAAATCCTTTATTACACACGCTGCATTTGTATAATTTCTTTTCGTCATCTTTCTCTGCACCCCTGTTGTGCAACTTCGAGTGCTGTTCTAAAGTGTATTTCCGTGCAAATGATTTGTCACACACATGGCATTTGAATGGCTTCACACCAAAATGACTATTTAAATGCACACTAAGATTGTATTTCTTTTTGAAGTATTTGTCGCACAGATTACATTTGGGTAGCACCTTTTCAGCTTTACATTTCTTCTTTTGTTCGTCCTTGTAATTTTCATCTTCAATTTCTCTATATTCAACTTCTACTTCGATTGCATAATCTGGAACCTCTTCCAAATAATCTATGATAACTCCTGGACTCTCTGCGTCTGTACTCTCATTTGAGAATTCCATACTCAGTTGCTCCTAACTGTAAAAACAAATAAAATGTATGATTCTACCATACATTTTTTTAAGTAGGTATTTATGCTATAAATTATTTTTATCAGGTTTTGTATTCGAAATAGACAAATCAAATGATTTCTGAAATATTGTGTGACCCCTATTGATAGATACCAATAAAATATACCACCTGCCAAGGAATACATACTAATATAATAAGCAAACTAAATTAGTAAGTTTAAGGGTACTTCTTTTCACCATACAAGTTTAGTTAAACAGATTAATTTAGAGATCCAGATTTAATATGTTTGTCTAAGATGCATGTTATAAACTGCGTATTAAATAGTGAAATAGAAATTACGGGCTGCAAAATTCTTAGAGCTGATTCGCAAAGTCGACACACAAGAGGTGGTTGCCCTTTTACCAAGAATTGCATTCGTATAGTTTGAAGCTGATATTAGATTAGAACAATGTCAGTTGAAAACTGTTGTTGAAGAATTCAAAAATAAAATGAAATCAGAACAGTAAAAGAGTCATAAAATTTACTGGATTGATTTTAGCTAACATCAACTACTGAACAAAAGAGAACCAGCCTTAAACTTGACTAATTCTTCGTTTTCCAATATGGAACATGGAATATCTAGTTATTAGTGAAAACTGAATTCAAGTGAAATCCTAGACAAAATTATAAATTACTCTACAGCTTTAAAACAAATGTATTGTATAGAAATTCCCAAAATGTAGCACTAATTATTTAGAAATAAAAAGTGTCAATATATAAAAAAGAAAAATTAACACGCAGATCATGGATAGTTGCAACTGCGCCAAAGCATCACTGGAAACGTTACAATGATACCCTAAAACATCATGATAATGAGAAAAACTTGACACTTTGCATTTGTAATTTTATTGCAGTAACGCACAAAATTTAAATAGCTCTGAACAACTATCCGAAGAGCTGACAATTCACATCACCAACTTACATCGTACTGTTCAAAAGAACATGACTAGTAAACAAAATAAATTGAAATGGGCCAATATCTGTCTCACTGGTTTTGAAACACATTCCGAAAGCTCCAGGATTGACATAAATTTCAAAGAACAACCACCAATTTCCAAATTTTTCAGCTCCGATACAACTGATAAAGTACTAATATAAGTAAAAATTGAATCATTTAGGTTTATCTCAAAGGGTTATTTGACTTTCACAGCGTTACTAACAGAAATTGAAGTGAATGTTCTATTTCTGCAGAATTTTAAATAGCGTGTGATAGAACAAAACGCAGTAACTTATGTTCGAATAATCAGGTTTCTATCATAAAGTTAAGCAACAACCATATTATAAGTAATTAGGTATCAGATAAAACTAATACTTACAAATTTTTAGTTGCTGAGTATGGCTTCTGACAAACAAATTCGAACGATTCAAACAACCGTTACTAGGTTAAGAGTTAAACAGTTAGGAATGTGAAATGCACCAATGGCGGACAATAAGCGCATAATACGCTAACTTACCGCGGGAAATTTAAAAATTAGCGCAAAGACTGCATTCCTGTAAACTGATGSATTCTGAATAAAAGAATAAACTTTAAGTGATTCTAGGTAAACAAGTAACTAAGAAAACGTAGCGTATTTTAATTACAAACAATTTCCAGTGTCCAATATTGCATAATTAATATATTTTTGTCAGTAGCAATACGCTGTAGGGTAATTTTTCTAATGTTTAGTTCACTGTTTTGTTCTGCGCGCTGCGGTTGGCTGCGCCGGTGTGTACCTATATCAGCTATCATCAGGGCCGTTGTAAACGTCAAACGAATGTCAAACATCAACTTATTTATAAACAAATAAACACACATTAGAGTTATCGAACCTAAGCGTTTAATTGAAACGGTAAGCAGTGAACTGCTATGTTAAATTAAAGTGACTGTCTTTCAAAAGTAACCTGTGAAGTTAAGTTAACATGGAAACTGAATCTGGAGAAGAAACTCCTCCATCACCCCCTGGGCCACCGTCTGAAGCACCCCCTAGCCTGCCACCTCCCCTACCAACGGTGATTACTTATTGTTTCAAATTCGACGTCCCCTATATAACGATCATTGCAGCGCCCGAGAAAAACGACGCCGCAACCTCCAATACCAGTGCCTGAAGAGAACCATTTCAATCCTGACGTTGAACAAGATGTAGACGATGAGATATCGCAGCAAATGACCGCTTCTTATAGCGAGATATCTTTCAAATCAGGCATGAGTCCCGAAAACGAGCCGTTGATTGGTTTTACGATGGATAGTTTGAATTTTGAGGATCACATAATGGAGCGGCCCATTACGTTGTCTTGTACACGTAGCACGGCTTCGAGTAAATCTCTGGGGCCGCTGAATTTAGAGGGGACCGTACATGTTGAGGGTAACATGACCCACTTTGTTGCGGAGGATTTGGAGACGAAGATAAAGTTATCGAGCCCCGTTACCAAAAAAGGAGGTGATGATTTCTTGAAAAATTAATTAAAAAAATTGCTAGAATTACAGAAATTACCATAGTACCAACAAATTGCTGTTGAACATATTGTTTAATTAACAAAAGTCATCAAGTCACTTATGATTCGCATACATTATGAAAAACAGATGTAATTTATTGCTAACTACTGACAAAATTATCAAAATTCTGTTTGATAGTTCGGTACCGTCTGAAGTAGAAGAATCCACAAAAAAATTTCTACTGCCTCACATTGGATCCAGTCGAAGGCTATGGGCCGGTTTCTCTTCTCTTGGTTAAAGTTGATGTTAGCTAAAATCAGCCCAATAACCATGACAACATATTAAATTGTGATATGTGATTGGATTAGGTTATAAAGAGAGAGTTGATTTTAGCTTAAAATAGAGAAAAGAAACGGGCCCAATGATTTTTTTATATTTATATAAGGCTTTTTTCTCAAAACAGGCACATATTCACATAATTTGATCATTACCAAACAATAGCGAAAATAAGCATTTCTAATGGGCATTTGCATGAACTAATATTTTTGTGAATTAACAAATTAAAAGGTCAAATGCGACTTGATGGTTTTTTAAATGAACGTCCGTGATTTATCGATTATAAGTTGCGTAGGGCTGGTTGCATATACGGCTGCATTCTACAAAACGTAGATATTGGTTTGCAGTAAAGGACATTTGTAGGGTTGGTTACATATACATTTTAAACAGTAATTCTAGCGCTCTGTTTAAACGAAAATAGTATAATTCTACTATTATGTCGACAATTATTATAATAATCTAGTCAAATTGAAAACTATATGAACAACTATTGTTTAATGCATTATAACGAATAACGTAAACTAATCGGCGATGTTGCCAAATTTATTTTTGTTTTTCCATTAAATTATCAAAACTTTTCAATCTACCGATGCACATGAAATAATGTACGGCGCTGTCTAAAAAATGTTTTTAGCAAATTCTACCACGTAGCGTAGACCGAAATACACCGATTTAATTAAACTTACAGAAAAAATGTACCTACTATATTGCCTCAAAATAACCGTTTAAATTTTTTTATAAAGTAAAAACGATTTACGAGGTTTTTCTAAAAGTTGATACGTTGGCATAGTTTTGAGGTAAAAAAGACCATATCAAAATTATGATTAATATCAATGTCCGAGCAATTTTTTTTAATTACACTACACAATTCAGATTTTACTTTTACACTACTTTAGATAAGAAATATAGCTGAATGAAAACATTGAAATATAATTATACTAACAAGCCACCTATTTTGTAAACTTAAAGCGGGGCAGCATTCTAATTATTGTGTTAAATAGGAACAGTCTTTAGAGTCTATATGATAAGTATTTGTTTACATGCAAGTGTCCTCGACTGCTCGAGCGTTTTTTTTAAATGTAAATTGAGTCAAAGAGTCAAAAACTCGCGTGGCTTGTTTTCAATGGGCTACTTTTATGGGCATATTTAAAGGTAAAGTGTAGGTTAGGCCGGATAATTTAAGAGATTTAGAAGCAAGAATTCTTACTAAAATATGTCAGTTACCTCGTGATATAAACAGACAGACTTAAATATTTGTCTTGGCGATTGTTAAGTAATCGACAACGGTGCGAGATTTAAAGATTTAGAGGCCTTTTATAGACATATCAAAAAGATTGTTAACATTCCAGATACGCCACCGTTACCGGGCAGTTCAAGAAGTTGTACGCCCAACAGCTTACATCGACAATTACTAGTTCCACAAATAGGCCAAGCTGACAGTAACTTACTTAATGATTTAGAAGCAGAGGCTAGGAAGCTTGCTACTTCAGTCGATACGTTAACTGAGAATTTGTGCGGTATATTGCATTCCGTACGTATGAAATTTCAACTGTTTTTATCTTTGTTAGAACACGTGGTTTGCAGATATCTTCTATAACAGCAGATAACGTCGATGTGTATAAAAACGCGGTATCCAAGATGTCTGACGCAATGGACGCTAATATAAAGGTAAATTTCGACACGGCGTAGCCAGAATGGTGTAAAAAGTTTAATTTTAGAGCATGTACACAATAATGGCGAAAGCAGAAGAAGTTACGCAAGCCATGAGGTCAGTAGAAGCACATTCCGCTAGGATGTATCCTTTACTTATTCGTCACGTTACGCAAGTTGTTTTTTCTTAACGATTTTCTCAGAAGGGAGATCAAGAGGTTGGTGGACTTATTCGAGAGCTGCCTATAAAGGATCGTCGTGATATGAACAATTGTTAAAGGCTGTTTTTACTATTTATGTTTAATAAAAGTTACGTAATCGAAAACTGTCATTTTGCATTTCACGAAGTTACCGCATAAATAAAACCTCCTGGCGGGAGGAACACGTTGCTCCCGAACTCATAATGGGTTATTAATGATCCGTGCGACAATTAGTCATTCCGTGATAAGATTTGAATGAGAAAAACGAACTCGAACACGTCGGTTGCCGTACGCGCGCCGTCTGACTTTCCAGAATTTAACCCGGGGGAACCGGGCGACAACTTCGGTTTGTTTTCTATAAAATCCGCTTAATTAGCGCATGACGTCGGCGCTAATTTCTCCCCATTGTACGGGACCCGTTCATTCGGAATTTCGTGAGGACCAGAAGTAACAGGGCGGAATGGGCGGTAAATGTAATCTTATCTGTCATCAGAAATACATTAGCGGCATTATGTTTTCCTTGGGCGCTAAACCGGCGCGTTATTATGGTGAAATGGAACACTCCCACCAGTGTCAATATTTATAGTGCGAAAATTTATGTAACAATTCCTCCTCCGGCGAAGTCAGCGCCTGTTGACGCCCCTGAGCGGTGACGGTACCGAAGTGCCGGCATCTACACAAAATCTTAAAAGGCAACTAAAAAATATGCCCGTTTGTACTCGTATTTTCTGTAACTATTGAAAGTACTGGGGTTGGCAAAATATCATCAGATGGGTGTACGAAACGACCACTTATTTTCAAAGGGCATATTCCTCTAGAAATCGGATATATTATCCATGTTTTTAAGTGTTTGCTGATCAAATACTAAAACAATAAGCGCCCATATTTGCAAATCTTGGAATAGATCTATCCCTATATATACTAAAAAAACTATAGGTCCATACCACTAACGTTTTGCTTATTAAAAAATAAACATGAGTATGGTATACGACTACAATACAGCTATGGTCAAAATTTCATAGCTACAAAAGCAGTCAATTGTATTCATGATATAAAAACAGTAATAGTGTTAAGATTTTTATAAAAAAAGCTCTATGCGATCGATGTATAAATGGGGTCTGGTAGAACTGGTTTTCCAACTTGTGATATCTATCCTTTTGATTGTTTTTGTATCGGGTTTGATTATGTACAGAGTAACAAAAAGCTAAGTAAAGGTCTCTAATAGAGCAATAACTTGTGGATGCCCAAAAATCCAGTACGAGTACTATAGTTCTTTTATGCACTATGTACTATGATACTCAAAAGCACACTAAATTGTTTTTTTCCCAATTATTGCAGTGATGAAGTTGAAATTTCTACATGATGTGGATCACGATATTGGCTATTTGTTGCACTTTTTATCTGTAGAGAGCTATAACCATTTTTCCTTTTAAAAAATAGGCTTACTTTTTAGGTATTCCGTTTAGACTGGTACTATTACTATAGGACAATAAAATTAGTAACTTTCAAAATGAGGTATTTTGCAGTAAAGGATTTCTAATCCATAACTAGACAAAAAATTAGAAACCATCTAAATTATTATCCTGCTGAGTGGAGTTTCTACAATGCAATTCATGAATATTGTGAACCAATTGCTAGATCAACAGTTATTACAATAACATTGCAACGTTTTGACGTAACCGGCGGTGTTAAAAATCGTCAAGTACCAGGACGTCTAAAGATTACTACGAGTGAGGAAAGTAGCTTGAATGTTTTTTTAGATGCGCAAGAGAATCCTAAGTGTTCCGTACAACAGCGTGATCTCACTCATCATATTAGCAGAAGATCTGTTCAGAAAATTTTGAAAAAAGAGAAGTTTCATCCATACAAAATTCACTTTTTACAAGAACTGAGCGAAGATGATTTCGATCATAGGATAGAATTTTGCGAAACTGCTATGAACATGATAGCTAA
Source organism: Rhyzopertha dominica (assembly GCA_025024175.1). Taxonomy (NCBI): domain Eukaryota; kingdom Metazoa; phylum Arthropoda; class Insecta; order Coleoptera; family Bostrichidae; genus Rhyzopertha; species Rhyzopertha dominica. The sequence continues at coordinate 23,487,132 of QCXZ01000086.1, read as the reverse complement.
AGATAGAAACATTTTAAACTGAATTATGTTTTTTGACGAAGCGACTTTTTCCTCAATGGTAATGTGAATAGACATAATTGCAGATATTGGTCGGACACAAATCCACGTTGGATGGAACAAGTCCACACAACACCCTCAAAGAGTGAATGTCTGGTGTGGTATTATCGGTGAGCACATTATTGGGTCTTTTTTCATCGATGGAAATTTGAATGCGATCAAAAATTCAGTACGAGTACCATAATTCTCTTATGCACTATGTACTATGATACTCAAAAGCACACTAAATTGGTTTTTTTCCAAATTATTGCAGTGATAAAGTTGGAATTTCTACATGAGGTAGATCACGCTATAACATTTTTTCTTAAAAAAATAGGCTTACGTTTTAGGAATTGTGTTCAGACTGGTACTAGTATTATGGGACAATAAAACTATTTACTATCAAAAGGAGGTATTTTGCAATTTAAAGGATTTCTTATCCATAATTAGACAAAAAATTAGAAACTATCTAAATAATTTTTCTGTTGCTTGGAGTTTCTACTGCAGTTAAATATTTTCAGTTTGTATTTTCAATAATCAATACCCCCTCTATAATTAGCCTTAACTATTCGGAGTATAACAACAGAATCTCGTTTCCATAACGATACGTTTTGACTTTACAGAAGTGTCATTAAATAATTTCACGTCAAAAAGGTTAATTATACAAATGCGGTATTTAAAAAAGGCAGTTTATCCGCAAGTGACAAAACCAGCAAATTCTACCATCGAGCTTTCATAAGGTACCTGTTACCAGATAAGGAAATTTACGGCGATTATGCGCACGATACACCGTCAAGAATTGGATTACTTCTTTTAAAAGAGGAAAATTTTGCATTCAAGATAACCAGAAGGCTGGAAGATCCATTCGTGAGACACAACATCGATGCATGGACTGCATATTATCATACCAACGAATACGACTAAAATATTCATCCATAGCTGAGATACTAGACATTTCATATGAGCTTGTTCATCACATTGTTCTCATCAATTTGTGTATGGGTAAAAGTTCTACGAAATGGATTCGAATAAACAAAAAGTATGGGCACAGACAACATGATGGTCAATGGAATGGACCAAAAAAATATCGGGTCCAAAAATCGTCTGGAACGGTTTTTGCTTCGATATTAAGCTAACAACTCAGCAGCACCCCCTATGCGTGTGTTACGCCACTGGTGCACAATTACATCGGGGCTGCAAACTATTAAATTTGCGGAATCGTACGTCAATATTTGGTAATGTCCTCGTCCAAAGTGCTTAGCAGTTTGCCTGCGACGTTGCCGTCCCAATTTGCACTGAATTGTAGCTAAAATAAATAACGCACGCGCTAGTTCACTTAGCATTCGTCATTCCGGGACATTTAGCCCTCGTGTTTGAACTGCTGCCTTTGTTTCCGCATCCCAGCAGGCGTCTTACCCCTTACGGCCCCTAATAATCACTTATATAACATCTGAATCCTCGGCTGCTTAATTCTGTTTGGATGGATTAATTAATATGGCCCGGCCCGAAAACGCAAATGGCTGGATTATCCGCTTCGCGAAAACTGATTAACTGTATATTTATGTTAATGAGGCCGAAGTGATTCCAGGCTCGAACTAATGGATTTGCGGATCGTACCTTTTTCCTCTAAATCCGGGGAATTTTCGGCAACGCCGTCGAGAGTTCATTCATAAGAGGTTTTTAGGTGGCCGTTGTTTTCTTTGGTGTCGAGCCACCCATCTTGTTTCTGTATTTATACGATCTTCGAACTAGCTGGTTAGTTTAAATATACAGCGGCTTAAATTTAGTCGGGAACAATGAGATGAGCTCTTACTGCATAAATCTATCGGCGAGCTCTACGCAATATGAACCATCTCGTGTAAAAAGTCACAAAATTAAAAAAAAAACGCGGGCAAACCTACTGTGTGGTAGTGGATACATAAATTCTGCAATCTATGGCATATGTATATTAAATTCCAAATAGAGAAAGGTGTTTCAATTTGGGTTTGGAAAATTTCGCCAGCCTGCTGGTGATCAGTATCATATTTCACTCACAACTGTATCAAACTGAAAAACGATTAAAAATCCAGCCTCTGTTGATATTATAAATGTAGATTCTTTCCTGAAGAATTTGAACATTGTAGAAGTCTTTTAATATAATTTGTTTTTGCATAACATTACAATATAAACTTAATATAAACGTATTCGTAATATAAACATATAATCGTGCTGCAAGTGACATCTGACAATAAATATAAGAGAAGGAAAAAAGAAACCTTAAATTTTTGTTAAACACCGAAAAAATTAAGTATTTGATTTTTAATATAAATAAACGAATGATAATGAATATTACAACTACTGCTAATTTTGTTAAAATTGCTACACATAACATATAAAGGTGATTTTAATAGAACATTCGTATTACAGTAAATTTGTGTAAAGATGCAATACTTAAGATAACTTTCCTGGTTTCCGAAGACAATATTAAATATCGTTAACAGCATATGATTGTCACCTCCTCTTTCGGGGTAAGTTTTAAACGAAATTTAGCCTAACAGCTCGAAAAATTTTCTTTGTACAGATTCAATACGATTTATGTGTGTTGCATATAGAGGCGACCAAATGAGAGCATAGTATTCTAACTTGGAACGCACAAGGACAATAAATAAAACCTTTCAAGGCTTTTAAGTTAGTAAACTCTACAGTTGCGGTTTAATCTGTTAAGCGCGCACCACTTGAGAATATTATTGATGTTATTATGTAAGACTTGAGAGCAAATAAAAGATTGTTACAAGTTGATGTTGAAGTAATATCGTTTATAAATAAAAGAAAAAGTAGGGGTCCTAAATTTGAGCCTTGGGGCACACCGGAATTTGGTACGAAACCAGCGGGTAAACAATTTCCATATCTAACAAAGTGTTCCCGATTAACAAGATGAGAAGTTAAGAGATCAAGTAACAAGCTATTAAAACCTACATGCACTTGCAAGCATTCCAAAGGTAGGTATCATTAACACTGAATTGTATGTAGTACGCAGGCTGTTCTGAAGAAATCTAGCACTTATCAGATAATTTGCAGCTTCTATTTTTTAAAGTCATCCTCGTGCACAGAACTTAAAAAGTGAATCTTACAGCATCCTCCAATTTGAATCAAATTTATCTTGCTTTTCTAGACGTTTCATAACTTTTGTGTTGCAGTGTATATTCAGTTTAATTATTTATTTTCTCAAACCATAGTTCTGATGTGTATACACCTTTTTCGTGTACAATATTGCAGCTCCATGCGTTCGAACTGCCCTCTTCCGTGCGTGGTGTTCTAGATTGTTCGTTTTATCGAGCAATTGCCGATTTTTCGCAGTAGCCGACAGTTCTATTAGGGGGTGCCCCGGCTTGTTCAGATTCCTAGCACGTCATTACGGGCATCATACGTTTTTAAGTCCGCTATCTCCTACCATTCATCTCCAGCCCCGCTGCGGGAAGCGTTACTAAAAATGAATTGCCATCCCCTTCGAAAAATGAGAACCGTCGACGCTACCAGATAGACGGAAGAGTGATCCTCCCGATAAAGGGCGAAATAATGAAACTATAAAGGGATATCCCCAAGCTGGAGAGCACGAATTGGGGCGGATTTTAAAACTCAACCGGATATTCAAAGCTGCTGCAGGCCCGTGGACAGTGAAACGGGTTAAGAAAAAAAACGGAACGCCAAACATCGCTGGTCGATATCTGTTAACTTGCTTTATGGGAAAGTTTGTTTTATTAACTGCACTACAAAAGTTTGCCATCGCAAATTCTTCTTTCAGGCTGCTTTTATTCTCTACGAACTTTGAGGTAATTGGCGAAATTTTCCCCAGAGGAAAATTAAACTTTAAGAAACTACATCCACAACACAAAAATAATAGGCTGGATCAAACGGCGGCTCCACTATGTCCTAAAGCCAAATCTCTCGATTTTAATGCTTCATCGAAGCTAAAATATCCGGAATCATTAATTTTGCACTAATAGAACAAAGCCTCCTTTTTGTAATTCTTCAAATATATTATATACCGTTTGTTCCGGAGTAGAATAAGTTATAATAAATAAGATAAACGAAATATACAAAGATACAAAATAAACAGTGTATTTAATATCAATGGGTGCCCTCCTCCCCTTTCGTCTGGTTAAACTTTTACTCAAGGGTGGTCAATTATTTAGGAAATCAACAAGAAAAAAGTTAAAAACTCAAAAAACCCAGTTTCTGGGAAGTTAGGAAGAGGCAACCGAACGTAATATTGAATTTTTGCTGTAGGGTCTGTTTGCATGGTTTCTCGATTGACAACTACCGAAAATACGATTCTCCATGTCTAAAGGAAGAGAATGAGCCATTTTCCATACTTGTTTCATGAAATTTCCCACACATGTAGTACATCTTACACCTGACAGCTTGTATTAATATCTCTAATGTTATCGTTAACACAATGGTACAGCATTTAGTTATTTTTATATATGTCAGTGTTTTCCGAAGTACTTTTCATCTATATTTGTTGACTTAAATCCAGTTTATCGCAAGAGTTCATCTCAATTGGCGACAAACATGGGCGTACCGAACGGTGGGGGAGGGGGCAGCTGCCCCTTCCGGACCTGGGTTGCCAACTTTGGCCCTTTCCAATTTCCCATACATTTAGCTGGTTAATTATGTGTGTACACCTAAAAATTGTCTTATTTACAAAGTTGCAAATACAGTAAAATTTATAGGCAAGTGTATTCCACAATTTTCATCCAGAACTTATATTTGACCCTTGCAAATGACCTTCCAAGCCTAATCGATGCCATGTGCGTTTTGAAGCTGTAACTGCAACATTCTTGTTGTTACGTATCGTTTTCTTAGGGCGGATATAGCTTTAAAAGACTATCTTGGTCAGGATGAGTCATAACACGATTTCTGCTTAGTTCGGCTGTTCTACCTTTTCCTATAAAGATTGTTCAACTAACTACTGTTATATGGAATGGCATCAGAATCTGTCATATAATCGGTGATACCTCTAACTTTTGTACCAAAGTTCTAAATTCACATTACATTTTAACAATTAATACAGAAAAAACAAAACAAAAACTAAAAATCCATCCCAACTCACGTTTATGAAAGTCATTTTATTTAATATAAGTTTTAGGAATCCAGTAAAAGCATTATCAGCACAGATTAAAACCCAGTGTGTTGTTAAAAATGCAATTAAACATATTTCAGTTTATTTAAATGCAGCTAAATTTGGTGAAAATATTAAGTAGTCGGTTAATTTTTGAGAGCAATGCACTGGCGATCTAAGAAGGTTGGCTTGACGCATAATGCTGAGGTATTTGCCATTCTGAGTTTTAATATAATGTTAGTTATCCATCGAGTCTCTTTCCCTGGGGAGTAAAAATTACTACAATTGTATCTTTTGCACCTATACATATGAACTCCCAGCTTAAATTTCTAAAGCTTCTGGTGTGAGAAGTTGAAACTGTACTAAAAGCGCATCGGTTAATGCATTAGTCTTTGATATGTGTTAATTCTGAATCAGAAATCGTGCTCCTAGTAGTAGAACTTTTAAGGTGAAATTTATGTTCCTTTAATACTTCGTATGATATCATTATACATTATGCGGATCACGGATCTTTATTCTCCCAAATAAAATTTATCAACTCATTTTTTTGTTAAACGCGAGAACGATGCAACTAAACCAAAGCAATGGTATGATGTAAGTAAGAATTTAGGATGGCATAAATATTTCATTAATTAATTAAGTACCTATATCTTATAAACATTTATTATTTTTATTTATGTTGAATTATACTCTACAGGACGTTCCTGCTTTGCCCCCGCCCCTAGACCAAAAGCTGGGTACGCCCATGGCTAGAAATAATTATGTATATGCTCTCTCAATAACTAGAAAAAAATGTACAAGCTCATTCAAAACAGGGAATAGGCCTGTTGGCTCCTCTTCAAATAATTTTCAATAAATCATTCTTTCCTAGAATCTGGAAAACTGCAGCAATTTCGCATGCAATGTGAGTTTTGTTGCTAGTCACCACCCAGTGTCAAAGTTGTGCATTTTCGCAAAAATTTTTGAATCAAATATATACGATCACGTCTTCTTCCACGTAAAATTTCTGATTTGTCCTTCTCACCATGGTTTCATGAGTGGACACTCAGTGGTTTCTAACTTGTTTGTGTCCAGAGAATTTTTATTACAAGCAGTGGACCATCATCAACAGGTTGATACCATTTACACTGATTTCAGCAAAAGCGTTTGACAAAATTGATCATTTCATAATGCTTAATAAATTGGAAGACATTGCGTGGTTTGAATCGCATTTGTATGATAGGAGTCAGTTTGTGAAGATTGATGGGGTTAAGTCTGAGCAAGTAGAAATAACTTCGGGTGTTCCTCAAGGATCACATCTAGGTCCTTTATTGTTTAATATCTATATAAATGACATTTCCAATTGTTTTCAAACATTCATACTTTTTAATGTATGTCGATGATTTAAAATCTTTCGTTGTGTTTCTTCTGTAAACAACTGCAAACTTCTCCAGGAGGATATTGAAAGGCTGCTATCCTACTCCACTACAGCATTGTTTTAGGTTCATCCTGTTTGTGCTTCTGTATATAAATAAATATCATTCAAAGCCCGCAAAAGCTATGTCAAAATGCCTTCTTGCGTTATTTGCCACATACAAGGCAAAATTGACAATGACGCAGAATGTAAAACAAGTGTGTCTATCTGAAGAGAGGTCGTCGAGAGGGCGCTTTATTCCCGGGGGCTTCCCCTGCGGGAGTCCAGAACAACTCGCCGGATTTCACCCGGCTGGAAATTGAAATTRTCAGTTCGGGTTAGCGCGGCCGTTTTCTCTTTCTTTTTCTCTCGCCGCTGAAACTTACTTCCGCGCCCCCATCCCCGCGCCGCAATTAACGCACAGCCGACTTTAAATAAAAATAATTAACCAGTGTGAAGCTACGTTTGATGTATTAATGTGACACGTCGCGTTAGGGCGCGCGTTTGCTGCTTGTCACTGGCGGGCTCGTCCTTGTTAATTTCGTCATGCCCGGGATTTTTTTGGGCGTTTTTTTAACAGATGCGCAAGGCGGCGACGACGCTTTGTTTCCATTACCCCAGTAGCGGTCGCTGGGTTTTAATCAAACGTGATGGCCTGCGAAAATTTAATCTTATATGTAACGTCATGCTTTAAATAAAAATTCTTCCTTATATAAATGGAATAAACATTTACAAGTTTCTTTATAACATACTTTATTATGCACACTTCACATCTGACATAAATATTTGGTTATGTTGCCACACATATCTTCCCCGTAAGTAAAGTAACACTTTACAGTACATTAAGTTATATAAGCCCTTCAAGCAAGAAAGGTTTTCTCAATATTCTATCTGACTCATGTTTCAGCTGAAAGTTCATTTTTTTCTAGTAGTGCGTAGCAGGCAGTCCTAATTTACCAAAATTAGTAAAAATAAACCTAACAATGTGTATATTTTCTTAGTCAAAATATGGTTTCCATTTTTAAAAATGCAAGTTGTGTTATACCTTAAAAATGTAACACCCTAAAAAAATTTCTGAGTACGCCACTGGATTCAAAATAAAAATATCTGTTAAAAATAAAATCGCTCAATAAGTAAAAAAGTTATAATAGTAATAATATCTTTCGAACAATCCATATATAGGAGCTACGTAGCTTATACTAAACTTATTTATATCACATAACAACAACAAACTAATCTAGGCATATAAATTACTGCGAAAGTAACAAAATTTTCATCAACTGCTTTCGGAATTGGCGTAATGAAAGCATTTTCAGGCAGACTGTTGTATATAATTACACAGTTATACGAAAATGACCTGCCAAACAAGGTGGTACGATATCTCACATTAACATTTATGTCATCAGATGTAAAATGAAACTTGCCTCGAAGGTATGGAGGTGAGGAGGTTACCAACATATTAAAGAAAAACACTAACAAACTATACCTATAATTATCATCTACTCTAAGCTAACCCAGTGCCACTATTCTTTGGGACACTCTTTCATCACGGGGTATGCGATAAACGAATCTACAACAGCTATTCTGGATTTTCTGCAATCTTAACTTAGTTATTTTATCCAGACATGAGTAAAACACAATGAAATCGTAATTCAGGATGGATAACACCAACGAGTCACAAAGTTTTTTACCCATTCTGAAATTTATTAAATATCTGTTGCAATACAGCAGTTTTAAAGCTAGATAAGCCTTCTTTACTATGTCGGCAATATGTTGTTTAAAACGAAGATCGCTTTCAAATATTAAACCTAAGTTTCTTACGCTGTTAACAATAGGCAATTGTTGATTATTAATATTAATTTTAAAATCAGTCAATATGCTTTCTCGCAAACGATTTGGACAAAACAACGTTGCTGCACACTTTTCTGGGTTTAACTTGCAATTATTTTTTTCGAGAATAATCAGCTATAGCCCTTAGGTCACGGTCTACGAGCTCGCAGGATATCGCAGTGCTTTTAGGGTTGAAAGAAAATTGTAACTGCGAGTCATCTGCATAACAGCCGTTTGCCACTATACTTAATTAAGTACTGAAATAAGTTCTTAAAATTTACACTGAAAATTAGATGCGCGCGCCGTTTCAATAAAAGAAATAAGCGTAGAGTTTTTTCTCAATTTGTAATTACAAATTCTTTTCAGTAAGTATTTCAATACGTACGCGTGCGCTCTTTTGCTGTTCTAATCGTGATTTTCTCAACCTAAAGCTAATCTAACCATAATCTATTAAATTCCGTCTTTATATAATAGCAAATGCATCGTAAGGTCTATTCTACCGCTAGAGAAAAGTAGACCTTAGATGTAACCCACTCATAAACAATTACTTTTACTGTTGTTTGAGTTTGTGGTCGTCCTAGCTCATTTCTGATCAAATTTTGGGAATCTGCAGCTCAATATACATCTGTTTGGCGATTTTGAGCAAAAATTAGTTTCCACCGAAAAATTGCAAAACACCCTTTTGCTCTTTTTGGACCTTAACATTTTTGCACCTCCGATTTGTATAATTTCAAGCATATTTACTAATCTGGACCTCCTCAATTTCGGAATGGTATCCGTCTGTCGCTACCTACAACGGTTCGATCTAAAAGCGGAGTAAATTATGCCGCCTGACGTCCTAGCTCATTTCTGATCAAATTTTTGGAATCTGCAGCTCAAAATACATCTGTTGGTCGATTTTGAGCTAAAATTAGTTTCCACCGAAAAATCGCAAGACATCAAAGGCTAACCCCTTTGTTCTTTTTGGACCTTAAAATTTTTGCACCTCCAATTTGTATAATTCCAAGCATATTTACTAATCTGGACCTCCTGAATTTCGGAATGGTATCCGTTTTGTCGCTAGCTACAACGGTTCGATCTAAAAGCGGAATAAATTGGGCCTCCTGACATCCTAGCTCATTTCTAATCAAATTTTTGGAATCTGCAGCTCAAAATACATCTGTTTGTCGATTTTGAGCTAAAATTAGTTTCCACCGAAAAATCGCAAGACATCAAAGGCTAACCCCTTTGTTCTTTTTGGACCTTAAAATTTTTGCACCTCCAATTTGTATAATTTCAAGCATATTTACTAATCTGGACCTCCTGAATTTCGGAATGGTATCCGTTTGTCGCTAGCTACAACGGATCGATCTAAAAGCGGAGTATATTAGGCCGCCCGACGTCCTAGCTCATTTCTGATCAAATTTTTGGAATCTGCAGCTCAAAATACATCTGTTTGTCGATTTTGAGCTAAAATTAGTTTCCACCGAAAAATCACAAAACATCAAAGGCGCTTTGTTCTTTTTGGACCCTGAATTATCACAATTTGTATTTAAAAGTAAAAAAATGCCTGTTGACTGAAAAAAATTATTAAATGCATCAGCGTTGATACTAACAATGATATTGCAAGGAGAATGAATGTTCATGGCTTCTTAAATGTGCTGAAAGAAGAGCTGCTTATAGAAGATCCAGCAGCATACAAAAATTTTCTACAAATGAGCAATGCTTCATTTGAGAAATTGTTTGAACTTGTCCATAACAAAATAGGGAAACAAGGTACACAATTCCATGAAAGCATTCATCCCGTTTCATTTATAAAAGCATGACAACACATCACGTTCCCGGGGTTGTCCAAAGTTTAGTCACACCAATATACATATTTTAAGAGGCCTAAAACTACATTTCATGTTGATATATTAATTAGCTGGTAGTAGGAAGTCAGCCCAAAATAACAGATAGCTCCTATTCAAAAGTTTATTTCGCCGATATAAGTACAAAAGCTGCCTAACCTTACAACCCTGCTTATTGCGTAGGTTCGAAAAGTAGGTTCTATGAACGTTTTGTTTATAAATGGTAAAACAGGTTAGTGTGCATCGATCTAACACGAAGTATGGAAATTCAGTACAAGAAAATAGAACGTGGGCTAATTTCTTGTATTGAAACGGCGCGCGCATTAAGTTTCTTTATAATAATTTTAAGAACTTATTTCAATACTTAAATAAGTATAGTGGCAAACGGCTCTAATACTGAATACTACAATTTTAATACAGTTTGGAAGGTCTGCACTGTATATCAAATGGGCCCAGTACTGAGCCTTGCGACACACCCGAAGTAATGGAACAGCTTTCAGATATATTATCACCGAAAACTACAATTTGGGATGGACTGGGAAGATAGGAGTTAAAAAAAAACCTACAGCGCCATCATGAGAATCCATAATGGCGTAATTTAGCACACAGCAAGCAATGATCTATGGTATCAAATGGAGAAGTCGAGCAGTACTAGACCCGATGCATTTGAGTTATCTAGTGCCCTAAAGACATTATCCGTGACATCAGCTAAAACAGATGTTGTACTATGTCCCTTACGAAATAAGTAAAAAAGTTAACAGTAAGAGAACTGTCATTTAGCGTCAATCTTCAAGAGGCTATAACTCGGTAGGGAGGCTGCAAGATAACTTTTCTTCATATGTTCACCTGCAAAACACCCGCTAGAAGCAGCGGCCTCTGTTTTAGTGTCACCCTCTACAGGGTAACGAATGAACTCATATAAGTTCACTTCAAAAATATTAATAAAGCGAGAGACAAGCCAACCGTGGGTTTTCTATTCGTTACATCGTGACCGCTACTGCGATTTTGTCGCTGCTTCCGCATCAATACACCAGCGATGCAAAGCATATGGAAAACTGAGGGTGGAATTCCGGCCTCGGTGGCTATACATTTAAAAGGATATTGTGTCGGGCGGAAAGCGGCGTATTTGCTCACCGGAAACAGGAAGATGTGCCCATAACTGACGCTGCCGCGCGAACAGAGTCGAAATCAGGTTTGCCCGAGCGAATACCGAAAGTTTTCCGTGCCTTTGAGCACACATCGCACCCGAAAGTTTTTTCCTGGGAGCGAAAACGCGTCTGCTGATAAAAACTCACCCCCTGGGACCGGAATTGAAGCGTGATGTTTTGGAAAGCCACAACAATAATTGTTAACGATGATTTCAAGTTATGGAGTAACCCTTTGTCGAAAGTATCAACATAAAAGCTTTTTAGTATTCTCCCAACATAAATCCTTTTACTGTTCACACGATGACCGGGCTAAAAATGAACTGAAAATACTAAATAAAAAAATATGTATTTATTGAAACAGACCGTTATTTGAAATTAAAAAACAACTAACGGTCTATTTGTCTGACATCACGCCAACACAAGTTTCCAAAGCAAATACAGCAAAATATTTCTTAAACGATTAGTAGTTCGAGTAAAATATAACAAATCGAAAGAAAATAAACTTCTGCTATTAAAAAAAAATAAATACAGAGTCGCCACAAGGTATGGAACCAGCAAGATATTTCAGGTTCTGTTCGACCGATTTTTCTGAAATTGTGCATGGGCCTATGGGTAATTAAAATGCATTTTCTGGAATTTTTTCAACTCCGTGTCAACTGTCGTTTCCGAGATATGGGCGCAAGTTGCTTTTTTTAATGGGAAAGGGTTCAAAAAGCACATCATTAAAAAGGATATTTGTTCCTGATTTCAAAAATGTATCACACTTGTACAATTTATTGCTTCTGAGCTGACGAAAGTGTAAATACAATAATCGAGCCTAAGAACGCAAAGAATGAAAACGACTTTCTTTATCGCTAAAATGGACAAAAAAACCCAGGTATTGCCATTTTTCCTTGACTAGTTATAATTTTCGATCAATCTATTACAAATCGGGTACCCAAAAAGTAAGAAAGAAAAACATGATTCCGTGAAAATGCAGTATTTCTTCAGATTTACATTACAGAAGATGCTCAAAATGTTCCCCATTTACTTCCTGGCAGTAATGCAGCCCCGAGTAAAAGTTTTCTAATATTCTTAGGAGCATATTTGGAGGTAAGTTCTGAATTTCTACCCTGATTCGTCCTTTTAAATCTTCTGCATTATGTGGCCGATCAGCATAATTACGAATTTTTAAATACCCCTACAGGAAAAAATCAAGCGGCGTCAGATCAGGGGAACGTGCTGGGTATTCTATCGTTCCGAGCCTCCCAATCCATCTATCTGGAAATATCGCATTCAAGTATCTACGAACGTTGATTGCAAAATGGGGCGGTGCACCATCTTGCTGAAACCATTTTTCTTTTCAGAAGGACGCGCAGCATTTTCACGATTAGGGAACAGAGGAATAAGTTCTGGTGTAATGTGTTCGCGCAAGAGCTGTAAATACTTGATCGCATTCAAATTTCCATCGATGAAAAAAAGGCCCAATAATGTGCTCACCGATAATACCACACCAGACATTCACTTTCTGAGGGTGTTGTGTGTGGACTTGTTCCATCCAATGTGGATTTGTGTCCGACCAATATCTGCAATTCACATTACCATTGAGGCAAAAAGTCGCTTCATTAAAAAACATAATTCAGTTTAAAATGTTTCTATCTTCATGTTTATAGCAGTTTCGCAAAATCCTATCCTACGATCGAAATCATCTTCGCTCAGTTCTTGTAAAAAGTGAATTTTGTATGGATGATTCAAAATTTTCTGAAGAGATCTGCTAATATGGTGAGTGAGAGTACGCTGTTGTACGGAACACTTTAACTTCAACTTTGCTCACGCATAGCAACCTTTGGACGTCCTGGTTTTTGACGATTGAACGTTGCAATGTTTTAATAACTGTTGATCTGGCAACTGGTTCACGATCTTCATGAATTGCATTGTAGAGTGCAACTACTTCCTAAAAACGCCTTCTATCTCCATACGCAATCATCAAGATTTCGATGCGAACATGTTCAGTTAACTGAAGCATTGTGATTGGAAATAACAAAGCGAATGAAAATTATCACCAGTCACGAGGAAAATGGAGACTCCTGGAGTTTTTGCGATAACGAATATTGTTTTTATCCCGAAGTTTGTTATCACACTTTTCTTAACTCAGAAGTAATAAATTGTACAGGTGTGATACATTTTTGAAATCAGGAAAAATATCCTTTTCAACGATGTGTCTGTTGACCATCCTTGCATGCAACTTACGCCCATATCTCGGAAACGAGAGCTGACACTTCTGGAAAAAATTCCAGAGAATGCATTTTAATTACCCATTTCAGAAAAATTGGTCGAACTGAACCTCAAATATCCTGCTGGTTGCATACTTTGTGTGGATCCGGTATACATTCAATTTAAAAAATCAAATTATCTTCGTAATTTTTCATTTCAGAAAACACCTTTCMCTTCATACMCTCTTTGGCGTTACAGCTAACTCCTTACCTTGGAACCACCACTGCCTAGTAATAATAACAGTTTCTAGCTTAACTAAGGCAAAAATACGCCCTCTATTAGGTTTTTTTAACGCAAACCTGATCTGTCCTCTAGGTTCGTCTCAAGTGGTCGACAAAAATCTTGAAACGCGAACTCATTAAGAGCCCCGCCAAGCAGCGATGCTAATTGGAGATGAGTGCTAGAAAAGAAATTTTCTTAAAGCGTTCGTTACAAATTATCCTGCGAATAGCGTTTTAGGGTTGCCAATTAGAGTGTGGTGCACGAAAAATCAACATTTACACGCCGCCACAATATAAAAAGGGGGTAGCCAAGACATGTACGTCTCTTATCAGTTATCTGCACGTGTGATGGTCCCAATCAATCACCCTGGTTTCCCTTTAGGCGACAGTGACCCCCATTATCACATGGCACACACGATTATCTTGCATACCTTTCGTTATTTTGTTGCATAAACTCCATGATTTACGGTTACGAACGGCAATTACAAGTGGGGTCTTATCATGCACTAGGTAGATAAGCGGTTTGACATTTTCCTCTTCTTCTTGTTATTGGCCTCTTGCTTAATTTAGCATATAGCCTTATGTTATCTTTTCTTTTTTCTTCTCTGTAGGTAGGGTGTCTTTACAACTTGTATCCTTTTATCTATTAATTTTGTTAGCTCCAACAACTATAAAGGTGACGTAACACAGGGAAAGTAAAAAGACTCTTCTCGCTCTGGCGAAGCTTTTGGACATTGGCGGGAGACACCTTGGTAAGGTTGACAGGCATAAAGAATGTTTACGAATAATGTTTTGTTACTTTCTGTTTCTGTAATCTTATCACAAAGTTATTAGATACTGTATTTAAAATGTTACTAATTAATGTCTTCAAGGCATCATGCTTTTGTGATTTATAGACATGGGCGTACCGAAGGGGGGGCAACCCTCTGGACCTGGGTTGCCAACTTTGGGACCTTCCAATTTCCCATACATTTAGCTGGTTAATTATGGGTGTACACCTAAAAATTCTTTTATTTACAAAACTGTAAATACAGTAAAATTTATAGGCAATTTCATAATTTTCATCCAGAACTCATATTTGACCCTTGCAAATGATTTCAAATGATTGCAAATGGTTTCCAAGCTTAATCGATGCCATGTGAGTTTTGTAGCTGTAACTGCAACATTCTTGTTGTTACGAATCGTTGTCTTAGGGCGGATATAGCTTTAAAAGACTATCTTGGTCAGGATGAGTCATAACACGATTTCTGCTTAGTTCAGTTCTTCTACCTTTTCCTATAAAGATTGTTCAACTAACTACTGTTATATGGAATCACATCAGAATCTGTCATATATTCGGTGATAACTTTAACTTTTATACCAAATTTCTAAATTCACATTATATTTTAACAATTAATACAAACAAAAACTAAAAATCTATCCGAACTCATGTTTATGAGTCAATTTATTTAATATAAGTTTTAGGAATCCAGTAAAAGCATTTTCAGCACGAAATTAAAACCCAGTGTGTTGTTAAAAAATGCAATTTAATTTCATTTTATTTAAATGAAGCTTAATTTGGTTAAAATATTAAGTAGTCGCTTAATTTTTGAGAGCAATGCAGTGGCGATCTAAGAAGGTTGACTTGACGCATAATGCTGAGCCATTTGTCATACTGAGGTTTAATAATGTTAGTTATCCATCAAGTCTCTTTTCCTGGGGAGTAAAAATTACTACAATTGTATCTTTAGGACCTATACATATGAACTCCCAGCTTAAATTTCTAAAGCTTCTGGTGTGAGAAGTTGAAACTGTACTAAAAGCGAATCAGTTAATGCTTTAGTCTTTGATATGTGTTAATTCTTAATCAGAAATCGTGCTCCTATAAGTAGAACTTTGTATGATCAGTGTACATAAAAAACATATAAATGCAGAAAATCCACGAAAAGTATTCATTGAATAAATACTTCATTAATTACTTAAGTACCTATATCTAATAAATATCTATTATTTCTATTTATGGACAGGACGTTTCTGCTCTTCCCCCCCCCCAGACCAAAAGCTGGGTACGCTCAGGGTTAGGGAGTTATATAAAGCATCACAGTTATGTTTATTATTGTTGCAAGGGATTAGGTTGCTTTCTCGAATGTTTATTTTATTTAAGGTTACTATCTGTTTTCTAATAGTCATTTTAAATATGTAGAACAAAGGGCTTTTTGGAATTCTATCTACAATTTGCTGATACCTTTTTTCCTTTATAGCTGCTAATTTCGTTCCACTTTTGCTCCCAAGTTGACCATAAATTCCTGTCCATTGTGGAATGAGGTTTTGAATATGAATTGTTTGAAATTGGGTCAGTTGTATATTTGCTCCTACGTTTGCTAGTTCACCTGCTTTTGTATTTCCCTTTATGCCTGTTTGTCCAGGAATACAGACTAGTTGTATATGAAAACCTAACCATGTTAGGGTTGAGTCAGTCCTATTTATATGACTTTCTGACTTTTTGAGTCAGTTAAGATGCAGGCCTTATGACAATTTTTATCTGTAGCTTTTATTTCAGCTGTGCATATCGAGCTAAATGTTCGCCATTTTCATTTTTCCGCACCAATACATCAGTAAAAAAATTAGTGTATTCTATATACTATATAATTTATTACAACTTTAAAATGTGTTAATATTAATGACGACGATATTTGAAGGATGAGCATCTTAATTATATGGTTTGGATGCAAGCTTACTCGAAGATAATGTCTGAACCGCACACCAATCAAACCAGTAGTCTAGCACCGATGACATTTATTGCTCCATCTGTGAGACAGTAGCATAAGGACATGCAAAAAGCGCACTTTCGCAAAGAGGTTGAAAATATTGTTCGGCGTGCATGAAAATTCAAAACATTCGATCTTCGCATACGGAACATCACTTTACTTAATGGACTTCCTACCGCGGAACGGCGAGGCGATGCCGCCCCCGCCGCCGCCGGCGCACTTACACGCAGACATATTTCAGTTTGATCGCGGTGGTTTTGGAATTTACGATTATTCCTGATTTGTCCCGGTTACCATCTCTTATTTACACCATCGGAAAAACACGACCGCCCTATTTATATTTTACGGTAACGCAGCTGGCGTGCGGGTAATGCGAGAGTTATTACAAAATTGTAATATTAGATCGAGTGCCCGCCTCATCGCCCCTTAATGTTCCGCATTCGTTTAGGCTTAATGAAAGTTTTCATAACGTCTCGTAACTTAACCGCACCGTGTTTAACATTTTCTAGCTCGAGATGCACGGTATTAAATTGTCGTTTCACCGACGTCGTCTATAATTTAACAGGTGGCCCTGGAAACGGGGATGCTACACTAATGAACGCGAACGAAGGGACAGATCCAATAATCAGGGCTTTTAAGTCTAAAATTCTCAAATGTTATAAATGATGCATTTTACGGAGATAGAAAGCGAAGTTATTCGGGAGTACTTGCACTCTACAATGCAATTCATGAAGATCGTGAACCAATTGCCAGATCAACAGTTATTAAAACATTGCAACGTTTGACGATACCAGCGGTGTGAAAAATCGTCAAAAACCAGCACGACCACAGGTTGTTACGAGTGAGGAAAGTAGCTTGAATGTCCTTTTAGATGTGCAAGAGAATCCCAAGTGTTCCGTACAACAGCGTGCTATCACTCACCATATTAGCAGATGTTCAGAAAATATTGAAAAAAGACAATTTCATCCATACAAAATTAACTTATTATAAGAACTGAGCGAAGATGATTTCGATCGTAGGATAGAATGTTGCGAAACTGCTATGAACATGATAGATCAAGATAGAAACATTTTACATCGGATTATGTTTTCTGGACTTTTTGCCTTAATGGTAATGTGAATAGACATAATTCCAGATATTGGTCGGACACAAATCCACACTGGATGGAACAAGTCCACACACAACACCCTCAGAAAGTGAATGTGAATGCTGATCGGCCACATAATGCAAAAGATTTAAGAGGACAAATAAGGGCAGAAATTCAGAACTTGCACACAAATATGCTACAAAGAACATTAGAAAACTTTTACCCAAGGCTGCATTACTGCCAGTAAATGGGGAACATTTTGAGCATCTTGTGTAATATAAATCTGAAAAATACTGCATTTTTCACGGAATCATGTTTTTCCTTTTTACTTTTAGGGTAACACCTGGCTTTTTTTGTCCATTTTAACGATAAAGAAAATCATTTTCATTATTTTCGTTCTTTGTCAGGCTCAGTTTTGTATTTACACTTCTCTCAACTCAGAAGCAATACATTGTACAAGTGTGATACATTTTAGAAATCAGGAAAAAATATCGTTTTCAATGATGTGCCTTTTGAGCCCCGTTCCCGTTTAAAAAAAATGCCACTTGAGTCATATCTTAGAAACGAGAGCTTACACAGAGTTGAAAAAATTCCAGAAAATGTATTTTAATTACAGAACCTGAAATATCCCGCTGGTTCCATACTTTGTAGCGATCCTGTATAAAGCTCCATCGTGAACAACGTGTATGCACACATCACATTATCTTCTAGCGAGGTCAACTGAGATCAGTGCAGTGCAGAGTGTTGGATCACAACAGGTCAAATCTGACCTGTGATACGTTACAAAGCTCTAGCTTTTGTAGCAGCTCAGTCAAAAATTTTTTACTGAATGGTGAGATTAGTTATAAAGGTAATCGAGATCAGATTGGGTCACTACAGACTACAGGTCATATCTGTTAAGTATTTTAAAATATGTTTTTCAATTTAAATACGTCGTATATTGAACATAAATTATGTGTTCTCTAAATAAAACAAGTCTCATCGGCGTTAGATCAATTTTTTTCTTCCTGGCTGTTATATCATAGTCTAACCTTTCAGCTCCCTTCGTACGTTTCGCTGCTCCTCGCTGGCAGCATCTTCAGTGGGGTGTTCAATCTAACACTGAATACCTGTCATTTGTGCTGTCTGTCATTTGTGACTGCTACATTGGCGCCCACGGATGATAAATACAACCGCAGCTACCAATGCTAGTAATCTGGTACAGAATATCTAGAAACGACACTATATCTACCTAAATAGTGTCGTCTAATAAACTGTAAACGATACGAAATAGCTATTCGATTAAATAAAAGGCGTAATGCTTGCCCGTGGTACCGTAATGTAGATCAAGTAACGAAGTGCCCCGGCGGTCGTGTAGGTGGCGGGCTAATTTTAAAAACTTAACGGTAATTGTGCCTCCAGCGTGCAACCGCGGGAGTAAACAACTTCGCGATTAACACGTTATGAATTGGGTAATTGAAATGGATATAATGTGCGGCGGTGGCAACGGCGCCGGCCAGCCGTGCGTCAAGGTTGGACGGCTTCACACTTTATTAGGCATGCGATCGCAAGGGGTGCCCTTCACAGTGGCTGCCTTTAGATCCGATAAATAACCGAAAGTGCCCTAACGAAACAACGGCGCTAATCAGATATCGATCTGGGGCACGAGATGTCACAAAACGTGTTTGGAATGAAACTCTTATTATTCAGATATCAATACTAGAAGGGTGGATGGAAGTCGGCACCTGGAAGCTTAAGAAATGTCGCCGCTACACGTGTATGAGCTTCGCCCTTGGGGTGGTTCCATTTTTGCACTCGCTGCGAGCTACAAAGGGCTATAATTAGATAGCAATTCAGCTAAAACGTTGCAATCTCGAGTCTATTGTCTTAGAGCCCTCGCTGCCTCTTCATAGGGTCATATTTTACACCGCTAACCGGCGAGGTTTCCCGATATTTCGGTTCCCACGCAGGTGTTTTTTTACAAGCGAAATTTTGATTGACAGGCTGGACGTTTACAAAGGCGCATTATCCTGTATAGCTCACCCAGCCGATTCAGATAAATCTTTTGTGCATCTAACCACAATATTTGTCGCAGTTTAATGGTATTTATTAAAACCCACCTGAGACGCGGGCCTATATTTATTATCGGCGCGCATTAACTTGGACGGCCGATTATTTGTAATTTTAATGGAAATTCTACTCAACTAAGCATAAGAAAAGTATCGTAACTCATCCAAGACGGAACGTGACCCAAAACCGTGTTTAACAATCAGACTGCTTCCTGCAATCGCAAATTTATACGGCAAGGAAGCCATTTCTGGAATTACTTCCGCGGCCGTTTCGATTTCCTCAAAATTCAATGCCTCGTTCGTTTAATCGCACATACAACTTCGTCCACAAGGAATATTAAATGGACTACTCTGACCACCCAGCTGCAGAAGTAACGAATCTCCAAAACAACAAAACGTTTAGTCTACAATACAGGGATCGACATTGGGACCTCTACTGTTTTATTTGGTATACGTTAGAAAGCTTGAGAACAGGTCCAACGTAGAACGTCAGGGGTCGTATCCCACAGAGGAGGGTCCTCTGTGCTAGAGGTGTTTTAAAACGGCATTAAAACTCCAAGAGCGGTCTCGGAGGGTGTACGGGGCGCCGGCGAACACGTTCCCAACACTCCAACAGTCGCCTACATATTTTAACGCGATTAAATCAGTAAATGCAAATTCGTTCTCCGGCGTTGCGTATAGGGGTTGCGGTTTCCAGCCGTTCATTACCACGATTGCCGCAGATTAGCACAAGTGCCAAATACAGCGACGCCGACTGTTAAATCATGCCTTAAGCAGAGCGGTAGAGGTCGCGGCAGTTCGTCCACAGGGTACGATCTGCGGCGATCGACTATGTATACTTACAGTTCAATTTTAATAAAGTGTTTTGGTTACATTTTTCTGTGCTCCTCCTCTTGATCACTCACGAGAATATACTTATTACAGTAGCAGGAGACAATACAGAGGCCCAAGGATGAACAATCAATGCAAGTAATCTCCCTTATTTTATTATTATCAGTCAGAGCATACCATCAACTACCAATAGCAGAAAGCAGACAAAAAACTTCTGGTTTGTCTCAATTCCATGTGATGCCGTTCCGTCTACAGAATGCCCCATGAACGTTTCAGTTTTCAGGAACTCAGTTTTACACGGTTACTCGCATATTGACAACGCCAATTTATTCTTAGCCATGCTGCATAATATTGGACGCATTTGTTTGATATATTCCTACATAACACAAAGAAAGCAGACTGTTAAAGTCAATTCGATTTTTTCTAGATCTCTGCAGTGTACCGCAGGGCTCAGTGTTGGGACTCTTACGGCTTATAGTAGAATATTAGATGTAAAATAAACAGAAACTCCGTTGGGTCGCTGTCCACACTTAAATTGAACTGCAAAACGACTGAAACTACTGAAGTAGCTTGCCAGATATGCAAACAAGATATAAACAAATTTTGGTTTGAAGGCTTCCGTGGTTGTTGTCGATGACATGTTGTTTTCCGGGCTGGTTCCCACGTTGGTTTTTGACCTTGACGTTTCGACACTCATGTCGGTGTCTTCCTCAGAAGTAGCTCTGAAACTGAAGTGTCCTAGTCCGCTCGGATATTTATACTCGTTTGGTTTACTGACATGTTGGCGTTGTTACGGATGACCGGTTTCCAGATTCCAGGTAGTTCGATGCCTCGGTCTTGGTTATAATTGTGCGGATTCTTCTGGATTTCGATGGCTTCCTTGTACAGTCTCGGCCAGAATCTAGCTTCCCTCGACAGCATTTGTGCTTCCTCGAATTTGATGATGTGGCCAGTCTCCATTCGATGTTCTGCTACAGCCGACCTATCACCTTGCCGGTCTCTGGTGTCCCTCATGTGCTCCTTGATTCTCGTGCTGATGTGCCTTCCGGTTTGGCCGATGTAAACCTTCCCACAGCTGCATGGGATGCTGTACAATCCGCACAATTACAACCGAGGCCGAGGCATCGAACTACCTGGAACCTGGAAACCGGTCATGCGTAACAACGCCCACACGTCAGTGAACCGGACGAGTATAAATACCCGAGCGGACTAGGACACTTCAGTTTCAGAGCTACTTCTGAGGAAGACACCGATATGAGTGTCGAAACGTCAAGATCAAATAACCAACGTGGGAACCAGCCCGGAAAACAACATGTCAAGATATAACCAGCAATCACAGTTAGACGTTGCCGAGTTTGTCAGTGAAATCAATTGATTTCGCGTCAATCCTAGCAAATTTTTCGTGTGTTCCACTAGAAATTGAACGGAAACGGTCTAATCGACACCTAGCAGTGTTTTATCCGGCGCCCCCAACCGTGGCGCTAACTATCCGAGCTTGACGGCAAAGCTAGCGCAAATTAAATTACATTTGCTACATTTCTGCTTGGACCATTTCTCATGCGTCTCCCCCGATTCGCTACCGGCGTCGGCGCTCCCTCGCACCTCGAGAACCCATTCTATTCGGCGTAATATACGAATAATTGTTCCTGCAAGGACCGAACTATGAATTATTCATTCGTATCCTTTTTTGCAGCGTGTGTAACGTAATTATAACTGCGGCTGCTGAGCCGTCACACTGACACCTCTCCGGTGCTCGTCACCCCCCTTAATTAATTTCAAAAGTGAATCAACAATGGCCGCGCGCCAACAATGGGAACGACGCGGATCACATGTTGAATTTGCGGCTCTTCGCGAACAATTGCGTTGTCACGCGGGCAACTCAATTCCTTTCGACGAATCGGAAATATGCTGATGCCGGAGAACACTAACCGAATTAGGCTTAAGCCCGACCGGACCCTGCATCGCTCCTTTGCATGCGAGTGTTTTAAAAGAACCGGGGAATTACCTGAATTTGCGAGTCCGGTCTCGATTTCCCTGCAGCTGCTCTTGATGGGCTGCGCTACCGATTAGGAGAGGAAGGCAACTGCCTAGGGCTAGGGTTTTCAATTCTAAAAGATTTGGAACAGCCGGACATTTCAAAAAGTCCTGATATTTTAGTTACAAAATGATATTAATGAATCTCAGGTCGGGGACGTGAAAAGGACAACAAATGTATGTGTCCAGACCTGTTAATTATACGGCTAGGATTTTTTTATTTGGGGCGCGGAACCTACGCGATCAACTCACCTAAATACATGTGTGATAAGAACGCACCACCGGACCGGATAAAGTACCTAAATAATACAAGGAATCAGAGCCAGATGAGAAAATAGTAGGGCTGGGCAAAGTATCGATACCACCTTTTCGTGGTATTCAAGTATCAAAAGTATTCAAAAGTATCGAAGTATTGAAAGTATTCAAATGTGTTGAAAATATCGAGCATTGCAATAATTTAAAGTATAAGAAGCTTCATAGGTATCGAATATCGATACCTGTACAATGGTATCGCCCAGCCGAGAAAATAGAAAATAGCTAAATCGTTGACTAAAATAATAATTATTACGTATGTTGCATGTGCATGATCAGTAATGGTCCGTTTGCCGTCCGATAAGGCAAACAATTCAGCTACGTTCGGAAATTAATTTGAAAAAACAAACTCCCTCGAAGAGGCGAGAGCTTTAGGTGAGATGATCGCGTAGCTTCCGCGCCCCCCATAAAAACATCCTAGCCGTATAATTAACAGGTCTGGACGCATAAATTTGTTGTCCCTTTTAAAGATTTGAAAGGCAATAACGCCGGCCCGGACCTATTTACATTTCACTAAAGGGAATAAGTTCTGTGGAGTCCTTTGTCTCGGATTAACCCGATTAAGAGGGATCGCCCGACCACATGGACGGAATAATTAGWATCGGCAATGGCTAATAAGCCAAAAGGGTTTATGCGGTCCAACAGTTACTTCGACATGTGCGATTTAAATTGATTGCTCTGGCCCTTTGCGCGACCGAGTTCATTTGATCAAAAAGGAATTACGCGCCTTGCATCCAATTGCTCCGATATTCGATTGGATCTATGTAATACAGGGAACGGCGCTTTTAATATTCATTCGAGACAATCGGGCTGTAAACAAACACTAGGCGGGTCACTGGTGGAGTAGCAGACCATTATAAGCAACAGAAAACCACCAACTACACAATTTTCGGTATCAGAAACATACCAGACAGACAATGGAATATTGCAACATTTCGTAGTCGGGAAATATATTGAATTACTGCCACTGGCTAAGACAGATATGCGATGAAAATAGCCAATATTTGTCTAATGTGGTGTGGACAGATGAAGCGAAGCAAACCTGCACAATTCGCATTATTGTAGGGTGGATAATCCTCACTGGTTGAGTTAACCACCAAAATAAGTGAAAAATAAATGTCAGGTGTGGAATTGTAGACAGTCAAATAGTTGGACCTTTTATGTTTAATGACACACTAAATGGAGAGTCATATTAAATTTTTTAAATCAACGTCCTGAATGTGATGCTGGAAAATGTTTCTCTAGAAACTAGAAGGAATATGTGATTTCAGCACATTTTTCACCAAAATGTGCGAGAGTATTTAGATATGACTTAAACAAACCGTGGGATCGCTAGAGGCAGCTTCTTTCCACGTGTCCACCCAGACCACCAGAACTGACAGTGTTAGATTTTTATCTCTGGTGGAGATTAAAGGATATTGTCTATCAAATCGTTCTAACTAGTAGGGAAGATAAGATTGAACGTGTTACCTGGGTAATTAATAACATTTCTACGCGAGAAATTCAATGTGCTGTGTTGAGCACTCGCAGAAGAATTTAGAAATGTATTTAAGTAAGAATTTAGGATGGCAATACCATCTGTCAGCATTACACTGACATGATGACAAAGCCACCTAGCTGGGTACTACTTCCTAAAGGAAGTGACCTGTAGCCTGCAAATTGGCATAAAACTGCATACTCCAATTTGACAGCAGGCCCCCGCGGCACTTTTTGCTAGCGGGCAAGAACCAACATACATTAAAATGCATGTCTATGCTGTGTTGTCTACACCTCAACCAACTGCAGATAGATCTATTTCGCTGTCATTACAGCTCATCAGTGCAGTTTAGGTCTAGTGTAGACAGCACGGCATAGAACTGGTTTTGCTTATATACCAAAGCAATAGTATGATGAAAGTAAGAATTTAGGAAGGCAATGCCATCTGTCAGCATTACACTGACATGATGACAAAGCCACCTAGCTGCCATAACGGGTACTGCTTCCTAAAGGAAGTGACCTGTAGCCTGACAAATTGGCATGCAACTGCATACTTCAATGAAAAATATTGCCAATGACGGAAGGCATTTAGATTAATTTATTTATACATGTTGTTTTTTATTGTTCATTGTTTAGTGTTGAAAATAATGCTCGATTTTGGTTAAGTTAATTTAGTAAATAATTGAAAATAATTGCAGTTACTTTGGTTGTTAGAATTTCTCATGTTTTTAGCAATAACTCAGCTAAAAATAAAGATGGAAGCGTCCGTTTTTTTGTTTTGAAGCAAACAGAATGCGTTTTCAGAAAATCTTAATAAACTTGTACCATTCCGTTCAAAAATTTCCAGTAATTTACAAAAATATATGTGAGAATTGCGTCATCTAACGGAAAAGTTATAAGGTAAAATAAATATTTTTGCGATAATTTTTTGTCCAATGAAACAAACCCGACTAAAATGTAATTGTCCAAACTGAAATAGCAGTCATTTGTTTGCATCAATGTTATCCTTCCCCCACAACTCTCTAGTCGCTTTTGATTAAAAAAGGACATTTTAGATGTATTTTGGTCTGAGGAATGCAGTAGAAGTAATTTGAACATACTTTTATGTGACATTTTTCGCAAAAAAATTAATTATATTATTGGCAATGCCAAAAACGGCCTCTTTATTTAGAGATTTTTAGTATACCCCATTTCCCTAATAATTTTTTTCCCAACTTCTAAGACCCCTTACGCTCCTTACTGCGACACCCTGTATATACTTCTTTAACTCTCTAAACTTGTTTGAAACGTGCGTCAGCAAATAATTTATTATGATTTAAACATACTTCTATTTTGGTCGCTTTGAAAAGATTACATTTTTATAATAAATCATCAAAATTAGAAATTTTAGAGATATACAAAATTTTAGATGATAAAACTGGACTGTTCTAAATATGAATCTTGCAATTTCAGTTGTCACATTCTAAATTTATTATGTTGCTGGTTTGAAAGTTGCTTTCCATTTTAGTCGATATTGCTTGTTTACACTTTTAGATTCATTTTATTAATTTGACAATATTTTCTTTTGTAAATTGGTACGATGGCTTATTAGTCTTTACCTATTAATTTATTATTTAACAAGAATAAATTCAAGAAATCCACGTTGAGTAATATGGATCAGTTTTCAACAAATAACCCGTTTTTGCGAACTCTTTTACACACATGGAATAAATAAGGACTTTTCACAATTCATTCGAGATAACGATAGAAACTGAATTTTCATTGTTAAAAAACCAGGGGTCATGCGACGAGGTTGCGGAGTGTGAACGCGCATTTTACGAAGTAATTTGTTTTTAAAGCTTTTCTCGGTACGTCGCGAGGTGTGGTGTGTCTGATTAAGAATTCACCACTAATTAACGATGAGCATTGGTTTTCTTTAGTGTTCCGAGAAGCTATATCGCGCCACCAAAAAAAAAACAGCCGGTAACTACAGCGCAAGTGAAAATGGTACACGACTCAAGGGTGTATTAAAGCGGGTTGGTTAATTTATTAAGGTCACTAAAGCAACGGGCGCGAGTAAACTCAAACGGTAAAGCCGTCATGAACCCCGGCAATTAGAAACAATCCACTCTCTCCAAACAATAATAACTTTCCACGTCAACATAATGTGCTGTTACGGCAACTCAACTACTATCCGAGTTATTAATACAGTGGCCCAAAAGCCGAGGCCGGCGGTTATTAATAATACACTTGTCAGATTGTTGATAAGATGTGAGCGCTAATTACATAGATAAAAAATGTCCGCCGCGTATATCGTGTCGTTTTCATCCAATTTGCTGTATCATATTTACTTAATTAACCCGTCGTGATAGTCATTTGTCCACGGACGCCCTAGTGCCCGATGCATCTATCAAACAGGAGAGCGGATCTCCTACAGGCTGTTATATACTTTTTTAGCTATCAGTGACGTTCGCTTAATTAAAAAGTCAGAAATATTTTAAGGAAGCCTGGGCATTTATAAAACTTTTTTGCGCCTTAAGACATTTTGATACCTATCAGAAGAAATATTTTTGTTAGTCATACAACTAGATCTTTTATCACTTGAATAAAAATATCTGACGATCAGTGTGACCTGATTTTGACAACCCCTCTTGTTTTGTTTGACTGATTTTATTGGAAAGTGGGAAATGGAAAACAGTTCTGCAGAGATTTGAAGAAATTCCAGCAACTTACTGGCGCAAGTCTTTCACGCTTCACGTGTTTTATCTGATAAAGGTCATTTTCAAAGAGCACACTACCTTTTAGTCCAAATTCGTGGTCTGCAACTCTCAATTGAGCAGTCATCTACTTCCTGCCACAAAATGTAATACGATAAATGTAAATGGTAACTTTACATTACACGAATAGTAGGTACCTGTATCTTAGACCTAATAAAAACCGAAACTATCTATCTACTTTCTACAATGCAAGCAATAAATCCAACAATAATAACAACATCATTAACCCTTAACCATCTCCTTCTCCTACTAACTAGTTCCTTCTACTGCTACTACTACCGCATTTAATAAAAGTCTTCCTGCCAACCCATACGATTGATGAAATAAATCCATACCGACACAAAAGGTGTTGGCAGATGAGCACATAACATCGACAGGGCTCTTGAAAATAACGTTTGTTCTGGCCCTGCCACAATAAAAATTAAAGAACTCCTAGCATTTAATCTCTGTACATGTATATTCATTCTGGACACTCGACACGATTGTGCAGAAGATCATAAAGCAACTTGATTGCATGTATGGTTCTTCCATTACTGAGGAAGACCATCTGGAAAGTATTCAACAATGTTCGGTGACTGAAGCCTCTGTCAAGGTAGTGGCTGTCTGTTTTAAAAGCTAGATATTTAAGAAATCTTTGAATTTGTTCCAATCTAAATGAAAGCACATCATACAAAGGGTCTTTCAAAAATCTTTGCAGTTCCTCACAGTGAATCCCACTCTCTTAGACGCAGACCCTGAAATTTAGTTAATGTGTTCAATAAAAGAAAGCTATCAAATATGACTCCAAGATGTCTTACTGAACTTATTCGGGACAATGTGACACCATAAAGTGTATAATTATAATAAAGGGATTGTTGTTTTTTAGTATAAGTGAGGACATGACATTTAGTTACATTTAGTGTAAGTCGACTTACATCGCACCATCGTGCCAACCTAACAGCAGTCTCCTGCAAGTGACCACAGTCATTCACAGAGCTAATTTGAAGATAGATCTTAAAATTGTCTGGGAAAAGAAGGATAAGGCTTTGCAGAACAGTAGGCAAATTAATGATGAAAAGGAGAAAAAGTAAAGGACCTAATTTAGACCCTTGGGGTACTCGCAGTCATTGATGCTTCCCAACATCGGAAAATTGTGAATGCTTTAAAACAAGATTAAACAGTGTTGTGAGAGAATGGAGTATTGCTGGGAATATTATTCGTATCAGATATACTCTACTCACTATTGAAATAATCTCAAAATGCATTGACTATAGGGTCAGAGCCCTCGAAAGTAGTACCACCGGAATCATGTAGTGATTAGGGATTCTACTCTTTTTATTTTTAATTCTTAAAAAGGACCACAAATCAGATGGATTAACTTTGATGTTATTTTGTATGGATTGAATATGTACGTATTGATATGTATCTCTGAAACAAAAATGTTGACTACTTATTAACTACAGAACGATTTTTTTTGTATTCATTCGTGTAAAATAGTGCTTTAAATTTAAGGGATTTATTACGAGAGTGGGTTTTTTCCCAAATAAGATCAATCAGTTGCTGGTTAAACCAAGGTGGATACCGAGAACAAATTTTGGATGGTTTAACTAACAGAACAGTGGCGTCAAAAATACTACAGAGATGTTGATAAAAAGATTCGCAAGCGGCATCCACATTGTTATATAAATCTAAAAATGACCAATCAACCTGTAATGTTATGCTAAAGCTCATACACAATGCTGGATGGTACCTATCCTCTTCAACAAGAGGTAAATCATCTCTTTTGACGGAACATTTGCAATATTATTAAACTGAATCAAATCAAGCGTTTCTTGATAGTCACTAAGTAGCGAAACTGTTCTGTCATAACCGTTTTCATTAGTAAAATTTGGAACTTAAAAATCACCCATAAGTATAATTTTAGTTTCCTAAATGTAGTCAAGGGAAGAAAATGTTTCAAACAATGCTCCATAACAATGCACCGAAGTAGAAGGTATATACACAACAAAGATGCATACGCTAATGCGATGATTCAGTTTGATTCTAACACGGACCAGTGGCGTAGCCAAGGGGGGGGGGGCAGAGGTGCAATTGCCCCCCCCAGGAACTAAATTAATTTGATAATGGAATAGCAGCTTTTTACATTTAACGGTACAAATTTGTTGCAAACTATTGGTTTGTTGTATAATAAACATTTTAGCAAATTAAATATTAAAATTTAAGTTACACCTCTTCTGTTTTTTTCTTGTTTGTACTTAACATTTTTCTTGTGTATGGAGCTTTGCCCCCCCCCCCCCCAAGAMACCTTTCTGGCTACGCCACTGACACGGACAATATCGTTAAACAAAGATAACTCAACTAATTCATATGAAAAGGTGCAATTACGGTCGACTGCCAACGCCAACAAAACACCCCCACCCCTGCCAACATTACACAAGGAGAAATTTCTGTCACTCCGAACCACACCGTAAGAATCACAAAAAGCTTCAGAACTCAAAATCTCGTGAGCAAGCTATGTTTCAATTAATGCAATAATTTTATAGTCAGAAACACAAGTGGCACTGTAAGATGAACTGATTTTTGTACGAAGACTTATGACATTTTTATAAAAAAATATTGCAGCGGATCAAGTCGCAATTGGGTATTATCACTTTTTTTGAAAATCACGTAAAATGAATCTTGAAGTGCATATATGTCGTACGCCATGTTAAAAAAAACAAAAAAATATTTGTAGCTAGACAATTTCAGGTTTGAAATTCGAATCTTAGGAGTCACCGCCAAAACGCTTCTATCCAAGGTTATTCAACTCGTGACGTCAAGTGTCATGTAAACATTACCGAGGAGCGTGCTGTTTAATGGTGTAGTATCATTCTTGTATTGGAAAAGCTTTTGTGTGGTGTTTATTGAAAGGACGGTGTAAGAGGTGGCATCAAAAAGTAATTTGTGTAGTTTTACAAGCATCTGTTATATATGGAAATCAAAACAAGTGTTGTTTTGTACATGGTTATAAAAGAACTTCAGTCAGTACAGCTAACAAAATATTTTTGTAACCGTTCCTCGAGATTATCATCGTATGAAAAAATTGTTTAAGGTTGCTAGACGTGATATACCGAAGTCGCAAAGTTAGTTTTGCTGTTGGTGTTAATTCTTACTGTAAGTTTTATTATTCTTTTTGGAGTTATAAGTGTTTACCATTCAGTTTCCATTTTGTAGTAGTTTGAAGAGGATATGAAATATTATATGAGTTTTAAGTTAATAGAAGGAAATGTTATAATAAAGAACGACGTTGTTCCTCATATATTCGACTATTAGCCAGACTGGAAACGAGCCGCAAGAGCTCCGAAAATAAATGGCAATTTATATTTATTCTCATCCCTAAAATAAATGTCAGTTTAGAGTACATTTTTGATTCTTACATTCTTATGTTTACAAATAGTATGTTTCCAACAACCCACTGTGATCAAATTATCAGTGCTACGTTAATTTGATAAAAAGTTCACTTATGGTGTTGCTTTTACGTTCCTCATCTCCGCCGCGTTGAACCGCTCGTTGCTGTACACAAATTCCATAACAATGAACATGCCTTCAGAAGTCATAAGTATTTCACTTTTTCTTAGCGTAGTTTAATTCCTTTGTCACAAAATGAACGCAAACAACAAACTGATAAATTGACGGGCTGAGGCTGACGTGTGTCGCGCTGACCCCAGATGTAAACAAGCGTCCATTTACAAGACACCTGACGTCACGATCAATATGTTCGCGTTTTGGCGGTCCCTTTAAATATTCACATTTTTAATATTAAAAATACACTTATGATACATTTTTTCGAATTTATAAGATGGCACAGCTGTTTTGTGGATCAGATGCTACCTATTAATATGCAATTTAATAAAATATAAATACATGGCAAATACCCAATTGAATGTCTGTATCAGTTTGACGATTGAGAGGATACAATTTTTGGGATATCATTTATGTACCGTATTGTGAGAGTGGTTTCTTTTTTCCCGTAATTCACTTCTCATTTGCTTTGGTGTTTTATCAAATTATTATTTTTTTTGAGTTTTTCACGAAGTTATTAACTTCTTGTTCAGTTATAGTTTTATTGGCCTTGGTATTGGTACCAAAATTTGGATTGACAATCTTCAATAGGTCGCCCGCTGCTGTAATTTCGTTTTCAGAGCACTTAGCAGATTAGGCTCTGGCTGAAAGATGGCAAATATGACTAAGTACTTTTTTTCTCTTTTGGCGATCAACAACTTCTTGGACAATTTCTTCAAAGCTGTTAGAATTATTAGTTTGTGGGTTAAGAACTGAACTTTCAAGAGCAGTTATTTCGCATGGAATATGAACATAATAGCAAAACTCGATTTAATACCCAGTGCAAAATTAAAGAAGTTATAATTATGTAGTTTAGCGTCCCCATGATGTTTATTGGTTTCGAAAATACCTTCCAGCTAAAATTTCAAGTCTTGCGTCCCGGCGGGGGTCCTAAAAACGGTAAAGGCGCAATAAAAATATCAAAAGGATATACACCGGCCAGGGTCAGCTACTTTTATGTGTTGAAAAGTTTGTTCACGTCGGCGTCTTCCTTTAGGTGGTCCATAATAGCGGACGTATTCGAGAGGGAATATATTCCATTGGTGAGGGCAGGCCAGCTGCGACAACTGGACGATTGCTCGGTAAAAACGTCGGGTCCACAATGCGTGTTCGAGAGGGTGGTTTACGTAGAACGTCCCCGTCCGTCAACCGGTCGGGTGGATTTTTTCAGGCTCCCGAAAGATTAATTGCATTATATGTCTGTCATTTAGTTCGCTAGATTAAATCTTGTTGAAGGAGGCGTGTAATAGACCCGTCACGAAAGCGTGAATATTAAAAAGGGTATCGTTTGCGTTTGTAAGGAAGTTTATAGCGTACGTGTCGGCCATAAATTTAAGATTAAATTAAATTAAGCCGTAAATTCGCGCGAAAAACTTCTACACATGTAACAGTTCGCCGTAAATATTCATACTCAGACTACAGGGCGCGAAGCGTAAGCCCCCGTTCATTAAATCTGCATGCACCAACGCTACCTCAATCGTCATTTAATGAGCAGCGCTAATTAGCCACCAATAAATGACGTGCGTGGCTAAAGCCCTCCCGCCCCCGCTTTTCTTACAATTGCTACGCTTCCTGACATCTCGCCGATAACAAATTCCGTTCCATATTTTCTATCGGCCGAAATCAATATAACGTGGGGCCGAACCATAAATTACACCCCAGTGCATCCGCACCCTCGCGGGAACCTACAAACCTTCCCGGTGAGGGGTCATTTTGATGTCGATCAACACAACATCAAATTGCGGGCGCCATAAATTCTGGGGCGATGTTTTTGAATTTTAGAATTTCCCGCCGAACAAGAACCGTTATTGAGCCGCTCAATCGTGGTTTAATTACGGAAGCGGGTGTCAGTCTCGTTGTTTCCTGACGGTATCAGATATCGCGATTGTCACAAAAGAAAAGCAACTGTCACGACGCAAGCGGCACGTGGCGTGCCCGCATCCCGCACTTGTGAGACAATACATACAGTTGTGGTGAATTACGTTAAACAGGACAAAATTTATTGACCGCAATAAGATTATAGGTAGATGTATTTGTTTGTTGCGCCAAACTTTTGTTGTTATTCTATCCGTTTACAGCTTTCTGGTGGGTTTCTTAGTTCATTTTTGATATAAAAGATGACACCCGTAAACACACGAAAAAGGGACGATACCACAAAATCCAAACACATAACAGACATCTGTGCAGATAGAACAACATAAGGAAAATCCCTATAAAATTTTGAAAAAGGCCGAAAAAACGGCCGAAACCTAAAGAAAGAGAAGCCTTTATATCAAGAAGGAACTAAGAAAACCACCACACACCTGCAAAGGGATAGAATTACAGGTAGAGTTCAGCATTTTATTTGTTATGAGTTAATTGTTACCAAATTTTGTTAAAAGTCATTCAGATCTTATTTCGAAATTAAATTACGCTAATCACTTAAACAGCAATTAGTATCATCAACTGCTAATTCCGGAAACAAACGATTGCCTACGTAGACATTTAAAACTGAAAATCCACATTATGTTTGTGACAACCAGTAAGTCGCCATGTTGCTCGTTTATAAACTTATTCCTTATTTTATCTACAATGTTGATTCAGGATATTGTAGTAGTACACTGACCAAAGCAGACTGCCACCTTAACCACAGCGTGCGGTGTAGATGTAAATGAGAGCCAAGGCCCTCAGCGCCATCTAGACAAAACACTGTATGTGCAGTATTCTCACTAGATGGTGCTGACGGTCTTGGCTCTCACTCATATCTCTCTACTGCTTTGCAACAGTGTTCTACCAGACAAATGTCAAGCCCATACTGTAAACATGCATATATCTGATCATTTTGTTCAGATTCTTGTTATGGAAAGTATGAGACTTCCTGAAACAAACAAAACTATATTAACAAGACCAATTAACACACGTAAGTTTAAAGAAAATTTAAAACATTTAAAGTGGACAGATCTCTGCAACATCTATGAAAATGTAGATATAAACACTATACAATAAATTCCACAAGACAGTTATTAATGAATTTGATAACTGCTTTCCCATAGAACAACGAAAAGAGAGTACAAATACTCACAATTCGGTGAAGTACAACGATAGCGTGAGATCTTAGATGCAGCTTACACAATATATAGAGTCTCAAAATCCAATGACGCCGAAAAAACGTACACGGACTTTCGCCGAATATATAAAGCAAAAATAAATATTGCAAATTTACAAAAATAAACCTATTCACAAAAAAGGCGATAAAAAGATTCACGCAAATTATCGTCCTGTTGCAATAATACCAGTATTTTCCAAGGTACGAGGCATGTTTTTTAAGTAAGTACCGTTTTGCGATTCCGCTGCCGCAGCGCTACGGTCAGCGTTCCTCGCATGCGCGCTGGTTACCTACATCCCTTGTCTACGCACTGACGCCATTACAGTTTGATTCTTCATTGTATACGTTGTTTACTGAGTCTTTAAGATGCCTCCGACAATCGTGAGTCCCGCCGATTGTGAAGTACGGGCTGTTATACGATTTCTTAGTGCTAAAGGCGTAAAACCGATCGATATTCATCGTGAGATCTGTGAAGCTTACGGACAAAACATTATGAGTGATGGAATGGTAAGGAAATGTGTGAGAGCATTTAAAGATGGCCGCACAAATGTGCATGATGAAGAACGGAGTGGGCGTCCTTCGGCCGTTAATGAAGATTTGGTGCAGAAAGTGAACGAAAAGGTGAGAGAAAACAGACGCTTTACAATTTCATCATTGTGCGGCTGCTTTCCTCAATATTCTCGTAGTGTTTTGTATCGCATTGTGACCGAGAACTTGAATTACCGGAAATTGTGTTCACGTTGGGTTCCGAAAATGTTGACGGATTTGCACAAAACCCAACGTTTAGGCAGTGCATTGACTTTCCTTGAGCGGTACCACAATGAAGGTGAAGATTTTTTAGACCAAATTGTTACTGGTCACGAAACATGGGTGGCCTACGTCACACCAGAATCGAAACAACAATCCATGGAATGGCGACATTCATCATCACCCAAAAAAGTGAAGTTTAAGCAAACAATTTCTGCCCGGAAAATCATGTGCACAGTTTTTTGGGACAGAAAAGGAGTATTGCTAGTGGAGTTTCCACCTCGTAATGAGACAATCAATGCAGCGTCTTATTGTAAGACATTGAACAATCTGCGTCGTGCAATCCAGAACAAAAGACGTGGCAAGTTGAGTAAGGGTATCGTTTTGCTGCATGACAATGCCCGTCCACATGTGGCTAATCGGACCAAAGACCTCATCAAATCTTTTAAATGGGAAACTCTAGATCATCCTCCATACAGCCCTGATCTGGCGCCCAGCGACTACCATTTGTTCCTGCACTTGAAGAAACACCTGGGTGGTCAGCGTCTTCAAGACGATAACGAAGTCGAAACATTTGTCATACAGTGGTTAACAAGTCAGGCGGTAGAATTTTATGAGGAGGGTATTCAAAAACTGGTGCCACGTTATGACAAGTGCCTCAATATTCACGGAAATTATGTAGAAAAGTAGATTAAGGTACAGGCTTTCATGTAAGATAAAATTATTGCGATATCTTTGCACGTCTTTTTTTAATTCCAAAACGGTACTTACTTAAAAAACATGCCTCGTATTAGAAACTCTGATCTACACAAGATTATTAAACTTTGTACAAAAAAATTGTATCCTGACAGATCATAATAGCGTTACAGCAAGTAATCGAAAAAATGCATGAAGCATAGACACCGAGCAAGTACCTCAAATTGCATTTTGCTTTTTAAGTAAAGCTTTCGATACTGCAAATCATACTATATTGCTAGCAATGCTTGGTGTGGTAGGCAATTTAATAAAATCTTGTCCGTCAACCAGATACTGCTAGACAAGCATTCAGGACGGTTGTCCATGGAATCAGGAGTACCGCAGGGATCGGTATTAGGCCCTTTATTATTCTTGATTTAAGTCAATAATTTGCCATCAAGTATCAATTCAGACCACATCTGTATGTTTGCAGATGACATATCATTTTTAAACATAGGGATAGATGAGAAAAATGCTATTGAAAAAACTAAAAGTAGTCTTGCGCAAGCACAGAACAGGTTTACGGACAATGAAATGAGGATGAAACAAGACGAAACATCTATATTAACAGTGGATACAAGATCCCGGCCAAATTCCTAGGTGTAATACTAAAAAGTGATCTCAGATGGAATAAACACGAAGAAATACATAATTTCAACACTCGTAGATAATAGATCCAGCAGCTGACTACTGGACTGCAAAACTATGCAACAAACTGCCGCACCACATTAGGAACAAGTCTCCAAGCCAATTAAAAGGCATATAACTTCTAAGTTATAAGTTACAATTAAACAAAATAAATTAACATAATTATATATGTATATATACGTACACAAGTACATTTTTTGTTTTTGTATTCAAATACTTTATGCTGTAAAGAAGCTGAATAAAATTTCTATTTCTAATCGGTATCCCTAGCTGAGGAACCCAAACAAGGGCGAAACTAGTCGTGGGGTCCGAGTATGTTGACCAGAGCAGATGTTTATTAATTTACTTACATCGCTCACGAAGACGCTTCTCTGGTGCCATCGTTAGAAACCTGCACTAGGTCGTAAGTGGTTGCCACAGTTGCAACCCACCTAGTATGCAGTGTTCCGCTTAGATGGCGCTAGGGGGCTTGGCTCTCACTTACATATAATTAAGTTATTAGTGAAATCGCTCGTTCTTTGTAAATGCCTTTCCTTTTAATTGCTTGAGTGAATCGGAGGTTTTTTTCTGCTGTACTGTACACACGTGTAACGTGTATGTGACCCGAGGTTGTGCCCTTTCCCCAATAAATAGCGTGTTGTAAAATCAGATTTGCCGGCTCGGGGCAACTTTAAAAATTAAAACCCCGGCGATCCGTTCATCCCTCACACATATCGTTGTTCGCGATCTCCGCTACGGTGTGCCAACTCCCTAGTTTCAAAACTATACGTCTGCGAGCGGGATCCACCCCGTTTGTATCATGCAAATAAGGCACCGGGGGTGTCCAAGCGCACTGTACGATGCACACACAAGTCCGCACATGCAAATGTCCCCTGACAGCCCACCTTGGCGTATCTACAGCCGAGTAATTTTGAAACCGCTCGCTCTTGCGAAAAGATGCTTTGTTCGAGGGCTGTCAGACTATTTGTTTAATGTTCCGAAATGCAAGTCAAAGCCGTTCAAGCGTTTGGCCGCGACTTCTTGTCTATTGAGTGTTATTGGTGGTGCAACTAAGCAAAATGGACCCATGATTTTATTTTTTTTATAAATATGCAGGGTGTGAATTACGCATATTATTAACTCTGTATTAGAAATTGGTTATTTTCCTGCTAGGTGGAGGTCATCTCTGATTAATCCTATACCAAAGAAAACTAATCCACAAAGTGTAACTGATCTCCGCCCCATTACTAAAATTCATGTGCTGTCAAAAATTTTAGAAAAAATAACTCAAAGGCAGATTTATGACTATGCCATATCAAGCAACATTATATCTTCTGCCCAGTCAGGTCAGGTCAGGTCAGGTCAGGTCAGGTCTGGTCAGCACTGCGATATCCTGCGAGCTCGTGGACCGTGACCTAAGGGCTATAGCTGATTATTCTCGAAAAAAATAATTTAAAGTTAAACCCAGAAAAGTGTGCAGCAATGTTGTTCTGTCCAAATCGTTTGCGAGAAAGCATATTGACAGATTTTAAAATTAATATTAATAATCAACCATTGCCTGTTGTTAACAGCGTAAGAAACTTAGGTTTAATATTTGAAAGCGATCTTCGTTTTAAACAACATATTGCCGGCATAGTAAGGAAGGCTTATCTAGCTTTAAAACTGCTGTACTGCAACAGATATTTAATAAATTTCAGAATGCGTAAGAAACTTTGTGAATCGTTAGTGTTGTCCATCCTTAATTGCGGTTTCATTGTGTTTTACTCATGTCTGGATAAAATAACTAAGTTAAGATTACAGAAAATCCAGGATAGCTGTTGTAGATTCGTTTATCGCATACCCCGTGATGAATGAGTGTCCCAAAGAATAGTGGCACTGGGTTGGCTTAGAGTAGATGATAATTATAGGTATAGTTTGTCAGTGTTTTTCTTTAATATGTTGGTAACCTCCTCACCTCCATACCTTCGAGGCAAGTTTCATTTTAGATCTGATGACATAAATGTTAATGTGAGGAATCTATCTTCACTATCAGTTCCTAGATATCGTATCACCTT
Source organism: Rhyzopertha dominica (assembly GCA_025024175.1). Taxonomy (NCBI): domain Eukaryota; kingdom Metazoa; phylum Arthropoda; class Insecta; order Coleoptera; family Bostrichidae; genus Rhyzopertha; species Rhyzopertha dominica. The sequence continues at coordinate 23,449,203 of QCXZ01000086.1, read as the reverse complement.
GTTTCGCAGGTCATTTTCGTATAACTGTGTAATTATATACAAGAGTCTACCTGAAAATCTGAAAATGCTTTCATTATGCCAATTCCGAAAACAGTTGAGGAAAATTTTGTTACTTTCGCAGTAATTTATATACCTAGATTAGTTTGTTATTGTTATGTGATATAAATAAGTTTAGTATAAGCTATGTAGCTCGTATATATTAATAATTAATTAATATAAAATTAATATAATTTGAACATCTCTTTTGAAGATACAACCCCTTAAGAAGGTACCAAAAGTCTTCATTTTTTCTAAAATAACAAAGTAATGGTAGAAATGAGATTAAATAGACATTTTCTGCTATCCAGAAGGCTCATAGTAAACAATTTGTTATAAGGGTAGGAAAAGGCAACCCTAAGATTTGTTTCTTATTGCTACATTGACACTCATTTCAGATAATATGATTTATTGTAAACAAAAGTCTCTTTTTTCGTAAAATTAACGATTCTGAACTTAAAACGAATTACATGGCATGATTGGCATAGGATGGAAATAATCGTTTTGACCCTTTTGTTAAAATTCTTCAAAATTGACGCCCTTAGAACCGTCTGGAACATATATTCGTTCGTCATTATGCGTTGCTTGCACAGCTGCATTAACGACGATGATTTTGATCGCCAACGAGAAATTAAAAAAACACCGGCATTGGATGAAGCAGTATATTTAATTTAATTATTAATTAAAAGAGCAGCTTTTATACATTTACTAAATACAACCAGTACGGGCACTGTTACCGTGAGATTTTTCGAAAAGGCTTGCATTTTCAAGTTCATCATCCAACTTGAAATGACCGGACAAAATCCTGATTAAGTCTAATAAGTCTCGTATGTTATATTAATATTGTCAATATTGTAGATGCTCTATAACCGCCCTATTCGACTTACTCGCCGATTTCAAAAGAAATATGCTGCGCCGGGGCTTTGCCTCGAAACTTAATTGGATCTTCAGACGCAAAAAACGAGTAAAACTAGAAATTATTGATTACGTTCCGATTGTGCAAGAGCAAACTTGGAAGCCTCCCGATTGGGTTTTACGATAGCTTAATCCGCTAAACGAATCGACGATAACACCACGAATGACAACGAGACCGACTAGAAAATAGTTTTTCATCAACAGCGGTGTCGCTTTTTGGACACATCGTCCCCTCCCTTAACAGTAGGTGGTGATGCAGAAATCAATTTCGTGTGTAATGGCATTGTAATCAAGCATCTGGCGTTTCCTCCGACAAATAAACCTGTACAACACTCCACGCGTTATGATTTATGAGCAGAATCCATCAGACTATTACAAGTAGATGTATTAATTCCGCAATATCCAACGTAATGACGTCAGCGGTAATCCGTCGAAAATCGAGTGGACGGAAGTACAGGCTGGATAATTATCGCCCACACACCTGACTCGGAACATCGGTTTCTAAAATGATAATGAAATGGACCGCGTTCTAAATTCTTGCTTAGTTTCAATTTTGACCGCAGAGTCAGAACAAGCGCCCATAACATCAGTGTCAGAGATAAAAAGGAAAATAAACTGACCTTATTTATGCCAAAATCGTATTGTTACTATGTAGACATCAACAAAGAAAGTCTCTAGTTTTGGGGAGAATTCGCACAAATCGACAACGTCGCTATCCACCGTGACACCTAGTGCTTCTGACGAGACCGAAATTAAGGTACCCGAGACCCATACGAGACCGAGACTGAACATACGAGACTTCGAGAGTCTCGTTTTTTACACAAATATAAAAAGGTGGGATTAAATTGTTTACACTAGTGATTATGATTTCAAACTTGACACGTTTAAATGTAAATAATGCAATTATCGTATTCATACCCTTTATTTTAGTTCACGAAATTAGCACAATATAATTTAATTATTTATCTAATTCTATTACTTACATAATTTTAATAGTGTTTTAATTCAAGTAGTAATAAAATAGTAAGCTGTAAAGCTCTGCAGATTATATAGTGAGTTTTTATCTGATAGATTTTACATGTATACAGGAACAGTAAACTACTAGTCAAGTACAAGTACTGGGGATTATGGAAAAAGCATATTTTCAGAAAGCGCTTAAAGGCATATTAAAAAATATTACCTGCATATCTATGCAATATCCTCAAAAACAGCAAAAATATTTACCGTGTAACTACATGTTGTGCTAAAATTCACGCAACACTAAAAGTTTGTCTTTTGTCACATCACTTATTTCTCTTAACGTATCTCATTTTTAATTTATGAATTCTAATTTTACAATACGCAGACCTGCAAATGGAGGTTGCAACATGTACTTTGAGATTAGATTCCGTTTCAAGGTTGTCATATTTACATTCTGTTAGTTTATCTGTTGGCCACCGACTTCAGCGACGAATTAAAATTATCAACAATTTATATCAACGAAAATTTTAATTCAAAAAATGTAATAATTTACAAGAAAGTTGAAGATTTCAGTTTAAAAATCTTTCATTTATATGTCTGATGAATAAAAATGTTACTCGAATAAAAATTATAAAAATAATTTATACTATGTTTGTTTCTAAATTTAAGCACAACGCTTTTGTCAAACTAACAAAATAATTCATTAAACGTTTTTATTCGATTTAGTTTGCAGAACGACAAAAAAAACAGCTGCAAAGAGAATCAATACTTCCACATCCAATTGTCAAAAAGACATTTACGCTTTTATTTTTTAACACTATACAATCAGTAATCACCCCTATAACTTTAGCTAACCTATAGGTTTGTAAATCGTACTAAAAGTTATGTGCAAAGACGTGATAAAATAATCATGTTTGTGTAGGTAGATACCTATATCAGAATAGTGCTAGACAACATTTTTCTACGATTCTTATAAAACATTGGTTTCTTTATTCAGCGACGTAAGAAAGTATTGTACAAGAAATAAACCAGACAAGACAAACGTAAAATGTAAGAATTAATATCAGTTTCTTCTAAATAATTATAATTGTATGATGGAAGTAGATAACCAAATTTTGATTTCAGCTGTAAAGCACTTGGTTTTAATTGCCAAAAAGCACTGTTAGATTCAATCTAATATTTTGACTTGCCAAATAATTAATAAAATACAATAATACAGTCAAATTAATTACTATAATTACTTTGAAATCAACAAACCATCTTGCTTGGGTACATAAATACTATAAAGGCTATAGCGCAATACATTAATTTGTATGAATTTTGTTGACAATTATGACTAATAAGTGTGATGGAGTGGAGAGCAAAATTTAGTAACTTGCATGATCAACTTGACACTATTATTTATAAAAAAAATCTCTCAAATTAATTAATATATACACAAGTATATACTTTTTAAATCACTGTATGTAAAAAGATTATAATAATCTGATAAATAATGGTCCTTTTGACATATTTGTGCCAACGCAAATATATTTATCGCATATAATTTTAGTACGGCTTACAAATGTATTTGGTGTGCTGCACTGTTATTTTAAAAGAAAAAGTTACAGAGGACAAATACCGAAATACCAAGCTTAATCACGCGTAACCACCACCGTATTAACTGTAGATGATATATCTCAAGATTTACTTGTAAATATTTCTAATATCGCCTTCGATGACATTCTTGTAAAAGGAACATATCGGGATTTTAAAAATATTAGGATTACCACCACTTATCAGAAACCCAAGACTCTCGTCACGAGACCGAGACCGAAACCGAGACCAAAGAAGCCATGCATTTCTGAGACCGAGACCACGCAAGTGTCGGTCTCGTGACACCGAGACCGAAGCACTAGTGACAACAGACCAGGAGAACATTCGACCATCTCTAGAAGAATCTAGAAGAGCTGATAGGAGACGTACATGGAAGAGACTTCATCTATAAGTACTTGTTGATTTCAGGAAATTGGATGACGTTGCCCAAAACGATTCTGACAAGAATCGGTGATACACTGTCGGCAGTCAGATGGCTTTCAACTTTAAATGGAGCTCGCTCACATAACTTAATTAAGTTTAATTACGAATCTTAAGCTCTTATATTTGTGTATGATCACAATATAATTTAAACAAACTAGAACTACAATACTATGCTGGAACTAGCAGTGTTGCAGGCTTCACAGCTAAGCGGTTAGATCTGGCGAGAAGGGTGTTTTGTATTGAATAATCAAATAAAGWTAGAATTTCATGTTGGCGATGGTTCTTATCTCTACAAATTCCATGCAACATCTAGAAAGGATTTCGTGTGCAGTCCTGCTAACCCGAATGTTTTGTGTTCCGATTCCATGAATTTTAAATCGGCGCGACATTCATCGCGTTTCTTGGCCGACTGGAACAGAACGACACCGAACAAAAACAGTAAACAAATGAAGACGAGGTCCGATGTTTGTTTAACGTGTTGACATGTATCTTGGTGCATTCTTAGATTTCCTGGATGCAACGGTGTTCTTCTAATGAAAAACGCCCCTCGTTTGAGTGACTTCCTTTCTGTTTCGCGTTAGAACAATGAACGCATTATCGTCTTAAGGGCTACGTGCTGGTTACACGGTTGAACTTCAAAGATGGCTGTGAGATAGGAACGCTTCGCCCTCCTTATTCGTCGTATCGCGAAATTCAACCCCCCGGAGTTTATCAGACTGAAACGACCTACCGTAACACAGTTKTATTGACGGCGGGCACGGAATTKCGTGCACGTATCAAATTACGCGTGATGCAATTCTATAATTCCAACCCTCATTATGCACACAGACGTGGCGCGATACGTATACACAAAATCTTTTTTTCTGCTATAAATTTACGCTGTTTCTTAGAACAGTATGCGTGGACGTGTCCGTCCCTGGGTGGAGCAAATGAGTACATTTACAATATCGTAGTGAGGCTGGTCACATACAGAATAAACGAACTGTGGAATTTATGATTAACTAGTGGAATAATTTACGGAGGCAAAACAAGAAAATACAGGAACTTGATGGCGCGTAGCTGTCATCCCGCTGTTTAATTATTTATGTGCCGTTGTCTGCCACTTTTTAATGAGCCCAAAACAAAAAGAGGTATATCGTCATTTGTGCGTATAATGGAGTCAATTTGTGTGGACTGGCAAAAAGGTCGCCGTTTCGCAAATAAATTTCGTGCAGATGCCCGGATTACCGCTAATAAATTCGGATTTAACACGAATGTACACGTAATTTATGAGTACACATTTGTTCGGCCCGGTACTTATTAAATAACCAGCCAAAACACTGAATTAGCTAATCATGAACACGGCCACAAACGCGCCGTTAGCGCAGATTCAAAAGAACAGTCGCGCGATTAAGTCCGATTCAGAGTGTCATTAAGTTTCTTTAACAAGTTCCCATTGAAAATTTGCGACAACAAAAAGTTCCGGCATATCGAGAATTCGGGTTTGCGGGCTCCTCTTCCGTGATACGGCGTACAATTGCGCGTTTCCACCTTGCTTGCTTCACTTAAATGTTTCGTGCTCTGAATCGGAAATCTAACTGCAGAAAGTTTCACAGCGCGACTGTAATCCGCCATGACGTACAACTAAAAAAGAACTGATGATAACAAATGCGTTGTTGATTGGTGTCAAAGCAGTCGATCCTGGCGCGATATTCGAGACTTTATGTCCTCTGCTACGAAACAGTTAATAAAGAGCTGACTGAATCAACCCAAAACTTACTTTGATATAAATAAGTAAATTTTGAGCCAGAGGTGTGTCTTGCTGGAAGCTAGAATAATTGTATGGAATGCACAGTCGAACGACTGGGGCCTAGGCCTAGCAATCACCGACTAATCAGATGTTATTATAAGTTGTCACCCTATGTATGATTCATCCGTTTCCAGAGGAAGTTAACTATCTGTCCATGTATAAAATATCTCACTTATACGTATTTTAATTGAATAACCTAGATGTAAAAGGTCAGGTCAGGTCAGGGCAGGGCAGACCCATCAAACCAGCTGTTTTAGTCCACAAAACGAAGGTTCATCTGCTACATTTTGGCTTATCTCTCGCCAATACACAACAAACCGTTTTGCTAGAAAATTGTGACAATCTTAAATAATGCAGGCTACATATTGTTGTGTGCAAAAATGAACGATTCTAAACTAAAAGAACAAAGAACTTAACTGTAAGCAAAGGACTTGAATATACTACAAAAAAACAACAAAAGCAGTTATAGAGCAACGGGAGTGAGACGTTTAAGAAATGCTTCTGATTTTACCAACGGTATTTTGTTTCTATCTAAGCGAGAATCGAGATAAACTACCCCCTCAAATTATTGCAATAATCGATGCTCCCCTATATTTTTTATTTTTATACACTACGAAAGATTATCCAGAAGTTTTGTGGGAGGCACAACAAGATGAGTCTGATTTGCAAAGATTGAATGTGACAACTACAACTATACCTTTGGTCGTCCTCGTTGAAGCCAAATTTTCAACAAAATTAAAGTTTTATAACAGACTTGAAAGTCTGTCAAACGCTAAATAAAATGAAGATACAGAAGTTATCTACTGTGATTTTAAACATAATATTGCCTGTCTCCATTTATGTATTTTACAACAGATAATTACAAACCATTATATTGCAACGAGAGCGTATAATGAAGTAGTACTTGTGCTACTGCATTATTATGGATGCATTCTTGCCTAGCAATATTAAAATACCTATATGAAAACCACAACCATCATATGCTGAAGTTTTGTCTGGCCATGATATGAAAACTTAACGAAAAGTTTGATTTCTTTCCACAGCCAGGTCAAAGTTTTCTGGCACGTGACAGGCATCTTGCAAAAATAGAAAAAGATACTGGAAGATGATTCGGGGTTAGTTGAAGATTTCTTCTTCGCTGACCTTTCGCCCAGTGCTGTGTTGCACATCTTCAGAGCCGAGTTTATCGTGGACGTAATTGTCTCCGAGCGACCACGATGAACTCGGCTCTGAAGATGCTCACTACAGCAGTGGGCGAAACGTCAATGAAAAGGAAATCGCCACGACCACAGCCAACTAACCCAGAATCATCTACAAGTATGTACTTTGGTGGCATAGGTTTAATCACTATAGAAATGTAAATATTTGTAATATTTTTAAACTACGAGTAATAGTAATAGATATGTATTGTTTTAAATACATTTCTAAGTCCTATAGATACTAACGGTATCAGACAGACAAAAATAAATAACGTCACATCAAATTCTGTGTATTACTTAACACTATATTTAATCATAATGCTGAAAGTTTGTCGCTACTCTTCTAGCAGTCTCTGGTGCAGCGAAGTCCCAGAGAAAACTTTATACGAGAAGTGCGAAACCTTAAAAATTGCATTTGCCTGCACTGTGCCTCGGCTAGCTTTTCCATCAATTACGACGTTAACCTATTCACCACCAGAATGAAACGAAACGTTCGCTGATTACAGCACGAAACAACCTAATCTCATCCTTGTATAAGCCGAAGCTCGCCCTCCGCGATACGCGGTCTTAAAAAGTTAGATGACTTTCGTTACATAAAGAACGTATTATCTTGAAGAATTGAGACGACCGCGGCGAACCGCGCGTTTTGCCATGTGGATATCAAATTTCATATGTCATGTCGTGGCGTAGTGCACGAAGGAATTCCAATCGTAATAACATTACACGCATGCATCCAATCGTCTTCGTTGTTTCTTTTGACGTGCTCGATATTACTTTGGTATAAAAAGGGAAAATTTTAGACTCACCAAGAACTGTAGCAGGCCTCCCTTTGGTCCTCCTGCAACAAAGATACAAAGGTTTATATAGCTTGTGAAACAGGTGGAACTGCTAAAAAACTTCACATGCACACTACCCGTAGTCGTAGGGTCAAGTCTCAAGCTGTTACTGTATTTTGCATCTTCCTTTTCTCAGTGCATAACATGTAGTTGAAGCTCGTTAGCAGTTAACCTCACGAAGTGTGAGGAATCAGAAAATAGCGATGGCCCTTAAACTGTGTACAGTGATGCTTATCTATGATCTGGCGGCTCAAGTTTCCTTTGTAGTTTTATATTGTTTAAATCCGCGGTATGTTATTAGTCAACTATAAACGCGTTTTCGTCTCGACCGCGCATGACGTCACGCTTGAGTATTCTTGGTCGTCTTATAATGCCGAAGGCGTAGGACAAATACAATCATCTACATACCTATGACAGCATTTTGGCTTAAAGAAATATGTTAATTTTAAACAATGTTTAGATAATCTGGCTATCGTGATGATATCTACCGTTTCAGGTATGGGTGCTTTTGTAAATAAAGAAACCACGTCAAAACTAATTAAAATATCATCTTCTAAAATACTTAAACCTTTCATAACGTCAATAAAGTCTGAGGAATTTTGATGAAAGTGGTTTTGAAGACGTAGCGATCTATCCGAAAATATCTTACATTATGGACGCTGAGAGCATTCACCCTCGTAAACATCTACACCATCAATTATTGAATTTTTAGAGTTCTTTAGTGCATTTAAAATTTCATTTTCAGGAAAGTGATTCAGTGAGACAGACGTTGGATAGATTTTTGTTTTTACGTTAAAAGTAGGGTCGGATTGACGAAAAACAGTATATGAAAATATATGAAAAACAGTTTTGAAAGTGAGAAGTCCTAAGTTATGGAACAATATCTACGTTAATGGGCCTTATATTTAGGCTACAAATTTGAGTTCTGTTCGTTTTTTTTTGCTAAATGCACAAGTTTTAATTAATCTAAGATATAAATTGTTATAATGAAGAAACCTACGTTCGTTCGTGATTAATGAACCCAAGTCTTTTATTTCTTTGTAAACGTAATTGTTCTTTCGCAGGCCGCAAAGCTATACCCGAATACTGTGTCGTAATAATTTAAAAATGACAAAACCAATGAATTACAGAGAGTTATTTCAAAGTCGAAGTTCACTATTTTATAAAAATTTTAGATTGGAAATAAATCTTCTTATAATTTGATTAACATTTGGTGTAAAGCTGAAATCAAAGTGAATAAGTACACAAACGTATTTTACTGTATCTACAGATGACTCTTTTATATTGTTAAGAGATATGGCAGGTTGCACAAACATGGATCACATTTGTCGTTTTCTAGCAACCTCAATAATCCGATTTAATAAACTTGGATCAAATTTGATCCATGTTTCTGCAACCAAGCCTAAGGGATTCAAAATGTAAGGCAATATTTAGTAGACAAAAATGCCAGTGCCACTAGATCAAAGTTATTTGGATCTTTTACAAGAAACCGTCAGCATAAAAGTGACTTTTACAAAACTTAAGACCGGAAGAAAATTTTGAAATATATAGAAAATAATAGAGATCCTAATACAGATCCCTGTGGGACACCACCAAAATTCGAAGATGGATCACAGACCGCTAGTGCAACCTAGCAAACCGCTCCAATTGCAATTCTGTGGGGAAAATGCAGTTTCAAGTGGATCTTTAGGCCCATCCCTCGCCCTACAAATCCATCATCTCCCCGGTTCGGGGGGTCGCAACCCCGAGGCAGGAATTTTTTTCGCCTACCCAGAAGACGCGCGGCCTCTTTGCCGCGACCCTGATCTCTTCTAGCCATCAACAATGTGAGATAATGAACGTATGGCTGATGAAGACGGACACCCGGAGGGGGTGTGCGCGGCCGAGGGGTGTTGAACCAGTGACAGCACAAGCACACCACGCCGCGGAGCAGTCACCAGTGCCTCCGGTCGTCCTTCGCGTCAGTCTCCCTTCGCGTCGTGTGGCGCAAGTTTGGCTCCCGAGAGCGCCAGTTCGAAATGCGCCCGTCGTGCGTAGCCCACGGAAGCCCGGACTGTGTTTCCTGTTGACGCGACGAAGAGGCCGATATAGATGGACTTTATCATACTTAAGGTAAGTCGTTATTGAGATTCATGCGTTTAGGTTAAACTGTTATCGAGATGTCGTCACGAGAGGTTACTGGCCCGGACGATTATGGTCCCTTTAAACTTTAAAGACTCCCTAATTGCACATTCTTCTAGTCGCTTTCGGGCAGATTTGAAATACCTCTCCGTTGATCTTATCGCGTTCCGAAGGTGTTGGCGGAGTCCAAGTTCRTATCGCAGCGGAACTCCGACGATAATCCCGGAATTAGGACCCATTAGATGATTAGGGATTACATTTTGGAACTACTACCCGCGAGCTCTCTCTAGATAAGACCTTCTAAAAATGCCACGACCCATGTATAAGTTCGACAAACTCGGATACTTGGATTAAGTAACATGTTCTAGTTACTCATTATGATATAGCGTGGTGTAGGTTTTTCAACCCAGCCTAAGAATTTAACTGATCGTTACCACACTAAAATTACAGGTAATAATCCACAAACTTTTTTAGCAACGTACGTCTAATGCATGCTGGAATTGTCCTGCACAGAGCTAGTTTTTATGGATTGCGCAAAATAAATGATACCCACGATCCTACGAAGGTACACTCTAGTCTGAGACCCGAAATTATATTTAAATTTTAATAATAATATAAATCCCAGCCCCCTAGAAAAATAAATCCAAACAGTCGGTCTGTCCAGGTCAGGTTAGTTAATAGGGAATTCCCACGATTTCTAACTTCCCTTTTCTAACAATTTTTCTCAACTATGTCACATAAATTTACACATTCATGGTTATTTTAATAATTATTAATGGCAAATATGTTCGTTCTTGAACCAAAGTAAAATTAAGTATTCGATGAAGCAACTGCCCCCCCTGGAAGTCAGACAAAAGAGGAAAAGTGAAAATGGCGAGGCAAACTGAGATTTATGTTGTGTGTAGTTTTTATATTAATTTAGTGTATTTAATGCATTAAATATTATTAAATTTATTACTGCATAATGCAGCATTCAACAAAGGGGCGTTCGCCAACTTTACACTAAATTCCTCCAACAGTAACTATAGCTACAGGTTTATAAGGTTTACTATTCAATTTTGCATTACATTCTTATTCAAAGATACAAGTAAGCAAAAAATATATCGATATGTCTTTGTTTTAGCTATTTAAAATTTTAAATAAATAAAATGCGGCTGATCTACCGGCAAGCAAAACATGCATGGAAGCATGTATTAAAATTCGAAGGAAAAGAAAGGAACCGTTTGATCTTGAAATCTTGGATAATAAACGTTTTAGGGATTAGAATTATTGCCCAGTTCAAATGTACTTCCAATAAATCATTTCACATTTGTGTGTTTAAAGATTCAAAGTACTAGTCAAAAACTCAAAGAGCAAAAATAAGAAGTAAACAGGTTAGCATGACAAAAAGATTTGTTACTGATAAAATAGAACGTTATAATAACAAGATTACGAGTAAATACGAGTTCACAAAGGTTGTGTCTCACAGGTTTAAAATTAATTAAAGGCAGTTAAGAGTTTAACATATAACTGCATATATGTACTACATAGTTTCTTCCATTTTTACTAAAGTTAGTAATACGTTTTGAAATAAACAATGGGCACTTTATAAAGCGTCAAAATGTGTTTGCCAATCCCACCAAAATAATATCTAAATAATTAACAAATACAGCATCAAAATCATAACCGTATCATTTCATTATTGTTGTTATTTAATCTAACGTATGACTTTTTCCTATTTCATTCTTCATCACTTTATCTTCATTCCATAACAAATACTGCAGCTTTTGATAGTGGATTGTTAATTGTATTTATATACGTAAGTAATATCATTTAATATAAAAACCCCTGTTTAAAATTTATTGTTAAGTAAAATGTGGTTTACATATTTTTCATAACTTTACGGGATGACTTAGAAGACGAAGATTAGATATTAGCTAAGTAAATCCCAATTTTATGAGGTGTTGTAGAGTGTTAAATCACATAACCCCCGTATCGAAGTATCGTTTGTCCGCATAAAATATATCGATGTTCATTTGAGATATAGCAATATATTAAATTTAGGCATCTTGTTTTTAATTGTAAAAGCAGTTTTCCCATCCCCGGTTGTTTTTCCTGCCCCCCCCCCTCTAGCTTGTGAGCTGGCGACGCCCTTAATGATGCCCATTATCAAAAAATTGTAGATAAGTGGAGATCTAAATCGAAGTCACCAAGGGTCCCAAACGTGAACCTTGCGGTACTCCCTGACGTATGTTCACAKGTGAAACACCGTCCAGCACTATAWCCACACCAGKGTTTCAGAATTATGATTAAATTGAACATTTATTGACTCTGCACTGATAATCCGTTCAATTCTCGGATGCAGGTGTTATGTTAATTTTGCCGATGACTGTACAACAGGCGAATTTGGCAAATTTATATCAATCAAGCTGGTTTGTTGTTTAGCATACAATGGGCTTCAAAGATAGCGAGCGGTTCCTTGGTAACCTCTCCGTCGCCTTATAAGGCGTCTCAGAAGGTCGTTTACTGTTTATGTGGTAGATAAGTATTATTTATGGCGAACAAAAGACTGCTGAACTCCATTAATTGCTTTATGTGTGTGTACTAAAGTAGAAAGMCTTCCTGGAACGGCATAAAACAGCGTAAATTTTGTTACCCTGGTGTCATAAGTGGCGGGTAGGCACAAATTTCTCAATTTGAATTTTTAGTAACACTTCATACGTAGGTGCCGCTTACCGATTTGAATAAACTCCGTCGCTTATCTGCCACGATAAAAGTGTTTGTCTTCATGTTGCTGTTACAATGTTGCTGCGCCTGGCAATGTTGTAAATTGCAACCCACCCACATCAGCAACCCAGACACCGCGATGAGTCACTGACAGGAATTATTTACTCCTGTAAACTGGATGTCAGCTCCTCCTTATCAAAGGGAATGATATGTATGATACGTATTAAGTCTGTAGATTTATTATACAATGTTGCAATTATATTCGATTCGATTATGGTCACTTAATCTTCTGCCACTAGAACAATGTACAGTCAACCACAAAATTCATGCACCTTCTGGTTTAATAAAAAACTTTATCAGAGGCTGAAGAACGAGACAATAATTTGGTTTCGTGACATGGAGTGTATATAAAAGTTAGTATAGTAATACCAAAAGCAAGATTTATATTTTGTCTACAGTATGCTTTCTTTTTCAAGATTAAGGTGTGTGTGAGGTTTATAATTTATTTTGTATTTGTGTTTGTCCGTTTAAGTTGCCTAAATTACGAATATACGATAGTTTTCTGTAGATAATGGAAAATTTAGCAATCTATGAATCCAACTGCTGAAAGACGGACAATTTGTACTTATGTCAAAATTGGAGTGTGGATAAGACCATGCCATCTAGTGGCAACTAACGGCATTATCCACTCGGCTCTATGGGGAACCTATAATCTGAACGGTAGCCCACTATGCTGTGGGAGTTTATAAACCGACAGCGGTCTTCAACGACTATTGGAGTATAGCTGCGGTAAGGAGGCTTCATAAACCGACAGAGCTGTCCACCGATAGTATAATTTTGTTAATTTTAGGTATTCCTCAATGACAGAGTTCATTTCGTTCCAGGAAATCTTCCAAAAATTCTAATATTTGAAGTATCGGTATGCTATAGTGAATAAAGATTCGACATCAAAAGATATTAGTCTGTTATAGCGTTTAACATCAATTTATTTGCTAAATCTAAAGAAATTTTGACCGAACAGTGATTATGTAATGTAACACCAGTTTACTGAATTCATTAACCAAACATTTTGCCAATTGGTAATTAGGAGTGCTTACATTTTACACTATAAGGCGATATTTATTGCCTGGTTTATGAAGTCAGAATCATTTTCTTCCTCTAATGTGAAATTGAAATTAGAAAATAAGGGACATCGACAAAATTCTACACATCTGGGTTCAGTATACCTAATTCTGATGCTCTTTGAGAATGATCGTGAGTTCGAAAGATTAGCTTGTTTTCAAGCTATGTATTCAAAGCTCTATGTTGTCATTATCGTAATGGCGTATAGAAGAAACCTTAAATGTTGATGACGTGGGTTCCGGTTTCGTGATTTTCACTGTATAACAGTACGTGCAGTTGTAACTAACGGTTACACCCGAGCTATTAACAGATGCAGAGTTTTTCTAAATGTGCTCGGACATATACATATTCGCACCAATTAACATAATTGGTACCTAATAATACGAAATCATTTACTGGATCGGTATGGCGGGCAGTTTATTAACATGGGCAATAAAGCGAGCATTGTGCCGGGACGGCCCGATCCATTTCAGCAGGCTACGGATGAAACGCCATTATTCCACTTCCATAGGTTAACAACAGCACTTAGCACTTATTTCGTCGGCAAAAGTCGTTGCTGAGAGGGAATCTCTGAATTCTCCGAAACGATAACTGCTAATGGAATCAAATTTTCCCAATTAACCAGGAGGAAGCGCGCGGAGTGTTGAGGGCGGCAGATTTTCCAGATCCGACAATATCTTCGATTAAGCCCTGATGAACGCTTCAGCCCGCATTTTAAAAACCGGCAGGTTCATGACCGTTTCATTAAGTCCGAGTTGCATGTATGTGTCTGCAGCGACCCAGGGGCGACTCGTCCCGGCGCTTTCGCGTATGGAAATGCGGGACTGTTGACAGCGGAAAATGCCCGAATAATATTGGGGTGCCAGCGGAGCGTTCACATCCAGGCGGGCTGTTATTGGATGGACGGTATCGGAAATTAAATACGCGGCCGGTTATGGTGTGCGGCAAAAACGCGCGTGGAAATCTGTGGTATTATAAAACGGTCCATTAGCGGGCATAATCGCATTGCAAACGGATAGCATCCTACCAGTTTATAGGTTATAATTCCGTAACAGAATGCCCAAGTGATGATGTTAATGTGGCAATAAAGGAAGTTTTTATTTCGGGCAATAAAAGGGTATTGCAAAATAAACGGCTGCTAACGATTTTGTAAATATCAACGCGACCGTTTCCTGTGCACCTTTGAGAATCCCCTTCGTCTATCGGATCTTTTAGGTTCGCGGAGGCGTGAAAAAGAAGTAGAAACAAACCCAGGGCACTTCTGTTCAAACTCACGCCTGATAAATCAGCGCCCTTATGGGTCGCAATTTAGCCGAACTTAGATTTATGGTCTATACTGCTGACGAATTTGCATCGCGAGGGGGAGGGCCCCGTTCGGCACCCGGCGGTGCTCTTCTGGAAACTCGTCTACCCTCTGGGCTACGGGACTCCGTTTGCATTGTTCGCCGTACAAACATTTGGCTCCAGTAGGCAGCGGCGTACAAACGACTACATAATCACGTCAGGAGACAGTAATCGAATCTAACGTGCATCCGTAGATTTTTGCATAAAAAACCGCGGGGCATCACACAATGTCATATTTTTAGGTTCTATGGGGATAACAGCCATTTCTAGGTTTTACTCAGGGCTAGCGCGTGGCGGGTTCAGCATTAAATCGTTTTCACTAGTGGTGAAATTGCTCTATAAGAGGAACTGCCACTGGTTGCATATCAGAACCAAATTTTCCGAAGCTATAAAGTGTGCTAGGGTGCCAAATATTTAAGAACCAACTACTTTCGCTTATCACAGGTGCTCAACGTTAACGTGCTCCGTGTGTTGCTAGTTTGTAGGCACCAGGGCAAGCTAGGACCACCCAAATTGAGACAACGAATAGTTTCCGATGTACGGGGTCGAAAACTGCGGATTTTTGGCTAACTTCTTATATTTAAAACACTTGTACGAAATACACTAAGTCTTTCGCTCGCTGGATAACCGGTATTCGATTTCAGAACTGCCCGCGCTCACTCTGTCGGGCTATTTATACCCCTCATCGAAAATTCCAGAAGCGACACGTTCCAGACGCCATCGAAACTTCCCGAAGATTCGAGTGATAGAATTCTCTGGATAGTATCAACATGCCCTGTCATCTGTCTGTCGATAGGATCACTACAGTGTCCTACCACACCGCATCTACTTCCGTCCACAGATGGCGCTGATTCCGCAACAATATGTTATATAAAAGTAAGAATTTAGGATGGCAATGCCATCTGTCAGCATTACACTGACATGATGACAAAGCCACCTAGCTGCCTTTAGGAAGTAGTACCCGTTATGGCAGCTAGGTGGATTTGTCATCATGTCAGTGTAATGCTGACAGATGGCATTGCCATCCTAAATTCTTACTTTCATCATACCATTGCTTTGGTATATAAGCAAAACCAGTTATATGCCGTGTTGTCTACACTAGACCTAAACTGCACTGATGAGCTGTAATGACAGCGAAATAGTACTATCTGCAGTTGGTTGAGGTGTATACAGCACAGCATAGACATGCATTTTAATATGTTATATAGGTATGTGTTCTGCAGCCCCAGCAGCACCTATACAGCTGATTCCACGGGTGCAGCATTATAATGGAGTCACATGGCGATGACCTCTATTGCTAGCGTATTGTCCCTGCTGTTTGTGTTTACATCGCGATCGAAACGTCGCATAAAACCGAAGTGCATCTTGTGTGGGCATCGGAAACTGACGCATCGGCAGTAAATTCGTGCCTAAGTGAAAGAGGCCATTTTCTTTGTTATTTATGGCAGCTAATAGCCTTGGATGGAATTTAATTGCAGCGCTACGAAAACAAGCCGGGAATTAAAACTCTCGGAGTAAAAATTAAATTAACCAGTGTAATTGCAGGACAACGGCGACGTGTCTGCCCACCCTAATTCACGTGTGACGTGGTCCCCGTTGTAACGAGATCTGGCGCAAATTGGGTTATCTGGTGTTCGATGAGTCATGTTCGATTTTCGATTCATACGCGAGTACTTGAAGAGTGCTGCACAAGCCGCTGAATTTGCTGTGTGCCGAAGGTCAAACAAAAGCCTTCTTTTATTCTTGGGTTATTTGACCTCTTGCGGGCCGCACCAGCGGCGCACATGACGTAACAACAGTGTGGTCAAGGGAATTCATTGAAATCTTTCGTAAATACTCGTTCCTAGTTCAACTTGAGTGTGCTCCCGATGCCCAACGAACCGTCTTTGAGATTGTTTTTGAACATTACCCCGCAAACAACCGTCGGGATAATAAATCGAAGGAAAGCGCAATAAAACGAAGTCAATAATAACGAGAATGCTCTGCAGAGAGGGATGGTGTTTTTACTTTTTGCCGTTATAAAATTCCTGATAATAAAAATTTGCATGGGAATGGCCCACCTTCAACTGCTGCCCTCATTTGCATTTCGGGATATAGTCCGTCTTGTTTGCAGACGGGACGCAATTAAGGATCGCGTTGAACGAGATTTCGAACTTGCCGTGGAGATTAGATGATCCATGACGTCACGGCACGCCAAGCAAACAAAGCAGATAACTTTATTGCGCTTGATAAGTCAGGAATTACTTATTTTAGACAGCCTGGGGTCATGTTGAATGGTTTTGACCTGATTAGTGATTTTACTGCACCGTACAGAGAAATGCGAATACTTTCACTCTTATCGAAGTCATTTAAAAGGGGTTGGTTTATCCAGGCAAAATTAAAAAAATAGGGATACAGTATTGGGCATTTTCCAAAATGTATCAAAAAAGTTTAGGTAATATTTTGCACGTCCATAATATCCATCCCTAATTCTTGTGATCTCAAGCGTCTCAAAGCGAGGTCTTTCTCATCTGGCGATCGAACCCGGTAGGAAATTACATCCCCATGACGCGGTTTTTGTTTGTGTGTGGCAAATAAATTTCTGCTGTCCGGTTGTTTGCCGTGTACGTCCCTCCGAAGTTTTTGGGCGAGCTTCCGGAAAACGTTTGACGCTAGAGCGCCATTGGGTCCCGGAGGCAAGACGTCGGTGAAACGGACGCGTTCCGGGGGAAAACATTAGATCGTGTGCTCAAGTTTGTAATTCTACATTTCGGCCGGAATTCCATTCTGGTTTTCCGGCCATTCGCAAGATTGGATTCCCAAGAATAGGCCGCAACCGGCAACACTTTGATCGGGTTATCGGACGTTTCTGAGCCGGCTGCATCTGACGTGACCTTTTTACTTAATGCCCGGTAATGAGCAAGACCGAAATAGACACATGCACAAGGCTGTAAATGTAAACACGAACGATAAATACGCACCCGGGCGGATTTGGACGCGCCGCGTGACGCCTCTCTTTCTCCCGAAAGGGCGACATCGCGGCCCTAATTGCGATTCAACGCGGGTCATTCCGGATTAAGAATTAAAGCAAATATAGTCGAGTGTTGCTCGGCTTTCTCATAAGTCGTAAAGCTACTACGGCGCAATAAAATACTGTCTTGCCGTGGAGCTGTCTGGTATTTATAATCCAAGACTTTAAACATCGTCGGCAAATAAATGTTTTATGATTAAAGRTTTTTTAGTCCTCCCGCAGCATTTCCTTTGTGCTGCACAAACGCTTGCATTCCTGCCCGGCGTTGATTTTGTTCACTTTGCAGTCTTTTCATTTTCACCCGACTTTGACAGCCCGCGCGGCAAAAAGGAGATTAATACATTTATAACGAAGATGTACATTCGATATAATCGAAATGAAACGCTATATTATCTCACTTAACAACACTTAAGAATGCAAGGATTGATTGATCGAGCGTACGGTCAGCATTTCTGTCACTCCCGGATATACCGCCGTATACTGCTAGTAGTGCGACTGCCTGGCGCATGTTAAGGATATATAAGGTATGGATTGAGAAGATTATATATAGCTTGAATGATTTGGTGCTCTCGATATCATTGGTCGCTTGATTAATTTATTGTCTCTTGTCATAGCGAAGAAAAATGCTTCGTTCTTTCCTAACTTCTGGATTATCCTTTCTATAGTTGTTTTGCATGGTATGTTTTTGGTTGAAGGATATTGTTATCTTCATTTGTTTCCCAGATGTGTGTTAAGGTCTCCCATTAGTACTATTTTTGCATTAGATTGTCATTTTGTTATTTCTTGAGTTATTTGCTTAATCACTGCACTTTATGAGTTGCAATAATTGTTCCAGCTATCATTATTCAGATCATCTATGTTCCTTTTCACTAATATTCTCGACTTTTGTTGCTGTTCTTCACGTATTATTAGTGTTTCGCGTATGCTACACCTTCTGTTATATGCTACTTGTATTTCTTCTTTCCAGAGTGTTTTACCTTTCTTGTGGCGTTTTTCAATCTGTGTGTATCCACTAACACTCCATTTAGCGGTTCTTACTTCTTTATACATATTTTTTATTTACTCGTATGCTGTTTGTGCAATTTAATTGTTTACTACTTGATTTTTGTTCCTAATTCGGGGTGTGGCGTCAGTGCCATTTTGTGGTTATTCTAGGGATTCATCAAGTCAAGCAGCATGATACTTCTCTGAACTGCTTGACCTGACTGGACTTGAARAATTAGAGCTTGATTTGACTTGATTTTGCCACTACGCTGCTTGACTTGGTTTTGATTTTCTAAGCAGCTTGATGCTTGATGACAGCCCACGTGAAAACCCTGAGTTGTAACATAGTTATTTTCAGTACAATGAATTACCGCAGACAACATAAATAATAATTTCACGTTCATGAATGAATTTAAGAATTTTATTCATACTATCTATCCCGAAAACTCATCATGATGAAGGAAGATTTAAATTTAGAKTTATAATACTTTATGTAAGTGTAAGTTTAAGCATATGTGGCAAATGGGATTTTTAAGCATGTTGTTTATTTTATTGTTTCGCCGTTTGCTGTTTATGTTTCAATAAATCAAGCAGTGTCAAAAGCCTGTTTGATTTTTCCAGTAACTTGACGTATTAACTGCTTAACTTGAACTTGACTTGATTTCAAGTCAAACAGCCAGAAAATCTAGTCAAGCCGTGAAACCCAGGGTTATATTCTTTTTCTTCCATTATTTGTTCTTATACTAGTATGCCGCCATATCTATTTCCATCCCTATTGCATATTTATAACTTAAAATATTGACCGTTGTTATTTATTATACTAGTAGATTCTATTTCATCAGGACGTCGGTCTCAATAAATTACAAATCCTTTTAACTTTTCGCCAAGCTTTCGGAGGTGTTTGCCTCCTTCGTCAGGGCCTAAAATCTTTTATTTATTTTATATACAAACTACATGTAACACTTACTTCTAGTTATGGATTAATTAAGGGTGCTGAACAGGATCACAGAAACAAACCACAATGTAACAGAAAACGAACAAATTATTTGTAACATTAAGGGAAATTACATTCAAAAATAATAATATAATTATGCCAAATTGACAAAATATACAAATAATAGGTATAACTTGATCAATTTCGATGACATGAAGCATGCAAGCAGGCACAACGACGGTGATTATCAAACACGAAAATTTTTAAAATGGAGTAAATAGGTGTAAATTTTTGATAAGTTGTTAATATCATTTCCTTTATTTACGCTATTTGTTTGTTTATTAATATGTCCTATTTCCAGAAACAGTAGTTTTTTTTAAATTTATTTCTTTGTCTAAAATTGTGGGATCTTCAAAATTAAAATGTATGATCCAAATCGAAACAATGATTAAAAATTACTGATGTTGATTTTCCATTTAAAACGTCTCTTTTATGTTCTTTTAGTCTATCATTCAAATGTCTGCAAGTCTGCCCAACATAAACAGACTGACAATCATTACATTTAATCATATAAACAATGTTAGTAAGATTCCAATTTTAGTTTTTGATTTTAATTTTGAAAATAAATCCCTAATTGTAAACAGAGGGCAATAACTTACTCGAACATTACAGAACTTTACTAATAATTTATTTAATTTATTACTAAGACCTTCAATATAAGGAATGGTACAAAATTTAGAAAATTTATTTGTAGAAACCACTTTGTCAGTCACTCCAACAGCAGAGCTCTCATGTCTTGTTACATTTAAATCAGACATAAAGCCTACGAAAATTAAAATCAATTTTAATCAATAATTCATACCCAGCTGGTTTAGTTCAAAGACACTTATACAAAACATCTAATGCCAATAATGTTTTAACTTCCTTGGATGCATCAATGTCTGTTGTTACTTTGTGGTTTGTTTCTGTGATCCTGTTCAGCGCCCTTAATTAATCCATAACTAGAAGTAAGTGTTACATGTAGTTTGTATATAAATTAAATAAAAGATTTTAGGCCCTGACGAAGGAGGCAAACACATCCGAAAGCTTGGCGAAAAGTTAAAAGGATTTGTAATTTATTGATACCGACGCCCTGATGAAATAGATTTTCTGTACACCATATTGTTAGGAGTACGGATTCGAAAGCTGCAGATTCCTGGCTTAACTTCCTCTATTTAAACACCAGAACGAAATACACTAAATTTAAACATAAACAGCTTAATAACAGTAGTGTTTTACTGTTATATACCACTACTAATTCAGTAAGCTATATTGCACTCACTAGCACTTAGAACACTAAAACGCCTAGTTCGCTAGGTTCTCGCTTGCTTCACTATTTTTGAGCCAGACTTCAGACTTACCAAAATTTAATAATATTATGAATGAATCCTCAGTAACAGATTATGTAACATAAGTTGCTTAAGGTGGTCGCTACACGTGGAAAGAATACGAGACTCGAAGAGTGGTGAACCCGATGTTGCATACTAACAAGAAGGTGAAGATTCAGAAGCAGATGATTCTATGCTATCAGACAAAGGGTGAAGCAACTGGTTACACTTGTCACTGAACGAAACGTCCAGTAAAACATGCAAAGTTACAAGACTTTCCAATATTCACTACAATAATCATTGGTCCAAATAGCAGTACAGATTTCAGCGAAAAATATATTTTGTCTCTCGGTGCAATTCAATTGGAGGCGTTTAATTAGCGCCATTAGAAACAGCGCGCTACCCCTCGAAGCTGCAATGCTGCACTGACCGGAGTGACCCACAGAGGATTTTGCCCTGCGGCGTCTGCATACGTAGCTTTGTGGTAGCCATAAATTCAGAAACAATGCTCAAGAGAGGCTCTAATTAATTCAGCGGCATTACCGCCCAAAGTCCGAACCGTTAATCGATATTCAAAAGCGTTTAACGTTCTAGTCTAACTCTCGCGGTTGAATCATCTACAATAGGAACTAAACCGATAAAGTGGGGTGGGAATCGATGGAAGGAGCGTTCGATTCAACGCCTTGGAAGACGGATTAGCTGTTTGCAAAATGGTCGGAATATCCTTCTTGTCGCTACATTTTGAAACAACGTCACCCTTTTTTGTGTTTTTTCCTATGCTGGAAGGACCAACGTTATTTTTCATTGCTGATGCCGATGCTGCACATACGTTTTCACTCGTTGAGTGTTTTCACTTTTTTCGGCTTTAACCTTCGATTTCTTGCTACATTCCCATGATGACTTCTTCGAACGAAATCCACTCAACTCTACATTCTCAGATCCCGGATGGTAAAAATTCAAACACTGAATTACAGCTCCTACTTCTACTACTATTTACAGCTTCGTGACAAAAAAGTTAACTATATGTAGCCGAATTAAGAAGAAAAGCCATCTTCCATTGAAACCCTGCTGCCTCCCAACCCTCTGAACGAGCTCCACCGCGCTGACCGCCGCTGTCGGTACGGTGGCTCGGCATAAAGGAGCAATGCGTTATTAGATTTGTTCTGGAGTAATAACCTCCACCATTACCATGCCCAACTTGCAGGTTAATGTTATTTCGACGGCCGATTGAGTTTGTTAACTGATTACACACTAGGCATGGCGGAGTTGGCTTCACGCTCCACCACTGAATTGTTTAACCAGGGGGGGAGTCGGGATAAGTGAAACACGAAGGCGTTAGTTTGCACCGACAGCGTTTAGACGGTTTATAACGGTAATGAAATTTCCTTCGGTAGGTAAATCAATGCGAATCGGGACGTTCGACTCGTGCTTCCGCTGCGAACTTCGTTTGTATTCCGCGGGGTTGTTCCGGGAACCCGCACTGTCCCTCAGACCAATTTGTATTCGCTCGCCAAGAAGCCCCGACCGAAACTTTTAATAATCCGCCTTGATGAACTCCGAAATGCCGCCCGCAACACGTCCAGCGACTCCCCCATGGCGAGCCTTGCATCGTAAAACGTCAAAGTCTTCTGACAGGTATCGAATTCGGAGGGGCTTTGTTAACTGGTAACCTCGCAGTGACAAATATCAAGCTGCTATCTCATAGGAATAGGTTTTTTGCTACCTAGCTCAMAAGGTAGACTTTGAGACCCTTCATTCGTAGGACTAAGTAAGGGCAAAATATGCAATAATACATTGATTTCTTATATTAGAAGCTAAAAACGCAGAGGAAGACTCCAAATAGCAAGGGTTCAATACCGTGAAAGCTCCCATAAATCGGACACTCGGGGGACCGAGCCATCCAATTCGTTGAGCCGTTTTCGAACAATCTTTAAAAAAATATTGAAATGGGGTTTGACGAGGGGATAGATTTCCGGGGGTCAAATACATGTTGATCATCGTTGTGTTAAGACCTATCCAATGAGCCATCAACGACCGATCCGTTGAGCCGTTCTCAMGCTATGAGAGTGAAGACATCGAACGGACAAAAGTGCCTTCTCTTCATAATGAAGTCCAGTTACTATGGAAACGCTAGGCAAGGAATTAGTTGAAGTTGAACAGTCAATCCTACCACGAACGATATTACACAAACATTTTACAGCTAGAATATGTCGAGGAACTTTCAGAGAAATAAAATTGAATCTTGTTAGCAGGAGCGACTGCTCACAACCTCTGGGAGGATAGACTCCATCCTCCCTGAAACACAAATATTTGAGAAACTTTCGCTCAACAGATGCCAGAAAATCTACATGAACCTGATACAATAGATTCCATACAATTGAACAATATTCCAAACGAGATCTAATTAGTTAAAAATAGAGGATGATCTATAAGCTCTAAGCCAAACTTGAACAAATGAATAATGATGATATTCTAAGTTACATGAATATATGTCCTTTTTCTCTTAGTTTAGAAGTTATAGGCATTTTAATTATTTACATTCATTTAATTATCCTAAAACATTTTTAATAAAAATCTAAATATAAATTATAAAAACTGCTCAAAATAACCACATTCCGCTAGAATACAAGCTTCACATCTTCGAACTAAAGACCGTGTTATGCGCTGTACAAAATTTGGATCGTTTCTTATTACAAGGCTTAAATTTATTATCCTTTGTATTAATTGCTCGCGATCGGTAATCTCCACCTGATAATTCAGCTGCTTCGTATGACCCCACAGATAGAAATCTAAGGGATTCAAATCCGGCGAGCGTGGCGGGCAAGCTACTGGACCTCCATTGCCAATCCAATGATTTGGAAAATTATTATTTAACCAGGTAGTTACTTCTCCGCCTCTAAATGGTGGTGCGCCGTCATGCTGGTACCACATATTAGCGATCACATTAAGTGGTACTTCGTCTATTAGATCATAAAGAGTATGCTCCAAAAGGTGTCTGTACAAATCTCCATTTAAGCGATCATTTATGATCTGTATAGGCAGCAAGGTATTATTGAAAATGCCACCCCAAACATTGCGTGATAAACATTGTGTGATATTATATTGTAATAGTAACATGCGGTTATGTGGTTAAGCGGTTATCACATAGGTTATTGCTACGAGTGTGTTTTGGTTACCATTACCAGTTCCTTTGTAATAATTAAATTGTATATACTCGTTTGCGAACCTATCTGTGTTTCATTATGCGATACAGACGAGTGTATTACAACAGCAAGTACTGTTTATTTCCGCCATTTGCAAAGCCACACTAGCGCCACCACCGGTCAATAAACTCTCCTATAGAAATTTTGCTTCAAGGAAAAATAGCCGAACCAAACAAAATTTGTTAACAAGTAAACATAGATTATAATGAGTTTATTTTAGATTAAAATTGTATTGCAACTTTTTTGAGAAAGAAACAATCTTTTGATATGACTTAATTAATGCGCCACCTAGCGGCAAAGTTACATACTTCATTATATTTTAATGAAATTTGTTTAAAAAATGTACCGCAAGATTCTAGCACTATTAATTTCCAATATACAGACGCTGTCCAGGCTGTATAATAGCAAAAAATCAAAAAATTATCAATGATCCTCAAAATGTCCGCCGTTGCTGGCAAATCGTTGATCTAACTTAACCTAGCAAGTCTAAATTCATTACATTTGTGTAGTAAATCATCTAAATTAAATTATTTGGAAATTTTAGACATTTATAAAATTATTAACGAACAAAATTTTACTATTCTAAATGATTTTTGTAATTTCAATTGTCCTATTCTAAATTCTTTGTTTATCTAAATTAATGTTTCGTTTGAGTTACTGGCATGTGGGTTGCTTTTCAGTTTGTAGTCAAGTTTGCTTGTTTCTGATTTTTGACTTTGTCAAACTGTTAGTTTCCTTTCATAAATAATTTTTGTACTGACGATGGCTAACATGTAGCCGAAAGCGCTTTACAATTGTAAAAATAAAGTGGAAGTTCACTTTAAGAATTATTGTCTTTAGAAGAATTAATATTAATTAACTTTGTTAATGGTTTAGCAAAAGCTCCTGCGCAGTCCTTCAGAACAAAGCTCAGCATACGCCATCATGACCAGCAGTAACCGCGTTGTTAGACCTTTTCAAAGCGGACATCACCAAATCCTCTGTTATGTGTGGTATATTTATAATTTTTTGAGAATAAAAAAACATTATTCTCACTCAAAGTGTCCAAAGATAAAGATGCGTCAAAAACAGATCCAAAGTAATCACAGAAAGCATTGACAATAGCATTCGGTGAAGATAGATCTTTATCCCGGTGGTGCAGAAAACCAGGAATTCTTTTTGTTTTGTATAAACGGCTAGAATTGTTTGGACTCCTCAACAATCTTCTCCTCAGCTTTCCTCACCGTAATTCTTCAAAGCAATATTAATAAGTCTTGCAGTGAGATCTATACTAATTGAACATATCATAGTAATGTTACGTTTTAAACTTTTGAAAACGTTTGTAGAGCTTAGCTTTAACACTTTTTTTTTAATGTACATATGTAACAAATAATAAGTGAAATAGTAATAGAATCTGTGAGAAACATGTCAGCTTCAGTCCAACAAAAACATTTTGCATCTGAAACTAGAGACGTCAGTCGTTTGACTCTAAACTTTTTGGTGCCTGTCGAATTGGGTTCATTGCGTACTTTGGCAAACAAACAAGAACAAGTCATGGCTGTCATCTTTCATAAAACATTCGCATAACCGCGGGTATCCAAGGTAATAAAAAGCAGTGGCTTATTAGGGCGAAGTTCGTTATTTAGCAATTTCCTTAAGTAACTTGGGATTTCCTTGGTCGTCAAAAAAGTTGTCAACTTTTTAATGTCGGATTTACGATGGCGATGGCAAGAATAAAAGTGGATTTATAGACAACCGCCGGCGATCAGCGATATCTTGGCTGGAAGCCTGGATTTATTCACTTAAGGCCCGAGAGTATATGTATTTTTAAAAATACACGTGTATGAGGCTGCTGCGTAAATAAACGGAACTAGATAAACAAACGATCGTTTTTACTACGTTACATAAAAAGGCCTTTTTGATACATTTCAATTCATTAATAAGCCAGGAAGACTGATACAAAGCGGCCATTATTGAATCATTGTGGCCCCGAACCAAATTCAATTTAACGAGGGAGTCAGCATCAGGTCACAACTTTCGACTCTTGTTATTACAACGCGCAATCAAATCACTTTAGTGGTGAGGATAATAAAAGAAGCGAAATTGAAAAACTTTGAAGACGGCTCGCGTCACAGGATTATTTTTATATTTCGGCGACGAATCTCCTTATACATCTCAAAAGTTTCAAGATTACTCCGCGCTGATTATGAAAGCGCTGCCTTTTATTACCCTTTATATTATTTTCGCAATCTCCCAGCAAATTATAAACTTTAATTCGTTCTTAGTACTGATCCTTTAATTACCAGCCATTGAGATACCTCACGTTGGTGGGTTATTTGTTCCAACCGTTTTCTCGGGTTTCTATATCGGCATTTGGATACATATCGATACATACTCGATATCAGTATAAACTTAAACCAAACTGTTCAATATAGCGAACATTGTGCGCCTACTTCTCTTTCTTTCTTAACGATGGGTGATCTGCAGGGCATTGTGATGGTCTATTATTCAAAATCACTCTCTCATTAAAGATTCCTCTCAAAAAATGTTACTCTGCTTGGAATTAGATGTTCTGCATGTTTTTAGGGTTAATATTTTTTATCGGGGCTTCAAGCACTATTTCGTTAATTGGCAGCTCATTATATCTACTACGAGTTTAATTATCCTAATCAAAAATGAAAGGACCTATTAAGTGATTATCTAAAATGAAATAAACAAAAACTCTATTGGACGCTCTATAATTGGTAAATCCTGTTTCGTGACTTACCATAACAGAAACACACATATGGTACAGCCATTAGAGAGATTGCCGTTCTAATGCAAAAACTGATGTTAGATCCTAACAAAAAGAATAGCTGCTGAGAAAAAAAGTAGGTACATCTCAAATTAACCACTAGCAGCAAACAAAATGGCACAGCGAGAAATAAAAAGAAGGAGAACAAAAACAACTAAGCAGGAAGCAAGGGAGGCAGGAAAAAGAAGAAAATAAACATTAATAATACCGATATTTGAATGAAGCGATCAATCAGAGTTGGAACACCAAAATCTGTGAATGAATAACTACATTCATAGTTCAATTCGTGCTTACGTGTGGCCTGAAATGCATTGCCTACTGTGAAGGGTATATTTATTGATACTAGGCTCATGTATCTAATATCAATACATAAATTTTTGTATTGCCCAACCCTAATGTATTCACTGCAAGAGTCTATTTGGAACGACAGATTGCAGCACTCGGTCACGGTCTGAAGTAACGGCGCCTCTCTATACACTTCAGTGTTTACATTCGTAAAAGGATGTATTAACGTATTTTATCATACAATTAACGAACTTAATGGATACAGAGGCTGTCTGCAGTGCACCGAGGATCCACGAAATATCTGAAATCGCGATTTGCCACCCAAGCGGCCATCCGACTTTGTTTACGTTAAACAACAATGTGCATGTGTTCCTTGGCAACTGCAGGGTGTCTCTTATCTGTCGGTCCGGCCAAAGATGCCGTCGTTGGTAGCGTATAAATCATCCCCTGTCACGTCACTATCTCTGTACAAATGCTAAATGGGGAGGTCTTCTATGCAGGCAGAATTATGACGTATATATACAGCGGCGGCCCCGCTCTTTACAATGCTTGTCGTATTTCTTTGTCGAAGATTACCCCCGTAAATCGATGGCATTTGTTACGCTGTCGTAAAAGGGAAAATCTCAATCGGCGGGCAAATTCCCTGCAATGATGCTGCAAAGGGAAACTTTACGCGAAACGGTTAATTTAGATCGTTTGCCTGGCGACACGATCGAACGGTTGGTTACAAAGTACCAAAAACGCAGGTATGGTCGCGCAAATGAAACCATATCGGATCCACCGACGACTAGCAGTTTGGGGAAATGGGGCTTCCACGCGTTCAACGGGGATAAGTTTTAATAACATCACTAGTGTAGATTGCTCGAGCGGCTTTATATTCCAAGCGGTTGGCAACAACCCTGTAAATGAAAATTTTGAATCGAACATGTGATGTTCATGTGCAGCGATGTATAAAAAAATACAGATTGCATTTGTGTTGCAGCACCTGTAATTCTTTGCCGACAGATTGTTTTAAGGGTGACTATTCAAACTATTCAAACGCTCTACCACTGAGCTATCAGGGCCCTATTCAGAATCGAAGTAAGGTTGCATATATACATCAAAGATCACTATGTATAGTAATGCAACTCTCTTACCGTTTTTACAACCCTGCAATACTATTTACCTTTCATTTACAGGCACAGTTGGAACGGCACGCGACCCCTCATAAATCAAACCCTCTCTTTGTGATTTTGCGAATTTCCAGTGCCGGCTTTAAGCCGTTTTAAAACTCGTTTTTTGTTTGTGTAGTGTATATTATTCTAAGTAGTTTTTAATCATTCGGTTAATAAGAGGTTTTACATCGATCGTTTTATTTACGTCTCAAAATGAATTGTACGTAGTTTTATATGAGTAGCAACATTATTTTGCACAAGCAAAGTATATCTAGTTATAATTAAATTTGTAATCTAACTAGACAAGATGCACATCTGAGCATTTTTTCAATATGCAAAGAAAAATCTCGCATTCCTAAATATTTTTATTTCGATTTTTAACATTCCTGTAACATTTATATCTGTGAATATGTTGAATGCTGTGCTAGCCGAAAATTATAAACAATACATTTTAATATTTTTATAATCTTTTAACTATTGGAAACATGCGGTTAACGGTTAACATAACTAAATATGTAAATAAAAGACAAGTATTTTAAAAGAAAATAATAAGAATATATATTTTTATCTAAAGCTCTAAATACAAAAAAAAATGATTCCATACATTTATTATATTTTTACAAAAAAGTCTAACAAGTTTACACCAGCATAACTTAAATATATTAATTATTATCATCATCACTACTGTCAAATTCTGAATCACTGCTAGCATCATCATTAACATGTATTATAAAATTTTTGAAAATTTGGGGATGCATAGCTATTTTCAATTTCAATAGCATGCTTAATATAGCTTCCCCACAGTTCTTTCGTTATACTACTTACCTCTCTACGCACTAAATCTACAACTCCCGAACTTAAACGCGGACATGTACTGTTTCTTCGTATTCCTTTTTTAAGCGTACTCCACACTAATTCAATTGGGTTTGGGACGCAATAATCGGTGGCAAACGCATAACTATATGTCCATGTCCTTTTCGCTAGTTCATCAACTCTATATTGTTTAGGTATGTTGAGATTTTTTATTATTGTCGGCAGATCTTTTTTTGGTAACTTTTCCATCCGGAATTGTAATTTTATTCCTTTTCATGTAATCAATTATTTCTATTTTTTTGTAGCTGATGTTGGCGCCTTGTTCATTAATTTTGAATGGTAACTCACGTTATCCATGACTATAACAGATCCTGGTGGTAGCCCTGGCAGGGACTGCTGCTGAAACCAAGTTTCAAAACGTGCAGAGTCCATGTCGCAATGGTAGTCAGCAGAACAATTTTGGATCTGTTTCGCTGACAGTAATAAGCCATTTTCCACCCATCCATCACTTCCTCCCGCATAAAGAATTATAATTCTTTTTATTCTCGAAGGTGTTGCTTGCAGAACGCAGTAATTTGTCCCATATGTCAGACCCTTTTATCAAGTCGTGGGTGTCGTACCACGTTTTATCCAAATATACGATATTACGATTTTCTTGGCGGTACCTTCTGATTTCGTTTATATAATCCCATCTCATTCTTTTTAGTCGGGTTGATTCCATTATGGACAAACGTTGGTTTAATGTACTATAATTAAAACCGATGCTCCTCAAGTATTTTCTGAACCACTCTTCGCAATAACTTATGTCATATCATAATTCCAAAAGTTTTAATTTCAGACTTGACGTAGTTGCAACTTTATTTTCCTTATACATTTGGTAAATCACTTTGTTAATTTCTAGCCCAAGCTCTTTTGATATATTTAGAAATTTCTCCGAATTGCGTGATTTTTTTGAATTGCCTTTATTTTCAATAATATCTCTCACAGTCGTATAGGAGACACCAACCATTTGACTTGTCACTTTTAACGGAGCAGTGCAATCTTTTTTTATCAAAAAATTGTATACATCTTTTATGATTTCTTTGGCATCTTGGGTAAGGTAATGACGATTCCTCTTGTTTTCTTCAATTTGCACTTCCATGTCAGCGTCAGCAACTTCATTCTGAGCGGTACTTGGAGCAGCTTTTTCCCAAGGACGGAACATTTTTCGCTTCTCTTGTCTCGCGCATAGAAATACTAAGACTGAATGCTAGTTTTGGTTTGACCGGTAGTGAACTTTAAATAATCCGACCCTGCTTAACCATCTTCCGAAAATCGGACCTAAATTTATGGTAATCCGGTTATTTGCGGTAACTTGTGAAGGGCCGCCTGCTGTTCGAGATGAAAGATAAATTTTATTGCAGGGTTGTAATAACGGTAAGAGAGTTGCATTACTATAACGTTGTTGAACGCCATCCGGTGCATTTTGCAGCTGAATCGTTCGTCGCTCAGTGTTTTTGAGCTTCAGAGCGTAATTCGCTGCGGTGGCCAGATTATGGCGACCAGCAGCTAATATATTATAAGATAAGATGAAATGAAAAAGTATTGACAGCAAACCCAATAAAATACCACGTATGCTCATTTATAAATGAATTCAGGCGAAACTTATCTTTCATAATATTCAAAACTATAAGCCTTTCATATTCCGAGGTTCAGTACCAAACAGAGCTCATTTTAAGCACACGAATCGCTATCCTCCACGGCGTCTCATAGTTTACACGTGCTGTAGCTCTGGTGGTTCGACGTGCAATCTAGAAAATGGGACGATATCCGGATTGTCCGAAGTAACAGTCCGTTGGATATTCTGAATGCCGTAACGCGTAATTGAATGAAATGCGCTCGGGCTTTAGAACGATCGGAGCCTCTATTCGCACGCAAAGGGAAAAGAAATTTAATTTTTGCGGATAAAATCGGACAGTTAATGATGGCGATTAGCGAAATAGCGCAGTGTCATACTATGGAACTAGTTGGCCCGAGTCGCTCTCGAAAGTTGGCTCGTCGCTTTTGTCGATCTTGATGCAATCACCCCCCAGTGGTAACCTCCGCCTATTTAATATTCGTAAAATTTACGATATCTAATAACCGTCGAGTTCCAGGCGATCTGGTTTCAATTTATCGGCTCCCCAAAGTCACTGCATTGTATATATTCATCTGATAGGTTATTGGTTGAGGGTTTTAGGCGTGTGACGTAACAGGGCACTTGAGAAAAGCTGAAAGGGTCTCAAATTACATTACACTATGTAGCCACTCTGAATTCGCGCGATTTTTTTAAGCAAAACGTGGTCTTATCACATCTTGTTGTGTGGCTTCTTTTATAATGCGATATCGATCGTACATGTCATTTCACCAAAAGTAAGCAATTTGGGGATTTCACTAAAACCTTCATTGTATCTATCTCCACTACACCTTGGCTGCTTTGTCGACAGTTTAAAGAGCAAACAGCTCCTCTGTAATACTTCAGGATGTCCTTAACTGAAACTTTTGTTAACCAAGAACCGATCGCAAAGCTGGCAAGTAATCGTTATCACCAGTAACAGAATCCGTTGCCACTTGTCATTTTCAGCGATAGAAGCAGTGTCAATCGGTTTCGTAGCTTCTGTACCATTCACAGTCTAGCAGCTTCGTTGTTTTTTTATCTCGTTCCCTTTTCTCGTTTTCTGTTCTTGTGAAGAATATTTTTTTTGGTTAGCTCCGTTTTCAGTTGAAGGCGCTGTATCTCTGCTGATGGATTCATTGTCATAACCTTGTCTATTAGTAGTAGTACCTCATGGGTCGGTTGCACAACCGCTGATCAATTGATCGCGCAAACTTTTTAAGCCTGAATCGTTCTCAATTTTGATTAATAGTGGGTGCCCTTACGGGACACCTATATAATATGGGTGTAGTGGAGAATAGCACCTGTAGGTTCTGCTCAGAAGAGGAGGAAACTCCGATTCATCTCCTTACCAACTGCGGACCGCTGAGAGGCAAAAGGTTTGGATAAATTTGGGTCTCATTTTATTGAGACTGAAGATCTTTACAGGTTGCCTTGGAAAGAGATACTGCACTTCTTTGAGAAGGCAGGACTCTTCTAAGCTATGGGGCGGGTACAATAGATCGAAAGGTCTAAGTGCACCTTAGAAGATAGAATAGAATAGAATTGATCGCGGTGTTAACCTTGGATCAAACCATGGTAACCACGAATGCAAGCGTTCTTATTGGTGTTGCCATAGTTTGATCCGAGGTTGAGTTACCACTCCATTGAGTTTATCTGAGCTTACATTTCTGCCTTTAGGTTTAAGAAATGCAGCATAATCGTGTCAGCAATTCATGGTTGAAATTGAGCCCGATTTCAGTTCCTGCTATACGTGTATCCATAACAAGCTTGTGACTTCAGTTTTGTACCTCAGACAGTAGTATCGCCCTTGTTTGCTTGCAAGATTCGGATATCCCTATCAAAGTTCAAGTTTTTACTGCAAATCTTAATAAAACTTGACATCCTGTATTAAAGAATGTTGCCGCCAAAGACAGAATTTGTTTCCCCACAGGCCTAGTTCATCATTTCTACCCATAAGCCTCTGTTAGTTTTGATGTGTGAAATAGGTGTTAAGACGACGTTAAATTCGGTGTTATGATAGCAGAAGCATACTTAACAACTACGAAAGTCAACACGGCGCGCATGTGTTCATAACTCACCGCTACCATGGGCTCCTGAATCACGTCGGAATGTCATTTCGTTGGTTCAACTCGTAAATATGTCATTCCGAACTCGTAAAAAAATGCTCCTACTCTCGCGGCCACGCCTTCTGATTTACTGCTGGTGCAAGGCTCGAAATGTAAATTATCGCAATAAGAACGCAACACCGTCGTGTTTATCTTTGTTTTGGGTGCCCCGTACACAAAGCGGATTGTGGGAGGCGTGGACCCCGACATTTTTGGCAGGTGATTTATAAACGGCTCCGTGTAGAAAACCCACTTTATCATACTTATTGATTGATCACGTGCTGGCCGTGCATACAGTGCGAGTTTAAATTGGTCGGATAGGGGTAAATTCGCGGTACGTCGCCTTATGACAAATCTTTCCATATTCTCCTGAAGAAGGCTTGTTTCGATAACTTATTTGCCAGGGCATCGAGCTTAGCAACTGCGATTTTWCTTGCACACCTCTGCGGACGCGTGCGACAATAAATTATGGGGTTTTTAACTTCGCGACTGACTTTCTGCGATCCCGTGATGAATTCTTKTTGTTTTCTTCTGCTGGTTATTTATGATCGCGGAGAGACATCCGTGGCGCTGACGGATTGCGAAGAGTAAACCGCAAAAATTCCACTGCACGGGAAGCGAAATTTTGTACCAACATAGCCCGCAAACAGTAAGACGTATTTAACTGAATTTCAGGAAAAAGTATTGCCAGGTTTTACCGGGAATTCGGGGATCGAACCCGGGACCTTTCGATAGTTAGTCAAATGTGCTAACCACCACACCATCAAAGCCCTATTCAATATGAAGAATGGCATATACGAAGTAAGCGCCAATAATTCCCGGACTGACAATGAAAGAGGCAGAGTACAGCAACAAGTTTTTATTGTTTTTCAATGTAATCTCCCTTGACTTCAATGCACTTCTTACAACGTTTAATTAACAATTCAATCCCTTTAAAAAATATTCCTCAAATTGGGCCAAAACAACTTCTCGTTAGTGCAACATGGCCGCTACCGAAAGTTGTGATGTTTTGTAAACAAAACCACTGTGTAAATGGTGCAACAGAAGTGCTGTTTCAAACGTTGTAAAGTGCTCATAATGCAACTCAACAATGCATAAATACTGTTGTGAGTCCAGAGGTCTTGTGGTGTCTGGTTCTACAACAAGGTGTTGTGATGAGAAAACTGACCAAGGACCTGATGGACATCCTGAAACCTATAACACTCCTACGTGTACAGAACAACTTCAGAAAGAGATAATTTATCTTGGGGATATAATTCGCCACAAGGAAAGTATAATTGCAGATAAGTGCCAAATTATTTCTGATTAAGATTTAATAATTAAGTTATTAAATGAATCTGTACAGAATGTAAACAAACAACCAATGCCACCTCTTACAAAGGTGCAAAAATCAACCAAAAATCAAATCAAAAAGAAGGACACTGTACCATCTGATTTGACGAAGAAATCTGTTTCTGATGCACAAATTTCCACACCATCTGCACCTGCTGTTGGACCTAACCTTAAACTACCTGACACGAGCATTAAAATTTCACAACAAACAGTTGCAAGTGCATGTTTAACAGCTCAGTCTTCCATGAAGTGCATGGAAATAATTAATTTGGATAGCAATACTAACGAATGGACCATCAAAAGTTCAAGAAAACGAAGAATGCCAGGCAAAAAACACTACAATCATGAGAAAACAACAAGAATCGTCGACACTAAAGGGAATCCCGTGCCAATCGTGTCTCCACCTCTACAGGGTTGACTCCAGCGCGAAGGTTGAAGACATTTTTTGAATTTGTTCGTCCAACTTGCCCAGAAGTAACCGTGACAAAGCTAGATTGGAAACACCCAGAGTTATACTCGTCATTTAAATTAACACTCAATGAAGACAATGTGCCATAAATAGTTAATCCTGACTTCTGGTCAATGGGTATTTGTATAAATAAGTTTTTCCAGAAACGTTAGTCATTAATCAAACACACTTAACACATAACTTGAAAATTAAATACTTCCATGACCATAGTCCCCAAGATTTTCTTTTAATTACCGTGCAGGGTGACACAAACCAAGTTGGATAGTATTTTTGCTGATTTCGTTACCGATTATAACGTTAAAGTTATTGCATTTGCGAAACATGGTGCTCTTTTGAGGAAATAGACTCCATGATCATCTCTAATTTTTAACTGATTTCGTCATTTTGCAGAAAGACTTATAGTCATGGTGGCGTCGGAATATGGGTCCGAAATGATTTAGGCGTGGACGATCTCGATCTGAATGACTTCTGTACTGAAAAGAATATAGAGAGTTGTGGTGTTTTACTAGAACCAAATCCTGAAGTATATATCCAGGTTCTTTGTTGCTACAGATCATCCTTGGGTTGCTTTAAAACGTTTAATAAAACTATCTCAGGCATCATGTCAAAAATATATAATCCCGATAAGAAAATTATATTATGTGGTGACATGAATGCTTGCCCAAACCATAGCAATAATCACTATGACTTGCTCACTAGTATCTTACAGACATTTGGTCTGTATTCCACAGTGAACGAATATACGCGTATAGGTTCCACAAGATCGTCGATTTTGGATCAGGTATACACTGATATCGCACTAATCTCGAAATCAAATATTCTTCCAAATGCAATTTCGGATCACCAAACGGTCTTAATTAATTTTAATGTTACAAATAAAAAAAAAGGTTATAAATTTATCTCTGAACATATAAGAATATTCTCAGCGCATGCGACTTCTGAGTTTAATAATTTTCTGGAGATAGAATCTTGGGATGAAATTTATTCTTCTGGTGATTGTAACACAAGCTTCGATTTATTTATTGATAAATTTTTGCATTATTTTAATAGGAGTTTTCCCTTAAAGACCAAAAAACGATCTAACTTCAGTAAAACATGGATAAATAGAGAGGTCAAACTTCAAGTCAGTCCTTAAATAATCTCTACCACTTACAGAAAATTTACCCGATATTAAAATCCAAATATAATATAGAAAAAAGAAAACAGTGCCCTCATAGCATGAACCAAAAAAGCATACTATAATAACAACATAATCATCAATTCGGATCAACATGAACAATCTAGAAATGCTTGAAAAGTCATTAATGGGTTGACACCTGTTCGGCCTCTTGACAAAGATATTAACTTAAGAATTAATTGCAAGCTTGTCAATAATGTTTTTAAAGTTGCCAGTGAATTCAACACATTTTTTAATCAGGAACCGGAGAAAATACGAAATAATCTGGACAAAAGTAATATACTACATACAGGTGAAATTCCACATTTCCCTCACAGTATGGCTCTATTTGATTTTACTGAGGCAGAGCTTTTGATTTTACTGAGGCAGAGCTTCTCCGGACTATTACAGACAGAATGAAGAACAAGACTTCTTCAGGTCCGGATTTTTACATCTTATTATACAACCTATAACCTTTTTAGTAAATTTGTCTTTTAGTCAAGGTGTATTTCCACAAGCCCTAAAATGTATTAGGATTACGCCAATTTATAAAAAAAAATGGATAAAACTAATGTTAGCAATTACCGTCCCGTTGCTCTTATTTCGAGTTTCTCTAAAATTTTTGAGCACTGCATGCTCCAAAGACTCCTTTGTGGATAAGTTTGATCTTGTTCATATGGCGCAGCATGGATTCAGGAGCAATTTGTCGACCATGTCGGCTATTGAATCCTTTATTTCGCAAACTATAAATGAAATTGATCGTGGAGGATGCCCAGTTGGTGTCTTTTGCGATCTAACTAGAGCGTTCGACTGTGTCAACCATGCATTGTTGTTAGGCAAATTGGCTTCTTATGGCATACTATGAAACATCTATAGATGGATTGAGTCCTATCTGTCGGAAAGGAGCCAATACGTAGAATAAATCTTGTTCCAATGGTCTCAGAAAGATTGGTTACTCGGGAATTCTAAATACTGGCATGGGAGTACCCCAGGGATCAGTTTTTGAGCCTATGCTATTTCTCTTATACATAAACGATTTACCTGGAATAGAACCAACTCAACGTATAATTATGCATGCAGATGACACGTCTATACTATTGAGTAGACCGCAATCAATTAATTACTGTGAGAGGCTTCTGAGCAAAACCTAACCTACAATGATCTCTATCTTAATGCTAGTAAAACGGGCTTCCTTCATTTTCATACAAAAAAGAACAGGAACCTGCATACGCCCGCTTTGCGGCTAGCTGATGTGCCTATTCAAAAACCGTCCACCATTAAATTTCTTGGCGTGATGCTAGAGGAGAATATGTCATGGGGTCCCCACTGCTCTGCATTGAGGGGGAAGTTGAACACGATCAGATGAGAAATTTGGTCTGATTGGTTGATAAGAACGTTCTGCGTTTATTTTATTTTGGACAGATCGAAGCGAGACTTTCTTATGGTATGCTTTTCTGGGGGAGTTGCACAAGGGGTCTCTGGTATCATCCTCAAGGGATTCCTGGCCCATGCGAAAACGTTTTGCACTACAGAATAGGAAGGGGAACCTTGGACGTATACGCCATCAAGTTCTTTTTAATAATTTTGGGTGTCAGCCCATTTTTCGTTAAGAATTTAATAACTGTTCTGTACTCAATGCTTTGAGAACGACGCAGTTATGAATTCCCACCTTTGAATCACACTATAAAATTTAGTACCACAATTTTATAAGAAACAGCTTTTTTTTAGTATAGGGCGTAGTGACGGCTGCGTAAGGCGTCGAAGGAAAGAATTTCAAAGGAGAGCGGAACAATTTCGGACGGCGGAACGTTCCACCCTACAAAGTATTAGTTAAAACCAGCTCACCTCGAGACGAGACGTATTTAACGCAGGACCCTTTCAGCACCTGCAAATCAGTTTTTGCGGGCTGTCAAAGTGGTGTACTCGTGCAAACGGATCTTTTTTGCCGCTATATTCCGGTCTGCCGCAATCTGCAGTGGCTCAGACTGGCTATAATTAGTGTTTTCAGTGCAGACACTTCTAATTAAAAGAATCTGTTTTGAAGGGAACCCGATTCCCGGCCCGGCATAGCAAATGCAAACCGAATATTCCTTTTATGGGCCGGCCCTTTGATGAGCCCGTTCGTTACCGGACAGAAAAAAATTAATATCAGTAACACGTTGCAGGAAACTCGTTAATTCGTGAGATCCATTAGTCGGTGCGCCATCGGTGTTTTAGAAAAAAGCGGAGCGCCGTACAATTTCATTTAGCCGCGTTATTTACATTACATTAACTGCAAAATTCAATTCTGCTGGGACTTAAGGTCCTTACGGAGAAATTTCATTAAGTCCGGCTGAGAAGAATCGTGTTCGGACCGCTGGAAAACCGTGGATACACAAGTTGAAAAATCAGAGCGGTTTTTATTAATTTACCCCGTCGAGGACAACCAAATGCAAAGGAAGAGGGGCAAAGTCTTTGCTAACGACTTTTGGCAGTTTACAGACGCAGCTTGGCAGCTGCTAATCAGACGATGACGKCTCGTTAACGAGCCGTGGMGCTGCTTAGACAGCAGTTCAAAAACGATATTGATAGAGTGCGTCTCTGCTAATCGGTTTGGGGGTAATAGAATTTCCGACGCGCCCCTAAACAACGGCCGTGCCGCCGATGTTGATGCGCAGGGCAGATAAATCACGAAATTAATCTCTCATTTGTTACAATTTTAATTTAATCCGTTTGCGGTTAATAAACCGCCCCCGCTTTCCAAATGTGTAATATAAATAAACACCCATGTTAGCATGCCCGCCAGTTTTAGGAGCGCGGATATTAATCAACCGAGGAGCCATCTGGCGTGTAACCTGCCACTGTCCGATTCAGGCTCGCATATCAATTAGGGGCCGTGTAGTTATTTTTCGCGTTTGTTTTTGCGCGCCCGACGTTGTTCGAGGTGCACCTCTTCGGGGTCCGCGCTCCGCGTAATTAAAAATAATTAAATAAATCACGCGGAGACGGTTAAACAAAACGGGACGCCGCGTCGGTAATTAAAATATGTATAACCTAATTAAATGGACGGGACGAGGATTGCCCCCACTCCGAGACGGCGGACGCGCGCGTTTCTCTCGTAGCGAGCGAAGAAAAACGCAGGTCACTTCGGGTCAGATCAGTTTATACAGCTTTTATAAGATACCTTCGGACAGGTAGACTTTTTATAAAAAAAAAACGATTTTGTCTACATTTGACGTTGATCTTCAATTGAAGGGCTCTGTGCAAGAAGTCCCTAAGTGACATTTTTGTGGTTTTGTACCATTTTCGACATCTATCTTCAAATGTTATGAACTTTCACATGCTATGCTCAGATTTGCTCATAAATGTTCCAAAATACTATATTTTCTTTACCACGTTCATCTGAAGTCACTCAATTTTGCGTAAGAAGTCCCTCAAAAGGTACCTTAGTTTCAGTAAGTACCTAAATGTTTCCCATCTATGAAGTTCGAAACTGTTTGTAACTCGTTCAGTGTATTGAACATGTTCTGTATAAATCTTTCTGATAATGAACGTGCTTTAAAAAAGCTTAAAGCAAATAGTATCTGCGGCCCCGATGACATTCCAGCTTTTCTTGTGGTAGATTGTATTAACTGTTTATCTACACCACTATGTCACATCTTTAATTTAACATTGGCATCATCTTGGTACCCTATTGCATGGAATGCATCCCGGGTTGTCCCGGTACATAAGTCAGCTAAAAAAACTGATATCAAAAATTATCGACCTATGGCTATCATGTCGAATTTTGCTAATCTATTTGAATGCATATTATCAGAAGCCATCTCATCGCACGTTAAATGTGGTATTGCGCCGCAGCAGCATGGCTTTATTGTAGGCCAGTCTACAGTGACAAATCTGCTACCCACTTTGTCTCCTCGGCTATGGACAGATCTGACCAAAGCCTTTGATCGGGTGCATTATTGTATCCTCCTCAAAAAGCTACGTCACTTTGGATTGTGTGAGAGTCTCATTGCTTTGATTTACTCCGCGATGAAGGAAAGATTGCAGTATGTTGAGTATCGTGGGGTCAGATCCTACTCTTACCGAGTGAGCAGTGGTGTAATTCAGGGCTTAAATTTGGGTCCCTTATTGTTTATAATTTTTTACAGTGACGTAATTTCTTAACTATCTTGCAATGCCTACATGTATGCGGACGATCTCAAGATCTGTACTGTTGTGCGGAGTACTGATGATTGTTTGGCACTGCAGGGGGACATAGATTCTTTGGTAGGCTGGTGTGGTCTTAACGTTTTACAGCTTAATGTAAGTAAATGCAAGAAGATAACCTTCTCCAGGGGTATGCGTTACATTCGATATTTTTACAACATTGAAAGCACTTATGGAACGATAATTTTTATGAACAAAAATCAGGTTGTGCAATGGGTTCACCTCTAAGTCTTGTAGTAGCCAATTTGTTTATGGAAAATTTTGAACATGTAGCGATAAACAGTTTTCATCTTAAACCAAAATGTTGGTATAGGTACGTAGATGACACTTTTGTTATTTGGCCCCATGGTATAGAAGAGCTGGGTAGGTTTCTAAATCATTTAAACAGTCAAAATCCCGACATAAAATTTACTATGGAATTAGAAAGCAATGGTAGTTTACCTTTCTTGGATGTCAAAATTTACAGAACAAACACTGGACAGTTAGGACACAAGGTTTACAGAAAACCAACACACACAGACAGATATTTACATGCCACATCTCACCACCCTCCTTCTCAAAAGAATAGTCTTATTAGGACGTTATTTGTTAGAGCACAAAGGATATCAGACGAAAGTTCTGTACAAAAAGAAATATATTATCTTAAATCAGCGCTAATGAGAAATGGTTATAGTAGTAAGAATATTTGGTCAGTTTTTAATAAAAGTGCTCATCCAAATCAAGTAAATTCTCAGCCACGACAAAGTAAATTGAAGTTGAGTTTGCCTTATGTACAAGGCCTTTCGGAAAAATTAAGGAGGATGCTTAGAAAACATGATATTTTAGTTGTTGATAGTACATATAATAATTTAGATAAAATTTTAAGTTCTACTAAAGATAAAGTACATTTAGAGAGTGAAGGTGTTTACAAAATTACTTGTTCTTGCGGAAAGTGTTACATAGGTCAAACAAAAAGAAAAGTAGGTACGCGTTTGAAAGAACACATACGTGCTACTAGGTTGCAACAGATAGATAAATCTTCCGTAGCTGAACACTCATATTTGACTAGACACATGATTGATTTTGATAAAACAAAAATTTTACATAGAGAAAAATATTATCACAAACGTTTAATAAAAGAAGCTATAGAAATTTGTAGGAATACTAATAATTTTAATAGGGATTGTGGAAATTATGAGTTAGGTGACATTTGGAAGGCTATTTTGTAGTTATCTTTTATCAAGTAGTTCGTGTATATCTAGTAGGTAGGTAGTTCCTTTTTCATCGTTAGGTTCCTTTTTTATCAGGTTGGCACGTTGTTTCTATGACGTCTCGCTTCCTTGGTGATTTGTTTATTTACTTTCAAAATTTTGTTTGAACTTGTGTCAGGCAAATTTTGAGGTTCTTCGTCTTTGACAAAGATTACAGGTGTAATTGAAACGTCAGACTATGAATTTTTTGTCAGTGTTTTTCAAGAGACAGCGATCTATCCGACAAAATATTATCTTATTGAAAGCACTCCCTTAGAAGATTGTCAGCAAGTCTCTGACATGGGTGTGATATTGGATACTGGTCTGACCTTTCTTCCTCATATAGTGCATATATGTGATGTCGCTATGCGATTACTGGGATTTCTGTTTCACAATACCAAAGATTTCACAAACGTCGAATGTATAAAGCTTCTCTTTTACTTACTAATAAGATCTAGACTTGAATAATGCGCAATTGTTTGGAAATCTAACCACCAGATTTACATTGACCTGCTTGAAACTGTCCTCAAAAAGTTCGCTAAATATATATACCTGAAGAAATTCGATTCATATCCTGTAAGGCATTGTAGTCAAAAATCCTTCTTAACGCTGTTGGTTAATTAATTTCTGTTGCGGTTGTTAAGTATATCTCC
Organism: Rhyzopertha dominica; assembly: GCA_025024175.1. Taxonomy (NCBI): domain Eukaryota; kingdom Metazoa; phylum Arthropoda; class Insecta; order Coleoptera; family Bostrichidae; genus Rhyzopertha; species Rhyzopertha dominica. The sequence continues at coordinate 23,406,865 of QCXZ01000086.1, read as the reverse complement.
CAGGTGCATTCGAAAAGACTATAAACGCTCTTTTCGGTACTGTGATCCACATTTACAATAATTGTTTTTCAGGTAAGTTATAATATCCCTATGTTTACGACGTGTCTTTATTTTAAAGACTTACTAAAAAAAGACAAGAATTTTGAATACTTTCTAGTCTTAGAAAACAACAACGAAACAAGAAAAACATATCACTACAATTTTACAAATAAAGAAAGCATCACTGACTATATTCAACTTGACAGATGCAGCATATTTAATTATTAAATAATACTAATAGTACGTCTATTGCACATAATGCAAAGTAAAGCTAAAACTTGCTTGTTGAAAAACAATAAAGAGTTATTACTACTACACTTATAGCTCTTACTAATTATAAAAATGGGGAGACCGTGGATTGGGGTGGAAGTTTCCCACCCACAAGAAGGTGAAATCAACGTCAAAGTTGTTAAAGAATTCGAAATGGCGGAGATGTTTTTGACAATAATGTTGAAAATGATTAAACGGAATCATAATCATTTACCACCTGAACCTGAATGTTTATGAATACATAAAAACGTAGAAGGAGAAAGTGGGGTCATCATAAAAACCAGTAGAATGACATGACCAATATTTCACAACCAACTGTGAGAAATATAGTTGTAAATGGCACTCTGGACAGAAATTTGCGAAAAGATGTTGATTCGTCGAAGGTTTTCAAAGATGATGACGCAAATTTAATACGACGCGCGATGTATGATTTATGAGGCATACAAAATAATTTTGCATCTACTACTGTAATATTGTAAATATAAAATTTGAGAAACTTACAGTGATTGGTTAAGATCACAGCCTTTGCCTCCTCTTGATCCACATCTGGCACTGGTTAGCACTAGCCAACACTACACACCTGGAACAATGAAAAATATATATTATAAACAGGTACAAAGGTGGCCAAAAACAAACTAAATTTTATCAATTGCAAGACTACACCTTTTGCGTGAATGTTCATGAACATTGCGTATTTTCTAAGAGTCATGTCGTTTTCAGTATTGTTTTCAGTCTTCAAACTTCTTCGTTATTTTTCCTTCATGTGACTAATGCATAGGGAAAAAGTGGGGCCATCGCAAAAATCAGTAAAATGTCCAAAATTTCACAATCAACAGTAAAAAATATAGCTCTAAATGAAATTCAGGACAGAAAGGTGCGAAAAGACGGTGGTTCATAGAAGGTTTTCAAAGATGGTAACGCAAATTTAATACGACGTATGATTTATGAGGCATGCAAAAATAATTKTGTATTGACAATTGAAGATCTATACAAGAAAACTAAAGCTGAGCTTAAAATTAACTGCTGTACGAAATTAAGTTTGTTCATTGTGAGTAAACGAACAATTATCGGGTAGTCGGAACTTTACAAGAGCAATATAAGCTTATTTCATTTGGAGCAGCATAATAAGCTATTGATATACATATAGACCGACCTACCTTTGGTTGATTTAATTTCATAGACAAGTTCAGTTCCCTGGACTCTGGAAGCTGCCAACTCTAAATGAAGAATCTGCGAACAGAAGCTCAGAAAACAATTATTAGTAATCTCCTTCAAAAGCAGACATGATTTAAGGGGATCAGTTTGTTTTATTTTATTTTTTCCTAACATGTACATAACTAATTAACTTAAAAATACCGTTGTAACCATCAGATTCGTTGAATATCTCCTGAAACAAAAAGAAACTAACGTTAGGCTTTGTTATTATTCGTGAAGTGGATAGTTCAGATAACTTCATTCACTTACCAGTGTTTTGTGAAAATTTTGCTGAAAACGACAAATTATGATATAAATATAACATTTCATAATTACTTACGTACATTAAAACAAGGCACTACACTGTCACGCCCCCTTCCCCTAACGCACGCCCTTGTATAGTAACGTTTACGCGACCCAACATACAAATAATTAAAAACGCGTGCAAAACCACKAATTTKCATCGACTCACCCAACCAGACACAGCAGTAACTGCKCCCCCTGCCTGAAACAAAAAATTAGGTGTCACTTTTTAGGAAAAAAAATTGAATTTGMGAAACTCACAGTGCCTGGTTAAGACCGGAACTTTTGGCCCCTCTTGATCCACATCTGGCACTGATTGGCACTAACACAACACTACACACCTGGAACAATGAAAAAAATATATTAGAAACAGGTACAAAGGTAGGCAAAAAAACTAAATTTTATGAATTGTAAAACTATCATGTCAATAATTTATTTCGTTTTTAGTATTATGTTTTCAATAAGTATTCAAATTTCCTTTACAAAAAGAGGAATATTATAATCGATCATCGATTAAGCGATTAATCGAGAGGGAGAAAGTGGGGCTATCGCAAAAGCCAGTAGAATGATAATCAAAATTTCATAACCAACTGTAAAAGATATAGCTGTAACGGAATTTAGGACAGAAAAGTGCGAAAAGACGTTGGTTCATCGAAGGTTTTCAAAGATGATCAGGTAAATTTTATACGACGTATGATTTATGAGGCATGCAAAAATAATTCTGTATGATAATTGAAAAATTACACAAGAAAATTAAAATTAAGCTTAAGGGTTTACGTATTTTCTCTTTAAGAATAATGGTGTTCATTATAAAAAAAATTAATAAACATATGCTATCTAACGAGACTACATTGTGCCTTTCAAAAATCTATTTCAAGTGACGTACGTGCTTAATTCTTTCAGAGTTAACTTAAGTTATGAAATTCTTCAAAGCTTCCAGCTAGCATCGCTTACAGTTTAAATGTAATGTACTGTGGGATGTGGTCCTCCACCAGTCCACACACGTCACTAACACTCAAAAGTCAATAATTTCGAAAACGAATCTTGAAAAACACCCCGTATTCACCGGCACATCATCACCCACAGTTATCATCGGCGATACTAATTCAATAAACGACGCATTAAAAGCTACTTCACCCGGCCCGCAAATGGACTGGTCCTTTTTTTGCCCAATAATTGCTCACGTACGCCCGGATACGCCGCAAAAAAAGTGCTCGCAAGAACGTAAACACTAGGAGTATTTTATTTAGCGGAGAAAATTTAATAGAGGCCCGTTTTGGGTTTAAATTTTTGGAGACATGGTTTGTAAAGATTCCTGTTTTATCTTTTTCAGCGATTAGTGCATACGTGGGTAATCCAAAAAGTCGCAGTGTAGTGAAAAGTATAAAGCTTCATCTTTTTCATCAATTCTACATTCGGTTGAAGCATTCTTTTACTGTAGACTATTTTACGATCTAAATAGTTAGTACGTGACTTGGCCGTTCTTTTATACATCATAGAAATAACTGAATTCAAGCAAAAGATGCAAAAAAGCTTATACCAATTTGGATAACTTTTTAGGGGCAAAATCGGGACAACGCGTAGGGTATAATATCCTTTTTGACTATGTGCCTACCTAACTAGGAAACTATTGATTAATTATTTTTTTGCAGCTATTGACAATGCACTGAACCATCATCCAGGGACTAAGGTCCTAATGTATCATGTTTCATGGCATAATGAAGCATTAATTTTTGTAGGTATACCATGTGTGTACTATGCACAAATGTATTAACAATCGAATGAGGATTTTAGACTTGTCTATCTCCTTAGAGATGTCATTTCCAAACTCCACATAACTTTATATTCTCTTTAAAGATTGATTGTTTGTATGAGAACGTACGTCCTCGAACTGTTTTTTTATAAACACTGACTATGCTCAAAAAAGTATATTTAGAAAAATAATAATAGTAATAACCATAATAATAATTCGTCCCTATTTGCTCACTGCATTGATGTACATAATAGTATTATTATGACTCAGAATAGCAGGATTCATAGCAGGGCAAAACGGTAAATTTTAGTGGCAAATGACACTTATGATTAGTGGCATCGCCCTTATCTTCCACTCAACCGTAAAAATGAAAAGAAAAACAAATTTAGAATTTTACGCGTATATACCTGTGTATTAAGTTGTTATTGATGAGAGCCGTGGAGGTGAGAAACAATAAAAGACGAAAAAAAAGCAGTTATCCCAATTTAGATGAAGGATGTATAGGTGAAAAAAATATATACAAGAAGAATTAGTAAATGTCACTCAGAACTGTTCAGTTTTTCTAAACAGATTATTGTAATTTTATTTTAAATAAGTCTAGTCACGTATTTCTTAGTTTTACTGGGAGTGAGTTGTAGATCTTTTATATTCTGCATGAAAAGCTGCGAATAAAGAAATATGATTATGTTTTGGTACAGTAATAGCGTCTAATTGCCATCTAAATTAACAGACTGAAGTCTATTATATAAATAAAGCTGCTTGCCCAATAACAATATGTTCCAAAATAGCGTAAAGTATCTGATAATTAACAGTATCGAATGCTCTTGAAAAGTCTACTTTTGAAAGAATTGGTAAAATGTTAACGGGCCTGGTGTCCTTAAGCTCTATGGAAACGGGTAGTTTGGCTTACGGCCTGACAACAGAAATCTTCCATGCATCAGGAAATATAATATATAATCAACACATTATATCATTAACGAAACTCGAATTGCTAACTCAACATTAGGATTTATTGTTAATTCCACTCATTATTAAAAACCTTGATCGTGCCATTAAAACTTGCTTTAAAAGTATTTTTGTGGAAGAGCTACTTATGTAGACGGTAATAGTGATTTACAAACATAAATAGGTCAGATCAGTGTCACATGGAATAAATTTATACGTAAATAAATGAATTAAATAGTGACAAAAAATTGCAGTGTAGAGACCTCCTACGTAGTTCTTGTTTATTATGGTGATACAGATAAAAAGTTCTGAATTATGTTTTAAAACCTCTGTGCTGGTATTTAGATTTTGGACATCCAACATAACGAAAATATTGAAAGTATTTACCTATATGAGCAAAGCGAACTACATTACTAAAAATCCCATGCCGTATAAGTGAAACAAACAGTTTTAGATTATTTAACCGTTTGACGACCGCTGGCCTATGAAAAAACCAGTACCGCGTCGTAGCGTTTTTACCTCCGCATCCATGCAAGTTTTTTACCGTGTTTTGAACTGGAGGAAGCATTTATCGTACAAAACCTAATTAAACCATCCTATTTAAACGAATTTCGAAATTACAATCACATAAACGCAACGAACAAGTGCGTAATTTACCTATACAAGGTGTTTCAACGCGATTCCTACGCGATAAAAAGTAATAACTAAACTCACCGGTATCTCTTCCCGTGCGAATCCGATAAGGTGGCCAAAACTAGATTAGTCGAAGCACCACGTCACTAAATCACTACGAAACGGTCTGTTTCATACCGCGGTCCGAATTTTCCACCCAATTTTTGTGAAAATTTGGGAAGTTGCACGCGCACGCSGGGCTTTCCAGGGCTACTGACGCTTAGCTGTGTGACTGATTTCTCGGCGTTTTCCATGGCCACCTTGGTATTTAAAAAAGCCGTATTTACATTGCACATGTCCAATTATTGAAAATTTTCGGGGTTTTAAGGCTGAAGTGGGCCCTTTCGTTAAAAAAAGAAATGTATTTACGCCTGATGTATTTCATACGCCGAAGATAGTAGAATTAGAATACATTTATACACAAAACTTAACAGCTAAATCTTTCGTGCATGGTTTGAATATAATTTCTGTTCTTCAAAACTTCGTTGTCGAATAAAACTTACAAGTTGAATGATAAGGATATTGCCAACATCTGCTTTGTTTAATGGAAGATTTAAAAGTCTATGAAGTAAACTATACGTATTGGATTTGCATGAATCTACCAAGCACAAAGAAAAATGAAGCCGAAGACTGCGAAATCAAGCTCTTCAGAAAAACAGCAAAATCTATTCCGAAAACTTGCAAAATCAGGAATCTAATGGCAAAGACGAAACTATGGCATTCTCTACAAGACAACCGATGGTTATTCACTATTTCCAACCAACAATCGCTTATCATATGCAAGAACAGTCAAGCTGAAGAAATCATCATTTCCAAAATTGGGAACTCCAAGAAAATTACAAGGCCTCTACACCGAGAACATCATGCTAGAAGCTCATTCAGTAATGTACACATCAAATCTTACAAATTAAATTCCATGCACTGACATCGATAAAGATGATTGCTGCATCAAACATCAAATATTACTATCAACGAAATACACCTAGACCCCATCAAATTAACAGGCATTGACTTCAATTAATTAAAATACGCACAAGCAAAGCTAAGCCAATTTGACGAGCAACTTCAGCAAGAATTAAATAAGCCGTTCATCTTAAAGAAATCATCGTGGTATGTACACCACAGCTCTATCGCTACTAGGAAGCATCATCGTTCTAATTCTGATCTACAACTTCTTAAAACGGTGCGGATTTTTCCAAATTCTACGAAGGTACATATGTTGTACAAAAGAACCAAGAGAGCCAAAATCTTGTTTACCATGTTTTCAAATATTTAACCAATGTTCACAGGTACGAGAGTCCAGAGTAGAGATAAAACTTACTTTTTAAACAATTCAAAAAATTATGCTGTCTAGCTTGAAAAATAATAAAGCACCAGACCTAAATAGAATAAACAATGAACTAATAAAATATGGACCGGAAATAATTAAACAAGAAATACATAAAATGTAATGTGGGGTATAAATACTACGCACATTTTCTACTCTCAAAACTAGAAAAGTACATCCCAGAATTGCCACACTATCAAGAAGATTTTGTCAAGAACAGATCAGTGGATGATCACATGCTCAGAGTAAGGCGCTTACTAAAAGAAAAATGGAGAGAAGACACAAAGACGTTTGTCATGTCTATAGACTTAAAGAAAGCATTCGATATGATAAATCACCAATCTGTACCAAACATCCTGGCAAAGAAAAAGGTCCCCCGCTACCTAACCAATAGGATAACGAAGACCTGTCTACAAGAAGATACAAGAATACAATGGTTTGGCCAAACAACCCCGGTAAAACAAAAAAAATTGGGGAGTAAAGCAAGGATGCCTCATATCACCAAGAATCATTAAAAAAAACTATCGCACAACTAAAAAATATAACAGACAAGGAAATAAAATTAAACCCCCTTTTATACTGGCATATTTCGATGACCTGGTTATAATAACAGAGAATGAAAAAGATTTGTCCGACTTTCTAAATAACGTAGAAGATAACTTAGCAGAAAACGGGCTAACCATAAACTACAACAAAACCACTGTCATTATAAGAGACCCCTTTAGCGAGAAAACATTAATGACAGGTAGCGTATACCATCTAGAGAGCCGAAATATAAGTTTGACAAACAAAATAAAATATTTGGGAACCTACATAACAAGCAAACTCAAAAGCAGAGAAAGAGACAAAGGGAGGACAAAAACCGCGCATAGACTGACAAGAGCTACCATTTGTAGAGAAACACAAGCCGGAATGGAGCATCTTGAAAAACATATAGATATACATCGGTAATCCTGCCCTTCATGACATACGGAGCCAAAAGTGCCGCTACTACCAAAGCTTGAGAAATGCAGAAAGAAACAWTGTGCAATTATTGGCCATAGCTGTTAAAGAAACCGAAAATCGAGGGACAAATCACAAAAAGAATAGAAACATATGTAATGAAATATTGGGGACATATTCAAAGAAGAGAAAAAGACCACATACTACAAAAAGCGTGGAAAGTAGCTCAAAGCAGGACGATCGTGCTACACATGGAGAACAACGGCGGATGGAATCATAGCAAAATCAAACGTAATTGAAGAACAGTGGTCAGAATTCGCAAAAGACAAGAAAACAATAAATAAGGAAGTCCTGAAACTGTATACAATCTTAGACAACAGTTCGTCCGAGGAAGAACAGGAATAATGCAGGTACCATCCAACACGGAGGCTAATAAAAAAGTATCCTCTAGTTGGATGCCCTAAAAACCCCCACTAGTAACAAGCGTGTCACCCCTCCAATCCAGCGTAGACGTAGCCGGCCCGGGAGCGGCAGAAATGCCTACCGTACGCTGGTGCAATCAATGAATCAATTCTAAAAATTATGCTGTTTAGACCAAAAACGTTTTATTACGATATTGAGAACTTCAATTTGGCTAACAGTTGTTAGGAAAAATGAACGGCTATTGCATATAGGAATTGTCTCAATTAGTTATTCAGGGTTATTAGTCTTTTGGTAACTTCATCAACGACGGTTGGAGCAGGAGATAAAATCTTCAGCACTCAGTTGAAAATATATTTATTGCTGTTCTGTCACAAGAATGTGATTTTGGAGATGACTTTAAAGATAGCCACTTAGATGAGCTGTATTTTTATACAATTGTTGAAAAAATGTAATTGTGAGTTTCTGTAGTTCTTACCGAAGTAATGACGTACAAAACCATTCTACATTTTTACACAACCGACGTTTATTACCACTTATCATGTTTGAGGCTCAAAACGAGGTCGTTGATTAAAATTGCTTCAACTATGCATCTATTACTGTACGAAATCAGCAGCGAGGACAGGACAATTGATAATAATTACGTCAGCCTTGACTACGTACAATGAATGCCGTTGTGCTTCGGTCCATTCAAATACAGGTATTTATCATTGTGTTTTATATTCCAAGATCGATATTTCACGGTATCCAGCTTTAAAGACATCTAAATAATAAAGAACGCCGTCCAAAGAGATAAAAATCACCCTTCTGAACCCGTTGCTGCAATGAAATGATGGTTTTGTCTAATGGGGGTGGCTATGTTTTTTTATCGGCGCTTTCGCGAATTACATCGTAACGGAACTGTTCGATAATAGAAAAACCGGTGTCTACGGCACAAAACCACTTAATCATCTAAAGAAACTGCAGTCGAACTTTCGCACGCGGCGACTAAAAGGTGGAGGCGAAGTTGTAGTTGATTTCGTTCAGAGCAGCTCTCTCCGGGAGCGATCTATACGTGTCCGCTTGTAAACTTTGAGAGAAACATAAATTTCCTTAAGGCCGAGTTTCAATCACTATCTGCGACTAAAAGCTTCGGAATTTGTAACTTTTCCACCTACGGTTACGTTTATAAAACATCCACTTCGACCGCGTGAATCAATTAGTTTTTTCATTACTCCAGCTGCACGTAAAATTGCAGAATAGATTATTTTTATTTTTGGTTGTGTGTCTTTTGCATTTTATTGCATAAAATGTTTACTGAAGTCTTTTGAGAGTACATGAAATATATGCTAGAAAAATGCGACTTAGAAGGAAAGGGTTCCAACCTTATTAGAGCTAATTTGGCAGGCAAAATGGAGAAATTGTACCATTGTTTTGAAAAGAAAAAAACAGAAAATTTGTTAGTTGCTGTTTAAATTAAAATCGCCCATAACTATCGAGTTTATTTGCAAATAAATTATCACCTATGTAGTTCGATAAAAAATGTAAGTAAACCAGAAATATATGCAAGTGATCATTCTTGAACGGGTCAGTAAAATGAACTACATCATTTTGTTTTTATAGATATGACGAGTTTATTTCGTAGTACTGGTATATTGTTCATTATATCGATGTAATTTTATTTTATTTTAGGTATACCTATGTTTGATGATGTAATAATGTGTTTTCATTCATTTACTAATAAATTTATTATTATTATTATTAGCCACATTGCTAAAATTATACGACTATATTGTTGGATTAAGTTTGCAACTAATATACATAACACTACATTTAGAAAGATTCAAATAAAGTCTGTTAACAGTATATCACTCAGGAATCCTATCCAGGTCATTTTGCAAACACAATTCTGCTGTGGCTATCCTATATGATATCCTCAGGTCGTCTGCACTGAATTATGTTTATAATAGCATAAATATAGATGAGAAATATTTGACGCTAAGCTGACGAKTTTGTAGATGTTACTTAACAGAACGAAATGGTCAACTTGATCGAATTCTTTTTGGAAATCTGTGTATATGACATCAACTTGTCATCTATCCCAGCAGACTGTAAGCAAAGGCAATTCTTCGCTGAATAATATCATGGTGTCTATTGTTAACATTACCGAAGAAGAAATTTTACAAGCATCAGTATGCTCTAAAGACACGTTTACCTCCGGTGGTGATGGCATGCCAAGTTTCCTTGTCAAAGACTGTGCTCACATTTTTGTTAAACCGCTTTTCTATCTATCTTATTGTTAAAACCTCTACTTTTCCTGCACTTTGGAAAAAATCTATTATTTGCCCAGGCGATTTGTCAGATGTTCATAACTATAGACCTAGCTCTATTTAATTTTTCCAAAAATTTTTAACTGTGTTATACAGAAGGATTTACCCAGTCATCAAACACATTATAACACCGGCTCAGCATGGTTTTTTATGGAGAAACGATCCACCCTGACAAATGTATTGCAATTTACTCAATTTGTCCCTGAGGAGCTTGATGGAAATGGACAAGTGGATGTAGTATACACGGATTTTCAAAAAGCCTTCGACCAAATGGATTAATTTATACTGCTAAACAAATTACGCCATATAGATTTAATAGTTTGTTACTTGATCTCTTAACCTCTTATCTTGTTAATCGGGAACACTTTGTTAGATATAGAAATTGTTTATCTGCTGGTTTCGTACCAACTTCCGGTGTGCCCCAAGGCTCAAATTTAAGACTCTTACTTTTTCTTTTATTTATAAACGATATTATTTCAACGTTAACTTGTAACAATCTTTTATTTACTGATGACCTTAACATTTATAATGTAATTCAAACTGAAAAAGATTGTCAAGTCTTACAGAATAACATCGTTAATCTTCTCAAGTGGTGCGAGCTTATCGGATTTCTAAATACTTTATTTTGTCTTACACAAATAAGAAAAACTCGATTATGTATAACTATAAGGTAAATGGACACATTCTACAAAGAATAAATAGCCAAATTTAAAGATTTAGGGATTACTTTTGATTGCAAACTTTCATTTGTTAATCATATTACAAATATTGTTGATAGCGCCTTTAAAACTTTAGGATTTATTTACCGCAATTGTAGAAAAGTTCTATTTTTTGCCCTTGTGCTTTCGAAGTGAGAAAGTTGTGCTCTCATTTGGTCACCTTTATATGCAACACACATTAATCATATTGAATCTGTGCAAAGAAAATTTTTGAAATTGTTGTGGTACATTTCGTTTAAAACATATCCCGAAAGAGGATGTGACAATATATGCTGTTAAGGACATTTAATAATAACTCTTTGTAAACCAGGAGAATTATCTTAAGTATTGCATTTTACATAAAACACTGAACAATAAGATCGAATTAGTCTTCTTAATAGGATAGTTTTCATGGTTCCTAAAATTAACTCACGGTATTTCTCGACTTTTTACTGTAGCAATTGCAATACGAATGTTCTGTTAAAATCATACCTTTATATGTTATGTGTAGTTAATAAAATTAGCAGTAGTTGTGATATCCATTATAATATCAATAATTCAATAATTATCACTGCCTTTGAGTTGTGAAATAGTTGGAAATTATTTAGAATAGTACTGCAGGCATCACATGAGTGGCTGGTAAAATAAGGAGTGTTGAAATCATCCAAGACAATAACGTGATCTTTGCTTAACTTATTTACAAAACCAAAAAGGTTAAAAAACAACTCATGATCAGACTGGGWAATCCACGTAGCTAGCAAAGCTACTATCTACGGTCAAAAGGACTCTTGTTCATATTTCTTCTGCGGCGTTCTTTTGTTTTCTCTGCGGAACCCCTAGAAAGAGTGATACAGACTACTAACAACCAAACTCTCTGTTTACTTAATCCAGATGAACGCTGTTCACTATGCAGAATCTGATATGTTTTACTTCGCGTGTTCACTGTTGCGGCTAGCTCATACAATGAAGTGTTCACATAGCCAAGTGCTTACTATAGGCGGTGAGCGAATACCGCTTTGCAGCGCCTCGCAGCGGGTAACTCACACATTTTTGGTGGGTAATCCTAACCTACAGCCTTCTGTCAAAAGACGGTTTAATCACGAAAAATAGTTACAGTGAKATATTWTGGGCTACAAAGCATAAAATTTGATCATTGTACTGACGGGACGTATAAAAATACKCACCGGCAATATTGGTAAATATACAGAATACCGTACTTTCGCCAAATAAAGTGAAATTTTGCACACTCCTAGAATACAGTCTTTCAGAACATGAATATTAGTTTCTTGGGGTCACATCTTCTTTTCGAAATATAAGGGTTTGAGTATCTAGTATTTTAATTTCCAATTATTTTATACACACTGTGTTTCTCCCTGTAGGTACTGCATAGTGTCGCATGCTTCTTTAATGATCGTGCTACGCGAGTGTTTTCAGACCACGCAAAAAAACGCGGCCTAAACACCAAAATCTGCTTGAAACCACACTCTCGAGTCGTGACACCACACCGCATAGGAACAACACGGTGCGTTGTAACGCAGGTCGACGTACAAAAACTCATTTTTCAAAAACCAGACGCAACCGCAGGAAATTAGTTTCAGATTTATCTTCAGAAGGCAATATTTTAGTTGTGTGCAAAACKCAGCGATGGTCCGGTATTCTGCACAATTAGCGCAATATTAAGCAGAATGCCATCATACCTACTTATTTTCTCTGTAAATGCTACTAATCCACAATTTGGGACGTTCTTCTTTTTTGCATAACTGTTACAGTCCACAACAAAACAATTTTGTTTACTTACACGCAAAGAGCATACATATTTTTTCAGCACTCATGTTGATTACTGGTGTAATTCTTTGATCACTAGACAGGCATAAATACGAGAATTAGTTAAGTTAGGCTACAATAATTGCAGCATACACCATACAGCTGCCAGCAACTGACAGCAAATGTGTTTAMCCCAAGTAAACTGTAGTTTACCCACCAAAAATGCCAAGTTTCAGCGATATTCCATGAATCTTCGTTGGAAGCTACTAAACTACTGAAACTTATAAGGTCGTATCTTGTATCCTTACTGATTAATCAGCTTTAGAGAAATTTTGCGGTTGGTTATCCTTAATTCAAATCTGATTGAATGCGTAAACATCGAGAAATTACGTCTGATTTCAGCAGCAACGGCTTGCAGGGTCACGAACTCGGCGATTATCGCGGTGTTCTTGCGTAACGACATCCAGAGGATTTGCAGGCATATGCCCGTAAATAAATGAATAGCAATCAAGGCTAAATGTGGCGAACTAATGGTGTATTAACATTTAAGGTGCACCTTTCTGAGGCCATAAAGATAATTCCCTGGAAGCATTTAAACTTGGGGAGCGACCTGGACGCGCTCGTATTTTTCGGATTCCATTAATTAAAAATATGATTCTTGGGGGCGGACGTTTATTTCTTCGGGACGGCGCGGGGCCCGGCTAAAAACGCACGGCGCGCATTGCAGCTAGTCTAATTATTTTAATTGGCGTTTGATTAAAATTCAATTAAGCGCCGATTTCACCGCTCCCGGGTTATTAACTAATGGTGCCGCCGTGGCTTTTTGAAAACATGCCCCGGCCAATAATTGCCCGCTATTTCGCGAACGGAAAAAATTCACTCAACCACCAGGATTATACGCGAAAAACGAAACCATCCCGGCGATTTCGGTAATTTCCAATCGAATAAAAGGGCTTTATTCAAACAAAAAGCTGTTGTGACGCGACACCGACAGCAGAAATCGGAGATCGCGATTCCATTTCGCCGGGGCTATAAATCCAATATTTTTGGAGAGAGAATGCATGCTGTTTGATGATAATAACGATATTTATTAGTTTCGACAGATAGATGTCAATAGGAGGCGAGGGAGCAACCACTAAGAGGCAATCTGTCCCACTGATTACAGAGTAATTAAAATGCATTTTCTGGATTTTTTTCAACCCCGTGTCAGCTCTCGTTTCCGAGATATGGGCGCAAGTTGCATTTTTTTTAATGGGAAGGGGGATTAAAAGCCACAACATTGAAAAGGATATTTTGTCCTGATTTCAAGAATGTATCACACTTGCACAATTCATTGCTTCTGAGTTGAGAAAAGTGTGATAACAAATTTGAGTCTTACAAAAAAACTTCGGGATAAAAACCATATTCGTTATAGCTAAGTAAGAACAAAAACTCCAGGTGTCTCCATTTTCCTCGTGACTGGCGATAATTTTTATTCACTGTTTATTTGCAATCGCAATGCCTCAGTTAACTGAATATGATCGCATTGAAATTTTGATGATGATTGGTTATGGAGATAGAAGGCGAAGTTATTCGGAAGTAGTTGCACTCTACAATGCAATTCATGAAGATCGTGAACCAATTGTCAGATTAAAAACCAGGACGTCCAAAGGTTAATACGAGTGAGGAAGGTAGCTTGAATGTCCTTTTAGATATGCAAGAGAATCCCAAGAGTTCCGCTCTCACTCACCATATTAGCAGAAGACCTGTTCAGAAGATTTTGAAAAAAGAGAAGTTTCATCCATATAAAATTCACTTATTATAAGAACTGAGCAAAGATGATTTCGATCGTAGGATAGAATTTTGCGAAACTGCTATGAACATGATAGATGAAGATAGCAACATTTAAAAATAGATTATGTTTTCTGATGAAGCGACTTTTTGCTTCAATGGTAATGTGAATAGACATAATTGCAGATATTGGTCGGACACAAATCCACATTGGATGGACAAGTTCACATACAACACCCTCGTATTATCGGTGAGCATATTATTGGGTCTTTTTTCATCGATGGAAATTTGAATGTGGTCAAGTATTTACAGCTGTTGCGCGAACAGATTATACCAGAACTTATTCCTATTCCCTAATCGTGAAAATGCTGCGCGTTCTGAACAGATATGGTTTCAGCAAGATGGTGCACCGCCCTATTTTGCATTCAACGTTCATGGATATTTGAATGCGATATGTCGAGACAGATGGCTTGGAAGGYGCGGAGCAATAGAATGCCCMACACGTTCCCCTGATCTGAGGCCGCTTGATTTTTTCCTGTGKGGGTACCTGAACAATCGTATTTATGCTGATCAGTCACATAATGCAGAAGATGTAAAAGGACGAATCAGAAATTCAGAACATATCTTCAAATATGCTACAAAGAACATTAGAATACTTTTACTCAAGGATGAATTACTGCCAGGAAGTAAATGGGGAACATCTGTAATGTAAATCTGAAAAAATACTGCACTTTTTACGTCTCTGAGATCCTGCT
Source organism: Rhyzopertha dominica (assembly GCA_025024175.1). NCBI lineage: Eukaryota > Metazoa > Arthropoda > Insecta > Coleoptera > Bostrichidae > Rhyzopertha > Rhyzopertha dominica. Next base: position 23,391,704 of record QCXZ01000086.1, on the reverse strand, counting down.
ACACAATGTTCTTTTTAATGCTTGCTTAAGGGTTTTTTATTTCTTTTTTTTCAGTGTCGCTAGCTGTGAGTTAAGTAATGCGCTATCCATATTCACTTTTATTAAGTCTTTAATTGAAAGTGAATAACATGGAACGCGATGCGAGTAATACGGTCCTGGATGCTTGTTCTAGGCTACTTTCTCGATGTTCAGTTCCATCAAGTAGACCTCCTATTATTTCAGATATGGTGCAATGATAGGGTCACCTTCCGGGTGAAAATCGCGTCGGAGTTAAATCGAGGAAAAACGAGAAAAGTGAATATCTCACAGGCGAGGGTCGGGGTATAATAAAAACACTGTTAGCTCAGGGCCACCCATCACTTTACACATTACGTAATATTATGATAAATGCACGGGCAATAAGCCCCTGTCAAAATATGCGCCGTTAAATCTCTCCGTAAGTGTTATTGCGCGCTGGTCCGTTCCTTTTCCGATGCAAGCCGCCTGCGAGCATGTAATTTAGTGTAACATTTGGCCCGAGTACGTCCCACGGGGCCACTGACGCATCTCGAACAAAGGGATGACTGATGCCACCGACGCCCGCGCTAAGACGCGACGCTGCCTTTGACACGGAAAAAGTGGTCAGCAGCCCCGCAATTCACTCGCACACGCAAAATTCAGTTACAGCATGGCCACGGTGTCAGGAACAGGAGGTTGTTCATTTTTCATGGAGTAATGAACCACTGTATGGTACAAAATGATTTACATTAAAAAAACACTCCCACAGTGCAGATGAGGGGATATTTTGGACGATTGCGTTGTTGGGATGTCCACCTCGATCACTTGATTTGACAAAATGCGACTTCTCTTAGTTTGATTATACAAAAACACTGCAGCTACGTAGAGGTACCTATAATGCCACTGAAATGAAGATTAATCATTTTTTTAATGAGAGGATTATACTTTACAGTATACAAATTGAAGAAATGAAGCCAATGTTATGCACGTTAACAATATGGTGGAATTTCATTTGAGAAATGTATATGAGGTATAAAACTAGCGTTAATAGTCTATAATACTCACTGAATAGAGGGAAAAATGAATAATTTTATTCCTAATGAATATCTACAGCTTCTTAGTAAAGACCGATTATCTACTTTTCAAGCTCAAATAAAAAATCGTTTAATTCTAACATAGAAACTTTAAGTAAAATAGTAAATCAGTTGCCCAAACAATATATACAATTCCGATCTCCTCACTTTGTAAAAAAACTACATTGATCTTTCTTAAATARTGGAATGCTTGCAGATCATAAGATAAATCTTAGATAAATCAAATATGAACATTCTTTTTAAATCGGAGCTTTATGATGCTTTAGAACTTTGTGTTACTCAAAATTCCATGCGTTTTTATAAAAAAAATACATACAAATGGCAGGTCTAGCAAAGCAGCATAAAAGGTCTAATACATGGAGAGGTTTGTACCAATGTTTCACAACCACTCCCCGTACAGCGAGAAAACCAAAGGGATAATCATACGACCACAATAGGCTTTGATCAAATCGGGGCAGTTTTTTCCGCAAACGAATGAATAATTATTAAACCAAAAATTGTACCAAATTTAAGCGAACTACCTGATTGTTGCTGCGCATCTATAATAAGTTTTTTGCGGGCAAAAACTACATTCCACGTTTTTTGCCTGGCCTGGCCATGGTCCGGCGCGGTACGGCGATAGTATGATCGGTTACTTCAGAATCTCAGTTCGGAATTAAAATTATATTGCGACAAAAATGTCATCTTGAGTACTTACGAGMTAATATTGTTGGGCCTTTAAATGCTTATCCCAAACGCTTTGAACGTCCTCTCCACCATTTTCACCACTGAACACCGTGTTTTTAGTCATTTCCGTCTACCGCACTCATTTACGCATTTATCGAATTTAACGCTTTACCACAATATACGTAACGGCTAAAAAACGCATTTGCACGCGCGATTTACCCGAGTTTGTCACAATTTGGGCGAGTTTTTCAAGTTTGGAATCCTGAAAATCAACGACGCGATCAGGAGCCCAGCAAGTCGCGGACGTTACTACCAGGAGCAATCAACTGCGCATATCGCGTTTGTTCGAATAAAAATCTGATCTACGCTATGGCAAAATTGAGCAGTTCTAGGTACAAAAGGGCCTTAGGAACAATCGAAATTGACTAGAACTGGCGTGTGCAGCGATTTGAATGCGGTTTTTTCTCGCCAAAATAGACAATCGGAGAATGTTGCTACCAGGAGCAGAGAATATGCGCGATATCCCACTCGTTCGAATTCCCGTAGGATCGAATGGTGAAGAATTACTATCAATAACTATTTCGGTGTCAAAGTGAATTTGAGTTAGCAGACTCTCAGACAGGGTTGGAAAAAACAGATACATGTTTTAAAATAATTACTGCTGCTTCTTTAGTTTCAGTGGAACGACTTTTTAGTACGTTTAGTTAGTACATTTCAAATGGACCAGAGGTTGAAAAAGTAGGAACGTTCGTATTTCTGTTCAAGATTAAAATAAAAATTGAATGTGTGTTAATGTGAATGTATGCTTTAATACTCAGTTTTTGTTTTTAGTCTATACTAGTGATTTTTACAATTTTATGCAAGTCATATTTTTGAAAATTTGTTTCTTATTATTTTGCATTATAAAGTGGTTGAATAAGTTGTTATTTTCCATTCCGTAAATCAAGTCAATAAATCGTAATAATAACTATCAAGAAATGCTTGATTTAATTCAGTTTAATAATATTCCAAGTGTGCAAGATCGACTTCTTAATCTAGTTTTCTCGAATATCGGAAAATGTTACGTTAAAAGAGATGATTTACCTCTTGTTGAAGAGGATAGCATCGAGCATTGTGTATGAGTTTTAGCATAAATTGTTCCAAGCCTAGAGACTTTGTAGGTATAGTTGCAAGCAACAATCTATGAAACTCATTATACGAAGAGCCGATTACCGCTCACAATGGTTTACAAGTATTACCTGAAGCTGTCGTAAATAACAGACGGGTTCGGCACGTTCCACTGTTTTTCAGCGGAGTGGACCGTATCCAAAAATTGTGTTTAGGATTTTTTAGAATTTTTTTCCATACACATAAATCAATGAGCATTATTTGGTATTATTATTTGAACTACTAATATTTCTCATCTAATAGCTTTTAATGTATGACGAAATCGTATTCTTTCCTAATTTAATGAGTAATATCTATTTTTATAACCATGAATGGTAAACATTCCAATTTCAATGCGGCAGCCCATACTTTCTAATTTTTGATCGCGGTGTGCAATCGTCCTCTGCCCTGTTTCTTCACAGGATAAAATTTTCTTATAATGCGTAGAGTTATAAACGTAGTTTCAACCTGTATATTTTTTTAGAAATAAGAAGAAATCGGAACTATTCTACTCCTACTATAACGGTATTGAAAGTATATGTCTTTACTTATATTTTAAAGTTTTACAGCATATAAGCGTACCAAGTGCAATATTTTTTACTTATTCAGTCATACCTAAATATATGCTTACATTTAGCCACTTATTAAGAGGCGTTTGTGACAAATACATTTCGTAGGGCAACTGGTCAAACAGATTATTGCTGATTTTAAACCGTAGGGCAACTGAATACCTCCGAAACAATTAAATATGTTCATTCTTATCACTAGGATCTGTGGCGGCATATACTTAAGTGCTTAATCGACTGCTCCGAGCATACCCTGCTAAAGTATGTTAAAACCATTGGCTTTTCAATGAAAAAGGTGGAGAAGAAGCAATGCTTGATGGAAAACCAGGTAATAAGAAAGTGTAGATACGATTATTTAAAATCTATAAAAATGTATAGGCAGGAAAATCGTCCGATATTTTTCCTCGGCGAAACATGGTACGATACCCATGATACAATAAAAAAATGATGGGTTGATGACTCAGGGAAGTGCAACGTCAATATTCCGGCGAATAATGATTCTACACGCAGGAGGTGAAACTGCTTTCGTTTCTGGAGCCCTGTATGTTGGATGTAAAAACTTAAAAGAAGCAATCGCGGATTATCATTCTGATATAAATGTGGAAGTGTTTGAAAATTGATTCAAAAATATTTTATTGTCCAAATTGCCACCAAACAGCGTCATAGTAATGGACAACGCTAGTTACCATTCGGAACAACTTGATAAAATTCCAAATACAACAACTAATAAGGCAACCATTCATGAGTTTTTAAGAAAAGAAGATTTATATTTCGAAGAGGATTACACAAAAAAAACTATTGTTGGAAGTGCTTGGCACAAAAAAATTTTCGAAAAAATTTAAAATTGACATTCTCGCTTCTGAATGTGGACATACCATTCTACGATTACCCCCACATCATTGCATTTTCAACCCCATTGAAATGATATGGGGGCAGTTGAAACAAAGTATTCGACGATGGAACACCGGTGGAAAATTTAGCAATGAAATGCTGCTAAAAATTAGACACGAAGCTGAAATAACAAGTGTCGATGCATGGAGAAATTCAGTGTGGCATGTACTGAACATTGAAAATCGGTACAGAGCGAATCATGTACAAGAATTAATGATAGATTAATCGTGATTTTAGCAGTGAAAGTGATAGTGAGTAATTTTTTTTTAGTTTGTGACTCTTGTAATGTGCTTGTTAACAAGCTGTAATGAACATAATCGATACCGTGTATAAATTTTATTGTGCACTATTGTAAATTTTTTCTAACAAATGTAAATAATTTTCTACTTACTAATTTGTATGTTTTTATATTAAATTTTTATACATTCATTATGACATGCAAAGGCTTTTATTTTATACATCGAAAAATTTAAACCCAATAAAGTATTACATAAAAATAGATCGCGGGTCGCGCCAGTTAGCATCAGGTCTGCATTAAATAAAATTTGTTATAAAAGCTTCTATGTTTTATTGATTACTAAATTATCACTACTAACAAATTTCAAAAAATTATAGTGAAAAAGTTAACATTTTGCCCAACAAGATTTTTTTGAATACGGCCCATTTAGGAACTTTGAAGCGTGCCACTAATCCCAAAAAATCCCAAAACCCTCTGCATAAGTCAGTCTCATAGATCGTTGCTTGATACTTTAACACCTCATTCAAAAGGTGTAATTTTAAGAAAGCTAATTCCTTGGCTCCTTTTATGTTATTACAGATTGATTGGACATTTTTAGATTTATGTAACAATGTGGATATGGCTTGCGAATCTTTTTATCAACACAGTACCCTTTGTATAATGTGCATTCATCTAGATTGGAACAAATTCAAAGAAAGAAAACCGACGGTCACTACCCTGACAGAGGCTTCAGTCACCAAACATTGTTGCATACTTTTCAAATGGTCTTCCTCAGTAATAGAAGAMCCATACATGCMATGAWGCTGCTTTATGATCTGCTGCACAATCGTATCGAGTGCCCATTTCTTCTATCCAGAATCAATATATGTACATGTAGCGAGATTAAATGCTGGGAGTTCTTTAATTTTCTACTGTGGCAGGGCGAGAACAAATGTTATTTGTCAATGTTATGCGCTCATCTGCCAACAACTTTTGCGCCGGTATGGATTTATTTCTACAGTCGTGTGGTTTGATAGGAAGACTTTTTATTAAATGCGGTAGTGGAAGGAACCAGTTAGGAAGAGAAGAAGATGGTTAAGGGTTAATGATATTGTTATTATTGGTGGATTTATTGCTTGCATTGCATTGTAGGTGTTCAAATAGATTGCTGAAGGCACTTCTTATATAAGCAACTTTAGAAGCAGCACAAATTGAGGTACAATATACATTGCGTTCCAATTATTGTATGTATGTAATTAAACTGATCTCTTCGCCCATTAGATCTATGATTGCAGGGGTCTCACAATTTTATTAGGATATTGTTCATTTTACAGCACCTTTAACACCCCTAACATTTTCAACTGATATAGTTCAATTGCTCCAGTTATTGGGCGATTTGAATCAAATACGCTACTGTGGTTGGAGATGCGGTTGAAAACGTCCGTATAAATGGCGGAAACCAGAATAAAAGGGCAGCTTCCTGAAAAACCCTTAATTGAACACCTCCCAGTCGGGGCCCGCGAGATGTGGCGTCTTTTACAGTCCCTTTCTCGCACCTGCACCATTAAAAGGATGTCCCGTTATCAATGTTTTACATCAGCAGCATGCGTTTTATTCCCGCTTCGGATGTTTGCATAGAAATATTCGTCGTGCCGGACTCATTTTCGTTATGAAAGCGCCTCCTCGGCGTGTAATGATGTCGCAAAATAAGAAAGTGACGATCGCTATCTTTAGCGACTGAAAGGGGTATTACGCGTAACATTAGCAAGTGCGCAAACCGTGAGACATGAAATGAAATTTATTACGCACGCTGCAAAAGGGTTCAAACCAATCGCGCCTTTTGTGCTGTCGTGCGTGATTGTTATGGCTTCAATGCATCCAGGGATTCGTTCGTTCGTCGCTATTTAACTTCAACTTCCGGTATAGTTCTAACTGCAACTTGGACAATGCCTATACGCCCAGGTATTTGAAACCTTTTTAAAATTAAATGTTTGGTGTGTCACACCACTTTTCTTTCATTGTCTAGGCAAATTTGAATCACAAAATTGTTTCATTTTCACAATTATCTGCCGGGAACGCTCTCTTTAAATTGCAAAGTTTTTTGTAGTATGAGTGGACTGAGAAATGTTATCTTATCTGCATTTCGGCTGAAGGTGGTAAAATTATCATCTGACATATATAAGTGACACCAGATCTGTACCACGTTGGCGTAGTTATAACTTAACCGTGATGATGAGGCTTAATAACCCGAAACAGTTATCCACTGCTTGTTCCGATGAAGACAGTATGGCACAAATAGTTTGTCGATCTTTTACACAGTTCTAGTTTATGATTCCATAAATTGTTGTCGTTTAATAACAGTTAAAAATAAAAAATTTTTAAAATGGTTTGTAGTGCAAAATAAAGAATTTTAGGGTGCTAGTAATAGTAATGAGCTCCTCCAACTCGAATGGGTACCGGCTCTCACTAGTAGTAACTTAACTGCTAAATTCTTCAATCAAAAACTTGGGAAACACCAAGTTAATCACCAGTACTTGGCTAGTTTAACTATGAAATTCGAGTAAACGGGTTGTGTTAGAAAATAAAAACAAAAGTATGACTGTGAGTGTTTCGTGCCATTTTGCTTTCCGCAATCAAAGTACAGAGTGTCCAGTTTTCGTTATTTTGTTTGCAAATGAATGGCGTACTTATAAAGTTACCTAAAATTAGTTGTCGTTTTGTTTTTCAAGCTCGTAAGTTTTGTATAACATACCTAACCTTTGGCGTCTTTTTTTTAAAGCTACATGTTTAATTTAGTGGCATTTTCGTTCTCTTATGAGAAGCGTTATCTTTTCAGTGAGCTATTTTTTTACCTTGATTTTAAAAACTACACTACAATGTGCAACTCTAATTTGATTGTGTGAAAAAATGAAGGAACCCTGGTTCGTTTTTAGCCCACGGATTTATGGGTTTGGCCTGTCCAGTTAAAAATTTTAGATTACCCCAGTGGGACTGTACCCTCTTCCATTATACTAGACATAAGCACGCACTACTTCGTACGCAGATTAAACTTGACAATAGGTGTGTTTTACACTAGAAAAAGAGATAGACCGGATTGCACTTTCCTGCAGTACACGGTTTGGTAATTAGCCCGTATCGATGAGGGCATTTCCTGTGCATGAAAGTGTTTAAAAGCGTTGCGGCGCAACTTTGTCGATTTCCGCGAGCTCAAGTTCTCATATAGGACGTAGACAATAGGGAATTTGCTCTATACTACAATGCATAATAAAATTGTGGCGTCAAATTTGGCTGTTTGAACAAAATTTAAACCGAGCAACACCGATCAGTGCATTTTGACGTCACGAGACATAGAAGTTGTCCACACTACTTCGCGCATATTTATCATTTACTAGAAACCACGTCACATTAAAAAAGTGTGTAAATTGTTACCCAACGACACCTCCCCTATGCGAAGCCCTCGCGAAAAACAGAACCCCTATTCTCGCCCCGGCCAGGTGGAATTTCCGCAGACATGACGTGTGATTCGTTTGTAATAACGTTCGGATGTCAAGAGGCGGCTTCCTCCAGAGATTTCGATTCTCGCTTGAATACTTTCGTCGATGAGATCTCAACTCATTTATAACGGATAGCGGCGACGTGGCCCTGAAATCGATACAAATCATGAGTTTGAATGACCCCCGGGGTGTTGATGGCTAACCCCCGACGCCGTATCACTCACGCACGGGGCGAATCCGGTGCCCTCTGGTTTACGGCTCGGCATGCTCATTTCCGGGGCATGCTAATCCCAAATAATGTTAATTTGCGCGGACGGGAAAACTACAGCCCCGGGTGACGTTGTAAAAACCCGAAAGTTTTACGAAACGGTCGGGGCGATTCAATTTCTGGTACAGGGCCCCAACTTTTGAATCGAATGATTAATTTCTGCCCTTCAAAATTTCATTTTGCCTTTGTAAATTACCGCGTTTATCCGATCGGTGCCTTGTTAGTTCACTAGCAACTTGATCATTATGTTGATCAAACCCAGACGTGTCGTGTGAGTCCAAACGACATCTCTTTTTCTTTGACTGTAGACTATTGCAGCTATTGCAAAAATCGAATCTTTCAAACTCAAAATGGTTGGATAAATAATTACATCGTTTATAAATGGAGCAAATTTCCCAAACTAAGTAATCTCCGGAATAAACAGCAGGCGTATTCTTTAGCTCAAATGGCATCTGTAAGAACACGAATAGTCCTTCAACCGTCATAAATACCTTTTGATAAAAGTACACATCTACCATTGGAAGTATATATATAATCAGTTTCCTTTTTTACCCGTAGGGTGTAAAGGTATGCAATGTCTCTCACTCGTTTACTGTCTTTTATACTATTTTCTTCCACTTAGTCCTGTCCTTTGCTATTCTTCTAGCTTCGTCCCAGGTGAGGTTTCTCTTCCTCAAGGCCTCGGCCACTGTCATGTTCCATGTCTTCTGCGGTCTTCCTCTTCTTTTCTTTCCTTGTACTTTTGCCTGTCACACTAGTTTTGCTGGTCTTTACTCGTTCATTCTCACCAAGTGCCCGAACCACTTTAATTTATTCTCTTCAATAGTTTGTTTAATCAACTCTATTTCCAGTTCTTCTCTGATTCTGTCGTTTTTTATTCTGTCTATTCTAGTCACCCCTTTAACACGTCTCGAGTATTTCATCTCTGTTGCCTGCAGTCTACTTAAAAGTCTATCACTTAACACCCAACTTTCACTACCATATGTCAATATTGGTCTATAAATGGTCTTGTATGCCGTCATTTTTGTCTTCTCACTTATTTTCTTTTTACTTATTATTTTTACTCCCTGTTTAGTGAGTGATACACCTTTATTGCACTAGTGATTCTTTCACTTATTTCTTCATCCATACTTTCATTGCTTTGTATTGTAACTCCTAGGTACTTAAAAGTTTTAACCTGTTCTATTTGTTTCCCATTTATTGTTATGTCTATCTTTTTGTCCTCCTTTCCTATGACCATTGTTTTAGTCTTACTCGTATTTATTAAAATTTTACGTTTTGTTAGTTCATTCTCCCACAACTCTATATTTTGTTGTAACTTTTCTTCATTTTCTACACAGATCATCAGGTCATCTGCAAATGCGCATTCTGTTAGCTTTATCACCTTTAATTTTCTACACCCTAATTTGACTTCGTTAGCCTTGTTGTGTAGTTCCCACAATATATCGTCCATACACTTAACAATGTGATTCCTCTATAGTTGCCACATTCTTTTGTGTCTCCCTTTTTATGTATTGGGACAATTATCCCCATTTTCCAGTCATCTGGTACTGCTCCTTTATTCCATGCCATGTTAAATATTTTTGTCAGCACTTTCCCCCCTTTTGGTCCCATACTTTTCAACATTTCTGGTGCAATTTGATCATGCCCCACCGCCTTTCCTCTTTTTATATTATCAATGATCTTTTTTACTTCTTCCTCCTCTATAACGTTCTGTTGTTCGACTTCAACACTTCTACAATTCGTTTCTCTGACTTCTGTGCAATTTGTTTCGGTTTCTGCGTTGAGTAACTCTTCGAAATATTCTTTCCATCTGTTCATTATTTCACTGCCTTCTGTCAGTATTTTCCCTTGCTTGTTTTTTATCTGACCTGCAATGTATTTTTTATCATTTTTGATTTTTCTTTAGTATTTTATAAAAAGTTTCTGGTTTGCTTTGCTGTTTTCCTCTAGTTTCATCCCAAATTCTTCCCAAGCCTCCCTTTTGGCTTCTTTTACCAATTTTTTGACTTTTATTCTCTGCTCCTTTGTATCTTTTGTAATTTTCTATTGTTCGCTTTGCAATATATTGTTTCCCTATTTCTTTTTTCTTTGCTACGTGGCTTTTTATCTCCACATTCCACCAATGAGTCTGTTTTTTCCTTTTGTTTACTAAGATTTTTCCACACACTTCCCTCGCTGTGCTCACTAATATTTCCTTAAATTTCATCCAGACTAGTTCTATACCATTGGAAGTACTTTGCAGTAAAGATGACAAGTGGGGTCCACATAAATCAGTATACATATGCTATAGTTAGTTAATTAATTAATTTAGTAACATGTAACATTTTCTTCTGTTTTATTATCAATTCAACACTTGATAAATATGGGAATCGTAGATAAATTGAGGGAGAAAATTTACCGGTCATGTATATTACAATGTCATATGTAATATCAATACAAATGAAAAAGCATGTCCGCAAATACGAAGAAACCCACATCCAGACGTTCAGTATTTTTGCCCCGTAATGGATACTGATCGATGGGATAATACATCATGCACAACAAGCGCGCTGAACAGTTCAATCAGTTGCGCGCTGTGAGAGGTTTTTGTGGTCTGATCTAATTGAATAAAAATCGTGTATTTTGTATATTTGTGAGCCAATGCATATCGATGAGTTTCGCGAATCGCGATAATTTTCATGGCGTAGTTCCATTTCGCGAACATGTGCGCAGAGGCCGTATTTTTCCTGTGGGTGTGCAGAGGATTCTGACGGTTTTCTGAGAACTCGGAGAACGCAGTGTAAAACTGTCTTGAAGTAGACGTAAAGCGGGCATAAATCATGTCAAATAGGAGCTATTGGATTGCTCGATTTGGTTTTGTACACATTCAGCGTACCCACGTGCGTGCAGGACATGCAACAGAGTTGTTGCTGTACAGTTTTCGTCGCTTTATCGAGAAATTAACGACGCCTGGCGTCTGAAAGTGACGCTTGATTATTGGTTTCATTAAAATTCTTTAAAAGACACGCACCGGGGGCAAATTTAACTTAACCGCCCGCTTTAAATGAGTCAATTAACTAAATAACAGCCGATGCCCGGAGCTGGCTCTCGATGTTTTGCTCCCTCGGTATTTTGATGAATTGGATGTTGATACGTGCAATCAGGGGGCTGTCGTTACGCCTCCTTACTCAATTATCCGCCATGCAAAACAATCGGAGACAAACAAGCCTTAATTGTGTCTTGCGGACATAATCGGACGAAAGTTTTTTTTAAAACAACCGTCTCCAACAAGTTTAAACATGAAACAGACCGGAAAACATTTTAAAAAATCACGCTGGAGCTCGTGGTTCTTGCAAATTGATCTCTTGGCCGAGCCACTGTCCTAGATATGCGCATTCGTCTCATGCCCGACTTGTAAACAAAGCACAAAGCGCACATACCATCCTTTATGTTTACGCTCTTTCCCTGGCTGCTCACAACCTGAAATAATCGACATCGGTGTCTGCATGTACTACTGTCTGTCTCCAAACAAAAAAGCGTTTTCAGCTTGGTGGCGCTCCTTTCTCTCAATATTTTGTTGTAGCTGGTGCAAATGTGAGGGAATTTCAGGATATACCGCTAAATTTTTAGAAAGGTCCAGATTCTCTCGGTCCAGGTCGTTTTATACCATAGATTCAAACAGAATCTGTCTCAGTACCCAGCAGTTTTGTATCCAACTGACTATTTACTCAAATATACCGAGCGTTCAGCATGTTAGTGACGGCAACCTTTAAATGTTGCAGGTGAACGGGACCGATGTGAGCAGTTTTCCCCACGAGGATGCTGTGCGGGTGTTCCTGACGGCACAGGAGCCGATTGTTGTTGAAGTGAAACGTCGAATAACCGACTCATCCTATGAATGCCGCACGCCGCCATCCAATCTCGTATCCACTGGTGTTCAGACAGAGATTTCGGGATTTACTTGGTTCGAGGACAATTCCCTAGACTGCTTAACCCATGACATAGATCTAGAGGTAAATACCGCCGCTACGGCTGTTTCCAATTTCGCCCGATAGCTAAGGAAAATGCAGCGATCCACTCGGGCCCGTAACTATTTATAAACGCACCTGCACCACGTTCGGTTATTTATTTATCGCCGGCGCAAACAACGGGGCATTCCAGTTTTTCGAAATCTGATTCGGCGTACTTCTTCCCGGGAATTAACAAGCTATCGGGACCCCTCGTCGAACCTTTGTATGAGTGGCGCGGGGAAATATTGCATTTAGGGATTCCTCCGTCACCTGAACAAATCGAATCAGCCCCAAAATTCCCCTATTGGTTCGCTAAATATTTTCAGTCGCGCGTCTTTTAACAAAACGAGAAATCGCGCGAGGACGAAAATCAATCGGCAGGTTCGCCACTCCGCATACGAATAACCATTGTGTTTGCTTTAAAAAGTTGATACGTACTGGCCCAGCAATTGGTAAACTACCGCTCGCCCGTATATGTTTACAATCCCCGAATTGGATATCGCGAACTTCCCTGAATGTATATTTTGATAGATTAGTGGCTACATCACTACGCAAACCCATTTTACGTTTTTGGGTTTCCGAAAATGTGGAAGTTTACCCCTAAAAGCCTAAACTAGAGACCGAACCTTCACAATTCAGTTTAGCTGTACCTATCGGTTCAAAAATCGAAATCATAAAACTGTAAGGTTGTGTTAAGGAAAGATTTTTTGAACGGCCTATCATTTGCGCTATATAGTTGTATGGCCAACCTATCGCATTGCCGATAAAAATTCATGGGCAAAATTCGAAATATTATCATTTCGGACAGCTCTCATATAACTTATCGGCAAGGTAAGAACGGGTTGTATATTCTTTTGATGGAGAAAACAGTGGCGTAGWTAGTTTATGTTTGTACATTTGCGTTTTTAAAATATAACCAAGGTTGTGGCTCAGTGTTTATGKGCTGATACAACTAGAAACTTCAATCGTTATWTGAAGTGGCAAAATTCTGAGAGGTAATGACAATTAGTTATTGTATTCTCAGTTTCCTAAGGTTTTATGRTCTCAGTAAAAGATTTTAACTCCATTAATGAGGTCTCTTTAGCAGATACCAAAACAGAGCTCATAAATCATTCCCAAAGACGGTGAACGGGCATCGCTTCAGAACCGGACTCGCAATTATTAAATATTCTAAAATCACTATCACAAATGTTTTCGAAAAATTCACTGTTACTCTCCGAATCAGAATTTAAATCAATGATCAGACTGTTCGTACTTGGAAACAAATACGAGTTTTCAATGTCGATAACATGTTTTTCACAGTTTACCCACTTTTCAGCACTAATCTTGTCAACTTCGTTCCCAATAACGTCCACCACACTAGCACTTAAATTAGGATAATTATTGTGTTTTTTAATTTCTCGTTTTGGATCACGCCAAAGTAGTTCAATAGGATTGAGAACACAGTAGTAAGGAGGCAGTCTCAACACGGTGTGTCCTTCTTTCTTCGCGATTTCATCAATCCTGTATTGATCAGGAATATTAAGATTTTTAATTTTATTCAACGTCTTTCTTGGTGGCCTTTTTAGGTATAAGTTGTACTTCCATATGATTTCTCGTCATATAATCGATAATGTCCTGTTTTCTAGTATTTTGACACAGTTTCTTGTTCAATTATTTTCAATGATATTTTGCGTTATCCATTACTATTACCCTGTTAGGAGGTAGAAATGACAATAACTATTTCGAAAACCAAGTCTGAAACAGTGAAGCATCCATGTCCTGATGATAGTGAGCAGAACAATTTTTTATATTCCTTGCTGACAAAAGAAGTTCGTTTTGGGCCCATCCATTACTTCCACCCGCGTATGGAATAATAATTCTTTTGCCGGGGGAAGGGGCTTATTTAAACAGCAATTTATTGTACCTTCAGTAAGACCTTTTTTCACAACTTCAKGCGAATACAACCATATTTCGTCGAGATAAACTATGCTGCGCCCTTCATCTCGATATTGCTTTATCTGAGTCACGTATTCGGATATCAATTTATTCAAACGCGGTAATTCCATAATGGCCATTCTTTTGTCAAGCGTTTTGTAATTAAAACCAATACTTCTTAAGTGTAGTCTAAATGTTTCGTCACAACTTTCAATATCATATCCTGAATCATATAATATTTTATGTTTTTGTTCTGTACCCAAACTTTCACTCAATTTCGTGAACCTTTTTTGTCTACTTTTTTCTCTCGTAACTATTTTTTATATAATCTTTTGAATGGATGTATAAGGTACTTTTGTACACATTGATACACATTCATTACTATTTCCTGRGCATCTGGATGCAAATRACACCTGTCTTTCGTTGACTGTAGTTCTTTGTTCTCGCTTGCTTCGTCTACATCTTGCGGCTCATGGGAAGGGTGAGCTTCTTCTGCATTTTCCCATGGACGAAACATGTTGAAGAAAGAAATTCACTTCGAATTTGCACGAAAATGTAACAAGCACAACTCTCAGGTAAAACAATCAGTTGTCAACTAAATAAATTTTGTTTCTAATTGCTCTACCTGCTACCTGCTATTTATTTTGTTTAGAAAAGAGTTAAAGGGAAAAGGCCACGATAATCCGTATTAAAGTTATTAGGTTTACTTGGACATTATTTCTAAACTCTGCTATCCTCAATTTTAGAAACAAGGGATCGAACTTGTATACGCTCATTCATTTTATTGAGGTTTAAGCGTTTTCTTATAAATCCTGGGTAAATCGTGATAAACAAGTACCTGTACAGGTAAAGGACGTAAAGGCTTGAACCCATGTAAACTGGATTGCCTAAGCTTGCAATAAAAAGTACAAAAACTAGTTCCAGTAAGGAAAATAAATGCAGTATGCGACGTAATACATAGTAATGAATATAATTTTTTTCGAGAGGGCAACCCTCCTCCAGGAACCGTCACGTAGGAAGGAACTTACTTACTCCAAGGACCTCGAGTTGCTCTGGATGGACCACAGATGGCTCTGTCCCAGAAAAGGCCATCGCCATCTACATTTTGTAGTCAAAACAGAAGATTATTTGATGTTACCAGTCATGAAACATGMAATAGCTATTAACGTTTAATGCGTTTGMCAAATGAGATCGMAGTCGGCTTGTTTCTCCAGGGAGAAGCCTATTATTAGCCATTTACATAATCCTAGTGTGGCAGGCGGGGTGTAGAGTATGATATAATCCCACCGGTTGTTATCTGAGCAAACAAAGGCGAGAGTTGATTCCATTTCGAGGTAAGAATCACTCTCTTCGATGTGGTGTTCCAAAATTGATCCGGAATCTCTAGTTGCACGGTCACGTCCTGGCACACAACGGCGGGCTAAGCCGCATCGGTTTCTGTGCCGTCGAAAAAACCGAGCGAAAATGCCATTTTGTACATCTTTTGAATTCATGATAAGCAGGACGCATTAGCCGCGCGACACGGGGGTGGACCTCGCATTATCAATCTGCTGTCAATGGTGGCGCTATTTGATTTCCCACGGGCGCCCCGTGACCCTGTTGATATTCATGATCCTTCGGCGGCGCATTTCGGATTGCGTTCGAACGACATCCGCGCTAATGCACGCCGCCTATTATTTTGGTCGCCTATGACTTGAGCACTATTAAAAATTAAACAGTTCGGCTGGAAGTAATGTAAAATTTAGCGCGGCCCGAGCTCCTGGCACTTTTTTACTGCTGAAAAATTCAGCACTGAATATTGTGTTTCGTGCGGCCATGCATAATTCAACCAAATTTATGATTTCCTGAATTTTTCTTACCAAACTGTATTTACCCTCGAAATTTACAGTCCACTTCGTCTAGTCGTGACCGACTTGGGCCACCGCTGCCCCGGCGTGAGGGAGTGTGTTTGGACAAGGGAAAGGCACGTAATTTGTATGTGTCACTGGAGCTAAAAGCCATTGTTATAAACTTCTCTATGTAGTTCCCCAACGGTACCGTCACTTACGGGACACCGCCTGAATAAACAATGCCCGCCGCTTTTTTTATTAAACTCCTTCTGGCAGTTACAAAACGTACGATTTTTCATTATGCAGTGGCCAAAATAGCGAGGCAACATGCCCTTCGTTGCGCTGTCACACGAACGCCTTTATTAAACGGGAAGACCCAAACGACCGAAGAAATTTTGAGTAAGCATGTGCGAATAATGGATGATTATTTCTTTTCAAATCTTCTACATTATGTGGCTCATCAGCATAAATACGATTTTTCAGATACCCCCACATTAGAAAATCAAGCGGCGTCAGATCAGGGGAACGTGCTGGCCATTCTATCGCTCCGCGCCTACCTACCATCTGTCTGAAAATGTCGCMTTCAAATATCCACGAACGTTGACTGCAACCATATCTGTTCAGAAGAACGCGCAGCATTTTCATGATTAGGGAACAGGCGTTCTGGTATAATGTGTTCGTGCAAGAACTGTAAATACTGATCCGCATTCAAGTTTCCATAGATGAAAAAAGGCCCAATAATGCGCTCACCGATAATACCACACCAGACATTCACCTTCTGAGGGTGTTGTGTGTGGACTTGTTCCATCCAACGTGAATTTGTGTCCGACCAATATCTGCAATTATGTCTATTCACATTACCATTAAGAGAAAATATAATCCAAATTAAAATGTTTCTATCTTCATCTATCATGTTCATAGCAGTTTCGCAAAATTCCATCCTACGATCGAAATCATCTTCGTACAGTTCTTGTAATAAGTAAATTTTGTATGGATGAAACTTCTCTTTTTTCAAAATTTTGTGAACAGATCTTCTGCTAATATGGTGAATGAGAATACTTGGGATTCTCTTGCACATCTAAAAGGACATTCAAGCTACTTTCCTCACTCGTACTCGTACCTTTGTACCTCCTGGTTTATGATGATTTTTAACACCGCCGGTTTCGTCAAAACGTTGCAATGTTTTAATAACTGTGGCAATTAGTTCACGATCTTCATGAACTGCATTATCGATTGCAACTACTTCCGGATAACTTCGCCTTCTATCTCCATAACCAATCATCATCAAAATTTCGATGCGATCATATTCATTTAACTGAGGTATTGCGATTGCTAATAACAAAGTGAATGGAAATTATCACCAGTCACGAGGAAAATGGAGACACCTGGAGTTTTTGCCCTTACTTAGCGATAACGGATATGGTTTTTATCCCGAAGTTTTTTGCAAGACTCAAGTTTGTTATCACACTTTTCTCAACTGAGAAACAATAGATTGTACAATCAGGAAAATATATCATTTTCAATAAAGTGCCTTTTGACCCCCTTCCCATTTAAAAAAATGCAGCTTGCGCCCATATCTCGAAAATGAGAGCTGACACGGAGTTGAAAAAATTCCAGAAAATGTAGTTTAATTACCCATAGCAGGTTCCATACTTTGTAGCGACCCTGTATATGAGATTTGGTATATTTAATAATTCTAATAGTCCGAGAGCTCGTTATAAAAACTACAAGAGTGTAGTAATAAGTTTAATATGTTGTAGTACATGAGTCAGTACCCACTCACTCAGGTAGTAGCGCTATCAGAAGCCTCGCGCGCGCGATATCCGAGCTGCTAACTGCGTATGTTCCATTAAACAGAGGTCATTTGACTGATTTTTTCGTTGATTATGTATAATAATTAAGAAATGACTCGCTGGGTTCCAAAACCATGGGGTCTGGCCACTTTCTTACTCTAGGAGTGGGTACTAACTCATGTACAAGCTAAATACTACAATATATTAAAATATGAGCCGTTACTAAACTACCTCTCGAACTATACCGAAACTGCTGGAATCTCACTACGACCAACGGAAGAAGAAGACACAGCCTTTATTCTGGCTTTATCCTCTGTTGGCAGGAAGTCACCTTAAGGAAATGCAGCAGCGACGAGAAACTAGGACTGACCGTCTGCTATAGCTCTGGATCGGAAGCAGACACATGCACAGAAGTCTACATTCGTGATATAGCTCCCCAAAGCGTAGCTGATAAAGATGGAAGACTTCGACAGGGAGACCAGATTTTACAGGTAAGCCCAGTACCCATTGTGCCCAACCTATACTAAATTCAATCTTCGCCAGGTCAATGGTAAAGACGTAGCCAACAAAGAAGAAACAGAATCGTTATTCGCAGAAAATAGGAAGGCAGTCACTCTTCTAGTTAGTAGATGTTACAATAAGGTAAATGAAATATGACTAGAAATGTTTGTTTCTGATCGAACTCTCCCATTAGAGCGAAGAATATTTGGACGTCGACAACCTGGACGCTTCCCCGAATACAGCAGCGTACGAGAATAGTATTATCGAGCAACTTGTACAACAGAGCGAATCATACACCCCTCAGTCCGAGTGCGCTCCAAAAGTTCCTCCGCACTTTCTCCAAGACAAGTTGAATCTCACCAATTCCCTGGTGCGCCTGAAGCTGGAGTCGATCAATCATGAAATTTCGGAATTAGACCACCGCATGCAAAATATCCAGCTGGTGAAGACCGACAAGAGGAAGCCCCCTCAACTTCCTCACATCCCCGCTCCCCCCGAGTCCGACACGGAGCACATCTACGAGACCATTCCAGAATCGGTTGATTCCGAACTAGAGCCGATATATTCTTGTCCGTACGAGAGCGGAGATAGTAACCTGATAGAGCATTGGCTGAAGACGCAGGATAACGGCTGGAATCAAAAGGAAAAGACTTGCAAGAGTAAGGAGGGTAAGAGCAAGACGAAGTCGCTGAAGAGTAACAGCAGCGGGGAGGAGCACGAGAACAGCTCCAGTGCTTACAACACCGGAGGATCGTGCAACAGCAACCCTTTAACCCTGGAACTGGCGTGCAGTCTGGATTCCAAACAGAAAGACACATACAGGTCCACTCTAGTCCTTTGTCCTTCAAACGAGACGACAGAAACTTCTAGGGAAGTAATCGGAAGCTGTGATCTCTGTAAGCAACAGATCTCTACCAAACACAAAAAGACGAAATCGTCGAAAAACAACAGCCCTCAGTCGCCGACGACGAAGGCTCCTTTCAACCCGGTCCACATCCTTTCCGACACGATGTACACCAACGTCGCCAACTTACAGCAAACTATGCTGCTACAGCAACAACTATTCCGACAGGCGCTCGGCCAGCAAATCACCGAGACACCCACCAAACCATCGCCGAGCTTCACGAGTCATAGTCTCAACCAGTACCAGTTTGCAAATGTTCAAGTAAGTACGCCACAACAGCAGCACAGACGAATTACGGTGAATAAGACTCTCAATTTTGTGGTTTGTACACTATAGTAAGATTTCCTTCCGTTATATGTATATGTATACAATATGTGGTTACTTTATACTGGAATTCTGCTATTTTCGGATGCGCTACCAATTCTTTCGTTAGTTCTCACCGAGACTCCCAATGCATCTGACATCTTTCGTTTAATACTTTATAATGTATCTGAAGTACACGTTTAATTTTCGAAATAATTATATACACATTACACTATTTCCCTCGCTTGATTCCATAAAATTCTTTTCTTTTTACTTTCTGGCTTATTAACGTAATTTAATCTCACAGAGCACCACTAAAATGCCTCTCCTAATGACCAAAACACATTCCTAAGGCGGAGTGTGTCACGTTCGTGCCCGTAATTCGTCCCTACCGCTCGCCGTATTTCGTCTGTGCTACTGTAACTGTATTCAAAGTTTGTACAGGGTATTCCATTTTTGTTATTTTATAGGGTGTCTAGCTTATTAGATCTAGATAGGTGAGATCTTCGCGACTTTGTTCTTCTACTTTTTTAGATATTTTATGGAACAAAACAGATTTTGGGTAATAATATTTGGAAATATCCCCAAAAGTCATACATGTTTTGTGCTTGTTTGGGTAGGAATACTGAATGAATTCACCATCAGAGACCGAACTCCTACAAGCTTTCATTTCTTCTGTCTTAAATGAATCCTGCAGAGGATTTGATTTTCCCTAAAGTGATCTCCGAGGTGTGATCACAAAATTAACACTAACATTCATGTTTCTCGACTGCTATTAAAGAGTTTGTTACAGAACTATACAAACAGAGTGGATGCTGCCACGCTGGACCTTAGGATGGAGTGGAAGGTAAAACGTAGGCCGGACGGTACGAGATACATTGCAAGAAGGCCAGTTCGTAACCGCATCTTGAAGAATAGAGCAATTCGCATCTCAGAAGAACGAGCTGGACTCACGACAGAAGATGACACGATCTCAGAGCTCAAAGTACATACATTTGCCTAAAATACCTATGTCAAAAATTTAAACTAATAATTGCAGATTGGGCGGTACTGGACCAAGGATGAACGGAAGAAACACCTGGAGAAATCGCGGGAGCGAAAACAGAGGCAAGAGATTCTCCTAGCTTCTCGCAATCTTGAGGAAAATGTCGACAAAGCACACTCACTAACCATCAAGAAGGTTTCAAACAACATCGACAACATGGCAAAGAAGCACAAGTCTAGGAAGTCCCATAAAGAGTCATATGACAACTTCAATGTGCAAGAAGTTTTGGTGCACGGTACCAAAGTATCCAATCCCCCCAATAAAATGGTCGGACTGTTATCTGTTACAACAGTGTAGTCGGTGTGAGCTCGCTTCTTACATTACTCACGCAGCACTTGCTTATACCGCTTTCATTTCCTAAATGTGTCACACTTGATGGATGGGCGGCTATCTTGTTATTAAGATGTTTACCAAATTTATAAATTATCCATTAATTATATTATGAGATATKATTACCTACATAGATTATTCCATATGTGATGTTTTCGGTTTAGTGTACATATCAAATAAAATATTATAAATAACGATTGTGTTTTTTTTAACATCATTGAATCATTTCTGCCTTCCAAAAGCAGCTGTATAACAGGTATACCACAAACACCTAATTATAGACAACACTGCAGTCTCATGCAGAAACAATCTCCTTTGCAGCAAATAAAGTAAGATGTCCTATATAAAATACGTAAAACATGTCTGAATGTCGTCCTAAAAACATTACTTAGAGCCGTGTAGAAAGTTTTATTTGTGAAGTTTTGATTTGTAATCTTATAAAAAACAGATTACATTCATTTTTGTTTAAAAAAGATATATTGTGTCTTCCACCAACAATAGCAAGTAGAATATCAATCTATTACTCACAAATGTGAGGTGGCTAGCAAAAAACGTCAATTAAATTATGGTCTTAGAAATGTATCGCATACAGAACACATGTTACTTAGTTCAAATGATTAAGCTAGATGAAGCCTCATCCTTGCAATGGGTAACGAGCCGCCCCTGCTTAGTATTAGATTCAAAAAACATAATAGCAAAGAACATATAAAAACGGAGAAAAATCGACATTAGCATTGCATAATATTAAAACAGGTCACAACTTGACAACTTTAACACAACCAAGTTCGAAAATACAAAATTGGATCGTGATATTAAATGAGAATTAAATTAAATGTTTGTTTATATTCAAACAGCCTAAAATATCGCGAATTATAACAAAAATGTTCTGCTTTCCCTTAACAGACCTTCAACTGTGGTATTTTATGATTTACAGTTACCTGTTACCTGTAATCATACACGGTACAGCCTATTAATCTCTTGTTATATGGTCTATGATACACGAAGTTTTACAGTTACCTGTAGTTTCTTGAAATGTCAGATTGTTTTACGGTTGTCAAATGTCAAAAAGTTGTTTTGTTGTGGAGTCTGCGTGCTTTGTAAAACGTGGATGTGTTTATTGCTGTTCCAAAAATCATTTAAAACTTTGTATACAGCTTCGTTCTAACATAAACAACAACCGGTATTTGTGTTAATGTCTTTACTGCGCTAACCGGCGACATTGTATGGTGTAATTTCAAGAGGACCCTTCCGTACGCAAATACCGACAATCAAAGGTAAATACACTTCAATTAACATAATTGGTATTGATAACACGTAAGCCTGCGTGTCAGAAGTATATTTCCATTTATCTCGAGGCCCAATTTAAGAGCATCATGCTTTCCTAACAGATTAGTTCAAGATGGTGCCGGCTTTACCCAGGCCCCTTGTTCTTTGTGGTCCCTCAGGATCGGGAAAGAGCACCTTGCTCAAAAAGATGTTCCAGGAGTTCCCTGATAAGCTTGGATTCAGTGTGAGTCATACCACACGGAAACCACGTGAAGGGGAGAAGGATGGGGAGCACTACCATTTCACGGACCGTGAAACTATGGAAAAAGACATCAAGGATGGTAAATTTATCGAGTTTGCAGAATACAGTGGTAATTTGTATGGCACAAGTAAGGCTGCTGTAGAAGCTGTCCAAAAACAGGGAAAAGTAAGTTGTTCGATAGGCGTCCAACGTAATAATTGGTTGCGTAGGTTTGCGTGCTTGATATAGATCTGCAAGGGGTCAGGCAGATTCTTAAGACCGACCTGAATCCTCTATGCATATTTTTGAAACCCCCATCTTTGGAGGAGCTGGAAAAGCGGCTGAGGGCAAGGCAGACGGAGACGGAAGAGACTTTACAAGCTAGGCTAAAGGCGGCGAGAGAAGAAATTGAATATGGTAAGTAGAAATCACTTTAATATATTATAGAAATGTTATTGTTTAATTTCTGCCAAGGTACGAAGGATGGGAACTTCGATTGCATCATTGAAAACAATGATTTGGAGTATGCCTATAAACAATTGCGGGAGATACTAGTAAGCAGAGTACTTCGCCGAGATGATTGTTCAGACAAGTGAATCATGTATTAATTATGTTGGCAACATTCCTCCATCTTAAATGGCTATATGTACATGGTTACTTTTCCTTTATAGTGTAGCTAACATCAATGGTTATGTTATTGAATCAGATAAGTAGTACAAACGGAAAAATAACCCTGCACAAACACTTTAATAGTGATCTCCATTACAATAAGTCTTTATGTACATAATAACAATTTGTTAGCAAGAATAATCTGTGGTGTACCTAGTCTGAACCAGTTGCTAGGCAATAATTCGTTACTAATTGAAAATTGATGTGTTATAAGAATAAGATTAATAAATTTAACGAACATTACGACTTTTAATATAGGTACCATACTTTTTAAATAAATAGATGTTTGATAAAAGAAAAACAAAATGCATGAAACTTAACAATTGTTTTATAATTTCCAATCCTCCCAATGAATGTGGAACTCCAAAGTGCACCCATGGTAGCAGTAAAACCCATCAAAATATTTACAGCACACTTAACAAAAGTATCATTCAGAAAACTAATGTTTTTAACAAATTTAGAAGTTTAATTTACAAGTACAAGTCACTCAGTGTAGGCAACCCAAGTGTCACGCGATCCTCAAAGCTTTTAGTTTCTGCCATTGGTTTAAATGTATCACATGACTTACGTTAAATGAACACTAAATATAAAATGCGCCATAATGAAACTGTTTTTGGTAAGTATTAGCTTTATTCTGTTGGCCACGCTTTGACAGTAATGTAAATGATGTAAATCAAGCGTCGGGATCCAAAGCGGGAAGGCGACTAAATCTTAAACAGGAATGTTGGGCTACTCTTTAAACTTAATCTTTGTACTGTACAACTCCTTTTTCAAATTCAATCATTATAATTGGTCATTAATAAATATACTTTCCGTTCTAGATTGCCAAAATACTTATATAAATGATAACCAATATTGTTGCAAAACACTTAAATGTTTGCACTCCTTATTATCATAGGTTTCCAAAAACTAAAGACATGGTATCGCAAACCGTCAAAAGAGAATGGATAAACAGGTGCAAATAAGAAGATATCTTTAACTTAGTCACCAGCAAATGGATTATTAGGTAGATACGTACTTAAATTTAACTCTATTTTTATACTAAACTCAACTATTATTGAGGCTCCATCCATACTATACGGTCACTGTATAATATAAAATGAGACTTGCAAACTGAAGATTTCTCTGTTGTTATGTTGTAAAAATGTTTTTAATAATAAGCAGTTTATGGGAAGCTGAATAAAACAGTTTTGAGTGCTGAAGTATTTGGAGTACACAAAATTAGATATTTTCAATATTTAACCAAAGTACAAAACAATTGTTACTACACTGACGAGGCTCATCGTTTCCATAAGATCATACTATGACTTTCGGACGTCGAAGGTTCCAGAAGCTATAACAGCGACATCGAGATGTCTTTGGAGACATTCGGGGATATGTCTGATCCGAAAAGCAAAAATTGTGCTGGCAACAAGTTTCTTATAGCCTTTCCTCAATGACCCATTACAGTCAGGGTGGATAACTTGTTTGCACTATATGTATTCCTAAATAGGTGTAGATCTTTTTTAACTCACAAAAAGATCATCATTGTACATATTATTGAGATTTAGGAACTTCTGAATTAAGGTGGGTTCTCCTGTTGCGCAAGTTCTTTCTCGGTTCTTTTGCATTTAATAATATTTGTTAAATTAAAGCAAACAATAATAATGCTCAATAGTTTCCAATACTTAAAACACTTCACCTCAAAAGGTCTGTCAACTACTCAGGTGGATTGCCATGTATATGTCATAAAGGCATCATTATTTGCTTGATAATTACTTACCTTCAGTGTATGAATAAGTACACATAAGCACTTTCAACAGCTCATCACCACAAAATCGTAAACCTTTTTTTATAACCATTCTTGTACCCTTCACCATTTTTAGTAGATTTTTTAAATAACAATTACGAACGAGATTTCGTTTTCCAACAAGATATGTAATGCCAGGATTCAGTAGAAAGTTGATAACTTGGCTTGCCGGCCCCCTTGTTCACCTGACATGAACCCAATTTAAAACTTTTGGGGTATCTTAATTCGGCGCATATATATTCATAATAATAATAATAATAATAAGAATTTATTACCAGGCAAGATAGTAATATTGTCAAATTATACAAATGAGATAAAGGACCTGGTAAAGGGTTACATTCAGTTACCTTCTTCTTATGCCATAAATGAATCTCAGACACGAATTTTGTGCTTTTTGAACACGTGCGCTATCCGCGGCAAGAATACAGGGACCATATATAACATCACAAAATTGAAGTGGGAGAGTAGTAATGAACCAGATAACAACTTCTTCACTGAACTGAAAGAAAATGTCTAAAACTGTATGTTAATTTTAAAGATGAGTAACATGTTCATGAAATCTTAGAGGGAGGTGATCATTCGATGCATTTAGTAAAGATTTTAATTCATTGTTTATAACCACATTCGCACCGGCGCATTCAGACAATGGGAATTTATCGTCCGCGTACAAATGATAATTACATTGCTTGAGGCTATTCTTACATAAGTTGATTGTGTATGTTGGCATACAGTAGCGGACTCAATATACTACCCTGCGGGACACCACACCATCACCACATTTTGCACCATATCGGACAAAAAAGATGCTATTAATTTCACAGTGTTTCGCGAAAAACCAATATAATGCAGTATAGACAATAGCAACCTGTGATTAAGCATATCGAAAGCCTGTGAGTATCCAATAGTTTTAAGACTGTTAGCTTACTTTCATCCATAGATTTAAATATGTCATCAGTTACAGAGGACAATGCCGTCGCGCAACTGCACCCCGATCGAAATCCAGATTGTTTGCACGGTAAAGAATTATTATTGGATAAAAATTGTTCAAGTTGAATATCAATAACTCTCTCATAAACCTTAGATAACACAGGAAGCACACTAACAGAAAATAGTTGCTCCATTTATAAATCCCAAAACTTTTTGGCAGACGCTATGTGATTTAGTAATGATTTCTTCCGGGCTGTTATGCCGTGGTCCAAGGTGTCCCTTTTTCTTCTCATACGTTTCGCCGCTCTTCGCTGGCAGCATCTTCAGTGATGTTCATCAGCCAATCCTGAACATCACTGAAGATGCTGTCAGCGAAGAGCGGCGAAACGTATGATAAGAAAAAGAGACCTTGGACCATGGCATAACAGCCCGGAAGAAATCATTACGAGATCCAACGCCGGCCGTGAAAGCCTTAAGAAGACTGTTATGTGATTTAGTTATGAACGTTATTATGAGAGTAAAAAGTCAAATTTAGAAGTAAAAAGTGATTGTCAATTATTATTATAGATGAATTTAATCAACAAAGAAAAGATGCAGTCAGTTTCACAGATAATGGGACAGAGTGGACAGAGTGCGTGGCGGGTTGCGTTTCATTATACGTGAAGCTGATTGAACAACACTTAAAAAAAAAGCGAAAACGTTTTTTCACATTGGACGTCTTTTATTAACTTATTCTTTGGTAACAAACCTGCGAATTCCACCAAATTACATATTTATTATAACAAGGTAAATAATATTGAAACGCATTATCCAATGTTTGACGGTTTCTCCAGTAGTAACGATGCGCGCTATAAAGCAGAATATACTAAAATACGCCCTGACACCGTCGTGAAAACAGAACTTTTAAGCATTCACAGGAATCTCAGTTGGCATCCATTAATAATGATCATTGCTTATAAATAATGAATCACGTGTAATAAAAATTGTTAAGGATTTACAGTGACTTCTCGATCTTGATAAGTTCGGCGATGCCGTCGTACATCTCCTTAACGGCGTCGAATTCAGTCAATCCCATGCGCCTCTTGTTGGAAATATCGTAAATTCCACCCTCAGCCTCGGTGTGCTCACCCCTTGTTCCTCTKACCTSCAGGTTSAACTTGCCTGCGATTTCGTCCAGTTTCGCCTTGTTGGCGGCCAGCTTGGGCACCTTGATGTGCACAGAGGCCCTGACGGTGGTCCCCAAGTTGGTGGGGCAGAAGGTCAAGAAGCCCAACCGATCGTGGTGCGAGAAAGGCAGCCTCTTCTCAATATCATTGACGGCGGTCACCAGACGACGGTAGACCTGCCCCAGGTCGCCACCCATCTGCATGGAAATGATACGCAGGTGGTCCTCCTCGTTGCACCACACCAGGAAGGTCTTGGCATCGTTGTGGAAGATACCACGTCCGGTGGGCCAGAAGCGGCAAGCGTTGGCCGCCTGCAAGAACCTGTCACCCTCCTTGAAGAGGAAATGGTCGTCGATCAGCTTCTGCTGCACTTCCTTGCTCATTCCGGTCAAGGGATAGAAGGTTCCCTTCAGCTCGCCTTCCAGACCGGAAAGGGTGGAGGACACCTTCTCTTCCATTTCCTTGTACTGGGCCTCAGTGAGGCAGGGGTTGAAGGGGTATCCCTCCAGGGAACGGCCGCAGCGCACTCTGGTCGACACGACGTACTCGTTGGTCGGGTCCACGTTGCCGAAGACGCTCACGTCACCCCAATTAGCGGGCGGGTGCTTGTCGGTCTTCTTGAACCCGCCATGGTAGTCTTCGATGATGGGGTCGAATAGGTCGGCGAAGACCGTGTAAGCCTCTGCATCGGGAGCGTAGATGCCGATGCCGGAGTCGTGGTTTTCGAAGCCTGCAAGAGACAGCCACTGTTACCCCTTTTTGTACCAAGATGGCGAGAAGTGATGCGTGCGTAGGATACGCCACGTAAATTACGCCATTATCTACGCGTAAACTATGTAATATTCTACTTTCAAAATCTTCTGTAGAAAATAGCAGCGTATAGAAAAACAAAATTTTGAAATATTTAGGCCCCGTTGCACAAAGCGTGGTTAACACGCGGTTAACCAGCCCTTACCATAGGCAGCACCAATGAAGAACCCTTAAAAAAACCGTTTCCATGACAACTACCCCTTGACCGCGTGTTAACCAGGGGGTCTGGTTAACCACGCTTTGTTGCAACGGGGCCTTAGTTATTTAATGATGGTCATCTTAAATACTGCTCAGAATGCGTCCTAATCAAAAATTAATTTGTAATTCAATGTTATATGTTAATTTTTTGTTGGCTAACATACTACGAAATAACATTTGCGTTTTATTGCAACTTTTTAATTACAGGTATGGTTTTCAAACATTTGTCAGGACATGGATTTGAAGAAGTGATAATTTTCGAATTTTTTGCGATTATTTTTACAAGAAAATCAACTTTTGTTGGAGTATGAGACTCCAAATTAACTAGCACTTCAACAAAAAAGATCATGGTAGTGTAAGGAGACTTCGAAACATACTCCTTGTGCATTGTGTTCAGAAAAAGGGAAAAACGATTTGGGTGCCATTATGATCTACTAAAGCAATTTTTGCACATTCACAATACAGAGATATTAAAATTTCGTTTCATATCTTAGAAATTTTAAGGAATTTGAAACATAGAATGGCCAAATAGAATGGCGAAAGATGATGAAAAGTGCGGTGGGGGCCTGCTGTCAAATTGAAGTATGCAGTTGCATGCCAATTTGTCAGTCTACAGGTCACTTCCTTTAGGAAGTAGTACCCGTTAAAGCAGCTAGGTGGCTTTGTCATCATGTCAGTGTAATGCTGACAGATGGCATTGCCATCCTAAATTCTTACTTAGATACAATTTAGCCATAATACACTAATATTATGCTTTCTACTCCAAATCTACACCAAAGTGCTTTACCTATATTTTCTACGCATGTAATGTAGAAAATTATTATTTACGCGTAAACGCCCATCACTGATGGAGAGTCAGTGTTCAAAGGTTTTACTATACTTCTCACAGTAATGTCCAGTATTCCAGAAGCGTGTAAACATCGTAACTTACATGGGTTAGCAACGTTAGTTTTGGGTTAACAGTCACTCCTAGATCTCAAGAAATATTACAATAGAACACTATTCGCTAAACATCCAAATTTTGCTTGAAAACACAAAAATAATACACTTTGCAATTTTGAAGTCACAAACTTAATCGTAAGCAGGATTATTAGAGTTTAGAGAAGATATTATACAGAGTGGTAGGTACCACACAGTCTCCTGACTGCAAGTTAGAATAAGGGCAACAAAGCAGGATAGTTTTATAAACGTGGCAAGTTTCTTTTATTTGGAATTGATGATGAATAGAAGAAATGGATGGAGGGAAGAATTTCACCACATAATAATGTAGGCTTGACATTAATTAAGATTTGTGGTGCTATCGCACGAAGCGCCGTTCTTATTCGTATTGTTTGATCACTATAAGAACAAAAACGCAACTCTTGACACCTTGCTGGGTTTTGGTTTTATCGAGCTCGCTTACGCACTTTTCTTGTTTCGATTTTCAAATGATACTGTTCTTATAGAAAATTTTATATAATTGCCATCGAATTTTTATAGCCATGCCTTACGTTTTTTACTTTAGGAAGGCGCGAATTCACGCAATTACTTTACTTTCGTAAACAAGCCCATCACATAACGAACTTATTTGCCGTTTGGTGTAGTTTTGGCCGAGTTCCAAGTTTACGTTGCATAAACTCGGATTGAGCGAAAAAATATTTAAATTGCCTCTGAATAAGCTCCTTGATAGTAACCGTAAGATAACAGGCGAATTACGTAAGCGTGTCGGCACCTCCGCCAAAATTGATAGTGCAATTGAGATATGATTGATCTGGCCATAAAAGAGCAATCAATTGCCCTGCTATCAGATGTCAAGGTAATCCGTAAGATAAACATTAAAATTTTTACGAACCTGACTGAACGACATCCAGAAGAGTGGAGCCGAAAGAAGTCTTCTTGTTCTTAAGGTTGTCGAAAACCTCCTTGGTTAGGTACTTCTTCAGCAGCGACTTGGAGTCGGACTCCTGGATCTTCTTGAAGCCGGCTTCCAATTTGTCCAAAACTGCCTGGTCAACCATGGTGTTGGCTTTTCTGTAAATGTCAAATCGTATTTCAGAATCGTTCAAACGACGAGACAACAGACGGTCAATAGTCCGGGCGTACCCCCGAATGCTATTGACCCATGCAGGTTATAAACACACACAACAAGCGGTACAAACCCCGAATCATCCTCTTTAGGCTTTTTAGCATTATCCTTGGACGCGCAGCCTCCCATTTTTGAGTGTTAACTAAATAAAAAACCACTGCGATGACACTACAACTAAATGGATGGAACAACTAATATGCATGGGGTTCCCAGACGCCGCCCTATCCAGTAAGGCGCTTCCCGAGTCCTTCTTCAGATCGTTATGCACCAGCCGTGCGCTTCCCTCCCTAACTAAAATGTGAGATTCGGCCTGAAGGGGAGTAGTTACAAGCCGATCGATAAACGCATATCTACGCGTCCGTCCAATAGCAATGCGTAATCTCGCGAATTATTACCAATTCGACCGCCGATAAGATAATCCACGCTAATTAACCGGTCGGCTAAAGGATTCTTTTTACCTTCCCGCCCTTACGTCACAACAAAGGGGTTGCTAACACCGGCAAAAGTAACGCCGGTAGCGTCGCGACATCTTGTCTGCGTACGCCCTTCATGCGTTATTCACGAATGGAAGTTTTTTTAATCCCCAATTGCACCGCTCTCTGATTGATGGATTATTTCTGATAGCCCTCATAAGTGATGCAGTAATAAATGACGAATTGCCGGGATTAGTTTTCGAGTACCCTTTACAAAATGCATGTGATATGGTTATGTAAGGAACTTGTATCTAACCCAGCGAAGGTAGAGTACATGTGCTCTGTATATTGGTGTACATTTTACTCCAGGGATCTTCAACGAGCGGTTCTGGGAAAACTGCGTGTCAACGAGCGGTCTCGGAAAAACCAAGCTCGGTTACTGCATCAGCCAGGTGATCTTTGGTCGAGTGTTTTGTACGGGCCGCTCAACAGGATAATTGGATGAGTCACTAATAAACTTTTATTCGTTAATTTGCGGATGCAGGGTCAGCGGAACGCCCACGTCCAAGGACGTTACGTAACTCTTCTGGACTAAACGMGCCTTCTAACTATTTKGCGAAAGCTCTATAAAGCATGAATGAKTCGTGAGCAACTCGATGGTGGTTGGCCCTTCAAGCAGRAAAGCGGTGAGCTACTTACGATTGAAAGCACAAACGAAAAAACAAAAGAAAGGATCTTTTTTCCTGCCGAAGGCTTTATTGTGTCCCTTCGGGTCCTCACCTCGCAAGACTCCTTATCAGAAACACTCTCGGTGGGTATGGAACCGACTATGAATTAAATCAAGCGGACCCGCGAGGAAGAGGTGCTCCTGCCGACCCCACTACCCTAGTGACGTAGCACCAGCTAGAATTAGAGCGCGCCAATCGCTGGCGCACGTATCCTGCAGGTCAACCTGCACACGACCTACCACTACTTCAAGGGCTGAGAATCGACCCCGTCGAATTACAAAAAAAAAGGCGCGTGGATGGGGTCATTCCAAGGAAAAATCATTCAAACGGACGGAAAACGCCAAACCCCGCTCGTTCAGGCAGCTTGTCAAGCATAAAATTGCACTTAATTGGAATGGGATTCATTTTAGCGACCTGATTTATTTCGGAGCACACCTCGAAATTATGTGGAACAGCAAAATATAGAAAGGACCGTTGCCAACGGGGATAATTTCAGTGGCGTAACATAGGGCAAGCTTTTACGAGGCCTGGCTAACCGGCGCCCTACTACGACCGCCGATTATTAATTAATCATATTATATTATACGGATAAAATCTTAAAACGTTCGCTCCGCCGATTAACCATAATTGTATGTTCATAAAGGTTTATTTCGAATCTTAGATACCTGTTTTGTCTAACCCTGTAGGTGAAGATTCGAAAAATTAGTTACGTAACGTGTTTTTTTCGAAAAACGGGCGAACATGTCGATTTTTGTCTTTAAATTGATAACCTTGGACATAATATCTGTTTTTAAATGGCAATCCTCACTTTTTTTTTACTTTTAGATACACTTTTCAATTATACAACAAACTAGTGGTACCTTGAATAACATTATCCTTGAGAAAATTACAGTTTTACTTTAAAAAAAGTAAATAGCAACGCTGCAGTGGAGTTGTTCCCCGTCTTGCTGATATCAAATGTCACCATCGTTTTCGTTATTTGAAAAAACTGCCAATGCTGGTAACAGTTCAAATCTTAAACAATCCAAATTGAGAGCGGCAAGAAATAAGGTCCCAGAAAACGCCGTCCAGTCATCCCACCCCACAAATTTAATGGGATTTTCTCGGGACTAATATCGACACCATACCATTAAGACGAAAAGTGCTTCACTAGAAAAAACAACGTAATGAAACTGTAAACACAGATCCAAATCGTCCTTATTTAGTAACTAAATAATGTATTAGTCAAACTTTATAGGGGTGATATTTTTCTTTTTTTAAATAACAACGACGGAGAACTGGGCTGCATTTCCATATGATAATAGTTGTTGACACATTCAATGAACAGATTTAATTTTACGTCTTGATCTATTGAAAGTATGTCTGACTGTGGTAAATCTTTTACAGATCAAGTATCTGCAATTTTTAAAATAATTTACTGACTGTGCTTTTTTCATAGGTTCTAAGTATGTCACAAAAACCAATCATAATCAAAACTTTACCGTTTTAAAATCTGTCATATTCTTGACAACTGCTGCTTAAAAATTTTGTCTTATTCTTCTAATTTTATCAAATATGTCAAAAAAAGTAACTGATTTCAAACTACAGGATACGTTTTAATTTAAGAAATGTATGTCAAAATTAAACTTACACCGTGACGTCCATGCTTTGTTGTGTGTTCTTCATTTGAACAAATTTTTGTTATTTATAATTTTTTCTTCACGAAAAAAACATGTTTTTAAAATTAAACTCATAATTGTGTCAAGAGAACTGTGCCAAGTTTAAGACATATTTGTCCATTTTCACAGTTACAAATATACAAAAGATTGGTACAGTTTTTATAACGTCTTAATTGATTTTAAAGACAATAATGTCATTGCAAAAATAACGACCACCATAAGTAATTAGATAGGTTATTAAAACAGAAGAGGCCTCGGTCACAATTTTGCCTACGCCCTGTTACGCTATTGGATAATCTGATATTTTCTCGTAAACAAATTCGTCGTCTACCCCATAGTTACGAAGGACCGCCGGTGATATTTAAATATAGGCCACAGGTTGCTTTATTTTTAACTTCATTGTAATTTTTACATAATATGGTCAGCTGGCTAGAGGAAAACTGCCAAAAGCACCGAGAATTAAAAATACCATAATCACCGGTCGAACATCTGTTTTTCACACGTTAAATTTTAAGCACATCGAGTTTAGCATATATATCGACCACTCCCCGTTAAATATTTCATGCCGTTAGTGGGTTATTTTGTTATCTAACAACGATTAGTCACGATATACCTCTGCTGTGGCCCCAAATTAGCCCTTTCCTGACCCAGAAAATCATTCACCGCGTTCCTAGGACTTTTCGGGGGAGGCTGTGGTTTGACGTTCAAAAGCGCATCTTMGTCATCCTCCTCTTCTTCGGTTGTTTCTTCTTCTTCGTAGTCTATGTTCGGTTGTGCCCGAAGGGGATGCGGAGAAGGGGACCGTGGGGGTTTTGCGGGGGGTTCCGGCCTACCCGGCAATTTTGGGGCTTGTTTTGGCGGTGGAGGAGGTATATTCTGAGGAGGCTTGGTGGGAGGGGGAGGGATCGGTTGTTTCGGCGGTGGAGGAGGCTGTTGCTTGACCGGATCCGCTACTGGGATCCTCGATTCTGTTTTTTTGGGAGGTAGAGGACAAGAAGCGTTCGAGCTATCGCTGCCTTGTGTTTTCTTAGCGCCTAACTTTTCCCATATCGTGTCTCTGCAGGTGAAAATGAATTCAAGCTGACGTCTGCCGTTAATTAGCAGCCACGGTCTAAATTTAAATGTGACGAGATTTGCAAATATTTCATTCATGGGACATGCCTATGTGTAATTGGTAATGAAATCGAAGGAAACATAAACAGGTGCGCGTGTTTTTTTACGCCCGCGTCGTTATGTAACGGTTCTTGGCAAGGGGATTTCTTGGCGTGCATTTTTCCTATTAAAATGAGTAAAACCTCCTGAGGTACATAGAAACGGTTTCCCCCTTGACTGGTTTTAATTTTGGAACATCTGTTTATAAAGCGTAATTCTACCGACTGTCCAAAGGAAAAACAACGTTTGCCCTGGGAGAACAGAAATAGCTCGTTAGACAAAAAATAAGAATGACACCGAACTTTTTCTGCTTCCGATGCATCTTATGACTGGTGCGGTGTACGGTTGCATATTATTGTCAGGCATACGTGCAATACGACACGACTTCGATTAGTTTTTAATCAGCGGTTGTATCACTTCGTATTGGCGCGTGAGCTGTATCAATAACTGCGAGGTGCTAATGTGTCACCATAATTACCTTTATCTAGAGAACAAATTGAATACAGGATGGTCATACAGTGAAGCAGGAGTACATGATTTCGTTATCCAGCTTTGATTTGTTAAATATACAGAGGCTCGTACTGATATAGTTTTTTCCTGGTACAAAAATAGCTTTATTCTTAATTTTTATGTGATTATTCACCAACCTTACTTAAGATAGGCAACCGCCCAGAGCGGAAATTTCGATGGGACTAAACACATCACTAATACATTAACACAGTGTTGTTGCATGCTGCAAGAATGACAAAAATATACTGCGTGGGATAGACAGTCAAACTAAAAAACGAAAAATCGTTATATTCATTGGTTTTAAACGTTACATCTCGTAATTCATGTCCCCGCAGTTAATGCGTTGATTGGTCACACCCTGTTATTTTGAAACGAATAGCAACAACTATCCCTATGATCGGAGCTTTAAAAATTTCGAAATTGTGATGGTAATCGTGGTTTTAGCAAATTTTTAAAATCCACTGACTTAATACTTAACTTAAACAACATCCATTGACGATTCGCAAATGCGAATTATGGATTAACTTGGAGTGAAAAATATAATACCACATTGCAGAAAATTAGAGACGATTTTGACGGCTGGACATTCATGTGACCATCTGACGTACCTAAATGCAGCAAAAGTAGCTGATGAATTGTCTGTAGTTGCTGCACTGTTAATAAAAAAGTGCAATTAATATTGCGTTTTCTTAATTACTAGTTAGGTTGTTGGCCGAAAAGTATCTACAAGTTGAAATCATTTAAAATTACCCAAAATAATTTGAGTGGCTCAGCTATACGTTAGCAGCTGGATATGAAATAAGCAATAAATTATATTTAAAGAAAATAACAATTTTTTTAGAGATCAAAGTACTAAGGAAGAGTTTTGCTAATTACGAATTTCTAATTTACTGTTTATTTGATTAGTGATTTATAACTTTAAAATATTATGTCCTCTTCATTGAAATTGTTGATTATTTGTATTGCAAACTATATTAAAAAAGTAACGATCTTTGTATTGTAATTATTTTTATGATTTAAGGTATTACTTCAATTATTATATGTATTTTAAATAAAAACTACTGTTTATAACACCAGCATTCATAAATCACTAAATATAATGACATCTGAGAAGTCTTCAAAAAGGCGGCAGTTATTGTTTTGCCCAGGCCGGCCAAATCGCTAGAGCTCATTACGTAGATAAGTGTTTAAATTTATTCTCCAAAAGTAGTTTGACATTATTTCCTAAGTCGTTCTATCCACCTGCTTTGAAAAGTATTAATATAAAACTTACAATATCGGAATCAGGTCAAATTGAAGAAAAACGAAACCCATTGCAATGATTTTTATTTATTTATCTGCCTCTGTCCGCGATTCTTGATACCAGTTTACCAGTACAATTTTCTCCCGTTGATATAAGCGCAGTAATTAAAAAACTGCGTTCCAGATCACTTAATCTTGATACACGAATTCAATAAAGAGGATTTGTATAGCCGTTACTGGTTTACCAAAAACTCAGCAGTGCTTTATCTTTCTCAGTACGAAATTGAGCATTTAGACCACTAATATTTGATTTTACTGGTAATTTAAATTTTGGAATTTATATAAAATATAATTCAGATATTCAGGACGAATATCACTTCCTAAAAAATATGATGTGTCTGTTATTTGAATTCCATGGGTTTCAGTCACCTTTATATGGTGCACAAACTACAAAGTTACAACACCAATTGCATGGACCAATAGAAAAGTCCCAAAATCAAACCTTGAGGTTCTCCTATGAACAATAATTCTCTGTAACATGGCGGTCATATATGACTTCAAAGTTTACGAATGATATGTGTTGCATCCGTAGTACCTCCTTAAATTTGGACTTTACAGCTTCAACTACTAACTGCAAACAAAGCGGGGGCATTACTGTAACCAACCTTTCTAAAAACACGTTTGCAATAAAGAAATAAATTGTTATGATTAATCTAATATTCAAAGGAATGCTTTTAGGCCCATTCCTTACTGCCCTGTGTATTTTCTTTTGCGTAGGACTTTCTACCTAAGAATTATTCACGCGTGCCATGCATGAAAATGAAAGTAAATTCGACGGATTACGGGATTTTTTAAGAAGCTGAATAACGAAATTTGAATTCCGTGAATTACCTAATCGCCAATATCAGTTACTTTTATTTGGAAGACAATCTGCATATATAATAACTGATCAAAATGCAGAAGTAGTATTGAATGAGTTGATATTCAAGAATCATCATTAATCGTAAACAGTTTTATTAACGTACGTTAGCCGGCAGACTTTGTGCCGCAGTAATAACTAACGTGTTTATTATTTGAATAAACGCGAAGGATTGTATGTTGGGAATTTTATTGCTGACACCTCCGTATCGCACTTTTGTGAATCACGATGTCGTTAAACAGATAAAAACATCACACCCCGACATTTTTGCCACCTAAATCTTTTAAATTGCACCTACACGGCTATTACCTCGTCTGCCGTCTGCATGCGATGTTTCGGAAAAGTGAATTTTAAACAAAAGTCAGATCACTATACAAAGGAAATTTGCTTTTTCCTTTTTCTGTCTTATCTCTACGATTGTATATTGTATTTGTATTTTGTCATTATATGAGATCGAGAATCGTGGATGTTATAACAGGTAAATCATACTGTAGTAAAATATTTAAAACCCTTTGAACTACTCTTCAAATTTTTCATTTTACAGCCCCGATCTTTTTTAGCATTGCCAGTTGCTGTTATACAACGAATGTTTAAATATCTAACATGCGCTTTTTAAATACCGCCATAAAAATGAAACTAGGGGTGTCAGATCTGGGGATCTGGTTGGACGATCGCCTTTTTGGTGTTCCGGAGTGTGGGCTACGCTATCATTCATCAGGGATTCTCGGTAGCCCAATAACGGAAGTTTTTTTATCGACATTCGTCAAGACAAATGAAGTCTTTGTCAACAAAAAATAAATGTTTTTACGAAAAGTTAGACGCACGAACCAAACTTCCTTACTACTGTGGTATCGATTCTTTCGTTTCAAGTACTGAGTACTTTTACCATCGATATTTTAACTAGACTTCGGTTCATTAATATATTGGAAAAACTTTACCTACTTATTTTACCAATCGTGGCTTATGTAACTTGTGACTTAACATTACAATCTTCTTGACTACAAACGTAATAACTAATGTTTCGTTTCTTACTCCTAATTGTTTACTCGTCTAATAAGTCTTGTTCTTGTTTAATCTGCAAAACTTCTGTTGCGTATAAAATATAGTTTCATGCCCATTTTCTTTGAAATACCCAACCGATACAGATAGGTACTTTAGCTTTTGATACCAATAGATATCGAAATTGACGAAACGATACCTTTATGTCGACAATTGTGTCTCAAAAGATAACTCGTCGATAAGGCATATTTTGTAAAGATTTTACTGTATAAACTAAATTTGATGCCTCCAAACATTATTAATTGAACTTTATCATTACTTTGCGAAAGCGCTGCAACTTTATAGTAATATGATATCAATCCGCCAAAAACCATATTTTAGCTACACCCATGGTTTGAGTGGCCCTTTTTCTGTCTGTTTTCCGACAGTGCCCGGCCACGTAGCTCACGTGCTTTCCCAAAATACACCCATTTCCAGGGCCACGGTCGAGAAGTACAGATATTTATATATCTATTTTCGTGTATGCACTTTCCATAGCAACACATAGCATCCATCAAATAATACATCGATAGACTATAAATCCTGCGTTTTACAGCCGTACAGTCATTGTTATGTTTTATTGCTTTATTTCGTGCGTTAAAATAGCCCGTAACATAGGCAGATCCGCAACGGCAGGATGTACGGTTTTAATACTACCTGAACTAACCAGATGCACTCGACTATTGCACAACGTGTAAAGGTATTGCTTATAAAATGTTACGTCAAATTTTTTACCGGTTCTCCGGTAGTGTTCCTCGTCAATCGATCGCTCTGTTCAAAATTCAGCATTTCAGGAAATTGGAGCGCCATCTATTGGAAGCTCACCAGGTGGATGGGTACGAAAATAAATACGCAAAGGGCAAGATGCCAACAATAAAAGTTGCGCATCGGCATGCCACGTAAAAATTGGGGAAATTCATCCACATTAAAGCTAGCAAACTTGACCTTACCTGTATTCCTTCCACGACAATATCGAGTACCACAGGGTGAACATCGTGGAAGACCCTTTGGGGGAGGTTTTCCCGATAAGAGTGCAGCGCGTGATGTAGCCACGAACACTCCTTGTTAACTGACTAATTTTTCTGTTTCCGTGCTTGATTTTCTATACACAAAAACTCCGAATTATCATTTCGTTTAATCTGCACACTAGTCGGGGTGTTTGCTACATTTGAAACGTTTTCACCAAAAAATCGAGAGAGTCACGTCCACTGCTGTCAAAACTATTTTTGAAAATGCTGGTGGGTTTCTGTTGATATTTTTGATGTAAAGCCGTGCCACTATCTGCTTAATTTATTCTCTATTTGAATTTGTGTCGACAATGGACTGGCTGAACGTATTGATTTCTAAAAAGCCACTGTATTCATGCGTCTTACTTACGTAATTTTTCCCACGTATAACCCTCCCCTAAAACATCGCTCGTGAATAAATCCCAACAAAAATTTGCTGACATAAAAAAGTGTGTCAATGGGTATTCAAGATCTGCGTTATCCCCCTTGGTTAACCCGACGGGTATTGGCTCCCGTCTTTTCATACGACGAGCGCGCGTTTTAGATTATGCTACCCCGACCACAGTGACGTTCGGGCGGTTGCATAACCAATTATAGGTTTGGCTGTGTTGTGTTGTCGCGTAACCTAAATTGTGCTTGTCTACACGCAGCCCTGCTGGTGTGGTTGCATAAAAATTATATACAAGGGATCATCGAAACATATCGCAACAATGCACAAAGTGCGAAATTGGGTGCCTATGTACTGATCGAAAAAATAAATGATATACCTAGAACTTTTTTTAATATTTAAATTCGAAACTCTATTCTCAATACAGACTTTTCTCAAAATCTCAATTCTTTCTAGAGATACTGACTTTTTTCTCAAAATCCTAGTTGTGTTCTCGAGATCATGACATTCTTAACATTTAAGCTCTTGATTTTCTTTCCTCAGGAACTCAGGTCTTGCTTTTCTTCTCAGACTGTTGACTTTCATCCTATAATCTTGACTTTTTTTTCAAAACCTTGGTATTTTTCTCAAGATCTTAAGAGATAACCTTCATATCAAAATCTTGATCCTATATATACTTGAAAGTAATAAATTAAAACGCACTTATAACTAAGTCACTTTATTTATGCTACAAACTACAAAAATAAGGTCCGTGAGGGAATAAATATAAATACAGATATGGAATTATTACACTCAACACCTAAACTCTATACATTTTGTACTTCCTTAAATAAAATTCTCGAATCAAATCAAAAAACACTACGTACAAATTCAACACAGAAAACCAACAAGATCTATATACATATTATCTTTTAGAAAAATATATAAAATAAGGGTTTTATTGGAGTCCACTGATATGCATCACAGATTTCTAATACTCGAAACGAAAGTATACTATTCACATGATTGAACAAAAGAAACACCTAGACTACAGTTTCGTGTGTTTAACTGTATCCGTCCAGTAATTCTGAATCGTCATGGCCTCTAAGCTATTCAAGAACGAATCATTATCCAAACTGTACATTTCCTCAGAATTGTCCTGTAAGCAAACCCTTAGAGAACTGACTTAATTGTTACTTTACACTTACCCTTATAGAAGCATCGTCAATATAAGCGCTGGAATCCGGATTACTGCACCTATCGTTAAGTACCTGTGGTCGATTAAAACCCCTGTTGCGATACACTATGAAACTGACAGCGCATATGATGCCCACTACGCTAACGCAAGCCATTGTGATTCCAGTGATACCAGCTGCCGACAGATTTCCACGTGCCTCTTCCCTTTCTGGAATTGGGTACAGCAAACTCGGAATAAACGTTCGATTCTCTACATTGAAGTATGTAATGTTTATTGCATTAGAGCTCGAGTTCGACAAGGTTCCGTTATCAGTTATGTCGTCTATCACAGTTGGTTGTCTCGAAGGATACGCTGTCAGGTTGCTAAACCATAAACTAGTAAATGCAGTGGGGGGTGTGGAATTTGATACGTTAGTGATTGATGGAAGCGCAACGGGCGGAATGTTCGTTTGGTTTTGGCCAATGCCAAAGTAATTTGAGACATTGGACAGTGCCGGAGCCTCTGTCGAAGTGAGGTTCACCAGAGATGGTATCGCATTGCACACATTGACTGGAAGTCAAAATGTAACTGTTAAACTTATTAAAACTTGTAATGGCCACTTACAGATTGCGGTTGTTGTTATCCAAAACCAATGTCTCCATAAATACAGTGTCATGACTCCATCAGTAAATAATCTGTTTGTCAGAATTCAGAAATCACAATGACATACCACTGCATACCACCATTATGTTGTACCAGAGATGGGTAAGCGCTGGCCTTAAAATGAACTGTTAAGAACCCTAACTGGAACGAAACCTGTGTGAAGTTACCAAAAAAACGCTGCAGCAACAGATGGAAGAAAGTTTTGAGTATCTTCATTGCCTTATTAATAGCCATATCCACAGTCCTGAGCAAGCTTCCTTTAAAGATGACGTCCCATATCATAATATAAATTTTTTTAACTTGCAAGACGTATTGTGCCACATCAGGTGGCCCAGTCTACGGTTTTCTCAATTCACCGCGATACCCGCCGTCATCGTCGAGTAGAGAAAACCGACTCGCCCGTCAAAAATCAAACACTGTTTCAGGGGGTTACCCGACGATGTCAGGGGGTTACCCGACAATGTCAGGGGGTTACCCGACGATATCGGCGGGTATCGCGCTCGGACTACAGAAAATCGCCTGTCAAATATCAAACACCGTTCTCGCAGATGTTTGTTTATTTTATCAAAATTTGTCATACAAGTTGTTGCATTTGCTGGCGACCAATCCATTTTGTTTGGAACGAATCAAATGAACCCAAATCATCTTG
The DNA here is from genome assembly GCA_025024175.1 of Rhyzopertha dominica. NCBI lineage: Eukaryota > Metazoa > Arthropoda > Insecta > Coleoptera > Bostrichidae > Rhyzopertha > Rhyzopertha dominica. The sequence continues at coordinate 23,350,097 of QCXZ01000086.1, read as the reverse complement.
CTGCTAAACCCGAGCACCCATCTCTACTCTACTACTGTACAATTGGTGATTATTCTGTACTGACAGCTTCATGAAAAAAGTGACGTATGATTGTTTTCTTTCCGATCCCGTCCGATTCCGATGCTTGTTCGTGTAATAACAAACGTCAAGCTGGAGTTCTATTAACAAAAAAGTTTCTATAAACCGACAATCATCGCTCTAGTGCCTGAGACTGTGATATTTTTTCCTTAGGTATGTTTAACAATATTGGCCAGCACAAATCGAACCAAAAACAAGGCATGAAGAAAAAACCGCCACCGAGACCTCCGCCCCCCAATTTTAACAAACTCAAGAGCAGATCCGCTTGGAATCTAAGCCAGTTGGACAATACGGTGTCTCTGATAGACCTGAGCCCACCAAATTCCCCCAGGCCAAACGAGAAAGTCATGCACAACAATTTTGGAGGTAGTGCTTTTAGTTCGTTCAGTAGCAGCACGAGCAGTCTTGCCTCCAGCAAAAAGAGTTTCGAGTATGATTTGGATCCATTGAGCAATAATTGGCCCAGCTCAACAGCACACCAGAATAGCACGTTTTACATATCAGCACAAAGTAAATCACGCTCACAGGGTATTGCCCCAACCATAATACGTCCACAGCCGCCCAAACCATCTTATGCCAGAGGCAGAGTGTTGCCTAGCAACGGTACGTCTTCACGAGCAACACCACCAATGCCCACTGTACCACCACCTAGCCCACCAAAGGGAGAGACTGAAATAGTTACGCCTTATGGAATTGCCTTATACGACTTTACTGGGACACATCCCGAAGATCTTAGCCTGCAGGTAAGATGATTCCTTCTTTTACTCAACAGATGTTGCCACTTTGTAAATTTGTTGCATTTTATCAGTTTATTGTATCTAGAAAACTTTTAAAATATTAACATTCGTGATGTTATATATGCGACACCACTGTTGGTATTTCTTTCAGGCCAATGACATTGTGATATTACACAGAAGGATAAATAACGAGTGGTTCTATGGCCAAGTAGAAGATCGTGAGGGAATCTTTCCAGTAAGCTTTGTCGATGTTCAGGTTCCTTTACCAGAAGAAAAAAACATCGTCATGGCATTATACGATTTTCAAGCAGAAATGCCGGGAGATTTGCAATTAAAGGCTGGCCAATCTGTCAAAGTTTTGAAAAAAATATCAGCAGATTGGCTCTACGGGGAATGCAACGGTCAATTCGGCCAGTTTCCAGTTAATTTTGTAAATCGAGTTCCCAAGGAATTGTGATGATTGCTGTTTCAATTATTATTGTATGACAGGGTATTGAAAACCTGCTAGGCTAAAAGCAGCATTATTGAATATGTATACTGTTGTGTAATTAACTGAAAAGAAAGACCAAAGTATTGCACTTGCAAGTGCCTTTACCGTTTGGTATATTGTTACTTTATAAAGAACGTCAATAAACATCTATTTTTGCAATGGGGTAGTTTTCACAGTTTCAGAAACCCCTAAAATGATATTCCACTGCATATTTGGAGGTATATTTGTGATTATTCATTGATAAACTAGCAAATCTAATTTGATTGATTTCTTCAAAGTACCACACAGTAGGTGGTATCTTTAGTCAGTCCTACCAGAGTAGGAATATGTTACGTTTGAAAATGAACTTTAAATGAATGAACCTAAATTAATTACTCTTTTATTTGTATGGAATATATACTCGAGCATAAGTTTGTCACCTGTAAGAAAAAATTATATGCAATTTCTGTCCACTGCCAAGAAAGTTGGTGAGATTAAAAAAGTGAACGAACCATACCATATTATTGCAGAAAACTTGTTAATTTTAGCTCTGGGTTACAATAATTGACAATGTAAAGTAAAAACGCGATTTCACATAAACAAAGTTTATTGTGGCAAATAATTGATATTGATATGGAATAATTTCATACATCTAGAATTTCTTAAACGTTAATGCAACTTTAACAATTGTACAGTTGTAGAATTTAAAAAACCGAAACTTACATTTGTAACAATCGAGGAAATGAATCTACCGTTAAAAATTGCTCGATGTCAGATACGAATAGCAATTAAAAACGTCTACATTGTGTAAACCCAACAGACAATCGAAATGAGAAAAGCAGCGGGTACACAAACACACCTATGCTAATCAGGTCGATAAATCGGTATTTTCGGCAAGAACTCTATCAAGATAACGTACTCCATCATTGACGACGAGTCACACTGCTGTTTCGCCAAACGCCAGTGCAGTCCTAATTTGTGATATAGGTAACTATTCTCCCACTCGAGCAGCTTATTTAAGGAATGTTGCGTCTGTAACAGTTCATGATGCATTTTTGACACATAAATTTAAATAGAATACTCACTCTTTTACTGAGACATATTACAGGCCACAGAGAACAACCTAGTGTGCAGCAGCAGCATAAGCATCCACAGAACAACCATTTCACATTGACAGGTAAAGTCTTTTTCAATACGCTGTTTATCCGTAAAACGGTCTCTTTGAATTCTTCTGGTGCTACACGTGAAACTAAACCACTTGGAAATTCCGTGCTAAATCTGTTGCTCAAGCCGAATCTAAAAAAGGGACACAAAGAAAGCATAGGACGTAATGCTTTTAATTATCGTAACTTACACTGTTATGTTACCCGCTCCACGAATCACGACAGGGTCTGGAACCAACGTGACATCAGCAGGTTCCACTGTTTCCGTACTGTCTTCCTCGTCTTCATAATAAATGGCATCGAACCCTTCCATGTGCTGTGTTGATGTTGTGCCTTGACAGCTGATTGTTAGTTTGTTGTGCTTTTACCCAGATTATGGCTGAACATGTGCTTGGAGTTGTACTATATCTAATGTAACATAAAAGATATAGAAAACGATATCCTCGATAACGGGGTCCAGTTTTTGTACTACAGTGCTTCTTTGTTTACAACCCAGCTTTTCTCAATCAATCAACTATTTTCACCGTTCAAGTTCATCCTTCTTCTTCGCACCACCGTTGCCAATTCTCCAATTCACCACAGAACAGAACAATTCACCTAATAGCAATAGCAATGTTGTCAACTACAACTGAGCAAAAATCTTTAAAAAAATCGTTAAACTAACATCATATTAATACATTACATTAGTACATTATTGTTTGGTTCATAAGATTTAAACTTAAATATGAAATACTTCATGTTTCTCCCAACCGAAACATTTAGGTAATTAGAATAGAGACCGTTTCTGTACGACACGGTGTTTACAATTGATCTGTAACATGCACATTAAACTTTAAATTAAAGAAATATACTTTGCAAACATATGTAAAATCATTCTTATACCTTGGTATAATGCATGAAACACAATGGTAGGTTGTACATAAAATTAGAATAGTTTAATAATACATGATGATAATTACTATGTAATTGTTAACAGTTGCATATTTTTAAAACGTAGTGTCAAAGAAAAATTTTGATGCACAATCAAAACCAATATAGTTTTGAAACAAGCTTTATTAAATCTCGGTTAGCTCAAAATTTCAAGCTGGCAACGCTGCCTACAAGTTAAACCTCAAAATTTATTGATTTGTTTATACGAAATTATCGCGTTGTTTTTTTATTAGAATTTAGATTATATTCAAGAGGATTATAATCCTTATTTATTTTCTGTGTATAAAAAGCTTTTGTGTACCATATAAATTCTAACAAATTGGCATTGTGCACATCTAATTGACAATTGACAGAATCGTCAATTGACCGTCAACATCAGAGAAAACGTCAACATTCTCAAATCAATTGTTTTGAATAATCATCAATTAATTTCGTTTGTGCCATAAATTCTGATGGCTGGCACGGCTTCCAAGTTACAAGATGAGGTCAACAACATTCCCTTGGCAGATGATGATCCACAAGGTACATGTACTCCAAAACCAAATCCCTTGGCAAACACTAAACGCATATTTTTCCAGTTATAATCAACGACGAACCCGATGTGAACTCACTCTCAGAGGCGAMTTCCAGCATGATGCATGGCCGGAGTATGGAATCCATACAATCAACCTTCACTAACGATAGTTCCAGTCCACATCATGACAGTCTCGAGCCAGATACCAGCCCAGATGAACAGGAAGAAAAGGCAAGGTTGATATCCCAGGTGCTTGAACTACAGAACACTCTGGACGACTTGTCTCAGAGAGTGGACAGCGTCAAAGAGGAGAATTTGAAGCTGCGGTCTGAGAACCAGGTGCTTGGCCAGTACATAGAGAATCTCATGTCTGCGTCCAGCGTGTTTCAGTCTACATCTCCCAAGATAAAGAGGAAATAGGTTATTCCATTTTGTATTATGGCTTGTTGATCTAGTCGCTTGGTGCTTTCAAAAGCAGTTTTTTTGCACATGACACATCAGTAAATTTTGTGTTTTTTATTCAAATAATGTAACAAATACAAGTAATTTAACGTTTCTTGCTCTTTTTCTTTTGTTGCCCAGCCTTTTTCGGATGGTGAATTTTACTTTTAGGAGACTTGTCCCCGGACGAAGTTTCTTGTGTTTGCGTCTCCTCGGAACGTTTAGAAGAGAAATCGCTGAAAAATCACCGATTAATCACTTTAAAAAAATGTTAGTCGTCGGACTTACAATTGCTCCGATTGCCCTGAAGCCATCCCTTGTGATCCCTTTATAACCTCCTTAAAGCGTCTATCCCGTTTCTTTCTGTAACCAGCACGTTCATATTTTGGCAGCCAGCGCTCCGGATCAGGGTTAACGTTGGGGTCGTAGTTCTTGGGAAGCTTACCCTTACGTTTCTTGTGCTTTTTCTTCTTCGTTTCCGAAGATTTAGGTGTACTGAAATTAAATGTTTCAGTTTGGATTCATAACAATCTAACTGAATGAAACATTGTCATACCTTGGTAAGGAGTCACCTTTAGCAGAGACCACTGTTTTTTTATTGTTAATCCAGACAGTGCTTTCCAGCGATTCCAAATCGAACCCTTCGGATTTGACATCAACATCTGGTAACTTCTTGCCCAGTTCAATTGCTTTCTTGGAGTCAAACTAAAACAAAAACAAAACCCAAATTATTTACCTGCAAGAGCTCCAAACACACTTACCTGTGAGTAAGCCAGAATAAGCTTGGCGATGGTCTTTTTATCCTTGGGGTTCTTCTGCAGCAATTCTTCCAAACTGTGTGCAGCCACTTGAGGTTGCCCATTACGGATGTGAAAGTCGGCGGCCTGTCTCCACATGACAGTTAAGTCACCCTCCACCCTGTTCTTCTTGTACCAATCAACGGCCCTTTCGAAAACTTTCAACGCAGTCYCTTCCTGGCCCAAGCTGAGATACAGCGTAATTAATGCGCCKATTATGCCAGGTTTATAACCCTCTGCGCCTAGTTCTTCTAGTATTACGCAAGCGGCTTCTTTGTTGTCCTGCATCAGGTAGAGGTGAACGCAGCATAGCATCAAGAACGTTCTGGAATTACTATTCGCCTTGGCACGTTCCTTCAGCAACTTTATCGCTTCTTCTGCTTTGTTGGTTTTGAGCATGGACAACGCAAGAAGCACGGAGGTGTGGTTGAATAGATCAGGCCACGATTTTTCTATGGTTAGGCAAATTTGGTTACAGAGTTGGTACTGATTAGTGTAGCATGCTAAGACTGCGCTGTTCAGGGTTATATATTTTCTGGTGGATGATGGCAGCTTGTGGACCAGCTGTTCATTGGTGGCATGCTTTATTTTCTTCTTCGAATCGAATATGTTTTGATCTTTGTTTATGCAAACAACGTTGTTACTAGCAACGGCTACCAGTGCTTGGTCTTCCACTTTTATTTTTAATGTTGAAGTGTAAAGCTGGTGTGCTTCTTTTATTCTTCCCAGCTTTTGATACACAAAACCCAATTGGATCCTAAAGAAACAAAACATATTTTTGAAAGCAACTGACCTTGACGACATCCAAGAAATAGCAACTGAACTAAAAAGTAGCCGTTTTCTTTGATTTAATACAACTTTGACTTTAATTGTGGTGAAAAAAAATTTCTGACAAATATGGTGGTTGTGCAGATTTTACCTGAATATATAAACTGCGTAAAATTGCCATTTAATAAATAAATCAGAGCAAATTTTTACCTTATCAAAGCCAAATCAACCTCAATTTCTTCCTCTGTGGCCTCTTCCTCTTCTAGAGCCTCTCGGCATTGCTTCTCACACTGTTTCAACTTCTTCTCTGCTTCGAGGTACTGTCCATTCTGAGCCAGCCAACATGCTTTGTTAAAACAAACTTCATAGGAGCTCTCCTTTAAATTATTTATAGCACTGTTATTATCCAAATAGACAAGTGCAGCACTTAAATTAGTGAAGTATTCATCTTCATATTCTTCACTAGAGTTCTTTATTATATCCTGATATAAATCTGCACTGCCACCGTAATTTTCCAAACGATACAAGACCTGCGCTTTTAGCTCTTTGAGGGGCAGTTCCACATCATCACCAAGCTCATCAAGTACCTTCAACGCCTCTTGATGACGGTTTAATCGATAGTAGCAGTAYGCCTTCACGAAATGTAARTCCCTAAATAGAAACAGACTCACACTGTGCCGCTTACATKTCAGGTACTTACTGAGAAATACTGGGGTTCTTGTTCATTTGCTGTAAAGCCTCCTCGAACTTGCCGAGATGTATCAAACATATGATCTTGCAGTTGAACGCCAGGGCATCCTGAGCTTCCATATGCAGAACTGGAACCAGCAAATTTTTAGTGATACTACAATGGGATGAGTGATACGACAGTACTTCTGTTTGCTGCCTTTAAAGCACGTTCGTAATCTCCGTTTTGGTCGCATCTTTGGATCTCGGCATATGTTGCGAGAATTGTCTTTTCTCGTGTTGATTTTTCCGCCATTACTCAAGTGGTTGCCTTAAGAATAATAAGAAGTTACGATTAATTTTAAAAAACACTTGTCCTTGATATATTCACTAATAAAATAAAAATTTACAATATCCTGCAACATTCAATGCAACTGTCCCTAACCTAGTTTGCTACCCAATTACCCAAATGTCATTTTGACGCAGGTTTGCCAAATGGTGCGTATTCAAAAATTGGGTTACTTTTAAACTACCGCTTTGGCAATTTTGGCATATACTACTAATTAGTTCGGGCTACTTCGTATATATTACAGTTTATGCTGCATATATAAAATATTATCATAAAGCCCATATTTTTTAGCCTTTTGTTTTGAATAACACTAGCATGACACTTTGAGCATGAGAACTACTATCAAGTTGCACTTTGAACTAAAAATTGAAATACCCCACATGTCCACATTTTTGCATCTTACGGTTTTGATTTTTTGACGGTTTAATTTTAAAAGTCTTGTTACGGTGAAGATGTGGGTAAAACGCTTTTAACCCCAGAAAAAATGGCACTAAACGGTAAAATATATGTGTCTTATAGTAGATTCCAACCTAACTTTACATTTACAATGAATTACTGACAGAGGATGATCCTTTTTACAGAAGCTGAAGCACTTGTGAGGGTTAGATCCCGATATATTATAGAGATATTAGAAACTCTTAACGCTCGCTTGGAGGTACAAAAGATAAGAGATGAATTTGCAATTCGGTAGGTATCGAATTGAAGATGTTTAAAGTTTGTAATTCCCTTGTTTGTTAGCAATGCCAAGTTCAAATACCTATTGGAACAGCTTTGGGAGTACTTCTCTTATAGTGGTGAAGACTATATAATGTGCTTGGTGTTCTTGGACATGATGAAGAGATTCTTCTCAGATAAGGGATTAAATTCACAACAACAGGCTGTTGCTATTTTACACCTGATTCGTTTTGACGAAGAAGAATTAAAGAAATTGCCAGTTCACAGATTTCAAGACACCTTTCCCGACTTAAATTTATCAGATATGCGTCCTCTATTAACGGTAAGTCTCTTTAGTGACATATTAATTAGGTTAAACTTGTTTTTGTAGTATGGATGCGCGATAAGATGTGTGCTACCTCAGAATATAAAAAATGAGATTTGGCATACAGCAAAGATGTTTAGGATTTGCGTCAATACCCTCACATTTTTCTTGGAAGAGTATGGTCCTGCTTATCAAAGTTTAGATTGTGATCCACCATTATTAGACCTTGAAGCAGACGACTCAAATAGTGATCTTATACTCGTACCAAATAGTAAGCCAGTAGCAGAAGTAGACGAGTCAAACCTAATGCCAGTTCTCATGGTCGAATATGAAAACTTTTCATCGAGAAATCCTAGCATAAGATATAAAGACTTCTACACTACTATAATGCAGATCCTGAAAAGCGATCCTAACAAAGAGGACGCGTTGTGCGACTTTCTCGGTTATGAATCTTTAGATTTCATCGAATGGCTGTTGGTCAATGCTAATCAACTTTGCCGAATGTGTAAGTATAATGTAACTGGTAAGAAAAATAAAGGCATATTTTGGTAAACTAGTAATTTCATTCATATCTTTATAAAAAAAAAATATACTAAACTAAAAGGAATAAGACATTAAGCATGTTAAATGGATGTGGCGGTCTCCAGACACCAAGTTCTACTACATCTGCAAGGGTGCAAAGAGAAAAAGCATCAGGGCTTCTCAAACGACCCCCTGCATGAGTTGAGTGTACGGGTACATGAGCTAAGAATATGAATTAATGCAAAATTAGTTGTGCGATCCCATAGGCAGTTTGAGAATCCCTGATCTATTTGACATTTTTAGTTGTTTTTCGTCTGCATAAAGAAATGCTTTAAAGCTTTTAAGTTGGTGCTCCCGTTTTGAATGTTGTTGGCCAATGATGTTTGTCTTTTGTCAGCATTCCATTGTTCGCACGCTAGAACTGTTTCATTTCATGTTCTGAAAAATGCATAGTTAACCATACTCCAGTTTATATTTAAACATTCTCATCCACATGACTTGATGGTGATTCATAATGAACCACTTAATTGCTGAAAGGAACTAAGTAACAGGATCGTATAAAACATATATTTTTTGGCATAGGTTACAAAATTTAAAAGAAAGGAATTTAAGCGGTTGTAGCCTTTCAAAAATAAATCTAGCTTGATGAATGAATAAAAGCATAGTGCATAGAAAATTAAAAATATTTAATACCTCACACTTCCTATATATTTCACTCAGTTATGACTTTTTTATCTTATTTTTGATCAAATTATTTATAATATCTTCATCTTTTCTTCAATACACTGCAACATCATCTTCTGTTTTATTTTTGCTTCTTTTATTACTACATTTTCTGTAGGGTGTTTTTTCTTTGGTATAACTACCGGCTTTTCAGTTCTTCTTTGTGGCATATCTAGATGAAAACAAATTGATAGATAACTCAAAAGTGGTCACTTAATCATGTTTATTTTACTTGTGCATGACTTCGTGATAATGGGATATGCAGAACTGTTCATTTTGACCATGGGGCGAATTAAAAGGTTCAACTGATATACAGGTATGTAAATTTGATGAAGTAGCCGTATTTTATGTGACTTGACATAGACATGTGTTTCTTTTGGGATACATTCTGTGCAATACTAGTTATAGCTAGTCCCATCTAGCAGTGCTAATAGGGCAACACTGTACCAGTGGGAGTAGAGCTTTTAAAAAATGTGTTTTACAGTTCCCTGTAAGTGACCAGTATAATAACTGAATAAAAGATGTATCTGATCGTTCTAAACTGGGTGCAATCACTGAGTAACCCGATGCTTCTACTGATATGGTCACATATCACATAAATTCTATCACGTAGGCATAGGAACAGACGTGACATAAAAAGTAAATGGGAAACAAAATGTTCGGCAAAGCAATAGACAATTTACTTTACTTTAATCAAGATAACAATTATGCTAGTATTACTTGATCCCTATTCTTTATGCAAAATTGTTATTAAAATACTTGCTCTCTCTTACTCACAGAAAGCCAAATTACCTGCATCACATACAGAACTAATATTAACATGGTTTAAATACTTGCTATCGGCTCTGCTTTTCACAAAAAGTCATTTAGTTACATCGGTTATATTTGGAATCATATCTCATTAAACATCCACCGCTGTACCTGCAGTCTTTTTTATATGATGCTCAAATCACAGAATAAATAAAAGGTTCGATATATGTTTGATCGCCTTAGAGAGTCAGATCATCACGATCACTTGCACCATTCATCTGATGCTTCCTTTAGATTCAGATGGAAGATCGATACACCTACACTGCTCTGCGTAATTCTGCACCTTTTCCCTACATTAATGTGCAATGTTTTTTTTTTGGTATAGGTAATAAACTCATTTATTATTATTATTATTATTATTATTACTTAAGTTATGATAAATATCGCTGTATTCTCAATTAGCTAAAAATGTCACTTAGCCCCTTTCAGCAGTAATGCATTCAAATAGCAATTACCAAAGGTGTGAGCTTATTACTTATAATGTTTACTTCTAAACAATTTACTAATTCAGATTGATTTTGAAATAATTGACCGCTTCCTTTCATAGCAATAGACCATCATCCCTCGTCATCCAAGGTTCAAGAACATTTTAAAAGACTGTCAGACAGACAGCCCCCTAATATAGCAGCAACCGTCACTGTGCAAACTGAAGAGGAGAAGAGATTGATGAAGAAAGTCAATAAGCTACAAAAGTCGTTGAAGAATGACAAGAATCAAGATCTTTCACTCCAAGAAACTTCAGACCAGTAGTAAGTATTCCACGTTTTACATTCTGCATTAATCACGTGTTCTTATTTATTAGCAAGGAAGAACTGTTTTTTGAACATGCAAAGCCACTCTTTGGAAAAGTGAAACAAGCTGATTCCGCTAGTTATCCACACGTCCATGACCTTATGACTGGCAGTCTTTCCCAAAGTAGCTATATCCATGAAAAAAAAACATGTCTCTACATAAATTTTTTTAGGGTCTGTTCTGTCTGGCAAAATGACACTATTACCCCACAACGCTATCAGAAAAATAACTCCAGATTATGAAGAAATCATCATACCGGCTGCTGAAAAGGAGGAATGCCCGAAAGTATTCGCTATTCCAGTCGGTATCCTGGATGAACTGGGACAGATGGTGTTTTCTGAGATCGAACAATTCAATCCAATACAGTCGGAGGTCTTTCCTATAGCCTATCACACCAACGAGAACATGCTCATCTGTGCACCAACTGGTGCTGGAAAAACCAATACAGCCTTGATGGCCATCGTCCGTGAAATCAAAGCTAACATCGAAGATCGTGTAGTACACCTCGATAAATTTAAGGTAACTTCAGATGTGTGAATTATGATGAGTGATTCACACCAAACACATTTTTGTTCCTCATCTTTTTTGAGGTAATTTAATATCTAGTATGTTACCTTCTTTTCTAAGGGTGTATAAGTGATTAAGAGTGAGAGGATTACTGAATATATACCATTATTCACTTAATTCTACTTCACCTTTTCTGTAACACTGAGTAATGAGTAAACAAAAGTAACTAAAGTGTTTTAAGTGAATATTTTTACAGATTGTTTACATTTGCCCAATGAAAGCCTTGGCATCCGAAATAACAAGAAACTTCAGCAAAAAGCTAGATTGCCTTGGTGTAACAGTCAAAGAAGTAACCGGAGACATGCAGCTGACAAGAAAAGAAATATCGTCTACCCAGATACTGGTCTCCACTMCCGAGAAATGGGATGTTATCAGCAGAAAAGGTCAAGCAGACAACGAAGTTATTGACCTGCTGAAATTATTGATCATAGATGAGGTGCACTTGCTTAACGGAGACCGTGGACCAGTAATAGAAGCCTTAGTGGCTCGTACCCTCCGGCAAGTGGTCAGCAGCCAAAGCTTGATTAGAATAATCGGTTTGTCAGCGACTTTGCCTAGTTATTTGGATGTTGCCAGGTTCCTGCGAGTCAATCCTGAAGTTGGGCTGTTTTTCTTTGACAACCGCTACAGACCTGTACCTCTCAAGCAGTCGTTTCTTGCTATTAAATCCCAACCGAGCGACTACACCGAGCGTCTTAATTCTGCTTGTTTCGACAAGGTCATCGAATTCCTCGAACACGATCAGCAAGTCTTGGTCTTCGTGCACGCCAGAAACCAGACAGTCGCCACTGCTGAGTATCTCAAGCAAGAAGCTGGTAAAAGAGGTAAAATGGCACTGTTTCAGCCTCCAAAACGTTTCAAGGTGCAAAAGATCGAATGGAGGACCAAGTTTTTGGGGGAATTGCTCAGTTATGGTCTTGGCGTACACCACGCGGGACTGCCACGGCTTGACAGAAATGAAGTGGAAAGAGCTTTTATGAACGGCACCATCAGGGTGCTAGTTTCTACTTCTACCCTCGCTTGGGGTGTTAATTTACCCGCTCATGGGGTAATTATTAAGGTAGGTACTATTTTCGTTGGGAAATAAATTTGTGTGATACCCTATATAATGTGGTAGTTAAAACAAATTGATAAGAAATAACAGTATTACTCCCTGCAATATTTTTTGGGTATTTATCTGAATTCCGGTGAAGATAAGGCAAATAGCGGCAATTGTGTAACTCAGAATTCAGGACCAGAGGCATGTCATGTTTTTGGAATTTTAATGGAACTGTTGGTAAAAGAAAAGTTAAAAAAAGTATGTTCTGAATTAAAAGGTTAGATAATGCAACGTAATATTACTGGAAAATTCTTTGTGGAATTATTTTAAATCCGTGTCCATTTTGTTTGATTAAATATGTTCAGGCAGGTGGACCAAGAGTATAATGAGCAATTTTTCTTTTTCATACTGCTTTAAATGGCTAACTATGGTTTGGTTTCCATTCAATTGAATATTACAACTGCTATTTGTTAAAGGATTTTGATTTTATTTGACGCTAATTTAAAAAAATGATAAGAAACAGTATTTGTTTATAACATACAGGGTGTTAATTAAGTATGTACCATAACTTTAACAGACGATTCTCCAAGTTATTTTAAGACAAAAACTTCATATAAACATGGGTCCTCAAATGCTTCGTTTTCAAAATACAAGCCCTAATTTGATTAAATTTATGAAGTCCAGTGACGTCCCAGGGAGCACCTTAATCAATATTTTTGACAAAAAAATGTGCACCGACTTTTTAAAAACTTTTATTTTTTTCACATTAAGTAACTAAAAGTATAACTTTTTCTCTTGAATTTTTTTCCAAAAGATGTGTTTCCCCATATTTCTTGTGTGGTCCAGGAATATGCAATTTTCTCTCGAAAACTAAGCAAGATACTAAAAAAATTCCACAGACAAAAAAGTTGTATTTTTAGTTGATTAATGTGAAAAAAATATAAACGTTTTAAAAATGTCAGTGGCGCACATTTTTCTGTCAAAAATATTGATTAAGGTGCCCGCCGGGACGCAACTGGTCTTAATAAATTTAATCAAATCAGGGCCAAATGTGCCCCTTAACACTAGTATTAACACTGTCAAATATCATCATAATTGGGTAAAGGATATTTAAGATATTTACGAAAAACTAATTAGTTTTTTAAGTTAAACACCCTGTATTTTGAAAACTAAGCATTTGAGGACCCATGTCATAAAATAACTTGGAGAATCGTCTCTTTAAGTTAGGGTACATACTTAATTAACACCCTGTATATATTTTATATGCACAGTTGACCACAGAATTCATGCTCCTTTTAGTATAATAAAACTGAGTCGGAGGCTGTATGAAAAGAAAACACTGTGGTAGTAACATTTATGAAGAGATTAATAATTAATAATTTCTAACATGAGAAAGCATGATCTGCAGCTGTTTCATGTGGTGCATGAATTTTGTTGTTGAATGTACAAAGAAGCCATTAGTATTTGGCGAGAAATTTAAAAAAATCTGACCAGTAAATCAAACTCTACATATACACATAGTATCTTTTATTTTAGGGCACACAAATGTATGACACAAAAAAATGTGCCTATGTTGACATAGATATTCTGGATGTGATGCAAATATTTGGTCGTGCTGGTAGGCCACAGTTTGATACATCTGGTCATGCAATAATTATAACGACGAATTCTAGTATCACACACTATCTGAATCTGTTGACAAACCAAGTACCAATTGAGAGCAAATTCTTAAATTACCTCACAGACCATCTCAATGCAGAGGTAAGTTGTTTGTAGCATGCTAGGAAGTCGGTTGATGGTTTTCTTGTCCCAGATCGTCCTCGGAACTGTAAGTAATATTCAAGAAGGAGTGGAGTGGATGACATTTACTTACTTGTACAGAAGGATACGTCTGAATCCTTTAGTGTATGGGCTGAGTTATATGACATTGTGGGAAGATCCTAATCTTCGTGAAACATTACTGAAGTACGTCCATTCAGCTGCGAAAGAATTGGACAAGGCTCACATGATCCGCTACAGCAGTGAGACAGGTGATTTGATGCCTACAAACATGGGACGCACTGCCAGTTATTTTTATATAAATTTTGACACCATACAGACATTTAACGAATTAATAACCCCACATATGACAGAAAGTAATATAATCAACATGATGTGTTTGGCAACTGAATACAAACAAGTACAAGTCCGTCAGGAAGAATTGGATCATTTAGATGACTTGGCGAAGGACTTCGCTTGTTTTGCTTTACCGGGAGGCCCAGAAAATACCGAAGTGAAAGTGAACATTTTAATGCAGACTTATCTGTCTCGTGGTTACATCAAACATTTATCATTGGCTTCGGACATGGAGTACATCACACAAAGTGCTGCTAGAATTGCGAGAGCTCTTTTTAACATTGCCTTGCACAAAAATCTTGCAGTCTTAGCTGGAAGATGCCTCATGGTTGCGCAAATGTTTGAACAGAGGATGTGGCCATTTGAGCACCCCCTCAAGCAGTACCCAGACCTACCACCCATAATAACGCAGCACCTAGAGCATGCCAACATGAAAATTGATGATCTGCGTGAAATGGACGAGAAAGAAATCGGGAACATCATTAGAAACTACAAGTAWGGTTTCAAGGTCAAACAGTATGCCGAAGCATTTCCTTACATTGAAATTGACTCGACGGTGCAGCCCATCACCAGAGGTGTGGTGCGCATCAGGCTTTTCTTGAAACCAACTTTTAAGTGGTCAGTAACGGGCCGAGGTGCCGTGGAGGTGTTCTGGGTTTGGGTGGAGGACCCGGAGAATGATTTCATTTACCATTCAGAGACCTGTACGATCACTAAAAACATTTGTGTGAGAGACGAGACCGTCGAGTTGATCTTCACTATTCCACTGACTGATCCAAGGCCCTCCCAGTACATTGTGAGAGTTAGTAGCGACAAATGGTTACGTGAGTATTAAAAAAAAATATGTAGTTCGATTTCTTAACTTCCTTGTTTCAGACGCAATTTACAGCCATGGCATCCCCATTTCTCGTATTAGTCTACCAGAGAGTTTCATGGAACACACACCTCTTTTAGAATTGATGCCTCTCGAAATATCTGTTTTAAACAACATTGTCTACGAAAGCCTCTACAATTTCACCCATTTCAATCCAATTCAGACTCAGATATTCCATTGCCTCTATCATACTGATAATAACGTTCTCTTGGGGGCTCCCACTGGCTCTGGAAAAACCATAGCTGCCGAAATTGCCATGTTCAGACTGTTTAACAACAGCCCCCAGTTGAAGGTCGTCTACATTGCCCCATTAAAAGCTTTGGTTAGAGAGAGAGTAACTGATTGGAAGAAAAGACTGGAGGGTGTCCTCAATAAAAAAGTGGTTGAGATTACTGGTGATGTTACCCCTAGACCCCAATCCATACGAGAAGCTGATATTATAATCACTACTCCAGAAAAGTGGGATGGTATGAGCAGAGGATGGCAGACCAGAGAATACATAAGAGACGTGGGTTTGATGWKAATTGATGAGATACATCTATTAGKAGAAGATAGAGGTCCAGTGCTGGAAGTTATCGTGTCCCGAACGAATTTCATAAAAGATTGTACTGGCAGGGATCTTCGGATCATAGGTCTCTCCACTGCTATGGCAAACGCCAAGGATCTGGCTGACTGGCTTGACATCAAAGAGGTAACTAAAAATATGGGCAATTATTTACTATAGCGTCCCATCACCTATCGAGTTCAAATTGTGCGTTCCCCTAGAAAGTGGCCTCCTGAGCACGAATATGAAATCCGTTTCTGTCGGTCGCGGCTAGTTTTCAAGAAATTAATATTTCAATTTGGAACTACTTTACGATGCGGAGTGTTGTCCCGTATGCCGCCTAGTGTCCCATGCTCCTTAAAGTTTGGTCGTCCTACGCGTATGCGTGTTGGCGCGTAAAAAACACGGCCTAAACGCCTCAAAAATCGCGCAGTAAAAAAACAACCCCCAAATCTACTTGAAAACACGCATACGCGTAGGACGTCCGGCCGATAAGGAGTATGCGACACCTCATCACAGCATACGAAGAACACATAGTGTCGCTAAAAACACGGCCTAAATGCCTCAAAAATCGCTCAGTAAAAAAAAAAACAACTTCTAAATCTGCTTGAAAACGCACTAGCGTAGGACAACCGGACGTTAAGGAGCATGCGACACTGCGCGGCATAAGAGAGAACACTCCGCGTCGTAAAGTAGGTCCAAATTAAAAATACTTATTTCTTGAAAACTAGGCGCGACCGCAAGAAACGGATTTCATATTCATGTTCAGAAGGGCACTTTCTAGGGGTACGCACAATTTGAGCTCGATAGGTAATGGGACGCTATAGTAAATAGTTACCAAAATATGTATATACTTAGTCAAGATAATCTAATTCCTTATTTAGATGGGCTTATACAACTTCCGACCATCGGTACGTCCTGTACCATTGGACGTACACATCATGGGATTCCCCGGCAAACACTACTGCCCCCGAATGATATCAATGAACCGCCCGACTTACCAGGCAATCCGACAATATGCCCCAACAGCCCCTCTCTTGTTTTTTGTTCTTCCCGCAAGCAAACACGTCTAACAGCTGTCGGATTGATCACTTACTTGATGACTGACGCTGACCCAAAACAGTGGTTGAAGTGCCCTCAAGATGATATTGATGCACTGGCATCCACTATCCATGACAGTGATCTTCGACATTTCTTGAATTTCGGGATTGGATTGCATCATGCCGGTCTTCATGAACACGACAGGAAGGTCGTCGAAGAGCTCTTTCTTAATCAGAAGATTCAAGTGTTGATCGCCACTGCCACCCTGGCTTGGGGGGTTAACTTCCCAGCACATCTTGTTGTCATTAAAGGTGAGTTCATAAATCAGTAGTAAACATATATATGGCGTTGTGGACTTTTTTACAGCAAATTTTATTCTGCATATATTTAAGTCAGTTTTTTTGATCTGTCATGGTTTTCCCAGGGTTTTGAGAAATATCTCTGAGCAGCCCGAGTTTTCTCATTTATTGCTATACAATGATATCGGCCACCATTTTGATGTCACACAATGCAGTTCCCAGCTCGTTAGACTGTCGAAGGCTCCGTAAAGATGCATAAATAATGTAACATGTTATAATTCACCTCTAAGAAATATTAATTATTATACACATGGTTATTGGGATTTACTGACAAATTATGATACAGTTTGGCCCATGAGAAATATAATTTATGGTTATAAAATATTACCCTTGTTTATATATTCTTATAGTGAGACCTCCTGCATGGAGAAAAGCTGAACACTTACAGTGAGAGTTTAAGTTGGAAAGGCCATAGAGCCAACTTTCTTATAAAAGTAGAAAAGTACAAGCACATGCTTGGCATATTGTTGATTACCAATGTATGGGAGAGCAAGCTAACTGAGGACAAAAGGAGAAAACAAAGTAGTCAACCGGAAATACTAAAAAATCCTTAAACAATTTATAAAAGAAGTATAGGAAAGGAGAAAAAGTTAGAAGACAATGACATGGAGGATTTAACATGTATGATGGAGAAGTCGGTCAAGAGCAGCTACAGTACAAAAGGAAAATGAAGGAAATTAAAGGTGGAGAATCAAAAATAAACACTTAATAAGGAAGAACATTGTAAGAGAAAACATGATATCATTATTAAAGGAGAATCTCTGGAAATGTATGAACCTCAGATTCGGAAAAATTTATAGAAATGGAAATAGGAGTTAGAGCAACAAGAAATATAGACACATAAAGCTAAACATATTTATAGCACAAGTTTTTAACTTGAAAAATAAGTACAACCTTAAGAATAAGCCTGTGTATATAAAAACGATTTAACACTAGAGGAGAGAAAAATATAAAGCAAACGAAAGGAAATTGTAAGTGAGGAAAGACACAAAGGGAAAATTGTGAAAGTAGCCTATTAAATATAGTGATAGTAGATGGTACAATGTTGCAGTGGAATTGGGATTTGGCAAAAATTGAAAAAATGATATATACAAAGCGAAAAACTATAGAATAACAAAAACAAATCAGAGAAGGAATGTGGCATGATAATGCCAAGAAAAAGGTAAACTAGTAGTTAGGTGAAAATAGCCTGGGGGAATGTAACAAAAAAGAAAATTCATACATAAATTAGAATACCTGGAATGTAAGTGGCACTAAGTGCCAAGGATTTGATGAAAATACTGATGAAGATATAACAAAACTACAAAATAGATATATGAACTACGCAAGAAACAAAGCAAAGTGGGACGGTAACAGTGTGAGTCGAGGGTTATTTTAGTTAGTAAACGATTAAAGCAAACACTAATGTGTATTTGCGAATAATAGGAAAGTACTGAAAAATAAGTATTGTAAACATGCGTGCATCTTCTGAAGATGGGACATTGAATTAAAGATAAATACTATAAACAACTAGATATTCTAAAATATCACTATTAGTTCTTGGAGATTTCAGTGCTAAACTGGGAAAGGAAGATATATACAAGCCAACTATAGAATCTCACAGCAAACTTGACAACACTTATGAAAATGGCAAACTGAATTTGTCAAATAAGTAGTATTTGTTTTTAACATGTGCATATTTACAAAGGTACATGGAAGTCTCCAAATGAATCACATTGATAGAAGAAAAGCATAGTCATATGGTAAAAAATGTTAGGAGGAGCAGATTGTGATACCCACCACTTTATGATTAAAATAAAAATGAAATAGCACATTACAAAAAAATATTCAGCATAATTAAATTTGATTATGATAAACTGAAAATGAGGAGGAGTAACACATGTATTAAACCGAAATGAACAAAAGTAAAACAGCAAACGGAAGAAATGGAAAGCAGACGGGAAAAAAATAATAAAATTATCTTAGAGAAGAAGAAAGGATACAGAAAAGTGAATGGTTTGACATAGATTGCAAAATGGTTGAGCAGAAAAGGAAAAATGCATTACTTAGCAGAGGGAAAAGAGACACTTTATGGAAGCTACATGCAACATTTTCATTAGGAGGTGAAAAAGGAAAACACTAGGTTTCCATTGGGCTGTAAAATTATGTAGAGATAAAGAAGGGAACACAATTGATGATAAGAAAGAACAGATGAACAGGTGGGAGCAATACCTTAAGGAGATGTTAAATCCAATGGAAGCAAAACAATTGCAAAAAGATTAAAGAAGAGGAGGCTTTGGTTGAAGCGAATCTGACCAAGAGGTTACAGACATTACCAAAAGGTTAAAGAACTACAAAAGTCCTGTAGAAAATAACATAATCACAGAATTAATAAAGTATGGAGGACAAAGTAATGTTACAGTCGGAATACTAAAACCAGAAACAGAAAGAGATACCAAAGGATTGGACACACTGAGGAATAATGCTGCTTGACACAGTATATAAAGCCCTAGCTATAAGTGGCTATGTGCAAAGCATACTAGGGGACTGGCAGTATGGATTTATAACTAACAGATCAGTGGTTGATCAGATCTTTGCATTAAGGCAGTTACAAGCTAGTCACTATGAATACCGCTTGCATCTGTACTTACTATTTATAGATTGTATGCAGCCCTACGATACTATAAAATGAAAATTTCTTTTTACAGCAGTGAGAGAACTTGGAATTCCATGCAAATTAATAAGGCTCATGAGAATGATCCTTTCTTGTACAAGTTGTGTGATCAAAGTTGGGAACACAAATAAATGGCCTTAATCAAGGTGGCACTATTATTTAACTTGGCTCTAGAATATTTTATGAAAGCAACTGTGTTATTATACATTAGAAATGGCTTATCTAGATGACATCACAATCGTAAATGGGAACAAAGGAAGAGCTAACAAGAGTTAGTGCCTGCTGCTGGGAAGTAGACCTAAGAATAAGCACTGAGAAGAACAAGTGAACGTAAATGAAGAGATCAAACTGGAATTTGAAAGAATAAGTTTGTTCACTTATCTAGTATCAAAGACACAAAGTGACTGTAAAGCAAAAATAACAGCAAGATTGATTGAGGACATGTTTGCCTTGAGAATGATTCTCATGAAGCAACACATACCTCCAAGACATGTACTCTGACAAAAAGTGTGCAAGAAAAATTGGAAATATGGGAGAGGCAAGTGATTAGGAGAATTTTTGGAGGGAGAAGAATGGAGAATAGGTAGGTAAGAAGAACAAATAAAGAGAAGAAGGAAATATATGGCGAACCAACAACTAGTACAGGGAGGGCACAACACATAAGGTGGTTAGGTCATATTGCTTGATTTCCCGATGAAAGAACAACAAAGGAAATATTAATCAGGAAAGGAAGTAGAAAGCGCAAGAAAGGAAAACCGAAGATAAAAATGGATTAATGAAGTGGAAAAGGAGTTGGCAGCAGTTAGATGAGAGGAATGGAAAATAAGTGCTCAAAGCAGAAGTGTGTGGAAGGACAAAGTGAAGGTCGTGGGCCTTCATGACCTACAGTGCTAATATATTATATTAAGAAATTATGATACGGGTCATTATTGACCCATAAGGAACGTAAATTATACAATAGTCAATATTGAGCAATACATGTTTTTCTCAACAGGCACAGAATATTTTGATGGCCTCACCAAACGCTATGTAGACATGCCGATAACCGATGTACTCCAAATGATGGGTCGTGCAGGTCGTCCCCAATACGACACGAGTGGGGTGGCCTGTGTCTTTGTTCAGGATGTTAAAAAGAACTTCTACAAGAAGTTCTTGTATGAGCCATTTCCAGTTGAATCGAATCTATTGCAAGTCATGCCGGACCATGTCAATGCTGAAATAGCGAGTGGGATGATCGGGTCAAAAAGCCAGATGGTAAAGTACTTGACTTGGACATATTTCTTCAGGAGGTTGGTGGTTAATCCAACGTACTATGGGTTGATGGATCCAGAGTCGCAAAGTACCTTAGAGTTTTTGAATGAGCTTGTCGATCAGGTCACTGGATCTTTGGAAGAGGCTGAATGCATTATGATCGTGAAAGAGGTAAGCTTGATTTAAGAAGTGTAACTCTTTTCTGTTAGTGTTCGTATTTAGTCAGATGAAGTTTCCTACCAGTCGACATATTTTGGGCATCTTGCTTCTTACTATTACTTATCGCACAAAACACTTTTCCATTTGAGTAAAAATTTCAAGAGAAATTGCAATATGGCTGAAATAATTGAAACCATGTGCCTCGCTGAAGAATATGCTCAATTTCCTGTACGCCACAATGAAGATAAAATCAACATGTAAGTAGAGCTGAATGTTTTAAAACAAGATTTTTACCCTTAACTTGTAGGGAACTTGTAAAACTTTTGGATTATAAAACAAATCTTCCAATGGATTCTTCACATCTAAAAGTCATTCTTTTGATTTATATTTATCTTTCTGACTTGCAAATGCCTAACCAAGAGTATTTGTTGGATTTAAGGAGCGTTTTTGACCAGGCTTTACGAATCCTTCAAGTAAGCTGTATTATTTAAATTTCAAAGAGGCTTTGTTAATGGACAATTTGCAGGCGATGATTGATGTTTCTGCAAACAGCGGTTGGTTGAGTTCCACCATAAAAGTTATCCATTTCATACAAATGCTGATCCAAGGACAGTGGCTCAATGAAAGCGACCTTCAAACGATTCCCCACGTTGGGCGCAAAGCTGTACCACATCTGGAAGATGCATTTCACACACATTTTCCAGACTACGACAAAGTTAACCTCGTGTTGTTAAAGAAATTGAACTTTGCGAAGGCTAACGTTGTTTCTCTGATTTTCCATAGCCTATTCCCCCAGAAGGAGAGCACTGAAATAAAGAAGTACCTTGATGGGCTGCCCTTGATTAAGATAGAAGCGACCCTTAGAATTGGCGAAACTGCTTTCAAGGTTGGAGAAGATGTCCTTTCTCTTCCGCCTGCCACAGATGTCGAATTCAACGTTCAGTTGTATAGGAAAGGGGGTGACTTGAGTGTTAAGGGTAAAAAGTTCTCTAAACAGAAGGAGGAGTCATGGATTATTTTCATCGGTTTTGTTGATAATGATGAGATATATGGAATAAATCGGCTGATGTTCAAAAGATCTACAAAAGTGACGTTGAAACTCAAAACTCCAGAGAAAAAAGGTAGGCCTAAATTAAGTTATTTGATTCAATTATTGACGATTTTGCCTGTTCTAGGCAATTATACGTTCTGTCTGTACTTGTTCAGTGATTCATACTTAGGATTGGACCAACAGCATGTTATCAAAATAAATATTACCTGACACTTTGTTTGTACAATATGGTATTGGCTGTGGATAAAATAAATACATTTGGGTTGGTGAGTATTGACTTTGTGTTTGTTTATAAATATATACCACCTACCCCCTGCATTAAAAGTGATACCTCCCAATCTGCCAGCACAAGGTAGTCCACAGATGAGTAAAATACACACAGTTGTTCAACTAACTGAAGTAAATTAATATACCATAGTGGTTATAATGTGCAACAAACTAGTAAACATGAAAACACTCACTAGATCTCAACCAGTGTCCCATTCAAATCCATAATTTTAAGGACACATTAATTTTAAATCCTCAGGATAGAGGAGAACAAAAGAAGAACTGGGTGATTACATTAGTTTAATCATCTGAATATTATATACTACTTATATGTTATGTTAATGACATAATAATATTGTGAACATCAAAAGATGACAGCTTATTATAATTTTGAAAACTTTCAAATTTGATTCTGTAGGTGTACTTTAATAATTTGTCTGTGGTAAATCTATACTAAATAACTTGAAAATGATAAACAGCTGCAATATCTATTATTAACTGAAAGCTTTAGCGAACTTTTGCATTTTCTTTATTGAACAATGAGGTTGACCTGAAAGTAGAGTCTGAACTAATTTTTGGATAACACCACCTTTTAAATTCAATGTGTTCCGATAAACATATAGAAGGGGGAATGTCAGTATTAATATAACTTACCCTTTAATATGATCTTTTTAAAAGGCCACGCCCAGATCAATTATAAATTAATCCACTTAAGATATACCAGTAAAATTACACATTTAAGACGATTTTTCTTACATTTAAAACCAACAATGTTTATATCATCATCATTTATTTGTTGTTTAAACGCAGTCCAAATCCAATCTAAACAATTTATGATTTAAATGTTTCAAAATGGCGCGATACTGGAAGAGGAAGTGTTATCTTTGACAAATAATTTCCTTTGATGTTTGGAGAAATAACAGCGGACCTAATGTTGATCCCTGTGGAACACTAGTTATTACGTGTTACAMACWGTTTTCTATAACATAAGAAAACTCAATAGTTCAAGGGGAATTCCCTATAACACCATGAGAAAAAAATCGTCCTAGTATTATTAAAATCGTATATTGACCAATACCAGTACAGCTGACTCTAGCTACCTAAAAATATTTGAATGAGCCATGCTTTTCTTTGGTTACACAAGTTTGTTCGAAATAACGTCGTTATCTACGTTTTCTCAATATAAAATAATTAGCTTCAAAGCTAATGCTTTGATGATATTAAATAATCGTGCTAAAACGATAGCTTTGAACTTAACGAATATGATGAACTTAACAGATAATTAGATGAATCGTCGACGTTTATGCTTCTGCTCGTCTTATCGCTTTCCTTATCGCTCGCTTTGTACTTCGCTGCGTACTTCTTTTTAATATCATGATGAACATTCTCCTCATCCACACCGGTTCCTTCGAAGTTATGATTCGATAGCCTGTTATTTTCATTACCACTCTCTTTCTCCAGTTTCGTCTTTTTCTTCTCTTTCTTTTCTTCTGGTTTCACGTATGTCTGCAACACGTTGCTCGGAGAAAAATAAGAATCATCCCCGCCGCTCAAATCAAAGTGGTTCCTCTTATGTGGACCCCCAAAACCAGAGTCGGGAACCCCATAACTGGTTGCTGGTGGTTGGTATGGGGTTCCGTACGACGTTAACGCGCCAGGGGTACCGTAACTAACAGACGGTTGCTCGTAAGATATCGGGGGAGTACCGTAACTTGGGGATGGCAGTTCATAACCAGGTGAGGGTGCACTGTAATGGGCCGTGTTGTACGATGACGATTGGGCTTGAACCGGAGCTCCATAACTCGATGATGGCTGATGACCCCCCGAGGGTGCGCCGTACGTAGATGACGGAGCTGAGTAGCCGGAAGATGGAGCCCCGTAACTCGATGATGGCGCGCTGTAACTCGGTGCGGGAGCCCCGTAAGAAGAAGATGGCGCCCCATAACTAGAGGAAGGTGCACTAAAGCTAAAAGATGGAGCACCGTAACTGCTGGAAGGAGCACCGTAACTTGAGGAGGGCGCCCCATAGCTTGAAGAAGGCGCGCTGTGTCCCACTGAAGGTGCTCCGTAACTTGACGAAGGAGCTCCGTAACTTGAGGAGGGCGCCCCATAGCTTGAAGAAGGCGCGCTGTGTCCCCCTGAAGGTGCTCCGTAACTTGACGAAGGAGCTCCGTAACTGGACGAAGGGGTGCTCTGGAAGCTTGGCGCTCCGTAACTCGGAGACGGTGCACTATAACTAGGCGAAGGAGCGCCGTAACTGCTCGAAGGTGCGCCGTAACTGCTAGACGGAGCTCCGTAACTACTCGAAGGGGCCGAGTAACTGCTAGACGGAGCCCCGTAGCTGCTCGAAGGAGCCCCATAACTACTCGAAGGAGCCCCGTAACTGCTTGAAGGCGCACCATAGCTCGAAGAAGGCTGACTATGGAAACTAGGAGCTCCATAACTGCTCGAAGGAGCGCCGTAACTCGAAGATGGCGCGCTAAATCCTACCGAGGGAGCCCCATAACTGGAAGATGGCGCGCTATGGAAGCTGGGTGCCCCGTAGCTGCTCGAGGGGGCCCCGTAACTGCTCGAAGGCGCTCCGTAACTGCTCGAGGGTGCCCCGTAACTGCTCGAGGGTGCTCCGTAACTGCTCGAGGGTGCCCCGTAACTGGACGAAGGAGCCCCATACTTGGTGGATGGTGGAGGGCCGTACACTGGCTTCGGAGGGCCATAGACGGGTTTCGGGGGGCCGTATACGGGTTTGGGCTTACGACGGGGTGCTGAATATGTCGTTTTTATGGGGCGGTGTACCGGGGGTTCACGTTTTATCCTGATGAGGACGGTTTGAAGCGCTCGGGGATCGCGGGATTCGCAGGAGAACCAGCAAGCGGCGAGAACCTAAAGCAAACGAGAATTAAAGAATCCGAAACACTTCACTATATCACCGTGTAACTAGTTACTTACAGCGAAAAAGACTAAAACGTTCATGTTGTCACTGGCACAAATGTAGCGCGCGTCAACGATGGTGCGTGTTTGCTGGCAACTCTCGTAGAAATCACTGAAAGATTCTTTATATGTACAATAAGAGTAAAACGGTGGAGGATGGCCTACATAGGATGCGCGCTTGAGGTGGGTATAGGATGCTACGAAAGTAAACTTGAAACAATATCTGCTGCCGGCTTTTTGACCGTGGTCACGGCACACCACGTTTTGAAGATGATATTTCTGATGCGTGAAGTTATACGCGCAAATCGATTGATTTTCCGTTATCAGGGATGTTGTTAGCTTAAATACCCCTATGTGGGTATTTTGATAAGTATTATAGCAACGTATTTCATAACAGTTTACCGGCCGTTGGAAAGCCTTTTAGAAACGAATCCACAGTTTAATTAAGCTTACAACATTCACATTCATCTGTCACGAGCAAATTGCGACTATAAAATAAAATGTATGGAGTAATTAGACCTCGTGATGCTAAAGACAATGAAACCGATTTCGTTCATGGAAGTGTGCGTTGCATTTTCAGCGATCAAACGGTCCACTGAACTGAGATGTCGAGTAGCCAATGTCGCTTTCAGAATACCGTTATTCCGTGGGTATCTAACTTGATTAAAACAATTTTTATAATAATTATTTCGTGCGGATGTGGGTCAGTGACACGCTTTTCAAAAAATGCATAATTACTCGGCATTACGAGCCGTACAGGCGTAAGGCATATTTCACAGGAAAGTTTTCGCGCAACAAGCGTTTTGACAATAGATCTGTCACCGCCCGTCTTTGTACCTACACCGAGGGAAAGTTTTGGGATGGACATGTGTCTTTACGCGTATTAATAACAGTCATGTAGAAAGCGGGAGGATCGTCCGTTTGGTAATAACAAAACAATAAATGTTTGCCAGAGAAATTTTCATTTTCCCGACGCGTTACTTAACAATGTTACAGCCACAGCAAACACAGGTGTTACGCCCAATAGGAAGTAGCATCTTCACACGCGGTGATTGTAAGAAATTGGCTTCAATCTAGATTCACCTCGGAAGGAATGAAAGTGCACCCGATTCCAAAGAAATTATTTCATTAGAGAGGAACTGTCGCTCGCCAGACCGCAATGGGTCACTCGACAAGATCGCCGGCGATAGCTCCCGATGCATTAATAATTGAAAAGAGCCCGTTCACCATTGTTACCGGGTGTCAAAACGTGCATTTCAACTAGGATGCACAAATTTGTGCATGAATAGCACCATGCTGTCTGCGCGTTCGAAAAAACCTGGCGTTTCTCCACGATGCCGCTATTATAATCATTTTTCTACGACCTGCGACATTCAGTTCGCGCGGATTCGTGCTAACACTGAAAGTTATTTTCACTGGCGGCAAATGTCGGAAGTTTACCAGCGATCTTCTGAAAGGATGAGCATCAACAATAAGTGTGACGCCGCGGGCTCGAATACAACCAACCTAAGGCCAAATCAATTTTCATTACCCACAGAAGAAAGCAAATAGGTGTCACGCACATATATATGKGTATTAGCGGCGAAAACTTGACCGTGCACTTTTTCTGTGAGGCTAATTTCACTTTGCCCGCTTCTCAAGAAAATCCTGGACATCTCACGTACCCGATCTGTGGTCCGTAACAAACCCAAAGTGGACGTGTCCGCTGGGTGATGCTCTTGTTGTCCGTTACCTCGGACGAGTGAAATCGATATAGATCAGTAGTCTTTTTTGCGCCAATCAATAAATCTTGGCCTTGTCCTTCCACGAAACAGTACTGTCTTTCATTTATAATTTGTTTAATATAAACCGAGTGTCGATAAAGTAACGATAAAATTCAAAATTACTAGAATCCGAAAAATCGCTGAAACAGGTAACTTAAGATTTAAAAAGAGCTTAATATCATTATGACACAAATTTTTAAGGTATCTTCATTTTAAAGTTGTGGGTTCCTATGAGTTAATAAATGCCACAACACTGACCCGAATGTACAACATAATGAGCCTAGAAAAGAGAAGATTAGTAGCGGATTTGCTTTTTCTCCACAAAATAATTAATAGCTCAGTTAATTCACCCTCTTTGCTCTCTAGTATCTTCTTAAGTGTTCCCGTGTACAACGGTCGTTTTTTACCTTCATTTCGCGAATATCTTCCGAACCAATTTAGGTCGTAATGGACCTTTAGCCCGCATTACTAGATCATATAATTCGCACTGTTCTGACGTCGATATTTTCCATAACTCTTTGAAAAAATTTAGAGCTTTAGTAAAATTCAAATTCAGACAATAGCGTTTCGTTTGTAAATTTTTCTTAGCTTAGCAATGTTTGTTATATGTAGTTTGAATATTGCATAATGGTTTATAGTTTACTTATTGTATTCGAGAATACTGACCTATACGTCTATATTTTTTATTCTTTTTTCTGTATATTATACTTATATTATTATCACTTAATTATGCTATTTTGCTTATCATCAATAACTGTTTTTCTTGCTAATATAGAGACTTATTAGTTTTGTACACACTAAATTGTAACATTCACGTTTGGTTATTCTCAGGTTTAACATAACTATGTTTTTTTAGTGGGTGCCATTTTGGGCTTGCCTGTTCGCACCCCCTGTAATAAATAAATAAATAAATGACGAAGATAATGCATTTTTTCAACCCTTTATTATCTAAAGAATCCAACCGTTATGTTATTTGGCATAAAAAACAACTCAAAATTGGCACATTTGAAAATGGTTATTTAGCACTTGCATAAAATGACGAGAAGTCGGCAAGTGTGATTAGCGAATTTAAGGGGTAGCGTTCTCATTATTTCTTGTTCAAATTATAACAAAATTTTATTTAGTAAGGATTATTAACAGTAATAGAAACTAAATAAAAGTCCGGGAAAAGGTGAATAGGTCGTAAAGAATTCTTTAGTAACCGGCTAAATCACCAGATTTAGCAAAACTTGATTTATTTTTGTGAGGGTACGTAAAGTTGAAAGTCGCAAATAAGAAAACTTGTATTTTCTCGTATACAACACGACAATATCAAACATTCGCCTTAATTCGCATTTCACTTAAATTTTTGCATACAAGCACAGTTTTTTATGCTTTCTTATAGCGTAAATAACAAACATTTTAGTCATAAAAGTCTAGAAATGGATTTTGAAAACTATCTAGATTGCACAATTCATTCAAATACACAGTATACTGTATTTCGAACAATAAAAAAGTTAATCCGATGATACGATTTTTTCACGCCTTTTTTCTAATTTAAGTATACTAAAGTCTGTAGCATTGTACTGGCTACGTTTGGATAAATTTTTGTTACGATTAAAGAATTAGTAGAAAAGATATGACGAGTAAATCGTAAATTCTATATGCGTAATTTATTTTTCCCAAATTCGTAACCGTTTGACCCAAATGGATTTTAGTATCTTACATACAGGATATAGTGAATTTTTTTCACTTACGAATTTTCACACAAGTAATTTTTCAGCAGTTTCTTTACCAATTTTTGGAAATTTAGAGAATACCAGCTGTAGGTATCGATATGGTATCAGCCACCAGCTGAAAAAAATTGAKAGTAGTTAGTAGTACAGCTTAATGAAAATTGTCATGAAAGAAATAAATGTATAGAAACCAYGATATGTCATCATTAAAGGTATTACGAAGAGATAAAAGCAAAATGAGACCCACCTAGGTTTCCTGATTGAACCCCGACAGATGTAATTAAAAATTAGAACACTGAACTGTTGGACACATGATGTAATATTTCGGTCTGACAAATGCCTAAATTTGAAAGTATGAAGCTACAAAACTTTTAAAAATGTTAAAAACTGCTGCTCGTACATTTTTATTGAAATTGTTGCTACTTACTCGAAGTAATACACATAAATTATCAAATTTAACAAACAAATGGTTTATATAAAATAGTAACATTTGTTTATGTAAGAACAAATTGCAAATATAGGTACGTCTCGCTAGTTTCGCGATAATTGTGTATCAAAATTAGTTTACGCCCCAAAACTAGTTTCTTTCACTGTGATACCTGACAATAGTAGCTGAAAAACATCTTAACAAAAAACTGAAAATCGTAGTCGCCGTAGAAATACTCCGCTTCGGCATTGTCATCAACTGACAAGCGGTCTGTCGCCAGTTGCTCCGTGCTTCTGTTGGTTAATCGCATTTTCGAGTTCTTTTTCGGAAAATCATCCCCAAAATTCGTGTGGTTTGTCTTTGGATTTCATGGTTACGCGAGATAATAGTGTGAGTGGGTGAAGTGAGTGGAAACCGACGCCAACCAGATTGTGGAGGTGCTATTTCGAAGAAAATTTCGAAAACGAGGAATTTGTACAGGTATAGGAATTCTTACTACTTATATGCGTTTTGAGTAACTTATCGTAGATCTAGGTTACATTGATTAAGTTTATTCTTCTCATTTTTTACCAAAACCGTTGTTTAGTTCGATACTTTATCGCATCGCGATAACGTAGTTTAACATTTTGTCCCGCTTTTAATAATCTTGTTTTTTGTATACAAATTTTAGCGGTGTTTTTCTATAACGATAAAAAACGCTATGACGCAGCTCGCTTATATCGGTAAAACAGTTATCACGCAGGTCGGTACACTTTCCATACAGAAATCTGTAACTGCCTAGGTCTGTGTTAACAAGCAGTTTTGTGTGAGTAAATACACAGCAAAAGATGATTCGTTTATTACAAACAGTCGCTATTCAAGTGTTCTGTAACGAATGGTGTTACGGCGTCTTTTTGTCCCTAAATGTTATTTATCGGTCAAGTAAGTGAATGTAATATAGGCAACCAGTGCAGCTGGTATATCGCCACGGGGATTTTTCGTAAAACACCGTTCAGGGAGAACAATACGTTCATGTAGATGTTCTTTCACATAAATGTCACAGGGTGCCAAGTCCACTCTAATTAGTCATTTATTTATTTAAACAAAAGTTGGATCCAAAAGTCACAGGCGCTGGTTTGCCCACATTATCACAGCAGAATAGTAAATCTGCTATTTACAGTGGGAACGAACAGGGACATAAATTATGACACTAGGGTGGGTAACCCCCCAAAAAATGGTTGAATAGGCTTGCTAAAAATTAAATGATTTCAATCGAGACACACAGCTTTTTATTTTATTGAAAATTTAATGTAAGATGACATTGATAGGTAAAATAGATTACATGTATCAGAACACAATTTTATAACAAAGAAATGCTGATTAAAAAAATTTCGTACCAAAAAATTATCACAGTTTAATTTAAGCGTAACAGTCAATGTATTCCTTTGTGACTACCTTCGGATTAACACCCAATGATTTTACARATTCTGTTATGTACTGAATCCGTTTGCTGCATCTGAAATCAGTATGTGATTACATTGTAATTTGGCAGTGAATATTTAGTTACTTTGTGACGACCAGATTTACTTCTGCATTTAAAAGTTTACTGATGCATCCTCCATAAAATCGAAAAGTAAGCTCATCCATGAACGATTCATAGATAACCCCAGAATTCAAATCGTTGATAACTTCATGTTTGTCAAAATATGCTGAATATTTTAAAAAATGGGGTGTGTCAATCCCTAAACTGTCTATCTCTTTTAAGCTTGCGTTTATGTAATCACCCTGAAATAATATTTTACTTTGTAATTATGAAACCAACAATATGAGTACACTTACAGATAACTCTATTGCTTCAAATACCTCTTGAAGGGAGTTTGCTGTGGCAGGGCGTGTATAGTGATCGTTGTATTTGTCGAAAAAGCGTTTACTCCTCAGCTGTGAGCATTTTGAAAGATGAATAGCATCACTTGGTTCATATTCGAGAAACGCTCCATTATCTAGGACATGTCTTAGCCAACAAATTTTGATTACATCAAATTGAGCGTTTGTTTCTCTGATCACATTTATTCGTGGATGGTGATCACCAGCGAGTATACAAAAGGTGTTAGAGGACTCAGTCAGGACAATTTTACCACCATTTTCTAATATTTCTTTTTGTACCTCTCCTTTTTTCCATTGGGAGTTGCCAGTTAAGACACAGAATTCATAGCCCCTTAAAATGCCGGTTTTCTCTTCAGCTGTGACTAGCTCAGGTGCTTGATACCGAAGCTTTTTTGGCCGTGACATATTTTGTGCATTTTCGATGTCTTCGAGGTACAGATGGCGCTTACCCAGCTTTTCAACGGCTTTACCCCCAGCAGTGAGCTCTCTGAGCTCGCTTGTGGTCATGCAGTCATAATAGGCTTTATCTTCGCGGATTTTTAATATACGTGGGAATCTTAACGTGTAGTTTGTTCCAAAGTCTGGTTTGTGAACTTTTATCAGCTCTGTTCCGCGAACCTACAAAGTTTTAAGTTATCAAAATTTAATTTATGGTGCATTTTACATGAAGTGGACACCCCAAAAAATTTTAGTTGGCCAGATTCGTGTTTATTTGGATATGTTGTACATCTGCAAGGCCTAAATATTTGATCTCGTTGAGAGCATTCCAGTATTTAGTGACTGTTCTCAAATCATCGTTAAGCTTGTAGAATCAACCAACTGGGGCTGGCGATGCCAGCTAAGAAATTAGGAATTCATCTAGGTGTTTTTCTAATTGAGCCTACAATCAGAAATACATCATACTTCACCTCCTGCCAAATTTTCAGAAAATTATTGTGTTAAAGCCTTTAAGAGGTAGACATACTAAAAAAAAAACAAATGTTTAAAACTAGAATTTTTTGGGGTGTCTGCTCCACATGAAATGCCCCTTACTTGAAATGTAGTTTACAGTCAGAATGCAAGAATTTTCAGGCTTTATCCAAACATCCGGCTTTTCTTTTCCCCAAAGTATGCCAAAATCTTTCGCACTGTCGAAATTGTCGGTAATCCAGAATTTTCCAAGTTTACGCTCGAGAATCTGCAATTCGGTGTCATTTAAGCCGCTGGCTATCCGGGCGAGTGAAGCAAACTGATTTGGAATTTCTCCGTGGCTATCCTCAGGAGATACGGCTACGCCCACCAGAAACCCAGTCACCCTTTTCCTTTGTCTGCTGTCGTAGTAGTATCCGCCGAGAATGATCACGTCCAAATCATTCATTACGCCTTCAAAATACTGTACGACATTAAAACGTATATATAATGCTGGTAATGCTTGCCTCCAATTTCATTTTGAACCATCCTGCATTCCGATCATTGACCTTGTAGGTGGAGGTTGATTTTTTGAAGACAATGCCTTCTTCTTCTTTGTCGAACGACATATTAAGTGCGTCCAGCAAATCTTGTTTGCAGTGTGCCTCCATTACGTTGCTGAACATTAAGGTGCCTTCTTTAGGTTCAATGAGATCACGGAGAAGCTCGATTCTTTTTGTTAAAGGTTCGCCTGTTAGAATCTTGCCATTCAACAGTAGAATATCGAAAACACAGAAGCATGGTTGATGAACGCTGTCGTCGTTCAACTTCTTCACATCAMAGTTCATGCCCTTTGATCCAAACTTCCTTTTTGCCTTGTTCCACCCCATCATTTCCCCGTCTAAAATGATGCTGTCTATCTTTTGTTTGAATACATTTCTAAGACAAGGAGTGAAGATTCCCTTGAGATAAGACTCGCCATACTTATCGGTGTAGTCAAAACCATTTCTCGAAAAGTACTTGAAAATACCATCCTTCATGTGCAGCTGAAACCTCTCCCCATCAAACTTTGTCTCTATGTAAAGCATGCACGGCTCTTGGATTTTGTTAAATTGGTAACTATCGCATCTTTTCGAAAGCATCGGACGAAATGGCTTAAACAAAACTATATCGATGCCAGGAAGCTGTTGGGGTGTGTCCGTGAAATACTCGCAGACTTTCGCCAAGTCATTGATATTCGAATACAGCTCAGCAGCATTCGGATGGAATATATTAAGTATCGAATCCTTCCCCAGTCCAATGCGGACCTCTTTCAAGATTACACGAATGATCCATTTCAAATAATCAGCCGTGCCACATAAGCGAAAGAGCTTCATTACCTCATCTTCTAACCCACCTTGAAATTAATCGTTAAATCCGATAGGATCAGTTTGATTTTTACTTACGTGGCTCGTTATCAGCATTCTTCCTGGCGATGGCATCAAGCGATTTATTAACCTCAGCAATTGTAACATCCTTCTTATTCATAAACTTCTTGCGCAGTATTGAATAAGCCGCATCAGCAAAATCCACAACGTTTGAGTTCCCCACTGTTCGAAATTTCGTCAGACGTGATGCATCAGTGGATTGCGGGGGCAAAGACAACACATTGATGATCACCCTGGCAAATTTTATAGCCCTGAGCCCATATGGTCCACGCTCACGATCTGCATCTGGTATTATCAAACGCAGGACCGGATAAAAGCTCGTGTTAACATCTGGACACGTTTTTGACAGAGCTGAGGCTTTTTCTCTGAAGCTTTTGTAGAAATCACGCAATAGTTCTCTTTTCTTCGCAGGCTGAGGTGTCTTACATAAGGTTTCGAAGAGAACATACAGCTGTTCGAACTGTATGTGAACAGACACATCCGATTCCATTAGAAGTTACCTAAAAATTAGCGTATTAAATAATACAGTATTTATACCGTTTTTTTTTAACAACCATATAACGATTAACGACACCAAGCAGCTGATTTTTGTGGGGTTATGTTGTAATTGTCAAGGTAAAGTGACAATTGACAATGACACAAGAATGAAGAATGACAGCCTTCATTTAATAAGGCACTTTCTCACTAATGATATGCACATTTAACGGATGTAATGTAAAAAAAAGTAATCCATGCGTACGTACTCAAAATAAATATTTAACTTATTTCATTGATTTGGTCCATTTTTGGAAATTCAGTTCGTTCAAATCGTTCACGAATCATTATCGAGTTGTCTGTATTTGAATCATTGCGATAATGCTGTGTTGTATTAAAACTGTAAAGTTCGGGTTCAAACTCAAAGAAGATATGGTACAAAACGATATTACGCCAAAGATTAAACAAATAGCTATTTAGTCTTTGACTCCGCTACAAAATTAAGCGTATAAGGCATGTACTGATGATTTAAGTGGGGATATTAATCAATCGTCAGTGAACTGTTTTGATTTATTATCAGTGTGGTATTTGTAATTTTCAAGGACAAGAGTAGCTGCAAAAATAAATTCAATTACATGCTTACAAGATACATACGAATATCATTAATTTGCGTGATTCCCCCCCTACAGGCAATGCCATCTAGCGATAACATTAAGTAATATGGGCAAGTAGACAAACGATAGAGGTAGGGCTTTGCAAATTCTCATTTGCACATGAATTTTTCATTTTAAATAAATAATCTTGTCGAAAAAGTGCAAAAGGCAACAATTAATACTATTTTTCAAATGCCACAAAATGGAAATAGCTCGTGAACAGTTTGTGGTGCGTATCCCTAAGGGATATTAAGCAAAACTTTTACTATTTCTGAGATAGATTTCTAAGATTCAGATATCGTTGCGTTTCATGATATAAAGAACGCAATTAGCAGAATTATTCAATGAATGAGAAGAATAGGTTTTTAAATTAAAAAAGCTATAGTTTTTTTACAATGTATCAAACGTATTACACTAAAATTACTGGTGTATCGAAGATACAAGGATATAGTTCACCCACAATTATTTATTTCGCTATTGTTGACAAACTCTTGTTCTCATATAATGCTTTTAGAAATCAGACTGAATCAAGAAATTTAAAATCGCATTGTATTGATAGCTCAGAGCATTTGATTTGACTCTTTAAGTAATAAATTGTATATTTTGTATTTGGATCATTAAAAAACGATGCAATGTTTTTCGATTTTCAATGAAATCATTCCATTTACCAAGCAGGGAAATAGTTTATGTTCCTGGGCTATAATGCTAATAAATTGGCCTGTTTAGGGTATACATACCTTGGCACGCTTATAGCATCTTGCTGTTGGGTAGACTTTTCCCAAGAATAGTTTATCGAATTTAAGCCTGAGTCGTTCATTTTGAACGATTCGGTTACGAACGATTCAAATGGTAATGTTAACGTTTGAAAGTATTAAGTTTGATAATATACTGGACACGGTAGAATTATTGTTTTGAAGAAACATTATAGATGTATGTTTAAATTGTATCTTTGTATCTAAGCACTTAAAAGTTTGCTTGATTTATAAATATTTCACAAGAGATTAAACGAGGATTACGAAGCGGTGTTTTCGAAGGCAGTTTACAAATCGAGACTTTCGAACACAGATAACCGTTTAACCTTTGTTTTTACAAACAGATTTTCGAGGAAAACAAGAGGCTCTGTATCTAAAGCGCGATTATAGTCTACATTTCTAGAGATGATGTCGCTTGTCTATCGAGTGTAGAAACGGCGTTTCTCTTGACGCGGTTTGGGCCCTAAATGATTATATCCAATGCAGTGCAGCTTTTAAAACGTGAATAATTAATGTGATTTTAAGAACTTGTTAACTAGGGGCCCATTAAAAGCGGCTGGCTATTATAAACTAATCTTACACACAGAATGCGTAATACAGTGTTTCCTTGGCGAAATCAATATGTGACAGCCCGATTCTGTTCTTGTTTCAAGTAATAAATGATGTTTATTGTACAAACGTTAAACTCCCGCCGATAAATGAATTTTATGTTTTATTAGAGGGGGTCACTGACATTGTTTATGGGCCCTAAAACTTATATGCATACAATTACATCTTTCCCGACGTTAAAAACCCGCATATGATGCTCCCGAATTGACAGATTTCTTATTAGAATAATTGGATGATGAATGCATTTAACATGATCGTCACGTGTTCGAATTAAAGTCAGTATCCGCGAGCGTCCCGGGAGACCACCTTTTTTTAAGTACTACACACTTTTTCAATCCGACCACAATGAAAAGATTCCGAGCGTTGACACGTGACAATTTGTAGGACCGCAACGAAGAAAAGTGCCTGTCACTTTTAATTTCTGCGATGCACATTCCCACTCCTAGGGGAAACTATGATGTAATCCAGGTATAAGGGCCACTTCTTTTCCCTGCACGGAGGCTTTTATTTATAACTCCGATCCGCCATAATGATCGGAGCTTAACGCGCTCTTTTATGTCGGTTTTTACGAGTTATCTACGGGTTGCACCATGATTACAACGGCGCTTTTATAATTTTAATAGAGTAACGACCCAAATATCGCGAACTGTCCCTTAAAAAGTTCCTCCTATGGTTCTGATTCGGAAGACGCGGCCAGCAGTTAGGGGCAAGCATCATTAAAGTCGATATAACAAGTAATTAGTTCGCAAGATTGATGGTTTGTATTTGTACCGGTCAGTTGGGTCAGTAGAGGACACCCAAAAGGTGTCTATACCTTTCGGGGACTCGTGAAGTCCGCCAAAAGTTTTATAAAAATTGTCACATCTGTTTCGCACGTATTAGTTACTTTGCTAAATCGATTTACTCTCTTTTGAATTGTCACTGTACAATAATTATTCTTAGGCTTCTTTGAACAACCACTAACAATTTGTTAAATGACTAAACATGCAAAATAACTCATTAATAAGCTCACTGTATTTCACAAACTATCCCTATCACAGATTATAGCGTATGACTTAACATATGAACTTGAAGTTTGTCATACATATAAATCTCAACTAGTATGTGATTAGTAGTTTAATTGCGAGTATTTTTCGTCCATATAAATTTTCGATGCAGCAAACGGTTTAGAAGATATTAGTAAAGAACCGTCACTTAAAAAACAGTTTTTTCCTAAATATCTCCGAAAATACTTAATATATTCAAAAAGTGAAAATACCTTCCGATAGGAAATAAAATTTCTCACAAAAAATGTTATAATTTTCAAAATATTTCAAAAGAAACGAATTTTGGATCCTGTCCAGACGATTTTTTTAATTGTTGCTATTATACCTATAGAAAATCAAATTTCTGATCGAAAAACACTCTTACAATTTTTTATTATATGAATAATTTTCGAGTTATTTACAAAAGAAAAACAATTTTAAAAATGTATGGATTTTTGCTAATATTACGAGAACCATATGTTGTTCCAAAAATGTGTAGAGACAAAAAACGATCGTATAATATAAAAAATAAAAGCGTAAATGTCATTTTGACAATTGGATGTGGATGTGCAACGTTCTTTTTATTATAGCAGTTGCCATTTGTGATACATATAATAGCAATAATTATTATGTGTCCTCCTAGTAAGACATTTATAGTCGATCTTAGCTCTGTTTTTTTTGGAGATAAAATATAATGTCCATGTTTGCAGTTAAGAATAATAGGGTAGTGATCGCAATGCAATGTTTAAATTTAATACGTCTGCAATTTTATTCCAACGAGTTCTCAAATGCAGATATTTCATTAATTACATAGATCAATGCACTAGAGGCAACTTGACTTTTGAAGCCGTTAAAATAATTTTTGACACATTATGCATTGTCCCCCAATGCCTTAATATTGAGGAAATTTGCCTGTTTCGTAGAACTTATTTTCGACACAGGATATAAAAAACAAAAATGTCGAGGTTTGCAATAGTTAAAATTGTGCTAAAATAAAATTGAAAACCATATAGGTAGATAGTCTTCAAGTCGAGATCTTATCAACGAAATAATCATAATTCATTCATAATCTTACAGTCAAAGAGAATATCCAAACCTTTGATTAACTATTTTTGATTGTCTGCATTCAATAAACAAATATATTCATTCATCATCAAATCATTAACTGAGTATGGAAACACTACGCTTTTTCTTGCAAAAGTAACCACTGCACATTTAGCAATATTAATAAACAATCTGTTATTGGAGCACCAGTTCTTAAAAAGCAACTCAAAAAATACCATGATGTCAACGTATTCTTCTACACTGTTTATGTGAAATTCATCGAAGTTGTTGAAGTAATAAGATTACAGATTACTTACAGTACCCATATTGACAGGTATTACCATTTGTTCAATAATGGTATTTAAAAACTTTGGAAATGAATGTTAAAAACTATAAAAAATGAATAGGTATCCTCAGAAAGTAAGTAAGTATTTTGCTACCTATTACCTAATACTGCTTCATCGTTAAATGCAGATATTTAGAATACTGTGCAATGTACAAAAATGTTTTAAATATATTTACTTGCAATCAAAAGTCTGATGTGTAGTAAAAAAAGGACGCAATACATGGAGATACGTTTATTGGCAATCCCTGCCGATTCCTACTCTTAGAAGTATATGTTTTTGCTGATAATAATTATTATGAAAACAGCTATTCTTATACCAATTTTTAAGAATGGTGACGAAAACATTCCCTGTAATTACAGGCCTATTTCTTTGCTACCGCTGTTTTCAAAGATACTAGAAAAAATATTGTATGAACGGTTATACTCATATTTTGAAAATGGAAACTTATTCTCTCACAATCAGCACGGATTTAGATGTGGTTTTGGTACTGTTGATGCCGTTCTTTCTTTGCTTCATAAAATTATGGACTGTTTTGAAAATGGAGATGTTGCCGTAGGCTCATTTTTAGATCTAAGTATAGCATTTGATTGTGTATCCAGTGTGGGAACACTCTGCAGCCAGGACTCGCATCTTTAAGCTGCAATGTATAGCAATAAGGATTTTGGGAGGTCTACAATACAGAGATGACTGTAGACGGACCTTCAAACAGCTAAAAATTATGACGCTTTCAACTCACTATATATTTCAAAATCTTCTATATATTAAGCAGAATATTGACCATTACTCGTTGCATAACTCCATTCATGATTATAATACAAGGAACCATAACAAAATCTGCCCTAAATGTATGAGACTAACACGTAGACGAAATGGAACTGAATACTACGGAATTAAACTTTTCAACGCTCTCCCCTATGATGTAAAAAGTATGTCCTATAATAATTTTAAACAACATATTAAAAAAATTCTACATGACATTTACGAATATTTTATTATTATTATTATTATTATTATGAAAACTTCATGTATGGTATGGTAGCTATATAAAGTACCTATAAAACACACGCAGATTTCCCTTCCAAGGTCCTTGCAGCAATTATTGATTCCTTTGCTACAAGATTAAATTGTAAGTTTACTTTTATAATCATTGCATGTGTTTATAGTGAAATAGTTGAATCGCCAGACAAATTTATGAATTATACTAGAACTCCTATATAATTTTATTTAAAATGAGATCTAATTTTGTTTTAATAAATAATGTAAGTTTTTTTACGAACTGTGTAGATACTACAGACCTGGCTTTAAATAGTGCAAAAGCGATAAGCACAGTGTAAGTAGTAATAGTAGTAGTGTAATAGTAAGTAGAGACGACTTGATTAGTAAAACAACTTTAAAGTAGGCTATATTTTAGCGTTTAGACGGCATATTGTGTTCCCTAGGATCCCGTCAGCTTGACATAATTTTTCTTCCCATTTTTGGGGCGTTAGCGGCAGTTTTTTGAGGGAAGAGGCGAAATGCGTATTAAGAAACCAATTTAAGGGCAGGCTATTAAGATCTGAGGCGCGTGTGACCCGCCGGATAGAATTTTGTTAGACGATCAAAGGCGTCGGTGACAAAAAAGAATATAATTTATGGGCACAGAGGGTCGTTACGTGGCAACTTCGGTGGTAACTGTTTCAGTGCTTACGCGGGTGGAAAAAAGGGCATATTTTATTCAGATTTCCGAAAGAAATTAAATTATAATTTCGTAGAAGCTGTTTCACGCATCGTTCGCTTTGCGGATTCGTAATTTAAGAATAGGGCAAGGAGAAATAAAACGGTACATTGGCGCCAGTGTTATTCCGATGTGTGCACATACGCATTACAGAATTGGACTTGTTTAAAAAACTTTATTGATGTCAATTAGAGGTCAATTCGTGTTAAAGATTGAAACGACTCGTACACCGAATATATGTGTAACGAAGAATTGCGTCATTTTATACCAGATATTGTCAGATTTGTTTAATGGACTTTATTGAACGACCGTCCTCCCGATGGATTTGCTAATGGTCTTTCTTTGTGCCTTCGGTATTTACCTTTTGCGAAATTTGTCGGTTGGCAAAGCGTGACACCTATTTATTAATGATCCCGGACTGTCCCTTTAATTCTCACCTGGTTAGGAGAGATCTGGACCGTTTGGCCGGTGAAATAATGGCCACCCCCCGTAACCGTGAGATTTACGACGCGAGTCATACCTTTCGGCGGCTTTATCGGAAATTCCGTCCAGACTAGCGACGCTGTGTTAAAAATGCACTGCGATAAGAAATCGCCGGAGTAAGTTAAAGATCCTTGGACAAAGATGGTTACTATGCCAACGGAGTGACCCGCCGCGATTGGCCGGCGGAAAAGTGTCAATAGATACGCCCACTAAAGACTCTGTCGATGTGACAAAGATCCCCTTTTGACCAAAGATTGATTCCGACGATCGCCGCAGGAAAAAAGGACTCATAATCAACCTGGTTAACAGATTGATGCCGCTAATTCACCCTCACGCGGCGGGGGTGGGTTTAGGGGGGGGTTGTCTCCCGCGGATGTATCAAAAGTACATTAAATGTCGCGTTAAATGTCCCAGAAATTTCTTTATCTGCCGACACGGAGAGGTAGCATTGTGCTGCAATACACAAAGCCTCGACTCCCGTCGAGAATACGTGTATTTTATCAGATACTCCTTTTTTCTCATTTTAAAAGGCGACATGTGCACTGAATATTCCTCGACGAGGTGTCCTTTGAATTGTAAACAAGGCAAAAATGAAAAACTGTCAATCACCGCCGCGCAGCTTTGTGCCCGGGGTCGGCGGGTCACGCTGATAAAAAGTTCATTTCCTTTTTTAAACATTTACATTATTGCACGTCAATTTCTTCGACACCTCCGTCTGCCTTTTTCCAACGGAAATCGCTACTGGCTGACTTAACAGCCTTATTGGATTTTCATACAGTTTCATATTAGTTTTTTTGCAAATAGTACACCTTAAATTACTTTAAATCTAGGAAAAATTTAAAACTTTCTCAAAACAGCTAACACTTTTGTTTGCAGGGAAACAAAATGTGGGATTTGTTTTAGAACGATTCAAAGTATGGAACCAGCAGGATATTTCAGGTTCCGTTCGACCGATTTTTCCGAAATTGTGCATGGGCCTATGGGTAATTAAAATGCATTTTCAACTCAGTGTCAGCTCTCGTTTCCGAGATATGGATATTCTTTCCTGATTTCAAAAATGTATCACACTTGTACAATCTATTGCTTCTGAGTTGAAAAAAGTGCGATAACAAACTTGGGTCTTGCAAAAAACTTCGGGATAAAAACCACATTCGTCATCGCTAAGTAAGAACAAAAACTCCAGGTGTCTCCATTTTTCTCGTGATTGGTGATAATTTTCATTCACTTTGTTATTTGCAATCGCAATGCCTCAGTTAACTTAACATGATCGCATCGAAATTTTGATGACGATTGGTTATGGAGATAGAAGGCGAAGTTATTCGGAAGTAGTTGCACTCTACAATGTAATTCATGAAGATCGTGAACCAATTGCCAGATCAACAGTTATTAAAACATTTCAACGTTTTGACGAAACCGGCGGTGTTAAAATTCGTCAAAAACCAGGACGTCTAAAGGTTGCTACGAATGAGGAAAGTATCTTGAATATCCTTTTAGATGTGCAAGAGAGTCCCAAGTGTTCCGTACAACAGCGTGCTCTCAGTCACCATATTAGTAGAAGATCTGTTCAGAAAAGTTTTAAACTTTTTACAAGACCTGAGCGAAAATGATTTCGATCGTAGGATAGAATTTTGCACAACTGCTATGAACATGATAGAAGATAGAAACATTTTAAATTGGATTATGTTTTCTTTCAGTGGTAATGTGAATAGACATAATTGCAGATATTGATCGGACACATATCCACATTAGATGGAACAAGTCCACAGACAACACCCTCAGAAAGTGAATGTCTGGTATGGTATTATCGGTGAGCACATTATTGTTTTTTTTTTCATCGATGGAAAATTGAATGCGGTCAAATATTTACAGCTCTTGCGCGAAACATTATASCAGAACTTATTCGTCTGTTCCCTAATCGTGAAAATGTTGCGCGTTCTTCTGAACAGATATGGTTTCAGAAAGATGGTGCACCACCCCATTTTGCAGTCAACGTTCGTGGATATTTGAATGAGATATTCCCAGACAGATGGATTGGTAGGCGCGGAGCGACAGAATGCCCAGCACGTTCCCCTGATCTGACGCCGCTTGATTTTTTCCTATGGGGGGTATCTGAAAAACCGTTATTATGCTGATCGGCCACATAATGCAGAAGAGTTACTTTTAGGGTACCTGATTCCCAATAAATTGATCAAACTACACAAATATTATCACTAGTCAAGGAAAAATGGTAATACCTGGCTTTTTTGTTCATTTTAGCGATAAACAAAATTGTTTTTATTCTTTTCGTTCTTTCTCAGGCTCAATTATTGTATTTACACTTTTCTCAACTCAGAAGCAATAAATTATACAAGTGTCATACATTTTTGAAATCAAGAAAAATATCTTGACCCCTCCTTCCCATTTAAAAAAATGCAACTTGCGCCCATATCTCGGAAACGAGTGCTGACACGGAGTTGAAAAAATTCCAGAAAATGCATTTTAATTACCCATAGGCCCATGCACAATTTCAGAAAAATCGGTTGAACAGAACCTGAAATATCCTGCTGGTTCCATACTTTGTAGCGACCCTGTATGTTGGTCTCCGGTTGGAAAAGTATAATATGGTGCAAAAAACGTCAAATTCAAGTTATTCTAAGGGTTTTGAAAGGATCTAGATATACATATTGGGTAAAACATCAAAGGTTTGTGACAGTAGATCGCTAATCCATAAAACCATATTAACAGGATGAAATAATCGTTTACTTTTTTGCTAGATAAGAGAATATGTCTTGATAACAGTTGTGGATCAACATTTTTTAAACCTACATAAATTAAATATTATTATTGTCGATGTTTCTCTTCTTTTATCGCTTTTTTGTATCATGAGATGATTACAGACGATTTAGACGATGGCGCATTTATACTTTTGAGGTATTGTCAAAACCCTCTTAAAATTTTGAGCTTCATAACATTAGAAGAACTACCCCGAGTGAAACGAGACCCGATATAGAGCACCAGAGATTGTTGTTGCCAAGAATCAGATCAAGTAAACAATTTTTTGTTAGTTACGCTATAGAATTGCTGTAAATTGCTATAACCCATTAACCAAGACTTCCCAAGGAGTAAAAACGTGTGAGAAAACAAATCTTCAAAACCAAACCTGCCTTTGCAATGAACAACATTGATACTTGAAACAATGTCGGCAAATGTTATAAAATCTAAACGTAGTATAATGTATTTATTATTCATAGTTAGAATTAATACATCAACGTTTCATTTTCTTAAGTATATGCTAGAAATGGTGAACACCAACTTCCAAGAAACAGTATAATCGCTGATCAAAAGTCTTCTTCTGTATTCCGAAGCCCAAGTATATCTGACGTAATTTTATGGTTATATAGCTGGCGTAAACTTTATTATTTAAGTGACCCCACAAGAAGAAGTACAATTGAGTTAAGTCAGGGGACCTGGCAGACCATTGCACGAAGCTTCTCCTCCCAATCCATCTATCCAGGAACCTTAAAAGCTCTCTCACGGGTACCGTCTCATATGGAGGATCTTGTTGAAAACTTGATACATTCATAATGAGTCATTTCTATAATTGCTCTAATCTACACAATTTTGTAACAAATTTAGGTGTCAAGTAGGAATAAATACCACCCCAAACATTATTATATTTTCACTATTTCACAGATATTGTAATGAAATTTTGAATTAATAATTATTATAATGAGTTTCAAACGCCGGTTGTAGTCATCTTCGTTGAGTTCGTTAGGCAATTTTTATAT
Organism: Rhyzopertha dominica; assembly: GCA_025024175.1. Classification (NCBI taxonomy): domain Eukaryota; kingdom Metazoa; phylum Arthropoda; class Insecta; order Coleoptera; family Bostrichidae; genus Rhyzopertha; species Rhyzopertha dominica. The sequence goes on along the minus strand of QCXZ01000086.1, from coordinate 23,305,560 downwards.
GGATGACCTTCAAGAACTCTGGATACTGGATAGTAAGACCTGGTCTGACCAAACTTGTGAGCTAATTCCAAGAGATACTCATGATGTATGATGTATTAGTACCGTCAGATATCTGTGCCGGTGAAATCGTCACAGCAATTTAATGCATAGTAGTAAAATGTGAACACCTCATTATATGTTGACTGGTAACAGGAGTTAGAGCTAAGCCGTTTCTCTACCAGAAACGTTGTTGCGCTGCGTCGCGTTCTTACTCCCTCTTCTACGCAGGTATTCGCCAATGTCACCAGCACAGATATCTGACGGCACCAGTACATGTTTGTATCTGTATGTATTTCGTTAAATAAATAAATTATACCATGTTTAACCGAGACGCTCTAACTGGTGTAAAATGTGCACGAACTGATTAAGTATTGCTCATATTTGTTGTCTAATGTTTTTCCCATGTGTTTTTTAACCAAATCTTTTGCGTATAGTCATTTTTGAAGAATTTAAGATTATAAGATAAAGGGTCTTCTTTTTTTGCGAAGTATCATTGCGTATACCACACGCAAGTGCCGGGGTATGCAAGACTTTATTACTTACCGTAATGTTCGAAGACTTGGGTCGGTGACCTTTGAACCCAGCTCCAATAAATCATCTCTGGAACGAAAAGGCACCTACGAAGTTCTTGTCCGGAGGAGCGTTTGCTCAAACGTCTGTCTTTAATGGAATTAGGTTATTGCAGCGAAATGATGTACTCGGAAAGTAGAGCAATCATTAAAATTTTGTCGCAGGTGCGAGCAGGCAATCCTATAACGAGGAGCACTTTGCAAGTTTGAACCATCTGCAGCCCAACTCACTTTTAAGTGCAAAGTTTCTAAATAATAAACGCTTCACCATCCCTAATTATCGTAAAATACTGAGGAGAGACGTCTAATCTGTCGTTTTTCCCTGTTCCCGTCCGCCGCTGATTATTCCATTATTACGGGGTGTGTCGGCAATGAAACGAAGCTGGGTATAAATACAGTCAAGTTTATTTACTTCTCTATGGGTATTTAATATATACAGATCTTTACTGTTTACAGAAAACGTAATAACTAAGTCACCTTATTGATTGGTAAATTACACTGGCCTATTTGGCCTCAATTAGCCAAATAAATGGAATTGCAAGCGTTGCTACTCGATTTAGATCGACGTTTTTATCTGCCGCTGCGTGACTAAGTGAACGTGCCATCGTTTAAGTATAAAAAAACCGCAGAGACTACGTTAAAGGAAACACTTCCACTGGCTTCTAAGTACGTATAACATTACGGCTCGCTGTTGAAAAATAATAACAAGTAATAAACAACAACTTACATAACAAATAACTACCGAAAAACCACAGAAATAAAAAACAATCTGAACACTGGTAGGACAAACGAGATGGCTCACGAACGACTATACAGTGCAACCTCTTCCATGCCGGAAAAGGTTGTACTGTACTCATGCGAATTTTGAATTCTATGCGAGAGTTTTACTGTATTTACATAATTTACAGCGTAGAATATATTACTAGGACATTTACAGAAGATAATAGAATAATAATTTTGCTATAATTATTTACCTCGTTCAAGGAACATCGTTGATATGTAAACTCGTTCGTAACTACACGGATAAGGTAACGATTCCAGACGACGCTTTACAATTACTATGGCAAGATAGAAAACGTGTTGCACCAAAAATATCATCACCGTTTTAAAAGGAACAAGCTGATCGGGTTCCATGTCGTTGTTCTGGTATCAGTATACAAATACGTCGGCGATCCCACTTCTGAATCCGACGACGCGCATACACTCGCACACTATTTTGACTAGTACTCCTAGTACAATTTCAAGTATCACATATACGGCCACGAAAATGTACTCCCTGACAGCAGCATGTCCCTTATGAGCGTCTCGATCGGCGTCTTGCCGACTAACCTAACGAAAAACAATTGCTCTATCACCGCCGAACTGACAGTCCGCAGGCTCGGCAATCGCAGCAGCAATTTACCGAACCTCGTCGGCTGGTTGGGGTACTGAGACCTGCAGTACTCCTCCAGGGCGCACTGGGACTTCTCCTGGATGGATTCGATGTGGGCGACGTCACTCAGACCGCAGGCGTCTGCAAAGAAAACGGTCATGTTTAATTAACAGACATTTGAAGATTTCGCTGTACAGTTTATCAATATATAAGGATCTCTGAAGGAAGGTTAAATAGTAAAAGATTTGGTGTGTCAGAACGTAAGCTTGCGCGGCCAAAAGATTGAAATCTTTTTGGGTTAGACCGCGTCTGATTTCAGAATATGGTCGACGTTTCGCCCGCACTTTTAATGGGCATCCTCAGGACAAATTCTAAGGAAGAAAGAGGTCTCTCCTTTCCTTACTCCTGTCCTGATGATGCCCCTTACAAGCGCGGGCGAAGCGTTGACCTTATTCCGAAATCAGACGCGGTCTAACCCAAAAAGAATAGGATTTCAAAAGATTTGGTGTTAATTCATGGCTTACTAGACATTTTTTTAACCCCCACCAGTTTGTAAGATTCGTTTCATTCGACCACATAACCTTTAAATAAAGCTCAGGTCAAATTTGATCCTCGTTTATGCAACCGGCCCTTAGACTAGTTCCTTGGTTTACAAACTGAGCCATACCGTCCAAAATTATCGTATGCGTTTTCAAATTGAAGTCTCGCATATTGTAAAGTAATTTTATAAAAAAAGGCATAAATTATATTTTAGCCATTTTGTAGCAACCCGGAAGAAGGTGTGACAAAAAGTCGGTATCTACGTTAGAACATTGTAATATTTAACTTATTTATATATACTTTAGAACTGTCAGTTTACTATTTCCTTTAATATTTCGTCGTATTTTTCATGTCCAGGACACTAAAACGATCGCATTTAAAATGCGCATCGCGGCTAGTTCACATGTCGTCCATTCAACCGACGTCATAACGTAAAAACGAACGAAACGGCCATAAACCGCCTTTGAAAAGAGGCGTCAGGTTAACAATACCACTGGAAGGGTAATGACTGCACTCCGGATTGCATAATTAATAATACATGAGCGGTATGCAAATCAGCGAACATCAATTTTTGATAGCAACAGTCCCAATTAAAGCTGGCTAACACAAAAGAGCACTTGATGCCTCGGCATTAAACTTTATACTGTCTTTCGTCAGATGGCACGAATCACGTTAAGTTTCGAGTACGGGGATGGTGGCAGACGAATTTTGTTCTTCGAGGAGCAGCTTTCTGTGACATTTGAACCCGAACGTGCAATCGCTTCTTTCTATACGCATTCGTTATTGTCGTACGCTTGCATTTAACGCGGCGTGTTTAACCCGCGACCTTTTTGACACGTGCTAGTGACGTCACGCCGATTTGCATAAACACTTATGCTAAATACTTCGAAACGTCAATTATAAATTTTAAATTGTGTTTTAGGTACACGTCGTCTTACATCTACATGTAAATAAGTGAAATTTTCAACGGAGAATTAGCATCTAAGCAATTTTTCGCGCGGGCAGGCTCTACCACAATAGTTGGATATAAATTAGTTCATCTGTTGCCCCATAGGTGGTTAATGTGATGCAATCGTGGACGGCGTAGATGAAGCCCATTATCGCAAGGAAAAAAAGACGCCGTTTACTCGGGCGATTTTCGAGAATCTCTCGTGTCGCAGCATCGACTCTCTTAGCACTCACCTCTTAAGAATTTCACGTGCTATTTTTGCCCAGAGAATGTAATTGCGTTCCGGCGATTCTTAAAATCGCAAGTGCGCCATTCAGGTTCTATATCGAGGTGGCATTTCGGATCAAAAAACGTAAAGTCATCTTTTGAGACGGCCAGCGGATTTGACACTCGCCGTAATTATTCAATTATAGCCCCGGCCGGCCGAGGCACAGAAACAATTAAAGACAAGTGTTACTTTTAATTCCTCGTGTAATTACTAATGTAGCAAACTTTAATTGTTGAAAAACAGCAGCTGTGCGACAAATAATAATAAATATAGCCGCGAAATTACGTAATCGTTCATTAAGACGCAGTTAAGCTAAATATAGCCGGGAAGGGTGAACCAGATCGGAGTTTTGACAGTCCCGTGACGTAACGGGCATGCCGCAACCATATTGGTCGCTCTGATGACAGCTGTCAAGCACCCAGCGCGGTGCTTTTTAAATCAGGAAGTGTAATCATCAAAAGAGGCAGCCCATTTAATCTTTCACCTTTGAGCCCGTGATACTGCAGCCTCCGTACATCTAATGCGATTTTCTAATGGAATGCGTTAACGGTTACCCCGCAAGATTGCTTTTAAATTGAGGCAGCGCCAAGATTTCAGGTCAAACGGGATGGAACAGAAGACGACAGGGCTCCTTCGCCTCTAATAAACGATTTCAATTATTTTATACACACATCTGGCGTCTTCAATTGACCGTGTGCTCTGTGGCGATGGTCAACAATGCACACGGATAATGGGAACGTTTTTTTCTTTCGTGGATGGAAACCCAAGCCGGCAATTACGCGTGCTGCAACGCCTCCGTGGGATAAGTGAGTGTGTTGAGGGGCATTCCTGGAATTCTAGTTTGCTTTCTCTGATGAGTGTTCAATCTCTAGTTGATCCCGATAACGTTTTTGATTTCGTAAGGAAATATTGAGGCTTGTCTCGTTTAAAATCCGGAAATTTTGAACTTTTTCAAATGTTCTTCATTACACTCCTGGCAGTTTCATCAGCAATCTTCCTACTTGCCCTTCTCCATTTAAAAACAAAATCTTCGTCTCTTGTGGCTGCTTCTTCAGTTTTTTATAACCTCTTTTTGCAAAGAGCCTAATATTTTTCAATTGGCCGACACTGTGACACATTAGGTGGATTTACTTTAATAAATTTTTTACATTTTTTGCATAATGAGCAGAAGCTAATTTTGCCCAAAATAATGTGGGCCCTTCGTGCTTCCTTAGAAAAGGAAGCAGGCCTTAATTGTTCCTGTGGTAATAAAGCACTAAGTACGATCCCTGTATTGACAGATTGCCTACCACACAAGATACTTTTTCCCAAATTTTTGTACACTGATAGTTGTTTCAGACTTTGGAAGAATCTCTTCTTTAAAAGCAGTATAATATTGTAATACCAAGCAAGGACGTGTTTAACTAATTAAATTGTATAGCTTTAGGGCTTGGGTTTTAATTCTTTTCCTGCTTTTCTGTAACTTTTGACACTTTTTGGTTTTTATAAGTTTTCAAACCAGCACGTCTTTTTGACTCTTTCTACCATGCTTTTAGTTGTACCACATTTTATGACAATGTTTCTGATGGACATGCTGCGATTTTTCGTACAATCTTTAAGAAGTTTTTGTTCCACTTGCAAATCATGTCCACCAAATTTTCTTACAGAATGTGGCTGTCTTAATGTGCTTTGAGTCTTGAAATAACGATTTAGTACATAATCTATTGCGGATCGTGACATTTTCAATTATTTTGCAATGAAGTGCCTAAGACGCTGTGGATTTTCTAACCATTTGTCAACAGCTTTTCGTCGATTTTTTATAATCAAAATGTTATGTACAAATATATAGCTTCTACTTCACTAGATTTTTAAATTTACGTACTAACCAGCGCAAAATGACAATGACAAATATTTGACGTTTCTAAAAAGTCACAGCTATCTGAAATTTCCGAATTTTATTCGAGACAGTCATTAAAACTTAAAACACCAGACGTGCTTTGTCTTGAAATCAAGATAAAAACTGGTCAAGACGAGCCAAGTCCATGTCTTGTTTTGATTTGTTGTTGTTATTATTATATTACTATCCAATAAATTTCAATTTTAAAAATACTGGTTATTTTTTACAAAAATGTTAAAACAGGTAAATTTGTTCTTTTTTTGTTGATTTTTATTCCATATTTAGTTATTGTGTTCGAGATATGACATTATCAACAATTTGTTTTAAATGCAACCAGAACTTCAGCAAAATCGGCTTAAGAATCACTCCTTGAACTATCGAACTCACGGGACATTCTATACAATCTCCTTAAATAATAGGCATCAGTAAAACAAGAAACGAGACTTCCCTTGACAAATTCCGTCTAGTCTTGTCTTGACTTCAACACAAGACGTCTTGTTTTAGCTTACAGAAACATCTTCCTAAGTCATCACAAATTTTACGGGCAAATGCTACTGATTTTTTTCAATAATTTTTTTTTCGATTCCCAACTAAAAATGTTTTTGGCGTTTTATGTCAAAATCATGCACGTTCAATGCTCTGATCACGATCAATTCGATCAAGAATTTGTCCACATGGTCCAAGAAGGAAAATAGAAGGATCATTATAGCGTCTGTCCTAGTAACCATATTTTATTCTTATTCAGTTCGTTGTTCAAGTTTTAAAAATTTTAGTATAGCTTGATTTTTATAAACACTATAGCCCAATTTATCAGCTGTTTACGTTTTACTTCAAAACATTAAATAAACGATTTCAAGATTTTTACTAAACGCTTATGGTTATGATGAAGTTACTACAGAAAAGTTTAAACTCTGTAAGGGTGTGCTGGATAAATCTATAACACTTATAATAAAAGAGTTAGGCCGTTACCAAAAAATAAGAAATTCAAGCAATTCTTTTGACCTAGGACCAATATTTATAGCACCAACGATGTCAAAAGTTTTAGAAAAGTTTGTCAGCAAACAAATTAATAATTTTAGGTACGGAATCACTTTAGAAATGGATATAGTACCGCTACCTTGCCTTTGGAGTTAACAGATGATGATGCCATGCCATGGAAATTGACCACAAAATACTATGTGCTAAACTTAAATATTGATATAGCAGACGACAACAGATTGTTATTGACATCAATAGCGGTCCAACTTTTGTGAAATAAAATTCGAAGTGACACAGGGTTCAGTTCTTGGCTCTTTATTGTTCGCAGTATTTACTTTCGATACTCTACCCTTTTCGATACTTTTCTCAACTATGCAATATATCAACTTTGATTTAGATTAATTTTTTTGCCCTTTAGCAAATTGTCCTTTCCTGGCAAATCAGTGTAAAATAAAAAGACAAAGCTTTGATTTTTGCCGTTAGATTTTTTAATAAGGAACTCTTAGAGTGCTATTTAGAAATATTTATATTTTAATTTTAGAAATGACTGTCTAACTGCGTTATTTTTATAATGCCTTACTGTCTAAGGGTATACTTCCCATGAAATGTAAAAAATCAAAATTCTTGCTGCAGATTTATTTTTGGTACCAGTAAATTTGAGCTTGTTGCTGAGAAAATTCGAGAACTGCAGTTATTATTTATTTATTTATTATATATATCTTATTGCAAACATGCGCCTGCTTATCTTTGCTACAAATTATAGAATTTAGATCTGATGTATACAAGTTAAACTTATAAGGCACGTTAATAGCCTGAAACGAGCGAGATCTCGGACAGTCATGTTTCACTTTAATTTTCTTTCCATGCTGTCACGCTTTATAATATTTTATAAACTTTAAAAATCATAGTAGCATTTATTCTATTTATAGACGGCGCCCCATGCCACACGGCAATCAAAACGATGAACATTTTGAAGCGAAAGTTCCCCGGCCGTTTGATGTCGAAATGTGGCGATATTGAGTGCCGTCCAAGATCGCCGGATTTGACGCCGCCGGACTTGTGGGGTTATCTAAAAAGTAAAGTATACGCCAACAAGCCCACGACATTGGAAGCGCTCAAGACCAACATTCGAGCTGAAATAGAGGCAATATCGCCCGAAATGCTGGCCAAAGTATTGGAAAATTCGAAAAAAGAGCACAATATCGTGTGGCTCGTAAAGGTGGTCATTTGTTGGATGTTGTGTTCTAAGTACGGTTGAAACAAATTGTCAGTGACAGATGGCATTGCCATCCTAAATTCTTACTTTCATCATACCATTGCTTTGGTATATAAGCAAAACCAGTTCTATGCCGTGCTGTCTGCACTAGACCTAAACTGCACTGGTGAGCTGTATTGACAGCGAAATAGATCTATCTGCAGTTGGTTGTGGTGCAGACAGCACAGCATTTTAATGTATGTCGATTCTTGCCCGTTAGCAAAAAGTGCCGAGGGGGCCTGCTGTCAAATTGAAGTATGGAGTTGCATGCCAATTTGTCAGGCTACAGGTCACTTCCTTTAGGAAGTAGTACCCGTTAAGGCAGCTAGGTGGCTTTGTCATCATGTCAGTGTAATGCTGACAGATGGCATTTCCATCCTAAATTGTTACTGTGTAAAGGACTAAATCAAGATAAAAGAAACACTAACAAACATTTACTTTTACTACTTGCCGAACTTATTCAATATTTCCATACCGAAGCTGGAGATGGTGCACCCGTTATTATGGAATATTACTGCTTATATCTTTGTTTTTTTGGGTTAAGTTAAATAGTTCTTAAACTATGTTTCGTCTGAATACAGTCTATTATTAATAGAATAAGATGGATACAAAATCAGAGAAGCAGCCTCTTGAAAGGGAAGATAAAATTAATGGGGGTAAAAATAACATCACATAAAGATTAAAAATTAAGGAAGTAAAATAACTTGTCGTCACTTCCTTGTAAAAGTACTACTACTACTACGAAGAAAAGGTCGGGGATAACTTTCATTTGATTTGTAAGATGCCAGCGCCCCTGAATTGATTACGCATGCATCAACAAACAAAACGGAAATTTCGATTATTTTGCAGTGTCCGTAAAAAGCGTCCACAATGGCCAGTAAGATGTTCCTCTTCGATAAAGCGTCCGTACGGGGTGCGGGATGTCATCGGTGTAGATTATTCACCCTTCCGCAACCCACTTGCTTAGGGCGACATCCCTAAAAATTAAAAGCCACAGATTTGCTCTATGCTGTTACAACAAAACCACTAAACCTCAGTCGAACCCCATTCGGTAGCGGGCCCCACACCCCCAGCCCTAGATAAAGCACAGCGTAAAGAAGCTGACTAAATCTGAAAATCAATATTCATTATGACATCGGCCGTGTGTTATTTACAGTCCGGTGTTTGCTTTTTTCCATCCTATTGTCGGGCGCGTTTTAACACCTTTTTGTGAGTTATTTGGCCCGCGTACCAAGGCCGCCCGTGCATAAAGATATTTGATGTTAAATCCAAAGCAATGTCGAATCGGATAGGAAATTTGGTACGAACGCCACTGGAGACTATCAGTTCTCGTTGGTTCTTAGGTGAGTTAAGCCCCTGCTCCCGTTTTTCTATAGCGCTCGCATATTTGTAAACCGGCAGAACGTAATGACGCCACAAAGAATAGAAGAACCTCCAGGTGTTGTGTAATGGATCTCCCAAGAAATAAATTTGCGGAAAAAGACCGTCCCGAATAGATTTTGAGAGGCGTGCGACGTCAGGCGACAATGCCGTGTGATATATTAACATACCTGGATATTGTGTTAATTAGGCCGAGGTGGGTGTGCCAGTGGATTTTTCTTGCCGTTGTTGTACATTATCTGGCCTCCCCATTCGCAGCACAATGGAATTACACACAACACAATTGCAATGTGATGCTCCCCAAAAGTCGCCGCCACGAGACTATAGGGTGCACGTGGCTCATAATCAGAGAGGGAATAATAAAAACCACCCCGCCACAGGCTTATCAATATTCCTAAACAAAATATCGCCTTTTTTACGTGACTCAATATCGAATAACATGCGTCCCTAACCTTCAATTAGCGCACAAAATGCACCGACAATATTGTAAATTCACTTTGCACAAATCACATAGGTACTGCAGCTCTACACTCGTCGTATAATGCGTATTTAGGCATTTTTGGTGGATGTAATAAATATCGGTTAATGGAAATATGAATCATCATGCAAATATTTCTGGAAATGAGGCACAAAAGTTTGCGGTATCTGAACAAAACTCTTCTCTATTTTAAGCTAAAATCAACTCCATATTCACGAGGGCTTTCTGTTGTGCCTCACTAGCAAGCTGTGATATCTTGACATATATTTTAATGTGACATTTAACCTTGTGTTTCATAAGCTTAGTACCAGTAAGAATTCCAAAATAGTTATTTTCACAAATATGCCTTAAGTTGACCTAAGTATCAATTCACAATGCTAGTTAAAGAGTACATTCCTCACGGTATCACGAAAATTTGCCCACATTCGCAACGCGACGCAGCTCAAAAAATGTAAACAAATATTACTTGCAATGCCGCTAGAGCACTGGCTATTATTGGTGTTTCTCGCTTTCGTCAGCATGCGAACCTTTTACGTCATCTCCGTAGCGGAATATCAAGGCATTTGAAACGGATATTGAAAAATCCATACTTTCGCATTTTGTTTCTCGGCAAAGAAGAACCGGAAAAATCGAAAAAAATGTCTTTGTGCTTCAATTTATATCTACATTTTAAATGTAAAATAAAAAAAATGTAGGACGACCCCATTGTCGAACTCATACAGCGGCCCAAAATATTGAATTATTGGGCCACTTGCCGTATAGTCCTGATCTGTTCCCTAAGGTGAAAGATAAATTGCGTGGTTTCCGTTTTACAACAGAAGAAGAAGTTGCCGACCCGTTTAAAACTGAGGTAAATAACCTAACTCCAGAAGACTGAAAAAATGTTTTGATGAATGGTTCAAACGCATGCAGAAATGTATAGATTGTCGCGGAGAGTATTTTGAAAAATATAAGCATATTGGTTTCATTGAAAATGAGCCTTCGTAAAAAGACAGTCAGATTTGTCAAAATAGAAACATAAACACAAACATAACCATGCAATTTTAAGTCATTTATTTAGAGTATAACAAAACAAAGGTAATTTCAGAAATGGTTAAGAAGAGGGCGATGTTGTCAGACTAAAATGTATTTCTGAAGTTTCAGGTATTGTGCGGTGTTGCAATAAATTCCCCGAATCTAGGGAATTTGGACGTAATCTGCAAATACCGGGGAACGAATCCCCGTAGCAACCTCGGGTACGGTGTCATAGATTACGAGAGGGCCGTCTTGGCCTCTTGATCACGCGTGCGACCAGAAAAAGGCCCTCGACCCGTTTAGCGTCGCTGGAGGATCGATTATCTCCCGGGGCCAAAAGATTTTAATCCGTATTTCATAAGCTTAATCAGAGCGCGTATATACGTAACAAGTAACAGGCAGCCGGACGACAGTGAAAAGGCGTATCGCCAAATCCAGGGCGACTAGGATTCCATTGTAGTCCTAGCTATTAGGACGATTTATTGCGTTCGTAACACACTCTGGCGCACCGACTCTAACATTTTAGATCGCGAACGAGAGCCGACACACCGAATCGAAGTTACAGCGAACATGCATTCGCGCACTTAAGGGCGKCGCGACGCAAAAATGCTGCTGGCTCCGGACGAATTGAAGAATTTGCCCGGTGCTGTATCAGTTTCAGCGCGGTATGGTCCTTCGGAGCCGAGATCCTCGTCTTAAAATGACGCTGACCCTCCGGTTTGACCCCGCTCTTATATCTTTTGCAGGTCTCTTCCAGAAATAATGGCTGATTGATTCAGCGTCGTTTTTTTTTCGATTCTTTTAGCGAAGTGCAAATAAATCACAATGAAATAGTGGCGCGCGTTACTCAGGGGTGCATAACAAAGCAGGCACTGTTTTTGCGATCAGATTTTTCGAAAGATTTGTTGATGACGTCCTTATCCCCGGAACACGGCCGGGCTTTTTCACCGTGTCCCGCTCAATTAACTGTTTTTGTGGGCTGGCGAATTTTAATATTTTAGTTTTGCACGCGCTGCTGCTCTGCCGTTTTTCTGCCGGGAAAACACCCGGCGTCGTTGGCGACAAATATATTGCGTAAAAATTACGCCACAGTAGCGACAAACATCTAAAGTGACTATCTGTTTGCTTCATTAGCGACCGATTTTAATGTATTACGTAACCAATGACGTTCTTTTGGTTTTCCTGCACAGAAAACATCACATACTATACAAACCTATTCCAGATCCAGAATTTCAGGTATTTCAGAAATTTTAATTACACAAGTTTCCAATAGATACGACAAGCAATTTATTCGATGACAGTCAATGAAAAGCTGAAAATATTAAACGAAAATATATTGAACCTGTTTGACATGAACAAATAGAAGTACCTACCTATACTTGAAAGATGCGTACTTGCGTAATAGTGCTAGGATCGGATCAAGGTTATTAGCGATGTGCCTAGACTAAGTTTTGAAGACTGTTACTTTTCTTCAGAATCAAAATTTTTATCCGATTTTTAATCCGAATAGGAAAATAAAGAACTAATCTTGAAGCGGAAACTCGGTATTATGATTTCGAGATTGGAGAATACAATACTGCGTAAAGTATCAAGCAACGATCTATGAGACTCATTATACGAACAGACGATTACCGCTCACAATGGTTTACAAGTATTACTTGAAGCTGTCGTAAATAACAGACGGGTTCGGCACGTTCCACTGTTTTGCAGCGGAGTGGACAGTATCCAAAAATTGTGTTTAAGCTTTATTAGAATTTTTTTCCGTGCACATAAATCAATGAGCATTATTTGGTGTTATTATTTGAACTACAAATATTTCTCATCTAATAGCTTTTAACGTATGACTAAATCGTATTATTTCCTAATTTAATGAGTAGTATCTATTTTTATAACCATGAATGGTAAACATTCCAATTTCAATGCGGCAGCCCATACTTTCTAATTTTTGATCGCGGTGTGCAATCGTCCTTTGCCCTGTTTCTTCACAAGTTAAAATTTTTTTAAATAAACGTAGTTTCTACCTGTATATTTTTTTGGAAATAAGAAGAAATCGGAACTATTCTACTCCTACTATAAACGGTATTGAAAGAATATGTGTTTAGTTAGCATCAGGTCTGCATTAAATAAAATTTGTTATAAAAGATTCTATGTTTTATTGATTGCTAAATTATCACAACTGACAAATTTCAAAAGTTTATAGTGGAAAAATTAAAATTTTAGCCAACACGATTTTTTTGAATACGGCCCATTTAGGAATCTCACTAATTCCAATAGTTTAGCACGACCAACCATAAGGTTGTAAAAACCCTCATTTACAATACAAKAGTTTACGACGGCCGACCATCAAGCTGTAAAACCCTCTGCATAAGTCAGTGTCATAGATCGTTGCTTGATACTATAAGAAGTATTCGCTATCATTCAAGGGTGGAAACATGGTCTCACAAAACTGTAACCTGCATTCAGGATGATCTTTAATAATATGGATCTTCTTTTCTTTACGTTATTCCACTAGTTTTTCAGTAGTTATTTTAATTTCGATGAAAAAGCTTTTTTTGTTGAAAATACATTAAATGTGTTATCGGGGACGTATGTATTKAGTTGAATTATGTACTTKACCGTCCAATTTTAAATTTTTTAATAACTGCTGCAGTTTAATCATAATTAGCAGTAGTTTACACGCTAGTTCTTGATATTTCTATAAGATCTTGATCAGTAGCTACCGATTGAGGTTTAAGTTGGTACAGTCGGGGACAAAAATAATGCACTAAAAAATAGTGTCGTTTCATGAACATTGCGATGCTGTACGCGTCACCTAACCTTTGTAACATCAATTAAAGAAATGGTACACAGTAATTAATGCCCTACTGGTTCATAATTTCGCCGGCCGTGCGGCTGTGGAATGATTCACGTTCGGCGCGATAAAATTCAGTGTACTACTTGACCTATGGCAGCGGAGCCAGCATGCATTCCCGGCAGGTTCACAGACGAGAATGCACTAGGAAGTTTGCACACCGACACGGGCCGCGTACACCGTCGAGAATTCTTGGCTTCAATCGATGGAAGACGAATCTGGTCTGAAATTTGAGGCGATTTTCGAACGATGCGGAAGTTTCCGCCCACGTCAGGTCCGTTTATGGTTATTTAACAGCCTCGCATAAATTAAATAACCGGAATGTGGTTACCTATTAAACCAAATATTTTCAGCGGAGATTCCGTTTTCTTGCCGTTAAGTGGAATAATCGGATGCGGCTAGATCAGTTTTTCGAAAGCGGCATTCTGCGGATGCCTCGTCTTTATGAGGGAAAGTGTTGTATCGGTGGTAAATTTTGCGGAATGTGCCATTGCGAATACCACGATCTATCACACGGGTTGGCAAACGTGCCCTTTTGTTTCTGTTACGTTTTGCCAAAGTAAATCAAATCGCAGGAATGTTTGGCGGGCGTGGCGACGCCATTTCCGTAAGAACGGCGCTCACTTTTGTCGTTGGCTTTTTACCTTCAGGGCGTAAAGGTCATCTGGGGTTAATTGATACGATTTATCGCCCAAAAGGGACAAGTTATCCCCTAATACACTAAAATATGACCTTTTGCATAGGTCACGCAGTCCTTTCCGACGCGAAAACCGCGCCAGGTGCATAATCTGTAAATTACATTTCTAGTCCAGCAGATACTGCTGACTGCAGTAATCCAAATAACCCAATATTGCAGATTTGACTCCCGATTTCCGCGTAATTCGCGCGTGAAATCCGATTCCACCGCGATTGGATCGCGTCTTTATTACGTGTTAATTTCGGCTCCTGCTGCCCTTTGCGCCTCTGTCTTGTTGCGTCACCCGATTTTTCGATGCCATAAAACACCGCAATAAAGCGCAACTCGCCCTCTTCCTAAATGTAATTTGACTACAATATGACGCCACATGACTAATACGAATATGGATCAGCCACTTTTTAGGGGACCCCACACTTCGCCGGTTGATCTCGACAACTTCTTAGCGCTTAAAATTTGATCATTGGCAGCAGCTCGACAAAATTTAACATGCCAGCTCTGTTAATAATTATAATAGTAATATTTAGATGGCAATGCCATCTGTCAGCATTACACTGACATGATGACAAAGCCACCTAGCTGCCTTAACGGGTACTACTTCCTAAAGGGAGTGACCTGTAGCCTGTCAAATTAGCATGCACCTGCATACTTCAATTTGACAGCAGCAAGCGGGTAAGAACCGACATACATTAAAATGCATGTCTATACTGTGCTGTCTGCACCGCAACCAACTGCAGATAGATCTATTTCTCTATCATTAAAGCTCATCGGTACAGTTTAGGTCTAGTGCAGACAGCACGGCATAGAACTGGTTTTGCCTATATACCAAAGACTTGGTATGATGTGAGTAAGAATTTAGATGGCAACTAGGTGGCTTTGTCATCATACCAGGTAATGCTGACAGATGGCATTGCCATCTAAATTCTTACTTACATCATACCAAGTCTTTGGTATATAGGCAAAACCAGTTCTAAGCCGTGCTGTCTGCACTAGACATAAACTGCATTGATGAGCTATAATGATAGTGAAATAGATCTATCTCCAGTTGGTTGCGGTGCAGATAGCACAGTATAGATATGTATTTTAATAATGACATGTTGTTTTCCGGGTTGCTTATTTGAGCTTGACGTTTTGACACTCATGTCGGTGTCTTCCTCAGAAGTAGCTCTGAAACTGAAATACACGTCTGGTAGCCATATTCAACCATTTTGCAGAAATTAGTTTATGCGTTATATGTTGTCTAGGAAAGCCAAAAATCAGTCTGAGACATGCATTCTGTTAAACCTTTACTCTACACACTTGAATCTAGAATCAAGGTATTACATAACATTATTTTATCTTTAACGCATAAAATTGCGCGAATGCTATATATTGCCTTCAAATTAATCATAGCTTTTCTAACCAACACACCAACATGTTTATCAAATTGAAGTTTGAAATCATTGCACCAAGATTACGAGCGTCATTCACGAATGCAAGTTTTTCACCTTAGATATACAAATTCAGTTTAATTTGACTGCGCATTTCTGGGCATTTATTATAAGTAAATGCTGTGCAGCAACGGTGGTGAAATTTGATAAGTCCATATTGATTTCACCAGCCAGCTGATCAACATTATCATAAGTAAATGAATAGAGGATTTGCGCGTCGTCAGCATAAAGATGATAGTGTCATCTAATTTTGTTTATGGGATGAAAACTTTCCGACCTATCAAAGATTCAAGCATAATTCTAACAATTTCATGAAGTTACATGCTTCGCCCTTTTAACATTGCGTTTATTTGTTGCGACTATCTAGTTTCGGTTGTTTTTGTTCTCTTAATTGCCTTTTCATAGTTGTAAATAGCCGCTTTCCCGTTTGGTGAAGAAAGGGATCTTTCTCTGTTTGATATTTATTTTACTGCTTCTTTTATACTTGCTATATCTTACTAATTTTCGAGGTTTTCTTTGTTCTGGAGTTTCCTTCAAAAGGCCAATTTTAATCTGTGTACTTTGCCTGCAATTGTGTCCTGTGTACCTGTGTCATTTTCTAAGGAAGTATACATCATTTTGTGGACAGTATTTAGCTTTTACTTTTTTTACCTTTTGTGACTTGCTCCTGTGATTGCCTCACGTTATGAGAGATAATTTGCCCAGGTGTTTTTATAGTGAGATGAAATAATTGATTGAATTGAAGTCGCTTATAAGAGCGATAGGATATTGGAATCTTGTTATTTTTTACGTTTACGTTTTGGCTGTTTTGGACATCCAAGTTTGAAACAAAGTTTCACGTTGGTTTTTTATTCACCACATTAGAATTTTTGTGTAAAGCTGGTATAATATAGCGTTTCCTGTTAAAAGAGCGATTCGATCCCTGCAGACCCCAGCGAAAGGTGGCGGCATATCCACTTGATTGTATATTCAAATAAGTGTTTACATTTTGACCAGCGCTAAGCAAGCAATTCGTTAGGTATGATAAAACGATAGCCCCCGCGGTCGGTGGCGGTTTACCTTCGGGTGTTTGCAGTGCAGCTAACCCGACGAGGATGTCCATTTTGGCGGCAAAAAGAAACAACAGGACGTCAAAACCATATCGTGCCCCAACTTGAACGGAACAAGAGCGTCCGCGGAGCCAAATGAATCGCCATGATACTGCTGAATAACTGGCTGTACATAATTTAAATTGAAACCTTATCTTTGGGTTCTGACCTTTGGCTGGGGAAGGGTCCGTTAATCTAGTTTAACCGTATATTTTGTCGCCGTGTAAAAGGATACAGGGTTACACTAATAGATCAGTTTAAGTGGCCGAGATATCTGTTGCGATCTCCGTTTATAATTCCGACGCTGTTTCTCACCTACACACCGTTTCGGGGGCAAAAACATTATTCCGACACAAAAGGGACCGTTACGACGATTCGGGTCCGGCTAATCGCCAGACAACATCGCAGCACCCGCTGAAACGACTGAAAACCACCTCCATTTGTCTTCGGCCCTCTGGATCTGCTCAAGAAGTTTTTCAGTTGATATGTCATGCAATTGACGTCTTAATCTAATGTTAACTAGGCATGAACAAAGTGTTGTTTACCAATATCGGGCATCAATACCAACATTTATATTCAAGTATCTGAACCACGAAAAACAGGGACCAGAAAATAACGAAAATAAAAACCAAAAAAACAAAGCGAAGAAGAAACGAAAGGAAATAAGATAGAATAATGAGAAAAAAAATCGAAAATTGAAGAAATAGTAGTAGAAATAGAAAGATATAGGCTTGAAATGCACTTCAAGTTGACCTTATAAGGGTCGCTACAAAGTATGGAACCAGCAGGATATTTCAGGTTGTGTTCGACCGATTAAAATGCATTTTCTCTCATTTTCTCCGTGTCAGCTCTTGTTTGCGACATATGGACGCAAGTTGCATTTGTTTTATTGGGAAGGGGGGTCAAAAGGCACATCATTGAAAAGGATATCTTTCGTGACTTCAAAAATATATCACACTTGTACAATTTATTTCTTCTGAGTTGAGAAAAGTGTGATAACAAACTTGGGTCTTGCAAAAAACTTCGGGATATTCGTTATCGCTAAGTAAGAACAAAAACTCCAGGTGTCTCCATTTCCCTCGCGACTGGTGATGATTTTCATTCACTTTGTTATTTGCAATCGCAATGCCTCAGTTAGCTGAACATGATCGCATCGAAATTTTGATGATGACTGGTTATGGAGATAGAAGGCGAAGTTATTCGGAAGTAGTCGCACTTCATAAACATCGTGAACAAATTGCCAGGTCAACAGTTATTAAAACGGTGGTGTTAAAAATCGTCAAAAACCAGCACGTTCAAAGGTTGCTACGAGTGAGGAAAGTAACTTGAATGTCCCTTTAGATGTGCAAGAGAAACCCAAGTGTTCCGTACAACAGCGTGCTCTCACTCACCATATTAGCAGATCTGTTCAGAAAATTTTGAAAAAGGAGAAGTTTCATCCATACAAAATTCACGTATTATAAGAACTGAGCGAAGATGATTTCGATCGTAGGATAGAATTTTGCGAAACTGCTATGAACATAGATTGTTTTCTGATGAAGCGACGTTTTACCTCAATGGTAATGTGAATAGACATAATTGCAGATATTGGTCGGACACAAATCCACATTGGATGGAACAAGTCCACACACAACACCTTCAGAAAGTGAATGTCTGGTGTGGTATAATCGGTGAGCACATTATTGGGCCTTTTTTCATCGATGGAAATTTGAATGCGGTCAAGTATTTACAGCTCTTGCGCGAACACATTATACCAGAACTTATTCGCCAGTTCCCTAATCGTGAAAATACTGCGCGTCCTTCTGAACAGATACGGTTTCAGCAAGATGGTGCACCGCCCCATTTTGCAGTCAACGTTCGTGGATATTTGAATGCGCTATTTCCAGACAGATGAATTGGTAGGCGCGGAGCGATACAATGGCCAGCACGTTCTCCTGATCTGACGCCGCTTGAATTTTTCCTGTGGGGGTATTTGAAAAATTGTATTTATGCTGATCGGCCACATAATGCAGAAGATTTAAAAGGACGAATCGGGGCAGAATTCAGAACTTACCACCAAATATGCTACAGAGAACGTTAGAAAACTTTTACTTAAGGCTGCATTACTGCCAGGAAGTAAATGGGGAACATTTTGAGCATCTTCTGTAATGTAAATCTGAAAAAACACTGCTTTTTTCACAGAATCATGCTTGATCAAAATAGATGAAAATTATCACCAGTCAAGGGAATTAACTGGCTTTTTTGTCCATTTTAACTATAAAAAAATGCAACTTGCGCACATATTTCGGAAACGAGAGCTGACACGGAGTTGAAAAAATTCCAGAAAATGCATTTTAATTACCCATAGGCTCATGCACAATTTCAGAAAAATCGGTGGGACAGAACCTGAAATATCTTGCTAGTTCCATACTTTGTAGTAACCCTGTATATAGAGAGAGCGAAACCTTTCATTATATGGTTGCAGAATGTCCGTTAACAAAGTTTCGTGATGGTTTCTCAATTATTCATCAAGCCACCCCAGAAGTACTAGATTGATACACACTTTCATACGAATATATATACTGTTTCCGTGTAATTTTGGCCTGGCCGGCAACGCGGCGTAAATGGTCGAAATACGGTTGAGTTGTTTCACTGAAAGAACGGTGTGCACCTGCCTCAACTTTGACCTGTTGTCTACTGTTTACTTCGAAGTCCATGAACATATGTCCGCGTACTATAAGCACCGGAACCTAATTATCTACAGAGATTTGTGGAAAAAATGAACAACGGAATATCACATAAAAGTGCAGATGTTCCACGATCGCTTGCGTGCCGACTGTAATTGAATGTGTACGTTTTTTTCAGACCTAATAACGAATGATGTATTTAATATGTGACCGCTCATTCCAGCATTGCCTGTTATTGGTCAGTTTGATCAGTGGAACGGATATAACAGTATTAATTATTTCTTACTACTTCTTTCGACTTTGATCCCATTTTAATTATGAAAGTATATTGTTATCTTGTTATCATGGATGATAGAGTAATGGTACCCGAACAGTATGATGATGAAAAGGTTGCCTTCAGAAACGCAATAAAGGTTTACAATTTTTTACTTTTCATATGCTTTTCCGGTTCATAGTCCTTTACAAAACCTTTTTTTTAATTTCCAAATAAGAAGAGATGGAGCTAAATCCAGACTTTATTGTTGGTCATCCAGGCTAGAGAAATTTGTGGTAATATCTTTGTACCACGTATGGATAGTAGAAATAGTCTGATATCACCATTTGTTCATTAACTACGGATTTCAAACTTTAATTTTAGCTACAAAGCTGCATGCACTTTAGACAGTGTCTCTGAACCTCAAAAAAAGTTCTTCCTGATATGTTAACCAGCTTCTTACAGTTTCCATAACTTTTGTGGAGGAAGAAAACATCCTTCAAACTCTTTTTCTGTTTAAGAAATAGACAGTAGTCAGCTGGAGCCAAGTCAGGTGAATGCGGAGGATGGTCTACCAGTTCAAACCGCAAATTTTGTTTATTGCAATCTGCGACTTGTGTTTTTTTACCCAAAATATTTTCGCACAATTTTGTTAACAATATTTTCCCGTTTTTATTTTCCCCTTCTCCAGATAATTAACTGAAGCAAGAACTTTGCCAGCCGATTTTTGGCCTTGAAGAGCCAGACTGCTCCAATCCATTGGCTGTTTTGTCCCAAGGTCGTAAAAATGTACCCAAGTTTCGTCCATGGTGACAGCTTTGTTCAGAAACATTGTGATGAACTCGTTGATATGAAATGCCCAGTGTCTCAGCTGTATATTTTAGTCCAATTTGTCGGCCTGTTGATTTCATGCCATGGACTTCATCAATGTTTCCAGGGGTTGACAAAGAAAGTGTAGAAAAATATAGTTTTTGTATGGTTTAACCATTGTAAGTGAAACTTTCTAATTATACTTTTGAGAATGTATTTCTATGGAAACTGGATTCTGTTATTTACTCTAAACAAACAGTGAAGGTTAATGGTTTATCAATACCCCTTCATAGGTAAGCTTAATCAAAAGAAATTTGTCAGCATGAGTACCCACCGCAGCAAAATATAAATAGATTTGATTATGTCTTATGTAATCATTCCGTGAACATGATAAAATACAGTGATTTCATGTAGTGATATAGCTAAGATATTAATTTTGGAAGGTTTGATGATTAATAAATTTATGAAAACTGTTTTCTAGATTTCGTATTTTTGGGGTCTGTTCTGGAATTTTGTGGTTTCTCCTAGAGTTTTAGTGTATACGTATTTCACGCCCTTAGGAATGGACCCCACTGGTCAAATTTACAAAAATGTGATTAGCTTCAATAGTTTACGTCAGTCAGGACATGTTATTTTATAAGTTTAGAAGATAATATAACTGTTTCCGCGATTTTAATATTTGTTTACGATACTTTCGACACAGTACGTTTCCTAAGCTAATTTAATGTTTCTATAATTGTACCTTTAGTTTGGCATGGATTATTTTGTTATTTTGTAGCCTGTAGCTTCGACTATGAAAATGTTTAATAATATTCTCAATAAAATAAACAGTTCCATAATAATATTCAAGGGAACCACTATAGCAGAGGGCACTTCTTCATTTAGCATTTTCGATGTGCCGTAGGTAGGTGCCCGTACATCGCATTGTACAATGTAAATATGACTTTGTGTGTGTGAACCTGGTGATCAGGTTGGGTTACCAAAGGTCGTGACTTGACTGGTCACGGCAAAACGCTTAGGGTACGCCCGAGGCAACGGCGGTGAGTTACTCCAGTCTGCCGTTGTACTTAGTTCCTATCCAGGCCCGTTAAGAGGAGCGAACGCTCTGCAGGAGCGTCGCCTGCATCAGCGGTTACGCAATTTTTTTACCGAACACGCCTTTATCTTATCAATTCGCGAGCAACAAACGACGATTTTGCAATACGTCGAGTTTCATAACGACTTGTTTATGGAGACCGTCCGATATAATTTTCTGTCACGTAAACTAGCTGCCATTACGCGGCGGTCTTATTCAGTTCACGTAAAGCGGATTGTTTTCGAGATTCTGGGAAAGCGTGGGCCGCCGTCCTACAAAGAAACGAAACGCGCGAATCTCCGAATTTAAATTCAAATTCTCCTGCAGCGCCGCAAGGAATGCAGACGCATTGAATGCTTATCTAACACCTTCCGTTTGTGCCGATTGTTTTTGTTGAGATTTTGAGGGGGGACGTCGCCAGAGGTGGCGATAGTGGTTGCGATAAGGAACATCGCTGACAGTTCCTGGTCAAACAATAGTTCGGCTGTAGTGGCCGAGGGTATGTTGCATCCACAATGATATCGCTGCACATTCCGTCTAACAATACCGCTGTTATGGCGTACAGACCGCTCCAAGACGGCTAAATTTTGCAACAAATTAATTGGTACGTTATAAATAAGGTCATACTGCGGTCACAGATAACTATTTATGGAAACGAACAGGATTTTCGGTGGTGATTACAATGTAAACAAACACTCACCAGTTGTAAACAGCACTATTGCCTTCAGGCAGGAGTACTCCGCAGAATCCACGTGGAGGGCTTTCAGCTTCTCCACTTGCTCCTGCAAGTCGTAGAAAAATCTTAGTAATGAAACAATTTTTCTCCATTTCGTTACCTGGAATATCCTAATGTGATCCATGAACTGTACCACCCTATCCGCGCACATCGGTGAGGCGTGCAGCCCAGCGGCGGCGATCAGGGGCGCTACATGGAGGGGCATTGAACATTGACTAGCGTTGAGAACGAACAGCTCTGACCATACCAACCTCAGCAGTGCCACCTGCAAATAATAATAAAGGACTTAGTTGGGCACCAGAAAACAAAAAAATATGTAACTGTAGAGAAAATCGCAAAAACGAACTAAAAGGTTGAAAGAAAAAATCCAGATAATAAGCACACGGTCATCGAAAAAAAACCCTTAAAAAAGAAGTATACAACTTGAGAGCATTACAAGAAAAACTTTTTCTGTACCACAAATCGATAAATTCTGGAGTTCATATCTCCATGGTACGTTAATCTAATTTTTATATGTAGCAAATACATTGTGTACAGAACAGCTTTTTGGGTTATCCATATTTCATCAATGCAAATTATTAATAAACGACATAACGTTATCACGTTTACGCTATAATAATAATAGACATGTTTTATTTGGATACTACATCTCTAATTACTACACACAAGTAGAGGTTTTCAATGATTATGAAAGCTGTGTTTAATTTCAGTATAAGTAACTGTTTTCCACGCAGCCACTATATTTTATTTTATTATCGACAAAAAAGAAAACTAAAGAAGTGGCTTGATTTTTAGTCTCCGAAATAGAATTTTTTTGCAAACTCGCCTAGAATTCAAATATCCAAATTATATGTTCTCTTAAACATTATTGTATATTGTGCATATTTTACCTGTATTATAATTAAAGAAAATGAATTGGCCTGAGACACTTGTTTGTGACGCTTATTTTAGATTGTGAAATAGCCATATCTGAATCTAATGTAAATAAGGGTTTTGGAACTTCCGTGTACGTATTTATCATTCAAAGTTCGAATTAGTGTAGGTAACAAAAAAAACCTGAATATATCTTGTATAGATAGTGTCGATAAAGTAACGCGTAAAATTCAAAATAAGGGTTATTTGCAAAATTCGAAAAACTTTATATAAAATGACGTCCAAAAATTACATTTACAGCGTGACCCATTTGTTTTTGGATCACCCTAAAAAAGTTTATTAATTGTACGATTTGGCTCGGGAATTTTTTTAAATTGCAGGGCTGGACAAACTGCACATTTTCAGCAAAAACGACCCTGCTCATACAAAATTGAAGGCCTACTTTGCCAGTTTCTAAGAACCAAATTTGAATAAACCATATTGGCGATTTTTTTGGAAAAAATCTGGACAGGCCACTGGAGTTTTACTAGAAAATATCAATAACGATTTCGTGGAAAAAAAGAAAGGGACACTAGGTACTTATTTATTTTCGAATATTCACAGTTAGCCATAAAAAAAACAAATAAATAATAACTTGCTAAAATTAACATTGGACCTATACTTCTACCAAGACACCATTTTCTTCTATGCACTTATTAAGCCTTTTGCATATATTCTAAGTTACATTCCGTATTTGCTAAGTAATTTCATCACATCAAGCACTGATTATCTTGGCTTGCAGTTCTTGTAAATGTTGAGGCCTTTAAGTAAACACCAGAGAAAAAATCTAGCGGCGTCAAATCAGGAGGCTTCAGCGAAAGGACTGTTTCACCCTATCCAACAGTGTTCAAAATGTTCTCTTAGCCAGCCCTTATTAAACGATCATTATGGATAGAACTACCATCTAGTTGAAACTTTAAATTACGGTGGCAAATCTTCTAATGCGTTCGAAAACTCATTCTCAAGGAAATTTAAAAATTCAGTTGCATTAAAATTACCTTTGAAGAAAAAAAAAGAATAAAACTGTCAAAGTAGGCTTTGGATTTTGTATGAGCAAAAAGTCATTTTTGCTGAAAATATGCAATTTGTCAATAAACTTTTTTTCGGGGTGACCCGAAAACAAATGGGTCACACAATTCAAATCAAAACCCCTGAGGAAGTTATAGAAATGTAATATTTTCTTTTTAACATTTACTTTCCTGCAGGACGTAAAGCTCCATGAGGAGTTGCAAGGACCTTTGATATGTATACACATAACGTCTTTATGTAAACCTTTAGCTTAATGGAAACCTAATACCACCTTACCCACTTGGTATTTTATCTGGTCTTGTCTCAGATCATGTAAAAACATTTGCATAATTCAAAAGTTAAAAACGGTCCATTCGCAGTCATATTATCCCATATGAAAAAAAATGTGCAGTATAACGATAATAAGTGACGCTACACAAAACTTCATTTGCGTTTAAAGAATAAAGCTGAATAAGGGAGTTATAAAAAATAAAGACTCATCTTTATCACAGTTGGATGTAGTATGACTTCTTGAAATACACTTTTAGACTGTACAATTAATTAGTATGTGGGTACCTGTACATCAAATTAAGCAGGTTTTTATTCCCACTTAGATGAAGGAAATGTGGTTTATAATATGTAATTTGACGATAAAAATTTGTTCGATGATGAACCACACTAAAATGGCAATATATTGATTTGCTTTTTAATAAAACTGAAGAAGTGTTTGTACCTTTTTTCCTGGACACCTACTCAAAAGCTAGATGTGAGCGGTTTGAGGCTATTATTGATGCACAAAATGTATCCAACCCTTCACGAGACTATGAACACAAAGCTTTGAGCCAACAAAATCTAATGTAAGCCTAAACGCCGTGAATCCGGTGTTCTGAGTAGTATTGTGATGGTATCATCTAAAAGTTTAACATTCCAGGACCAGTTTGTAATAGTGACTTTGATCTGACTTTTGATCGAACTTTGAAACATACATATAGGTACAAGTATCATAAAGAACAGCGGACCAAGCATAGAGCCTTGCGGCTACATGATCTAGCTAAAATAGTTATTGCTCCTAAGTCAGCAAGATCTTTGGCAGCGGGCTCATAGACCAATTTCAGACTGTTTTGGAAATAATACGTCCATTACAGGAACTAGATACCGAAATAATAACTGATCGTACATTTTCATTGCCTCCGTCTGTACATCGAGCTTTTCCTCACCTGATCAGTGACCTGGAGGTCAGGAAAAAACGGTATGTTCCTGGCCCATTCGACGGCTGAGAACAGCAGCCTAGCTGCCAGCTCGCAGATGTTGTCGATGCCCATGATGTTGTTCGCTTGGATGCACTGTCCGTAGCGGCTAGTAGGATAGGGCTCGGCCCTCAACAACAGCGATATGTAGCTGCTGAGGTACGTGTGATTGCTCAGCGACGTCGTCACCGAGTCTGTCGAGTTCAGGAACTGGTTGGACAGACCAGGAAGCTGCGGCTGGGACGGCGGCACTCTCCCGCGCTGGACGGCTGAAAACACTTCTTTTAATTACTTTTGGTCTTTTTTCGTATTCGACGAATGTAAAAGCAGTTAACAGTTGCCTACTCGAGTACAGTATGTTTATACGTAATATTTAGTCATTCGAGAATCAACTACGTACAACAAGGCCATCAGTTTGAATTTTAAAACGTTTTCGCACGCTTCGTGACGTAACAATTGGGTATTATCACTTTTTTTGAAAATTACTTAAAATGAATCTTGAAGTGCATATATATCGTACGCCATGTTAAAAAAAACCAAAAAAATATTTGTCGATTGAGAATTTCAGGTCTGAAATTCGAATCTTAGGAGACACCGCCAAAACGCTTGTATCCAAGGTTATTCAACTCGTGACGTCAAGTGTCATGTAAACATTACCGAGGAGCGTGCTGTTTAATGGTGTAGTATCATTCTTTATTGGAAAAGCTTTTGTGTGGTGTTTATTGAAAGGACGGTGTAAGAGGTCGCACCAAAAAGTGATTTGTGTAGTTTTACAAGCATCTATTATGTATGGAAAATAAAACAAGTGTTGTTTTGCACATGGTTATACAAGTACTTTAGTCAGTAGTTATAGGCAAAATTATATGCGTTATAAGTTGATAGAGGGAAATGTTATAATAAGGAACGACGTTGTTCTCCATATATTCGACTGTTAGCCAGACCGGAAACGAGCCGCAAGAGCCCCGAAAATAAATGGCAATTTATATTTATTCTGACCTCTAAAATAAATGTCAAGTTTAGGGTACATTTTTGAGTCTTACATTTTTATGTTTACAAATAGTATGTTTCCAACAACCCACTGTGATCAAATTATCAATGCTACTTTAATTTGATAAAATGTTCACTTATGCTGTTGCTTTTACGTTCCTCATCTCCGCCGCGTTGAACCGCTCGTCGCTGTACACAAATTCCATAACAATGAACATGCCTTCAGAAGTCCATAACTCATAAGTATTTCACTTTTTCTTGGAGTATTTTAATTCGCTTGTCACTAAATTAACGCAAACAACAAACTGATAAATTGACGGGCTGACGCGTGACGCGCTGACCCCAGATGTAAACAAGCGGCCATTTACAAGACACCTGACGTCACGTCCAATATGTTCGCGTTCCGGCGGTCCCTTTAAATATTCACATTTTTAATATTAAAAATACACCTTGCGATCCATTTTTTTCGAATTTATAAGCTGTCATTGCTATTTTGTGGATTAGATGCTACCTATTAATGTGCAATTCAATAAAATATAAATACATGGCAAATACCCAATTTATTTGCTTTGCGCGGTTGTCAGTTGCAACAATTTATTGCCAGATTATACAGCTTTGTTATGAAGCATACGTTTCCATTAAGTGATAATTAGATATTACTTGGCGAATATTTACTTAAACGACAACAATTATTGTACCCTTCTTACGTGGAAAAGTTTAGTTTTTGCAACCCAACGATTTACCTTGAATGGGTCAACTTCATTATAATATGTACTTATTATCAGTTGATGGGGTTGGATTTACAGTAGATGCTGAAATAATTATATTTGAATGAGAAAGAGGATTAAAATTTTCATAAGTGCCAGAAGGCACCTATGAAGTCTTGCACTTATATTGTAGGCAACTTGAAGATGTCAATTTTTACACCTTTTGTGGCGCGTACGTTGATTGCCAATGATACCTCAAGGGTATACTGTAGGATGACATAATAGGTTAATTAGAGCACTTCAGTAACAATATTTCGCGATTACACAGGTGCCTATTGTTGTTTATTGACGTGAGGCATGCATAGACCAATACTTGTGAAATTATGCCTGTGCATAGGCAAAAACACMCAACCTACAACCGTTTTCAGTCTTTAACTGCGTAATTTTTCGGTTAAAAACTTCATTATTACGATTGACAAGCTCGAATTCGTTCGCAGGTACGCCATCGATCAACGCCTAATGGAGATATCAATGCCGGGTTAGGCAATGTTTATAAAACCTGAGGGCCGCATGCCCCCAGAGACGCTCGGAGGCCATCCTTGCAGCGTTAGGTAAAGCACACGGTCTGTGCGGAGGCGAGGTCGGTTTAAATGCGCCTTGAAGTGTGTCAAAACATAAAACTGCATTCCAGTGCCGCGGACATTCACAATTTGCAGTCGGGAACCTGTTTTTCAATTTCGTTTCGTGGCTTTTTTTATTGCAAATTAACACTGAATTAGCAGTTAAACATGTATACCTATGAGCAGTCTGCGTAATATACGGGGGGTTAAGATCGCCGGGCCGTAAGTCAGAGAATGCGATTGCGCAACGCCGGATCCCGGTGGATTTTCTTTATTATGTGCAATATCTAATTATTTTACCCTGAGATGGCGTAAATGACATACATGTTGCGCAATTGCATTTTAAAATTACAACAATTTTATCAAGAAAAGGTTGAAGTAGCGTTGCTTATTATTATTTTCACTGCTCTTACTGTCTTCATCGAAGACATGGTAAATTTCTTCTCGGCACTTTCGTACCACTGAAACATTATCTTTCTCGTATGTTCTATGGGTGTCTTCCAGATTATCACTAGTGCTTAACGCCACTTATTCAAACAAACCATTTCTGGATTGCCAACGCGGCCAACATTTCTACAGTATATTCACTTGACTTTGAGTGATCAAGCAATAAAAGGCTTCTTAATACGAGTTTGTAAAATGTACGGTACACATTTTTAGATAAGCATAAAAGTAATGCCGTTGGAAACGCGTTTTCAAGTAATATCATCCTGCAAGTTATTAAAGTTAAATGTAATTTTTGCATAAGCTTTTTGGTCATAAAACTTATTAAACGAGATGAGAATGAATATAGTTTAAGCAAAATTCATGCACTATAATAAAATTATAAGAAATAGATTAGGAGTACTAACCAGCAGTGCAAACAAACTTGTTTCTTCTTTTAGTAAAATACTGAGAGTTGTACGACCGCCACTGAACAATTGGGTATTTGCCATGTATTCATGTATTTATATTTTATTAAATTGCATATTAATAGGTAGCATATAATCTACAAAACAGCTGTGACAGCTTATAAATTCGAAAAAATGGATCGTAAGGTGTATTTTTAATATTAAAAATGTGAATATTTAAAGGGACCGCCAAAACGCTAACATATTGGGCGTGACGTCAGGTGTCTTGTAAATGGCCGCTTTTTTACATCTTGGGTCAGCCCGTCACGCGTCAGCCTCAGCCCGTCAATTTATCAGTTTGTTGTTTGCGTTCATTTTGGGACAAGCGAATTAAAATACGCCAAGAAAAAGTGAAATATTTATGAGTTATGACTTCTGAAGGCATGTTTATTGTTATGGAATTTGTGTACAGCGACGAGCGGTTCAACTCGGTGGAGATGAGGAACGTAAAAGCAAAAGCAACAACATAAGTGAACTTTTTATCAAATTAACGTAGCATTGATAATTTGATCACAGCGGGTTGTTGGACACGTACTATTTGTAAACATAAAAATAAAAGAATAACAAATGTACCCTAAACTTGACATTTATTTTAGAGGTCAGAATATATTGCCATTTATTTTCGGGGCTGTTGCGGCTCGTTTCCGGTCTGGCTAACAGTCAAATATATTGGAAACAAACGTCTTTCTTTATTATAACATTTCCCTCTATCAACTTAAAACGCATATAATTTTCCATATCCTCTTTAAGCTATAACAAAATGGAAACTGAATGGTAAACACCTATAACCCTAAAAAGAATAATAAAACTTACATTAAGAATTAAGATGATCTTCACAACAGAAAAACAAACTTTGCGATTTCGGCATATCACGTCTAGGGGCCTTAAACAACTTTTTCATACGTTGATAATCTCGAGGAACGGTTACAAAAATATTTTGTTAGCTGTGCTGACTGAAGTACTTTTATAACCATGTACAAAACAACACTTGTTTTGTTTTCCATACATAATGGATGCTTGTAAAACTACACAAATCACTTTTTGGTTCGACCTCTTACACCACACAAAAGCTTTTCCAATACAAGAATGATACTACACCATTAAACAGCACGCTCCTTGGTAATGTTTACATGACACTTGACGTCACGAGTTGAATAACCTTGGATAGAAGCGTTTTGGCGGTGAGTCCTAAGATTCGAATTTTAGACCTGAAATTCTCTACCTACATATTATTGTTGTTTTTTTTTAACATGGCGTACGATATATATGCACTTCAAGATTCATTTTACGTAATTTAAAAAAAAAGTGATAATACCCAATTCTCTTAAGGTCATCTAACAGACTAGACAAAGTTACTCTTTGTTCTAGAACTATTACATGTAGAATATTAAACTTCAAATATTTTGGTTTAGCAAAAAAATCTCACATTTTATGTTAATTATGTCAACACAAACTTGTTTTTATTAACTAATCGGCGGCCACATTTTCAAAATATCATAAATAAAAGCAACAACTCCTTTGTATCGCCTCTACACGTGTTTATTTCTTATATCTTCTTCTCTCCCAGATCAGCAAATTTGCACAAGACTCTTGTTAACTAATAATTACCATGAATTAAGCTCAAAAACCATTGGTGCCCTAAGACGGAGCCTTGGGAGACACCGTCAAAAAAGCATCGTATAAATTTACAGTTTTGTCAGAAATCTTTACTGGATCGATCCGAACACACACTGAGCCTCTCGGCAATACCTTTTTCGGTTCGGTGCCCCTTGTTTTTAATTTATATTACACGTGTTATTGATGGCCGTACGTAATAGTGTATGGATGCAATATCTGGACGGGCTAACCTAACATACCATCCGAAGAGGTATACGCTACCATTAATCACGTGGCTGGCCTGTCTAAGATCATTTATATGAACTCTGACGTTTGAATTAACATTGATTGCCGTTCGCTTTTCGACTTTTTTATGACGCGAGAGCATCATTGTACTGTCATTTTTTTCCGTGCACGGCCATACATCACCGGTGTTTTTCTGGAATTTCGTTTAATTAGACATTCGTGTCGCGAAGTAGCGTTTATTAAAATGACGGCAAGGGAATAATTACSAACGTTGCGTGCCGCTGCAGTCTCAAAACTAGTATTTTTTCGTTTGGCGATGTCCGGAGAAACGCGCTCCAACGCTACGATGACTTCATTCTTTCATGGTGTTTGATTGTGGCCCCATCTCTTGCTGTACATACGCCTGGTCTCGCTTCGAGGTCAGGGTCAGATAAGGTCATTTCCCACGATAGCCGCACTCGGCATGGCAACTTAAGACCACGGAATAATAACGCGAGTATCATGCATAAAGCATAAAAAATGGACTTTTACGTTTTCCTCCGAACGGCGCGCGACCTGCCGGATGGTTATTGTTCCTCCAGATGTTTACTTCCACATCACCTCCGGGGTCAGCCGCTGGAATTCCAATTGATCGGACACCGACGAGTTTGATGTTATAAATAAAAAGAACGTCACTAAATACACGCGCAATTAGCCGGATAATCGACGGTAATTTTCGCGCCCGATCTTTGGTCCTTCGAACCGGATCGTCGCAGCAATAATTTCGTGTAACGTAATATCGGGGTTGCGTTACATCGACGGCGATATCTGTCAAGCAGGACCGTATCCTGTAACGGATAAGCGCACAGGTAGAAAAAATCAAACCCGTTTCGACGGCGCGATCGTGTGCAAATGCACCGACACCTTGCAAGGGTCTCATCTGGGTGGGGTGATGACCAGTGTCCACCGTATACGCATTATGTAAATCATGCAAGGGAACTTTTAAGGGATTTATTCAAATGAAAAGGGATCCTTCTTGTACGTGGGAACCGTAAATGTATACGGGCTGGTTCCACCGCTGTCCATATTGTTAGAGGTTTCTAGAGTTATTGCTTTTGCAGGCACTTTTGAATATATTGTACCTGGGCCACTCGGCCATATCAAATCTTCCGATAACTAATGGCACCACTGGTCGTCCCCAAATTTTTATATCGTTTTCGTCATACTCAATAGAAACTAAAGACGGAACGGATGCATACGACTTTAACACATCAGCAAAACTTCCAGTCTCGTTTTCTCACGTTGCGCTTAAAGAAAGCTAAATAAAGATCGGAGATCAAAGTGCTAGTGCAGTGAACGAATATATTTTCCTTCTTTATTAAAGTTTTTATTTTTTTAACTAGATTGTCATGATTAACTGCTCTTAGAAAGTGGAATGTATAGACGCAAGAATAAATATATATTCTAAACCACATCACCAAAAAAATTAGAATTCCCACGGAAACTTCAAATAATTGGTCGCTATTAAATGAATGTGCTACAAAAATAAACAACTAGCACTCTTATGAAAAGAAACTCACAAGAAACACTGTAGGTGAAATAATTTTGATTTTATAATAATAACAAAATTACGTTATGCCATGTCGCCTGCGTCAGAACAACCTGTGGTCAGCAGTTTCGGCTCATAAAGCCTCCTCAGCACAGCTATAGTTCCAACGCAGATGAAACGTATGTTGTGAGCAGTCAGTTTCACGTGCATAATGGCACGAAGCAAAGTCTGGACAAAATTATCACCTAGACCATCTTTCCGGTGAATAAAATTAATCATTTTTATAAACAATTGTAAATATAACTTTGACTGTCTACAGATTTGTCTCTAATTCGTTCTATATTCGGTCTGGAAATCCCACCAGTTGCTATCGCACACCAAACTAAAAGTATCTAAAAATTTGGCCTTTTGCTTATATTTTACATCATCTGGACATACTTCTACATTATAGGTGTAAAAACCATCGGTAAACTATGGAATTAATCAAACTAAAATACTTTTCATCATCCATGACGATTAAGTTATTTGCTCGTTGTCCAGTTAATAGTCTAGATCTTCTACTTTCAAAACATTTAGACATGCTAAATCTTCCTCATATTTTACTTTCGCGACACATTTTCATTGGGACTATTTGATTTTTAGGCATCTGCCCGACTAAATTATAAATGCTTTTTCTATACGCTACTTTGCAAGTTTTTATACGACGTCAGCTAAATTATCATGACAAATCATTGAATGACAACGTTCATATGGTCGATTTAACATCCGTACGTGGATGGTGAGATCTCGGCTCCTAAGCATCGGATTGACTTCGGTTTTCGTTCGCTAATGGTCTGTAGAAGTGTCCAAACAACTTCTAATCACACTATAAGTGCTGTCCTTGGGTCAAGGTGTCTATTTTTCATAATTAAAGGGGTGTGCTTGAATATACTTTTTGATACCGTGTCATTCAAAAATTCAACTTCTTCTTCTTCCTTTTGATGCGGAGTATTTTGATATTTCGATTAAGACTGTGACATATATGCACCATTGTACCTAAAGGTCCAAAAATTCGATTTTGCTTCATGAGTGAATGACATGAATGCATGCCAAATTTGGATAACTGTAACGGAATAAAGAACCGATTTTGCTTCAAGGGTGTCGTTGAATGTTGTGTATGATGGTGCATGTCAAATATGGCTTATAACTGTGACGGACATGGCACCTAAAGATGAAAAAATTGATTTTGCTTCATGGGTGTTGTTGAACGTCATTCATATGAATGAATGTCTGTTTTCTTCACGAATCTTTTGATTTTCCGCTAAGATTTCCTCTTTTCTTTATATTTCATTTTCTTTATTGTGTGCTTTTCAATTACTTTTTGTAGGCTTTGGTTTTGGGTAAAGCAGTGTATTTCGCAAGTTATCACTGTACTCTGTAAAATATTAGTTTCTTTTAGAGGTTGCACAGTCGGTGTTTTGAAAATATCGCTAAGATCTGTTGCTTTGCCATCAKTCAAATATGCTTCCAACGCATAATTTGAAAATAGACGATCTTTTTTTCGGTCTTCCATAATTTGTATACGTTATGTTTCTTCTGTGATCAAATGTCCTTGCATTGCTATTTGCGACACTTTTCCTACTTATTCATTACTGTAATTTCCGTTGTCTGGGTCAAAAGGGTACATATGTTTTAAAGAATGGAATGTTCCTCCAAATAGCATTGCATGTTTCTCAACGACTTTTTTACGTAGAAATAAGCACATCTCTGCGATATGTTACTGAAGGTCGATGAACATGGATTACCATCGTGGCACTATTTAAAACTATAAACAGCACGCACCTGGAATAACCGACAACACAATGTTTAAGTATAAGAGTGATAATAGAAGTTTAAAAAGTTCTCATCAGTTGTTAAGCATCTAGGAGATGATTTCGAATATAGGTAATGCAGAAATAGACGACAACTGACATAGCGGTGAAGCCTTTAAATTAGATCTTCTACAGAGTGCACGAGAGAGAAGACTTGAAATACCCTATGTTACCCTTCAACTCAGACCCTTAACTTTAGCTAAAAACCCTGAGCTTCAGTAAACAGTCGAGAACACGTCTAGAGATATCAGTACTGCGAGAAGCATCTAAATTTTGGGGTAGACCCCCTGGCCATCCCTCTGGGGCCGTCACTGTGTTCACATTTTTCGACGGAAAAATTTTGTCCTGACTTATCTAGTTAGCGTGTTCGTGTTTAACAGAAGATGGGCGGCGACATTACTGGTTTACAAAGCGGTTATCTTAGAAATACGGTGGGACAGGACGAAAAAGTAGCACTCTTCCCCGAATGGCCTGTATAATTAAATTAATGTAGTGTGGTCCGAGAGTAGTATCATGACATCTACGGTCACAGCGTAATGTTCCGAATTCCAGGAAATGGCTCGGCTGAAATATGTCCGTTGTTATGACCATTACGTTGAGTTCCTTGTCTGCGGACGCAAAAATCTCGTCTTCCTCAAATTCGTCGGGCTAACGACAGCGGCGATATTAAAAATGCCTAATAGAGCGTGACTCACTCCTTATTATAGCGAGAAACTTACGATGACACACCAATAATGTGTGTCGTCACGTATGGCCTTTCACAATAAAAAAAACTGCCGTTTACCGGTTTCCCGGAGTCAGTTTTGTTTAATTAATCATTTTACCTGTGAAGCCGTTATAGGCGGACGCCCGAACCAGCTTTGATACACGATAACACTGGGAGATTATCATAATTATACGGATACACGTCAACAACGACTGATAATCCGAATTTAGGCTTTGATCACTTGGTTAGAACGAAATCCGCCTGTGCCTCTCGTTTTTTTCGCATCATCAGTTATTTCCATACCTATTTGTAAACAAATAAGAAACGTCGCTAATGGTCGCTACGACTCTTCCAGCAAACATGTGCGAGTTTGCCCAGAAACATTAATGGTTATAAGTAATCGCTCATACGAAACAAGCCTTCCATTCTTAGATAACTGTGACTCTTTCTTTTCAACTTTTAATTCAAGGCCTAAATGTTTGAATTTACTTCAAAAATAGTGAAAAGCCCATACTCATTCCCTTTTCAGCTCATCATGGAGGTATTTCCAAAAACAGTGAAACGGTACATGTGTGTTACTTTCTCATCAAAAGCCTGAACATAAAGCTTCATGTTTACTTATTGTATTATTATTACTTTGAAATGACGGAAATGACATATGAAATTTGTTCCTTTTTCGCACCTTTAGGGGTGGAATTTTCCAAAACAATAGCCTAAACTTGTAATTCATGTTAATTACTCCATGAATGATTCAACTATAAAAAAAAGTATTCCTTTATCACCCCCTTAAGAGTGGAATTTAATTTTTAAAAACGCTGAAATGCGTACTTATAGTTTTCCAATCAAAATCCTAAAAATAAAATAAATGATATTTTTAGAAAATTTCTGTTAATACTTCACCAACTTGCATTTTCTTAATCTTAAAATGATGAAAAAGTGATTTAAAAAATTGTCTGCTTTCAAGTAAGGGTCGTTTGGTTTCCATATTAAAAATGATAAGGTACCTACGTGGTTGATTTCACACAATAAAAATTAATTCCATGTGATTTTTATTTTAATCGACAACATCTGTTGTCTGTGTCAATTATTATAACTGTTGCTTTGTGCTTTGACTTGTTGAGTTGTTGTTCCAGTTGAGTAACGAATATTTTTTATTKCAGGTAACCCTACAGAAATCAAATTCAGGGAACGAGCAAGGCTTTGATGACTACTTATATTGGTAAGACTTGACTTGCCCATCGTCTAGCATACGAGGTGTGGCTATAAAATAACGGGACTGACGCTGCAGTGGAACGAGTGCGCATGCGCCAACCAACAATGACCAACAGCTGTTTAGTTTGAGACTTCCTCTTCAGAATGCAGTTAGTCTCGTTTCTGTAAACAACATCGTTGAGTCATAACCTTCATTTACGTTAGTGTTGTTATTTTATTTTGCCGGAAAAATGGTTAGCGTAATAATAGAACAACGAATTGTTATTAAATTTCACTTTAAACTTGGAAAAACCGCTACCAAAGCCTATAATATACTAAAAGAAGTGTATGGCAGTCAATGTTTATCGCGGACTCGTGTTTTTGAATGGTTTAAGCGTTTTCAAGATGGTCGACAAGACGTTGAAGATGATTCGCGGCCAGGTCGTCCTTCAACATCAAAAACGGATGATAATGTCGAAAAAGTTGCTAATTTGATTCGGTCTGACCGTCGATTAAGTATTCGTGCAGTTGATGAATCTGTAGGCATTGATAAAGAATGTGTACGGCAAATTTTACGTGACAATTTGAACATGCAAAAAATGTGTGCAAAAATGGTACCAAAAATTCTCACGATGGAATAACAAGCAGCTCGCAAAAATGTTTGTACTGACACTTTGGATGCCATTGAAAATGACCCAAATTTTTTGGAAAGGATAATAACGTGATGAATCGTGGTTTTTTACTTACGATCCGGAAACGAAGCGCCAATCCATGCATTGGAAGAGCCCAACTTCACCGAGAGCCAAAAAAGCAAGAATGAGCAAGTCAAAATTTAAAGCAATGATGATTGTTTTTTTCGATATTCATGGGATTGTGTACCTTCACTGGGTTCCTGAAGGTCAAACAATTAATCAGCATTACTACCTTGAGGTACTTGATAAACTTCGTGAAAGAGTAAGAAAAAAACGACCCGAAATGTGGAAGTACAAATCATGGGTTTTGGACCAAGACAATGCGCCAGCTCATTCCGCGTTATCTGTTCCTGACCAAGTACAGCATCCCAGTGTTAAAACATCCACCTTACTCGCCAGACCTAGCACCATGTGACTTTTATCTTTTCCCTAAGGTGAAATCTGCATTGAAAGGTACGAGATTTGMATCCGTAGAAGCTSTTCAAGAAAAAGCGGCAAGAGTCCTGAAAGAGTTGACAGAAGATGAATTCCAGCACTGTTTCCAACAATAGAAAATTTGCATGGAGCGTTGCAGGGATAGAGAAGGGGTGTATATTGAAGGTGATAATAAGTAATTATGTATAAAATGAAAATAATTTTTTTACAACATCAGTCCCGTTATTTTGTAGCCACACCTCGTATCTTGAATTGAATTTTGAAATCGGCTTTGCTGCGTTACTGTACATTTTGCAATCGCTACAGATGTCAATGTTAGTTTATGTGAAACTTTTGACATAGAGTGATGCTTAGAGGATCTACAGACTCTGAAGTCTTTTATATCTATGACTTAATCTACTACTTCACGGAATACATCTTTAATTCATAACTTTCAACGTGATTTAGACTTTGGAACTATGATCGTTTAAATACCCCACATACTTTACAATCTGTAAATAACGTCTCAATATATTTTTGTACCCGCAACTGTTTAGGTTACGTCACATTAATTTTTGTGATTTTTCAACGCACCAAAGTTCAGATTTCATATTTTTATAACCTCTWCACTTTTATACATGACCGCGTCACATTAAAGTTGTCTGGTAGATCAAACTTATAAAAAATCGCACAAAATTATAGCTCATGTAGTTAGGACTATAGCATATGTTTTAGTTTCACTACTATCAGACTTTTTCTTGAGGCTGGGCAAATTTTCAAATTGTTTTTACTAAAGGTGAGGGGGTGAGATAGATCAAAATAAAAAAAAATCCATTAAAAATATTAGGAGTACCCCAAAAATTTGGCAAAAATTAACTAACGTTGTTGAGAACGGACAATTTTTCAAATTGTGTAGTCTTTAAAAGTGAGAAGGGTAGATTGAACTTAACAAATTTAAAAAAAAGTATCCAAAAATTGTGGTAAACATTACCAAAGTCACCTCATATAGTTGTCTAGCATACATTAAAGTATCACTACAATCAGAGTGTTTGTTCAGTCTACACAAATTTTCAAATTGCGTCTTTCCTAAAAGCGTCAGGTAGATCAAATTTTTAAAAATATTTGGAGCACCCAAAGATTTTTGTAAAAATTACCAAAGATACCCCACATAGTTGGCTAACATATGTTATAGTCTCAGTATAATATGATTTTTTGTGGGGTGTGGAC
This sequence comes from Rhyzopertha dominica, assembly GCA_025024175.1. Classification (NCBI taxonomy): domain Eukaryota; kingdom Metazoa; phylum Arthropoda; class Insecta; order Coleoptera; family Bostrichidae; genus Rhyzopertha; species Rhyzopertha dominica. The sequence goes on along the minus strand of QCXZ01000086.1, from coordinate 23,267,418 downwards.
AAATTTTCTAATTGTGTCTTTGCTCAAAGCGAGGTGTCAGGTAGATAAAACATAAACTGTGTAGCTTGAAACAATTTTCGCCAGCAATGCAGGCATCTTCAGAAGCGAATGATAGTGAATGACGGTGAAGGGGTTGATTCTGCTAACCATGAGTTGAGACCCATGAGGGTTCTAATGGATTTGTCGCTTAATCTATTCCGAGATTTTGTAATGGTTAATGCAGCCCTAGAAAATTCCCTTTCTGCAGACGTGGCAGGTATTGACAATTGCCATTATGGAAAGGTTAGGAAACGTTTTCGTGGTTTTTCCACCACTCTAGAGCATATTTATCTATTTCGTAACGCCAAGACAATTCATTGTCTTCATTAATAGATTTCCTAAACAAACTGAAAATATTTATACTAAACTTCTCTTTTGCTTGATTCTCATCCGGGTTGACGCGATAGGTGGACATGGATAAGAAGGCTGAAAATATTTATTTTTAAATTTGATTTCAAAACGGGAAACGGCCTCTTCTAAAGCTTTCCCTCTTTGTGTATAAGCAAATGTCTCTATCTTATGCCGTGGGTCTAAAATTAACACAACACAATACATCCAATTTTCTTTTTATAGTGTTTTATAATTTTCTCTGTTGCCGCCTGAATACTATTTATTAATTTTTCATCGATTTCAAGATCATGTGCCCGAATCTCCAATTTTTCAACTCAAGTCAAGCAGTTCAGAGAAATATCAAGCTGCTTCACTTGATTTTTTTCAATTACACGAATTCATATAATAAACGTGACCCTTTAGATTATCGCGTTGCCCAGCCCCCTCGCCAGACATAGCTCCCGCCGAGTCTTGCACCCTAGCGGGTGGATTCCGTTCCAATCCCGGAAAAATGCTTCCTCCACCGCAGATGGCAAAGGAGTCACGGATAGTTGAACGGCGGCGACTTGAAAGCCGATGGTGTTAATTTGTAACCACAGAAACGGCGACTTCGGCGCACCTAAACAATTGTGCATCGGTTTCGCTCACCAGTTGTTGCAGTTAACAATTACCTCATGACACCACATTTGTGATGGAAACATATATACATAACTCGGTCTACTAAACCTGTCAGATCAACAGTTAAAAAACTCGCGGTTTCGACCGCAAGAAGTAAAGATGTTTTCTTCCACAATGGAAGTGTGCTCCATTGTTGGTACGCTTTTACCTGCTACCTGCAAAAGGGGCCAAGATCGATAGTGAAACAAACGGCTTTCAGAAAATCCAATTTGCCGCAGCCAGGAAGAAAGCGTTCTTGCGTTTGACTATGTATAAATTTATGAAATTTTCCCATACTCTGACCACTGATATACCATTAATCTTAAGCCAGTCGTTAATGCATGCGAGCGGTAAACGACGCTTTAGGACTCGGGAAAGGGCCTTTGTTGGCCCTTACGGTCAAGTATTTGTATATTAAATCGATCAATCATCCATGAGAATGGACAACAATGAAATGGGTCCCACTATACACATATAAGACTGCCTATTTCCATATGTGATGGTACGGACTCTTTTGTATAAGACCGGGAGGGAGCGCGAATTTCGAAAAAAAACACCTAGAAGGCTTGCGCAAGACGCGACAACGCCAGCGAACGCTTTAGGCCCTTGTTTTTTCATTTCTAAATGCATTCGCTCGACGGGCGTTTCGTAACCGCTTCAATCAAACAGAGCCTTTCTAATTGATGTATTGTTTATTCTCGATTTGGAATTTTTACAGCCATCTAATTGCCGTATGTTTGCTCCGTCGTAAAAACCAATCATGCGATGACAGCTTCGGAACATGGACGGGCTGCACGACGTCTTCGCAACATTGTTGCTTTGTGTCAAGTTCCAAATCATTATCGCTCATTTATGGATTTATCCGCGAACATTATTTTTTTATACTCATATGCCTTATCGCGTCCTTCAAAACGCTTGTTGTGCAATAAACTTCGTCTTAGTTGTATGACGAGTTAAAATTCTCGGTGATAACACGCAGAACATTACATGTCTGCGGCATAACTGACAAGTTTGGGATTACATTTCAAAATATGTCAATGCATCCAAACCACTGTCGTTTAATAAGACCGAGTGAGGATTTGTACATCCACAAGCAGTGATATATGCACTAATTTGATATCATCGGAAGAATATCACTTTCAGTCGTCAATACCAATTTTTATGTATGAAAACCACGCATAGATATATGCGTATGATAGATATGTCGAATAAAGCTGTGATTATATAGTTTGTTGAAGAATAGTGATAATATCCATTAATATCTCTGCTCTGTTTCGTGGATATTGGCATTCTAATTGCCTTGGTTGCATGTAAATGTAAGTGTCGTTAGAAGTGATTTTCCTGACCATGATATTTGTTAGTAAACGTCGATTAATATTGGTAACTGAATGTTATCATTGTGATAATAGTGATAATAATATCCTACGTGATTACGAAAGTGATGTCTCTGCTTAAATCCACAATACTCCATAACATTTTACGATAAATAGCAGATTTCTTTTTTTTATTTTCACGATGGTTTGTAAGTTGAAAGAGATAAATTCGTACCTCTATGGAGTAATGAAAAACATCCAGGCGCCTGGCGATTGATCATTGTTCAATCCGATAAATGTTCAAGTGCGAGTCTCCATGATGTGTCGGTTGCAAGCTCGTGTAGACAAAATGGACTACATTTTGAACATCTTTTGTGATGAAGTTATGTTTTAGTGTTTGTCCCGTAGTGATCTATTCCAGCGTACATTCTTATACTTCAGTACGTTTTTTACATTAGTGATTATGTTTATTTTGGAAGTCAGTGACGCTGAATGGGGTCCAAATTTTGGGGGTTTAATTTGTTAAAGAAAATGAACTATACCTACTACTAAACACTGTTTTCATATGTTGTTGTGATCACCTTCAAAATCACGTTGTATGATCATACTTTGTTGTTAATATGTGAGTTTGACTATAATCATTTACATCTCTTACGATGTACAGATATTAGTGATATGGTTGGACAACTATTGGCTATATTTACGTTCGACGGCATATAATGAGTGATATTTATAGTATAGGTATTCGTTTATGAGTGGAAATTTATCAATCCACGTCGTACAGCCCATCAACGTTCGATCAGACTGCGATTCTTGTCTTACCTTCCCGCCGCATGCCCATCTTCATGCACTTCTTGAGCCGGCAGTACTGGCACTGGTTCCTATGGTGCTGGTCTATGGGGCAGTTCCTGCTGCCCCTGCATGAGTACGTCAGGTTCCGCCGCACGCTCCTCTTGAAGAATGACTTGCAGCCTGCAAGGCAGAAATCTGTCAGCGAGTGTATTCACACGGAAAACCGACGCTAATAGCCCCGAAAGGGCACTTTAATTGCCGATATCGGAATCGCGAGATGAAACATAAAACTCCCTCCCCAGGACGACGAGACGTCGTTAGCGAGTGGAGGAAATTCCCTCGCATACAATTTGACAGCCCTGTAGGGAATTTGGGAGAAAAATGACGCTTTATAAAAACATTTTGGCAATAAAACTATAAAAAAGACGCGGCGTGTCGTGAATCATGCCAGAGGACGTGGAATATTTGTTTGATTTACATAATTATAATCTGCGCAACGAGAAAGGCTTCTTGTAGGTCTTTCAACCCTGACGTCTTACTTACCACGGTGGGTTTTCGTGTATAAGGCGTCGCCAAAACGAATGCCACGCCGGAAGATCTAATTACACGGACTTTAGGGGTGTAAAACGGTCTATTTTTGAGCCACCCAGCGGCGTCCCAAAAGAAAACTCGAATCGTCCACGGACACTGCTAATAACCATGGGCGCGCATGTAAACAAAGTGAACGAACTCCAGACGTAAAACTGAACCTAATTACTTTAATTGCTATTATAAGTATGGTGCCGATAAAATCTTCAGGAGCGGAATGCATAACATGATTATTCGGCTCGCGCTTTCCGACGTCTTGGTGGAAAAAGACATGAAAATTCAATTTATATGATTAGACGGCAATTTTTTTATATGTGGATTTGACGAATGGAAGGAATTTTTCAGACCATATTTAACAATTTATTAAATAACTTTTAGTTGAAGCTGTATAAATAGATTTATTACAAAAAATTATTTTTATTATAATGATCGTGTCATCGTGCTCGAGATAAGACATCGGTGAAGACTATCTCGAAAACAGCACTTCCAGTCATCGGTAAAATTGAGTAACTGGATTTTTAAAGAGAAAGACTATGTGAATCAGTCGATAATGGAAAATGGCAAGTGTGATCACATCTTCCCCACATAAGGTAATCTGAAAAACAGTGTATGTAATTGGATTTTTTTACAGAAAAAGTGTGTTAATCGGATTTTTTTTTAATTTTGTGTTCAACGGTGACCTGATCGTTCGTCAGAAAAATAGACTTCCTAAATCTATCTATCTATATAAGTGTCGTATAATGTGTTTTTCCAGGAAGAAACTCAGTATTAATTGTTTCTATACTATTATTAATGGCATTGTTTTCTGTCGAAGCTCGATTTAGACGCAAAATTAACATTTGTTCCTCACATAGTTAATGTAACAAATTCCGCCTTAAAGACCTTTGGTTTCAGTATTAGAAATCTGAAGGACTTCTCATGCATTGCATTAAATTGTTATTGTATGCCCTAGTGAAAATAAAATTAGAATATTTTCAAAAGCCCTATAAGGCATTGTTATTAACGAGCCTTTCTTAGTATTGTAAATGATACTTCAATCACAGTAAGAACAAAATCTTTTCGTTTTAATAACAGTTAGCCCAATGCTAATGCAATAATTTTTGCATATTGTTTTTTGTTTGATAAATATTAATTATTAATGTAATTTTTGTTTCCATCATAACTGTGGGGAATTTTAAAGACTCTATAATGTCTGTCGATAAAGTAAAGAGTGATGGAAAAACAACTTAGTCAGGCATATCTCAAAGACTTTAAAACCGTCGCTTATTTTTGGGTTCTCTAGTAAAAATCGCCAGAATACTGTAAAAATTGGTGGTTATGGAAGAAGTTTAATTTTGGGGTACGTAAATTGAAAAGTAACATTTAATTTGAATGAATTTATGGTTTTCTTGCTATATAATTTGTCAAAATTAGAAAAAAATCTTCAAGAATGTGATTAAAAATAATAATGAGTTTAACAGAATTGAATAGAATTCAGGTTTTAATTATGACTAGTTTTGCTGAAGGAAAAGTGTCAGGTTTTTAACGAAGAATATCTGATTTCACAGTTAGAAAATTATGTGGCCCAAGACGTAAAATTAAATCTGGTGCTTAAGTGTGAAGAAAATATAATAATAAATAATAATATAACTGGCCCTATATGACAATGTACCCCAATTCTCCGTTGTTAAGTTTTATTTCAAACAGAAAACTATCACTTCTATAAAATTCAACTTATAAATGAGTTAAATTTATTTTAGATTTTCTTGGTAGGTTTTGGTTCCAATAGAAACTATTTTGATTGACGTTTCGACCTTATATTTAGGTCTTCATAAAAAAATTTTATTGTCAAACTAATGCTACAGACAATAAGAATTTTTGATAATGACCTAAAAATAAGGTCGAAAGGTCAATCAAAATATTGTTATTGGAACCAAAACTAATATATTCTTTTTGTTTTGACCAGTACCCATTTTGTCCTGATAATCTTAATGGGGTATGGCTAATTGTAACAACTGTCGAGAAAAAAAACCACACAACCAAAGCAACGGAAAATTAACTGTGTGGGTTGGGACGATTAGGCGACATTTTTGAAGAATTTGAACTAATAGCAGCACTGGCACGAAAATAATCATCATCTTAGCGAGGACATTCGGTTCTGGCATAATGGGGCATTGCGGTTCGTATTTCCTAATCGTTGGATTGGACGCAGAAGACCGGTGGAGTGAGTGCCCACCACGTTCTCCTGACTTATCGCACCAATTTTTTTCGAGGGTCTATTTTAATGGACCAGATAACTAAACGACTTATGAATACGMATCCATGATGAACTGGTGAAGATTAGTGGCTTCAGGGCGTTTATACACGTCTGGAGCAGTCTTGCAATCGAAGTTGGGAAGTTGGGGATGCCATTTAAAAAATTAATCATAGGTCAAAAACAGATGACGTCATCAGTAAAATTTTTATGTCGCAAAATAAAATTGACGGTTTTTTGAAAAAAATTTGAAATTTTGTTCCGAGCTCAATGTTTATGTTTATTGATTTAATGAACAGTGAGGGATTATCTCGGAAACTACAGGTGTTGTTTTCGAGTTTTCCGGTGAGAATCGTCCGATTGGTGTGAAAAAATCGTGACGAGCGGCCGTGGCGCGCCACCTATAAGTTTGAGGGAATCACGGCGGCAATTCWKAAATATTCAGTATGCAAATTTTTAGAATTTGTTAACTGCGGTGTTTATAAATTCCCGCGGTCCCTAAAAACGGGCCGCGTGCATGCCATCAGAGCCGTGAAAATGAATTAGGATGCCTACCTTCGCATGTGAACTGTCCGTAGTGCTTGCCCGAACTTTTGTCACCGCAAACGACACATTCGATGTTCTGACTCTTATCACTGCTGTTGACACTGTTCTGCGAGTTCTGTGACGGCGTCTGCCTGTTGTTGATGAGCGCGAGGTCGGGGTTGTCCAGGGTAATGGGGTTGAGGTTCGCGGGCAAGGGGTTGAGGTTCGTCGACGGCAGCGGGTTCAGCGCGTTGGACAGCGTGTTCAGGCTGGTCGGTATCGGGTTCACCAGGGACGATTCGCGCCAGGAGCTCGCGACCAGTGCCATTTCTGCTGCTGCCAGGGGGTCCGCTATTGCCTTCTCATCTTCGGCCGTGACTGCCACTGTCGCGCACAGTTTCCAAAAATTCCGGCCTCAGTTTCGGCGTATTTCGAAAATTCGGCGTCTCGGTACGGAGCACGTATCAGAGCATTCGAGGTGATAGGTCATCCCCTCGGCACTCTCTAGCCTCTACTAGTGACCTTTCGGTCTCGGGCCCGACACTGACTTGGCCTGGGCGGGCTGGGGAGGTCCCCGGTTCACAGCCGGGTCACGATAGGCCAAGGGGCGTTTCCTAGTTTAGTAGAGGGGGCATAACTCTTCGACACCGTGCCCGTGAAGCCCCAGCTTGAGTGCCTCCTCGACGATCTGCGGCTAAACAGAGGGTACAGTTTGTTTGCGGCCACGTGTTTCGCAGTGCTCTGGCTATCACCACGGCGACGACGTGCCCGACAGTGACCACCTGCAGATGACCGTCTTGTGATTAATCCCGTCGCGATGGCGCCTTCCAGTGTCGTTTTTCCTGCACTTGTCACGTTTGCGGTGAAGTGACAATTTTTTTTGGGGAATCGGTATTCAATATCTGGTACAGRTCCCCATCGATCGTAATAGCCCCATGATTAATCAAGACCTAATTATTTCAGAAAGGCTTTTATTGGTAAGCCACTAGCGCAAAAACTTTCGCGATTTCTCCGGATATTTTAGCTGCTTCCGATTAATTCCCAAATGAAACAATTGTATTCAAAAGTCACTACCTCATCTAGAAGTCAGAACAATGTACAGTCCCAACAAGCATAATTATTTTATAATTTCCAAATAACTAGGCATATTTGCTTTATTGTTGTTTTATAATTGTTCCCCGACGTCTATTTTATTTTATAAGGTATTCCCCTATGAGTATTCAGCTTCAGTACACTAAATTGTTATATAGTTTAATGTTAGGAACGTTTTCTCAGCAAAATTATAAAACAGTGTTAAGCACCGTTTTATATTCATTGTATAAAAGTTTACACAACTTTTTATAGAACATTTTCTCGGTGGAGATAAATTATTTTACAAAAGGTTTAAATTTGTGTTATTCAGCACTGAATCGTCATCTTATGAACACCTATAAAACTATTATATTAAGTCTTGATTTGATATATGTAAAAAAAAGAATTTGTTATATAAAAATAATCGTGTTTTATAAAGAGGAAGTCATATTATTATCATGATTATAGGCATATATATGGCCGCCATTATTATTTTTTAGAAAAAATTAATGTACAAAAGTTATGTTTGTAAAAAAAATGATTATAAAATGCAGTTTATAATCAGTGCAGATAGGTTTAAGATGTCACATGATTAAAAACGATTTTTTTGTATTTTGTAAATATTTCTTTAAAATTGGTGAAATTCTTATTATTTTTTGAAACGTTTAAAAAGTTTGTTCACATATATGCATATATTTCACAGAAAATTTTGTTTGGTAGTAGTTTCATGTGACTACAATTCAATACCACGCATATTTTACGTCATCTGGTACGGTATATATCTCGATCTGAGGACATGTTTTATTTTACAGAACAGGAATATGGGTTGTAACTTTACCCAGTCGTTAAGAAATAAATCTTTCTCCGCCAAATCAGTTAAAACACCGAAAGATCCCTTTGAAGATGCTGAATGCAACAGAATTGTCGCATAACAGATAACGCCGTAACATTTATAAATCTGTTTTATAATAAATTGCTATAAAACCGTTTTGTAACTGATTTATAGTGATTTTTATACCACCTCTGTAACTATCTACAAAACTGTTCTATAACACCTACTAAAACCATTATGGGATGCTGTATTAAACTAAGATGTTATATAAAGATGCGCCTTTTTGCATCTTTAAGCATCCTATAAACGTTGTGACAATATTTACAAGAGTACCACTGTTTTATAAAAATTGCTTTATAAACTTTTGCCTAGTCATTATAAAGCTGTAAGTTGCTAGTTGGGAGTTGGTTGCCAAATTAATGAAACGGTAGTTTTAAATTACCTTCAAAGAGGTAGTTACAGTATCAATTATGCCCAGATTACATTAATATTATTGTAGTTTAGTCCTGTTTAATCTACAAGAATTAAGAAATATTTGTTGAGTCTGTGTGCATAAGTTCAGCAACTGACTGTACAGGCTATCCACGAAGTGTGTTGTCCTAAAATGGATTGAAAATCTTGTCTAAATTCTACATAAATGGGATTTCTACCTATTTTTTTCTGATTAATACACATTAATATTCATTAACACCTCCATAAATTTGTTATGCACTTATACGCCTTAAAAGTTTTGGACAACATGCTAAAACACATCAATTTTAGCCAAATCAAATTTTATCTCGGATTCAAATCTGCATTATCTGGCGCTCCTTAAAAAATAATGGGAAGATGAGTGATACCTACATATTATTTTGAAGTTGCTTTTATTTTCAATGCGACCAAGCTTTTTCAAGTTTAAATGATTTTTATCTGGGATGGATGGACTAATGTTATCTTGTCTAAATTTCTGCTGAAAGCGATAAAATAATGATATTAATAATAATAAGAAGCTGACATATCAAAAAGTAGTACTCATCGGATTGTCAAAATCCATACAAGAATTACACGACGATGATCCGGATCGGTATAGGTAGTGCCTTTATGTCGAACGGTGAAGTGAACACCCATAATTGTCCTTAATGGCATTTTTAGTGGCTCTCCCAAAAAATGGAACGTTTGAGTATGCATTTTAGACGACGCATTCTTAGTCCAATTTTTTAAAGGCAATTTGATCCCTTCACAAAAATTAACTTCTGTTTCAACAGGGTGGAGTGGAGCGGTTTCTTGGATGATCATTTTCACGGAGAGGCCCATTTCGTACACAGCTAGGTCACCCGATTTAACATTTTCGGATTTATTTTTGTGAGACCACTTAAAATTCAAAGTTTATGCTACAGGTAGGTACACCATCTGAATCTTTTCAAGTGCCTTAAGAAAGAATCGTCGCTGTTGTTATATATTTAATTTTTTTGAATGGGTGACTGCGCTAAAAAGATGCAAAAAAACTGAAACGAAGATAAAATTTAGCACCCCATTCAGCATTTTTTTAAATTAAAAAAAAACGGAGATAAAGCGGATTTCGTTGAAATGTACATGAAAGAAATAGAAAAACACAGTTTTTACAAAGAAATAAAGAAAACAAAATAGCAAAACAATGCCGATCCACGCTATGTCACTGTGTGCCGGTGAACAACAGGACATGATTCTTATTGAAATATTTAGTACAGTAAAATGTCGTTCTGGTTATTTTTCAAAATCTATTCAAATTAGACTCAGAAAAAACTTTCTACCCGTTATTTAAAGCTAGTTCTTCAAAGAACATTTTTAAATTTAAATGTCTTGATTATTTACACCTTGAATATGCTAGTTTGTTCTGTTTGATATTAATAAAATGCCGTCAAAGTTTTTGACCTTCATTGTAAATTCCGAAAATTATTGTCAGATTATTTAAGAATTTTTTTTATAATAACAATAATAATTATTATAATGCACACGGTTTTATTTAAACCACCAAGCACAGGGACTTAAATGTTATTGAACAATTATAAGCATCACGTGACAAAAAAAGACTGCTAACACTATAAAGGACTAATTTAACAATAGACATAACAAATCCAACAGATACATCTTGAGATTCACTCGGAATACAGATAGCAGCAATAGCTTCAAATCGTCACAGTAAGAAGACTTCCTGCATGTTCTATGTATTCTACCAGAAATCAAAAACGTCGTGATTAGTAAGTCCAGGATCGAATACTGACATTAAGTAAACATTTAGTGCAGCAGGGTCACACAGGGCACCAGGACATAGTTAGTTTTATAATAAAACATTAAGTTAAGACAAAAAACAGTATCTCGCAGTTAAAAAGATCATATTTTTAATTAAATATATGATTTCTTGGTAAGGTTGAGAAAAATAAATACCTTCTGTAATACAGTTGAATCATAATAAAGGAAAATATTAATGCCAAATGTGACGCGAGTAAAATAATGCCCCAAAAAGTGCAAAACTCTAAGTAAATCGTACTAGGTTTGTCACTATAACTTACATATATTTTGTTACAAATATAAATTGTTTTGGAATAAATAACTATTGCATGTTTTCAACTGATACGATTAGTTTAAATTTATTTTACAGTTTAAACAGTCTTCGTATATATGCATAAAGTAAATATATGCTTATAAAACGCTTTTGCGGTAACGTTAGTTTTTTGACACCTTTCAAGATCAGATGTGGTTTACGTTTTAAAGTCATTCATTATACTTTATATAGGTATGGTAGCTATCAATATAATTTGAAATACAATATGCAATTCTAAAAACAAAAGACGCATTTTGATAAATGTATTCCAATGTTAATAAAATTTCTGATTGTTACGTTTCTTAAGTTATTTTCTTATAGTGCATGCCTGTCCATTAATAAATCGAGTCAGTCTGAAATAACCTAACTCTTTTTTTTTGTAGTTTACATACAGTTCCAATAATTCTAGATTAAAAAGCTGTTACTTAGCATAATATGAGTGTTTTGTTATATTCTTCCAAAACATCAAAGTCTGCATTCACAGTTATTGACATTACCGACTATTTCTTCTAAAAAAATTGTGGCTCAAAAAATCAGTTCAGAAAAGGGAACTTAGACAGTTTTGAATATGAAATGAAATAATTATCGTATATATTAAAGCAACTTTCCATTTTAGTATGTCACATATGATTGTGTGTTTACATACAATCTGTATTTAATTGTCTGCTACTCAAGAAAAACACTATTTATTACTTTATTACTTGGTAATTTTATTAACATTAGTGATAGTCATCGACAAAACGCTATTCACGAAAATAAAATTATGACATGTTAGACATCAAAATTCAACATATACCCAAGCGGATTGCAAAAAACAATACCAATGAATCGGTAATTCTTGTTTATTTGCAAATAATGCTTACAATTACAGGAGGTAACGAAATTCATACTCTATCGGTTAATGTTGCGGTATGTATACTAGCTTCACGGAACTAAGAAATATTGACTCCCTCCGGAAACTGCGAAGAATATTACTGCGGTTCATAGCAAGGATTATTTACATTGTTTACATTTATGTACCTTTTGTGGTGGCTATGCAAACCTCTGCAAAAGGTATAACAATTGCAGTTCCCGGTGGAAAGTTATAGTCAATATTACCTGTACATCTCTAAAAAACTATTCCATTCTATCCTTATGACTACGTCAGGTAAAGGGCCTCACTCAATTATACCAAAAACGTGTGGCACCAAAACCCTTAATCCTTTTATTTCGCACATCTCATACATCTGGACCGCTGGGCACCTGTCTCAGCACGCTCCGGATCTAGAAAAGGGTTACAGGTGACGTCCTCCATGCTGAACCCTTGCCCCGTGCCGTTTTTACCATCAATTATCTGGGGTGCCCCATTCATCCGTGGTCTTCGGGATTGAGAGCGTGCCGAACCATTGTTTACAGCCGTAAATAACAAGGTGAGAGATCGGGAGAGCTCAACGGGTAAAATTGGTAAAAAGACGCCGCACGAGACGCAGGTAGAATGGACCCCTCCGTCGCGCTCTGGAGGATCTCGAATTGACGATGAGCCTGCGAATACCTGGAGCTGCACCTGTGCGAGGAGGAAGAAAAGGAGTCACCGATGTCTTTTTTTAATTTTTTACAAAGATATCACGAAAGGAAGTTAGATGTCATCGCTTATTGCTAGTTACAGTTAGGTTTTGTGACTCAGTTACGTCAGCAGTGAGTGGAAACATTGGTATTTGGTTTGTCAGTTGGTGTTTCAAGTTATCTTGTTTGGAAACTCTCTTGGATACAATATCTATATACCTTTTTTATAAAATATTCAATCTTTGAAGCAACCAGTTAAAATCGCGTGACGAACATTGGGTCAATTCATGAAAAATACGAAACAAAAATAAATTCTTATTAAAATAGCAATAAAGGGAAAATGTAAAAGCTCATTAGCTATATGAAATATATAAAAATATTGCATATTTTCAATTCAATTGTCAATTCAGTGATCGACTGCCTACAAGGAGGAACAAACATCAACAATAACAGTTGACATTAATGTGGAATATCACATTGATGGCATCAGTTATTCTCCGTGATTGTATAGCTATTAAGTGTAATAACAAAAATAATAATATATGATAGTTTGTATAAAAAACGTAAATATAACATTCGATATTAAAGTATGATTAAATCATTATAACCATCAGCGCAAAAACAGTCTAGCATTTAGTTCTTCGAGATCACTGCAGAAACAGGAAGTTAACAATCAGAATCATTGCAAAAGCAACTACAAATTGCAAAAGATGAATCAAAGCAGCCATCCAGAAAAGAGAGGACATTAATTAAAAGTAGTCTGCCTATCAGATATTTTAATTGGAATTATCTGAAATTTTCACCGATAATCAAGGCAAAATTCATCAATATCCGCATTGCCCAGCTTCACAAACATTTGAAGATTCCATGGAACTACAACTAAAGCTAAAATATATTGGGTAGCTCCAAACATGATAGTTTACCTCAAGCAAGTCAAATTAATTGATCAGAAAACTAATCAATTGGATATAAATAAATGTAATATTGATAACTTTTTAGAAACTTGAATTCCTGTTTCACAAGCATTAATTCCACTATATGGAAAAAGAAGAAGAAGAAAGTTTTTAGATTCTGCTGGATTCTTATCAACATAAACTTTCTGCTTTGAACCTACCGGTTAATAGATTAATAGTAATAATAATAATATAATTATTTGTGGTAGCGCTCAACATAATAATAACATTCAGATAGACCATATATTACAATAAGGCAAATTGTTGACGCCACTATAAAAAGGACTAAGATGAAAGGAAACCTGATCCAGAAAAGAACCAATCAAAAATACAGAATACCGAAGGAGCTATTTATAGACGGGGCATAATTACAGAGAAAACACAATACAAAGGAAGTAATAAGACGGTGATATTCTGACGCAAATTTAAAAGATCTACACTCTTTTATCCGAATTGGAATGCTATTAAATATTTTGTAGATTTTGTAAGTAAAAGACTGAGTGTAACTTATGTCTATGGGCCATGTTCAGCCATCCTGCAGAAATCAACTTGTTTGAAATCCGAAAAAATGTTCGAATTCCGTAAATAAATCTCAAACAAGACTTTTGCAATATCGTAATGATTCATATGACATAAGACCGTTGCATCCAATTGTTTTATTTTTAAGTTAGTGGGTAAAATATGGCGATAAGGMTACAGTCTTTTCAAGCTAGCGTATGCAACATTCAATTTTTTAGGAATGAAGTTACTAAAACGTAGTTTTGTTTCTATATCAACACCCAAACTTTTCGCTACTTTAGAGCACTACAAAATACTATTACTACACTTCTACTAGTTTTTTCTTTTAACCGAATACCAGTACACAGCTCTTTAAATCGTTCAAACTAAATTGGTGCTGCAAGGAAGTTTGTTGCAATTGCTTTAAATCTTCATTAATCATTTTATTGCAAAATGTATACTACTATAGGGAAACGAAAAACGGACCTGGGTGTCACCAGCATATACATACGAAGTACCGTACTGATCACAAGACAACAAGTTACATGTATATGTACAGAATAAAATAGGTCCAAGCACAGATCCCTGAGGCACGTCCCTCTTCAGATGCACCGAGATCCGTCACAGTATATTGTTTGCGGATAGTAAAATAACATTCAATTCTGAGAAAATCCGATATACCCCAGAATTGAAACCAATAATTTACAATTAATTTTATCGAAAGCCTTGGAGAAGTGCAACAGAACAAGCGGACTAATATTTCCAACATCAACTTCACGAATGATATCAATCAAATCAAGAGGTGCAGTAAGACAACTATATCTTTGTCGAAATCCTGACTGTCTGAGAGGTAAGATATCGTATTTATGTAGGTGACCTTTTATTTGTCGCCTCACAATCTTTTCTAAGACTTTCGACATTACCGGCAAAAGCAAAATTGGACGCATTTCACCAGAAGATTCTATCATCAGTTTTTTTGGCAACGGCAAAATTTTTACAACTTTCCATGCGCTGGGAACGATGTTCTCCAGTAAACAAGTGTTTATTAAGTGAGTCATTACTGGTAAAATAGTTGGACAAGATATAAGAGGCGTATCTGTAGCAGCTGTAGGAAGGACTCAAAATTTTGTTTCTTGTTAGAACTATAAAAGCTTAACATTTGATTATCAGGTGGAAAATTAGAAAGTGTTTGCAAAAAGTGATTATTTATTGCCGAAGAATCGTTTAAAGCACTTGGCAAGGGTATACGTGACTTCCTTTTATAGATATCCAAATCATCCGACTTCTTCCATAACTGTTTCTGATTTTTGTACTTAGCAATACAGTGATTTAGGTATACAGCCTTTTCTCCTTTTATTGCATTAGTAGTATCATTTTTAATACTTTTATAGTACTCCCAGTGCTCACGATCCTTGGAAGTCTTATTTTTGAGTGCTGGAATCATTTTTCTAATTACATAAGAAAGTAAAATGAAATCAATATTGAACACAATTGTAATTTACCTACAAACCAGATTATTACTGATGAAGAAAATTTACAGAATTCATGCATGAATTTCTACAATGGAGATGGAGATTGAATCTGCAGGTAAGGTAGGAAAGAAACTGAAACAGTGCACTCGTAGTTTAGGAAAGAGAATCTGCAAAAAGTATAGCTACATTTTGTACCAATGAAGAAATGACAACTCATGTTCATTCTGATAACTCATGATACCTTGTGGAAAATCTTGTTGTTCCTCCTGTAAAAAAACAGTATTATCTTAAAGTATTGATATGATTTTAAATGCGCTTACTAAGAGATTAAAAGACTGGAAAGCAATAATGTATCTAATGATGTAACATTTTTGTTCAAATGCCTTGCATCCTTCTGGACTTTTTCGCCTACATCAGCAAGGACGTCTTAGCACATTATTACTAGCATTAAAATTGCCATTCAATTTACTGCTAAGTGAATAAACATAGAGAGTTAATTTATAATACTCTTTATTGACACTGCCGAGGTGCAGAATACTGCATCGGAGGCATAACCATGGTATTGGTGTCACAATGACATGACATTGTTGTCGTCTTCCCGGTTTTTTGCCCGGCGTCTACATACTTAATGAACTGCTCATTTGAATATTTATTTTCCACCGTCTATATGCGTACTTATTCCCAGAACGATGGTTATATTGATTGACTATTATTTATCGTAATTCAGCCGACATTTGACCCCGACTTCGCGATAAAAATGGTGTGTGTTGCTTTCTAGCCGTGGCTCTGCTACATGCTCCCATCGGGCAAAACGCAGTGCCTCCGTCATAAAAGGATCATGCTCGATATCGCATTAGGTTCTTAATGAAGGCGTGATTTCGTTCACAAGATGAGCTCCGAACAAGAGTAGTGCATCGTTACAGCGAACAATGGCATTGTGTCGTTCGATTTCGGTACACAATTTCCACCAGTGGCGTACAGCAACACCCCCCAAATTGAACGTCATACCGACCGAGAAATTGAAGAATCCTGCTCGCCAGATTAATTCCAAAGGGAAGCTTCGTCGCTTACCCCGTTCTGGCTTTTTTCCGGTCTCCACGTATCGATTCGTCGCTGCTTTGGTAAAAATGACGGATTGTTACCCTCCGCGGACGCACGCCTTTGTGTTGGCGCTCATCCATTTCGCTATAGCTCGCGATTATTTCAGTAGAGTAGCGCAATGGAGTGGTATTAGTACGCCGTTTTGACTTCTCAAGGAACGAGCATAGCAGGAGTCCCAAACAAGTTTTCGGACATGCGCTTAACTTCCACTAGAAAAGCCGATCTGCATTTCAATTTATTTTTTCACGACAAGAAAAGTCCACTTAAGTAATTAAAAATCGATTGGTCTAATTGGAACAAGCACTGTAGTTGTATTTTTTACGTATCGCCCACCAAATACCATAATATAAGATAATATTTTCTCGGAGAGATCGCTGTCGTTCTAAAACACTGACAAAAAGTTATTGGTCTGACGTTCCAATTACACCTGTAATCTTTGACAAAGACGAAGAATCTCAGTATCAAACAAAATTTTGAAAGTAAATAAACAAATCACCAAAGAAGCGAGACGTCATAGAAACAACGTGCCAACTTAATAAAATATGAACCTAACGACGAAAAAAGAACTACCTATATACAAGAACTACTTGATAAAAGATAACTACAAAATGGCCTTCCAAATGTTACCTAACTCATAATTTTCACAATCCCTATTAAAATTATTAGTATTCCTACAAATTTCTATAGCTTCTTTTATTAATTAGACTTTTGTGATAATATTTTTCTATATGTAAAATTTTTGTTTTATCATAGTCAATTATGTGTTTATTTAAATATGAGTGTTCAGCTACGGAAGATTTATCTATCTGTTGTAGCCTAGTAGGACGTCTGTTCTTTCAAACGCGTATATTATTTTCTTTTAGTGTGACCTATGTAACACTTACCGCAAGAACAAGTAATTCACTCTTTAAATGTACTTTATCTTTAGTAGAACTTAAAATTTTATCTAAATTACTGTACGTACTCAACAACGAAAATATCATGTTTTCTAAGCATCCTCTTTAATTTTTCCGAAAGGCCTTGTGCAAACTCAACTTTAATTTACTTTGTACTGGCTGAGAAATTACTTGAATTGGATGGGCACTTTTATTAAAAACTGACCAAATATTCTTATTGGTATAACCATTTCTCACTAGCGCTGATTTAAGATGATATATTTCTTTTTGTAAAGAACTTTAATCTGAGATCATCTGTGCTCTAACAAATAAGGTCCTTATAAGACTATTCTTTTGAGAGGGAGGGTGGTAAGATGTGGCATGTAAATATATGTCTCTGTGTGTTGGTTTTCTGTAAACCTTGTGTCCTAACTGTCCAGTGTTTATACTGTAAATTTGGACATCCAAGAAAGGTAAACTGCCATTACTTTCTAATTCCATAGTAAATTTTATGTTGGGATTTTGACTGTTCAAATAATTTAGAAGCCTACCTAACTCTTCTGTACCATGGGGCCAAATAACAAAAGTGTCATCTATACACCTATACCAACATTTTGGCTTAAACTGAAAACTGTTGATCGCTACCTCTTCAAAATTTTCCATAAACAAATTGGCTACTACAGGACTTAGAGGTGAACCCGTTACACAACCTGATTTTTGTTCATAAAAATTATCGTTCCATAAGAAATAAGTTGATTTTAAACAGTGTTCAGATAATCTGTCACCTAGGGGATCTCTATTAAGCTTGATGATACCACTTCAAAATTAACTAAAATATCACTTTCTGAAATACTTAAACCTTTTATAATGTCAATGAAGTCTGAAGAATTTTTGATAAAACTACTGGTTTTTCCTACATAAGGTTTTAAATAGTTAGCACAAAATTTTGCAAATCTGTAACAAGGATTGCCAATCGTATTGGCTATGAGTCTTTTATGGATTTTGGGCAAACATTAGAATTTAGGTGCCTTGCAATCGGAAACAGTTAAAAGAGGCTTCTCCTCATTCGAMAGATTTAAACTTTTGATAGGATCATTAGTAATTYTGGAAATTTTTGAGGTTTCTTCATCTAACAATTCTCTAACTTTATTCTCATAATGTGTTCTTTCTTCCTTGGTGATTTGTTTATTTATTTTCAAAATTTTGTTTGATCTTGTGTCAGACGAATTTTGAGGTTCTTCGTCTTTGACAAAGATTACAGGTGGAATCGAAACGTCAGACCACTAACTTTTTGTCAGTGTTTTAGAACGACAGCGATCTTTCCGAAAAAATATTATCTTATGGTGCTTTAGAATGTCGGAACATTGTCTATCTCTAGCTTTACCTTTCTGTAATTATGTTTTGGTGCTGGACGACTTTAACGTTGATCTATTTAAGCTAGAAAACCCAATTTCAAATTGTTTCCATGGCTATGACTTTACTCAAATCATTAATGAACCTGCAAGAGTTACTAAAAATTCCCAAACGCTATTGGATAGTGTATTTGTGTGTAATACATTGGAGATTATTACTTGCGGTATTATAAATGCTGATCTAATCAGTGATCGTTGTTTAACTTTCCGTAAATTTAAAATTAAAAATGTAAAACGCGTGCAAACATTCATAAATTACCGAAATTTTAAGCATTTAAATGAGGAAGCTCTTTTAGCTGACTTACATGCTGCTAATTTAGATTCTGTTAGGTTCTGTTCGACCGATTTTTCTGAAATTGGGTAATTAAAACGCATTTTCTGGAATTCTCTCAACTCCGCGCCAGCTCTCGTTTCCGAAATATAGGCGCAAATTTGTATATTTTACTGTTTCCAACGCCCGAGTAATAAAGAACATTCTTAACTTCAGATTTCAAACGCTTACATACGTCCAGAGATGAAAGGGAGGGGGACGGTGCTTTTAAGGAAAGGGATGATTTTGTTTGAGGATCTTATTTATCTTATCTTATTTATGTTGCTCACTTTCAAACTACTGTGCAACCGTTTAAGCAAAAACCGATTACTTTATAGAACGCGGTATTACTTATACCAAAAGGTATATCTTTGAAGTGGAATAGCTCATATTTTCTTGAGTCAAGGAATTAATTGACATTCTTAACGCATGATTTTTTACAGCAGTCGAGCCCTTCATTATAATAGATTATGATCATTTGCTTTTCTTCAATCAGTCAAATAATATCACTGTCTTATCTTGACTTGATACCAAGAGGACGCCAGTTTCATCTCACTCTATGCTTTTTATATTCTTTAATGTGTCGATTAAGCAAAGATAACTTGACAAGTACATTTTCATGAATCGCGTTTGACGTCGTCCCGGCGACACTCAACATTTTTAGTGTCCCTGTGGGATGCAGCGTTTAACAGAGCGTATGGGTAATTGTTACGGTATGACGCGTCCACAGAGCTAATATATGCTCGACGCACGCATGCCCATGACTACACACATTCAGAACACATCTAGCATAAATGTTAATTCGCTAATCCGACATTTAAAACCAAACTCTTGAATGTTAGGGGTGTGTACGCGCTCAAAACATATTACATCCCCGGCGTCCGGGATCCCGCGGGGGAGGGGCGCGTGGACGCCGTTGCGGTGCTACCTGTGCGACGTGTCGCGACGCTGCCGGGATTGCGAATCGTTCGGGCGCGTTATTACGCAAATTAATTCCGAATTCGACGCGAATCGGTGATAAAAAGGGACTTGCTGACGTTGAGTCGTCTTTGAAAAATTTTATGAGTAAATTGATGACAAATACGAAGCTGCAAGGCGTCGTTGCTGTTTGAGTAGGTGTCAAATGGATGTAGACTAAATTGCTGTATTAATTTATAGGTTTTATTGTCACAATTGAGGTCGGTACAATGCATAACATCAGTTCACATCGTTCGGAATCATATGGAAAAGAAATAGACAAGTTCAGAACTCCTGACTTGATCCCTTAAACTCCCTTCACTTTCGGCTTTCGAAGTTTAGATGTCAATAATTACACCCCAAAGTTAGTCGGACAGTACCAAATTGGTGTAAAGATACCGTTCGGTAAGATTTTAAAATATATTAAAAACATATATTTAAAAATCATCCTAGTTCAGACAAACCATGTTTCTCATCTTATGTTATATTGTGGTACCGCTACCTAGATTATGTTCGTGCCATTTTACAGAAATATAGAAAATTTGTACCTTTATACATTCTTTACATGCTTCTATGAATCTAGTGAACCTACATAGTACATCAGATAATATTTCTTACTTTTCTTTACACTACTGTTAACATGTACTCTTCCAAGTTTGCTTCAGAAAACAAAGGTGACTGGTATGTTAAAGTCTGGGAAACCTCCAAATAAAGCAGGAAGTTACCGACCCATTGCACTCCTGAGTGTCTGCTACAAGTTACTGGAGAAACTACTCTACCAGAGAATAGGTCTTATTATTGAAGACTCACTCCCGAAGGAACAAGCAGGTTTTAGGAAAAACAGAAGTTGCTGTGACCAAGTCTTAGCTCTAACAACATATGCTGAAGTTGGTTTCCAGGAACGATTGAAAACTAGAGTAGTGTTCATAGACTTATCGGCGGCCTACGATACTGTGTGGAAAGATGAATTGATCTTCAAACTATTTAATACTCTGAAATGTGGAAAGACTGTGAAGCTCATCGAACGAATGCTATCCAACGTCAATTCAGAGTGTTTTTGGGAGAGAAAAGTAGCAAATTCAGGATTTTGGTCTTCCACAAGGATCAGTTCTGTCGCCTATTCTTTTCAACCTTTACGTAATGGCCTTCCAGTAACTCAATCGAGAAAATTTGTGTATGCAGACGACATGGCATTGGCTTTGCAAAGTAAACACTTTTCTGTACTTGAACAAAACCTTCCAAGTGACATCGAGATTATGAATTGCTATTTTAAAACCTGGCGCTTGTGCCCTAATCCAGTGAAGACAGAAGTAACTTGTTTTCATCCCAACAATCACCAAAAGAGGAAACAGTGCCAAGTTATGTCAAATAACACAATTCTTAAACATAATTTGTCGCCAAAATACCTTGGAGTGACCCTAGATACGTCTCTATCGTACAAGAAACATCTAGAAAACGTCAGTAAAAAATTACAGACTAGAAATAACATTCTGCATAAGCTTGCTGGTACAAGTTGGGGTGCAAATGCAAATGTACTCCGTACTTCTGCAACTGCCTTGCTTTATAGCACTGCTGAGTACTGCTGTCCTGTTTGGAAAAACAGTCATCACGCAGGAAAAATTGACACTCAGTTAAATACTGCAATGCGACTAATCACTGGAACAATTAAGTCAACTCCATTACCTTGGCTTCCGATTCTTTCAAACATTGCTCCTCCGGAGATTCGCAGACAATTTGCTACATATAAAGCTTGGCAAAAATATCAATCAGCTCCTAATGAGTTTCTGATTTCCCGAGATCTGCAAGAGCTACCTACAACTCGACTAACTTCCAGAAAACCTCTGTGGACAGAAGATTTCCTTCGTGCTCCTTATACCATTGAAGATAGATGGTGTTCTGATTGGCAAATTAAGAAGCATGATATATTCAATGAGCAGCTTATAGACGATCCTACGGAAGAGGTAGCAGGAACCGACCTCCCAAGAAGGTCTTAGGTCACTCTGAATCGCCTTCGCACTGGTCATGGGAAATGCAAGTTTTTTCTTAATAAATGGGATTCATCTATCAACCCTTCTTGTGAATGTGGAGATCCCCTCCAAACAATTGGACATATGGTCAACAGATGCCCCCGTACAGCATGGCCTGGTGGTTTTGCGTCTATCCATCGTGTTGATGAAGGTGTTAAAGACTGGCTTAAGACAATAGAGATCTGATTGGAGTTTTCTGCGGTTTTCTTCAATACTCTATCCAGAATAAATACATACATGTATGTATCTATTATGGATAAATCACAAATGCGAGATCTCTTATCGTTGAATGAAAATATTTCTTTTTCTTTCAACGCTTTTATAAAAGTCGACCGTAGTCGCATGAAATTAACAGTACTGTGGAATGTATTAATGATTTTCATAAGAATAAAAAAAACATAAAATGGTCGTTTTTTATTCAGTTTTTCGCAGGCTTTTTAAAATGCCTTTCATTAAAAGTTTTTAAAAAATAACAGGGTATAATTCTCCAAATTTTTAATAAGAAATTAAGAAAAAAAGCTAACTTTAAGTATTTAGCGAGAATTTATAATATATTTCGGTACTACCTACTAGTTGATTGATTGATTGATTGAACCAGCGTACGGTCAGCATTTTTGCCACTCCCGGATATCTGTTTTTCCGTTTTGCATGTAATAAAAATTTCAGTTTTGAACCATTCAGGAGGTTATAGTTTGTGGTTACAACCAATTATTCGCTAACTAACTACTTACTGGTATTAATACTCACTGCCGAGCTAGACAATTTAAATTCATTGCATTTTTGCGACAAATCGACAAAATCAATTCATTTAAAAATTTTAGGGATGTACAAAATTATAGAGAAACTTTACTATTTTAAACGAACTATTCTACTGGCTGGGCTAATTGTAGGACGTGAATTTAAAACTGCTACAAGGGGGTTCCAAAGTCCACAACGTCTGGTGGCAAAAAAACCGATAACTGTAACCTGCCCGAACTTCGACAGCCGGCCCGTTTGTTGTAAAGGGATCTAACCACCGAACATAAACAGAAAAAAGTATCGAGTTTCAAATTTATGGGGGCTCCATACGATTAGCCCCCGTGAGTGCCCTGCGAAAAGGTCCCGCTACAAATGCGGCGACCTGCCTTGTGGCTTCGAAGCGCAACAGAAAAAAATAGTTTACGTAAGGAAAGGAATCGTATTTCGATATAGCAGGTCTAAAAATCGCACAATACGATACAAAATACAATAATTCGCAAACAAAGGTACGAAAGCGTAGAAGGGCCATCGTAAATTCTTTAATTATTATTACGACAAACTCGGATATCCGAATTTCCTACTTCATAATTTTCTTTATATATATATTTTCTCGGTGTATAAATTTTGTTGTGTCAAAATTAATCCCGCGTTTAGTTAGATATGAATGTTCAGCTCATATAAGTTGTTTTAAACGGGTCCCCAGTTTTATTTTGGTCTGACCTATGCCACAAGAACAAATAATTTTGTAAATACGTTCACTTTCTAAATGTACTTCATCTTTAGTAGAACACAAAATTTTACCTTAATTATTATATTTTTGCGTTCGTTCAAGTATACATAAGATTCGTTGAACATTTTTCGTTGCTTTTAGAGTAAGTCGTTTCGATTTCACTACTGAAATGATAATGTAGTGATTTTTTTAACAAATTTAGAATATTTGGATCCAGAATCCTAGATGTTACAGCAAAATGAACAGTTTTTTTTGACAACTACTGTAACAAACTATGTAGATATAGATTTAGCAACACAATAACTTTCATTCATGTTTTTTGATCCTAAGGCATTGAAATTGTTATACAAGATTCTACAAAAAGGTACAACCACAGCAAAGTTTGTTTTTCTGTCGTGAAGATCATCTTAAATCTTGCTGTAAGTTTTATTATTGTTTTTAGAGTTATAAGTGTTTACCATTCAGTTTCTATTTTGTTATAGCTTGAGGGGGATATGAAAAATTATATGCGTTTTAAGTTGATAGAGGGAAATGTTATAATAAAGAACGACGTTGTTCCCCATATATTCGACTGTTAGCCAGACCGAAAACGAGCCGCAAGAGCCCCAAAAATAAATGGCAATTTATATTTATTCTGACCTCTGAAATAAATGTCAAGTTTAGGGTACATTCTTGATTCTTAAATTTTTATGTTTACAAATAGTATGTTTCCAACAACCCACTGTGATCAAATTATTAATGCTACGTTAATTTGAAAAAAAGTTCACTTATGCTGTTGCTTTTACGTTCCTCATCTCCGTCGCGTTGAACCGCTCGTCGCTGTACACAAATTCCATAACAATGAACATGCCTTCAGAAGTCATAACTCATAAGTATTTCACTTTTTCTTGGCGTATTTTAATTCGCTTGTCACAAAATGAACGCAAACAGCAAACTGATAAATTGACAGGCTGAGGCTGACGCGTGACGCGCTGACCCCAGATGTAAACAAGCGGCCATTTACAAGACACCTGACGTCACGGCCAATATGTTCGCGTTTTGGCGGTCCCTTTAGATATTCACATTTTTAATATTAAAAATACACCTCACGATCAATTTTTTTGAATTTATAAGCTGCCACAGCTGTTTTGTGGATTAGATGCTACCTATTAATATGCAATTTAATAAAATATAAATACATGGCAAATACCCAATTCCATCTCTCTTGTGTTAGCAGTTTGACGACAGGACAACATAACTCGTCGGAAGATTATAGACCGATTCTCGCCAAGTAACTCACTCTGTATATGTTATTGAGGTATAGCGTGTAATCTTTTACAACTAAATTCACTAATTTATCGTTTTATAGGGTACTAAGTTTGTGATTGATATTATCAATCTGTATAAAGGGCCTTCTTCGAGCGGAGTACCCCGGAGGGTAGCGAATTTACAAAATTGCGTGCTTCATGCCCGGGGACCTTTCTATAGGCAGATTAAGTTTATGTTTAAATAGAAAAGGCCGGGTTTGCGTAAACCACCGCTTCTTAGCATATCTGTCCCATAAATCTGAGGAAAAGCATGGTGCTTCCGAGGACAAATGGTCAAAGATTTACATTTGTTAAGTTGACGTGTCTCTGTGACGTCGCACACACATGCTGCCGGTGACCCGACCGTGGGAAAGGAGCCCCGCACACGGGGTTACGATTCCATCCGCCACCGGTTGGACGGACCTGTTCCTTTGCATATTAAGTAATTCGCCAAAGCGGATGGGCCCGGATCGGAAATAGACAATGGGCGCCCGTTACGACTTAACAATGATTTATTATTTGGGGAAAAATCCACCGAAGTAGGAATTCCTCAGCCGCGGGGATGCAGATTGGGCCAAATTTGTTCGCCCCGCGCGAGCAAATCCGACCGCGGATATAATGTAGTTATTCTTCGTCGTAAAATAAGGAACTTCCCTTTCTTTGGTGTGCAGCGGCTTATCTGAGCCATTGTGTTCAGAAATTTTCATCAGGGACCGTTGATGTAAACAATAGTTAATCCGAAAGCCGGCTAAATCGAAACTCGATTTAACAATACGGCTCCGGGTGGCCAGGTTTTTAATTAAACGGATGCTACTACAACTCGCGACGCACTTCTCGAATGCGACACCGCATAAGCGAAGCCGTCCGGTTAAGCTACGGCTAATTTATGGTCAGACCCGTCTATATGAAACGTTTGACATCTGGCCTCCATTTAATTTTTATGTTTTACAACATCGTAAAGAGCGGGGTTTAAATTAACTCGCGTTGTAACTAAAGATTCGAATTTGGCCGCTCATGCCGCTATCGGTCTTCTTAATGCAACGGCGACCGCTTCATCCACGTCTAAGCAGGAGCATCCCCTCAAGGATCGTTCGCAAGCCACCCCCTATCGCGTAGCACATTAATTACCTTGGTAATCACTTCGCTCGCCCAATTAGTACTGCCTTACCGACTGTGTCCCCATACGTCAAGTGGCCCGCGAAAAATTTACTGCCAGCGCAGTAATTTGATCGAAATTATTAATCGGAGCCTCCAGTGCTCTTGTTGCACTTGCAAGGATTCAAATATTCATGTCGTCGCTTTTCAGAAGCCGTAGCCACTAGACACATTCTGTTATTTCGGACGTCAATAATCTTCCTCGTTGGTATGTTGACAGGACGAACTGTCGTTCATACAAAACAATTAATCTTACTCACATCTAGACAGTCACAAAAAAAAGGATCTTAAATACCGTAAACGGATCAATGTTATCTTTTGCGACTAGATCGAAATCTTGTTCTTTTTTGGATAGACTACGTCGGTTTTGCAAAAAGCTCGACGTTTCGTCCGCTCTCATAAAGGGCATCATCAGGACAGGATGTGGAATATGGCACAAACTTAAAGAGAAAGCTACGTCAGGATTTGGTTGAGTTCTGACATAGTTCTCGCGTTAAGTTGCCCCATATTATGATGATGCGGGCGAAACATTGACCTTGTTTGCAAAACCAAGGCGATCTGACCCAAGAAGACCAAGATTTGAAATTATCTCCAATTTTAGCAGCAACCTTTACGTCATACTTCGAAGAATTACTATTTGCAATCAATAACGTTTTATTTAAAACTGGTTATGTAGACAATATATTTTTCATGTGAACAGACACTGCATAATTAACAGAAATACTCAAATTTCGACAAAACAGAAAACCTTCTGTTTCTTAGCTTAGGCTTGACCATTTGACATCGATTTTTTTAGATAGGAGTGCGAAACTTGGTTATTTGATATATTGGATATTTGGCATTTTCTCAAACAAAAAACAACATATTCCGCCTTTTGGTTTCACTTTTAATCATCCCAACTTTCAGTTTTCAATTGGAACACCATATATATATTTTAGCATAATTAGTTACTAGAACAGATTCTAGTTGCAACAAAATCTAACTTTGTTTACTTTAGTAGATGTCAAAAAAAATTATTTTATTATTTAAATTAGCACACGTAGTCGTAAATTGTTTCTATAAAAATTATTTAGTTTTGTTCGCCTTGAATTATGCTATAATAATCTACAAAAAAAAACTGACTTTAAAACCGTTTGATGACTACAGAAGTAAATAATTTAGCTACATAGTCGTACAAGTCACTATGGTTGCATTTGAAAAACTGATTTAAAGTAATAAAATAAATTATGTTTAAATTCACACTCATTTTTTAAATAATAGCGCCCATATTAATTTTTAATTTTCCATTAGTATTCTGGAGTGTTTGAAATACAAATTATTTTTAACATTTTTTTTTATTAAAGTAGGTTTTGCGCACTTAGATTAATGTAACCGAAAATCGCAAAATTTCGTTGGTTTTTTGCCCACCAAGCAGCAATTTTCTGATATTTTAAATATGACAAATATGTGCTGCAGGCAGTAATAATAAAAGGACAGACCTTTAATTACCTTAATAGGTATAGTAGTTCTTATCCTGTAAGATTTACAACCACAATAAATTTTCACCGCAGTTCGAACACCTTCCTGCAAAAAGCCACATTTCAGTTTCAGGGTGTTATATAATTTTTTTAGAACACCAATTTTGAGTGAGTTTTTCGACATAAAAATTTGATGGCTTTACGAGAATTTTATTTTAGCGTGGATTTTGTTAAGTTTTACGTTTAGAAAAAAAATCTTCGTTCCTCGTCTGATCATGGCTTTTTTAAATTTACCAAACATTTCAATCACATGGTTAATAATGTGTCAATTTTATGTTTTTATCCGATAACATCTAATTTTAATTTTAATTCATTTCTTAACCCATTGAAAGAGTAAACATTTTATCAGATTTTTTTAAATAATATTTTTAGTCGGAACAAGTTTAAGCCATATAAAGTTCTAGCAGTTTAAAATCTATTCGTCTTCATAATAAAAAATTGCGAATAATTATTTAGTCGTTTCATTTACCGCTTACATATTTATTTAGGTAATGTGGAATTGTTGAGTGATAATCTTTATCGTTTATTGTTTAGATTAGATCCGAATAAAACTATAGGTAAATCGAAATATTAAATATATATTTTTTAATTAATCATGATTTTTTAATGTTTCAAACCTCGCAAACACACTTTAGTCGTTGTTAATCGCATACATACAACTTGGACTACAAAATTTGTTTATTTATCAGTTAATTTAACACTAAGCAGCTACCTGTTCATGAAAATCAGCCATATGGTATTCATATTCGTTATCAGGACGGTTCATCGGTTATCGAAAATTTGTCCGAAGTTTCAAGTATTATTATAGAGTAAATAATTCAAATTCCAATTAAAAACAGCGTAGATCGTTGCGACTAGTGTTTAATATGATATTATATAAACCTTCTTCAATTTTCAATTGCACGTTTATTCCATACGAATGGGACCCACCCTGTATAAACGGGTTGCACTGTGGATTCCCTGTTATTATTTGAATGGTWGAGACATCAGCTCGGAGGCTGCCCGGCTTTATCTCGGATAACCTTAGACCTMTGTCAATTTTTATGTTTCCATTATCTTATCTGGGAAGAGACTGGCGGGAAAGACGAAGATAAGCAAGATTTATTGCCGCGTACAGCTAGCTCTCTTAATTAGTACAAAAAAGAGCTGCCAACATTTTGTATCCAGCCTCGCTCGATCTAAACCGTGAACATGTGCGCTAAAATCATCGTCGATAAAAATTGAATTTAAACTTGTATTCACACTGAACCCCAACGGGGTAGGTACACTAAGTGTAAAGTTTAATTTGGAGAATATCAGCTAAGGGCGCAGATGTGTGGCTGTCAGCGGTAAGGGTGGCTCATTGGTCATTGTGACAATGGAACTCCCCCCGGTACAAAGTAATCATCGTTAGTGGGCAGCGCCGCTTAAATATTTGCTGGTAACCTCCTAATTACGAAATTACCTTGCGGACGGCCAGATGGTGACTTACTATCTAAAAAAGAGCGGGCCGGCAATAACAATCCATACCTAGCGCAAAATCTGGCAATGCCGCTGACAGCTTCTTTGTTGTTCAACAGATGGCGATGTCGTATTCGTTCTCCTGTTAAACTAGCAGTTAGTATGGTTGCGTTAGGTTTTGGACGGTTTTAGCTTATTTAAAATTATTATTATCAAGACTCTATTTTGWAATGCATGTCTATGCTGTGCTGCAGATAGGTCTATTTCGCTATCATTATAGCTCATCAGAGCAGCTTAGGTCTAGTGCAGACAGCACGGCATACAACTGGTTTTGCCTGTCTACCAAAGCAATGGTATGATGAAGTAAAGATTACACTKACATGATGACAAWGCCACCTAGCTGCCTTAACTGGTACTACTTCCTAAAAGAAGTGACCTGTAGCCTGACAAATTGGCATGCACCTGCATACTTCAATTTGACAGCAGGCCCCAACGGCACTTTTTGCAAGTGGGCAAGAACCGACATACATTAAATGCATGTCTGTGCAGGTGCATGCCAATTTGTCAGACTACAGGTCACTTTCTTTAGGAAGTAGTACTCGTTAAAGCAGCAAGGTGGCTTTGTCATCATGTGAGTGTAATGCTGACAGATGGCCTTACCATCTAAATTCTTACTTACAGCAGTATTGAGCCTATATAGTGGAATTATTTACGCTATATCAGCGTATTCATATCAACACGGATATACAAGCTAAGCATATGGAATGGTTACGTGGATTGCTGCCATTAATGGAAAACACCCAATTGCAAATAGTTATTACATGGCGAAATTCCTCTTAATTCAACTTCTAAACTATCAAAAACATTGGTAATAAAGCAACACATGCATGGCGGATCTTTATGAACCATTTTTGGGATACTTGTGGATATCGTTTAAGAAATTATTTTACCCAGTCATTTTCGGAAATGTTTTGCCCCTCGTTGCAAATAGCATTTGATTAAAATAACTAGAAATTCCAACCTAGGCATGCTAATTAGATGGGGTACAAACGCTTTTTCTCCTTGGTGGCTAGAAACTCATTGTCGAAAGGAAACTGATGATGGGGTGTTAACAAACGGTAGTGGGCGAAAGTAACCCATACCATAGTAAAAATATCGAATCCACAAAAAATATCGAATCCACAAAAGATATCGATGCATGCACTAGCGGTACTGAAGCATAATTCGTGCCATTGCAAAAAATGTTCGAGTTTATTATCATTTGAGGTAAAAGAATATTCAGTTTCCATCGGCAGCAATCTTTCGCTCGCGGCAGCTACAGATCAAGACCGACTTTTTCACAAAGAACCGCGTAATGGATCTGTTATTACGTGTCCACCCCCTTGAAAGTGCGCTGCGGTCTGAAGCGGGTGGGTTCTCTCTTTCAATTGATTCCCCGCGTTCAATGACCATTGTATTTTAACAATACGTACACTGTGATTATTAAAATGTGACGTCAGTAGTTAATTATGTGGAATGGTACACCTGCTACGCGGGGACGCCCCGGCGGCGGTTCAAAAAACCCCCGCGCGGTCAAAAGTGTTGTCGCGAATTTATTGGCGCGAATAAAGCGCCGAGGAAACTTCGCAGATTACGTGTGTGCGCTTTGTTATTTTGAAAGTTTCGACTGTAGTGCGGCAGTAAACGTTACCTTTGAGAGCTGATTATAAAGGGACAGAAGGAATGGAGAAGAAAGCCACGCTGGTTTTAAAGATAGGTTATGCTGTAAGCTCACTCAGATATTATCTCCACCGCAAGACATATTGCGACTAGATAGAAGCACAATAGCATGTTATCTCTGCATATATATTCTCGTATAATTCTCACGGTGGCCGTATCCCAACAACGCAACGATACCATACATTGAACACCATCCATAGGCTACATTTGAAAATTGTTAATTAACCATTTCAGATAAAAATGGACAGGGCGGATTTTGGTTTAAAGTTTTTCAGTATTATTTTGTTCCCGCGTGATGACGCTTTTGTATCTTCCACATCTTCTGATTTTAACTAATTTCAGAGGAAGAAATCGAGAGCTGTTAAATCCGGAGATTCTTCTGTGCATTCGATCGACCCTGTTCTTCATATTCAGCTGTTTGGGAATATCTCATTCAGATGATTATTCACTCTCCACTTCCATGACAAGCTCTCAACGAGAAAGGTCTCTTCCTCCCGAGTACATAACATTTCAGCAACCGAACCCCACTCGACCTGGCCTGCGGCCTTTCATCCCTCGATGAATTACCTTTCTGATAAATACCATGGTCCCTCTATGTATCCCACATCCTGACAAATGCCATGGTCTGCGGCCTTTCATCCCTCGATGGATTTTACCTCTGATCATCTGAATCAGATGCCAACCGAAATAATCAAAATTCAATTATTAAAGGTACATATACTGCAGTCCATTACAATCGCCCAAAACAGAACTAATTTTTCCATATAGTCGGTCCTCTTAAACTTATATATTATAAAGTCCCATGAGCTCACTTATGGGACAGCGCAGTTCGTCGTTACGAAGCACTCGAGAACATTCTAAATGAGAGCGCGCGAATATTTGAATTCGAACAAAATTAACCGTCGGAGTCGTGGCACTCGAGTAGGTTCTAGATAAAAACCTAAAAATTTATACCGACGAGATGTAATCTGCTTCATCACCCAATAAGTTTAGCCTTAATCTAGTGAATTCGTGCGTCATAAGGAGAATTGGCACACGGCCACAAGAAGGTAAAGCACGTACTGTGAGCTCGGTGTAGTCCAGATTTAAGATCGTAAAACATGTATTTAAGAGCATTGTTCAAATGCAAAGCGACGTGGAGCGACAATAGTTTTAAGCAGCGCGTCCGGCTGAAATATTTCCCGATATTTTCCGCGTATTTTTCAACGTCCACGCGTTTTGAAAGGGCCGCATCGGCAAACTTAATCAAATTTCAAGCCCCATTGACGTATTAGCGGAGATTCGCAGATAATCCAACTGAGGTTTGTAGAGAATGCTCCATAAAGGATCTTTTTCATAAATCCCTATTGAACTGGGATTAATACCGTCGGTGGGGTGTACCCGTTTCGTCCGTGGAAAGCCGTGGTCGTTTTCGAAAACGGCCCTTGCCCGATTGGATCGGTTTTTCAGTTGCGCGCTGCCGGGGACGCGATTTGCATATGCGGCATCCATTTACAAGTGAAATCATCTCCAGTCGCATTACACCGGTGGTCATGATGCGGCTTAATCTAATTACCACCGGCACATCCACCGTGTTTGATTCATCGTGTCCGGTAGTTAGCGCTTTAACCGTTCGCCCGGCTGGACCGTCATTTCAATTAAATGTATCGTAATTTTGATTAGGGCGCCTATCCAGAACCGACACCTCGCTGTTTACCAACCCCACGGACGATGGGATAATATAAATTCCTCACTTGTGCTCGACTTTAAATATTCCCGCCTTCCGAGAGGCGGTAAACGTTCGAATTCAAAAATAATCGCGTTACCGAACGAGCTGTGTGAGTTTGGTATGGCCCMGTTTGTGTCTTTTATATATTTGCTTGAAAAAATTTACACTATATGCACAATTTTAATATTCTCCAACAATTTTGTAAATAAATTTTTTGACGGGACACTTTTGCACCGCACTTTGCGGGTCATTTTGTAAAAATCGGCAATGAGTGACTACGAACTACGACGTAGGTTGGTACTGTCTGTAAGTACAGAGACCTACATTGCCGATCGCCGGTGAATTTGTGAAAATCGGTATGCGTCATCTAGCGGTTTCTTTACAAACTACGACGTGTTACAGAATAGAGAAAGCCCAGCCAAAAAGCAGTCCAGGGAAATAAAATCATTCCTCTACCACGTATTGAAGATCGACATATCCACGTCAAAGTTATGATGGTCAGCCGGGACCACTTTTTTTTAGAATGCTCATTGTGGTTCTGCAATAGATTAAAGAACTAGGATCTAGCATGATAATGTGTAGCATAATCCAGAACTGGTCTCACATAAAGTTTTCATATATGCGAAATTAACTCTTCTGGGGATTTCTGACCAAATTTGCACACTAAGTAAGTGCTGATACAGGGAGACGTGAGGTATAATATTGATGAAGTATAAACCAGAAAATATGAACCATTTAGGAAAGAAAAGAAAAATCTGTAATTAAATATAACGCTTTTCCACTGCTGTAACATTTTTTTTGTTTAACAACTTCGCCGAGACCAATATCATTGCAATTCTAGAGCCTGTCTAGCTCGACTTTTACACCAGTCTTATTAAAAAGATCCTCAAGTTTCGATTAGTAATTATTTCGGTGTTGATGTCAAAAATACTGGCAAATTTTCGGGAACACGTAAAGACATATTCTAACGTTGTTTATACAGTGGTCACCACCACTTGCTGCCTATTTCAGTCATTACTGCAAAAGAAAATTCACGTCATGCGTGAAAAACTCAACTTGACGACTTGTAGTTTGTAGTATAGCTAATTTCTTGATAACATGTAAGCTCGTAATAGGCTTGAGCGACAAATTATCGGTTGCTACTTAAAATTTTCAAAAGATTCACTCACTATCGGATAAAAATTAAAGAAGTTGCATTTGAAATCAGCTCTGAGAATCCACCAGGAATGCCTATACAGCTTAAGCGGTTACGGAAGTTAAATAAAACAAAACACTGTTCCACATGGGGGTGGCTTCCCTTGCCTAAGGTCAGGTCAGGTCAGGTCAGGTCAGGTCAGGTGTATTTTTGTAGGTACCGACAACGGTTGCAAGCTACATAGTTTCTGATAATTCCATCTCATTCTGATAATTCCATCTCATTGAAGAATTTGAGAGCTATGACAGAGGTAGTTGCTAGGCGTCTCGCACTATACAGGGAAACGAATCATTCGTCTGTTTTTGTTTGGACGAATCTAGCTTGAGAATGGAGTTGGCGGTATCTTAAATGCGGGAACTTACCCTGGTCGACATTCCCACGCCATCTATCCGTCAATAAGTGCCGTAGCTAACGCGTGTTTATGTATTCGGTTCTTTGAGTTCTTCGTGGAGCTTAGTATGCATGATATTATTAGTCAATTACTTGACGCGGTTGGGACTGTTTTGAATGAGACAGCCAAATTATTTTCACTGGTGTATATCATAAAAGGAATACTTAACACCAAACCTAATACTGATCCCTGGAGACACTCCGCTCAATATTGTTCTCACCTTGAGC
Organism: Rhyzopertha dominica; assembly: GCA_025024175.1. Lineage (NCBI taxonomy): Eukaryota > Metazoa > Arthropoda > Insecta > Coleoptera > Bostrichidae > Rhyzopertha > Rhyzopertha dominica. The sequence goes on along the minus strand of QCXZ01000086.1, from coordinate 23,233,225 downwards.
AAATTAAGAACAAAAGCAAAACACTAACAGATTTCAGGTGTTTATATTCGGGGATGTTCTGCGGGTGTCCGCTGACGTATTCTACTCGCATTTTGAGTCTGAACCAGCCCGGTGATTATATGACGGTATTTGGTGGTTTTGTGGAATCCACACAAAGTGCTGTCGTCCAGCGGCAAGACAGGCGGTAATAATTCAGAGTCAGAGGGCGCAACAATGATAAAAACGGCGTCTGTTTCTTGTACTCGCGGCAATAAAAACGACAGAAAGAAGGTGGCTGTTTTTGGCGGCGTGCGCCTAAATAGATTACTTGAATGCAGACGATTAGAACGTGCCTCTACGCCCTCTTAGACCCGAAAACCTGCGTTCATCCACCAATGCGGCACTTCATTATGTACACAGCGAAATGTTGCTCGCGAGTATTTGCCAACCACTCGAACACTGTAAGCTGATGAACACTCAACAGCTGACGGTTTAAATCCAAATACGCGAAATTTAATGACGTTTCGGTATCGGGGGCTTTTTTGAACGGCGCTTTAGTATTCTCGCCAGGATATTTCATTAAGTAGGAGACAAGCTGCTAATCAGGCGCCTTGAAGAAGTCGGAAGGCAAATTAGGGCCGTCGTCTCGGCTCGGGGTTGTTTAATTTTCGAGGATTCGTCGTTTGATATATGACCCCACTGATATAATATAATTAGAAGGACCCTTATCTATTTGAATAGTGGCGAAGGGACCGCAAAAACCATATTAGTTACCCTTTTGTGTGGGGTCGTGTTACGGCGCAGCAGATTTCTGCCCCCAAAAATTTGCATAGCCCATCTTGTGGAATCGTCCTAAAGTCTTTCTGGATCGCTTAGATCGGCTTACACGGTGGCTTTTTTGCCGATCCCGTTTAACGCACCCCCAAATTTTATCAGCAACAGACAACCCCACAGATTCAAAAGTGAGAACAATGCAATAAGGGTGAAGACCCCAGCAAATCAGTGGGTTCGATAACATCGTTATATATGCGATTTCCATTGCTACCTATATACGTTTCATTATGTATATATGCGGGCGCGGCAGTTTACAGGGCTTCACCACCCCGTCGTAAGCTAATATCGAAAGCCCGTAAAAAATCTTAGCATTTCTCCGCTAGTTAATCATTCCAGCTTAGGGTTGTAGGCAATTAATTCGTGTGGTGTGTCTTTAAAGCCGGCAAGACGACCAGTATTGTACTTGGTGTTGTCATTGTGTATTCTGCGGCCACATAGATACACACAAAGTTCCCAAACGTTTATATCCCAAATTTAATTAAGGGAATAGTTGGCATTCCTCGGCCACCGGTCATTTGTAATGGGCGGTGCGTTCGTTGCCTAACATAACTCCTGTTTGTCGCACTATATCGGAACTACAGCTGCAGAAGCATGCAAAGAAATGAGCGATGAGTCTTGTCACATTGATGTTACTTCTCATCCCTAATTAGAAGTCAGTGTGGAGTTCAGATAGAATATACAAGTCAGCGTGACTTGCCTGCAGACAGCGGCTTCGGTTAATAAAGCCTCCTCAGCACAGCTATAGTCTATGATCTATGCAATGTTGTCTGCTTTGGGACTAGAGCTGTGTTTAAGAGGCTTTATAAGCCGAAACAGGTATTCATAGATTGTTCTGATGCAGGAAACATGGCACAGACTTCATTTTGCTATTATATTTGTTAGTTTTTTTTTCATAATAATTAGGTACTAGCCATACTTGATATGTATGTCTGTTGAGATATACAGGGTCGCTACAAAGTATGGAACCAGCAGGATTTTTCAGGTTCTGTTCGACCGATTTTGCTCAAATTGTGCAAGAAGGAAAGTGCAAATACAATAATTATCGCTAAAATGGACAAAAAAGCCAGGTTCTACCATTATTTCTTGACTGGTGATAATTTTCGAATCGGGATAAAAAATAAAAACATGATTCCGTGAAAAAATGCTGGTTTGTTATCACACTTTGCTCAACTTAGAAACGATAAATTGTACAAGTGTGATACATTTTTGAAATCACGAAAAATATTCTTTTCAATGATGTGCATTTTGATCCCTCTTCCCATTTAAATAAATGCAACTTGCGCCCATATCTCGGAAGCGAAAGCTGACACGGAGTTGAAAAAATTCCAGAAAATGCATTTTATTTTTACCCATAGGTCCATGCACAATTTCAGAAAAACCGGTCGAACAGAACCTGAAATATCATGCTGGTTCCATACTTTGTATAGCGACCCGTATATACTTCTATTCTGTTGTGAATTTTGACGTAAATATATCTTATCTTTCTTGTTTTGGGGTACATTCTGTGCTTTAGTAGTGATGGCCAGTGCCACCTAGCTTTGTATGTACAGAGCTTTAAGTAGGAAAGTAATGTAACTAAGTACACAATTCTCATGCGCAAACATATACATACATATTTGATAAACGTATGGATATCCTTATAAAAATTTTATTGTAATTTAATTAAATAAATACAGGCCGAAAAGGTGCATAAATGAAATCATTAATTTATAATGTTTTCAAGTGCTAAAAGATGAATAAAGACAGTTTCTGAACCTAATATTATACAAAACTCTTACTATATATTACTATATAAAGTGCAATATTTGTTTAATTTAAAAAAACGTTTCAAATTTTTCTACAATGCGTCAGATATTGTTCACGTATCGAAGATACAGCTCACCCATTATTGTTTGGTTTTGGTTTGAAACTATTCAAAAGGGGGTGCTGAGAATGCTATTGCACGAAGGTATCTTATTTCCTAGAAGCGGCACTGATCCTCCATAGCAAAAAAAAACTTGTTAAAAACATCTGATATTTGTTTCTTGCCAGTACTAATTTCATAATCAATTTTTGTACAACAAACTAAAATAATGTAAGAATGAAATGTACTTCGCAAATTGTATGTTGGAAGTCAGTCAAATTTAGATAGATGCTAACTTTTTTTATGATTACAAGTCTCATCAAAATCATCAAAATAGCCGAAATCCTACTGGACAAAGCTGTGTAGCATCCGAGGACTGGATTTGCGATCGACCTGCAACCTCCGTGGAAAATCCAGTCGGCGATTTAGGTATTCAGCTCGTGCGGTGGAAAATCCTTTTTTGATTGAAACTTCGAATGCAGCTGACAAGTCGCGGCCATAACTCACCGGCGTCGCACCTTCTCCTCCGGAATACTGCGGAGATCGCCTGGAAAAAATTAAAGCCAATTCTGCACCGGCTCTCCCGAGGTGAATCTGGTTAGATTGCGTGGCGACTTTCTCTATTAGGGGTTGGGGGCCGGACATTTCAGCATTCAATCAGCGGCTGCCCCCGGGGATTGTCGGAATTAAGTGACCTTGGTGGCCTTAGCGTAATTACTACACCACCAATTACAGGCGGACGATGAATGCGGCCGAAAAACTCGCAGAAGAGACCGCCTCATAACAAAACCCGATGTTTGCCTTATCGGACATCGATCTGGGGTGGGTAACGTGATCCACAGACAGATGCTGCTGCGTTTTCCAAACCTCTGCATGTCGGTCAAGCACACGCCATGGTATCGGGTGTCAATTAAAATAACAATTAGTCGGCATGTCACCCGCCCGAAAGCGCGAAGATGGCGAACTAAGATCTTATTAAGGGCAGCCGCGCGCGCGCTTGTCCTCACATGCGAATTGCATTCAAAATTTTCGCATATGTGGGGCGTGCGCTGAATATTACATAAGCCACACTAAACTTATAGCACTCTATTCAATGAACCGAAAAGAATGTAATGCTGTTTGCGGGCGATACTTTCGATTAGGGTGGCTCGTRGGTGGAATATTGCGTTTGGGCGCGTATACAGTGCGATCTCTGKAACGAATCGGCCAAAAAAGGGAATAACGACATGGAAGCGGTAGTCGCATCATTTAAATTACTCGGGGAGATGATGGCTTCGATTGTGAGCTAGATACTTCTTGTAAGTACGTAAGCTTTCGCGGCCATATAGGGTCGACGTTTCGCCCGCTTTCTAAGGGGCATCGTCAGGACAGGAATATGGTGCAAACTTAACGCGAAAAACACACATTCGAGCCAAAACAAATCCCAAGGAGGAAAGAGGAAATAAGAAGGAGATACTTCTTACCGATTACTGTACTAGTCGTTGAGTTATTAATTGTTGGAACATTTCTTTTTTCGACAGAAATCCACTGAACTGTGATTCTTAAACGTGTGTTAAGTTGGCTCCCATAATTTGGATTTTTGAATTTTTTTCATGCCAAGTTTCATGACAAATGAAATTATTTGTTGGACAAACGAATAGCATGGAAACAAATTCCGTGACTAGCAGATGTATCCAAAGTATAGGGTTTCTATAAATGATTCATGCAACGCAGGCGGTGTTGATTTCTGAATTCCTTGTGCCGCCTTTTTATAACTGCTGCCAAGCTACAATATGCACGGCGATAGTAGTTGCCCATCAGTGTCACACCACAGCTCCGAAATGCAACCTTAAAGTTGGTTATCTCACAAAGCATTACAGAATATGTTGAAAATACACATTCCCACTCGTTTTATCATATTAAAATATATCAAATAATTCAACAATCGACAGATGACAAGTATACGTCAAAGTAATAATTGTGTTCACTTTCGTAAGAGGCGACAAACTGATTTAATAGATAATTTCCATAAGCGCCCTGGATTTGTAGAAATCTTGTATTATAATTCTGCCGGGGGAGACTTAAATCTGTTCCGAACGACCAAATTTAACTAGAAAAGCAGTTTTTTCAAAGATAAATCACCGTGAAATGTGGATAACCAAACTTACTCGCCAAGTGACTTCCATCTGTCTTCAAAGTACTGAAGCACCAAAAATATTTTCTGACAGTTCTTTTTGACGGAACTCGCAAGGAGCGGGCGACCCATCACAGGCACCCGACTTGGCACCGATAATTTTTTGGAGCATCGAAATGGGGGGACCTCTGATCTTAGGCTCCTGCAAGTTAATGTACCTCCTGGTGTTCGTCGTCCGTGACCGCACCATCATTCAAATGTATTCAAGCCAAAGAACGCAGTGGATTTTGCTAAAAGATATTTTCAATATCCTCAGGATGACCGCGGGCTCTTCGTCCGCCTAAATATGGTAATGTATTCCCCGCGGCTCGGTGGGGTGGTTTTCGGCCGCAAAGGGAGAATGCCTGGGCAAATTCGCGAATAAGTACAAAGTTGTGTCGATTTCCAGACGGATCGAAATTCCGTTGCGTGGCCGGCATATTTTTGCAGATGAGGGGATGAACGTAATAGATAGCGGCCGGCCGAAAATAATCCTGGATGTTGACGAAATCCCGGCCAGTTTATCTGTTGTTTATTCCGGACCCGAAATTGCGGCGTATATGTATCTTTTTTTCGACAATACGGATCCGATTCGGACACCGGTGCCTCCCCGCCTTCTGTGCCTTTAAATTTACGGCCGAGTTTATGGACTTCGCGTGGAAAAACAACTTGCTGCGGTTTGGAAACGCATGAAATACGTGCGACTTTATTTCAGCTAAAAGAGACCTGTATAACGTAGTTTGTGTAATTACAGTAGACAGTACCTTTTTAACAGTGGGAGAGTGGGAGTAAGCATAAAAATTAATCAAAATCCATGTACATTCGGCCCAAATTGAAATGGAACAAGCAATTTACAGTTATACCATATAACATATAGGAAAAGTGAAACGTGAGTGTACTGAAATGCCCTGAAGTTAGAACGGTTCTCCAGAACAGAACAAAATTTTACTACGATCGTAATAATATGATGATGTGTCATTCAAGTAATTTATTAGATATTGAAATATAAAGTTCTATATTAAGAAAAAGATTGATTAGAATTTAATTTAAAAAGAAATCAAATTTATATTTCGGTAGGGGGAATATGGAGTGTCTCTGACTCGTTTTTTTGTGAACCACGGAGAGCGGGAGTAAGCGTTTTATGCATGGATGATTTGTAACGGTCATTTAATTTTAGACACTTTCGTAATGTTCTCTTTTTTGTTCTTCTGTCTTTTAGGCGATTAACCGTCAATAACAATGCATTTTTACAAATATATTGCTTACATTGGTACGTAATGCTAAAATGCTAATTCGGTGGTTTAATCCAAAAGTTTATCCGATCCCTGCATCCAGTTCTGCATGGAAAACATCTTTCACTCTCCTTGCTCTCACCTTGGCTTCTTGCGCCTGAATGTGACCTTCTTTTTCCTGCCTACTTCAAATTGTTGACGAAATTTTGGTGTTAATTTAGTGGGTAAAATTTAGTAATATTTCGAGACCCTTTCCTTGGTCTCCGTCGATAACAGTCAGCTGTTATTTTTGTATCTCAAATGCAAAATGATACTTTTGCATTTAAGAAACTCGCTACGCTCGGCAAAATATTCATTCGAGAACGCAAAAGCATTTCGCGTTCGAAATATAAACAATATTTTTCGAAAACCGCAATAAAATGAGATACTTTTATGTATAACAATTTAATGTATATTTGAAATCCTTTAATCTACTGTTCGAATCAAAACATTTTAGGTGCGGTGGCGTTGCCTGTCATTATAATTATTCATATTCTAAAGGGTGTGAAAGAGTGTTTAATTGAAAATGAGCTCGGAAAGTAAAGAGGAGCATTTACCAGGAGAGAAGTATTGGAAGCAGCGCAAAGTGCTGTTTCACAATTAATCCCCAAAAAAACCGTCGAGATAGTATGAGATCGCCTACAACGAATTTAAAGCGTGGTGCAGTTCAAACTGGCATATTTCGAACATAAAATTAATAAAGTTAAACCTTCAACATTATGGTTAGTACATTCAATGCTAAAATCTACACTGTATGCTAAAGAACATGTCAATATCAGGAAATTTTCGAAACTAATACCATATTTGAAAAGCAAACCAAATGGATACAGTCCAAAAAAGTCCAGAATTCTAAGGAAAGAGGAGATCGAGAGATTTTTACAAGACGCACCTGATAGTATATTTATGCTAGAAAAGGTAATTCAAATTAATATAAATCTATTGACTTATCCTAAAGTATTTCGCAGCTAGGTGACAAAAAAGGTTTCCTTTGTCAACTGAAAATTTAACGAAAATTACAGTTTTCGAAAAATAATATTTTTTGCTTAGTTTTGGAAACGGCAAACATATCTATAGGAATACTTAAACAAACGCTTAGGTGTGTCCTTTTGAAATCATTTCCTTGGAAATGGGGCGTTAAAGTCGCTTCCTTCTTTAGTTTGAGGAGCTCACGTAAATTTATGTAAATAGCAATTTTATCCAAAATCTCGGGGAAATGTTTCATTTAAAATACATATTCGCCGATGAAATTATCATAAAGAGGCAGGGGGTTGTCTTTCCCATCGGAATCGATGGGCGAAAAAATGAAGACGTACTGAGGTCGTTTTCGGCAAGCGCACGGGCGAAATGAATAATACCGTGATTTATCATTCGAGTTTACAGTGTACCTAATTAAACAAGACGGTCTTGTCTCCCCATTAGTAATTAAGGGAGATAATTTATGTTCAGATAATGTACACATTGTATACGAGTAATCTTAACCGCGAGATAGCAGAAGTAAAAGCGAGTGAAGAAGTTATTAACTTCCACGGGTTTTTTGCGCCGTCCTTTGTGGCGCTATTTGACAAAAAGATGTCGAGCGATACGGAATTTAATAAGGCGGACTATAAGAGGTAAACGGCGATTCTGCGCCGTTTGTTCTTAAATTCTTTTCCCCGGTAAGTCTCCGGTGGCGCCGAGCGATAGCTAAGTAATTAATCACCGTATTTCGGCCGGTATTTGCGCTGGTAAGCGAAGCATCTTAATTTGTAAGATAAATACCTATATTAATTGGATTACGTCAACAGCCAAAGTCGAATAATTACTTAGAAACATGACAGTTTTCATTCTTAATACTTTATCGTCGAAAGGCAGCCGCTAATTTGCATGAATATCAAATAAAGGAGCCTTAATTTACTTGTACGCGGCGGAAATATTACACCGCGAAGCCTGCACTGCTGCTTTAATCTCCTTGATGCCGTTCAAAAACACCTTCCGCGGATCTTCTATTGGTAGGACCAAGCAATCCTCGTAAGATAAAAATACACAACTTCATTAAAAGCTAAACCAATTTCGACTGCCTGTTGACAGACATCAAGTTACTGAGCAAATACTTTTCAATTCCTCTCAGCCAGTCGCAGGCCTTTTTTTCTCTAATTGCGTCTTCAATCTCGCTAATTCACCAGTTAACTCAATTTAAAGACCACACAAGATTTCAAAACCGGAAACACGTACAGCGTCCGAGAGCAGAAGTTGTAGCACAAATTAATTCGATAATCTCGACGAGTTGCCACAAACAGCTAATCGAGTTTAAAGAGGAATCCGGTTGTCTAAACAGCCAGATTACCGTTTCTTGCTGTTTTCCCGCCTTACTTTCCAGAAATGTAAGGGTAGGTTGGTTAATTCTCGGTCTAGCAAGGAAAACAATAATTTAGATTGATTGATTGACTAAATCAGCGTACGGTCAGAATTTCTGCCACTCCCGGATATACCTAAAGCTCCTTCCTAAAGTTCGGGTACCAACAGGCTTCGATGATTTGCGTCGGCTTTTTCTAAGATCTTCGAAAACATCCTGGCTCAACATAGTAACGATTTTTTTTGACTCAAACAACACACTGCCAACCATTCAGTCTAGATTTCCCCGTTATCATAGTACTAATAGGGTCAAATGGGGTAATTGTAAAATAGGGGTAACTGGAAACGCATCATGTTTCTTTCTTTAGATTTAATTTTCCCGCCCGTAGCAACTACCGCTCTATTGGCCGCATTGTTCATGTGCTGTGTTCACAGTTGCCACATCAAATGCGCATGTTCAGGTAGTTTCGCCGGTGTTTAGATTTTAAATGACTGAAAAATCGTGTTTACAAAGTGGATGAGTGTTTTGCTGTTGGAAATTTTGACTTAATAAAGGTAAGCCATGTTTATATGTTCCATGTTGAAAAGTAGGTATTGTGCTTGCCATGTTTGTTTCCAAAGTTGTAGATTTATCAAGGTTAAGAATCTTCCGCGGGCGTTTACAATTACCCCAAAGTAAAAAAGCTACTGGGTTAATTGTGAAGACTTGATAAGGGGTAATTGTAAACGTGTATATTTACTATATTTAATGCATTTCGGTTCACTACAACAAGTATTTTGTTTTAGAATGCCCAGAAATTATAAGAAGAAGACAGTTGGCCCGTCGTATAGTCTAGAAGATCTGGCGAGGGCTGTGTCAGATGTTGAAAACAAGAACAAAACTTTTCGCTAAGCCGAAGACTTTTGCGGCGTACCCAAAGCTGTTATTTATCACAGAATTAAAGGGCGCAAAATCAGTGCTGATAAGATGGGAGCCGGGAGAGCCCCCTGAAGTTGAAGTAGAACTTGAAAATTGCATCAAGGCGAAATCACGAATGGGATGCCCTTGTACAAAAGATGATGTTAAGAATATTGTAGCGGTATACATATGTTACGGCTCATAACTTGAAAACTCCGTTTACAAATGGGATTCCAGGGAACGATTGGTACTATGGCTTTATGAAAAGGCACCCAAAATTGTCCTTTTTCCAGAACATCTTCAAAAATCTCGTTTTGATGCAAGGAAGCCAGCAAGAATAGGGGTAAACCGGGGAAACGTAAGATTCAGGACAAAAAATCTCAAAAAAAATACTGATAGTGGGGATGCTGATCAACACGAATTATTTGCGGAAAATACGAGCCCCCAAAACATATCTGACAAGGGAAATACTTCAGGCAAAATTCAAAACAAAAGGAAGAAAACTAGTCTTGAGATTGCTGATGACGATGAAGTTGAAACAGAAATGTGCGAAGATGACTCAGACGATGATTTAGAAAACTATTCTGAAACCATGCGTATAGAAGCAATACCCGAAGTTGTTTATGAAACACCTGTCTGATAAAATATTTCTGTTGGAAAATTTCTTTTAGTGGACTTTAAGGGTGGCCGCAGGAATCAAACCCATTACGCATGCGTCTGTCGCGTACTAGAAGTTGACGATGACGAAGGGGAAATTGTTATACAGGATTACACAAAACGTAACAGTTTGGCTACCGAATTTTCCATAATTCCTAAAGATATATCAGCCATTTCATTGGAAACGGTTGTTGCTATTTTACCTGACCCAGAGAGCAAACAGAAAAATGGGGAGGCGTTAAGTGTTTTTACGGGTCGGGTTGCTGTACATGAAAAATAATAATATATAAGCATTTATATACTTGTGTTATACACTAGTTCATTTTTTTATGAATAACACAGTTAATAAACATTAAAAAACTATCTACTTTTTGCTTTTTTTTCTAAACAATTACTATTCAATTGGGGTAATTGTAAATATGAATATTTTCGTGAAAATTTGCACTGCATATTTTTAAATGCGATTTGTTCACATTTTCCCCTTAAATATTTACGTAGACGTTTATGTGACACAAATAACTTGTTCACAATTACCCCCAAGTCGCGGGGTATTTGTAAACAATGAAAGGTTCAAATTGTGATTTTATATCTCGAAAATGAATTATGAAAATTCTTTATCTATGCTTACATTTTATGTCCAGCACATAAAACTTAAATAGGATGTATTAAAGTTATACATTACATGCCAGCAAATTGTTCAAAATTTACGAAACTTAAAAACTGTGCAAAAACAGTTTACAATTACCCCAATTACAGCTTTAATGAGATTACAAATGACTTGGCTAGTGCAATGGATAGGTCTAAAGCCACGGTTTTAGTGACCAAAGTAAAGCCTTTGATCGGTTAAATCACACTCTTACGATGGCCAGATTAAAGCATCTGGGTTTTCGGGATATACTGCTTTAAAACTAATGGAAAGCTATCTGCTTAACAGACGTCAAAACGTACCTAGTTATTAATAATATGATTCACTCTGGCGTTCCACAGGGTAGTGTGCTGGGACCCCTTTTGTTCGCTTTTTATACGTTTGATTTGCCTAAATATATAAACAATTGTAATTTACATACATTGCAGATGATATACAGATGTATTTGGTATTGAAAATATCTGCGATGGTATTCAGAAAATAAATAAAGATTTAAGAAAGTTATGTGAATATACTGAAAACCATGGTCTAAAATTAAMTTCGAAAAAACTTTAGCTCTCTCTATAGGCAATGAAAAACAGCTATTGATAATGCAGGCAAATGTTCAATTATTCGTACATAACGAAAGCATTACTGTTTATTGGTAGTACATTATCTTTTAATGAGCATGTGGACCATGTATAGGTATACACGCTCAATGCAAGCGCTAAAATGTTTACATTCTTTCAAATTTCAACTTCAACAAGTTAAAATAAGACTGGTCAAGGCATTGGTGTGTCCCCACATAGAGTATTGCGCTCAGACATATTATAACTTCCTTACTCAGCAAAATTAACACAAAATGCTTGTAAGAGATTTGTCTATAATATCCCATACACCGAACACATTACACCGTACTTAATTGATAACGCACAATTGAACATTGAATCTAAAATGACCTTATTGTATATAAAATTTTGTTGCAAAATACTACCACTTAAAACTGTCTCCATATCTTTATTCATTGTTATCAAGGCGATCAGATAGTCATAGTGTGAACTTTCGTAACGCTACTCTTTCTATTCCTCTGCACTCCACAAAAAAATTTGAAGGATTTTTTCTTATTTTGTGCCGTCTTTGTTGAACAAATATTTACAATTTTGCATTTATCTTAAATTAAGTTTAATAAAATGGTAACTGATTGCGTTTATGTAGACATGATGTCGTAAAAGTAATCTAATATATTTTCATTTGTACTATGTATAATTTCTTGTGTAGACGCTTATACAGCATTTAGTTTCATTATCTGTTCAATAAGCTTAATTATTATGTTGTTAGTTTAAGAATTTAATTTGTAGGGGAGCAGTGGAAGACAGGTACCACCTAACTGTTTCCTTTTGTGTAAACAAATACCGTCGGGCCGGCCGTCTATGCTGGGTTCGAAGGGTACATGCTGATTGCTGGTAGTGCGACTGCCTATAGCTGGTCCATTGTTTCTGGTATGTCGTATAAACTGAGCGATTCTTTGTTGGTTAATTTCTTGTCTTTTTCCGTTTCTATCCGTTGTTCTTCATTCATCATGCTTCCCTGATTTCTGAATTAGCCTTTCTATAGCTGTTTTCCATGTATAGCACGGTCTATCTTTTTGTAGTTTGTCTCCGCTGAGCTCCCAGATCTTTCTTAGTATGTGATCTACTTCTCTCCTTTGGATGTGTCTCCAGTATTTTATCACGTATGTTCTGCTGTTGTTTTTATGCATCCATAGCATTATTTATTATATAAGACCAGACACTGATGCTGGATCATCAATTCCTTGACTGTGTAGCGTCGCAGCAACCCGGCAAAATAATTCTGAGCCGCTAGTAGGATTTTTAAATCTACTTACGCTTATTAACCCCTATGGTATGCTAAAGCATATTATTTTACGAAGTTGTGTTGCAACGAACTTCAAGAAGACGAATGCAATAATCTTGGCCCCTTCAGAAGTGCCAAGCAGTGTAGTTCATGTTTAGGGTTGTTCTGCGACATATGGGCTGTTTAAAATTCAGGTCACGCTGAAAGAAATTCTGTCACATTCTGTCACACAATATCTTCATAAATTTTATATGAAAATCGGCCGACACGTAGGATACAGGGTGATTCATTCGAAAGCTTCAGGCACGAAGCAAATATCGGGGTAGTTTTTGGCATAAATCTTGCGTTTATAGTGTGCGACGCCCATAATCGCGAGATAACCAATTTAAGATACAACAATGTAGCCAGTAATGCAAAAAGAAGCTGTTGACATTTAATTACTTTCGCTCGGCAGGCCGCGGTCTGCGGTTTATCGTCTATAAAACTGTTAACCGGACAGCGTTTGCTGCAAAAAAAAGCGCGTGTTCGCGGTCCTTTAATGGTGCTAAGCCGATTATGGGGGTCCTGTGTCGAAATCCACATGTTAGAATTCCTCCCGCGGGGGTTCCCTCTCCCGCATCCTTTGGGGGAATCCCGGAAGTAACAAATGCCCAGACCTGTCTAGCTCATTTCCTTACGTTAAAATTCATATTTTCCCACGCACAAACGCGTTTATGCAAAAACATCTCGAGAGCGCCCCTCCCGCAGAGTTTATAACTCGAAGATGTTGAGTATGTTCGACGGAAGGCGGTGAATTTTTAAAGTTTCCTGCTTCTCACGCTCCGTTATGACACGGTCCGTTTCCGCTTCCTTATTAGTCGGTGATAAGGGACACACGAAGGGTTTTTTGCCTGTTTTGATGAAAAAACGCGGGGATAAATGTGGCAAGAATTTTCCTGAATAAATTGCTTGCAGTTTCCTGACAATTTAGTCTGTCACTGCTGCCAGCTAAGCTATAAATAAGAATGACAAAACAATTATACGAAATCTGACACCTACTTGCTTGTTATCACTGCTAATTGTCTATCGCTTATTGCTTATTACTACGTGTACTAATACTAATTCAATTCAACACTGTTCTGACACTACACTCAAATAAAATGCATGTCTATGCGATGCTGTATGCACCGCAACCAACTGCAGATAGCAATAAATCCAACAATAATAACAATATCATTAACCCTTAACCATCTTCTTCTCTTCCTAACTGGTTCCTTCAACTACCGCATTTAATAAAAGTCTTCCTATCAACCCATACGTTTGGTGAAATAAATCCATACCGGCACAAAAGCAGATGAGCACATAACATTGACAGGGCTCTTGAAAATAACGTTTGTTCTGGCCCTGTCACAATGAAAATTAAAGAATTCTTAGCATTTATTCTCTGTACATGTATATTAATTCTGGACACTCGACACGACTGTGTATTCAACAATATTTGGTGACTGAAGCCTCTGTCAGGGTAGTGACCGTTGGTTTTAAAAGCTAGATATTTAAGAAATCTTCTTTGAATTTGTTCTATTCTAAATGAATGCACATCATACAAAAGATACCAGATAATAGAGCAGTATTCTAGTTTTGATCTAACGTATGCAAAATATAAAGACTTTAAACATTCAGTCTTTCTAAAATCTTTGCAGTTCCAGTAAAGGACCTAAATTAGACCCCGAAGCTGGACTGAATGTGCGTGAGCGAATGTTCTGATATTCAACTAATTGAGCAACAAATATGACTTAAGCATCATACAATCGGATAATCCAAAACTATGCAACTTATTGAGAAGAATCAAATGGTCAATACAATCAAATGCCTGTGTAAATGACGCCAACTTGGCCGTTATTGTCACAGCTAGGTGGCTTTGTCATCCTGTTTTACCTACGTCATTCCAAACCTTTGGCATGTAAGCAGAACCAGTTGTATGCCATGCTGTCTGCACTAGACCTAAACTGCACTGATGAGGTGTAATGATAATAGATATATCTGCAGTTGGTTGCGGTGCAGATAGCATAGCACAGGCGCTTTTTTAATGTACGTCGATTCTTACCCGTCAGCAAACAGTGCCGTGGAGTGCTGTCAACTTAATGTATGCAGGGCTTCGTTATCGTGTCAGTGTAATGCTGACAGATTTTCTACTTACTACAGCCCATTAGTTACTTAATAATTAATAAATGCTTAGCTAATCACAAGAGCGATTATTAACAAGTATGGGTATAAACGATTATTTGTGCTTAACTGAAAGTGACTGTGATCAATCTGAGTGTGAGTAAATACACTCAGATTTTTCTTCCACACGAACCTAGTATAAAGAACTGAGATACAATATCGTGCTAGCAAAATACTTATTGGCCGTAAATCAACAAAATTGTTAGGAATGAAAAAAAAAGCTATTTTTCACTCTTCTGGAAGTACAACGCTTTCCTTGTACCGAAACACATCAACATTTCTGAAGCAATATTATGTAGTTTGGTTTTTGTGGGTTGCAAAAGTTTCTCCTCTTTTTTGCTTCTCTTCTTTTAATGTTTGCCAGATTTCTTCTATACTTTGCATATATCCCATCAGTTGGTGCTCTCTATATATTTCAGCCATATCCAAGCCTCTTAATTTGTATGTTTCATGTTCATTTCAAGTTTTACCGGAAGTGTCACTCCTGTTATAGTCACTATAAGAGTTTTACTTCAAAATCGTATACAAAGGTGACTGTATAATACAGTGTACTTCATAACTTTCTTACAAATTCGAAAATACCTTCCCTTGGCTTTATGTAATGATCATTAGACCTGTAATCGAACCCCACATTTACTTTCGAGACGATCCAAGGAAGTATCGCGTGCTATACAGAACCGCACGATTTGTACGATTTCTGTCTCAGGTGCGCTTCGGTGAAGGTCCTCAAAGTTCATACTTCCTTCCCGGAAGATTATCCCTGCGTCTGGGAACGCGGAATAACTATGACCCGTGTTCCTGCCGTTTGACTTTTTTCCCCGCGCCACGTTCGTACGGAATTTGGAGATTTTTAGGGGTGCCCCGCAGATGCGAACAGTTTTAATGGAATACTTATGTCATTGCGGAAGAATACCAGGTGGTTGTCGTTTATGCAGCGCCTTAACGAGATGCCAGAAATAAGCGTGACTTATTTCCATATCTCTTTGAACCAGTAACTGACGAAAATTTGTTATATACACTCATCAAAACGGAAAAGGAGCCACTTCTAAAAATGTTTATAGTTTTTCATGGCTATAGTTAATTGTTACAATTCTTGTTTATTTAGTTATCTTAAACTGTTCTCTATCAATCTAAGTACAAAGTGGTTATAATTTGCTCCTATTGTTTAGAGAAAAAAATGTAAAAATGAACGCTTCATTGTTTTATTAAATATGTTAATAAAACAGCAACTCGTAAAACTTCTGCACAACGCCAGGGCATACTTTCAGTTAAATTTCTTACGACGTTAGGACTCAGCTGAACCCATTCTTCCAAGAGAATTTCTTGAACGTGTTCAAGGTTCTGGATTGGCTAGCGTTCCTTTAATCGTTGTCCAAGTAAGTCCCAGACGTGCTCAATTGGATTAAAGTCCGGACTGCGAGAGGGCCAGCTCATAATTTCAATATTATGGGTATTGAGAAAATTAACACTATTCAGGCGATGTGTGGCCGAGCATTATATTGCTGCAGTACAAATTCTGGACAAATGGTACCACATGTGTTTGTGAAACTTCATCGATGTACCTACTAGCAGTCATAGACCCCTCACGAATTACCACCAGTTCTGTGTGCCCATTTAAAGTTATTCCACCCCAAATCATAATCGACCCTCCTCCAAAAGGAACCCTTTCTTCTACAGCAGACTCTATATAACGTTGTCCTGGGCGTCTCCAGACTCGAACTCTTCCGCCAACATGGTTCGAATAGAATCTGGATTCGTCAGTGAACAAAACGTTGCTCACTGCTGTAAATTCCATTGAACATGTTCTTCAGCAATCAATCGTCTTGCTCCGCGATGCTGAGGGCACTCTATCTGGTCTTCCTGCCCTAAACTGACCTTCGCGAAGTCTGTTGCCATTGCTTGGGTATACTTGTTCTGGATGCTGTGGCCTCTACCAGCCGATTTTGGAGCATTGTAGCAGTAGTTCTGGGGTCTGTGGTAGCTCAAAGTTATACTAAACGGTCTTCCCACTCGGAAGTCGCCCTTTTACGACGCCGGTAAGGTTGTCTTCTAACAGTACTATAAATCTGATCTGATCTGTCGTCTCCAGTGGCCTCAGTTAAYCGCTAGCTACAACGGTTCGCTGGGAAAGTGTCCTTATTTAGGCTGCCCGGAGTCCTAGCTCATTTTAGAGCACATTTTTGAAATCTGCAGCTCTAAATACATCTGTACGTCAATTTTGAGCTAAATCTATCGTTTGTCAAAAATCACAAAGCATCCAACCCCTACAACGGTTCGCTCGGAAAGTGTCCATATTTAGGCCGCCCGCAGTCCTAGCCCATTTTAGAGCACATTTTTGAAATCTGCAGCTCAAATTACATCTGTACGTCGATTTTGAGCTAAATCTATTTTTTTTTTGTCAAAAATCACAAAACATCCGAGGCTAACCCCTTTGTTCTTTTTTGACCTTAAAGTTTTTTCGTCTCCGATTCAGCTGAATACAAATATTCTTACTGATGTGGACCTCCTGAATTTCGGAATGGCCTCAGTTGGTCGCTAGCTACAACTTTTCGCTCGGAAAGTGTCCATATTTAGGCCGCCCGCAGTCCTAGCCCATTTTAGAGCACATTTTTGAAATCTGCAGCTCAAATTACATCTGTACGTCGATTTTGAGCTAAATCTATTTTTTTTTGTCAAWAATTACAAAACATCCGAGGCTAACCCCTTTGTTCTTTTTTGACCTTAAAGTTTTTTCGTCTCCGATTCAGCTGAATACAAATATTCTTACTGATGTGGACCTCCTGAATTTCGGAATGGTCTCAGTTGGTCGCTAGCTACAACGGTTCGCTCGGAAAGTGTCCTTATTTAGGCCGCCCGCAGTCCTAGCTCATTTTAGAGCACATTTTTGAAATCTGCAGCTCTAAATACATATGTACATCGATTTTGAGCTAAATCTATTTTTTGTCAAAAATCACAAAACATCTTTGTTCTTTTTTGACCTTAAATATCAATTTCTGTTAAATACACTCTACGCCTTTGCAGTCTACCTAGCACATCAACATTCACGTTGCTTCTTTCACAATTGCAGCAAAATTAGAGAAACAAGGGGGTGAATGCATTTATTTATTGATATCAAGTTTGCACTTTTTCACTTTATGGCTTTAGTAAAAAGATCTGTTCATTGAAGCCACATTGAAGAAGTGGCTCTGATTACTGAATAGCGATTAACTTTTGTCTTTATATTTTAAATTAACAAATAAAATTTGACATAAGTGGCTCCCTTTCCGTTTTAATTAGTTTATGTGTAAATAATACTTTGTATGATAAAATAGCGTCGGCCGGCTTATGTGTTTAAAAAATTGTCAAAGTTCGTACTATTCTAAACACGTACCTAAACTGACGTAATAACCCTCGCGTCCATGCAACAACCCCAGGAAAAATATTCGACGGGCATCTATACGCGTTGTTACTACAAGTAATAATTCATTATTAGTTAATATTGAACGGAACAAAAAAATATTTCCTCTGTTGAAATTGTTTCGCATTTGAAGTTTAATGTTATTTGAATTGTAGTGTTTAAAGCTTTCACAAAATAAATGTTACGTGTGAGCTTTTCCTTTCGTTTCATTTTAAAAATAGCCCATCCACGACGAGCATAAGACAATTCCGCCAAATTGGAAGAATGCTACATTTTACATCTGGCCGACAAAAAAAGGCAGATAAAAACTTCTGCCTCTTTTTTCTTGTTTGACAAATGTAGTAGGGGTGGCGTCGACAGTCGTAGAACAAATATAGAAACAGGCGGACGGCGATTTGGAGGAACTACACAATCGCGGATTGATTAGGCCACCAGAATAATTAAAAAATAATTCATTTGTTATCGTCTCGCGAAAGAAATTAATTCACTTATAAAGTCATAAAGGAAAATTAGTGGTTTTTCCGGGCAAATAGATTTAGGGGAGAGGTATGTTTTTTATCACCGGGAATTACCATTTTAATTGCCGAATTACAATTTTAATTTTCCCGCCGTGCGCCCGTATGCCGACGTTTTGCCGCTGCACTGCAGTTTTCAGATCTTCCAAATAGCCCACTCCTTTCAGCCGGATAGCTGAAAGCCCCTGTATTGAAAATGCTCCGCCTCTAATATCAGAACCACTCCCTGCAATCGGTGTATGCTTCGAAGATCGGTATTTCCCGACGCTGTGCCGTTCCTGCTATTCCTGTTCACTGGAGCCGACTAAGAATGCGTTTTACATGGAGGATTATCAAAATCTGGGCTATTTTCGGAGCGCAAATCCCGCACGGATGCCTCTAAAAGCCGATAGCGCTATCGATGGACCGAACCGGCAGAATTTACAGCTGGTACCGGCTAAAAATAAGATTTTATTGTWTTGGAGTAATTCTTTTGATCGTGTAAACACCATGAAATCTTTAGTCATCATTTACATCAAGACGATTACTTACAATTTTATTTGTACTGTAAAATTGTTACGTCTTTGGAGAAATTGCTCGTTCCAACACTGAGAGTAGTGTCTCTGAATGTACTTCATCTTTAATAAAACACTTTTATCTAAAAGCAAAGCTAAAAGTTATTATATCGTGTACTTACCAGTAATAACAAAAAAATCATGCTCTCTAAGTATCCTCTTTAGTTTTTCGAAAGAGCTTTTAAAAGGTTTATATAAGGCAAATATTCCCTTTACTATAACTATAATACCATATAAATTTCTTGCTGTAATATGTTTATTTACAGTCTCATCTCGCGAGATTTGATCAGTTAAAAAAAAAGGTAGACGTAAATGCTATTCGTATTTTCCGGGTTTTTATTATTCTTTCGTTCAGAAGTATCATATAGGTACTAACTAATCCGATAGACGTTATCCTGTCTTAGCTATGAATATTCAATTCGAACTGGAATAAATGATAATAAAAATTAAAAATAAAGTTTTCCTACACTGGAACGGGCGACATACAATTGGTCACGTGAAAAACATTAATTTTCAAGATTTATGCCACAAACACTTAATGACTCCCCTTGAGATTTATTTATCAACATTGCAAATACAATGGAAACTCTAACTTGTGGAATTTTGACAAACAAAAGTTCAACTGATAATAAAATATTGACTCCCTATGTGTTTCTGTATAACCATGAATACCACGTCTATCAAAACTTACCAAAAATTGATATAAATTAAACTCAAAACTGGATAAACGTTCACATCGAATGGACTGCGATTAGTGAAACAAAAAAGAACGGATCGGGAGAAGTTGAACTTGAAGGGGGACACCTGATGATATATAGTGGAGTAAAACAAGAAATGAGAGCCAACGAAGGAGTAGGCTGCATAATTCGAAAGGAATACGTAAAATACATAACAGAAAGATTAATAAAGCTAGAAATGAGAATAGAGAAAAATGAAAGAGTAACAATGGTGGTTGTGTATGGACCGAGTGAAGACGAAACAGTCGATAATAAAACGAGGTTTTGGGAACAACTGTCAGAGATCACAGAAAATAATAGAGGGAAAATAGTAATAGTAAATAGTAGAGTTGGAAGATCAAACACAGATGAAGGGGTAGTACAACAATGGACATAGACTAACAGATTACTGCATGGAGAATAATATGATGGTGGGAAATACATTCTACCAACATAAAGAGATCCACAAATACACAAGAGAAGTTGAAAGCAGGAAAGAAAAATCAATAATAGATTACATATTAATTGATAAAAATAGTAGATCATATTTATTAGATGTAAGAGTATACAGAGGCTACGAAATATATAGTGACCATTACCTAGTGATAGGAAAAATAAGAATAAGAACGCAGAAAGAAACCAGCGAACATATAAAGACAGAAGAACAAAGGAAGCAATTAGAGTGTTTAAACTAGCCCGAAATGAAACCGCAAACAAGTACAAAGAGCTCGTGGAAAAAAAATTGAAATAATAAATAGCATAGGAAATGAAGATGATATAGAACTAGTCTGGATGAAATTTAAGGAAAAACAGACTCATTGGTGGAATGAGGAGATAAAAAGCCATGTAACAAAGAAAAAAGAAATATGGAAACAATATATTGCAAAGCGAACGATAGAAAATTACACAAGATACAGAGAGCAGAGAATAAAAGTCAAAGAATTGGTAAAAGAATCCAAAAGGGAGGCTTGGGAAGAAWTTGGGATGAAAATGGAGKAAAACAGCAARGCAAACCAGAAACTATTATATAAAATACTAAAGAATGCCAAAAATGATAAAAAATACATTGCAGGTCAGATAAAAAACAAGCAAGGGAAAATACTGACAGAAAGCAGTGAAAKAATGAACAGATTGAAAGAATATTTCGAAGAGTTACTGAACCCAGAAACCGAAACAAATTGCACAGACGTCAGAGAAACGAATTGTAGAAGTGTTGAAGACGGACAACAGAACGTTATAGAGGAGGAAGAAGTAAAAAAGATCATTGATAATATAAAAAGAGGAAAGGCGGCGGGGCATGATCAAACTGCACCAGAAATGTTGAAAAGTATGGGACCAAAAGGGGAGAAAGTGCTGACAAAAATATTTAACATGGCATGGAATAAAGGAGCAGTACCAGATGACTGGAAAATGGGGATAGTTGTACCAATACATAAAAAGGGAGACACAAAAGAATGTGGGAACTATAGAGGAATCCCATTGTTAAGTTTAGTAGTAAAGGTTTATGAAAGATTGAAGCAAGATTAAGAGAAAAGTTGGAATCACAATTACACGAAGCACAAAGCGAGTTTAAAAGAGGGCGAAGCACCCAGGACCATATATTTACGATTAAACAAATGGCGGAAAAGATAGGCAAAGAAAAAGGAATCTGTTTAGCATTCCTGGACTTAGAGAAAGCATTTGATAACATCCCTAGAAAAGCAGTCTGGGAAAGTATGAAGAAAAGAGGTATAAATAATAAGCCCAGAAAAAACATAGAGAGTTTATACAGCGACACAAAAAATTATGTCAGAACAAGCAACATGGAATCACAGGATTTTCAAGTAGTGGATGGATTAAGGCAAGGGAGGGTGTTAAGCCCAACACTGTTTATGATGGTAATGGACGATATATTGTGGGAACTACACAACAATGCTAAAAGGTGATAAAGCTAGCAGAATGCGCATTTGCAGATGACCTGATGATCTGTGCAGAAAATGAAGAAAAGTTACAACAAAAAGTAGACTTGTGGGAGAATGAACTAACAAAACGTAAAATGTTAATAAATACGAGCAAGACTAAAACAATGGTCATAGGAAAGGAGGACAAAAAGATAGACATAACAATAAATGGGAAACAAATAGAACAGGTTAAAAGTTTTAAGTACCTAGGAGTTACAATACAAAGCAATGGAAGTATGGATGAAGAAATAAGTGAAAGAATCACTAATGCAATAAAGGTGTATTACTCACTAAACAGGGCGTTAATAAGTAAAAAGGAAATAAGTGAGAAGACAAAAATGACGGTATACAAGACCATTTATAGACCAATATTGACATATGGTAGTGAAAGTTGGGTGTTAAGTGATAGACTTTTAAGTAGACTGCGGGCAACAGATGAAATACTTGAGACGTGTTAAAGGGGTGACTAGAATGGACATAATAAGAACGACAGAATCAGAGAAGAACTAGAAATAGAGTCGATTAAACAAACTATTGAAGAGAATAAATTAAAGTGGTTCGGGCACTTGGTGAGAATGAACGAGGAAAGGCCAGCAAAACTAGTGTGGGAGGCAAAAGTACAAGTAAAGAAAAGAAGAGGAAGACCGCAGAAGACATGGAACATGACAGAAGCTAGTAGAATAGTAAATAGCAAAGGACAGGACTAAGTGGAAGAAAATAGTACAAAAGACAGTAAACGAGTGAGAGACACTGCATACCTTTACACCCTACGGGTAAAAAAATGAAACTGATTACAGTAACACTTCCTGTAATTTTAATTGTAATTTATCACTGTATACCCAAAGTGATTGTAATTAATTACAAATTGCAAAGTAATTTTAACATGACTGGTGGCGACCAGAAAAAACTTAAAATGAATCATTTTATATTATATAGATTTAGTACAGATTCATCTAGTTATTTACCGTAAAAAATTCACTTTTTTAAACGATCCAAGTGTTATGTCATCGAATTAGGGTCGATTAGTCGTGTTTCTTAGTAGCTTATCGAGTGTTACAAGTGGCCTGCCGATTATAAATGCTCTAGTGCGCGCAGCGTGGTGCGGGCCCCGAGGAAATGTGCGGTATAAAAATCCCGTATCCAGTTTTATTTATATGGTTTGTATGAGGGCGGGCACATGTTCCGAAGGAATCTGGCCGTAATGTAGGAAGAAAGGGACTCATTTTTTAAAGCTATTTCATAAAATAAATGGCGCGAAGCGAATATAGTTAGAGTGAATGTATTTTTGTGTTTTTAGAGAATATTTCAGGGTAATGCGACCAGAAAGATGCCGTTATTTTATATTCCGCACGATAAAGACAAGGGGTGGTTTCCCAGCTTTGTTGCTTTTAAATCTGCGGTTATGGACTATTGCATTTTAAGATATGGCCCGTGTCTTTACATAATGACGTAACGCCGCGGCGAGCMCGTATCGAAAACAGTATTAAAATAAATACGCGCCTCTAATAAAGCCGTTACTGAGCCGTAATGGTATGGAAATTAAATATGCAGCCAATATCCGACAGATCAAATACGGGAGAGCGATAAAAATGTGCGATTCGTTCGACTCGTATCGAATTCGATTTCGCCACTCTCGATGAACTTGACTGACGGGTGTGTGCACGGGATTAAATCGGAATAACATAAATATATATCTCGGCGCGCCTTGAGACCAACTGGCGAAATCTGTGCAGAAAGGATGTTTATTAAAAATGTCAAGAAGCGCCGGCCGCCTCGTCAAACCACCCCCTTTGCCATCCAGCTCCCCTAAATTACTTGTGACCACTAACAAACCAATATATCCCCGTACCCCGGTCCCACATATTTACCACACCATTCTACATCCCCCTTATTACAATCTTTCACCCCTGCTTTAATTCAAACTCTCATACGACTTCTTAATCAGAGTAATGCCGCTGATGAAATTAATGATTGAATTATCGGCGGGAGGAATTCGATTCGGTGTTGTCCGATGACGTAAGATACTATCTGACCTGGCGTCGTTTGCATTATAACAATTTTTTAAATGAGTTTGAAGAAAACAACTAATCCAAAGTTCGAATTTCCCGTGTTTTCTTCTGACGTTTGATGTATTCCGGAAAATGTGACTGCGTGTTTGCGCGGTCTATTCCATCGAACCACCTTCAAAAATTAGCAACATTTATGACTAGGGGTGCGCATTTATGCCGATATATCCATTATTGATATAATTCCGTATTATCGATAATTTGAATTATTGAAAGTTAGATTTATCGACAAATAGAGATACACTATTGGACAAAAATAAAGCAAACCTTGCAAAATAATGAAATAAGCACTTTTTTAAAAGCTTTCCGATTAAAAGGTCATAGTAGGCTACTGTTTTAGGAGAAATGAAATTGTTTGCTTGTCAAATAAAATAAGTGGTTAACGATTTATGAGAAGTGCACCTTCTGACAGCGACAAAAGTAAAATAACTTTTAGATTTTGCTCAAAAAAAGGCGGTTAAGAACAAGGTGATTTTCAAAAAACTTATTCTGAGATTATTAAGTGAATAATTAATGTTTTTAACAGAAAGAAACATGTCAAAAGGTAAACCAATTTGTATACAGTTAAAACAAATTTTTGGAAGGAATCACTGTAACTACCATTTCCAGACAGTTTCTTTTACCCAAATATAGTGTATCAAAAATTATTTCACGTTATAATGAGAGAAGACATGTACAAAAATTGCTAAAATCGGGAAGACCTAGAAGTGACAGTTAGTGCAAGGACTGTTCAATGCAGATCAGTTGAGGCAAAACTCTATAGTAGACGTCCAGCTAAGAAACCGTTGGTTTCCGAAAGAAACAGACATGCCAGGCTTGAATTTGCTCGTCAACATTTGAACTGGAACCTTCAAGATTGAAGAAAAATATTGTTTACCGATGAAACTAGTTACAAAATTTTTAATTCTGATGGGATGAGACGTGTTACACCAACAATTAAGCAGGGACAAGGCAGTAAGTTATTATGGGGTTGTTTTTCATGGAATGGAGTAGGTCCACTGCACTTTATAGAGGGGAATATGGATCAGTTAGTATACAGGGACATAATGTTAAATGTTATGTTGCCCTATGCTGTGTGGGAAATGCCTTTGCGTTTCGTGTTTCAACAAGACAATCATCGTCTTGTTCAGGAGTGGTTTCACAACAATAATGTTCAGGTTATGCAATGCCCAGTACAGTCACCGGACCTCAACCCCATAGAAAATATGTGGGAAGAGGTTGGATGTTGGATTCGCCCTACAACATTCCCAAACAAGCAATCTCTAATTGACAAAATTAAAGAAGTTTGGGCGAGTTTACCCATCAGCACTATCCAATATTAAATTTTATCAATGCCATGTCGTCGTCAAAAAGTTACAGCCAACAATGGGTATCCCATTAATTACTAAACTAATGTTTTTTAAATGCCATTTGTGTGTCTTCTAATCATAACTTTGTTTTTCTGTTTCCAATCATAACGTTTCTTAAAGTTGCTTTACTTTTGTCGCTGTCAAAAAATGTGCTTTTGCATAAATCATTTATTACTAATTTTATATGACATTTGAAAACAGTTTCGCTTTACCTGTAACAATAGCCTACTATGAATTTTAGTTTCCCTGGTTACTAAATGGGTTTTAGATAATGAGTTGTTTCATATTGTAGTATATTCTGTGTTACTTTGCACTAGAAATCTATTATAATTGAATTATTCATAATTCAATTTATTGATAATATAAAATCAATCAAATTGGAGTATTGATAAATCAAATAATCGATCATTTCTCAAATCCTTTTCCTTAAGAATCACATTTCAATATATGCAGGCCTGGTTCTGCCGGTCTTGCATGCACGCAGGTGGTTGGATGTTAAGGGCGGCCAGCCTCCTTCGTCTTTTTAATTTCAACTCGACAACTCAAAATAGAGACGGGGTAACTCAAAATAAGGTGTACACAACAGATCAAAGAAAAAGTTTAAACATATGTATTGCATGTTATGCATCTACGGTCCGGTTTCGTATCGCTACAAGTATACTAAAATGAATGTGCCTTACCCAATCTAACATATGGCCTAGTGCAGCTCCTGAGCCTTCGGATTTGGTGAAAACATTTTTGTAGTTTATAATGTTTAAGGCATTGCTAGTGCATAGTAGATAGGATGGTTTCATATTCGGACACGTGCATTTTAGGAGCCATCTCGTCGGAAAGAAAAATAAAACTTCAATCGTAAGCCGACTCATATGGACAGATACTTGCGCAAAAACTCGAATCAGCATAAAAAGCAGAAAGGTTGGTACACTGAACACTTGTCCGTTTATTCGAGACAAAAGGAATAAGGACAATTTGGCGGCCTCGAAAATTTAAGGATTGGTTACGAACTGGAATAGGTATACGTATGTGTGTACCGCAAATCCTGCAGGTGTAAAGGTTTATATAAGAACAACTAAGAKAAGCGTTTACACTCCTGTTGTTGAACATGTACGATACTATGAGCAAACAGAAAAATCTGCAGTGGTTGAACACACTTTATTGCCGACTCATAATGATTTATTGCAAAACAGATTTTTTGTGTCCTCCATTATACATGAAACACACAAACAAGAGAACTTTGACGAGGCTTTGAAAATTAGCAGCATCGGGTTGCCGGTTTCGCTTAAAAGTAAAAAAAAAACATAATTTAGTTGATGCATTAAGGGCTGTGCAAATCATCACAAGTAACAACAATTCTTCAAAATTCTTAACTTAATCAAGACGCCGTATTTTATACAGTCTGCTTCACGGATAATGAGACGCATACCGCTCGTACCGCGACCAGGCCATCTCAGAAACATGACCATAAGGAAATCGGTGATGTCACACCAATCGCAAGGCGTTGTTGGAACACGTGATTAATCCAGTGAGGTTAGGGTGATCTTGTGATGTAAACTGCCCCGGAGACAAGGGAATCTTGCGGCGTTTCTTGCTGTAGAATTGACAAACATTAAAGGGAATTGACGTCGGTCACTCGGTCGTCGTTTTTATTAATGTGGTGTAAAAGGACGAAAGCTTTTAGCCGGGCCACTCGTCACGTTCAGGGAGGCTAGTCGTCGTTCCTGGTGTCACTTGCTAGTCCATTCTCCAAATTAAATCGGACAAAGTAAAAAAGGCCGGAATACGTAACAGATCGACTACGCTGAGTGGGGTTGCGCTCCGATTGGGGGGCCGTTTCTTAATTCCGATGCAATACGTCATATTCGCCGGGTGGACCGCACCGGTACAAATCCGGTGATTAAACGGAACTCTAAACGTGATTGTCGAAAGAGCTTATAGTCTTAAATAAACTCCCAGGGCGCCTATTAATTCAGCAAATTGATTTATTCGCGTTCACCTATGAAATATAACCCAATAAATAACGTTTGCAGTTCAAACCGAGCACATATGACGCTTACGTGCTTTTGTTGTAATTGCTGTGCCGGATTTAAATCCGCCCGCATCGTTTTCCGGCTTACGGTACGTTCGCTGTAATCTTAACCGAGCACGTGCCGTAGTTGTCACAGATTACTAATTGCCACTAATTGCGGCGGCATGTGTACACTACGACAGTTCCGAACTCACTTTTGTCATTTAAGGATCTGCTTATCCTTCCGGCAAGATTTACATTCATCGGTCGGCGCGTTATGAGCTCCATCGCGCTGCTTTTTGCACGGGTTAAGGTTCAGAATCACTAAAATCGCTGAATAGTAAACAGATGCTCGACGCTAATGGACCAGCTATTACATAACGCCTACTGGGATGTGTTTTTCTTTTATACACCGCTCCAAATGCTGCCGATTGCTTCATTTTTATTGCCTTCTGAACTGAACCGAAAGCCGGAAAAACCCGTTAAGAGCTAAGTGTGCTTTTTTTTGAAATCAAACTAATGAAAAAATCCTAATGATTTAGAGAGCCTAAATACGTATTTCGGTAGCTAAGCTGCCATCTTCAATGGAGTGAAGAACTTCTTGAATGTATGGGCGAATTAACTGGAGGATATTCTCTCCACCAGGTCTTCGTCGGAAGTGCAGTCAAGTCAACATTATTTATATTATTGAATATCAAGCTTGAGTAAATCCCTTATCTAATTAGGCATGTCCAAGATACGTTATAGAAACAGCAACCCCGATGTTTAGTGTACAAACTGCTGCGTCAATAGTTTCTTACGGGAAATAGAATTAGTCGTTAGGTATTTTTGATATACTGCGGCTGCAGAAACAATATCAACCACGAAATGTTATAGAGTACTGCAATTAATGTAGATAACAGAAATGGTCTTTCTATCCAGCAGGATGGCGTAAACTAGAAAAAAAATCCTGCTCCTACCAATCCAATATTCTGAAACTGTCTCAGAGTTACTTCTGTTGAGTGCATTATTGTCACTAACAACACAAGATATCTTTAGATAGTCTCTGGACCTAACAAATTCATGAATAATTTTTTTAACTTGAGAAATATGAACAATTTCTTTAAATTTGGAATTGACACTTACTAGTATAACATCAAACACTGTTGTAGCAATGGTTTATTATTACAAGTGATACCTACCATATTTTCTGCTTTATTGTCCAACCATGGCTTTATTCGATGAATAAGGTACACATTTGTTTCAGATAACAGAAACATGATTCAAAATTAATATGATTACTGTTTATATTAATAGTTAAATAGTTAAAGCTCTCCAAAATATCTTGAATCTAATTTATACAGTTAGTAGTAAATGGCATCTTCCTATTGCACAGTAATTGACATTTTCTGGCCAAATAAAAGTTTCAACAATAAATTAGTGAAAGCGTAGGTAACTGTATCATTTACCAACTGGAAAAATGTAACTTTATCTGTTTCTAATATTAGCTAAAAACCACCTATCAGAGGCAATGTTATGTTTGTTCTTTAGATTATTTATTTACACTTGCAAAAAGTGTATAACATAATCACGTTTGCTTTGTTCACTTGCAAAACCTAAATTTTATTGTTCAACTTTTAGTAATTTCTAATCTAATTTCACGTCTTATTTCAATGCAATTTAGAAATGCACATAAACATAAAACGAACCGGTGTCTCAATTAATAGTTCACAACAGTGGTGCACATTGCAACCATTTGAAAAAGCGCTGTATTCACGCAACAAGTTTTTTAATAAAAAACAGTGTATTGCATTTTACCTGCTATTTTTTTTGGTCACAGGTAAACAGGAAATGCCTGGTAAAATCCAACACAACACGACAGGATCAACTGGAAATCGTTTCCTTTATTTTTAAATTGGCCTCTGGTGGGTGACGTCACTACTTGAATTCGTTTTAGCCCTCCGACTTTCTCTTTAGGTGGTATTGCATTTGGACATTAGATGTTTCATTAATTTTAACAGAAACTATATTTATTCTGTGACACACTGAATATATACAAGGTTGCTATAAAGTATGGAACCAGCAGGATATCTCAGTTTCCGTTCGACCGATTTTTCTGAAATTGTGGGCCTATGGGTAATTAAAATGCATTTTCTGGAACGTTTTCAATTACGTGTTGCCTCTCTTTTCCGAGATATGAGATACTGAGCCTGATAAAGAACGAAAAGAATCGAAATATCGCTAAAATGGACCAAAAAGCCAGGTATTACCGTTTTCCCTTGACTGGTGATGATTTTCGTCTAGTTTTATCAATTTATTGCGAAGCGGCTACGATAAAAGTAAAACAGAGAAATACGAGAATGCTGTATTTTTTCAGATGTACATTACAGAAAATGCTCCAAATGTTCCCCATGTACTTCCTGGCAGTAATGCAGCCTTGAGTAAAAGTTTTCTAATGTTCTTTGTAGCATATTTGGAGGTAAGTTCTGAATTTCTGTCCTGATTCGTCCTTTTAAACCTTCTGCATTATCTGGCCGATCAGCATAAATACGATTTTTCAGATACCCCTCACAGGTAAAAATCAAGCGGCGTCAGATCAGGGGAACGTGCTAGGCATTCTACCGCTCCGTGCCTACCAAACCATCTGTCGGGTAATACCGCATTCTAATATCCACGAACGTTGACTGCACAATGGGGCGGTGCACCATCTTGCTGAAACCATATCTGTTCAGAAGGACACGCAGCATTTTCACGGTTACAGAACAGGCGAATATAAGTTCTAGTATAATGTGTAATGGCAAGAGCTGTAAATACTTGACCGCATTCAAATTTCTATCGATGGAAAAAGGCCCAGTAATGTGCTCACCGATAATACCACACCAGACATTCACTTTCTGAGGGTGTTGTGTGTGGACTTGTTCCATCCAATGTAGATTTGTGTCCGACCAATATCTGCAATTCTGTCTATTCACATTAGCATTGAGGCAAAAAGTCGGTTCATCAGAAAACATAATCCATGACATGTTGTTTTTCCGGGCTGGTTCCCACGTTGGTTATTAGACCTTGACCGGAAAACAACATGTCATCGACAACAACCACGGAAGCCTTCAATCAGAAAACATAATCCAATTTAAAATGTTTCTATATTCATCTATCATGTTCATAGCAGTTTCACACAATTATATCCTACGATTGAAATCATCTTCGGTCAATTCTTGTAATAAGTGAATTTTGTATGGATGAAACTTGTCTTTTTTCAAAAAAAACAGATTTTCTGCTAATATGGTGAGTGAGAGCACACTGTTGTACGAGACACTTGGGATTCTCTTGCACATCTAAAAGGATATTCGAGCTACTTTTCTCACTCGTAGCAACCTTTAGACGTCGTGGTTTTTGACGATTTTTAACACCGCCGGTTTCGTCAAAACGTTGCAATGTTTTAATAACTGTCGATCTGGTTCACGATCTTCATGAATTGCATTGTACAGTGCAGCTACGTCCGAATAACTTCCCCTTCTATCTCCATAACCATCATCAAAATTTCGATGCGATCAAGTTCAGTTAACTGAGGCATTGCGATTGCAAATAACAAAGTGAATGAAAATTATCACCAGTTACGAGGAAAATGGAAACACCTGGAGTTTTTATTCTTACTTAGCGATAACGAATATAGTTTTTTATATCGAAGTTTTTTGCAAGAGCCAAGTTTGTTATCACACTTTTCTCAACTCAGGGAAAAATATAATTTTTGCTGGTTCCATACTTTGTAGCGACCCTGTATATGTTTATAAGTACCAAAATCTTTTAAATCTGTTTTCACTTATTTCTTTTAAACGTTATAGCGGAAGCAAATCGAGGAAGCCCAAGTCGTATTTTTGCAATCTTTCTAGCCTGAGGACGTGTGGTGGTCCATCACGTCGTTTAAAACTTCCCACAACGCTTTGTATGAAATCGCGAAGGCCAATCGGTTGGAAATTACAAATGGCTCCATTCCGTGCCCGAAAGAAAGCCGATACAAAAATAATTCCAGTTTACACAATGAGAGGGATCGAAAAGCGAGTGCCCTTGTTTTCTGATCGTATCTTGATTGGATGTGCGGTCGAAATATCGTTGCCCCTTTCGCTGGCATGATCATTTGCGTCACACATTACCTGCACCGTAACGGGGACGGCACAAAGACGTATCATGTTTGCGGAAATTCTAGACCGCGAGTTAATGAGACAGATGTTTAAATATGTTTTTGAATGCTGCACGGCTTGAATGGAGTGCATTTCAAAAGCTCCGCGCTCAATGGGAAAGCTCGTTTGATCTTAATATGTGGTTGAATGGCGTCCGCTTTTTAGACGAAATTCGTCCCCGCTATCGATATTCATTTCGGCGAGCGGACTTTACGTACACAACTCGTATTCTAATTACTCGGTACTGTAATTGATTTGGGTACGGGCTCCTTGGGGAACGCCGACACCGAGATGGATCGCCCTCATGAGATTATACGACATCGTTATCGAGAGCAGAAGCGCAACGAACTTCATATTTATTTAGTTCGACTGGCTATGTTTGGCTCTTTTTTCGGTGGTAATTCAGCCGCCGACTTATCTTTCGTGAAAAGGGTCGCGCTTGCCGCCCCAAATCCCAGAATCTAAGGAGAACGGGGTGCGCCCGTGTTAACATTCACAGGATCCGGTGTGACTTAAGCTTTATGCATTGCGGTCCGATAACTTCACACTGATAGCGGACCATTTGTTCGCCGGCGCCCTTGATAACGGCAAGAAATCAAGAAATCTGCATATCTGATACAGGGAGCCAAATTCGCAGCCTTATACCTACGGCAGCACGTTCGCAGAAACATCCCTTGCCCGAATTAAACGTGAAACGCATAATTTCGATGCAATATGGTCCATTGGCTGTCTCCTTAGCCTGTATCCAATGATTTCTGCATTTAATTATTGCATTTGTTTATTATTAAAATTAAATTACATGCTACACCTAAACTGCGTTCTTCTATTAAAAATAAATATAACGTGCATTCATAAGAAACGAGTCAAGCAACCAAAGTCGTGGTTGCTTGACTCGTTTCTTATATCTTGCCAATATATCGTGTAAATTCGTATAATTTGATGCACATTTGACATATGACACCAAGAACAAAAATCACACTTTTGACTTTGAAAACACCAAAACTATTGCTACATAACAACATAAACGTAAAAGACAACTAGGTACCTAATAGTAATGATACATATACAAAAAAAAACGTAAACACATATGTAAATGACAACACTAATATAAGTAACACCTACAATGCTACCATTTAAATATACATCACACAATTACCATCACACAACTGCACAGTAGCACCAAAATAATATAACACACACAAATTAAAACAATATTGCAATTTAATACAACATAAGTTAACAATAACATAAGCAAAACCAAATTAATAATAAATAATTTGGTTATTGTTCTAACAATAGCGACACAATATTAGTACCTATCCAAATTTAATTAACATTTGCCTTGGAGCTGACTGTGACGCT
The DNA here is from genome assembly GCA_025024175.1 of Rhyzopertha dominica. Taxonomy (NCBI): domain Eukaryota; kingdom Metazoa; phylum Arthropoda; class Insecta; order Coleoptera; family Bostrichidae; genus Rhyzopertha; species Rhyzopertha dominica. The sequence goes on along the minus strand of QCXZ01000086.1, from coordinate 23,200,518 downwards.
ATTGTGTCCAACCGACCGATTTTTCTGAAATTGTGCATGGGTAATTAAAATGCATTTCCTGTAATTTTTTCAACTCCGTGTCAGCTCTCGTTTCCGAGATATGGGTGCAAGTTGCTTTTTTAATAAGAAGGGGGATCAAAAGGCACATCATTAAAAGGGATATTTTTTCCTGATTTCACAAATGTATCACACTTGTACAATTTATTACTTCTGAGTAGAGAAAAGTGTGATAACAAACTTGGGTCTTGCAAAAAAACTTCGGGATGAAAACCATATTCGTTATCGCTATAAGTAAAAACAAAAACTCCAGGTGTCCCCATTTTCCTCGTGGCTGGTGATAATTTTCATTCACTTTGTTATATGCAATCGCATTGCCTTAACTGAACATGATCGCATCGAAATTTTGATGATGGTTAGTTATGGAGATAGAATGCGAAGTTATTCGGAAGTAGTTGCACTCTACAATGCAATTCATGAAGAACGTGAACCAAGTGCCAGATCAACAGTTATTAAAACATTGCAACGTTTTGATGAAACCGGCGGTGTTAAAAATCGTCAAAAACCAGGACGTCCAAAGGTTGCTACGAGTGAGGAAAGTAGCTTGAATGTCCTTTTAGATGTACAAGAGAATCCCAAGTGTTCCGTACAACAGCGTGCTCTCACTCACCATATTAGCAGAAGATCTGTTGGGAAAATTTTGTAAAAAGAGGAGTTTCATCCATACAAAATTCACTTATTACAAGAACTGAGCGAAGATGATTTTGATCGTAGGATAGAATTTTGCGCAACTGTTATGAACATGATAGATGAAGATAAAAACATTTTAAATTGGATTATGTTTTCTGATGACACAAATCCACACAACACCCTCAGAAAGTGAATGTCTGGTGTGGTATTATCGGTGAGCACATTATTGGACCTTTTTTCATCGATGGAAATTTGAATGCGGTCGAGTATTTACAGATCTTGCACGAATACATTATACCAGAACTAATTCGCCTGTTCCCTAATCATGAAAACGAACAGATGTGGTTTCAGCAAGATGATGCACCGTTTCATTTTGCAGTCAAGTTCGTGGATATTTGTATGCGATATTTCCAAACAGATGGATTGGTAGGCGCAGAGCGATAGAATGCCCAGCACGCTCCCCTGATCTGACGCCGCTTGATTTTTTCCTGTGGGGGTACCTGAAAAATTTATGCTTTAACTTTTACTCAAAACTGCATTATCGTCAGGAAGTAAATGGGGAACATTTTGAGCATCTTCTGTAATGTAAATCTGAAAAAATACTGCATTTTTTCACGGAATCATGTATTTATTTTTTACTTTTTGGGTACGCGATTCGCAATAAATTGTTCAAACTAGACGAAAATAATCACCGTTATAGGAAAAATGGTAATACTTGGCTTTTTTTGTCCATTTTAGCGATAAAGAAAATTGTTTTCATTTGTTTGGTTTTTTGTCAGGCTCAATTATTGTATTTACACTTATCTCAACTCTGAAGCAATAAATTGTACAAATGTGATACATTTTTGAAATCAGGAAAAAATACCCTTTTCAATAATGACCTCCTTCCCATTTAAAAAAAAAATACAACTTGCACCCATATCTCGGAAACGAGAGCTGACACTGAGTTGAAAAAATTCCAGAAGATGCACCTTAATTACCCATAAGCCTATGCACAATTTCAGAAAAATCGGTGTAACAGAACTTGAGATATCCTGCTCGTTATTCCATACTTTGTAGCGACCCCTGAAACTTTAGCCTGATTGATAATCTTCAAATGCTGCTTTAATATAGTAATGTYATMTTTACTTTCTTCTTCTTCTTCTTCTTGCTGGATATTATCAGTTATCTCCTCCTTGGTATCATATAAGAATTTTCATTTGTCGCATTTGGTTCAACATTGGAACAAGACTGACCTTGATGATACATGCTGATGAATAAATAATCCGACTTTTTTTACAGTTACAACCCTTCTTGCAATTTCAAAAACATAGTGCTCAGAAGTTTTTCTGGAACAAGTGGAAGTAAAGTTTGAATTGCCTTCAATATATTACGTATTAATTTCAAATTCCAGTCTTCTTGGTCCAGTTAATTACCTAGCCACACTTGAACTTGATACTGTACTGGACATAATTGTTGATAAGCAGAACCTGATTTGGAAGAAAATAAGATAGTTGTACTCTTTTATTGTTCCCTGTATTTTTTACAAAAGTAAAATATCTGGACTTGTCATTACAATCAACTTTTTTGGGCTTCTATGTGATATCTGAAGAATGGTGGAATATTGGAACAACTTTGGTAGACAATTGCATGGTCTACAGTTTGGCCTATATTTTATGAATTTTTGAAATTTTATTTGTAATAGTGTGCCTAAGACCTGTACCAATTTCAACTTACAGACGCTCAAACCAATTATTGTACAGTCTATAATTATATTTAAAGACTAAACAGATATGGATTCCTAAACTGGAATGTTGCTTATATGATGTGGTCGATTCCCTTATAACTGGCGTACTTTAGCCAAAACTAGTTGATTGGGGCACCAAATGACGTCGTCTAGCTGTGAGTTTGGAATTTATCGCGGTTTTTTGAAAGTCTTCTCGTTCCATCTGAAATACTTCCCTCGGCCACCCCAAATTTCACAACCAGGTGTTTGCCTTTTTGTGAATGGCAACAATAGAAAAAACAATAGGTGTAAATAATAGATTCCCCGCTCCACTGCGCCGCAATCTGATTCGAAAGCTTTGATTTGACAATGTTTCACCCCCTAGCTCGGTCATGGAAGAGCGCCCGTCGTCATGCGGCTTCCGTTTATTTGGTGGTTAAAACATTGTCATTACTGACCGGCTGAAACGACCGTGACGTTACCCACTTTGCTGGGCCTTCCAGATTTATTATTTATCATGCATAATGCCCTTCACGTTTCGCCATTCCTTTTCCGAATACGTTATATCCGGTGCTGCTGGCCCTCCTTTCCCCGATGACGTACCGAGCCGGTTGTCGTTTCGAAACAAGTTCCGAGGCGGTTAAATTGCTGCCCTTTTGTCAACAAAAATGCAATAAAGAAGCTTTAAGTACTCTAATGCATACATCAGGAATATAACTAAATTTTAACTTGGTATAGCTCACGTAATTCCATAATAATTGGATTTTTTTATATAATAGGTTCAAAGAAGCTGATATAACATCTGTTAATACATCAAGATGGAAATTAGCTGCATTTTAAAAAGGCCACTAGTCAGCTACAGGTAATAGACGTTTATTTACTTTTGTTATTCACTATAATTTTTTATTTGTAGAGAAACCGACAAGAACTGAGAAAATGTTAATATGATTTGGGAGCGACAGATTCATGTGGGCGATCCACATGCCAACTATATAGGCAGTGTCACCCACCCGCCTTTACTGGAAACCAAATCTGTGCTATATTGCTTGCTTTGGGACTATAACCTGCTGATGAGGCTGAGGAGCCGAAACAGCTGTCCACGGGTTGTTCTGATACAGGCAACATGATGCATGAAACAGACGTTTTTAGATTGATATGTTTTGTTTATGTTCATATCACTGATATTTAACAAAAGTCTGTGTTTTTTTGTTATTATTTTTAATCAATGCATCTACATTACATGCACTGGGGAGCATAACTATAGCCCCACCTTGAATTTTCAGTTTTTCTTGGCCAAATTCAATGTAATTTAATGTAACTTACAATAAGGATAAAACAAAAAAAAATAATAGGAACTGGACTATTGAAAGTAATTTATTAATAAAAATGCATGTCTATGCTGTGCTGTCTGCACCGCAACCAACTGCAGATAGATCTAATTCGCTATCATTACAGCTCATCAGTGCAGTTTAGGTCTAGTGCAGACAGCACGGCGTAGAACTTGGTTTTCCTATATACCAAAGCAATGGTCTGATTTAAGTAAGAATTTAGATGGCAATGCCATCTGTCAGTGTAATGTAATTTCCATAATTTAATGAAATCATTTCTAATATTTGCGTGGTGCATAACTATACCGCCAGTTAAAAGAAAAACTTTTAGGTAGCTGTGATTGAACGTCAAAAACATGTATATATTTTGTTATTATTTATTAACTGTCACCGTGCTGTAACATTTGTGTTGAAGATGCCTCATGGAAGGTATCTGAGTGACATGGTAAAAGGTAAAATCTTGGCTTATTGGGATGAAGGATTTAGTCGCCGAAAAATTGCTCAAAGAAATAACCGGTCTCGTAAAGTTGTCGCCAATTATTTGCGAAACCCTGAACAGTATGGCACAAACAAGAAAGGTGGCCCTAGGAAAAAAAATTCGCCCAGAGCTGCAAGAAGAATTACTGCTAAAGCAAGTAACACTTTAAAAAGTCGAAAAAGAGTTGAAGAAGAATGCGGGCTTAATGTTTCAAAATGGACTATAGAGAGGGCACTGAAGAAAAGAAAAGTGAACACATGGTACGAAAATGTCCGCGACTTCTTCCTGACCATAAAACAGCCCGTTTGGAATTTACTCGTGAGAATATGAATCGAAATTGGGAAAATGTAAGCCAAAACTTTACATTTAAGCCAAKTATTATTGTATTTTATTAAACCATGTTATTATTTTTTAATTCAGATTACTTTTCTGACGAAAAAARATTAAACTGGATAGTCTAGATGGTTTCAATTGTTATTGGCGAGATTTAAAGAGAGATCCTGTGTATCTTTCAAAACAAGACAKTGGAGGTGGTATGTTAMTGGTATGGGGTGCCGTTRCAAAAGCAGGCATTTTAACGAATGATCAATCGAGAGAACATTMAAGTTCTTGAGAMAAATTTAATGCCTTTTTTTCAAATAACAATTACGAACAAGATTTCATTTTCCAACAAGATAGTGCGAGGATTCATGTCAGTAGAGAGTCGATGGCTTGGTTTGCCAACCAACATGTCGAATTGTTAGAGTGGTTCTCTTGTTCACCTGACATGAACCCAACTGAAAACCTATGGGGTATCTTAGTTCCGCGAGTATGTGCTGATAACCGACAGTATGCCACCATAAATGAACTCAAAAATTCATTAGAAGTTTGAGATTCTTCTCGATGTAACAATTTCTCAAGTAACTGTAGCTTTTTGTATAAGTTCGTATTGGTTCCTCAGAAGTAATGCTAGAATTCAACCTAAATCATAGTTTTAGGTTTTCTCCAAAAATCTGAAATAGCTAATGCATGTGCAACATAATACCTAATGAATTTTTATTTGATTGTTCAATTTTATTTTGTCGTTGATGCACCATTCAATATTACTGTCCAATTCGCTTTAAGTTATCATTTCTTCTTCATAACATTGCAAAAAGTGTGATCAGTCATTTTTCGCTGCCCCACGTTGTGTGCAACGGAATTCTTAAAACGCCAGTGGCCGGCACTTCTTAACGTAGTATGAGAGAATGGAGCGAATACCCCAGGGGATACAGGCTCCACTTTATCTCCAGTGTTTTATACTTCGGTTGACAGCAGATAAAATATTACAAGTGACTGATAGTCCCCCATTGAAGGGGAAAGATATACCAAACTATCTTTTTATTATACTGGGCTATTAGTGGCGGTTTTTTGTGTGGATCTTCTCGATTCTGTGCTTCGTAAAAACTGTACAGAAAAACTAACGATTACAATTTTGAACAATAAGGTTGTTAATAAGTGGTATGTAATAATTAAAAATACGCTCGCCAAAAGTGTACCCATAGCGCCCTCTGTTGATGAATCACCGCGACTATACCGGTAAATCCCCTGCCGCTGCAGTTCCCGCGCTTTTTATATAACGACATAGGCATCTGTGCCTCAAGTATAACACAAATCAGCTGGATGTGTTATAAAGAATTCGCTCAAATATCTGGCAGAGATAATGAGTAAGCTTGCGGTTTAGACGAAAAAGGCATGATTAATACATACAAAATAGTCCGATTCTTCATTATTGGGAAATCTGCGATCATGCTTTTAGTAACTTTTGATATTTTATGTTGATGTAGCCAACATAAGTCAACATATGATTTTACCACACCTTCTACTCAATTATTTACTATCATTGTGTTGATAGCGTACTGCAGGGCTCGTGTTACAAAATAATACGCGAGTGACTCGTTTCTTGGTAGTGACAAGAGTTTCCTTGGTATAGTTCATGATTTCCGATAGTTTTGTTGAAAACGAATGACATATCGGAATCTAATGTGACGCATGCTCAGTTTAGTAATGACCCCTAAAAACTATAGCATTGTACACTTACGGTTCGTGGGTAGTGTATCGAAAATGGTGAATACTTAAGATACTCTGTGGTGCGTTTTCTTAGTTTTAGTGACGCAATTGCAGGGGAGAAAATTGCAATTCAATATGAAGTTCTCTTAGTGCGATGTGAGTTTATTTACTAGCCTAGTACTGAAATGACGTTGACCCGGTACTGCACCACAATAATGGCGTTCAACCTGCCAACAACGGTATAGGAATTGAAATGACATTTTACAATATTTCGGACGTTCTTAACGCATTTTCGCTTCACCTGAGATACATGATTTATGTACTGCACACTGATTTATCGATACGCCCCTGCCTATGTACCTAATTTGACGGTGTTAAGTAAAACAAAAGCAAATTTCGTGATACTGTGATAGTTAACAAAAATGTGATATTAAACCCTTAAAGAGATTCACACGTGTATAGTGATCATGCCTTTATAGTCAGCAGACTGTACAGTTTTTAGTGTTGGATATTATTACCTCGAAGTCACCATTCAGTTTACTTAACATCGCTGAAGGTAAGTAGCCGCTCCAGTTTGATAAATGTAACTAACAGTTCTATTATTATCATTGTTTTGTAACAGGACTTAACATGTCCTTTCGTCTCTCCTGTGCACGTCTTGACTTGTAGAACGAAAAAAAAAATGCTTGCAGAAACACTTATTATTTGCGTCAATTATTTCCCAAATAATCGCGTTTGCAGAAAATTAAACAATCACGCTTAATCAGCCGTTACCACGAAATCATTGACAATAACGTGKAATCCCTACATGCCAAACGATTATAGCATGTTTTTATTATTCGTACGTTAATACCGCACCGATAAATCTGTTTCGACCTGATTTTGKGTACTTATCGTGTATTGACCGAAATATAAAAAAAAGCTGCCACTGTTCCGGGTTAATCATCATCGAACCAACCGCAAATTTCAATGTACCAGTATGTAAATCTGTGGAAAATGTTCGTTACACGTGCTGGCCAATGTGCCTATTCAAATGATTGCCGAGATCGATTAACCCGGAATAGAAAAAAATTGCTTTATTTACCTGCCGCGATTCGAATGATAAAATCTAACCAGAGTTGATTTTACTGAAACTATAGGTACCAAAAGTAAGCCTGAAATCAGCGTTATCTGTTGACGATTAAAAAACTTTGATTATATTGTTTGGCACTAGGTTATTTTCGTTGTTACGTAATTACTGCCTGTGATAATAAACAAGATACTGCACAGGAAGCTTTTTCTGTTGATTTCGACATCTTCATGACTGAGCAGGATTTTTTTCTTACAGAAATCGCCCGCCATCGAATTATGGAGCAAAAGAAGATTTCCAAGCGCCATGGTAAGTCCAGGTGGATAATTGAAAAGCTACTACATTATTTACTATTTGGGAACAGAAACCCGGCTCATTGCGTAATTGGATCACGTTACGATGCAGTGGCGTAACACCGACACCAGCGGGGGTCTATATCCCAATCGATATTTACAATAGTTATACCAGTAGCGGATCCAGGACTCCGAATTAGGAGGGGGTAGCCGCACTTATAAATTCGAGACAAAAATAAAAAAATGTATTTCATTGATTTTTTTGTATGAGTAAATATCTAGTTAATAGGGCTCATAACCACCTCACCCCTTACCCGGATCCGCAACTGTGTTGTTCGGCTGTCTCATTTATCTAAGCAACCTGATTTCTTAACAATTGAATCTCTATTTTGGAGTTTTATTTTTTATTACTTCAAATTGAATGATTTCATAATCTTTTTTGGGGGAAATTCTACTTCATTCCAAAAAAGCATGGGTATCTTCATCTTCGTTTCCAGTTTGCAACAAATCTGCAGAATATTATGTGCAGTGACGTAGCCAAAGAAATATTACTGGAGTTATGACTATCAAATTGGTTTTGTTTGTACCTGTGTGTTGTATTTGATCTTTCATAATTACATGTAAAGTAAAAAATTACTGAGCCTAGAAACATATCAATTCAACAACATTAATGTAAAACTAGCGTGCCTATTAAAAACAGTTCATGCCAGTTGGAAATTTTTTCGACGAACGTCACTGCTTCTGCCCGCAACATTTCGAAAGTTGGGATGCAACTTTTCAAACTGTATTAGAACAATTAGCGAGTACGTTTGCTAGATGCTTTTCACTCGTTTTCATAGTAAAAGGTCGCGGAAATAATACTGAACAGGAAACTCATCGGTCTCTCTGCATATGTACGCTATGAATTTATTGCATTGTCTTATCGTGGTCCGTGTTAATCAGTAATCGTATTGAAGACTTTTAATGTGCCCGTTCGCCTTTATACGACTGGAATTCCTTTTTTGATAAACAATAGCGCAATCACGACAAACAATACGGTACGTTTCCCTGTCATTTTATGGGTTACTAGCTCAAAATACCCCGATTCAAATTCGCTTTTTAAATTTGTCCGTTATGGAAGAAGAAAAAATTGATTAACCGGTTATAAACGCCAGGAAGATAAAATTATCGTCAATGCAGGTGTTGTGTAGATAAGAATGGCGTTCGAGTAATTCGATGAAACATAAACAAAAGATGAACAGCCAGCATTTGTTTATTTATTTATTAATTCATACCATAAGTATATGGGAACCAAGTTTGATTCACGTAGTCATCCCTCATCCGTCCCGCCAGTACATGCTCGAAACAGTGGCGCCACCTACAGTAGTATTCATCCGAGTAGCGCTGAATGACATATTAATATCTTCAAAAAGAGCATTATTTATTGACAATTTCGTGACAAAATGGGTAGCGTCGGTAGACATACTATGAGAAAACGTGGGGCTAAGGCCAGATGTGTGCGAAGAATAATTTTGAAGAGCTATCCGCCTCCGAATCTCAGGGGTATGTATGGGCGCCAGATAGTTTGGGTTAGAATTCAGTTTTCGCCACCTGTCGTTTACTAGCAGAGCTAACGTCGCTATTTCTCAATTTCTTAATCGTCGGCGTCATTTCATTTTCCGTTACGAAAATGGGTGGTATATTGTCGCGTTTGTACGAGTTTTGCATGTACTTTAGAAGTATGTATGAAGCTGAAGCACCTTCGCCACCTGCGACCCCGTTGTCCACGTACATGAATGTCAACCGTAAAAGACGTCCACAGCCACCTTTGGCATAACCCATCACGTTTTTCTCACGTTACAGGTGCAGCTGCTAACCAAGGGGACACCCATTCGTCAAGACACTCGATGAATTCAAGCTCAGGAGTGCTCATGGTTGGGCCCAACTTCCGGGTTGGGAAGAAAATTGGCTGTGGCAACTTTGGTGAGCTGCGGCTCGGAAAGAATCTGTACAACAATGAGCACGTTGCGATCAAGATGGAGCCCATGAAGGCAAAGGCTCCCCAGCTGCACCTCGAGTACCGTTTCTACAAGCTTCTCGGCAGCCATGGTATGTTGGCATTTTAGTATAGCTCAGCGGTTCCGAAACTTTTTCGCCCACAGAGCCCTTTATCAAAAGTTTCTCGTACAGCTCCAAGTGTTGAGTAATGCAAAAGATTTAGACACGATGTTATCGAGTATTTGATGCACAAAATAATGAAACAGTTGTCATAAAATTTGGTGCGCCATAAAGGAACTGTCGAAAATGATTGAAAAATATTGCAACGTTACATTTAGTGTATTCCACGATGTTTCCCTTGTCACTCACTTTTAGCATTAACAGAAATAAGTAACATAGATTTAATAACTTCATTATGAGTGTGGTCAATAGTGATCAATGTAAATCGTACAAAAATAACCAGTTAACAGATTTTTTTTATACAAAATGGCAATGCAATGCTCATAAACCATTATTTTCTGTATGACCAAATTTTGATGTTATCGAATTATATGTTTCACACAAACTATTTCTATCAATTTAAGGAATACTTGATATCAAGCGATGCTAGAATTAACATTTCTTTTCGTCAGCCGTGTATGCATTGGGAATGAGAAGTTATATCTTCTTTTGAATCATTCCGTAGTTTTATATTTGCAAAACATTCTTAATATCTGTTCATACTAATTTAATTGATAAATGTGATATGGGCGAAGATGCTTGAATGTCACACACCATTTATTTTTGTCTAAATTTACATTTACTACCTGTAACTTTCTGTTATTAATTTTTCATGTGGCATGTAGTATATAGCAAGAATAAATTTATAGCATATATAACAGGTTTTGGAATTTTAAAGCATTTAGAAGTTTAAAATGCATCTTACATTTATCTAACCCATTTATTTGTTGTCAAATTCTTACACTGCCATGTACTGACTTTTTAGTATATGTTATGCTATAATACCTATATATAATTACAACATTAACCCCAAAATGTGGTGGAGCTATTCCTTTTTGAAACCAGGCATTGCAGTTTGGCAATCCTCGTCAATCTTCATCACAAAATAAAGAACAATGACGCAAGTGCGTATTTTGAATTTTTTAGTTAATTATGTCGAATTAGTCAGAAATAATAATTCTTTATAAAAAGCAACGATCTAATTGTTGTATGCACAAGTGATATACTAAGTTCAATCCAGAAAGTAATATCGTTCCAAAATTTTACTATTATTAACCATTTTTCAGCAGCATTATGCAAGCTGTAAAGACTGCATTTATTATTGGTATTTCTGATCTTTTACATGTCCAGTTTCTTTACATTTTTTAACTTTTTTTGATACTAGGTTAAACAATAGGATTTCACTATGTTTGCAAATTTAAATGAAACTGTTATTATTAAATCAGCCTTTTAGCTTACTAAAAGTTGCTTCAAATTGGCATAAAAAAAAGGAAAAAATCCGAGGTCACTAGGTTATTGTAGAATTATTATCAAACCAGTATTAACACCTGCAAAACCTGCTTTGATAATCCTTTTTGTCATGTATTTGAAAACACTATTTATCACAAAAGTTTTGTTATCAAACCATATGAAATAAACACCAGGTTATTTCAGGATGTAGACCGCAAAACAAATCCTCAGAAAAGGAATGTTTTGTTCGACTTAGAAAAAAAACAAAAACATGCTGCCATCGAAATGTGTTGACTCACAAGAACAAAAATTAGAGTAACAAATGAAACATAGTTAGCAAAAGAAAACATTTGTGAAGGACATTTTGCTATAAAGTTTATGTTTCCAGAAATAAACCGATTATCCCAAACTTTTGACTAACTCTGTATAAATATAAACTGGTTTTAGGTATTTAATATTATGCACCTATTGCTGCCATATTCACAGTAATAGTGCAATTATTTTGATGCAAGTTATAAGTTTGTACCAGTATAAAACAACACTAATTGAAATTTTATGTATGGTGAATTTTATTTTATATATAGAAGATATAAAATAACACACAAGTGCTGATTGATAGATGATGATCCAGAAGTTTAAGTTTTCTTGTCATAATTGTGATCTTCTTTCTGCAATTTGTGATATCTAATTATTAACTTTCTATATTCAAATTCGATATACAGGGTCCGCCACCTAAAACTCCCCAGGCTCGTATTTTCTTTATTTTTTTAGGTACAACCTTAAGTTATCTGTCAAATTGTAGGTCTTTTTAAACTCTTTAAAAATAGAATATTGGGTGTCCATAATTTGTTTTTGCAGATTATCATATTGTGCAAATAAAACTAATTTTTGTAAATATTTTTTAACCTTACCCCGTATAATAAATATTGCTTTATAGTTGGATGCCGACTTTTGTCTTCTTTAATTTGTGTAATTACCATGTATGTGTAATTCTTACTCCTTCTTAGTGAAAAACAAGAAAAACTAGTCGCCGCCATTTTTGTTAATAGGGTTGTTCAGAATTTTTTACTTTTTACTTTAGTAACTTATTATGGTACAAATTATGCCTACATAATACCCATCACTGCACACAAAACCTCAAAATTTGGAGTAACTTTTAAATAAATAAAGTACGAAGTTCGTTCTACAGAGACGGAGGCTCGGAAAGGAAACCGTGCTATGAGGCTAGTGCGTGATGTAGAAAACCAAATTAGCCTCGTCGCAGGGTTTCGTTTTCTAGCCTCTCTCTCTGTGAAACGAACTTTGTACTTTATTTATTAAAAAGTTACTCCAAATTTTGAGGTTTTGTGTGCAGCGATGGGTATGTAGACATAATTTGTAACGTAATAAGCTACTAAAATAAAACTTAAAAAATTCTGAACAACACTGTTAACAAAAATGGCGGCGAATAGTTTTTCTTGTTTTTCACTAAGAAGGAGTAAAAATTACGCATACATGGTAATGACACAAATTGAAGAAGACAGAAATCGGCATCCAACTATGAAGCAATATTTATTATACGGGGTAAGGTTAAAAAATATTTACAAAAATTAACCTTATTTGCAAAATATGATAATTAACAAAAAAAATTTTTGGACGCCCAATATTCTATTTTTAAAGAGTTTAAAAAGACCTACAATTTCATATATAACTTAAGGTTGTACCTAAAAAAATACGGCTATTTATTGAAGTATTCATGAGTAAAGCTGCAAATCTATCAACATGTTTATTTAGTCTCTGAACAAAAGGCATTCATTGTTACCATTGTTTAACCCTTATCAGTAGTAGAAGCATTAAGGGCTCTATGGACGTACAGTTTGGGAAGCCTTGCCTTAGCTGGCTCACTTTTGATTGTATTTTTGTCGTGTAGAAGGAATACCAGACGTGTATTACTTTGGCCCCTGCGGCAAATACAACACCTTAGTCATGGAGCTGCTTGGGCCAAGCCTGGAGGACTTATTTGACTTATGTGATAGACAGTTTTCGCTTAAAACTGTTCTGATGATAGCGACTCAATTGGTACGTGCGCACGTCCCTTTATAAATCCAGTGTTACAGGTTTCTTTTGCAGCTGCACAGAATTGAGTACGTCCACAACCGCCATTTGATATATCGAGACGTGAAGCCGGAGAACTTCCTCATCGGGCGCACCAGCACTAGAAGGGAGAAGATCATCCACATCATCGATTTTGGTCTAGCGAAGGAGTACATCGAGCTGGAGACCAACAAGCACATTCCATACAGAGAGCACAAGTCTCTGACAGGCACTGCGCGCTACATGTCCATCAACACCCACCTGGGAAAGGAGCAGTCTAGGAGAGATGACCTAGAGGCACTCGGCCACATGTTCATGTACTTCCTCCGTGGCTCGCTTCCCTGGCAGGGTCTGAAGGCCGACACGCTCAAGGAGCGCTACCAAAAGATCGGCGACACCAAACGTGCCACGACCATCGAGAGCCTCTGCAAGGGACACCCTGAGGAGATGGCCCAGTACCTGCGTTACGTCAGGAAATTAGACTTCTTTGAAACTCCCGATTACGAGTATCTAAGAAAACTGTTCACTGATCTGTTCGAAAGGTGTGGATTCGTCGAGGACGGAGAATTCGACTGGACCGGAAAAACTTTGGTAAGTTACTCTTTTTATGGATTCTTTTTTTTTACTAATGGTGCATGATGAATTTATTACAAGCCTCCAAGCATTTATGTGTTGCAACAAATACGTAAGGCTCCGCCTTCAAATAAAAGAAAGACAAAGTCTGACCAGGTACTTAAGCTTGTAGGTTGTCTACGAGRGCTAGATTGGCTTGGTTTTCCCTTTTTTATACCCAAGGTGGTAGGTACAAAAAACATCTAAATGCTAAGTTGATTCTGCGTCAGAAAAGCATTAATAAAATGATTATTAACAAACTAATTGTACAGGGTGAGCAAATAAGAGAGGTGGCCGGTTATATCTCATAAACCAGTAGTCCTAGAGCTTTGAGGTAAAAAATTTCTTAAGTAAAGTGGCCAAGTCAAATTGCTGGAAAATATTTTCGAGTTGGTAAAGTGACCGCTAGAGGGCGCTGTGGTACCTCCAAATTACAAAATTAATGTTTGTGTCATTTTTAGCCTAATAAAGGTCTGCGGTATTAAACATTTTAAGATTGTTTGGACTAAAGTCTACAATTTTTGTTTAGAATCTTTTTTTGTTAAATGTCAAAGGAGTGGGGGGCGGGTGAATATTAATATAGAAAATCGCTTATATTTCATGTTTAGCTTGACCGATTTCAACCAACGAGGTGTCATTTTCCAGAGCTTATGTGCCTTTATAAAAAGCAATTTTAAGTGTCAGAACATAGTTTGTGTGTTGACCGCAAGAGGGCATTCTTTGAAGTTACTACCTAAATATCAATTTTTCTCGAAATTTTCGAATGCAAAGTTATAAGGCTGTTTACAATTATTAAATGAACAATTGAATATAGACTAAAATGGTGAAAACCGTACCATTTAAAAAATTCGAGAAAAATCGATATTTAGGTAATAATTTCAGAAAACGCCCTCTTGCGATTAACACACAAACTATGTTCAGACACTTAAAATTGCTTTTTATAAAGGCACATAAGCTCTTGAAAATGACACCTTGTTGGTTGAAATCGGTCAAGCCAAACCTAAGATATTAGCGATTTTCTATATTAATATTTACCCGCCACCCACTCCTTTATTTGACATTTAAGAATAAAATGTCCTGAACAAAAATGGTAGATTTTAGTCCAAACAATCTTAATTGCTGGAAAAAATATTCGAGTTGGTAAAGTTACCACCAGGAGGCGCTGTGGCACCTCCAAATTACAAAGTTAATGTTTATATCATTTTTAGCCTAATAAATGTCTGCGGTATTAAACATTATAAGTTTGTTTGGACCGAAACCTACCATTTTTGTTTAGAACATTTTTTCGTTAAATGTCAAATAAAGGAGTGGGGGCCGGTGAATATTAATATAGAAAACCGGTAATATTTTGGGTTTGGCTTGACCGATTCAACCAACAAGGTGTCATTTTCAAGAGCTTATGTGCCTTTATACAAAGCAATTTTAAGTGTCAGAACATAGTTTGTGTGTTGAGCGCAAGAGGGCGTTTTCTGAAATTATTACCTAAAATCGATTTTTTTCGAAATTTTTAAGTGGTGCGGTTTTCACCATTTTAGTATATATTCAATTGTTCTTTTAATGATGTAAATAGCCTTATATCTTTGCATTTAAAAATTTCGAGAAAAATTGATATTTAGGTAGCAACTTCAGAAAACGCCCTCTTGCGGTCAACACACAATTAATGTTCTGATACTTAAAATTGCTTTTTATAAAGGCACATAAGCTCTTGAAAACGACACCTCGTCGGTTGAAATCGGTCAAACCAAACCTGAGATATTAGCGATTTTCTATATTAATATTCTCCCACCCCCCACTCCTTTATTTGACATTTAACAAAAAAATGTTCTAAATAAAAATGGTAGATTTCAGTCCAAACAATCTTAATATGTTGAATACCGCAAACATTTATTAGGCTAAAAATGACATAAACATTAATTTTGTAATTTAGAGGTACCACAGCGCCCTCTAGCGGTCACAAAATATTTTCCAGCAATTTCTCTTGGCCACTTTACTTAAGAAATTTTTTACCTCAAAGCTCTAGGGCTACTGATTTATGGGATATGACTGGCTACCTCTCTTATTTGCTCACCCTGTACATTCAGAAACCTTTAGCTGTTTAAAATAACATCTACAACTTCCTTTAATTTTAAAAAAAGATATGCAAAGTGGTTCGAGTATATGTATTTCTTCCTCAATTCTTCCATTGTTTAAACTATTAACAAAAATAGCTGATTAAAAAAACATTAAATTGATTTTAATAAATGCAGCAGATATATCACAAAAAGTTAAGTATTTGTTCCTGCATTGTTTAAGTATTGAAAAGTATGCCAAAACTAGCCATTCCGTCAGTTTAGTCTTTGGGTATACCTGTAATTATTTGCACTGATCACTGAACATGTGACAGGTTAGATCAGTATTCATGGGTTACGATATAAATTTGTGGTCTTTCTTTTTTTAAACAGTAATTTTGGTTTAATTAAGTCATTGACTTGATGTTCCCTATAGGAGCATTATGTGTAATCAGCACATTATAGAGTATAACATCTCTGTTTTGACACTGAAGAATTAGGTATTCTTTTATGCTTATTACTCATTATTTTAACCTTTGAGAAAAACATGAAAATTGTTGAAACTTAGGGATGTGTTTGTAAGGTCTCAATAAAACAAAGTTTATCCAATTTACCCGAGATTGTTTGATTAAAGTAACATACAACTGATGAGATACCACGATAGCTAACTTTTTTATATTTGAAGTCCTCGATTAATGATTTAAACATGAAGTTAGTATTTCAAGAAAAATCTTGTGGTGCAGTATCTTGTAAGAGATTCAAGCCAAGTCTTATAAAACATTGCTGACAAACCTGAAGTAATTTGAAACTAGGCCACCAACTTTAGATGTCAGTGTGTACTAAAATTATAGATCCCGAAGGAACATAACTAGAACTTGGCTTAATAGAATTACAGTTGAGTCAATTTTTTACAGCTACAAAGGCATGAGACAGAAATGACTCGATCCATTGACTCACAAACCACTACAGGGTCCCTGTATGTGTATCCACTATTGCCTAAGGTACAGGAAAACGGATTGCAAGAGGCCGCTGGACCTGCTAATTTACCTACATAAGAAATTTTAATATCTCAACAATGTTAAGCTAAAGCAGAAGTTTCATCTACCACCTTGGTACGCCAAAATCGACGTTTCTTACATTTTTTATTTCAACAGAGCACCCCCGTTGGTTCCTTGCAGACAACGGCCCACGAAGTTGTGGTGTCTCCTAACAGAGACCGCCACCAGGCAAACAAGGTAATAACTGGCTTAGATGAAGCTTCTTCGGTGTTTCTTGAGAGCATTTAATAATTTTGCTTTTACCACTATGTGTTTCGTTTTAACTAATTTTGATTAACCATGTTGTGTTTCGTTTCGACTAATTTTGCTTTAAGCAAACTGTGTTTAATTCGTTCCTTAATAAAATTTCTGTAGTTGCACTGTATCGTTTTATTTGGGCGCTGGGTGTTCATTTAACCAACTAACTGCACATGGAAGCTGTATTGTAGTTGTCTTTAGCTTATGTAAATATAACTCTTATGTAAGGCCTGATGCATCCT
Source organism: Rhyzopertha dominica (assembly GCA_025024175.1). NCBI lineage: Eukaryota > Metazoa > Arthropoda > Insecta > Coleoptera > Bostrichidae > Rhyzopertha > Rhyzopertha dominica. Next base: position 23,183,234 of record QCXZ01000086.1, on the reverse strand, counting down.
GCACTTTAAATCACTTCAAGGGTTTTTCTTTTTCACCAGCAACATCGTGAGCATGAATTGTGTCCATTTTGGCATCGAACCTAACCATGACTAGTAATATAATGTTAAGTAGCATAGTGATATTTTATATTTATTATTAAGTAGGACTGGGAGCGTTTATCAATTTGTTGATAATTATTGAAACTATCAATATATTGAATAATGATATGTAGTTGTCAATATATTGATGGTTATCTATAATTAATGATACATTAAAAACACAGTATATCAATAGTTGTCGATATTTATCTATATATTCAATGTATTAGTAAGGGATAATATATCAGTAATTACCAACAATTATTGACATATTAGTAAGTATCGACACTACGAATATACAGGGTATTTCAAAGTTCAATGTGCATGTTCCTGAAGTGRCATATGACAAAACATGGGTCTGAAAATGCTTCATTTATTGATGTAATTGTAGGGTTTCTCGGTAACTATTAATGCTAGAGGGTTTCGATATTACCATCTTACTTTGAGCTATACCATCGCCATTTTCATATCTTCTTTTGTTTTAAAGCTATAGCTAACTTTTGAATAACTTTTCTTCAGTTCCTAATATCTCATTTGAGTATGTAGGTACAAAAATACTATGAGGAAATTTTTTATTTTGAATTCAGTGGCGTACTCAGAATTTTTTTAGAGGGTCACATTTTTGAGATATAACACAGTTACTTTTTTTTAAAATGGAAACTAGTTGGCTTTGCTATGGTTGAAAATACCTATTTTTTTTATTAAGAAAACATTGTTTTTGACTAATTTTGGTAGTACTCCATTTTCTTTTAGTAATTCAATCAGATTCTATGTTTACATCTAATAGGCTATGGAACAATGCAGTTTTTTTTATCGGTATTCTAGAGTGCCGCATAACTAATGAAAATCTCATTAAATTATTACATAAAATTGGAATAATACCAAAATTAGTAAAAATAGACCTAACAATGTATGTTTTCTTAATCAGCAAAAATAGGTTTTTTCAGCCATAGCAAAGCCTGTTTGTGTTATACGTCAAAAATGTGACCCCCTAAAATAAATTCTGAGACGCCAGTGGATTCAAAATAAAAATTGTCTACAGTTTTTTGTATCTACATACTCAAGAGAGATGAAGAAATGTTACGTAATTAAAAAGTTGGTTATAGCTTTAAAACAAAAGACACTACAAATTTGGGAATGGTACAACTCAATTCACAACAAAAAAGTAAGACTGTAATGTTAAAACCCCAACCCTCTAGCATTAATAGTTACCAAGATACTAAACATTTACAACTGTACAGTAAGTTGAAAATAAAAAAGGAATTTTTTATTGTTGAAAAAAACTTGTTTTTCAAACTTCGCAATTTTTAGAAGAATGTTATAATAGACAATTGCCAATAATTTGCCATAAAGAAGTGTCTTGTATCTAAAGTAGGGAGGGTGTTGTGGGAAAGGCAGTGGGGCTTTTTCTTAAACTTTTAGATTTGTTGGAATTGATGTAGGTCATTTCAGCCATAACAACTTTACAAAAATTGCAGCTTGAAGAAATTTTTTCTTTTCAGAAAAATTGTTATTTTTACTGCACCTTCAAAATTCAATATCTAAAAGGAATCATTTTTGTACTCGTGTTAATAAAAACTTTTTGTCATAATTTCACTTCAGGAACATGCACTGGAATTTGTGACATTTAATTTTGAAACACCCTGTATTTTTAACCACCAATATATTGCTTGTGTCCATTTTCAATAAATAGCTGTATATATAATAAGAAAGCCAAAGTGTGTTTTGAAAATTCTGGACACCAGCATAAAGGAAATAGCAAAAGCAAATGACACTTATAATTGCTCATCAGTAGTGATGACTTGGACGAATCTGCCATGCAGCAGACACCATTGACTCCACCTATCATTGCTAGTGGGGGAACAACAGTTCTCTCATGGAACTTTCCAAAGTGTTCCACTTCAGAAACGTAACGTTCCAAAATAACTATTTTTACCTTCACAACAATATTCCATTCCCGTTCTTTTCACAAACCGCTAGCGTTTAAGGGATGGAATATAATTACGCGATTGTAGCTTGGTCTTCTTCTGTTTTTCCCTTATCAGATAGTTTTAAACTTCCGGTCGTGTTACATTTCACTTTGGAATGAAGCTTAATGTATCTAATAACAAGAATGACTAACTGTGCTTAATAACATCATATTTCATTTGGTTATCTTGAGATTAATCATTTTCTCATCCTTTAATAAATTTTCTATAGTTGTAGTGTATCGTTTTATTTGGCACTGATCGAATTACTGCATGCAAATGCTGTATATTGTCTTTAGCTTGAATTGTTAAGTAATGGAGCCTGTTGCATCTTGCAAGTTATTATTTTACTCACTTTTTTTCATGGGTAAGTGCTGTTTTTAGTTATATTTTTTTTCATTTTGATTATGGTGACATTTCTTGGGTTCGTAAACTGTTTCAGAGGTTTCATTGTTCTTTGCTGGTAACAACTATAACATGTTATCAAATTGATGCTGAATGATGTAATTGTTATTTTTTTTTAACTTGTTGCCACAATTTTACCCTCCAGTGTCCTTTATTAATTAGTCACTGAAAACTGAACTGTCAACTAAAGATTAAACTATAACATTAACAACCTGTTTTGTCAGTTTACGAAAATAATAGTTTCTTTAATAGAATGAGTGTTGCTAGTGCAAATAGAGGGCAGTTTTGAATTCAAGCATTTACATAACATATCTTGGAAAAATAACAGTTTAGGACATCACTAGACTTGGGACTTGTGAAACGGATGCTACTTGACTGAAAACCAATGAAACATCTGAACTAACCAATTTTCAACAAACCCAAAAAAAGTCGCTATGTGTATTACCTCAGCATGTGTAATAAAATTTCAAAGTTATCGACTTATTCTGTTTCATGCCTCGATGTTTTTCCAGAATGCCAGCAAAACGAATGCATGGCCAGAGGCTTCCAAACAAAGTACATTAGGTAATTTAACTCCTGCGGACAGGCATGGTTCAGTCCAAGTTGTTAGTTCAACGAATGGTGAGCTGAATAACGACGATCCAACCGCAGGCCACAGCAACACACCCATAACGCAACCTCAAGAAATAGAATTACTCGATGAAACCAAGTACGTATCAGTATCATGTTTAATTACAGTAAAGAAGCGATGGAATGAGATAAGATTCGCAAGTTTGTAACTTGAACTTGAACTAATCAAATCCGATGCTTGCAGTTGCCTCAGTTATACACTGATTGGTTAGATGGCGCACCAATTGACAAACTGCGTTTGGTGCCACTCTCAAATTACTGTAATGATTAAAGTCATGTTGCCAGTGTAGTCAGGTTTCTAAAACTGAATTTGCAGCAGCATTGCCATTTTGTCATACTAAACATATCTGTGATTTGTCTGAACTGTATATGAAACTGAAGATAAAAATGTGTTAACTATGTTGAGTATCTTCAGTTTAAATATTAGCAGATGTACCACAAAAAGTCACAATTGTTTATTTGCAAATTACAACTTTCTGTAGAATTGTATAACAACTTGGCTTTAGAAATTGGGCGTTTTCACATTTTTTAGCAATCATGCCATGTGTATATTTGGAGTACCCTTGTTACGTCCTAAAAATTTCTAAATTCTTCTAGCACCAGTTTTCGAAAAAAACCGTTCTGAAGTTCCAATATAAAATTGACCACACAAACACAGTGTCCCGGGATGGAGACGGTGTGACATAGCACCCGATGTAAACAAAGAATATAGGTTATGTTACCTACGTGCCTTTGCTTGTGCCGAGTGAAAGAGTTGTTTTCTTGCTTTTAACGGACTGCTCCTAACAACTGGGAGAATGTTTAAGCATGTACAAACCAGAAGCTAACAGCAGATGGTGCATTGTGCCAGTGTTCAAATTTCAAATACATCCGTCAATAGTCTCAACAAAATATTCTTAAGTGTACCCGGAGACTACGAACGCAAACGGAGATGGTTTAAACCAGCCAGAAGGGGTATGACCAAGACAAAATCTACATTTTACTGTTGTGAGACTTAGAGTAACTGCATAATTTTTTCCACGAACTTTGTGTTCCGTGCATATCTTGGACTGCAGTACACATATGGGCCCCTCTCGCTTCTCCTGAAAATAACCTATAGCTGCATCTCCGTGTTGCTTACGACTTGCACCAGAAAAAAGATGCATTTCGTTCAAAATATCAATGATCCATAATGTATTAAATAGCAGATTAAGCTGCTTTATTAATTACTTATGCTGCTGCTTTAGCGCCTTTGATTTCGGTAGCATTAAAACGTGGGTTGTTCTTGATAAATTCGGTAACTATAAACATATCTACAGCCGGCAAATTGTTCGAAGATGCTTTAACAAAGCATTCCGACAACATATTGTTGGATTTATAAAAAAAAAACGAGAACACTCTCAAACATAACCAATAATGCAAACGAAATACGGAAAGTAGCAGACGCTATCTTGTTTACTTCGGGTGATACGTCACAGCCAGTCCTAGTCAATCTGAGCGTGTCTTAAAACTGCGTTGTTGCCACGTTGCGCACTGAGAAGTTGTAAACAATTTATTTTGGTTAAAAAAAAATTGCAGCGTTATGGATACACATACATACTTAATTAATTAAGTACTCTTTTTTAATGTATAAAAGTTTATATTTTATAACTAGTGAACMCACCCAATTGCCCAATTTGCGACAAATCGCAAGACCTGGCCACACTGCATGTAACCTTCATTAATCTGAGAACTAATGTTCAAAATAGCTAAATTCATGAGCTGCAAAAACGGCTAATTCTTTCCAATATTACCTCAAATACCACTTCAGATTATCAATGATAGGAATAACAGTGACTTTTGTGGAAGGTTTCAAAACGTTCTGTTCTAAAAATTAAACATGCCTACTGTTTAATTCTGATGTTTCTATTGTTTTACAGATGCTGTTGTTTCTTTAAAAGAAAGAAGAAAAAGGGCCCACGAACCAAATGACTACAATATAGTGAAACTGACCAACATCTCACCCTTTTACCATGTGGTCATAGCAGTGCTGCCACTTTAAACTGATGATAGTTAAAAAAGATACATGGAGAAGACCAAGATGTGAAATTGTTCCGTTAAACACTATTTAACTAAAATTAACTAAATGCTAGGTTAGCTTTAATTTAATGTTAAGAGTATTTTTGAGTTGTTAAAACTTGTGAATGTGAATGACAGCCTTAAAATCCTTAAGTAGCTAGTGCGTGTACTTTTTCTTTTCTAACTTAATTTTTTTTAGGTAAGTATTTATTGTATTACCAAATATTACTTTAAGAACAAATTTAAGTCGCCACATATGAACTGCAGCTACGAAAGCTGTCTTTTATTGGTGCAACGCAACAGAATCATAGCCCCCTTTTTTATTTTCAGTATTGCTCACCTAGTAACCCTGGCTCATTTTGTCTGACTGTAAATATAAAGCGATAGTTTTTATAGTGTTTATGTTCAAATTCTTCACTGACCTTTCAGTTCATACTAAATCTGAAGGCATCTTCACTTTCTTTCCTAAGTTAACATTGTTCTTTTTGTGATACCAGGATAGACGGAGAAGTTATATTGGTAACAAATCTCGGACGTCTTGCATTTTTTATCTAATGGTTTATTGTATATACGTTATAAATGTGCTGCTATCAAGTTGGAATTTCATTGTTGTATAAATTTGCTTTGTTGTTGATCTCAATTAAAAAATGATCGACTGCTTTCTTCTTCTTTGACTTGTATATGCTTTGTACAATGCTTATATGCCATCGATTACTTTACAGTTTTATTTGTGGCTATAATAAAGTATAGAATGTTACGATTGTCGTGTCTGCATAATAAAACCAACTGGATACACTTTAATCAACACGTAATTCATAAAGAACGTGGTAATCTTAAGTTTCATGATTTTCTAAACAATTCTACATGTATTCCTATTCAGGAGGAAGTTTATTCTTCTATTGCAATATATTTTTTATTATTACGAATACGCCACAAAAACCTTCGTTTTTGGCATTCTGCAGAATACATTTTATGAATGGTTTTTTTCTCTGGGGAATACGCAACGTTGTGTAGTATAATAACTCAAATGATCGGTGAAGAATAATGCTCCTGATGCATATGCAACCAACTTTTGACATTTATTAAAAGTCCTGTCAAAAAATGATGACCAAACTAGTTCACACGTAAATTTAAATTGAAGTTCATCGCATGTGCTTTGAAAACGAGGAAACGTCATACGTATCTAAATACTCTGTTTCCATTTCGTATTGGGTGTTCTGATGTACAGGCCCTTAAGCAGCCGCCAAAAATTTTTAACATGTAATTCAATCTGTATTGAATGTGCCACAATCTTTAAACAGGGTTGTAAATTATATAGCTAATCGGTATCTAAAACACCTTTAATCATTATTTCTGATATTGGTTTTTATTTGATCTATTTATTTAGCTCAACTGCTTGGGAGATACGCAGATATGCCACTGAACTTGCGGCAGCGCTGCCATAGGTAATTTCAGGTAATTTGTTTTCAATTTGACCACCTTCAAAATTGCAGTAACTGTTTTCGTGTTTTCTGTCTTGTTTATAATATAAATGTACAAACCAGGAAATTATGTAATTTGATACTTGTTTACGTGTTTAACATAACTACGAAATAGTTATCTTTCTGAAACAATGGAATTCTTTTTACTGAAAAGGCCTTAATAATTGATCTAACAGTTTACATTCACAAACTTAGCTCATCAGAAGTAATTAGTATTTTTGCTAAGAAAAGTTTACGGAATTTGATAGTACCTCAAAAAGTGACACTGAAGAGTTTAAGATCTGCGTTTGAATATTAAATAATATACAGTGTGGTCTAGGTTTGTCACTTGCCTTTCTTTGACAACGATGGTCTAACCTTTTTAGGGCTAATTTCTGGTAATTCGTGCAGTAATTTTAGGTTGAAGAAAAAATCTTTCAAAAAACAGGTGCATGCTTCCTGTCTACGCGTAGTAGTGCAGTCAAGGTACAAGTTAAAAACCCCAACTCCTATTTATTTATGGCGTTCCTTTTCAATGTGTAGTCTATTAAATTCAAACCGTTCCATGAAAAAGTGAAATACGCAACCATACACGATGCTAAGCTTTATCAGATACAACAAATAATAKTTTTTCTCACAACTATCAAACCATTTACAAAAAAGTATATTAATTTCAAATAGACCTATGCTAAAAACAATAAGTATTGTAATAAATTGCGCGTTTTTTTTTTATTGCTTAGATAAATAATAATGATGTAGTCCAAGTTCTAGTAGTTTGTACAGTGCTGGTAATATTTGGTACTCGCAGTGCAAGATTGGCACCCTAAAAGTAACTAAACTAGCGCCTATATTCAGTGTGCTAGGAACACTACTGCGCATGTGAGGTGAGGACGTAAAACTACTGGCGGTACACTTTTGTTTCAACTACCATTATTATTCTTGTTCGTGTGTCAATTCGTATAGTTTGTTGCTGATTTTTGATAACCCTACTGAYATAGTAGGCAAAAACGTTTTGAATTCTACGTCTAAAGGAAAACGACGATTCGAAACAAGGAAAATTCTGAATTGAAAACCGAAGATTKGGCACGTGCAGAATAACTGAAACGCATGTTTTACTTTTCACGCGGAAGAAGGTAAGTTAAATATCTATACTAACGAAAGGCTGTATATGTTTTGATCGGTATACAACAGTATTATGAAGGGTTCTTATTGAGTTAGAGACGGAATTCGCTTGAACGACCTGACCTGACCTGGCCGGGCAAATTCGAATTCATTCGGAACGGATTTTTACAAGTATATATTCTTTGTGTAAGTATGGAAGTAAGACAAATTCGCGTTCATCTGCTATGAATTGTAAGGAATAATTCCACCCCATCGACTTAAAGCACTCATCAATCTTCATACCTACATGGGTATGTATATCCCCTCTTGACACTTCTTGTTGCTATTATTTTTTTGTTCATTGGATTTGTATCACAGAGTTCCTTTTGTTATCTAATGCCTTATTACATTTCAATATCTTTGCCAAAATTGTCCTAATATAATAAAATTAGTTTACTGTACTTATATTGTTTAATATGATAGAACATTGCCCTATTTGCAATCATGCCTGTCAGCATCATTGACCTACCCCATTCCGTTACTATCAGTTTAATTACTTGTTCAATCGGGATTTAAGCTGCAACGACACAATGAGCCGCTCATTGCAAGCTTGGCTTTCTCTGGACTGTGATAGGACCCTTAACAGGGGTTCAGACGCTGGTCTGGGGTCCGAAAACAAGCTGTGCAAAATTAATCGTACAGCCCTTATTTTACAATATTTTGTTTATATCTTTGGTTCATTGTAAAGACAAAGGTTGAAACTACAGCGTCTAGTGAACCGATTTTTAAATAATAGCTTTATTTTAATTACAAATCTACTTAAAAAACGAATAATATGAAGAAAATGCCTGAGTTTGCATGATTTTTACGAGGAATGGAGGCCACGTTTTTAATTTTTATTCACTAGTCCCTGCAGTTTCATTCTTTATCTACCTGGTGGCAAAATTTTGTGATGTTTATGTAATTATTATTTGAGTGACATCAAACCCTGCATAGCATTACATGGAATTCCGGCTAACTGCCAGCTGTTAGCATGGTTGTAGTGGGAGAAATAATGCTGTGAGGGGTAGTAGGAACACGTACGGATTCCTCGTAAAGACTTGTAACTTCTATTCTAGTAAGAATTTGCTTTGTAATTTACTATTTAACGGTAACTTGTGCAGGCAAACCACATCTTTATTAAACCATTATATTGTAATAAAATAACACACGATAAAAATTTACAAATGAAATGTTTCAACATTTTGACGCATCACTTGGACTTGAATGTCTGTACGGGTTTCCTGGGTGTGGGCTGTCGTTGTCTGGCCAAAAACGATTGTCCCTGCCCAGCACTGAGCAGAGCCARCCTCTCATCAACAGCTTCTCTTTGGCAAGTAAGCCCCAGGCGATAGAAGGCGGTAGTCAACAGCTTCTCCTCCMTCTCCTTCATCGATGCAGACTTGAMTGCCTCCATGGCACTGTTGCTTCTTGGATTCCAATGACTGTGCCACCTGCCGTGCCTTATCAACACKCCTGTTGTMTTTCGCCTGGCTGGCATGTAGCTCGCTCTCCTTCGTGTTCAGCGTTTCCTGGAGCAACGCGCATTTCTGCTTGTACTCCTTCAGCGCGGCTTCCAACGCCGTCACMGTCTGTTCCTCCCTCTGGCCTTTCTGGTGCTCTTCCAACTGGGCCTCCMGTTCCAGCACACGCTGGTTCAGGTTGCGGTTCTGTTCCTGGAGCTTCTCCAATCGCTGAGAAGCGTCGTTCAGGAGATCCTGGCGTGCTTCTGCCTCTTGGCTGCTCAAGCGTAACGTCTTGTTCTCTCTCTCGAGGAAACGGAGCCGCTCCTTCATCTCAGTTGGGGTAAGTTCTTGTGCCATCGCAGCTCCTGCGTCATCAGTCTGGCGGCCAAGTTTGAGTTCCTCGTTTTCGTCACGCAAAGTGTCCCTTTCCCGGATGAGACGGTCTCTTTCATTCTGCAAGGCAATGAGCTTCGATTCTAAATTTTTGCTTTGGAAGAGCGCTTTGTCGGCTTTTTGGGTTTCCTCATCTAGCTTTTGCTGCAATTCAGATGCTTGGGACTTGTACAGTTCGCACTGGTTCTTCCAGACGCTGTGTTTATTTAATTCTTCTTCATATTTCATGTTTTGCTGTATGTATTCAGTGTTCTTTCCCTCCAGTACTTTGAGCTGCTTTTTTACATCAGCATAGTCTTCCAATTTCTTCTTGTATGATGCTACGGTTATTTCCAGAGCTTTCACTTTATCTGCCGACTCTGAGAGAGCATCGACTTCATCTTTTAGTCGTGAAACGGCCTCAGATTCCAACTGCAGTTCCGAGATCTTCTCCTGCAAGGTGACTATCTGCTTTTCCTGCTCCAGTATTTTGGCGCGGTAATCATCGCGCATCGTCTCCACCTTAAACAGTTCTTCCTTTAGCAAATCCATTTGCCTCCTGGATTCGGGGCTTCTAGTTAATTCAAAAGCCTCCTTGTCCTTTAACTGTGCAGAAAGCATATTCATGTCGGTTTGCAGTGCCTGTTTTTCTTCCTGTAATGCCTGCACTTGCATTTCTAAATTGTAGCATTGCTGTGCTAGCGTTTCTTTACTTTCATTTGCCGCGTTCAGTTCATCCATCAAACGTAGAACAGTAGAATCATTCGTTAAGCTAACCAAACTCAGACATGACCGACCGGGGCCACCGGTCAGTTCCTCTAGCTGCTGTATCGCCTGCATTATGCATTGCTGTAACGATTCTTCCATCGACATAATCTGGGTGATGTACTCCTGCTTTCTCTCACAATTCACCGCGCAACCCAATATTAGACGTAACAGTTTTCCCAATTGGATCAGATCGCACTGCTCTCCAATCTTGCCAACATCAGGTTTACCTACATCCAAAATTTGCAGGTTTAAAACGTCTTGGTAGTACTCCACCAGGCTCTCGACAATCTTCTTTAAATTGCTGACCTTTACCCTCCATATAGAACCAACATCTGTCTTTATTTTTGGTTCTAATCTGCTAAAATGCTCAGGTGCAATTTGTACTAAGGCCTGCAGCATTGCAACCCCATCGCTTATGTCCATAACAGTACGGCTTTTGGTTGGGATTAACGTTTGTAACCATTTTATTAAACTTTTGCTTACTTCTTCGCTTGGATCCATTGCATATATAAACAACAAACGACAGGATCAATAACTGCACTTAACGCAACATTATTATTGTATTAACAGTTTGTTGACACTTTCACCAGCAACTGATGATTGATGAATCACAAAAAAATCAGCTGTAGAGGTGATGAGCAAGTACCATACAAGTACTATCTTGGTTCTGTTATTTGGTAACAGGTATTAGCAAGCAGTTCTAGGTAACAGGTATGAAGTGTCTGAATACTAGTCTTGTGTATACATATTAATATCATTGTGTATACACAAAGATATTAGGTTCTGCAGATATTTGTATTGCACATCGGTGGCGCGATATCGGTTATTATACCTATATTATATACATTCATTCGTTGACAGATGCGGTTATTTAAGACCTGTTACGAAAAAATATTTTTTTTATCACCTCTATCAAAGACGATTTTATAAAATGGTCTTTGCCTCTACCATAGCAGGTGCAGGGAATCAGAAAGAATCAATTCGCATTTCGAACAGTTGCCAGCGATTTAAAACAAATTATGCAGTTATGCTATGCGTGCTTAAAGTCGTCTTGATAATTAATTTTGTGCTTTTTCTCTCATCTTTTTACCATTTTCTAATATTTCAGATTTATTCATTTGTACGAGCTTTGGTTTGAAATCATTCCTGAACGAATCTATGATTCTCTTCTTTACCGACATTGTGGGTTGATAAATAACAGGTAACGTAATGGATAAATAACACGTAGCCGTGTATCCAAACACGGCTTGCCGTAATTTACAGGTCACGAAGTACCCTCCACTCTCAAGTTCTTGAATTTCTAGTTTCTTAGATTTAGCCTGTTAAATGAAATAATAGACATTGTTTGCTTTATTGACAATGCAATAAGTTTAAAGTACCAAATTTTCAAGAATGTTGAGAAAAAGACCAGTAAGTCGAGCACCATTAATGAGAGTGATATTTTGATGGTATTTACCTTTCTAGAACTTTAAAAAACTTGTCCAGTCAGTAGGCGATGCTTAAAAAAATGCAGAACTGACTTGCGATGAGGTTTTTTAGAAGTGTCAAGTAGCGCATTTCTTCTGACTGATTATTTTTTGGTAATTATTACATGTTGTACTATTATTATCGTTAAGTGCAAAATTTTACGTAATTACCCAGTCTGTGTGTGCGTTTTGTAGACCTGGAAATTATTAACCTCAAAAAAGTGATTACATTTGATTGTCCAAAGCGTGGATCTAAACGATACGTTCCACATTGTTTAAAAATAAATAGGCATTATTTAAACTATAAGGTAACAAGTGTGTGCTTGTAATGTGTTCATTGTATATTTTTAATTAAATGCGTCGAAAATTGCACGGCAGCAACAAAAATGCATTGAATGTTTTTGAATTTCCCGGGTACAGGTTGATGTTTCTGACTTTTGAATAGTAGTAGTAATAATAACGTATACACGATGCACGATGCTTTTTTGATGTGCGTTCAGCATTGAACAGAACATATGATATCATACTTGTTTCGTTCCATTCTGCTGAAGTATCTGTTTTGTTCGTATTTGGTTATATCAGTGAATATTTGTGATGTTCTCCTATGTCAAGGTACGCTAGATCCGTGGAGGACTTGAGTCCTGTACCTGATCCTATACCTGTCAGGTGTCCAGTCAAGAGAAAACGGGGGGAGCCCGTGGCCGTTACTGACGAAAATATGAGCGACAATTCGACTGAAAGGAACAAACGTGCCAATTTCTCGGCCATAGCCTCCATTGGTTTGAATAGGAACTTGAACATATTAAACCTAAAACCCACCACTACGAAGAAGATTGTGATAAAAAATCTTAAAAGTAAGTAGCCGATGTGAGTGTTTCTTGTCAGTGCAGCTATCGTTTGTAGGTGAACCAAAATTGCCTGACGACTACCGAGAACAAACATGGGAGAAGCTACAAAGTGCCGTCTTGGCAATCCAGCAGTCAAAACCTAACAAATACTCCCTGGAGGAGCTGTATCAGGCCGTAGAAAACATGTGCAACCACAAGATGGCACAGTCACTCTACAGCCACCTGTACAGTCTAACAGAAGCACATGTTTGTCAGAGCATAGAACAGTTCCTAGCGGAATCGATGGATCGCTTTTTGTTCCTGAAAAAGATGAATGAGACCTGGCAGGCTCACTGCAATCAAATGATAATGATACGCAGCATATTCCTATACCTAGACCGAACGTATGTGCTTCAAAACCCTAACGTGGCGTCGATATGGGACATGGGGTTAGAACTGTTTAGAAAATACATTCTGTTAAACACCCTAGTGCAAACTCGTGTTGTTGAGGGCCTACTGATGCTAATAGAAAAGGAGAGACAGGGTGATCGTGTCGATAGAACCCTCCTCAAGTCACTGCTGAGGATGCTAACTGATCTGCAGATTTACGACAAAGCGTTCGAACCCAAGTTCCTACAATCCACTGAGAGGCTGTACGCGGCCGAGGGACAGAGACTTATGCAGGAACTAGAGGTTCCAGACTACCTGGCCCACGTCGACAAGCGCTTGATGGAAGAGAATGAACGGGTCCTGCACTACCTCGACTCCCGGACGAAATACCAGCTGATACACACTGTCGAGAAACAGCTTCTCAGCGAGCACATCAACAACATTCTCCAGAAAGGCCTCGATGGCTTGCTCGAAGAGAACCGCCTGCATGACCTCACTCTGCTCTACAGTTTGTTCTCGAGGGTGAAAAATGGACTGATTGAACTGTGTACCGCCTTCAATAGTTACATAAAGAAACGTGGACGTACCATTGKGATAGACCCTGAAAAGGACAAGACCATGGTTCAGGAACTGTTAGACTTTAAGGACATGATGGACAATGTTGTCGTGTCTTGTTTTAGTAGGAATGAAAAATTCGGCAATTCTCTGAAGGAGGCCTTCGAGCACTTCATCAACCAGAGGACTAACAAACCTGCAGAATTGATTGGTGAGTTAGTTTGTTCATTTTAAACCTTTTCATAACATCTTCAAATCCAAGGGCCTGCATAGCATCAAATGTAAAGCTTGTTTTACCATTATAATGCTGTGGCATTTTGCATAATTGTCCTAAAGCCGTGTGTGTTTATTGCAATTTTAATTGTTATTGTAATATCACTTTTTTTTTCTTTCTCCAAAATTGTTCAAGTTAGCCAGGGCAATACTTATAGGTTTCAAAGTTCTCCAATAATTAGAAGTCAAAATACCGTTTCTGTTTTAGCTATAATGGCCTAGGCGCCAGTTGGTAAATTGAATCATAGTATTTTCCTTCTTGATGCAAGATAGGTTTCAGTCATAGGTTTTTAACTATTGCACAAGATAGAAACAGTTTTTAATATTAATTTGTAATTATTTTGAAAATGATTTTCAGGGTACACTATTAAAACAAGTTTGTGTCAATATTCATAGATATACCCTGTCTTATGACATTAATGACTTCTGTATATATAAAGATATTTAATAAATGTATAGTTTTGCAGTTCTTTCTGTTACAGTTAACGAAAATACAAAATTTATTCTGGGTAACTTTTGCTTTTGAAATATTATAAGTATTGGGATCTTTTTGTTTACTAATTCTTAATTCAAAGACCATTTTAATACATCAAAAGGTCTAATTTCAGTACTCTTAAAAGAGTTTGATGTTAGCTTATACAAGTTTTGAGAAATGGACATATTTATTTGGTTATAAAAAGATGGTTAACGTTTTGAATATTTTTTTTGAGTGAAAAATTGTATGTTGTGCAGACAAGATGGTACATAATTTGATACTTTATCAAAGGCTGTATACTTACAGATTTTATGAAATGTAGAAGAAAATCTTCATTTTATCAGATTTATGTTTTATTTTTTACCTACATGGTCAATTGTGTTATACAAAATTTGACACTACCAAATGCTGAATGTCAGCTTTCTGTGTCTGTCCCGCCTTATGTAGCTTAGCCTGTTTCCACACAATACAAACCAGCTCCAAATGTTTTGCAGCCAAATTTGTGGATTCAAAGCTGCGTGCCGGCAACAGAGAGGCGACCGAGGAGGAGCTGGAACGCTTACTGGACAAGATAATGGTACTCTTCCGTTTCATCCATGGCAAGGATGTTTTCGAGGCCTTCTACAAGAAAGACCTCGCAAAAAGACTGTTAGTAGGCAAATCAGCCAGCGTGGATGCCGAGAAGAGCATGCTGAGCAAGCTCAAGCAAGAGTGCGGTGGTGGTTTCACCTCCAAGCTTGAGGGAATGTTCAAGGACATGGAGTTGAGCAAAGACATCAATGTAGCGTTCAAGCAGTACCTCAACAACAGCACCAGTGATTTGATCCCATTGGACATGACCGTAAACATTCTGACTATGGGATACTGGCCCACCTATCCCGTGATGGATGTCACAATACCGGAACAAATGGTCCAGTTCCAAGACATCTTCAAGGAGTTCTACCTGAGCAAGCACAGCGGGAGGAAGCTGCAGTGGCAGCCGACACTCGGCCACTGTGTTTTGCGTGCCAAGTTCAAGAGCGGAATGAAGGAACTTGTGGTATCGTTGTTCCAAGCTCTGGTCATCTTGTTGTTCAATTCATATGATGAACTGTCGTTCGAATATATCAAGGCAGCAACGAACATAGAAGACGGTGAGCTGCGCAGAACATTACAATCGCTTGCTTGTGGTAAAACTAGAGTTGTTAACAAAATACCAAAAGGAAGGGATATTGATGATGCAGATAAGTTCAAGTTCAACAACGATTTCACTTATAAGCTGTTCCGGATCAAGATCAACCAGATCCAGATGAAAGAGACGGTGTGTTGCGATGAGATTGAAGTTTGTTTTTTTTTTCATTGTCTTTTTGCAGACTGAGGAACAGAAAGCGACGGAGGAACGTGTGTTCCAAGACAGGCAGTACCAAATCGACGCTGCTATAGTTAGAATCATGAAAATGAGAAAGACTCTTGGACATAATTTGCTCATCACTGAACTTTACAAGCAGCTAAAGTTCCCCGTAAAGGTAATTAATGATATATTTATTTGTAAAATAGAAAACTTGTTCATCTTTTTTTGTTTTACAAAAATCTTCAGTTAAAATTCTACAAATAGTGTTTTTACTTATATTTAATTCCTCAGCCAAATTTTTCACAGTAAAATTTGCATCGATAGCAATGATTTCACAGACTTTTGCCACCAATTCAGCACGATTACCAGCTTCTGGACGACCTGGCCTTAGGTTGTCATTTAAATCATCACCATAAATTTTTCTTTTCAAGTTTAACACAAACTTTTATATTTGCTCTTTGTTCCATTTTTTTTATTTATTCAAATGGCTGTAAATTTTATATATGTCATCCGATTTACATGAACTGTAGGTGTGTTTTGAAAGAGGATGAATGATCTTTTTAATGCAGCGAATTTTCAATAGATGGCACTGGGTGTTGTATGATTTAAATATAAAGTTCGGTTATTTTTGGGACGCTGTATGTATGGATGATACCCGCCATTTAAGCAGTAGCATAGTATCTTAAGAGGGGCATTTACTTGAAGCGATCGGGCAGAAATGTAAACTATGCAACCCGTATTACCGGCGGGACATGGGACGTAAGAGGGTAGCCGATAGGTTGAAATCACGCAAAGATCGTACGAGCAACAGACGGGCTAAGCTAATATTCGGAAAATTCCTGACTGTAGTGTGTGCATAAAAAAGTAACCATGATATTAGTAACTTATTATGATATTATACCAGGTTATTCAAAATATGGAATAACCCATTTATTTCTGTAAATATGAACTATATAACATTTCATTCTAACTGCATGTCGACTATAATTTCTGGAGGAACTTTTATAATAATTTTCGTTCCCCCTCCCCATTGCTTCGGCAGACAGTAACTTTATGTGAAAGAGCTTTTAACATTAAACTTGTCACGTGTATTTAAACATACAATCTTAGAAATCCAGTCATATCAGAATAGATCGAATACCGCTCGATCATTCCCGACAGGATTGTATCTTAGCCTCACTGTTCACTGGATACCATGCGACGGACCTGGTGGAGATGGGCATTCGCATTCCTCTCTCGTGAAGGACTTTTGCAAAAGGGTTTGCGGTTTTAGATTTTTTGAATGTTTTTATTCATTGATCGTGCTCATGTTTTTGGCCGTGTACAAAGAAATATGTAGCTACAATGTGGAGTTCGAATTTTTCGTTTATGTGCCTTAGTTTCGAGAAATAGCTCGCCAAAAATACGCATKTTTAAGCAAAATATAACAACAAATATTTACATTACCGTACCAAATTCAGAAAAAACTCGAACTCTACGTTGTAACTACATCTTTTGTCATTGCCATGTCAAAATTTCACTTCGAAAAAGTTTCTAATAACTCGGTAAAATGTAAAACGGTAGGTGCTTAAAATGACCCGCTTCGCTCTAGGTAAACGCCCCTCTTAAGATAATAAAGCTGAGGCACCGAAGATATAAAAAAAAAACATAAAAGTTTTACTCTTTTTTGGAATTTTACCCCCACAACCCCCTCTGCACAGCACGATTTGTTGACGACCAGTCCAGTTCTTTTTCGATACGGAAATCATTTGAAGACATAGCTTTTAGCAACAAACTGCAATTAAAAATGGTTTCTGGAAGGCTTTTTATATCTGGCAAACCTACTACTACCACCAGATTTGACATCCAACATCATTTGTGCATCAAAAATCACATGAATAAAATGGATTTTTTTTCATGTTATGTAAGGTTATTAAACAGTTATCACTTTAAAACAAAAACGGCAAACCAAAGCTCTCTAGTATTTTGCTACTCATCATTCACACCCAGATGTTAATTTTCTTGAGGATATATTATACCTGATGTGCTTGACCTTAAGGAAAATGCTAATTTTTGTTTTTTAATTTACTAACTGGTCAAGATGATTAAACTCATTTTTTTAACTGCAATTAATTGTTACAAAATGACAACCTGACAAGTATAAGATCCTTCTGAAAGATTAATCTCCACCAAGTCCCGCCATCATCATAACACTGATGATGGCTAATTATAGCTGAAAGCGCTTTGCCGAATTTGTTTATAATAAAGTGGATTTGTTGGACTTGATGAAGATTAATCTTTTAGAAATGGACCTATTTACATTATTTAAGTATAAGATCATTTCAAATCAAAGCGGAAAACTGATCTCAAAATTTTGGCCAAGCCATGGTTTGTAAATTAAGATGGCTAGGATGAGGTGCTTCGCAGATATAATCGGTCCATTTTCTTCCGCAGCCTGCCGACCTCAAGAAGCGGATCGAATCTCTAATCGACAGGGACTACATGGAACGTGACAAGGACAATCCCAATCAGTATAATTATGTTGCTTAAGCCTTTGAATACTTGCTCTACCACCTGGTGGATAGTTCTAGTCCTGTTCGTGCAAGTTTTGACAGAGTGCAGGACAGATGTTGTACATATTTTGATAGAGCAGTACTTTCTATAAAGCTATTTAAGTTTATTTATGTAACTAATGTTCTAGCCCCGTTTTTGAAAACAGTGAGCACTTCTTTTGATACTCGAAAAGTTCCGAATGTAAATACATTCGATTTCAGTTATATGAACCTAGAACCATTGTGAGTTTGATTTGCTGCTACTTGTTATTAACAAGCTGATAAATAAAGGGTAACAAATGAACATGTATTTTCTTGTAACAAAAGAACAGAACAATAATAAATTAAACATTGGTGACGGCCTGCTTGGTCTCCGACTGGTTCGCTGCGATCTCCCTCACCAGCGACGCAGCCAGAACTTCGGGCGTCGGCTCCTGCTGCAGGAAATCCCGCACCAACTGCCTGGGAGGCTTCCCGCCCCCGTGGGCCAAGCACTCCGTCCGGTACCTCTCCCCTTGCACCCGGCTCCAGGGATCGGCCTCGAAGTATGTCTGCCAGATCAGCGTGGCAATCCCACGTGATGCGGTGTAGGAGTAATATTTGGCCCCATAACCAACCAGGTGGCAGAAGCGCAGCTGCCAACTGGTGTTTGCGACATACGGCAGGCTGTAGTACTTGCTTTGGGTCTCCGCCAGCACATCAGTTGTGGAGCCCTTCAGCGGGTGCTCCCCGTGGTACACCTGGTCTAGTGCGGCGTAGAATGTTTGGACTTGCATCTCGCATGCCGTGAACAGGCGCTTAGCCATGCACATTTTCATTACCATGTCGGTCGGCATCTTTTCCTTCGTCTGGAAGTGGCGGGTAAACATTCCCACCACACGTGGATCACCTGCGATTTTCAGGGAAAACATTAGTCAAAATTGGTTTGCTACGAAAGTTGCAAGTTTATGACGCAGATAAAAAATTGAAAGTTTATAACTTGCAGCAAAATTGTAATTTTATAACTTTCAACTAAAAAAATTGAAAGCTTGTGACTTGCAGCTAAAAGAAAATGCAAGTTTAGAACTTGCAGCTAAAACAATTGTGTGTGTAATAACTGATTAGTTACAGTTAAAAAGGAAGTTCTCAAGTTCATAACTAGCAGCTAAAAATAATTGCAGCGAAAGAAAATTTAAACTTCATAACTTACAACTAAAACATATGAACTTGAAATTTAGCATACATATAAATCCCAAAGCAACCTATTGTTTTTGGGGTAAATAGGATATCGGGAAGGAGGTGAAATTGGGTTTGCATTTTTTTTTTCATTTTAGTATGTGATTAGCAATATAATTGCGAGTATTATTCGTCCCTATTAATTTTTGGTGCAACAAACTATTTAGAAGATATTAGCAAAAAAACGGCTTTTCCTAAATATCTCCGAAAATACTTAATATATTCAAAAAGTGAAAATACCATCAGATAGGAAATAAAATTGCTCACAAAAAGTGTTTTAAAAATTTTTTCTAAAATTTTGACATTTTCGAAATATTTCCAAAAAACTGGATTTTGGATCCTGTCCACACGATTTTTTTAAATTTTGCTATTATACCTATGGAAAATGAAATTTTTGATCGAAAAGCACTCTTGCAATTTTTTTGTTACGTACATAAATAATTTTGTAGTTATTTAGAAAAAACCTATCTTAAAAATGTATGGTATTTTGCTATCACGAAAACCGTTTGTCGTAGAAAAAAATGCTCAAAACCTCATTATTGATCGTATAATGTAAGAAATAAAAGTGTAAATGTCATTTTAACAATTTATGTGGAAGTATTGGTTCAATTTGTTTTGTTTTACAATTAGTATTGTTGCGCCACCTATAGATTTTTGTTGGAACCAACCAATCTTTAATAGGCTAGATAGAATATGCAACGAGCAACTACATATGTGCGAACAGATAGGGGGTGATGCCTTATGGAAAAATTAAGTTGGTCCCCTGCGAGGGTGTCACAGAAGTACTCTGTATACTTTTCCCGAACAGTTCGAATGAAATTTTTTACATGAAAACCCAACCTTATTTTTCCATTTATCACTAATCACTGCCCTGAGTGCTAAATTTAACAAAGATTCATAATTTCATTAATGCAATACTTCAGTCTTCGCTTCAACGTACCTGCAAAGTACTCCATGAGGATAGACGGGACCTCTGCCAGGTCGGTACTGCACCTGGTCCCAGTAACGTGCTGATATTTGGTCCTGGCGAGCATAGAGTGCATGGCATGTCCCATTTCATGGAACAGATTGTCCATCATGCTCGGGGTAAGCAGACTCGGCGTAGACCAGCGAGGAAATGGCAAGTTAAGCAGCAAAACAACCAGGGGCATCTGGTAGGACCCGTCGGACAGTGTCTTTCCTCCCCGAATGGTAAAGTGGCAGTCTTGGTGGGGTTTCATCTCCCGCTCGTAAAGATCACAGTACATATAACCGAGAAGTCCCTCGGTCTCGTGTGTAACAGCCAATTTGTAGACGTATGGAGACCAGATTTCACCCTCGGCCACATCCACGTGTTCCATTTTGATACCGTACAAATTAGTGAAGATCACGTTCAGGCCTTCCATACAGGCACCAATGGAAAGATAAGGAGCGAAATCAGACACGGTGTATTGGAACCATTCACGCTTTGCCTTGTGTGTGTAGTACGGAACGTCCCAGCAAGCTAGAGGCCCGAATCTTGCCGTACCTTTCGCTTTCATCTTATTCATTACGTCGAAGTCAGTTTCTGCATAAGGACGCAACTTCTCTGACAATGTATCGAGGAAATCCTTCACAACGGATGGATTTTCAAAAGTGCTTCCTCTCAGTGCCCTTTCGGCATAGGTAGAGAAACCACAGGCGTTTGCCAGGTCATTCCTCGCTTCCAACAGACGCATTAGTAGATATTCCTGACGTTCATCTTTCAGGAAGTACGCTTTATAAGCTAGCTCACGCAGGTGCGGATTGCTAGAGTCACCGCACAGATCTGACACTACAACGTGATCCCCATCGTTCATGAACCTAAAATTATTACCACCTGAAATTTTAAAGCTCGCACACCA
Organism: Rhyzopertha dominica; assembly: GCA_025024175.1. Taxonomy (NCBI): domain Eukaryota; kingdom Metazoa; phylum Arthropoda; class Insecta; order Coleoptera; family Bostrichidae; genus Rhyzopertha; species Rhyzopertha dominica. The sequence continues at coordinate 23,161,987 of QCXZ01000086.1, read as the reverse complement.
TTCACAACTCAAAATGAAGTTCATAAAGTGAACTTTGGGTGTGTTAAATTTGCTCTTTCTATTTAATATATTATTTACTGAATACCTTTCCAATTCTTAAATCAGCGTTTATGATAAGTAAATATAAATGTGTAATGAAGAAACAGACATTGTGTCATCCCATTACAAATGAAAAGGTAACAATTGTTTTCATCTAAAAGTTATAATAAAGAATGTCACCCCCATGTTAAACATTGATCCATGTGAAAATCTGTTATAGAAAGAAATCTTTTGATGTCCAAAAACTAAACTCTTGTGTCGGTTTTCCTCCTCTATTTAAAGTTAAAATCAACTCTGCAATTAAAATTTAAACCTATCACATTCGTGAATTTAAGGTATCATTATGGTTATTGGGTTGATTTTAGCTAACATCAACTTTAACAGGGACCTATTGAAATTATTATTTGATTGGCACTTCTTATTATTTTTTTATATGGAGCTTGAACAGGTGAGTTGAAATTACACACAAATTCAGGGTTTGGACATTAATAATTTTGTAAACAGAAAAAATTAAAATTGTCGGACTTGTTATAAAAAAGCAAGTCTTTGTTATTATTACCCAATGTGTTGCTACTATACATATGTATAGCTATTTCTTTATTGTGCAATAACCTGCAGTAGTAGAAAAAATGAACTTTTTAATACAACTTACCAAGAATTGTAATTAAAAGCCATTTATAGTAGCAAAGGGTCATTTTGAAAACCCTAGAAAGCCATGGTAATTTATTTTTGTAGAAAGGAATGAATGAATGGTTTTTTAATAAATTTAAAAATGAAAATTTTATTACGCTTACAAAATTAATTTAAGGTTGAAAACTGATCCATTTTACTCTACATGGACTTCTTGAAACAATTCTTGTTAATAACCAATATTTTCTACAAAAGTCAGGTTTAGCTATGGGTTCTTCCCTTAGTCTACTTTTAAGGGAAATTTTCATGAATAGTTTAGATAAAGAAATTATCAAAAATACTGTCTTCTTATTTCACGTTATTTTTTGATACCATTATGTAGATGATGTTTTATGTCTTTTCTCAGGAAATAAAATTTAAATAATTTTCTTACATTTATAAACTCATTACATAGTTCTATAAATTTTAGTTATGAAACAGAAGTTGATAATAAAATTTGCTTCTTAGATTTGTTAATTTTGCGCCACCAGTCTTCCCATATCTTTCTTTTGAAATTTACAGAATTTACAGAATTGTACAGCCATTATCCCTTATTCTTCTGTGCACCCTCATACCCATAAAATAGCCGTTTTTCATTTTCTTTTGCACGGACCTTTTAAAATTTCCCTTTCTTTAAATGCTTTCGAAAAAGAACTTTGTGTAATTCTCTAAATTGCTTATAATAACAGTTTTCCGAACTACTTCATAGAAGAATTGACCAGACAAAATTTAAATTTTCTTTTAACACAATCACATGTGATAAAAAGTTAAAATTTGGTAGCATCTTAGGTTTATTGGTCAAGTCTCAATTTATCTTTCTAAATTATTTTCATCTAATGACATAAATATTGCCTTTTCTACTGTAGGCAGTGTCTGTTCCCGTTTTGTCCATAATAAAGATAGAATTTCAGTTTTAAATCATTCAGGTGTATATAGCTACATGTAACGATTGTAAATTTGTTTATATTGGACAAACGGGAAGATCCTTTGTTATTTGAGGAAATGAACATCTAAACCAATTTAATAAGTATAAAAACACAGGAATTGTAACTACAAATTCTTCATTAGCGAATCGTCTATTATCTTTTAAACATACTTTTACTTTGGACAATTTAAAAAGTTTACATTTTTGTAAGAAATCATCAAAATTAAGACTATTTAAATATTTTAGAAATACACAAGGTTTTAAATGACCAAAATTGGATAATTCTAAATAATTTGCAATTTCAGTTGTCCCGTTCTAAATTTTTTATTTTTAGTCAAGATTGCTTAGATTTTTAGATTCATTTCATGTTTTTTCCTCTTGTTTGTAATTTGATACTGATGCTGGCTTATTAGCCGAAAGTGTTTTACCTAATAATAAATATATTGTGGATTAAACTTAACGAAGTTTATTTGATATTATTTAATAATTTATTTTTTTTATCCGAAAGGCAAGTTTTGGACACACTTATGATTCTAGAATGAAAAGCAAAAGTTTGAAAACTCCTAAATATTTTACCCCTGGGATTGTTCATACCATTTGCAAGATGTTCATAAGATGGAATAAATTAAATCCAATACAAAATTATGTGTTCTGTGTATCATACAAACGCATAAATGGCAAAATTACATTTAATTCACTTTTTTAAATTTAATTAACATTAAATGAACTTGTTCCATCTTCGATATATAATTATTTAGATAGCTACTCACGCATGCTTGAGTCCGTCGGGTATACAAGCCTGCGAGATGCGGCGCGGCTCATTGCAGCGGGCAGCAAATGCTTGTCCAAACTGCAGAATTGCCTCGTTCAACCGCACCACCTTTTGGCGTTCCACATCGGGCAAGTGAATGCCACACTGCTCAAAGTCGAACAGGAATAAATTGGCTAAGTGGTGGTCTATCTTGTCCGTGGGCAGCTTATCGCCGTTCTGGACAACATTCTTTAACGCCAGGTACAGATCTTTGTTCGTGTTCAGTCTAAAAACGAGAAGGTCACTCATAGCCGAAGCGTTGTTTTTGCTAAGTACGTTTCAACTATCCCGCTGACGGTGGCGCATGCCTCTTCAGCAGCACGTGCGTAGGTCTCCATAGGATGGGCGATTCGAATGAACTCTGCCAGATCGGCTACCTTACACAGAGTGTTAGAGAGCTCGTCAAACACTTCAACCATTTTCCTGTTTCTGTGCTTGCTGACGGCCTCGTTCACTAGCTGTTCCACTTGTACGGCACATCTTTCTTGCAGCGCCCGGAAACCAGTGGGTGAAGTCAGTTCCGGAACGTTAAATAATCCCTGAAACTCTCGAGGTTACCGAAGTAAAATAAAAACACGATTTATACATACCACATTGTGCTTAGCAAGGCGAATATCAACCCGTGCGCCTGGCCTAGAATTGAATGTTACCGCCAAAGGCGACAGGGTCGATAGGTTAGTTGCGCTCGCCTTCAAACAGTTTTGAAGTTGTCTGAATAAATTCGCGTTCATTATTAGCATTTATCTTTGGCCATGCTCTTATAAAATGTGGGTGTCTTCAAGGTTCGACAGCAAGAATGTTAAAATGTGAATCATTCGCATCTGCGGTAGTCCAAACAAATCAACAAACCATATAACCTAAAACGACCATAAAATATCACACATGTTTACAGAAGACTATCCTGAGTGATAACAAACCAAAATGTCATGTTCGTGATAATTTTTTAGTGCACAGTCTGCCGAAGCTGCCTCTTCAGATCAGTCTGTGCATTAGTTAAGTGCGTGTTAGGTAAATTTAAAAACAATTGCACAAAGGGTTCCCTGGCTACCATAGAATTTAGAACATAAGAAAGGTAGGTCACCTATTAATTATGTCACTTCGATTCAATTTCAAATCGCCTTTATTTCTGAAATCATTACATTTCAAGTTATGTATATAATTTGGAACTGTTGCATTAGAAAACAACAGTGGTCTGTTGATCAATTTTATGATTATAGAACTTAAAGTGCATAATTTATTTATCTTTATGTGTTGTTTACCGCTACGTCACCACCAAATTAGACATTATTAATGTACTATGATTAATTAATGCCGTAATAGATTTTAAATGCCATGAACAACTCATCTGTGAAGTTCGGGATTTTATACCTACTGAACTCTCACGAACTACTTATTAGGGTATCGTGGTATTAGGTATTATAGTTAAATCCCACTATTAAACTAATTGCGCGCGCTAACAAAAACTTGATCGTTTCTATTCTATAATATACCATGACTATTAGTTAATTTTTGAATTACAAACTGAATTTAAAGCAACCAATAAACAAGCGAAGATGGCGTCTCAAACGGTGGCTGACCAACCAATAGGAGGACTCGGCAGCAAAGAAACTGCTACCTCGAAGAAGTCGGATACGGTAACTTTGATTTTCCGTTATTCGGCGGATTTAAACAGAAATAATTCGTTACAGTTACACAAGGAAAGTATCAAAGAGATGATCAGTAGATTAAGGGCGCAAAAGATCGCGGAACAAGATAACATAGATTGTGTCGTGGAGGATGTGTATGAGAAAGCCGCCAGCATCGGACCCGTCCCGAGAAAAAAGACCGGAATCATATATGATGACTCCATGGCCCTTCATAAATGTGAATGGGACGAAAATTATCCCGAAAATCCTGAACGATACCTCGCCGTGATGGATAGGTAGATATTTTTCGTGGCTCATACTTATCTGTAACATTGCAAGAGGAGACCTCTAAAAAAATATCATTTACATTAGCATCAATGAGAATTCCAAAGTTAATTATAATATTGATCATTCTCACTGAATTTCTGATTTTCAAGTTTGTTTGGACCATAGCATTGATAATCAGTATTCCATTGATAACACAATAATTGTTCATGTTTATAACACTAAAGTAATCGATAGATTTTGGTGAAATGGAGAAGAATGATGAACTATAAATTCATCATCGTAACGGACAGGACACTCAGATACAGGGTGAACATATATTTGATGTCTTTATGGAAATTCAGCGGTTTGACAATGAATTTATTTCTCCAACGTGACACATGAGGTTATAATAGACAGCAGATAATCATTATAAATTTGAAATATAAAGTATAAATCATTTTTTGATAGTTGTATCTTGGGTTCCAACAATTATTCGGCTTCAGCGAATATCCTTGCGTCGAGAATGACTCCTGCTTTTAAATTTTGGCATCCATACACAGATATGCAATACGAAAATAAATAAATTTTTTCCAGAATAAAAGAACTACATTTACTGCCGAGATGTGAAATTCTAATACCTGTAAAAGCTACAGCCGAGCAAGTAGAAACCATGCATTCCAAAGAACATGTAGAAAAACTGCGTAAAATTTCAAACTTGACAAGTTCCCTCGTAATGGAAGAAGTAGCAACCTGTTTCGATGCTGTTTACTTTAATGAACACACGTATAATGCAGCACTCACATCAGCGGGGTGTGTGTTAACTCTGCTGAGGGAGGTGTGCACTAAGAAGCTGCAGAATGGCTTTGCCGTAGTTAGACCTCCAGGACACCATGCAATGCGAACTGAGTACTGTGGGTATTGCTATCTCAATAACGTTGCGATAGCAGCAGATCATGCTTTGACCAACCGTTGGTCCTGGAAGATTCTGATTGTCGATGTTGATGTTCATCACGGCCAGGGTATCCAACAAATGTTCTATGCTGATAACAGAGTTTTGTATTTCTCTATTCACCGTTATGAACATGGAGAGTTTTGGCCAAACTTGCGGGAAAGCAATTTTGATTATATTGGGGAGGATAAAGGCAAAGGATTCAATGTGAATGTTCCACTAAACGCAACTGGACTAGGAGACGACGATTACTTGGCCATCGTCCAGAACATACTGCTACCGCTTGCCTATGAGGTAAGAGTACACTTTAGTAGGCTAACGTTTTTATAAATTATTTTTTCTAGTTCCAGCCAACTCTTATATTAGTGTCTGCAGGATATGATGCAGCCATCGGCTGTTTTGAGGTGATTATTACTTTTTAATTTGTTTTTTTTTTGTTTATWGTTTGAGCCTGATTTAATTTTTGTGTCTGCTGGGTACGATTCCGCCCTTGGTGATGAAAAGGTTTGTTGTCTTGCCTCACAGGCCATGCACATATGCATTTCAATGCTGAACTGGGTCAACATTTTCAACATAGATAAAAGTTGGGCCTAACCCTACTAATTCTTACAAGACTGACGCTTTACTAATTTGTACCTGCATGTAAAGATACAAAAAAACTCTGTCCCTTAATATCATTCCTTGAGGCAAAGTATTTTTTAAACAAAACCCTGAAAGTTTGTGCCATAATTCTTAAATGAAGGTGTACATAGAAAATAGTACTTCTAAACTATTTTACTGATCCATTTGAAAATTTTCCATAATTGGGTATTTTCACAATTTTTGAAAATAGCACGAAGGGCAAGTGAATATGGCTTTAATTGCATTTTACATTACTAGGAACGATTTATTTGATGTAATTACATAAAAAGTAACGTTATTGTTAAAACCGAAAAATTCCTATGTAAAACAGCTTCTTGAGTTTGCATAGTCATATGACGTCATTTGTCGTATTCATAAAATTCAACAGTGGTGCTTTCTGGGTTACTATTATTTATAATCAGTCCTAACAGTTTCAAAATGGAATGAACACCCAAAATATTCTAAGAGAAATGCAAAAATGGCCAGTCTGATCCTAAAAATGATTTGAAATAAGGTTCAATAACTGTCAAAATGAGAATTTATACGATTTTATGTGTCACATTCGTTTTTGATGTAGCAGACAAACTCCCAATTCCACAAATTTTTGGCTGTCACTAAATAATGTTAATTTGTTCCTGAGTAACATTATTTTAAGAACAAGGGTAATTTTCAATTTTACATTAAATAAATGAGAATCTTATGCAACTCTTCTATTTTTTTCTCTTAATTTTTAGCTGCTTGATAAACACTTTCTATATATCCTAAAGATGATACCTTACTTTAAGAAATAGTGTACTTCATTTTTTCCTTTTAGACTATTGTGTTGATCTAATTGAAATTTGCATGAAAGAAGGGCCAATCTATCATCTAATTTCTTCAGATTTTTAGATGCTTGATAAATATGCTTTTCGAATCATTAAATTCGAGCACACATATCTCATCTTAGGAAGAGTGCTTAATTTTTTCCTTCTCAATGTATTTTTTTTATTATAATAAAGAAGGATCTTACCTACATTTTTCAAATTTTCAAGCCTTGGTAGACATTTTTTTAATTAATATTAAATTTTAGCATAATATGTATTATTTAGAGTGCACACAGGAAATTGTAGGGCATCTTGTTAACTATTAATTCATAAAGGTTGTGGTTTGGACAGTACTTTCTTACTTTTTTGTTGTGAGTTGAATTGTACCAACCATAGTCTTTTTTTTAACGTGTTTTGTTTTGAAACTATAGTCAACTATAATCCCTTCAGTCCCCAATATCTTGCTTCGGTATACAGATACAAAAATGCTGTAAAGACTGTAAATCCAGTGGTGTACTCGGAATTTTTAAGGGGTTTACATATTTGAGATATAACAAACTTTTTTTTTAATGGAAACCATAGTTGGCTTTCCAGTCGTTGAAATACCTATTTTTTCTGATTAAAAAATGTATATTGTTGGATATATGTTTAACAATTTTGGTTTATTCCAATTTTTTTTATTTCAGGTTTTAAGCTTTTTGCCAAAATGAATGTAAATAATGTGATATTCAATGCATAGGTTTTTATTTCCAAACAAACAATGATTTTCATTTGTTACACAGCATCATTGATTACTGACAAAAGTATGTGTATAAATAGGTATATTTTTTTTAATTGATTAGTTTTTATTTAAGAATATACATCATATTTTGTGTTCTCATGTTGTATAAAAAAGGAATAATACTAAAATTCTTAATAACACATATGCAATTTCCTAATCAGGCAACATTGATCCAATCAAGTTTGTTATATCTCAAAAATATGGCCCCCATAAAAAATTCTCAAAATAACAGTAGCTATAATAAGTCTCCAAATTTTTTTTTATATTCCCAAGCGAAATATTGAGGACTAAAGAAATGCAAGGTTATTCAAATGTTGGCTATAACTTTAAAACAAAAGACAATACAAAGATGGCGATGGTACAGTTTTACTAATAACAAAAATTATTATGCATGCCTTTCCAAAACGTACATTTATTATGACGTGATCTGAATTCATTTTGACGTTCATATCATTTTAGGGACTCATGAATGTAACCCCCGGCTTTTACGGGCATCTAATAACTCTGCTGTCTGGGCTGGCAGAAGGCAGAGTAGTTGTTTGTTTGGAAGGAGGGTATTTTCTTCCCTCTCTAGCTGAAGGAGCAGTTATGACCCTGAAAGCCCTTCTTGGAGATGCTCCTGCTTTTCTGGAGCCTGTAAAACCACCACACGAGGCAGTGGTTGAAGTAATTAACAATGTGAAGTATGCTTTACGCCCGTACTGGAGGTGCTTCAAGCACACCTTTCTCTCAAAACCTAATGACGATAATATGATCCATGAAGTCAAGGCACTGTACAAGGGCGAGCCTATAAAGCCACCTTATGAAACGAGAAATTGCTATCCAATCCACGAGCCAGGGAGCATCGAAAGGAACACAGCCATCATTATGCAGCTACGCAAAGGTAGAGTTCTGTCTTTTTTATAATAGATAAACATGAGGTATGTTTGAAATGCATGTCTATGCTATGCTATCTGCACCACAACCAACTATAGACAGATCCGTTTCACTGTTGTTACAGCTCGTCAGTGTAGTTTAGGTCTAATGCAGATAGCATGGTGAAGAACTGGTTTTGCCTATATACCAAAGCAATGGTATGACTTTAGTAGAAAAGCTACAAACTGACAGGATGACAAAGCCACCCGGCTACCAAAATGGGAACTACTTCCTAAAGAAAGTGACATGTATTTAGGAAGTAATTCCCATTTTGGTAGCTGGGTGGCTCTGTCATCATGTCAGTTTGGAGCTGACAGACTTTTAAAATAAGGTATTTTTTTAGACTATGAAAGTTTAGATCAAGGAGCGACTGTCTCATTCGCTTATGACGTTGAGATGCTAAAGCATAAGCCACCACCCAATTCTGGCTTTCCAGAAATCCCAGAGAGACTCGAAGTCACATTTAAAATATTTTGCTATAATAAACTGAATGAAAGGTGCAAGCGTTTAGAGGTAATTAGGGAGCTTGTTGTTTACATGTTTTCACAGTATGAATTTCAGCTTAAGAAAGTTGATATTGCGTGGATGGAAGCGGTACACAGTATGGATTATCTACAAAGTATAAAGTACAAAAGAAACTTCAAATGCTCTGATATATATGCTACCGATGACACCTGGCCTTCCATTGAGAAGTGTGTTGAATGCGTTATAAGTGTAATAGACAGTGTCATGACCAAGGATAGCAGGTCTGGAATAGCAATAATAAGACCACCAGGTCATCACGCTGAGAGGGAAGAGCCATATGGTTTTTGCTTTGTGAATAACGTCTGCGTTGGAGCAAATTACGCTATGAAAACTTATGGAGTACAAAGGTGAGATTCGTGTTCCTTTTAATAAAATTACAGTGGTTGCTTTCAGAATCTTAATCCTTGATTTTGATGTTCACCATGGCAATGGAACCCAGCGTTATTTTTATAACAGCAAGGATGTTTTTTACATCAGCATTCACAGATACGACAATGGTAGCTTTTATCCTAAAGGTGATGACGGCAATTCTGATCACGTAGGAGAAGACGCAGGCGAAGGATTCAACATGAACATTCCGCTGAATGGAGTAAGTCTAACAGTGATTGCAAGAAAAAAACTTTTCTCCTAATTGAACTAATTCTTGCAGACTGGCAACGGGTGTATGGAGTACATTGAGATATTTCACAGACTAGTACTGCCAGTTGCATACTCTTATGCACCTGAACTAATTATTGTCTCGGCCGGTTTTGATGCCGGCATCAACGATCAGCTGGGGCACTACAAAGTAATGCCAGAGACTTTTGGTCATTTCATCCAGATGCTCAAGCCCTTGGCTGGAGGAAGGCTAGTGATTGTTACCGAAGGGGGATATAACCCTAACACTGTTGCTTATTCCCTGAGCATGTGCACTAAAGCCTTGCTGGGAGATCCACTTCCAACTGTCAGTTACCGCTACAGAATAAAAATGGCAGCACAGCGCACTATCGATGAAGTTATAAACATCCACAAGAAGTACTGGCCAGTTTTGGAAACGAGCAAAGTGCTTCCTGGTAGTTTTGCGGGAGAAGAGGAATAATCTGAGATTTTATTTTCATAATTCGCTAATACTCGATTAACGTTCTTTTAACTGTGTTACATTCTTGTCAATAAAAAATTTTTAATACAATCAAACTTTTATTTCTTCGGTAATTCGATACAGATCCAATCCAAACAGTTCCACAATTTTTGAGAAGTAAGCATACAACGACAAAGTGTTTTCTGAACCACACGTGTTCGACAACAAATCGAGACAGTAATCGAAAATTTGAGGGAAAGCTTCAGTGCTTAGGTGAGGATAGAATGATTTTGTGCAGTGAAACTTTACTTTACGCTTTTTGTGCTGTAATTCTTCCCTCAAACTTGTCGGAATGATCAAGTAAACCATACCCTTTGAAGCAACAATATTTTCTAACTTATTCAAAAGGTATTCCAAGTCATGAGATCCTTCTTCATACACAAACAAACCTGAATACTTTGGCCTTGCTAGTAGCACATCTGGTATCATATAATTATGACTAGAAACAACATGGAACACAGTCGAATTTGGAGCTCCCCGAATTTCTTTAGCCAAATAAGAAATTGCAGGGAAAACCCCACCCTGATGGATGAAACCATAAAACACAGCCAACAATGCGTTCAGTACAATCCACACTTTAAACATTATCTTCCTTTGGCTCCCTGTATTTGTATTTGTTGCCGTTACTGTAGTTTTCTTAGTAATCTGTGCCAGCCAGTGATCTGGCTCATCAATTATGTTTGTTGCAGTAAGGTACGCCAGTGGTAAAAGTATCGGGATGAGAAATCTTGGTTCTTGATGGGGAAATATGGAGAGTACTGCAACAGGTGTCACCATAGAAGCAACCATCAAGCCTTTTAGGCTTCTGACGGTGGGAAGAAAACTGTACTGGCAACGAGCAAATCTAAAATTTTGCGATTTAATAATCTGATCCGATAAAGTTTAACTACTACCTGTAGATCATCATAACACACATGGCAATTCCATATACACCTAAAATGTTGAACAGCAAAGGAACATTTACCAGTACGTGTAAAAACCGTGAGTGTAATCCGTGTTGTGCCAGGTTTTTAGAATTCAAATTGTACTTCACAAAATTCAAGGGGGTGAACACAAAACTGTTTATCGTTACATCTAACACACCGATTTCACCCCACGATATGTAACCATAGTAAAACGAGTCTACGATGATAAAGAAAAAAATCACAGGGACGGCACATAGCAGTAACATGAAACTCCTTAAATGGAACTCTAGCACGGTGATGGCTTTACTTCCAATGCCTCTGTATAGCCAAAAAAACACGGGGCTGATGGCATATGCTAGAAAGGTCGGTCGGTTAAAAAATCCAATTACAGTTAGTGTGCTAATTTTAAAGCAGTTACGCAAAGAATCTGACTTTATCAAAGATCGTAATTTATTCCATTTCACCTTATCTACTGGATTCTTTGCTTTCTTGTATCTCAAATCGACGTATTCACGGTTTTTAACCGCCATGTTAGTAAACGTCATGCTTTCGCTGACATAATATAGCAGGACGGAAAAAAGTATAAGCTCCATGGTGTTTGAAAAAGTTCTGGTGCCATATACAACAAGAACATATGAGCTTGCCAGTATTAGAAGTCTAGATTTGTATTTCTCATTATTATTAACACAAATTTTATAAATACTGTAATCAACAAGAAACGATAACATGCACATCAAAATACGCGGGAACACAAGAATGAAATATGGTGTTAATACAGTACTGTTGAAGTATTCCTTTGCAAAGTACTCAACATTTTTAAGCATTTTCAAACAGAAGCCAACTGTTAAATAGGGTACTGTGATGCTACGAACAGGGAAAGTAGCATTGAATTCCCATGGTGTTTTAGCCGCGACATCTAAGATTCGTCCTAGAAAAGGCACTTAAGAAAACAGCACATAGATTGATTAAACATACCAGCCAAGACTTCTGTTGATTGGAAATGTTCATCTGGGTGTATATAGCCAGTTTGCGGTACAAAAACCAAAACTATACGTAAAACTGCCAGGTAGCAGTATGGAATGTAGAGCTCCATCGCGATGGACTGCGTCGTAATTAGGTATTACCATTACGTATTTGAGGGCAGGTAGCTTTCAAGTACTTGAATTGACATTTTGTTTATTTATTAATTCAAGTATTTACGAAAAAATAATTAACGACTGCACTACTAAAACTGTCAAAAATGTGAGGTTAAATCGGGCGGTATGAATAACCTACTGCAATAACAAATAACCTACGGCATCGCGATTAGTTTGGCGCGTACTGATTTCTAAAGTATTGTTACAGATCAGTGATACAATATATATTAAAATAATTATTTTCTGGATAGAATATCCAGTTCTTTAATTGAAAAATATATGAAAGCAACATGATTGTACCGTATTTGGGCATGTTCCATATATACGGAATTGTTATCTTACTGTAAAGAGCATCTGTAGGTGTTGAAAATTGTATATTAATACATATATTCTGCTGCCCGTGCCAGATCTTTGGTTCATGCAAATAAATACTTACTGGGATTCTGGAAAAAGAAATAGATAATAACTAAGATTCGTGAAAATGTAGGCTACATACAACCTATATGGTAATTCTAAAAAAAGTTCGGTATAAGTATTCGTTTGAAGAATACCTTATTAGTCAAGTTGAATCTTTCATCTTTCAGATAAGCATTCATTTAAATATCCAATAGTTTTGAGGTGGTACTGTTCTGTAAAAATATGTTTTTTTTTTAATCGGTATCTCAAACATATCTTTCTCTCGCCAGGATCCTAGCTTTGCCTTAACTTGAAAAATGAATTCAGTCTGTGACGTGGAAACAAGTTTTTTGCATATCACCCTTTTCCAAACACCGAGCAAACGTCATGGTGCAATTTTGTTTAAAGTCAAAGGATTTGTAAAAATCAATCTGCTATGCAGCATTTTTCGTCTAAATTCATGTTATTGAAATCAAACTGCGATGTGTTGCAAAGATAAAAGGATCTGTTATCCCAATTTACAACACTGTCTCAACAAAATATTTATAGTTAACTCAGAATTTTCTGTTTACAACCCAATAACAATAAAGTAGCTTAAAAAGCACATAGGAGTCTAGTTGATTTAATTATGAAAATAGTGAACAATATTGTTAAGAATGGTTATTAATTACTGAAATTTAAAAAATTATGATTATAGCCTCGTCGACATATGCAATGAGTTTGAACAGAATTTCATTTATATGTGTGTGGTTACACACAAATATTACCATGTTGGATTTTTTTAGTTTTTCTAGTTGTGTAATGTGTATGTTGCCCATAGCAAATACGAAACGTTTTTTTTCGTTCCTTCATTGAATAATAATAAGGCTCTGAATGATAATGATACAGTCAAAACTAGTTGGCTTTCCTCTACTTAATATTATATACAAATTATGATTTGATCTGCAATATATGCAAAATAAATAAATAATAACAAAGCGGAGTGTAGACATGATCATGTATACGAAGAATTTATTGCATGTAACTGAAGTTCATATGTAGTAAGTAATACATATAACCAACATATATAATTTGGAAAATTACGAGCGTCAAGAATTTTTAAAACTGTACACTTGAAAGAATAATGAATTATCAGCTGTCCCCGTGATCTGCATGTAAATGGTTCGGCGCATCGGCGAACATAACCTTCAGACTGTAAGCCTCGGCAACTAACATACTAATTTGAGAGCTGGTCCAATTCTGAGTGGGTAGATTCTGCAGGAGCAACAGCAAGCCCTGGAAATCCGTTTCTTTGAGCAGATCTTCCCTCCAGTAGAGCAGGAAAGCGGCACAAACGTAAAGCTGGAATGAGGCGAACGAATCGCTCTCGGCCAGGTAAGTGTCCCACAGTCTTATGGTGCACCGTAACGGGAGCTCCCTAGTGAGTAAATTGTTCAACCACCTGAACGAGAATTGCAAATAATCGACGTGGTGTCGCGTTAAGTGTAAGTGGAGAGGGGAATCGACACGTTGTATGAGCTCCTTCAGCTGGTTCACTTTACGCTGTATACCGAGTTGCGCGAACACATAGTTATCCTGAATACCATCGAGAAACTTAGACAAACACCAGAAAGAATCGGCCTCAATAACATCGAGTTGCTCCTGCGCCAAATCGTCCACCACAAAATCCTCGAATTGTTTACCATCCGGTATGACCTCCTGGAGGAACACGACGTAAAACGGCGTCACCAGATCATTGATACCCTGGACGTAGCCGGACGCAGGGTGGCGGATTGCCCAAATGAACAGAATCCTCTCGAACATTCGCTGCACTGTCTCCTGCTGGAACAAGGGGATCATTGGATTCATACGGGGAACGTCTATGTGAATCTGGTGGTAAGTGTCTTGGTTTGTCTCATCACGTTCCGCATAGTAATACTGCTGAACCAAGCTCCAGTAGTCCTGCCGTTTGCGCTCCAAAACACCTTGTCGTCTCTCCAAATTCACAGGCAGATAGCCTGACAACAGTCTCCATGTGACAGCACGAACTTTCATGGGAACCCCTGACCAGCTGATCTGGCACAGATCACTCAAACTCGGAGAACCCGTTAAGAGCGCTTCGAATTTTTCCAGTTTCGACTCACTGTTCTCATCCTGACTTGAGTGTGTGTATGGTAACGGCTGCGGCCTGCCCGGAAACCTGGTTCGTCTCACTATTTCAGTGTCGATGACGCTTCGTTCAGGCGAACCATTTGAATTGGTCTCTGATGAGCTGCGGTGGGTGTTCAATACGTTCAAAGCTGCTGATTCTGACACCTTCTTCGATATTTTAGTTTCTAGAGGAAATGCAGTGTTTAGTTGCTTGATATTGTTGAAGCTAACAAACTTACTTTCAATACCCGATATAATGCAAAATTCGTCGTCATCCATTTCCCAAGCATCACTAACTGATGCTTGGAAATCATGATATGATGCGGCACCCGTGGTTTTGGCCTTATAGCTGCTACGTACGTCTTTCTTCGGTGATGGTCTAGAGCCGAACAGCGAAATTAACAGACGTCTTATAAAAAAAAATGTGTGACACTACCTGCCAGGGACAGTTCGACTGTTTTTCTTCCAAAAAGAAGCCCTATCTCCCACTGCATCTGTTATTCCATCCATTTTAATTTAACAACGATTCATTCCTAATAGAATTTTGCTACATTGACGTTTCAAAAATAATAAACAGTAATTTAATAGTAATTAATGAGCATTTTGAGGTTATGTCGTTTGATGTGTCTACAGTGCCGCACAGTTGCGGTCGTCAACACGAGATAACGATTTAAACACTTTATATACAGAAATGCATTTGCGATAAGGAAAAAGTTCAGTTTCGACGTCGCCACAGAATATTGTCAAATTAATTACTTTCAATTTAATCTAAATACGCCGCCCATAAACAGTGACGATCACAAGGGACATTTAGTTTGACGGCCAGCTGCTTGTAAACACGTTTGTGTGGTTATGTGTCAGGAAGAACACAAACAGGTATAACAGCTTGTTTAATAGGTAGGTATCTTAAAAAGAGATGTTTTATTGTTTTAAATAGGAACTGGTTTCACTCTTGTAGAACGTCCCGTTTACTGCTTTCAGATTGTTACGTTTCGCTATGCTCGTCCGTGGTCTCGTCTACCGTGTATTTACAACATGTAATTAATGCAATTTTTTATATAGGTATTACACATAAAAATGATGAACATTACCCCTTTATACAGGTTTTTTACGCATTATGGACGAAAAATGCAACGAAATATTTAATCTTCTTAACTATAAATCTAAAATTATTGTGTTGATTTAGCATTTCGTAAGAGATATGATACTCGATGGTGTTAGTTTTTATATAGATAGGTTGGTAGGTATATCATTGCGTGTCCAGGAAATCGTAAGCAAAAGAACGAAGCTAGGTACTACATTTCCATAAGAATTTTATTGATTTCTAGCTTTAAAGTACCACGTAATAACACATGACTTAAAAAACTGGATACGTCCAAACTAATGACGTTTATACTATGAAATCTGATCCTACATAATTGAATTAACAACAGAAACCTCTTTACTTATTTAGAAGATAAACTTCGAGTAGCGCATTTTACTAGTAAACACATATTAAGGTGGCCTATTGCCCTTTGGTATCCAATTGTCGAGTCAACGTCTTGGCATAAATTGTATTTTAATTGTCTACTATAGTTAATTATCTCCAATTGCCCTGAGCAAAAAAAATGTTTGGGAACTATCTTCCAAGTACGTTTCCAAGTTAGTAGTTATTTAATGACGTTAGAAGACGGCAATTGCAGGCAGTCGCTAACGCAAATCGTCGATTTCTACAAGTTGCGTTGTTGTGTATGCAGAAGGTACGTGCCTTTACTTTCATTAATACTTTTACCGAATGCGCGCCTTAGAATTTCTCCTTAGTGGGTGCACCGCACGCAGTTTGATAGCGGAGCTCTCCACACGCAGATAAAAGAGTAGGTGCATCGCGATCCAAGATTTCAGCTACTGATAATGCAGCTGTGGTTCTGTTTCAGTGACCTTGTGCATCACCACTGTTATGTACAACAACGACGTCGATGAAGACCAGGAACTCGACGAGGTAAACAATATACCAATTACGAAACCGCAACACCATCATTACACCGCGTAATTTCCGAAGTGACGCATTTAATATCGATTTTGCTAACTTTCAAAACACAGTTTTCTGTCCTAAAAGCTGCCTCCACGATCTTGAGAGTGGAAATCAGCGCGCATATTAATGACAGAATTTCCCTCGTTAATGTGCTGGCCTCAAGAATAATTGTTTTGTTGTTATTCAACTCAAATTATCAGAGTAATAACGCAACTTGTGGACTGTAACCAATTAAAAAAAATACTGCGACCTTGAGATGTTTATCAGTGTCGGGTTCTGAGGTGTGGCGGAGGGGACATCATCCCCCTTAAAAGTGTCTTTTACCTATCAAACGTCCCCAATTTCAGTTCCAGGACGCCTGCGATGACGTGTCTCCCGACAACATCACACTGTAAGTATTCCACGACAGCCACAATCGTATCAATGCCACTTTGACCTCTCGCAGGCAAGAAGGCCGCATATCTCTCGAGAAAAGCATCGAAGAGGCCCAACTAGCCATCAACTACTTCTTTAACAACAATTTCGAAGATGCTAAGAAGCTCATGGAGCCTTGGTAACGACCTCAATTCGATTCTTCAGTGGCTTAACGTCTTCGATTTCAGGAGGCACAACAGCATGTATCACGCCGTCGGATATTCTGTATTCTCGTTCTTGGAAGCTGTGCTGACGTTCGAACACCAAAGGGTGGCTTGCGCCTCTAAAGCCTTAAAACACTCGCTTGTGGTTTGCGGGAAGTACCGCAAGAAAAATACCATCGGGGAATCCCTGGGCAAGATGGTGAAGAAGGCCAACTACGACCAGTACACGGAGGAAGAGGCGCACGCCGAACTTTGTCATGCCGAATGCCTTCTCCTGAAGGCTCTTCTAACCTTCATGGAAGACGAAACGCTCAGCAGCTTCATAAAAGCCGGGATCAAGATACGGTCGTGCTTCAACTCGTACAAGTAAATCCAGAGTTCCGATTCAAAAAATCATATTTTTTTTGTACAAATGTTTCTTGGATTTACGCATGTGTTTGTGCGCAAAAGTTCGACTACATCAGCTGTCTGTTTCAGGCAATGCCAGCAGATACTCGAGAGCAACATTAACTGGAGTAACATTTCTATAAAGCACCATTTTGAAAGTGGGGTAAAGATGGGAATTGGAGCGTTTAATTTGATGATTTCCATGCTCCCTGGTCGTGTGATAAAGCTTCTGGAATTCATAGGATTTTCGGGCAACAAGGTAGGGCGCTGTCAAGACGAAATTCGCGATTGTATATCTATTTTCTACAGCAATTGGGTTTGGATGACCTTCACAAAGGCTACCACATGAATGGCATAAGGAAAATCTTATGCATGATGACCTTGTTGGGGTACAATTTAATTGTTCTGTACGTGTTAAGTCACCAGGAAGGAGATACGAAAATATGCGAGGAAATCCTCAATAACGAGCTGTCGAAGTACCCAAATGGCGTGTGGTTTCTATTCTTTAAAGGGCGTTTGGAGTTCATGAAATGCAATTTGGACGCCAGCATCGAGTGGTACACGAAATCATGGAAATCTCAGATGCTCTGGCCGCATTTCCATCACATCTGCTTCTGGGAACTCATGTGGGTACACTGCCTAAAAACGGATTGGAAAGAGGCTTTACGTTACGTATCTTATCTGGTGGAGGGAAGCAGATGGTCCAGAACGATCTACAGCTACCAGAAGGCTGCCATAATGTTAATGATTAACCAAAACTCGCCATCGGAGAAGAGGATCGTAGACAACTTGATGAAGTAAGTAATCGAGCAGTAAAGATGGCGATAGATGTCATTATTTTCAGGGATGTACCTCGCTACAAGCAGCGAATAGCCGGGAAATCGCTCCCAATGGAAAAGTTTGCTGTTAAAAAGGCGGAAAGGTATTACWACCAGMATGAAAGCTTGACAGTTCCAATACTCGAGCTGATGTACATATGGAACCTGTTCAAAATCGTTGAWGAGACAGCAKGACGCCGCGCAGGACATCTACAAGATCATTGATAGGGAGCACAGAAAACTGAATTCGGCGCCCGCGACTAATAAATACCACTGCGACAACGTGGCCCTGCTTTACTTGCTCAAGGGCGCGTGTTTACGCCAAATGGGGAGCTTGGAATACGCTTTAGAATGTCTGGAACTGGCCATATCGCTCCACAAGAGCATCCAAGATGACCACTACGTAGTGCCGTACGCCATAGTGGAGTTGGCACTATTGGAATGGGACCGGGGAAACACTGAGAAGGCTGCATTGGCCCTTGAAGACGCTAAGTATGAAAATTATTCATGTGATTATTGATATCGATTCGAAGCGTTCTGTCCGCCGTAAAATGTTAGTGGTAGATGAAACTTGTCCACTGCCATAAGAGAAGTAGAACATATTCATTTTCCACTGCATAGTCGCAGAAAGATGAAAATTAGACACTTCCTTGTAAATCTTCCTAATCGTTTCATAGTTCGCAAATCCTTCCCGGGATAGTTCATATTAAAGAGAAATTTTGCAATCGATTGTGGCAATGAAAATTATACATTATGTTTAAAAATGCGTTTTGAAGTTTTAAATATTCAATCTTATAAGCAATGTAGACCACCTTGTATATTTGACATATCGATATTCGATAAGAATCGGTTTTCAAAGTTTTTTGAGTGATACGAGTCGTTTTTGTAATATATCGGTATCAAACATATGTATACTTATCGATATATCGATACAAGCTAGTGATGCGCACTATCGAATGAAAACTTCCGATCTTACCAAGCTCGGTATCTTTAAATGAACCACTAATTTAAAAATATTCGTGATGCTATTAATAATCTATATGTAATCTTCATTTGTTTTAAGCAAACGCTTGTTACCTCGAGCGGTAAGTTAAAAACAATGCGTTAAATAAATAAACATAGGTAATACTAAACCTGACACTTTCATTGAACAACAGTTTGTTATAACAGATAATAATTTAAACGGAAGTGAATAATTTATTTGCTAAAGCGATAGTATTGTTTCGGTAGTACTATCGCCAGAGTTCCAGCGCCCTGTGTAACAAAGAATGAAACCAAATGAATGATTCTTTCGATAGTAATTCATTTCGACAATGGGCATCACTAGTGCATGTCCATTTTCAGTCTCGGAGTTCCTAAGACTTTTGTTTCAGGAAAAATTACACGGGCTACTCGCTGGAGTCCAGGCTGCACTTCAGGATCCACACGGCACTAACAGAACTAAAGGCGCAAACCAAGAGTTAACTCACTGTTTAGTCTAATGAAAATAAGCATTTATTATTATCTTCCAGATCCCACGTAGGGGCACCGTTCCTATAAAGTATTTAGTTACCGTATATTTTTTTATTTTTTAAACAGGGCTGTGTTGTTTGCATCTTTGTGTTACTTTTTGTGTATTGAATTTTTATTTTCGTGTTAAAAAACTAATAAAATTGTTCGTGACAGCGTTGCATTTCGTCCTTCCCCCGCACAATTACAGTTAATTATCACGTTGCATAACCGGCGAAGCACACGCGTCGTTTATGTCTGAATTTTGAAAGATAGCATCGATACTGCAGGAAATGAGATCCCTTTATGGCAATTACGCAATCTAAGGCTGCGGCGACCTCCAAATACGAATAATCAGTATTTCCCACAAGTAAAAAAAATGCAGAACGCAGCGCGTATCGACAGTACGAAGGTTGCGGAAATGGTAGATCCGGTCAGACTCGCGCCAACTATAAGGACAACTTAGAGGAGAATCATCCGTCAAAATATAAAATTTTAGACTGCAGTCCTGACTCCAGTCGATAAAAAAACAAAGTTCAGTGTAGCAAAGATGTTTTAACAAACAGTAGTTCATTTTTGGCGTTGTGCCCATTCTTGAAGATTTTTAGTGATTTCTTGATCGATTATCAACAGCTTCCAGCGTTAGATTTCGAAAAAAGTTGGAAATGAGTCCCTTAACACTGTCAAATTTCATCAAAATTGGGTAAAGGATATTTACGAAAAACCAATTTTTTTAAGTTTAACACCCTGTATTTTGAAAACGAAGCATTTCAGGAACCATGTTTAATGAAGTTTTTGTCTTAAAATAACTCGGGGAAGTTATGGTACATACTTAATTAACACCCTGTATGTGATTAATTCTGAATATTTTAATAATAAGGTTTTTAACTTTAAATTGACAGTGAAGCGTCCATGAAGGGTAATATTTTTCGAACTGCATCAGTTGCAGACCTGGACAGATGTCTTAGAAAACGAGCGTCTACAAGAAATAAGTTAAAAATGACTTTTAGGAGGGAGGTTAGTCATAAAAATGAAGTCGTAAATGCGGTATATCTACCGTTTTGTTTGAATTATACGGTTACGTTCGATAAGGGGTAATCCCCGGTTCTGCATATTTTGGCGCGCGATTTAAAAGTACAGCAAATCGGTACCCCTTGTGCCAGACTCACGATGCGTGGATTGTTTTACCAATCGACGAAAAAAGATGTCAACAGAGTCGGCGACGTGAAACCTTTGCAAGCGCGGACGAGCGGGCACAAATAAGCGGCAGCAGCTGGTCTTCGCGCCGGCCGAGGAGGGGCAGGCAAGTTGGTTACCTTACCACTGCACAACCAGCATCACAACATTCTAGTCACTGTTCGAGGTAAATTCGCACCTGTGCGCAATGTCTCGCTAGGTGATCGCCAGTTGCAGGGACCGTCTAGATAAAAGTGTAGCCAGTGCGTGTCTGTGCATCGTCGGTACAATGTCGGCAAATCCGAAGGCCCGTTTCTGTCACATAGTCAAGTGGGACCACTTCGACGGCTACGGCTTCAACCTGCACGCCGAGAAGGGCAAGCCCGGCCAGTACATCGGCAAGGTGGACGAGGGGTCGCCCGCAGAGGCGGCCGGGCTGAGGCAGGGCGACCGAATTCTGGAAGTCAACGGCGAAAGCATCGCCAACAAGACGCACAAGCAGGTCGTGGAGCTGATCAAGGCCCAGCCGAACGAGACGAAGCTGCTGGTGGTCGACCCCGACGAGGAGGAGGTCAACGGGAAGGAGAACAGCACGGCGCCGGAGACGAAGAGCAACGACGCGCCGAAGAAGGAGACCGGCAACGGCACCCTCAACCTCAGGATGACGGCGAAGGAGCTGCGCGAGAAGCTTGCCGCGAGGAAGAAGTTCGACCCCAAGAAGGAGAACATGGACTTCAAGCAGAAGTTCGACATCGTCCAAAAACTGTAGAGCGCGAGCCGATTTGTTCGATAGATAATTGAATCCCCGATAAATGATAAGACAATGGCGGTCGAGATGTGTTGTTGTGACCTTGGTGGGAATTGCGTTGAAAAGCCGTAATAACAGAATTATGCCGTCACATACAAGGTGTTGCATAATAAAAACTGTGACACCCAATGATCCGGAACCTTGTTTCGTGCTGTTTTTCCACAATCTGTCCGGACCCACCGTTTTGTATATATGATGTAATGGTTAGCCGACACGAGCATGGCATATATTTTCTATTGGAGTTTGTGTCATAAAATGTTTTTTATTTAAACAAATAAGTCGGTCAGTGTCACTTAGTTATATACGTGCTATTTTGTTAACTCAAAATAAACGGAATACTTATTACAAGTCTCTTGTCTGCTTTAGTTACGATACAGGATGCTGTTATCAACGTACCGATACAAACCAGGAAGCCCGAGAAAAAACGCTAATATTCGCACAACTGACAGCAATTTCATGGAGCACGAAACTAACGAATACTAACTCTTAACCTTCTTACTTGCAACTCTGCTATCTCACTAGAAAAAACATCCAAAATCCCGCTTTTAAGACAAATGCAGGTAAGTATAAATCAGTCTAGCACAATTCCTCTTTTATAAGTTTCAATTCAGGGAACATTTAATTTGCACAAAATGCCGAATTAGAAGAAATAGACACTACAGGTTTAACCATTAAAATAAATATACGCTCAATACTCACCTAGTCATTTGGTAACCAAAATTAAGGTCACTTTTATCGCCTCCAATTTTCTAATCCAGTTTCCTTATTCCTCACGTTAGCACTGCCTTCTGACTAGACTATGGGCTTCCTGAAAACACAAAGATGGATGTGCTATCAGATCTATTGTTTATTACATAAATTCGCGTGTTACAAATTAGCAAAATTGTCAATTTTGATCCTTCCTGAAGTTTTGAACTTTGTAAACTTTTTTGGCACAAAAGTATACTAGAATTGATCAACTAGCTTAAAAATTTCCAAATTCCAGAAGATTCTTACCTTGCTCCTTTTGATGTAAACAATTTATTTTCTTTGATTCCTCCAAGCTTTTTTAAAAATTTTTAATGGTCTACTTCTAAATCATTATCACATACAAATATAATCTGCTCCTTTAACGAAACAAGATGAATTTTTCTGTTTCACGTTTAGCTTACCTCACTTTTAGTTGAACTCTTTTTGTAAAAAAATGTATTATTTATAGCAAATTCATGTGATCTAAATAATTTCCTTGCGTTTATAAACTATTTACATACTCCTGTAGTTTTGAGTGATGAAAGATAAGTTTATAATAAGATTCTATTAATTTTACGTAGCCAATATTTTACTTAACAATCTTTTAATTTTTTAGAAAACCCATATTTGCAGACAATATAATTGATTTTATTTTTTTATTCTCTTATACGCTCAAAACCGCCATTTCTCATTTTCGTTTTATAATAGTTCTTTGCTTAAACGCTTTATAAAAACAACAAATTTAGCAAAATATTTTTAATAATAATCTTTCAAATTGCATAATAGAAAAGCTGTACTTTAAAATTCTAGTTATTTGTATTGGATAAACAGGGAGATCTAAAACAATTTTAAAATTACCGATATAGTTACAAACAAATTCATCGTTATAAAACATTAAACTCATTATGTACTATATTTTCAGTTACTTTTGTAATTTTATTAATTATGGCTATTTAATAGCCAAAAGCACTACTATCAAGTTCACTAAAGCTTATTTAATTTACAAGAATAATGTCTCTATTGCATCTTTCCACCAATCTGTATTGTGTAATGTTTGACAGAAAGGTACAACAATAATTGTTTTAAGTCACATTTTCCTGATGGAAATGAAAAACTTCCATTTTCTGCGAAACCTAATTATATTTTATTCCTTCAAAGCGTAATATCGTCGATTAAATTTAATTCTGCACTTTTAAGCCGAAGTACATTTGTTGTAGATGTATTAAATCAAGTAGCAAGTGTTTTTAAAACACATCAAAAGAATAATAGAGAAGCAAGTACAATCAGTTTCATAATTAAAGACATGTCTTCATAAGCAAAAAGATTACAGTGCATTTTGTTGAAAAATATCTGTAACCGAATATACGTCGGGAGAGAAACTTCTGCCTGCCAGTGAATCACGTCCAATTTTACAAACGTCCAAAATTCGTCATGAAATACCAGCGAAGGCCGACCGGTTTGATCGCGATGGCCTGCGGTGGTCTACCATAGGTGAAAATAAAGACGAACGTGTCCTACATCGCACTGTCGGCTAGAATGCTGTCCGAATCGGAGGACCACTACGCCCCGACCCTGCGCGTGCTGGAGATCGAGCGTCGCGACGCTACGAGCTGCGGCTTCCACGTGACCAGGAGCAAGTGGGATCCGTACCCGTGGGTCAACGGTGTCGACGCCGGGTCGCCGGCAGACGCCGCCGGCGTACGTGTCGGTGACTGCCTCCTGGAGGTCAACGGCGAAGACATCGTCGGCAAGAGGATCAGCGAGGTCGCGGAGGTCGTCAGGCAGCAGGAGGCCGTTTCTTTGCTGCTCTGGAACGCCGGCGTCGACGTGCAGTGCTCTCCGGAGGTACGTTACAAAACTCCTAGGCTGTGGTGCCTGGTTTCGAATTTTCGCCAAAACCTACGCTGCTAGGTACTAACTCTCGCTACGCTTGCTGAAGGCAATCAATCATTCTCAAAATTGGGTTAATACGATGCTGGTTTGGTCGTCAACACTTTCGAACTTCGTGACGTTTCACTTTTAACGCTTACGAAGTGATAATTTTTAATTGTTGACGAGTCGTGCTGTTTAAACAAGTCGTTTAGTCAAAACGATTTGTTACGACAGTAAACTCTTGTTGAAGCTTCGGTCTGACGGATTCCCGTTTTTATCTGCAGCGAAAAAATTGTTTACCGTTCGAAGCTTTGTCATCGGGTTCAAATTACAGTATTATCTAACAGAGCTGGAGTGCAAGGTCATGTGATCAACCCATTATCTAATCTCTGTGATAGATGGCTGATTATGTTATTGTCGTTATTATTTTTTCAAAATGACGAGTCGAAATTGTGCTGTCATGTCCCCCACGAAGAGCTTCGCAAACATGGTGGTTAACGACATTATGCAACGTCTTCTGCTGTCGGTCTACTTTATTGGATGAACGATTGCGGAGAAATTTGGTCCGACACAAATCCACGTTCCCGTATCCGACTCGATTTTAACGGGCATTTGAAAAGCATACCATAAAATAAGTAGCTTTGTATGCGATTCAGTTCAAGTTGACGATTGTAATCCTGCAGCGTACCGAGTAACGAAATAATGTCTTTCACCCGTGGTAAATACGTTTCTGCAGTTTCCTTGATACTAGGAAATCGCCGTCTGTAAAATGTGTAACCTAATTTAAGCGTTGGAGATTGTAAATTTGTTGGAAAAACTTTTATATTTTAACTTTCCAGAGCAAAAGCCAAAACGAATTTCAACGCCAAGGCGCAGCGTTAATCGCAAAGACAGGGGAAGTACAGTGGCCCAAACCTCTTCTAATGAATTTTTAAGTTCATTTATGGTGGCATACTGTCGGTTATACGCATATTCTCGCCGAACTAAGATGCCACAAAGGTTTTCAATTGGGTTCATGTCAGGTGAACGAGAGGGGCACACTAACAATTCGACATTTTGGTTGGCAAACCAAGCCATCGACTCTCTACTGACATGAATCCTCGCATTATCTTGTTAGAAAATGAAATCTCGTTCGTAATTGGGTATTATCACTTTTTTTGAAAATTACGTAAAATGAATCTTGAAGTGCATATATATTGTATGCCATGTTAAAGAAAAACAAAAAAAATATTTGTAGGTAGAGAATTTCAGGTCTGAAATTCGAATCTTAGGAGTCACCGCCAAAATGCTTCTATCCAAGGTTATTCAACTCGTGACGTCAAGTGTCATGTAAACATTACCGAGGAGCGTGCTGTTTTATGGTGTAGTATCATTCTTGTATTGGAAAAGCTTTTATGTGTGTTTATTGAAAGGACGGTGTAAGATGTCGCACCAAAAAGTGATTTGTGTAGTTTTACAAGCATCTATTATATATGGAAAACAAAACAAGTGTTGGTTACATGGTTATAAAAGTACTTCATTCAGTACAGCTAACAAAATTTTTGTAACCGTTCCTCGAGATTATCAACGTATGAAAAAGTTGTTTAAGGCCCCTAGACGTGATATGCCGAAATCGCAAAGTTTGTTTTTCTGTTGTGAAGATCATCTTAATTCTTACTGTAAGTTTTATTATTCTTTTTGGGGTTATAAGTGTTTACCATTCAGTTTCTATTTTGTTATAGCTTGAAGAGGATATGAAAAATTATATGCGTTTTATAAATTGATAGAGGGAAATGTTATAATAAAGAACGACGTTGTTCCCCATATATTCGACTTAGCCAGACCGGAAACGAGCTGCAAGAGCCCAGAAAATAAATGGCAAGTTTAGGGTACCTTACGATCCATTTTTTCGAATTTATAAGCTGTCATAGCTGTTTTGTGGATTAGATGCTACCTATTAATATGCACTTTAATAAAATATAAATACATGGCAAAAACCCAATTCGTAAAAAAGCCATTACACTTGTTGTGTTGATGGGTAAACCAATGTTAAAACGCCTGCCCCATACCATTAACGTACCACCTCCAAAGTTTCGTTTTGAAAGATACTCAGGTTCTCTCCTCAAATTTCGCCAATAACAATTCAAACCATCTGGACCATCAAGATTAAATTTTTTCATCAGAAAATATAATCTGCTTTTTTTAAATAGCATGGCTTAATTCGAGGTTCAATTGTAAAGTTTGGTTTACATTTTCCCAATTGCGATTCATATTTTCACGAACAAATTGCAAACGGGTTGTTTTATGGTGAGGAAGTCTCGGACATTTTCTTAGTTTTCGGTGTACAATGTGTTTACTTTTCTTCAGCACCCTCCATATAGTCCATCTTGAAACATCAAGCCCGGACTCTTGGGCAATTCCCAATTCAAATTTTCGACTTTTCAAAGTGTTACTCGCTGTAGCAATAATTCTTCTTCTCTGGGCGAATTTTTTTCTTAGGGCCACCTTTCTTTCTCCACGTAGTATCTGGTTTATATTTGTAGGTACCCATAGAAACCAAGACAGACCATGAACGACATCGCGTACGGAATCAGTATTAACGACCTTAGTTTTATCGTAATTTGATATGTCGGTACTTAGTACCTAGAACACTACCACCGTGTGGTGTGCCATCTACGTAGAATCCATCATTATAGACGTACCTAATGTATTTTAGTAACCCCGAATTCCGAACCTTATTCTCGCAAAAACTTGAAAAATTTAATACAAGTAACATGTGCTTTCAACTAGAAGACGTAACTGCCCATATACATCGCACAAAGTAATGAATTAGCTCAAAACCATATTGCCTGTAATAATTATTTTAAGATACGGTAATATCGTGTGACCACCACGCTTGTCGGATTTGACAAACTCAGATCTCTTTCTTGAAAAGCAGGGTACTTATATGCTAATCAACCCACCGTCTCTGGATAAAATTCGTAACGAAAAGGAAAGAATTTGTTCTACGCAAAGAAGCGGCCTATGCTATTTTTTCATATCTAACTCGTAAGCAAACTTCAGTGGAAGACCTGGTGAGGAAAATATCCTCCGGTTCATCCGCCCAGACATTCAAGAGGTCCTTCACTATACCAAAGATGGCAGCTTATCTATCTAAATACGTATTAAGGCTCTCTAAACCATTGTAGATAGGGTTTTTTCATTATAGATTAATTACGAGCAGTACTAGAAGAAGAATTTGACCTATCCATATATCATTTGTTACGAGCATTAAAGTAGTATGTATGACACAATTACTGTGAATTGAAGGTAAAATCTAGTTATCTTCTAAAAAATTCTTAATTTGCAGAGCAATAGCTAGATGGGGATGATACTTTAGGTATGGGAATAACATGTGTAGTTTTCCATGCCGCCGCAAATAAACCTTGAATTAGAGAATCATTATATAGTTTTTTTTTACTGTAATCAATGCAGTATGGCATAACTAAAGATAGCATTGCGAGTGAAATATTGTCGGCACCCTGAGCCTCACTTTTTATACTTTTTAGTGCTTCAAATATACCAATGTTTGTTATTTCTTGAAATTCAAAATTTGTATTACTGTTAGCAGTATAATTACTGTAATATTGCAGCGTTTCATTATCGATCTTTCTAGAACCCATGCTCAGAAAACAGTGTTGATTTTTTCCTGTTTGCTTAAATTATCAGGTAAATTGTTTCCTTTATTTTGTTTTTTGTATACACCCCATTGTTAGATCAGCCCTCAACTTTTTGTGGTTGTATTTATTTTTTTGTAAGCTATTATTCATATACGCATTTTTAATTGAATAATCTCATAAAAAGTTAAAAAAAAACAATTTCTGTCAAACAAATATAGGGTTTGCCATTTATGCAAATTGTCGTTGACGCCATATCCATAAAAATTCTGGGATCGTTTTTTATAAAAGCTGAATAGCTTTACATCACGACTTTTGCTACTGTTAACAAAAGCAATAAACTCCAAACGATAACACCAATTTCGATTATGTTATTGAGACGCAGAATTACTTTTCCCTTAAAAGCTATTGGCAAATTAAAATGAAACTGCGATTCAGGCTAATCGCTGTTTTATAAAACGCATAACTCCATTTAAGCCTTAACAATAGCTGTTTGATTGTGTAACCTTTTGTTTTTGAACGTATGACTCGTAGTTTACGATTATTTAAGAGTGGTAAACCGAAACTGAGATTGCAAGTAATAATACAAATGAACGATAAGGCGTAACTTCAACAACGAACAATAAAAGTCAACATAAAAATAACAAACTAACCACGTTTTTTGTTTTATCGGT
The DNA here is from genome assembly GCA_025024175.1 of Rhyzopertha dominica. Taxonomy (NCBI): domain Eukaryota; kingdom Metazoa; phylum Arthropoda; class Insecta; order Coleoptera; family Bostrichidae; genus Rhyzopertha; species Rhyzopertha dominica. The sequence goes on along the minus strand of QCXZ01000086.1, from coordinate 23,133,197 downwards.
TCGTGTTAATTAAAATTCCTCCTTACGAAACAAAATTTTGTTACACAGTGTCACCCTAGATAGCATGGACCGTAGTTTAGATATTATAAATTTCTCGGAAAATGTTTCAAAGAAAAACTCTTCCAAGATAACGATATAATATTATTTGCATAATACAGTGTCCCGTTTTCTATGGATGTTAGCAAACTTTTTTTTGACATGGACACGTTTTACTTTCGTTTTGGTGTACATTCTATGCAACACTAGTGATGGACAGTGCCATCTATCATGGCCAATGGAGCGGACCATCGATATTATCGAAATAGAATCAGACACGACGTAAAAAGCAAACGATGAAACAAAATGCTTGACACCAATAGATAAGTGCAATGATGGTTTAAAGAATTATAGTCTTTGGAAATTAGAATCGAGTAAGGTAACAATTATCAGTTACAGCGTTATTTAATCCCTATTCCTTATGCAAAATTGTTAATTTTAACTTCATTGTATGATTTAAATATTCACACAATCGTAAAAGCATAGATGTAGGTACCTACACCGGCACATGAGTTTTGAGGAATATTTGAGAAACGCAGTGGTACCTATATAAAGTTTTCAACACTGTTTTTCAAGTGCCAGAAGATGGAAAATTTCATGAGCTGTGTATAAAAGCAGTTTGTGATACATATGTATCCAGATCTCGTATTAGGCAAAACCTTATTTGTGACAAGGAATTGAAAAATGTAAAATATACAGGGCGTTCCGTTAAAAAAGTTTATTTGTACCCTGTGTAATGCAAAATAATTTTATTAGTGTATTTAAGATGATTTGGTACAACCTTTTTTTGACAAACCCTGTATAGGCACTCATCTTTTCGCCCTTTAAAATTGCAACTAAATAAGGCAAGTATAAGAATCTAACAATAAATTTTACTTTTTAACAGGCTCTGTGCTGTGGACCTATGCCAAAGAACCTCCAGCGTCTTTCAACGTGTATGACTTCAGTTCTAGTTTTTTTGGAGTGCCCTGTATGTTTGGATACCGTAACTCCGCCAGCTTACCAGTGTGATAACGGGCACCTCATATGCATGAAATGTAGGACTAGAACAGAACGTTGTCCTGTGTGTAGACAGCGATTATCCAGAGGAAGATCACTTTTGGCGGATCAGGTAAGAAAATTTCATTCGACTGATATAAAATTGACTGGATTCTTTTAGGTCTACGGTGCTTTGATCCAAGCATTCGACTTGCAAGAAGAGGCTAAAGAAAAACAAACATCCAAGGTTCAACAGTTGTTCAAATTGAAGAACAAAAATAGGAAAATACCAGATATTAAAGTTACGCACATCTACACTAACAAAATATTCAATAAATTGACAGGAAAGTCATCTTCCGATGACAATCTTACGTCATCACCCAACGAATTCCCTTCCAGCAGTCTGAAAGCCAAGTCTCTATCATCGAACGAGTTGTATTCAACCAGAACACGTTCCAAGAGCTGTAAGAAATATTTGGACGTGGAAAGTGGACCTGTCTCTTACCATGGCTCTGTGGAATCGCTTGAAGCTGAGGAGTTCAACTGCCCCTTCGATTTAGACTGTTCGGAGAAAATTCAACGTCACAGCACCCTGAGACATTTTGAAACGGCCCATGAAGGACCTTTGGTCCAATATTTTAAGCCGAAAGTGAAGCTGAAATTAGCTGAAGTGTTAAATTCTAACAGTTCCTGTTATGTAATCAATTTAAAAGAAGATATGTTTTTCTTAAAAACATACAAAGCAGAAAATGAGTAAGTTACTTTTGAACTCAAGATTTTTTAAATCTATTGCCTCTTGTTTCAGCAGTCTTTACTTATGGCTCTGGTATCTTGGTTACAAGGAGGTTTCGGACGACCACCGATGTTTTATGAAGTTGTGTTGTGACAAAAACAATATACTTTTGAGTGTACCCAGTTCCGTTTATTCTTTAAGCAGTGTGACATGGAATGAGATAATAACATCAAAAAAAGGTGTCGCAATAAGCACACAGATGCTGAAATCGTTCAGTGACTTTTTCAAATCAGATCTGTACATAGAAATTGAAATTACAACATGACCTTGTATGAATAAATAGTTTGATAAAGATTTGTAGCTTTATTAGTTCGTTATAAAACGCATTTATTACACAATCTTATTGTTGCTGCAATCTTATCAGAATTAAACTTAATATTTTTTTTGTTAACGACCGTTCAAAGGTATTTTTAAAGATGCATAAAGCAAAAGGAGTAAATTTAGCATAAAGTGCAGGTACCCGTTGACGTAACGTTGGYGTCATACCAAACAATATGGTATGTTGTTTATTAATACTTATATATTTATTAGATATTGAATTAGGCGATCAGGCCAGATATACGCAGCAGTACGTCCGCTCTTTCTTTTTTCAGGGAACGGCATACCTAGTTCATTCCACGTCCATTCAAGGTATTCAAGTTCACCTCGCCGTACCCCCACCTTACCGATCGTCTATAGATATTATTATCCTCCAGAGGTAGTGTACCGTAAAACACGAGTAGTAGGTATGACTAAAAAAAATACCGGTATTATGCGAACAAAATACTGTAAATATAAATAAATAAAAGACCCCGATAACTTTACTACGTATCAATATATACAGCGATTTCTTTTTTTTGTACAGGGAGTACAAATATTTTTTGTAAACGCCAAGCACTTTGTTTAAAATAAATATATGGTCAAAACACCATAAAAATAAAATAAAAATGAGTTCTACGTTTAAAATTTACATGACAAAAGAGAAGTTACACGCCTGGGGACGTAAACCCCAAGAGGCAACAGGGTATTTTGGTTTTATTTCATGAATGTAAGTAGTGACATTTGTGTCTTTAAGGACTCGTAATACGGGGCAGCGTGTGTTGGTAGCAGCGCGTGTGGACAGTTTGGCATTTTGTGAGATTTTTACTAAAAGTTTTTATTATCATCCATTTGTTATAATTTCTGGTGGTGTATCGGGGTATCCGTAATAGTAATCATGAAATTACGGAAGTCTTCCACCGATGGGTATGTGCAATGATTGAGGGTGTTTCAGTTTCAGTACGTTCTGTGCGTCTCTTCAAATTTGGTTAAGAGATGAAAATAAAAAATGATGGAATGCAAATAAAAACATTAGAACATATGTGATGTGAAACATAAATTTACTGCATTCTGATTGTTGGATGCTGTTAAAATGTGCCACACTGGCTGGTTGAGAGGCTGATCTTAAAAAGGGACATGTTTATAATACAGTGAGTGTGAATTTAAGTATGAGAGGTAGGGGTACGTGCTAGGGTTTGCGACATGATAAAGGAAAAGGACGACAAGGGCACGGAGAATGTCAAGGAAGAGCCGGGAAACTCTGATAAAGAGTCCGTTAACCCCGACGTACGCGTTAAGAAAGAAGAGGATGCTACGGGCAGCAGTTGCACCGTGAAAAAGGAACCCAGCCGGACTGTCACCAAGAATGGTGGTATCATCGGTTCCACTAACACCGGTTCCCTGCACAATCCAACCGACAGGAAGTGTGAGGGTGAAGAATCATCATCCGCTACTGAACAAGTTCCTCTGACGCTGAAGACCGAAGAATGTATCGAAGGCGACTTAGCAAACGACACTTTCAGTCTCGGACTGCAAAATGCGCCCCCACCACCACCTCCACCCGATGGAATCCAACCTTTAGCCAGTAATGTCATCAACAAGCAACCGGGCAGCATGGAGGTGCAATATATGCAACAGCAGAGTCAAATCTTCGTGTTCTCGACCATGCTGGCCAATACGGGGGCCGAGGAGGTCATGCAGGGCCGTTACCCGTCAATCATCGCATACCACTGTGCCCAGCCGGGCACCAAAAAATACCTGGAGAAGAATCCATTGAAGGTAACCCAGTTCAACCGCCAGAATCCCGCACAATGGTTGAACAACTTGGCGATGATGAAGAACAAGGGCTGTGCCCGCAGCCCTGGATTGGGACTTAAGGGGCAACCTTCGATAGACAATTTCCTAGGCCCCGAAGGGCTGGACGAGATGGTTGGACTGGGTGAGGCGGATCTCCCATGGGAACAGAAGAACAACCATCATCTCGAGGGCCTAGAAGGGGTTAGCAATGGGTTGCCGGACGTCCCGCCAGATATGGAAGCATGTAGCCCATCCCTGGCCAACATGCAGCCCTCTCTGCAGGGCGTCAAAGTGCCTGACGAGAACCTAACCCCCCAACAACGACAGCATCGCGAAGTGCAGCTCGCCACCATCAGGAAGATGAAGCAAATGCTGTTTCCTGAAAACCAAGGACCTGAAGGGCCCATGCCCGAAGGCAACTTGGACATGCCTCCACATGGTAAGTACCAACCAACATGTACAAATCAGTATGTCATTTCCCCCCTTCACAGGCATGATGCAATCAAATCAACCCAACATGCAAGGTCCTCCGGGTTCCGCCCCCATATCAGCCCAGATGGAGTGGCAGAAGCTGCAGCACCAGTTCTATGAAGACCGTACAAAAGTCAAATCAGGGCCGCCAGTTCCCCGCGGGGTAACGGCCCCTGGGCCCCGCCTGCAGGGTCCCCCACCCCCATATCACCAGACACAACGATCTGCCAGCGTGCCGATCGCGCTGCAGAGCCCCAGTCCCGCGTCTCCCAACAACCCCACGTCGAACCTCTCGCTACCCTCGCCTAGAGCATCGTCTGCGCTAAATTCACCCGCCGACGCCAACAGACCGTTCGGGCTTACTAGACACATGAGCACAGGCCAGAGTCCCACCTCGCAGGATTCACCTACTGCACCTAGGCTGAATCATAGTAATCCTGGGACCCCCGTGTCTTCACATCTGTCTCCGAGCGTCACCAGCACCAGCACTGAGCCCTCTTCAAGCCATCAGTCGACAGGTTAGTCATAATGTTAGGCAACAGGGAAACACTCAATATACTTAATATAACTCTTGACAATCTCTTTTATACTCATTCTTAATGTACTTCACACAATTTACCTCCAATGAATCAATGCTCCCACATTGTTAACACCAATCAGCACACTAGTTGTCAGATAATTATTAGTTTTCATTGGTTGAAAATAGCTTAAAAGAGCACTGAGACAATAATAAAGAATGATTTACCAATTCTTTATGTGTAAGAATCTTGCATGGTTTGAACCAATCATGATGTATATTGCAGGTTTGGCAATGATGCATCACCTTATCACCTTGTTGAAATCATTATCAGCTGCGCAAATTTAAATAACTCAAAAAACTGATGGGATTATTCAGTTCAGTTCTTCATCTTGGGAAACACATAGTTCTGACCAATGAGGCAACTCAATTTAAGTTTGGCAACATTGCACCTTTCTTGATATCAGTCATATTGTTTCAATTTACGTAACAATTTTTGTGTTTTCAGATTTCGGTAATCAAAATCATATTAAGTCAATTGGGTATTTGACATGTATTTATATTTTATTAAATTGCATATTAATAGGTAGCATCTAATCCACCAAACAGTTGTGACAGCTTATAAATTCGAAAAAATGGATCGTAAGGTGTATTTTTAATACTAAAATATGTGAATATTTAAAGGGACCGCCAAAACGCAAACATATTGGCCGTGACGTCAGGTGTCTTGTAAATGGCCGCTTGTTTACATCTGGGGTCAGCGCGTCATGCGTCAGCCTCAGCCCGTCAATTTATCAGTTTGTTGTTTGCGTTCATTTTGTGACAAGCGAATTAAAATACACCAAGAAAAAGTGAACTAATTATGAGTTATGACTTCTGAAGGCATGTTCATTGTTATGCATTGATAATTTGATAGCAGTGGGTTAATGTACCCTAAACTTGACATTTATTTTAGAGGTCAGAATAAATATAAATTGTCATTTATTTTCGGGGCTCTTGCGGCCCGTTTCCGGTATGGCTAACAGCCGAATATATGGGGAACAACGTCGTTCTTTATTATAACATTTCCCACTATCAACTTAAAACGCATATAAATTTTCATATCCTCTTCAAGCTATAACAAAATGGAAACTGAATGGTAAACACTTATAACCCCAAAAAGAATAAAACTTACAGTAAGAATTAAGATGATCTTCACAACAGAAAAACAAACTTTGTGATTTCGGCATATCACGTCTAGGGGTCCTAAACAACTTTTTCATACGCTGATAATCTCGAGGAACGGTTGCAAAAATTTTGTTAGCTGTACTGACTGAAGTACTTTTATAACCATGTACAAAACAACACTTGTTTTGTTTTCCATACATAATAGATGCTTGTAAAACTACACAAATCACTTTTTGGTGCGACCTCTTACACCGTTTTTTCAATAAACACCACACAAACGCTTTTCCAATACAAGACTGATACTACACCATTAAACAGCACGTTCCTCGGTAATGTTTACATGACACTTGACGTCAGGAGTTGAATAACCTTGGATAGAAGCGTTTTAGCGGTGACTCCTAAGATTCGAATTTCAGACCTAAAATTCTCTACCCACAAATATTTTTTTGTTTACGTAATTTTCAAAAAAAAAGTGATATTACCCAATACTAAGGAATTATTGTAGTCCTCTTTTTAATATTGTGTAATCAGTTATTAGTATGTAACACTCAAATATGTTCTGGCAATATTATAAAACTCTTTAATCATTCTCAATTTAAGTTTTAGTTGATATTAATGTTTTCAGTTTTTTTTAAATAATTTATATAACCACAGACAAAGTTATAACCAAGCAGTTTCTTTGAAAGGCTGGTATCCTGCTAGGTAAGCGAAAAATGAGTTCCAAATTGAGAAAAGTGATAGCTAATACTTGTCTTGGAAATTAATACACACACATTGTAATATTTGAATAATGCCAGAACAAATATTTACTTTTTTAGTAATTAATATCACTGCTATTTTTTTATTCTTCATTAATCCTGCAGTGATTGTGTTGGTGATTGTTTAGCGACAAAAGTTTCCAAAAATGAAATCCTTTACCTTCTTTAATGTTAGCTTCCTAATTTTAATTTGAATAATTTTGGTGTAAGCTTGTTTTGTGGTTTATATATTTTGTCTTAGAGGTAGAAGTAAACAGCTGATAAAACAAGCTTACACACAATTAAATAGAAGATTTTTAATATTATTTACCAGGGTGAAAATATTAAATTTAAACGTATGATGTTCTATTCTATTTTGCCTCTGACTTTTGCTCGTAACTATCGCTGAATACTAGCTGGGTTATGATTTTTAATTAATGACCAAAATTATTCTCTTTAATGTTATCTTTACTAACCTATTTATTAAACCATGAAAGATGGAATCTGTCTGTGATGGTTAGTTCTTTGGTATTTTTTGCTGAAGAGTCCAATTAAGGACAAAATTCAGAGCCACAGGATTTAAAGGGATTGACCACAGCAGATGATATTTAGGCAATGCAAGTTTTGAAAGTGTTCAGTGCACGGTATTCCTGCAACAAAATTCTGTAACAGATGGCCTTTTTGGACGCACATTGCAATCCATGGCACAACAGAAGCAGCAGCTAAGTACCTCGACTAGTTCATCTTCGACGACCATACCATCAGCTGGTGTGAAGGAACCGAATCTCATGCCAGTGCCCTCCCCACAACAAATTCAGTACTTGAATACTTTTGAAGGCCAAGAGTTAATAATACAAAAGCAGCCCAACACGAGCCTTAAAGAAGGAAACATGATATCACCACCGTAAGTAAAGGAAAGTTGACGTTTTGGTATGTTGGATAAACTGAGTTTGTTAAAGGTTACTTCCCACAACAATGGATAGTGGGTTTCCGGGAAGCAGCGACTTGCCACATTCTCGTGTGTCGTGTCCCAACACACCTACATCAATAGATGCAGGACCACGCTTCCCCCCTACAACGGGAGTACCTTCTGAGGGGTGCAGGTTTCAGATTCCCAGCCCCCATACTCCAACAGCTGCAGGTAAAGTTCAATAAAATTTGTTGCCTGGTTTGAAATCGTATATGTACCATGAGTGGGCTATTAGCGGAACAATTGGGTAATCAAATGAATTGTTCCTTTGTTTTTACTAGAGCCTGGGTTTATATGCAATTGTATATTTTGTTCGTGTGAAGAATAGCAACAAAGGGAGTGCATTAAAAAATTATGTATATCTTGGAAGTCAAGAAATTATTAATGACAGAAAATATAGTAATAATCCTCTTTAAAAGTGACAATGTCCAGTAAGGCATATGATTTAACTCCACTATTTTGTATGGCAAAATTTCGCTTAATTTAAAACAGTAATAAATAAAGCAGCTTAGTTGAAGACAATGAAACTATAAAAAATATGAAAACTAGGAAAAAACCAATATATTTTCAGAGAATTTTGGAAAACAAAGTATGACCATGGAAGACAGATTTTTTACAGTGACTGAGCAGAAAGAAGCAAGCAAAATAACTGGAGAAATTGAGGAGATTTTAAAACAAAAACTGTTCAACTAGAGTATTTAGATGTTTTGTGTGCTTTTAGATGTGTTATAGTTAGAGAGGATTTTTAATAATTCTGCATATTTTGGGGGGGTTGTTGTATTAAAATCAACTTGCAGGAGACAAAACTCCGAGGCAGACTGGACCACCAACAGCACCTGGCCTCAGCCCGCAGACGGGGCCAGGCCCAACATCAGACCCATTGAAAACCGACCTGTTTCCCACATCTAGTCCACACATGATGGATGTGCCACGTTTCCCGGGCCCAACTGTGTCGCCTGGCTCAAAAATGGGTAATTTCGTAAATGTTTCCCCTTCTGCAAAGCCAGGCCCCTTGGATCTTCCGAACTATGGGTGTTCCAGAGGTGAAAATGTGCCTCTGAATCCCAACTGCACCAGCACTATGTCGGGTAACCCCAAGGTATCCCATTTTGACCCGATCTCATCTCTAGCTCAGATGAGCCAGCAGCTAACGAACAGTGTTGCCAGTTCGTTGAACGGACAGGGCGGTCAGGGGCCCGGCCAGGGCATGATGAACTTTGGCTCTCCCTCAATGCACATGATAGAGATGGGAGGGTGCCACGGTTTGGGGGATCTTGATCAGGGACCCGGGAACATGATGGGCATGCCCATGCAAGGACCGCCGCACGGGTTTCACCCGAATTCGCCGATGGGGGGCATCCGCCCTTTGTCTCCGAAGCTGCCCGGTGCCTTCCCCAATCACATGGCCATGCCACGCATGATGGGACGCCCGCCGGGACCCAACCCATACAACGGAGCAAACGTACAAGTTAAGCCCAACGCACCAAACACGATACAATATATGCCTGCCAAATCGCAAGTCGGCAACGCACCTGGGCCACGGGGACCGCCTAGTCTCGATTTCTTACAGCGCTTCGCCAACCCTTTGGGGGGAATGGATTCCAAGATGCCCACGCAAAACCTGCAGTACTTCCCGAACTGTGGTCCCCCTAACGGCCCAATGCAAGGACCAGGGGGGCACATGGGGCCCCATATGGGCCACATGGAAGGCCCCATGCCTACAGATGGTCCCATGGGACCCATGATGGGCGGATCGTTGGGTAACGGTGCTGGACCCATGTTGGGGGGAGGCATGGGGATGTCCGGGAACATGATACCCATGATGCGCGGACCGATGAGACCGCCGGGCATGATGAGGATGCCACAGATGGGATTTAATGGGCCAACGGGCGGAGGACCCGACGGGATGTTCAACCCGGGCCCCCCGAACATGGGCAATCCGAATGCACAGATGTTCGTGAGCGGGCCGAAGGGCAGCCCCATAGGTGTGGGTGCACCAGACGCCAGCCAGCCTCTACCGCCGTCGATGGGCCAGAACAACACGTTCAAGAATTCGCCGTTCGTGGGACCGACAACGGCTGACCCGAATTACGCACAACAGTACCATAACTTCCAGCAGCAGTTGTACGCAACGAACACYCGTAATCAGTTAGGTGGTCAGAGTATGGGACCGGGACCGGGCCCGCCGCACTCGCAACAGCCGCCGTATTTCAACCCGAAATAGCAACCGTGGTGCTGAGTGTGTGTATCAGAGTATTTTTGTTTTTATTTTTGATATTGATAACGTAATAACCCGGCAATAATAAGAGGAAAAAATGTCAAGTTCACTTTGTATATTTACTTATCTGTTATTGTACGCATCGAATTCAAGTGCAGTTAAGGGTCTGGCAACCTCTATACGTGTACAAAGCTGCCTGCCCTGTGTCATTGGGCCCTGTTCGCCTGGATACTTACGCTATTCTGGAATTGTAAATTTTGCCATAATATAGAAAGACAGTTTAGTATAATCATTTTAGTGTTTGGACTCGCTTGGTCCGTTTTAATGACAGAGGTTTCACTATTGCTCATATGATTATTTGTTTCTATCCATCTGTTATTCATTTTATTGTACATTTTATGAGTAATCATAAATGAAATAACAATAAAATTCTATATTATATAGGCGACTTTTTTACTACCGAATCCTTCCTAGGAGTTGTATGTACATACAGTCGAATGCAAAATTTCGGGCTGGCTGCTTCTAGTGTAGGAGGCTGTATTACAAGCCAACATGCAACAAGAGAGTACTAAGAGGTACTCAAACATGTCAAAGCATGATCTACAACTTTTGAGTAAAATATAGGGTTAAGATAGACATTTAATAATGTTGGGTGCTGCATTAATTTTGCGGTTGCCTGATGTATATAATGTATAAGATATGAGATATATGTAGCAATGTAGAAGATTAAAAGTTCTTGACATATCTGATTTTCAGATCACTTGAAATAACTTCTAGTTTTGTACATTCAGTAATAAATTTGATTACTCATATACGTCTATATCCAAGGATAATACATAATTATCTATTTGCTATAGTGAACTATGCTGTATCTCAAATGCTTCAAGTGCATTGCTTTCTTATGAGCTTGAATTGCTTTGCCAATAAAGGTGCTAAAGATATCAAATCAAGACTGAAGATGCCAGTTTTACAACTAAGTTGGAAAGATAAGTATATATATTCCACAATGCATTTGCTATGGCAATATTATTTTAGAGTCAGGGACAAAGTAACGAACACAAAAAATCGCCACCCCATACAATTTGTTGCCGGAGATTGTGAGATTCAATTTTTATATTAAGCCGTATCAATATGTACTTAAAACAAAATTATCTTTTCTGTATTAATGGACCCAACATAAATAAGCATTGTAGTTAAGTACAATAAACTTCAGTAGTGGTAACAGTTGACGATGTATTTTTGAAAAAAAAAATGCATTACATTACATAACTATATCGATGTTACCCATTTTTCTGAGCACAAAAAGCGATAACTTTTTCAATATAAATGTTTACCACTAAATGTAAAATATTGTTTTCAAAAAAATAAATCATGTTCTCTAAACATTCGTCAAAACCAACATGAAACTAATGATGATCACCATCAAGTGAAATTTGTTGTATGTACTTATTTCATGATTAAAACTAAAAGTATTTTCAGCTTTCTCTAATGCAATTTCGTAGCTTATCGCATTTATAAGCGCAATACATCGGAAATGTCAGAGATGGGATACCGTAAAAATACAATAACGTATTTATGCAAGGTTGTCTACATTTAGGCGTTTGTGACGTACTATTAGGAGATATGAAACGGTTACTAAAGGTTGTCTACATTTTGGCGTCTCTGGTGTCCGACAAAATTCACAAATAATGCTCTACACTTTGACGACAAAGCGAATCTTTTTATAATAATAAATCGTAGCAATTCATTATGTGTAGTAGCTTGATTTATTCTGTTACTTATTATTATACTGTAACGCAAAAAAATCGATCAATTTCGTCTCCCACCTTAATTTGCGCTTCGACCGGTAGGGGCCTCTATAGCCAATAGCCATAATTCTTCCCCCACCATATCGGGCTGTTTACAAATAATCGGTGTTCGAAAGCATTTACGAAGTTTTCCAAAATAATTTCAAAAATGGCCAATGGTCAGACGCCACGAAAAGTCCGAAAATTAGCGGACTCTACGGAAAGTGACGACGTAACTGAAACAAAAGAATACGACCCCGCAACTCAAAGGGCTCTTGAGGAGATCGACAGCTACCAAAACGAAATAGAAGCTTTATGCGAACAAACCAACGAGGAAATTTTGGTAATCGAGCGGAAATTCAGCAAATTACGGAAGCCTTTTATAGAAAAACGGAACGCCGCCATTAGCAAGATTCCTCACTTCTGGGTGACTGCTGTATCCTTTTTCGATGTTCCTTTGGCATTTCTCGGCTAACCTCATTTATTCCTTAACAGAATTTAGTTTATAAATCATCCTGATCTGAGTGCGATTTTGGATGATGCTGAGGAGGATTGCCTACATCACCTGACAAAGTTGGAAGTCGAGGAGTTCGATGACATTAAATCCGGTTACAGAATACATTTTTACTTTGATGAGAATCCGTACTTCGAAAACAGCGTTCTTACAAAGGAATTCCACTTAGGATCCCTAGGTATACATACATTGTACAGTCAACAAAAGTCGATGAAATTATATGTTACCTATACGAGTAAACACAAAATACATGTAACTTTATAGCTAAAAATATTTCATTTCTTAATAAAGAAAGAATCCCATTTGTCAAAAATCATTAAAATTATTGCCATAAACATATTATACATATAATTAGTACCGTTTTTCATTTGTTGCTTTCAGCATAAATACAAATAACTTAAATGATATTTTGATGATTTTAGATTAGTACTTTTTTAATAGCAATGAATTCAAGATATGAGCTATTGGTTTTTTTCATTGTGAATGTATTTAAAAATACAAAAACTAGTGAGATCCAAATAAATTTTGAAAAAGTGGTAAAACAAATCCAACCAGAATCAAAAGAAGTTCTGAATAGACAGAAAAATCTTTGTATAAGGAATATAATTGCAGATGATCCAGCTTCACAGAGCACACCGATCAAATGGAAGGAGGGGTTTGACCTTACTCAGAACAATGAGCCACGATCTACCAAACGTGGAAGAAAGCGTCACTTGGAGCAGAAATCGTTCTTTGCCTGGTTCAATGATCACATTGATCCAGCTTCAGATGATGTGGCCGAAATGATTAAGGATGATCTTTGGCTAAATCCGCTCAATTATTACTTGGTTCCAGACATCGAGGTAGAAAATGGGGCTGAAGATGAACAGAGTGATGCAGATGAGGGAGGCAGACGCCGAGGCTCTCACTTTACAGGAGAGTGAAGAAATCGTGGATTCCAGCAGACATTGAAATTAATTACATGATATATACAGATGTCAAAGTTTGTTTACCCTTAAGAATAACAGGGAGTGTACAATAAATTACCAATAAAGAATAAGTAAGCAAGTGCGTTGTTTGTTTATCGCACATTTAATTTTAATTTATTCTTCAAATAATCAATCACTTAATCATATTTCTCTTCAGAAGGTATAGTAGCTACTTCTTCAACATTTGCATTCTCTTTTATAACATACTGTGTCATCTGCATATAGGGTAAATGTGCCGTTTGTTTTATTGATACCCATATATCGTCTCATATTGATCATATCAATTAAAATAACGTGAAATTGAATCTTCAATTTTTCATTAAGGTTTTATGTATATCCTCAGGTTAGTGGTTTTTTTTTGATAGAGCTTAATGTTTTCAGTCATGTTGTTCCTTGAGATGTTTTCCATTCTTGGCATACTACTTCTGTGGAACTTGAAATTCTCTCCCTTTTCAATGTTAATGTACGTTTTCAGTTTTAGTTATCATCTGATGAATAGACTTCTACAGATATCCGATCCATCACCTTGGTACCACTTTAAAAAAATGCAGCTTGACTATTCAGTGAAATTCTGTATAAACCATATCATTGAGTGACGCATTTTCTGAGCAATATATTTCATTATAAATGACTATGTTGATTCCATAGTGGTATAATTGTTTTTCTACTCTTTTTACAAGTTTGTATTATTTAGTGCTCCTTGGAAAACACGAAGAAAATTAATTTTGGTCAGAGAAACAACTAAAATGCTTATATAACTCTAATGCCCGAGAAATGGAACAAGTTTCCACTAATTCACTCCGTTCAAATTTCGCGCCTCTTTGTGATTTTGTAGTCAGTAAACTGGTACACCAAATCTCTATACAATTGTCAATAATACTGCTAATAAAGAGAGTGAATGCAGATTACATCTTACAAAACCAGATAAAATGAAATCTCGCATTCAGTACGTACATACTGTCTGAGAACAGGCTTAGTTTAAATTTTCGAACCGGCTGGCCGACCTCCTACGAATTTCCACGAAAACGATTCTTTTTACAACTAACCCCAATTAATACGATTTAATATGTATTCATTATTCAACGTAATATCAAATGAAAAATGTTCAAAATAAAACAGCAAAGTAGGTACTTACTGTTTTCCACTCCCCAACACAGAATCATATTTCTTTAAATCTCTTGTTCGCGGCCATGTTTTATTTTCTTGTTAACTTCTCTTTCCATTGTAAGATGGCGTACTAACAAATAAAGGAGCGCAGATGTGTCCGCGAACAAACAATAAATTTCATGCTAATTTTTGTTATACTGTTTTTTTTATCAAGTTATTTTTTCGAAATATCCGAAAACCGAATGTTTTAATATTTTACCCTGTATAAATAATAAAGTACCAGATAGCACACCTACTAATAACTACTACCTAGGTATTTTAGTAGAGTTTTTTGAAGTTATTACATAATCCTACCAAACTTTGAAGTTTGTAAGTGGGATAATAAACAAATGTTTTGCTATTATTAAGTATTAACTACTATACATCATAATCAATTCTGTTTTCCATTTAAGTAGGCTTTATCAAAGCTAGAACTATCATTCCATTTTTCATTATAATTATTTCATCATTACATCCCTACCTATTGTTCTGAAAGCTCATTCTTTATAGAGAGTTGTTTTTTATTAATAGGTACAATCTTAATGTAGCATTTTATGTCCCTCATGTATTTATCAACTTTGTATTTTTTTGTATAAAATTAATATAGTTTCGTGACTAAGCAATATATGGTGACGAATTTGTCTCATCTACAAAGAGGTACACAATGGTAAACAACCATTGTTTATTAAATTACTTTGGCATGACGGTGACGCACATATTAATTATCTGGTAACTTTCATGACGTAACGGTTGGCATGCCGGCAATTTAAGTTGACAGAAACGAACGTCAACAACATGGAACATGTGAACGTTGTTTTGTTTTTGGATCTTGTATGTATTGACGACAAATATATCTATTAATCACTGGGTATGCGTGCAAAATTTGATATTCAAACATGCCGGCGAGTAGGTTGGACGTTTTGTTTAGACGTTTGCTATTAACCCGTTTTTTTACTAAAGGTTGGGGATCACCTGATGGACTTATAAGGTAAGTCGGCTCTTTTTAATTTAGCACATTCTGCTTCATGCATTTGCAGGCTATTCCAGCTCCGTAAAGTGGTTGCCATACGTGAAAACTGCTTGCCTATGATACCCGACTATCCTAAAATGACAATTTTAAGAGTAAGCGGTGCAAATAAAGCTTGACGGGTGTGATCTCGATTGTTTTCAGAGAGAGGTGGGTTCGAATTACCACATGGTTGAGGGAAAATTCCAAAGCCCGTTTGTCAATGTTGCTAAGGGGCTTGTGTCTCCGGAAATTCAAGACGCATACTTTCAGCTCCTTCTGCCGTTTGAATGGAAGAGTAAATATTATAAACCTGTTTGTATACACTTAGCTGGAACGGGTGATCACGTAACTTGGTAAATAAACTTTTTATGGCTGCGAAGCTCAATCAAAATTTGTAGTATTACTGGAGGAGGCGTGTGGTGACTGCAAGGCCTCTTTTACGAGAAGGGATCGGGGCCGTGCTATTAGAAAACCCATATTACGGAGTGAGGAAGCCTAAAGACCAAGTACGCTCAAGCTTGCATAATGTGTCTGATATATTTGTGATGGGGGGCTGCCTGATATTTGAATGTCTAACTTTGTTGCGTTGGCTAGAAATGGAGGGATTTGGACCATTGGGAATCTCAGGACTATCCATGGGGGGCCACGTAAGTCAGAAATTTGGTGAGAGGCGAATGTTTTTAGATCTGTTTCAGATGGCTTCACTGGCAGCTACCAATTGGCCGAAGCCGTTGGTTTTGGTCCCTTGTTTGTCGTGGACAACGGCATCTTCCGTATTTACGGAAGGCGTGATGAGTCTCGCGATTGACTGGGATTTTCTCCAACAGCAATACTACAGCGACCCAAAATACTGTGACATGCTCTCCAAGCTGTGCAGGATCGTCGATGATCCGACAAAATGTTCGTTGTGCAAGGGTCCAGGTTTGTTTGTTTTCCCATTGATTACTTATAAGGTGACGCAACTTGTTTTAGAGTACCAATTAAGCTCAATAAATCTCGGGTCTTCCAGTTACATAACTCCATTTGATATGCTTGAATCGCTCAGTGATTGCATAGCGTTGTCATATAAACACTCTAGTCAGCTGAGGGGTACCATTAATCGTTTTTCCATACTGACATCTGCCAAAGACCTCCTAGATTATTTCATTACGACGGCAGAAGAACAAAAGTTGAGAAACAGAGCAGCAATTTGGTTTATGCGTGGAATAATGGATGAATGCACCCACTTGAAGAATTTCGCCGTGCCTTTTGATACTTCCCTGATCACTGCCATATGTGCCGAAGCTGACGCTTACGTTCCGCGGGAAGGATGCTCCGATTTGAAAGATATCTGGCCTGGTGCCACAGTAAGCTACGTCGACACCGGGCATGTTGGTGCCTACCTTCTTTACCAGCATGAATTCAGGTAAGAAACGAAAAAATTCTTCATACACAAACTTATCATTTTATTCACAGAAAAGCGGTCATCCAAGCCTTCAAGAAAGCAGAAGGTTTGTGTCCACCACCTGTAAAAACGTCGCATCAGATTGAGCGCATTTAAACGTACTGCCAAGAGAACGAGTATTTATTATATTGTAGTAAATAAAATTTGACGTATTCTTATGTGACATGTGCCTTTAAATAGCTAAGTACATAAATATGTACTTATTGATGTACCTGATTCTCAAATGTTTGTGATATTACTGTTAAAATAAATTTTGTTGTTAACTGGTTGGGATTGAGTTTTTTCCTGAAAGTCTCAGAGGTCTGATTTTTGTTGTTAGTGACACTATCCTAACCTACTCAATTACAAAAAAAATTGTGAGTTGAACTGTACCATCACAATTTTTATATCATCCTTTCTTTTAATATTCTTCCTCCCAGAAAGAAAGTACACAGACAAAGCTTAATTACCATGTTTTTTGTTAGATTAACCATTTGTAAGCTTTAAAAAAAACAGGAGATAAAAATTTGTGTCTAGTCCACTAAACTTGCCTCATATACTGGCTTAGAGTTGTGTCAATTTAATTTATATGTTCATTAAAAGTGGGAACTCAACGGGGCTTGAAGAATAGTTTTGCTAATGCTTCTAATAAAAATGGCCTCTTGGCCTCCAAATTTTCTAGTAACAGTAATTTAGATGACATACTAATATCCATAATTTATAACTTAGTTCAACACCAAAATGTGACATGTAGTTGCGTTGAAATGGCAATGGCATGATTGAATTACGTCTTTCCAGGGTTTTTCGAATTTCGCGGTGACATTCAGTAAAAGATGAGCCCACGCCTTATTGGCGGGTTTATTTGTGCAGCTAATTTTTGCTCGGTAATTATTGTGTATATAAATAAACGTTCATTGGCCACAGCGGTCACGTGACACTTGACGTCAAATGGGAGACAAAGGCAGAGCGAAACAAAAACGTCTGTTGGCAACTCCTGTCAAGTCACGTACGTAGTAAAGCGAGCGTTTTGTTTATGGAGTACCCCTCAAACTGACGAATAGTGCATTTCCAGCGTTTATCAAGCCACTCTAGCATCGTTACATCGCGATTCTGATTGTGAGCGGACATGTCATCGTCGAAATCAAGCGTGGACGACATCCTCGGAGGTGAGTTGCGTTGTTTACGTTCCAGCTGGCCCACCACATTCCATCAACAACGTATTAACCCGTCTCGTCAGTGTGACGTGTCTGTTTAACGAAATGAGGCGTTCTTTTTCATCTTGACTGATTTCATTTTCAGAGTCATGGGTGGATGTAGACACCAGGTCMATCTGCAGCAGCCAGGGGATAGCGACACCAAGCTCCCTCTCCCTGATACATCAACTGAGCACCGAAGAGATGCGTTTGCTTCGTGRGGCACAGCGTGAGTCCAACCAGTCATCGGCCAGGGTGTCGCTGGCTGGTTCTCGTCGTGATTCGCCACGCAGTAGCCCCAAATCACCCCCGAACAGCCCCGTGCAGGGCACCCAGATTGTCATGGACTGGCAGTCTTACTACATTAATCCTGAGTCGAGAGATGTAAGTTTATTTGATGTGGTTAGGCTAGATACACACAAGCTTAAATTCAGAAAGAATGGTCCTATGTTAGATAACATTTGTAAACATTAGCATGAATTTGATATGCAGCGTTTGATGATATCGTGTAATTCAATTCTGCTTGATGTGAACGGGTCCACATGTTTTTATTAGCAGTGATAACATTTTACAGATACCTCGTTGCTCTATTTCTATAATTAATATGAGCTACATTGTTATCTGCAAGTCTGAGCCTAGCAATTGCCAAATATTTAAGAAAAGGATATGCAAATGTATTTGCCATAATCACTTCAAGGATAGCAACGTTGTGTGTGAATAAATTACCATTGGGAACGCATCATCACCGTTATGATTTATCGTCATCAGCATGGTACCTTTTCATTTCAGACGCTGTCTCAGGATGCAGACATGCTGAGCGAGTGGAGTAGCCGCCCAGACAGCTTGCCACCAAAGAACTGGAGCTTCAGACACCCAAAACGTGACATGTTGAGCATTCGCTATGCCCGTCTGGGCAACACAAGCGTGTTCTCACGCAAGGGCCTGTACACGCTCTTTGTGACAAACCTGATCTCCCTGATATTGGGTACTGGAGTCGGACTGTGGCTGTGCCGATGTGGTTCCTTCGTGCCGGCCGTTAAAGTTCGCTAGGCCCATGGCAACGCCAGGAACGGCCCCGGGGACGCCCCCACAGATCTTGTTTTCTGTTCCGTTGGCCACAGTTTCTACTTTTTCATTTAAGTTTTTTTTGTGTTGGAGTTTTTTTTGTCATTGGTTTGTTTTTGTGGAGTCCGGCCCCCCTCAAAATTTCAGTTTCCATTTCGATTTGTTGCATTTACAAGTGGGCCTTCTGGCTTGGCTAGGGCGACTACATAATATAATGAATACTACTATCTAGACTTAGATACACCACTTGTGTTTTGACATAACCACAAATAAATTTTTTTAAGGCGACACTTGTGTTTCATTACAAGAACCTGCCTTTTTTTGTTTATAAAATGTTGTAACTGCAGAAATACTGCATATATGATTTTTAAAACAACAGAACACGAAGTTTGCTTGTTAATTATGAAGAAGATAATACATCCTACGTATCTAAATGAGTGTGAGGTCAAGCTTTGTTACAATAATAATGTATAAATGTAAATGTATTAAACATTGATCAAAAACAATAGTGCTAATGTTCTATTATCATTTGGCCTTGTGTTTTGTATAATTAAATGATAACTTCATAAACAATGACCAGTGACCAATTATGTAACATATTTACAGAGCTATGTATAAAACCTGCCCTTCAGTACTTCTTTGTATTCAGTATCAGAAAGAAAAGAATTCCTTGTATTTGATAATACAGGATATTGTAAAAGATTCAAATCCTGATTAGAAAATTTTGTTTAGTATTCTTAATAGCTGCCTTGACAGATATATAGGAAAGATTTACAATCCAGTGTATTTTTTTTTATTCTTTACAGTTTTTGGATACACATGTTTGTTAATAATTACAAGACTATACTATTTACAAATGTGTGGTAACAATTTGAATAAATTGATAGTTCCTCTTTTGATAATGAGTGGAAAAAATCACCATTCATTTAGAATTTAAAAAATAATGATAATGAATATGCATATATTTCAAACTTAGCCAGTAGTAATGCTCCAGCAGTATCTGTTAGATAAATGATGTCTGTCTTTTCACCCAAAGTTAATTAAAAATAAATACAAATTAGCCACCGAGTGTTTAACTTTTTGTCTTGTGTTCATGTATTTAAAGAACATTAAAATTAAATAAGTAATGTCGGTGTTGTTCATATCACTTTATTAGCAAAAACTCAGGTTGGGTAAATGGTGTTTAGGTAATTCTAGGAATAATCCCAATACTATCCGTTTGGCATTAATTATTTATAACTATAATAAATAAAAATTTGGAGAGTGATAAAGACCACAAAATGTATTCGAGTATTTTCAACTGAATTTGTTTTTTATCCAATTTTCCAATTTATTGTCAGCATTTGAAATTGAATTGAAACAACAAAATTTGATTTTTGGGTTTAGCATTGCTAAAAGTGGGTAAATAAAAAATACCTCCCGCATCACCGTATTTACACATATGTTAAATTTCATTATTATAGTTTATTTTTTGTACTAGTTAAGTCTTTATTATCAGTTGAAATGCTGGCATGTGGCTTTAAAAAAGTAAATTGTAAGAATGGATTAAAAAATGTTTTATCATTATTTAATTATTTTTCTAAAAACTTCACTGTATATAAACAGATGAGTACCTAAATCTTGTTTCCAAGCAAGTACATACCTACATTTTAAGCAATTTCCAAAATGTAAATGTTTTAATAGTAGGTAGGTAATTAATTCAATTGCCAGGCAATTACTACTTCTATATTTAATTCTCTCTGTACTCGGAATAATTTTATAATTACTTATGACGGAATTACTTCAAATTTCGAATATAGGACAGTTGGCAATGTTGCAAAGATTTAGGGAATTTTGCTCCCGGTGATTGCACCATTTAATTAAACGTCAACTTTTATTGATTATCTGGAGGGAGAAAGTATTATGTTTGAAAACAGTTTGTTATTGTTTTGTAATTATATCATCCATAATAGCAATAGGCAGACGAATCCGAACGAATACAGTTAGCAGCCTCACGGCATTTTCGACCAGATTACAGTGTTCAAGAAACAATAGACTGTTGTCACTGCAGTTACATACAAACAAGCAGGCCTAACCTCAAAGTGTACTTTAATTCTTGTAAAATCCGAACGCATCCGAAAATTTTCCCCCGCCAGTGCGAAAATTGTGAAGGGTTTCAGATGGAAAAGCCCATGATCAAATTGAATTAAAGAATATTAATTGGAAAAATGGAAAATACTGAGCAGTGTCTACCAGTAGCAAGTAGTTCGACAAATGGGGCCCATGAAGAAGGAAGGGGTTGCAGGAGTAAACGAAAACAGGTAGATCCTTCCTGTTGTCCAGTTTGCAGCATCACCCTTAGGCCTTCTGAAGCAGATTCTCATCTTGCATCTGAAATCGACAAGTTGTACAAGCTCTCCTCGAGCCGCAACAAATTAAACGGTAAAAACTGCTCCGTGTCAACTCCTACAGTCAATGGATCTGGAGAAAATGGCCTGGACAAGAGCTGGGAGACTTACCAAAAGGTCAAGTCGAACAGACAGAGCCGACAACGTGTTAAGTCAAGGAAGAGAAAGGTAGATGAAGTAGTGTGCCCCGTGTGTAACAAAGAGACCTCAGAGGACATCAACATACACGTGGAGAAGTGCCTGCGTCGCAGCGAGAACAGCGAAGCTGAAAGTGACGAGAACATTGACGTGGAGGGTTTTGAAGAATATGAATGGGCTGGACAATCCCGTGTTAGGGCGACGAGCCTCTTAGAGGGCGGCGTTTCTTCTCTAGGAACTTCCATCAGCATGACGGAAGAGGATGAGGAACTAATCGTTGATGGGGATGATACGCAGACCTACGGTTCTCCGCAGTATTCCGAAAAAGATATAGTTCGTCCTACTGAAGATTCAGAGCCCTGCACCGCTGACAGTGGTAAAGATATGGGCGATCCAATAATTGAAGTGCTCAAAAAGCGAATAACTGAGTTAGAAAGTAAGGAACATGATAATGAAATATACAAGTGTCTTATTTGTATGGAGAGATACAAAACGCCGGTGGTATCTGTTTGCTGCTGGCATGTGCACTGCGAACAGTGCTGGCTTCATACACTTGGAGTTAAGAAGCTGTGCCCACAGTGCAACATGATTACATCACCTTCAGATCTGAGGCGTGTCTACATGTAACTATATTTTTGATATGTTCCGTTTGTTCCCGTACTTTGTAAAGCGTGGAAGGATTGTACTGTTAAGTTAGTGGAAGGCCAGCACAAACTAAAAGTTGTCACAATTACTTTGTAAATATGCTGGTGCCACTTAGTCCGTTAGAGTTTCTAAAATAAATCTTTATATTTTTCAATCACAAATTTTTATTCTATACTACATAACTATAATTCGGCAGGTTGTTTTCTCACTTACACTTAAAACTAATTATTTATATTTCATGTGTCTCATATACGCTCCGCATATATGAACCTAGATTAGATACTAAACACTGACGCTGCACATGTCTCATATACGCTCTGCATATATGAACCTGCGCAGCAAGTAAAACAAAGATAAACTTAATTACGTAAATAAGTTCGCAGCGTTTGTGAAAACAGTTTTTTCCCTTGTTTTGTAAAAATTTGATACACATTATTTGAGGGGTAGTCACGGTACCTCAAATGTTTCAATTGCCTTCTGAAAACTGAATACATATCTATCACATTACATTTTAAAAAGGGGTCTCTTGCAAATTTAAGGATGGCTTTGTTGAAGGCTCTGATTCTTCTCTCCAAATTTGCATTGAAACTAAGAAAAGCAGGTTTTATAGCAGTGATGAGAGTGATATTAACATTCCTGAACTTCAGAAGGTATAAAAGTCTTCTTAAATCATAAAGAATATCTCTCATGTTTCTTCCCTAAAAATATGCATAAAAGTATTGCATATTATGCTTGCTATATATATAATATACCTGTAATATGTCTACTATTCCTATCATAACCACAGCTTTTGGAGCTAAATACCGTGCATTATGAACATTGTCTATAAGTTCATTGATAGTTTGATTACAAGCGCAAAGCCCACACTGGAATGGTCCATTTGGGGGTACGTAATACCCAAATTTGGTGTCGGCAATGTCTAACAAAAAATCATCCCCTAGAGCCTGATGATTATAAAATAGCGGTAGCATGGCTTGCTAAAATCAAAGCCTATAGGGTATTGTACTAAATAATGTATAAATATATACACCTACCAGCTTATAAAATTCCTCATTATTAATGCTAACATTTGAACTATCACTGGATGCCCAAGACCTATTGAAGCAGCAACGATCACGTTTGTTACTGTTCACTAACTGAGTAATATGTTGTGATCTGTCACTTGCAAATATGACCTTCTGCTTTTCGCTCTTCTCATCCTTTACGACGTAAATGTTTGGAAGACTCGATAAATACGATTTGAGTGTTGGATAGCCAAACTGTGCGAAAGGAATGTCCGAACCATAGAAAGACTTGAATTCTTCGTTCACACTGTCCAGTGCTATACCGTTCTTCTTCGAATTTACGCACGCTTGCAGTACTAAGAGCACGTCTTTATATTGTTCTGCCAATTCCATTTTTAAGATGCTTTCGTGAAAACGTGCAGATGGATCGCGTTGCTATCACGAAAAGAAATTAGTTTTTGCTGATACGGTTTTTGAATACGCGCAAAAAATTACGTCGGATATCTCCCGACAGATGGCGATAAACATGTACAAATCGTTGTGATGGTTATGCTAAAGACGTATACTGGGATGTATAAGCGTCAGGCGAATTGCATTTACGTAAGTATTAAAAATTAAAAAAAAAATGTTTGTTTCTTATAAAAATGTTAATGAGAATAATTTCTACCTACATTAAATCTACTAACGTGAGAAACATAATTTTTTTTTATGACAGTCCCTACTTAACGTTCAAGAATTACAGGATAAAAAGCACATTATACGTATTCGCAAATGGGGTTGCGTAGATTATGTATAGGTGATTGAAAAATTAAGTGAAAAATATTTACGGGATTCTAGAAATCTAAAAAAATGACAAGCAACGTGGAAAGGTAGTAAGAGAGTAAGGGAAAATTTATCACATTTTTTAGTCAAAGTTGAAATATAAAATACAAGATTCATGATTACAAAAATTTATAAAAAAGGCAACCACTTATATACATAATTATAACTGAATAAATGTAGTGATATCCAAAGTGTTTTAATAACGTAAAAAAATTTCATTGCAGTAAGTTGAAATGTTAAGGAGTCATTAATTTTATAAATCTAAGTATACATAAACAAAAAAAACTATAGCTAATGTATGCTTGGGTTTAAAAATTTGTAAAAAATATTCCCGTTGTTCTAAAAGCCCGGAGGAATTATAAAAATTAAAAAAAACAAAAACAAAGAGTGAAATGACTTGGACATGTGTGGAGGAACAAAAATCTAAGCTACCTACGCTATGTTGCGATAGGATCCAGGTGGAAAAAAGAAGTGTCAGACCCAGGTTGAGGGTGGTTGGAAGGAGAAAACAAAAGAAAAAATTGCGGAAAAATAAGTGAAAACATATGTAAAGGAGAGAGAGAAGTTGGAGACTGATCTAGAAAGCTCGAGGTGGGGCAGCTCCTCAAGGGGTGTTTAGCCATATAACATAATAAGTAACATAATAATATATTATTACAGGAAAAAGTTGCGGTAGAATAGGTTTTATTATTAACAGGTAAATAATTTTTGAAATTAAAAAATGGAAAAATGGATACTACCTACTATAAAAAAATCGTTGTATAATAGTGCTACAGACACAAACATTTTTTCGTCTAGTGATGTGTAAGTTAAATAGGATTAAATTTAAAAATAAAAAAAAAAACATTAGAGTATCAAATTGAAGTATGCAGTTGCATGCCAATTTGTCAGGCTACAGGTCATTTCCTTTAGGAAGTAGTACCCGTTAAGGCAGCTAGGTGGCTTTGTCATCATGTCGGTGTAATGCTGACAGATGGCATTGCCATCCTAATTCTTACTTACATCATACCATTGCTTTGGTATATAAGCAAAACCAGTTCTATGCCGTGCTGTCTACACTATATAGACCTAAACTGCACTGATGAGCTGTAATGACAGCGAAATATGTCTACTTGCAGTTGGTTGAGGTGTAGACAGCACAGCATAGACATGCATTTTAATTAGAGTATCTTCTAAAAAATATGAAATGAACGTTCGACAGCTAACATGAGCTTCTAAAATAGGAAATAATTTCAGTAAAACCAGTTTTATCATTTTGAGGTCCAAAATTTTAAGTAAAAAGTTAAAAATTTGTCCTGCATGCTTCTGAAATTCTGACAAATATTGCATTAATTAACTTTTGAAACTGTAATAAAAAAGACGACTATTTATTAAGTAGAAAGTAAAATATCGTGTTACTCTTAAAATTTTGTGAAAAAATATTTCGTCAGTATTAAAATTTCGAAAAATACCTAAAAGGGGGGGGGGGATAGTAATAAAAAATCTTAAAAAATGTCGTTTTTAAAAATGTGAAAAAACATACGAGGAAGCTAAAGCAATCTAATATCTTTACGGTAAATGTTATAAACACGGATATATATTGAGCTATTTCCAGGGATTATAGATATCCTCCAGTCCCTCCCACGCGATTATTCAATAGATACGGAAAAATATTAGTTAAAAACTGTCGTAAATTCCCGGGAGCCGGATCGGTTTTTTGGGCATATCGGGGGAGGTCCGCTGGCGCTACAGAAATGCGAAAAGGAAGACGACACCGCCGTACAAAATGGAGAACAGCGCCCCAAACTCCACCTTTCCGTCTGGGGACTGGCTCCACCCAAGCAAATATACCCGGAGGCTTCCAATGGGAACGAGGGGGCAGCCCGGCGGCCGTGTGCCCATAACTAGCGATTTTTGACGGTATGCCTACTCCGAGCCAAACCAACTGTTAACTTTGGAAGCGACCAACCAACGGCCGGCAGGTTCGACTTGTCACATTTCGATATCGGATTGTGAAACTGTGTGACTGTTTTACGCGGTTGTGCAATGTGCCCGGGATTCGGCTKTACGGGTATTCGCTGGGGAGATTAGATGGTCTTCAAATGGAAAAACGGGGAAAACTAGCAAGGGCCCTCCATAAAAACAGGTAAGACTATAGCTAAGTGAGCAAGGTTGGCCGGATATGTTCGATTTTGGCCCGGTCAACGAGATGCTAAAAGAGGCATTAGTCGTTTTTGTTGGGAACAGTTTAATGAACGACATAGAAACGGACTAAAATCGTGAATGGGCTGCTGTTACTTAGAACATCGCACTGTTCACACAAGTCTGAATGTGAATAAAAAACCGCCGTTGATGGCATTGTCATAATCTTCTGGAGATTATAAAAAAAACTTTTGTAATTTTAAAATCAGTCGAGAATTCGTTAGATTTAAGCCACTGCTTAGTTGACAACACCAAACGCTAATGAAAACTAAAACGCGCGTGTGGGTATTGATTTGTTACAGTTCTTATTATTCAGATTTTTTTGTGAAAGACCTTCAAAAATAATCATTTACTTTAGATTTTAAAATATGTATCTGCATTATACCTATATTTACCCATTTACGGAGAAATTCAGTCAAATAATAATTCTCTGATAAATTGCGGGATTCGGTAACTATACTTATATGCGTGGAAAAATATTGAAAACGGGTAGGCTATAGATTTTTTTTGACTTATATAACGAAAAACTAGCCAAAAAATGCAAAATTTGCAAGAGATCTTCTCTAGAATAAAAAACACTGACGTCAAGTTGATTGATTGATACCTCGATTGATACTAAAAGTATAGACAAATATTCTCATCCAACACATTTATGTTGCAGTTCTTTTGAATAGATAACATCATTTTGCAATCGTTTTCGACGAGTAAAGATAACAATACTTAAAACTGTTTTATCTTATTGCATTTTTTAGTCTTACATCAACCTCAAATTAATAGATAGTCAACGTCCGCGTTCGTACGCAAATTCATATCTACGCTGTAGTGCTACTTTATTAACCATATATACACTAGTTTGAAATTTTGTGAAAAGATACGATTGCAATGCCTACGAAAATGTGCAATTACATAAAATGTGTAGGTATATACATGTATTATTACAGATGGAAAAAATATGTTACCTGCAAAAATATTGTTTAATGTTTTTCAGTTTAGAAATATTCTAATGCATATTTTTTTAAAATAGCATAGTATAAATAATCAGATGTTAGATTTAATGTAGCATTGCTAATAGTTCGAACTGACCCAATTTTTTTACAATTTTCATTAAATCTCTTGGGAAGTGCAAGCAAATTTAGTTAGCATCAAGATTTTATACTTAGAAGCAGTTCCCAGGTATAACACCCATACGCACTATAGCTTTTCGGCAACTGCTTAAGTGATTTTTCTTATCTCTGAGATGATGTAATACATCAATTAATAATTATAGGAGCGCCGTTGTATTCAGCATTATCAAAAACTAGGTAACTGACAAGAAATTAGGCCGACTTAGGCTGGCGGCAATTAAAAAGTTACTGCGAAAAGTCGGATTTATGCTGATGTCACGGAAGCGTATTGAACATTGAAAGAAGGTTCTTCGGGTGCACGATAGATCCTTATTAGTTAAATGATGTTGACTTCCAAGGCAGGCTAGTGTTTAGTTAGTACATTCTAGGAAAGTATCAAGAAAGCCAACAATTTTTTAAATAGGTAAATACTGAGGAAACTGTATTTTCTCTGGTGCTACATCAAGTCTACCAGACATAACAGGTTGCTTTTGGGGAAATTGATCTTGGAAAGAGAGAGAGAAAGAATAATTGCGAGATTATTTTTAGCCTATACTTTTACGAATTTAGGTTATTGCACCACTTAGTTTTGCACATAAAAATAGCTTACGTGAAAACGTTGACGACGAGCTTTTGAATAAGACCATTTTCAAAAATATCGATTCAGTAATTATGGAGCGGTCCTGTTTTGTAAAACAAATGTGGTTCTCTTTCTATCAGTACCTCGTATTGATCTTTCATCTCTCTCCAGGATCTCAGCCTTAAGAAAAATTTTAAAGAATAGACTTGGTCGTGTCTTGAAATAACACAAATCATTTTGAACAATTTCCTTAAATATTCCTCATTTATCCACAGACATGTTGCCTCATTTTTTTTTAATTCTGCACACAAATGCATGTCAGTCATTCAGGAAACATTATAGTGCTACGTTTTCAGCATTGCAGATTATCTCCGAATTTCAGTTAATGAAAGGTAAATACAATAAAGATGCGAAAACGAGAAGCTCGTCAAGAGATGGTAACGTGATTTCTTGGAAGCTGTAAAAATTTTAAATAGATACCTAACTTAAAAACGGTCAATACACCATTAATAATGACATCAAAAGGAAGGAAATTTGAATTTGCATTTTACAGTGGACGACAATGTAAGTGGTAGTTGATCGTCTTTGAAAATAATTGCAGACTGTAGTTTTTTTTTTACATTTTCAACCATTATGGAACAAATATGTTAATTAGGTCTACCCTGTACACCTATATTTAAACGCTATGATCTTAACGCAGCTTGAAAATATCTTTAATAAAAGACATTGGTCCGTTTTCTTTTCTCTTTGCTAAAATTAACCTAGTAACCATGACAACACCTTAAATTGAGGTATGTGATTGGTTTAGATTTTAAAAACAGGGTTGACTTTAGCTTAGAGAAGAGAAACCTGCCTATTAAATATATTTAAATATATTAAAGCAGAAAATCAGAAATAATCCAAACGAAGCTTGTAGGTATATGCTTACACCTAAAGATTCGGTTTCTAGACCAGAACCAGACCACTTGAAGGAATCATCAAAATTATTGCAACGGTTTATTTCTTAAATAACAACTTCTTGAAAGCGTTTATCAAGAGTACATAATAAGAACACGCACTTATAGGAAATGCACTAAAGTTTGTACAAGTAGAATAACAAACTCAAAGGGTCGAGTATAACATGTGAAATGCCGAAAAATAACAACAACTATTTTGATAGCAAACTTATTCTGACAACAGTTACTTATCAACTCATTTCTTAAAGATGTTTTATAGAAATATGTCTTTAATGGTAAGAATTTAGAGAAAAACAAGAGCTGACCTACTTTATATAAGTTTAAACATTATAGGATGATGTTAGATATTGTATACAATAGCTGTAGCACTGAATTTAGCATGACTAGTATAAATCTTTTTAAGTCGTTGTAAAAAAATTGTAAACCAATTGCTATTGGAACAAGGATATTTTCCCAATGCTCTTAACAGTGATGTTCCTTGGAATTTATTAAACAAAAACCTGTAGAAGAAGCTTGTGTATGCGAATTTGGCATGATAAATAAATTGGAGACAAGCATACATGATTTGCATTAATTAATTGTGGGTGACTATACAATAATTATTATCGTACAGGATATTTGCTATATGGCTGCTCCGGCATTGAGGAAAAACATTAATTAACGCAGAGGTAATTGCTTTTGTTACCTTAAGACAACTGCAATTTTACCGCTGATTTGGCAGGCGACAAATGACATAACATCAAAAAGTTCGTGCCGGTTACTTTCTGAAAAGCTTCAGTAAATCAAGCCCGTCTATTTAAAACGCAACCACACACTTATCTAGATATTAATTATATCGATAAGAGCGGGCCCCTTCAGTAATTAAACTCCATTATTTCAAAAGATATAATCTCCTAACGATTAACCATTAATGGGTCGCGCAACAACGACAATCGGGTTTGACTAGTTTTACAAGCTATTTTGGTAAAACAAGCAATTGGTCGATTAAGAAAATGACACACACTGTCAAAGATCCCCATTGGTCACGAAAACGGCGCGCTCTGCAGCGAGTTTAAATAACGACCGTGATTCATGACTGGATGTTACGACGCGGACATGTTGGCGGTACAACAATTAATAATTGCTGTCACCCTAACAATGGTAATGGAAACGCGTTATTATTAAACGGCAGCGCGGCGTTGTACAATGGGCCCGATGAACGTGCGACTACAATTTTCAGGTATTATGCCGAGGCCGTCGCGGGAAACTTATGGAGACCAGAAGCCGCCGTATTCCTACATCTCCTTGACGGCCATGGCCATCTGGAGCTCGCCGGAGAAGATGCTGCCGCTCTCGGAGATCTACAGGTTCATCACGGACCGCTTCCCGTACTACCGACGGAACACGCAGCGGTGGCAGAACTCTTTGAGACACAACCTCTCCTTCAACGACTGCTTCATCAAAATACCCAGGTAATTAACCGACTGCTATAAGCTGTCCTATGGGTATATGTCACAAAAGATCCCGAGAAAAAATTATAATTGTTTTATCTTTTTAAGAAACATATTGATATAAACATCCCCTATACGTTGATTTCACCTTTTTGTGGATGGGAAAAATTTTTATAAGTAAGTGCTTATAAGACTATTTCAGTTTGTAGTGTTTTCCTAAAATTTATTGCTATTTTAAAACATACCTTCCGTATGTATGTATAAAAGATAGAAAAAACAGAATTTATGAAATACAGTGCTTAGACTGTAAATCCATTTATATATACCACTCTTTAAAAAATGATAAAAAAATCAACTCGTTTTAATATATATCATGTAGATATGTAATAAAGGAAAAGCAACATCTTAACTAGAAAATTACGTAAATGATCAACTTGGTTTTAATATACCACCAGTTTTAGAAAGCGTCTTTGCAGCCATGTATGTACTTCTACCCCACCAATACTATAGGTATTTACCTACTTATAGACCAAATATCGTAAACCTAGTTCATTACATTACTGTATTTCTGATGATGAGCTAACTATCGCAACGATCGTCGAATTCATAATAACATTGCAGAATACATAGTTCAAGTGTACAGTGTGGTTTCTTAATAATTTTTGAGATTGAGTATTTTCTGCATTCATTTTTTTGTTTCACATCATCTTTTTAGGTGATATTTAACACCGCTTAAATTGATAAATTATAATTAGCGATAATTCAAATATCCCTAGAAATACTGATGTTACAGAGGTAAACAAAAAAGGATATTTTAGCTCATTTAATGTAGTGCAATCCAAAATCATTAATGATTTCGTCTTATTATAGACTGCGGACACTACAGCACAGTAAAGATAATTGACAATGATTAAAATAATTATAAGCAGGCTGATTTGATAATAGATAAAATCTGACACAAGGAAAAATAAAACCAGAGGGAAGTAATAGTCATATGCTATCTATTCCGATTCGTGTAAAAATCGAATAAATTAATAAATAAACGAAATATTAAAAAACTAACGGAAGTAGAAAATATTTATTTAATATATTATAGCAACGTGTTAATAGTTTCAATAATTTGAATGATAAATGAATTACTTAAATTAAATTTAAAAAAAATTTTTCATTTCACTATCATCCCAAAACTGGAAAATGGAAACGCACTTGTATCTATTTTTTTAGTGTTAGGTGCCGTGTTGTCTGCGTTGGGATTATAGCTGTGCTGGGGGGGGGGGGGCGTAAATTTGCTATTAACTAAAATATCTTTTTTACCTTCTAGCATTAGTCCTTCCCCAGATATTCACACCTATATTATGGCTAATTACAAATATTCAATTTAGAAAACGTAAAATATCACCGCTGTGACTTGA
Source organism: Rhyzopertha dominica (assembly GCA_025024175.1). Classification (NCBI taxonomy): domain Eukaryota; kingdom Metazoa; phylum Arthropoda; class Insecta; order Coleoptera; family Bostrichidae; genus Rhyzopertha; species Rhyzopertha dominica. Next base: position 23,101,453 of record QCXZ01000086.1, on the reverse strand, counting down.
AAAAAATTGTTCTTGTCGTGTTTTGCGTAGAAGACTTTTGAGACGACCGAGTAACAATAGTTTTGAAAGACTGGCAGATTTACCGAAGACTGACTCGACGGATCCAATTAATTGAGTTAGATTTCCAAATATTTGCTATCAGTTATTGAAATCTATTTTGGATACTTCCGCTAGTTTTTGGAGGAAATCAGGTACAGGTGAAGCTGTGATGTTTTGTATTCCACGAATGGCAAAACTGCGGGAATTATGGTTTTATCGATAAGAAGATAGACATAATCCAGCAAGTTGAAAGCTAATCAATAACTTTTCGGCAGCATAGATTTGAGCCTTTACCGAGTAAACCATCTACGAAACACAAATTGCAAGAAAGTATGGTCTTAGTGTTGGAATTTTACATGGGGATATGTTAACCTTACCATTGATGGAAAACTGTATCATCGCTATTTTTATATGCGTCTTTTGTTTTAAAGTTTTAAGCCAACTTCTGAAAAACCTAATATTTCTTCAGTTCTCAATATATCGCTTGGATATAAGTAGATACAAAAAATGTAACAGATATTTTTATTTTAAATCTAGTCGTACTTTCGAGATACGACTCAAACTTCTATTTTTAAAATGGAAACCTTTGCTATGACCGAAAACATCAATTTTTTGATCAACAAAATATATACATTGTTAGGTTTGATTTTCAATAATTCTAATATTACCTGTTCTGACTTTTTAAACGATTTTAATTTATTAAAAATAATGTATGCTTATTAGCATACATACTTCAGACTAGTAAAGTTATATATTATAGTTGTAGTTACCCTATCTACATTTCACACAGAATTGAACAAAGTTTAACAAAGCATTCGTAAATTAATAATGGGTTTGGCCTCCATTCTTCCTATATAGTTAGCTCAAAAATTCTAGAATTCATGCTTCCAACCTTTTCATTCTAATTAATTTTTGAATTCATTTATGGTGGCATACTGTCTGTTATCCGCATATACTTGCCGAACTAAGATACCCCAAAGGTTCTCAATTGGGTTCATGTCAGGTGAACAAGAGGGTCACTCTAATAATTCGACATTTTGGTTGGCTAACCAAGCCTTCGACTCTCTACTGAGATGAATCCTCGCATTATCTTGTTAGAAAATGAAATCTCATTCGTAATTGTTATTTAAAAAAGGCATTAAATTGTTTCAATAACTTGAATGTACTCTGTTCATTCGTGTTGAACGCCTGCTTTTGTAAAGGCACCCTATACTCTAGCAATTCGACATTTTGGTTGGCAAACCAAGCCATCGACTCTCTACTGACATGAATCCTCGCATTATCTTGTTGGAAAATGAAATACCGTTGGCATCAAATTTGTCTTAAGTACTTGAATGTACTCTCGACTGTTCATTCGTGTTGATGGTTAAACCAATGTTAAAACGCCTGTTTTTGTAAAGGCACCCCATACCATTAACGTACCACCTCCAAAGTTTTGTTTTGAAAAATACTCAGGTTCTCTCCTCAAATCTCGCCAATAACAATTCAAACCATCTGGACCACCAAGATTATTTTTTTCATCAGAAAAGATAATTTGAAATTTTGAAAAAATAGGATGATTTAATTCGAGGTTTAAATGTAAAGTTTTAGTTTACATTTTCATATTCATATTCTGACGAGCAAATTCCAAACGGGCTGTTTTATGGTGAGGAAGAAGTCTCGGACATTTTCTTAGTTTTCGGGGTAAAATGCAAGTTTGCGTTATAATTAAAAAATATGACCCCAATTAAATTTTGAGTACGCCGCTGGAATAAAAAAACATATCTATCAAAAACGTCTTTCAAGTGCGATATTGAGGATTGAAGGGTTATTCAAAAGTTGGCTATAAAAATGGCGATGGTATACTTCAACTCACAACAAGCAAAGAAAGTAAAATAATTTTCAAAGATTTCGTATTACTGGAACCTAAGCTTTCGCGGCCAGTTAGATTGAAATCTTGCTCTTTTTGGGATAAAGCACGTCGGTTTTGGAAATAGGGTCGATGTTTCGCTCTCTCTCTAGTACAAACATTTTTGGAAGGGAACAATATTAAAGCTTTTTTAAATCTAATAAGAAAAGAAAATAAATTGATTGATTGATTGATTGAACTGGCGTACGATCAGCATTTCTGCCACTTCCGGATATACCGACGGGCCGCCCGTCTACGCTGGGTTGGAAGGGTACATGCTGATTGCTAGTAGTGCGACGGCCTAGCGCATGTTAAGGATATATAGGGATTGGAGCGGGAAGGTTATATAGGAGGTACATTCATTTTATTTGAATGTTTTCTTGGTGTTGCTGGCATCATTGGTCCATTTCGGAGTCACTGGTTTCTGGTATGTGGTATAACCTGAGGGATTCTTCGTTGATTAATTTCATGTCTTTTGTCATTTCTATCCATTGTTCTTCGTTCTTCGCTGATTTCTGAATTATCCTTTCTATAGTTGTTTTCCATGTATAGCACGGTCTACCTTTTTTTTAGTTTGTCTTCGCTTAGCTCCCAGGCCTTTCTTAGTATGTGGTCTACTTCTCTTCTTTGGATGTGTCCCCAGTATTTCATTGCGTATGTCTATTCTCTTTATGATCGTTCTGCCATGTAGGAGTTCTGCTGTTGATTTTTCCTCGTTTTCATTTATTGCCTTAGCTAGAAGTTGTATACAATACCTTTCTCTGCCTTTCTCAAGCTTTTCCTATTTGCCTTTGTTGTTGCGGCTTTTTTTAACCCCATACGTCATGACCGGCATAATGATTGATGTATATAGAATCTTTATCAATTTKTAGTGTGGTTTATGTTTCTCTATAAATGGTAATATTGCCCTGGTTACTCTATGTGCAGTTTTGAGAAGAGAAAATGAATGGAACAAAAATGATATTCTATAAAACTTTAGAAATAATGTGATTTAAGAAACTTAAATATCTATTTTAAAATTTTACCGGGGTAAAAGGTACCCCTTTTATCCTCCCTTATCTACGCCAGTGCTTTAAAAGGGCATTATCAGGACAGGAATATGGCACAAACTTCTCTTTAAAATATACACCTCCACTGATTTTGTAGATGGATAACGTAGACTATTATCATAATTGTTTAAATAATGCCTGTTTCTGCCCGCAGGAGGCCAGACCGTCCGGGAAAAGGCGCCTTCTGGGCGCTGCACCCTTCAGCCCTAGACATGTTCGAGAACGGCAGCTTCCTCAGACGAAGGAAGCGCTTCAAACTGCCGAAGCACGTGCACGAGGAGCTGGACAGCCTGACGAAGCTGCAGGCGAGTAGCTTCCCCTCACCCCAAGCCACCGCGACGAGTTCAAGTTGCATTTCAAGAGTTCCTACGACGCTGACGACGCTGCCGGCGCCGCTACCGCCCCAACCGACCTCATCCCCGATAAAATCGTTCAGCATCGACAGCCTGATCCATTCCGACAACAAGACGCCGACGAACACGCTGCCCATCCAGCCGTCGCCGCTGGTGGCGTCGCACCTGCATCCCCAGGGGCTCCCGAGGCTGCCCTGGATGCTCCCGCCGGTGACGACGGCGCCCGTCGTCAGGAACGAGGAGCTCATCAACAGGGAGGACCTGCTGATGGCCCAGCAGGCCGCGCTGTTCGAGTACGCGGCCGCGCTCATGTCGATGAACGCGGGCACCGGTACGAATCTTGGTGGTGTGATAAAACCGCATCCCGTCGTTCCCGGCGCGCTGTTCCCGGGACCGTATCAGTCCGTTCCCGTGCAGTACCCGCTGCCTGCGATGCGTTACGAGGGTGAACGCGACGCGGAGGGCGCCCTTAAGGGCCTGCCGCCCATTAGTAGTGTGCTTATGAAGACGAGAGAGGACGCTATGGACACCTCGAGTTGCTCGTCCGGGGACGCTCTTAATGTGTGAACGGTTAGTATTTATGTTATATTATATATACATAGTATATGTTATACATGTATAATTGCCTGTGTTAAATGTACTATGAGTACGGATAAATAAAACTAAATTTAGTCGCTGTTATTCAGTTATTTAAATTCGAACGTTTCGCTCTCTTATGCAGCCGTATTCGCCATTGATGTCGGAGGAAAATGACACCAAACACTCTGCACTTATATCTAAGAGTTTCGTCACAATTTGAAACTCTCTGTCCAAATGCAATGTTTGACAGAATATGATTCTGACTAAAATGATACCAAACACGACACATTTATCTCCTACCGTTTTTGAACTAAAATAAAATATATTCTAAGAGCACGCTTGACATTAATTAAATGTGCGGCCGGCCGTAACTTGGAATGGATGGAATTAAATATATCGTGTTTGGTATCATTTTATTCAGAACAAGAAAATGCGGGGAGCTAAATAAAATTCCTACACACTTTCGTTTAACTGAATCCAGGATAAAATTATAGAAAACACGAATTATTTCTGTACAACCGTTTCCAAGATATACCTACTCATACGAGTATACTATTTAATCATGTATTTCGTTCCTAAAATTTTATCGCCGAGCTGCCAATCTAATTTTTTTCACCAAAACCTAAAAAAATGCACATTTGACAACTGTTGCCCGTTATGTCGTAAACATAATCCATACCCCATATAGAAAGGGATTCTTTTGCCTTATAAATGGTGATCTATAAGCTCTGTTTAATAAGCATTTTAATTATTTAATTTACCTAAAACATTTTTAATAAAAAGCTAAATATAAATTATAAAAACTGCTCAAAATAACCAACTTTTGGTAGAATACAAGCTTCACATCTTCGAACTAAAGACCGTGCTATGTGCTGTACAAAATTTTGGTCGTTTCTTATTACATGTCTTGCATTTATTATTCTTTGTATTAATTGCTCGCGATTGGTAATCTCCACCTGATAAACCAGCTGCTTCATATGACCCCACAAATAAAAATCTAACGGATTCAAATCCGGCGAGCGTGGCGGGCAAGCTACTCGACCTCCATCACCAATCCAATGATTTGGAAAATTATTATTTAACCACGTAGTTACTTCTCTGCCTCTATGTGATGGTTCGCAGTCATGCTGGTACCACATAATAGCGATTATATTAAATGGTACATCGAGAGTATGCTACAATAGTTGTCTGTATAAGTCTGTGTTTAAGCGATCATTTATGATCTGTATAGGCAGCAAGGTATTATTGAAAATGCCACCCCAAAAATTTACACTGAAACGTCGCTGAAATCGCCTGGGTCTAATGGCATGGGGATTTTGCAAAAACCATACGTGTTCATTATGGAAGTTTGTTATACCATCACTAGTAAAGCATGATTCATCTCATTAAAGAACAAGTGAAATAAAATTAGGGTTACGTGCATTTTGCTGAAGAATCCATTGGCAAAATTCTAATCGCTGCTGGTTATCTTCAGGATGTAGTGCTTGTACAATTTGACGATGATATGGATGTAAGGTTCGCCACACAAAATTTTGTGACAACTGCAATTAGTGATTTGCTAGCCGGCGCGTACTAAGTGATGGGTTCTCCAATAATGGCATCTACAACATTTTCTTTATTTTTTACGTTTATTTCATGGGGACGAACATGCCTCAGTGCCGGATAACCCGTTTCTCAAAGTCGGCGAAAAACTAAAAACTGACCTAGCAGATTGGTGTCGATTTGGAAATCTACGTCCATATTCTCGTGCTGTACATCGGGTATTACCATAGGTGTAAATAATGTCTGTATATTCCGCAGTCGAAAATTCATATATAATTGCTAACTCAGAAAAACCTTTGTGATTTTGACAACTAAATATGGATTTGACAATTAAGTAATCATTCAAAGGCTACTTAGGTAAATTCCCATATAATGATTTAAAGGTAACTGGGGAATTTCCAATTGCATAAAATTTTTAACATAAATAATGTAAATGCTTATAATTTCTAAACTAAAGGAAAAAGGACATATGTTACTTAGAATATCATCATTCTTCATCTGTTCAAGTTTGGCATAGAGCTTATAGGTAATAAAGGTAAATAATATTTTTTATGTAGTCCTGCAGAAAATAATTCAAAATTGACAGATCAGGAGATCTTAGAGTAAGTATCCATTCATTGGTTTGAAATATGTTCTACAGTTCGTCAAGGATATCTATGCGGACAATAAGAGTCAGAGGTAGATGCGCAAACGAGCAAGGGAAAATGAACAAAGTCTGTTGCGCATGCTCTGACCCAAGAAACTCGCACAGATATTCTGAACAGATTGTACATTATAGTACATTATAACTAAACCTGCGTTATGTAAATCTGCTCCATCTTGCTGGAAATCTTGCAAGGAAAATATCGTCTAGTAACGGTTCCAAAAGGCAACTATTTAAAATATCTAAGTATATAATATGATTAGTGAACATACCGTTAAAAATGTGATGTATATGATGCATGTTTGTCGAACAAAATAAAACAAGCGAAACCTTTCTTCGCGATGATACTGTAGAGTTACCTGCGGTGGTTTTCGTTTGACCAATAACAGACGTTATTGCGATAGAAAATTCCATCATAGTTGTACGCTACTGGTCGGACCAAAAAGCAAGTCTTTCAAAACTATTATTGTTTCAAATTTCCTTTAAATACCAGTTGCAAAATGTTGCTCGTCTTTCTGAATCACCGTAATGTAAATGCTGTACTATTTTTGTTACATATGAGGTATATTCCTGATTATTCAATTTGGTTATTTATACAAATAATACACCGCATACCTGTTGTATATAATATTATAGCAGCTTGATCAGCATTCAATCCTCAGTCATAAAATATCCTTATCATATTATCTAGTAGCACAAAATTTCCAAATTTGGGGCTGGCCATTGTTTCAGTACTTAATAATTAATTTCTGCACACTTTTGTAATTTACTAGTGATTCCCTGATTTTAAGTTTGACATATTACTTTTACCAAATTTAAAATAATTGTTATGACGTCTTTATTACTTAAAATAAAATAATAAATAAATAAATTATTTTTACACTACTAACTTAAGCATTATTCGCCAAACTTTTTTTTTCTCGAATTTTACAAAAGAAACAATTATTAATCTATATGGTGTCAGTGATAGATTTTTCTAATAAGCTAGGAACGAAATTAGAGGAATGGTCGCCAGGCCAGATCGGGTAAAAATGTACTTTTTTCCCGTGGAGTTTTGTTACCTTGCTGTACTGTCTATACGCCATATCTTTTAAATCAGATAAATACATAAAAAACTCCTATAAAAACATTTCTTTGAAGCCYTTTCATCAATGCAATTTTTAATTTTATTTTAAATAGACAAATGCCTTTTACAGCTGCAGTTTGGTTTCTTTGGAAAATCACATTCTATTCCAATGCGAACTTTGGCCATGTCTGGAGGATGACCAGTTGCAAATGGAGAAAGTTCGCCTCTGACTTTTTATAGAGAATTTTACACCCGTGCATTTTCCCTCTATAGGTAATATATATATCCGCTTCCTCAGCATTCTTATCGATTCTACTGATTTTGATTACTTTCACTAATTATTAGAATTTAAGGTGAAAAAATGGCATAATGGAGTTTCTATACGACGAACAAATATTGATATTATCACCACTACTAATTAGCTAATTTATCAGCCTGGTTTTTCTGCAGCACGAGCGCTTTTCTAAACTTGGTATCTCCCGCGTTTAAGTATGGCAAAAAAGATGCGATAAACATATCACCGCCGTGCGTTTTTAACCCAGTAATAACGGTATTTTCGGCCGGATCGCAATTAACAAAATATTTCCGATTGGATAGTTTCGGGGAAAAAACAACAACACAGCACTTCAAAGGCAGCGTGGAAAAACTAATTATACGACATATCGGCAATGTATGGAAATAACGATATTAATTAGAGATTAGAAAACGGTATCCGTTTGTTGGATGTCAACTTTTTACTGCTGCCGTCGAGCGCTACATTACGTGCAATAAACATTAGCGGTAATAGGCACTCACAGTTTCTATTTCATTGGGAATAAATGCCTGGTTTGACCCTGGCATTTGTGGTGGCTCCTTATTTACTTAAGCGGCGGGTAAAAAGCTCACCATTACATATTTTGTGTAATTATGATAGAATGATAGAGCGAGGTCATATAAATGATTTGGAATGCCATATGAGCAACTCCACATATCGTAAAAATCTAGACTTGCTGCTTGTTTCTTCTCAATGAATATTAAAATCGCCAAAGTGGAAGGATTGTATTTTACTTACGTCAAGTTTCACCCACTCGAGAGCTGGAAACAAAAGAAAAAAGTATTAAAATTGATGCAAACATAATATAACAGTCGTTGTTTATTTATTCATAAAAAAGCAAACTTTCATTGAAATACTTAAAACAATCTTGTTGAAATTATAAACCAAAGCCCTCGCAGAAGCTTCTTCCCATGTATACCAGAAAAATAAAAGGTTTAACGTACATTAAATATACATTTACAAAAATCCCTAGCGGTCGTAATATTTGATACATGATCGAACTACAATCAGTGTGACAATGATTAATCATTGAAAGTAATTTTATGCCACTGGGCTTTTTTCGCCCATTGGGCAATCGGCAATGTATGTTTCTGTACTTACCAACATACGCCGTAATTTGTAAGACCACCGCTAGATAACGCATTACAGATTTTTACCAAATAACCGGGTAATCGGCAAAATGGAAAGTAAAAAGTGTTTACGTCAAATGTTAGTACATGTGCATTGTCGATAATGTAGAAATCGTTTGTTGTAAATTGATAAGTAGAATTTGTCTACTGTACATTCCTCTAACATCTAACAATCTCAAATATGTACAAATTAGTTCAGATGTTTAGAAATCCTTGTTGGACGATGACTTAAGAGGGTGTAGTACATTGTCATGTGCTCTACATCATCCAATAATGATGTAAGAAAGAATTTAACCAAACAGGCAGACATATGCATTTTAATAACTGTGTCTTTGGTAACACTTTTGCATAGTTCCCTGTTTGGTTTACTTTTAAGAGATTGCTGTTGAACCACTGATTTATTAGAACAAAATCTTTATTCACAAAGCCTTATCAAGCCAGTTTAGGGATAATATTCGTAAAATACAGCTCCAATTTTGGCCTCAAATGCAGTTGAAAGTAACACTTAACCATGTTCAAAGCAATATCGATTGCTCTGAATATTGGATGGATATAACATAATGTTTTTGAGGAAATCAGGAAAATGTTCGTGGAATTCAGTAATAATAATAATAATAATTAATAATTCTCGCAATTCAGTAATAGTTATCACAAGTTATCAGAAAAGATACATGTCCAAATAATTTTTTCTTCATAGTCTTTGGTTTTAGTTTTTAATAGTGGCTTTTATTTTCTTAGTCAATAAATGTTCTCAAAATTATCGTTGGATACGATTTAAACTGCATCATTTGTTTATTGTTTTAGTTGAATTCAGTTTTGACGATTGGAATGTTTGCTAAAAAAATTCCTCGACGACCCCAAAATCCTTAGAACGTTTATGCGGGCCGATCCATCGGCTAACAGGCGTATCATTTTTCGGATAGCATTTTCATGGTTTAACGCACCGATTAGGAGTCTGAAGATGCCTACGGTCGGACTGGGTGTTAACGAAAAAAATTACCAGGCGAAGTGAACCGGCGCGAAGTCTATTGTGCCTTTTTCAACCGGGCGCTACGCATTCTTTGTGGCTATGGGGTGAACTTAAATACTAATTATAATATTACAAAGTGGAAATTTATTTAATTTCTACAGCGGTGGTGGTCGTCCTTTGTAGCCCTAATACCTGTGAAAATACACAATTTATGGCCAACAATGGCGGCCGGCCTTTTTTAACGAGAACGGTATGATAATACGGGAACCTGGAAAAAAGAGGCCGCGGCAAAAACTAAAAGGCGCTTGGTGGAATCACCATTTTTGTCCGGCTTCATAGGATGCCGCTGCTCTATAGGAAGTAGAACTTTCTATGCTGTGGTTGAAAACAAAACTAGATTCAATTATATACGCGGAAGAGCGATATGATTAGAGGTAATAAATGTAAAAACGATAGATCCATATTATTCTTTGGTAGTTCGTAATATCAGGAACTGCAATGAGATTTGTAAGAATGCAGCAGAGGCAAGAGTTACGTAAGCAGTTATCATGATTGTATACAGACACGTCAACATCTTATTTTACTTGAAAACTGCACAAGTTTACAATAGACAAACTACATACATTCACAATGAACAAGATTAAACGAATCTAGAGGTAAAAACTCGCGTCTCATTAAGTAGTATTCTTATTTTACTCGAAACATGGTTGAATATTTTTAGTTTTCATGGTAGTCAATATTAACAGTTTAAAGTGATCGCACTGAACTGGTAAAACGCTGATTTTCAAAAGGCTTTTGATCAAATCGATCACTTTGTTCTTTTAAATAAGCTTCTTTTCCTCTTTGGTACGACTTTTTTACTCATATCTGTCATTTAGAGAAAATAGAGTGCGTTATGCAAACTACATTTCTATTCCTTCCTTTCCTACTTCCGGAGTCCCGCAGAGATCGAATCTGGGTCCTCTTATGTTTCTTATGTACATAAATGATCTTCCTGATTAACTTAAAAGTCTGACCCTCATCTTTGCTGACGATCTTAAACTATTCAATGCTGTAACTTCTCCAAATGACTGTCTTTTACTCCAAAATGATCTTAATTATCTATAAATTTGTTCTCTCTTTCTCCAGAAAACACAATATAGTTAACTATCAATATGCTGTAAACGGTATGGTTTTGAACAGGGTGGATGAGTTCAGGGACCTCGGTGTTATCTGTGACCACAAATTTACGTTTTGCAGTCACATATTGAACACTATCAATTCGTCTTACAAATCCTATGAATTTATATACAGGGTGATTTTTTGAAAACTTCACACCTTAAATAACTTTAAATATAGCAAAAATTTAAAAATTTGCAAAAACAGGTAAACTTTTGTTTGCAGGGGGACAACTTTTGAGATAAGTCTTTAATGGATAGCGCTTACTCTCTGCACTGAGAGAAAATATTGTAGTTATAATTAAAAATATAGTAACTCCAGCGGTAATATATGGTTAGTATAGGGACAACCATATTTGTAGTTATAGTAACCATATGATTTCAGTTAGAGCTTTTAGACATATCAACAGTACAAGATCGCCATAACTATACCTTTCTTGTTCAGTTTACGGTGAGGTATGGTTTAATAGAGGATACAGCACAGTTACCGCAGCAATGTTATATGTTTGGTTCAACTATATAATAATGGTGGTAGTAATAATAAATAATAGTAATAAAATTATAATAGTAGTAGTAATAATAATAATAATAATAATAATAATAATAATAATAATAATAATAATAATAATAATAATAATAATAATAATAATAATAATAATAATAAATACTTACTCAAACCAAACCATACAATACCACATTTAATCACATACAGCCTGCACTAGTGAATTTTTTGCAATTTGTGGTTATTTTTCAGGTAAATATATACACAATATGATGACGAAAACAGTTTATTTAATTATTTTTTACAGCCATGGTTGTAAAGTAAACTAATTATTCTAATGTCCTCAAATATGTTTGTTTTAAAAAATACAAATATACAAAATAACTGCACAGTTACCTAAGATAGAAAAATCATTATAAACTTAAACTAAAAATAAATTCCCGACACTACACAGGATGACTGAACGGTATGTACATAATGTTTTAAGAAAACGAATAAATTGTTACTCTTTTCGTACAAAAAGGTAGGTTTAAAGCATAGTTCTATTATTTATTGGGCACCCTGTAAGTATAAAAAAAACTATTTAAACATGTGGATAACTAAAAAATAATACGTACTTAGAGTATTTGACGTCCTGTGGCAGTTTTTAACAGAGTTTCTTTCAAATCCTGTATAAATGCTTATTAATTTAAAAATTAAGCTAGAACTCTTACTGCATCATAACTGGGAAGATGTCGTGGAATATCTGCAATACTTTCTACAATAAAGGCAAGCTGCCTTTTCTCAGGTACTGGTATCTGATCTAAAAAGGTCGTTTGTATTTTAGACCAGGTTTTGGTGTGCAAAAAAATTATTTTTACCTAGAGGTTCATTTGTCAGAAAATCCGTAAAAGTTACTGTAATAGGAGAACATGGATTAGAAATTGTACTAGATGTGCTCAATCCTGAAACATTTGACGAGCAGCCAGGGAAAGACAGCAGTGTTAAATCTGAGAGTTTTTCTTTTCCCGATGAAATACTGTCTTTAAATTCGGTGAATTTTGCAAGAAACTTGGATCTGTCACCTATTTTCGTTATGAGGCAAGCAACCAAATTGTCATTTAAATTGATAAAGGCCTCATCATCAACGTTTTCAGCTGCAAAAAGAAACATAAAATGAAGTTCAAAAGAAGGGACTGAATATTTTTATATATATATACATTCCAGCCAATGATAATTCATGATGTATTATACAGTGCACATCAAAAAGTCATTTGTCAACAACCATAGCTGCATTTAACATTTTACCTGAACTCTGAACCTTCAACATTAATGCTTTCAAAATTTAACTTTGATAGAGGAGACTTTAGATCCGTACTGTATAATATTACAACAGAAACACGTAGGGAGCACTTAAACCCAAATAATTTTCACAGGTGTGATTTAAAAAAATCAGCTATAAATAACCCTCGTCAACTATACACTTTTAACCCATAATAGACAAATTTTATTCTGAAATTACGTGTTTCTTATGTAAATATAGAAATTGATTAAAGCTGAATTACCTATATGCACAGTTTATATAGCACAAAGTCTCTAACCTTTAAAATGTTCCAGGAGGTGTGTTAGTCCCCAAGCATTCAGGCACTCACTTACCAAATTATAATTGTTATTCATAATAACTAAAACACCGAAACGAAACAAAAACCAGACACAATGGCATAAACGATTCGCAGTCTGCACGCTACAGGAATGAACGCGTCTAGTAGCAAACATCAGAACGCCAACTGTAATTGTTGCGGTAACCATAAGTAAAGTACCCAGAACAATTTAGTATGGTTGATAACTATAGAATATAGTAAACCACTTATAGTCGGATAAATATGATCGTATTAACGATTCATATAGTTACATTAACTATAATGATAGCAACAATAAAAATATAGTTGTCACAGCACAATGGTTTATACTCTTTTAGTTTACACTGCAATTAATATGGTATAACTAACTATATTATACTTAACTGAACAATATAGTATTTAGAACAACGTAAATTTCTTAGAGTGTGAGCAGGGTAGACACCTCTTTAAAAATTTTAAATGGAACTATCCATCTTGTGATACATCATTTGAAAGCTTATTTCACAAAGAGTCTGGCCATGTAATTAGATTTACCACGTTTAACTTATTGACGGGGTAATAGGTTAATAGTGCCTACGAAACAGGTTGCTTATTAAATTCAATATTTTGGACTCTTTTCAACAAAATGTATTTTATTTTAGAGCGGAAATAAAATTTGTCCTTACGAGAACCCAAAATTTAAACAAGCAACTTGTAAAAAATATGACACTTAAAAAAAACTCCCAGAATACTGAAAATTTTCTTTTAACATTATTATTAACATTAAAGTATTTATCATGTAATTTTTTAGAAAGTCCATGTCCACGAAAAAGAAAAATTATTTATTTGTAACTCCAAAAACAGTGTGAACAAAACCATAGAAATTCAAACCTTACAATAGATTCTCAAAATGTGCACCACCTCTTTCCATACAATAATACAGACGGTTCTCGAACTCCTGCTGCACTTTTCGGAAAGTTTCAGGTGGAATCCTCCTGCACTCGTTAATAATTCTATCTCGCAGATCGTCCAGGCTAGTAGGTTGTGTTTTGTAAACCACAGATTGTAAATGACCCCATAGAAAGAAATCTAAAGCAGTCAAATCGGGTGATCGTGGCGGCCATTCAATTGTTCTACGCCTACCAATCCAGTGAAGAGGAAATCTATGATTTAACCAATTTCGCACATTAATGGCGTAATGCGGTGGGGCTCCATCATGTTGGTAAAACAATTCGTATTCATCCAACATTGGATTTCCTTCAGGGTCACGTTGGTTTTCTAATTGCTCTGTGATTAAAGGATCAATAACGTTATCAAGTAATTCTAAATACATTCCCCCATTTAGCGTCCCATCAATGAAAATTGGACCTACAATTGCGTTGCCAAGTATTCCAGCCCAGACGTTCAGCTTCTGAGGAACTTGTGTATGACCTTCTCGAAAAATATAAGGATCTTCGTCACTCCAGCACCTGACGTTATGTTTATTTACAGAGCCGTTCAAAAAAAATGTGCATTTATCACTGAAGCAGATATTTTTTATTAGATTTGTATTTACTATAATCTTTTCTGTCATAATTTCGCAAAATTGCAGTCTTCTATCAAAGTCATCTTCGCCGAGTTCCTGGAGAGTTTTCATCTTATAGGGATGGAATTTGTGCAGTTTTGTAACTTTCCTTACAGATGAATAAGAAAGTCCAGTGGCTGTAGAAATGTTACGCAAAGAGCTAGTTGGATCCATTGCAAAATGACCAAGTACTTCAAGTTGGGCCATTTCATCAACGACTCTATTCCCTGCCCTTTTTTTGTTTACTACAGATCCAGTGTCTTGAAATTTCTGCACGAGATCGAGAATGTACCTAGCGTCAACATTTTTATCGGGGTGCCGTTCGTTAAACACCCTTTGCTGACGCACGAGCACAGCTATGCTCAGCACCGTAAATAAAAATTATTTCTACCCTTTCGGCAGTTGAATAAACCATTATCACTTGGACTCTCACTTTAAAATTTCACGCGATTTATAAAAAGGAATGTGAACAAAAAGATGGTCGTGCCAAAGAAGTAGCCAAAAAGTTGAAACAAAAAATTGGAAACACAAAGTAGATAATTATTTAGCCAATTTAGTATAAACTGTCGAGTTCCAATATCAAGTAATGTCGAAAGAAAATTTTAAGTATTTTTGGCATTTTGCTTAGGTGTAACAATTATTTTTTAACAAGTTTTTTTAGGCTTAAGTAAGGACAATTTTTATTGTAACTGCAAGACAATAAATTTTGTTAAAAAAAGTCCAAAATATTCCATTTATAAGCCACTTGCTACAATGCACTTTTTGACCCACTACCCCGTCAATGGGTAAAAAATAGTAAAACTAATTACATGGCAAGACTCCTTGTGTAATAAGCTTTTAAATGATGTATCGTAAGATGGGTAGTTTCATTTAAAATTTTTGAAGGGGTATCTACCCCGCTAAGAGGGTAAGCGCTATCCATTAAAAACTTATCTCAAAAGTTGTCCCCCTGCAAACAAAAGTTTACCTGATTTTGCAAAATTTTAAATTTTTCCTCTATTTAAAGTTATTTAAGGTGTGAAGTTTTCAAAAAATCACCCTGTATAGAAACTGTAGAGAGTTCAGACGATTGGGTACCTTGCAAAAATTATACTTTTCCCTTGTTCGCTCTAAGTTGGAATGTGCAGCTTTGATCTGGTTTCCCATGTACAAGACGCATATTGTTCAGCTCGAATCTGTCCAAAGTAAGCTACTTAAATTTATGTTTTACTTAACCCATGGATATTATCCTCCAAGAGGATATGATCATCAAACTTTGTTGGACGGATTCGAGTTTATTTCACTAAAAACTCGTCGTATATGTACTGTGGTCAAAATGTTATATAATTTGGTGAATAATAGGATTGATTGGAGTTCGCTGCTTGAGAAGGTTAACKTTCTTGTACCTCGTTTAAACGCTCGACAACAACCGTCTTTCTGTTGCAGCAATAGTCGTATAAATGTTTCACTTCGGTCGCCAATCAATCTTATGTGTTCTTATTTTAATCGTATTTCTAATTCTTGTGATATTCACTTTGATTCGCTTACTTCTATTGTTGGGCAAGTGATCGATATTGAATGTCATAGATGAGAAGTTTCAGTTAGGCTTTATTTTATTTTCCTATTATGTTTCTTTCTTAGATTATTTTTTTAAGTTAAACAGCGCGTTACATTAGGTATTTTCCTGTAATTGGGTGCTAACTTGTTGGAAATAAACCTAGACAATCCACTAATTTTCTATCAATGTTCTCAGGTTTATTCACGTTTAAGACAACGGTTGTATCACAGACGTATTGTGCTATAAACTCAGAGCTACACAAGTGCATATAAATCGTTTATATAAAGCAGGAAGAGAACCAGACCCAGTATATGGATCCTTCTGGAACTCCCCTGGGGATCTTTCCACACTGACACTTAGAAGGTTTTCGTTTGAAGAATTGGTTAAGGCTTTTGCTGCCAGGTGATGAACTGTTCTGATTCTGGTCTAAAGGCTCCCTAACGTCTTGCTAGCACAAGTGGCAAGCTTCTTCAAAGGTCCTTCCATCTCCCGTGCTGGACGTAGACTGTCTCCTGTTTATTGTGATTGAAGGAAGTAACTATACCGTTTCAGCAATATTTGGAAATATCTGGAAAGATAGCATGTTCCACTGATAAATTGACTTAACGTTTCAGCTATCAGATTTTCTTCAAGACTTTTACTGCAATTTCGTCTGCACCAATAGACGCTGTATTCTTTAATCACAGTAGTGACATATGCTTAGCGTTTTATTTGTGCCGTTTGCAATATATTACTATTGTTTATCTTCGCTGCTGTAATCTGGATTTTAAGCTTACTGCAGTAATTGTTGCATTCGCCCACAGTAACGTCCTCTTTTTGTACTGTTCTATGTAGTATCCTGTTGAGTCTGCGCTTGTAACTAATTTCTTGTGAGATCCATTGTTTATTTATGTTCTCCGTAATGATTATTCTATATGGGCATTTTAGTAAAAATATAAATTGGATCCAATGTACACTCAGTCTCTCGAAGGTTGTCTCTGAGAATGTTCTTACTTTTTTTCTTAAGATTCCTTTGTTGCATGCTGTAGACCCAGTTTTAATTATCTGGACAAAATGATCAGAAAGTCCGTTCTCTACGATATCGATGTTAACTATATCAAAGTTGACGAAAACATTATCAATCCGACTTGATGATTTACATTATTTTTCTGCAGATCTCGTACTGCTTAGAGCCCAAAACCGTTCCTCTGAAAAATCAATCATCATCTGCGAAAGGCAGTATCTCGACAACAGGATGAGGCCAAATCGATGCCAGCAAGTTGATATAGGTGGACCTCGTGCTTATTTAACCAATGTTCTGTTACACATATAATGTCAACATTGCGAATTGAACTAATAAAAATATTCATCTCGTTAATTTTGTTTTGCAGGCTAATAATGTTTTAATGAAATATGGTTAAATGTTCTTCAATTCCTTGCATTGTTGTAGGCATTTCTTCGCAAATTTCTGAATGGCCTTACTATGACATTCTTTAGCTACATATTTTCATCTATAGAAGCAGGTGCAACTTTCTGGAACGCCTATTTTAAAAACAGCAAAATTTTTGTGTAATATGTCCAACTTTACGCATTCGCTAATACCTTCAACTCCATTGTTGCATGGTGACATAGTTAAGAATGCCTTCTTCAGTACTAGAGTTTTTCAAGTGTGATATGGAAGATCCATGTCTTTTTTAGACCACCTCCGACTGGTAATTGTTATTGGGAATTTTATACTGATATTGTTATAAATAGCTTCCGAAAGTATACAACTTTTTAAGATTATAACAATACCTAGAAAGTAGTATTATGCTTTCAACGTATTTATGCCAGTACAGTAGGTAAGCAAGTTTCTAGGTAGAAACTTCAGCACTTTACTTCAAATAGAATAATTATGAAAATAAACTTAAAACTGAATCATGTTACAAATAAATCATACTATATAATCTAACTGTCGTAAGGAACTTGAAAGGAAAACCTATGCCTGTTAGCTTAATTTTCCAGACTGCAACATTTTTCGAAGATACATTTATTTTTAAAATCTTTTCGAAAGAGTTCTGTCACCATTATGCGTGACATTTATCGATAATTTTGACATTTGTAGATGGCCTTATCTGAAGCCAGACGTTCGCGCTTGTTTTCCTTTTTGTCGTCGCGTCAGAGCTTTGTTACACCAACGAATTTACAAATTTTGCCGTCAGAGAAAGAATGTTTTCGGCTGTAAATTACGATTAGCTTACAGCAGCGCGGTCTACACAACGTCCATACAATGTTTCTAAGGGCACAACGATAATCTGGTGATTTGCACCGGACGTGAAAATATCGCGAACAAAACGCAGAATCGTATATCTTAAAAATTTATTTGGCCCCGTCGCTCGTAACGCCCGGGCCCGCTGTATACGGAACGATATTTTTTTACAGGGTACCGTGAAATTCGGCCGCATTAGTCATAAAAGGCAGTTGTAAATTCGAGTTTATAACAACTCATCGTCGGAGTTAGACTGCTTGACGGCGGAGGAGCGAGCCCATCGGTGTTAGTTTTTTGTCGACTAATCACAAACATTCCAGCGGAGTATTTTAGGGCCAGGTAATACCAGGTGGCCGGAATTTCATTTTTACGAGCCCCCCAGCCATATTTTACCGAAAGGGCTCGGGAGAAAACCGATTTTCGGCAATTAAAAGGCCCAAAGCGGCCCGCACTCCTTGACTGGCGATTGACGGGGCGAAAATTGCGCCATCATCGATGTTGCAGTTATTCAGGATAACGCCACCGTTGTATCAGAGGAGTAAACTGAAAAACGCCTTGAAATTTCGCATTTTTATTCTCATTCATTTACGTCAGCTGTTTAGACAATGTGAATATCATTTGCAAAACCATTAGAACGATAATTTGCACCTCAAGTTGACCATAAATCGATAGGCTCTAAACGCAGCGCTCGTTTGTTACGTATAATCCTATAATTAATTCAATAGTGCAACTTTTTCCGCGCTGAAATAATTTTTTGTTTTAAACCAACCCCATAAACAAAAATGTAGTGGTGTTAGATCTGGACTTCTTGGAGGTCAACTAATTGAACGCTCTGGAAAAATTCTTCTAGTGCTGGTCGTTGCATCTTCTTCCACCAGATACGAAATATTTTGCACTTCTACTAAAGTTTGTCAATCAGCTTTTTCACATGTTATTTTAGCACACAATATAAATAAATCAATATCAATAGGGACTGAATATAATTCACGTTAATAAGTCCAAACCAGAAACTATTTTATAAAATACTAAAGAAAGCCAAAAATGATAAAAATACATTACAGGTCAGATAAAAAACAAGCAACGGAAAATACTGGCAGAAGGCAGTGAAATAATGAACAGATGGAAAGAATATTTTGAAGAGTTACTCAACCTAGAAACTGAAACAAATTGCACAGAAGTCAGAGAAACGAATTGTAGAAGTGTTGAAGAGGAACAACAAAACGTTATACAGGAGAAAGAAGTAAAAAAGATCATTGATAATATAAAAAGAGGAAAGGCGGCGGGGCATGATCAAATTGCACCAGAAATGTTGAAAAGTATGGGACCAAAAGGGGGGAAAGTGCTGACAAAAATATTTAACATGGCATGGAATAAAGGAGCAGTACCAGATAACTGGAAAATGGGGATAATTGTACCAATACATAAAAAGGGAGACACAAAAGAATGTGGGAACTATAGAGGAATCACATTGTTAAGTGTAATAGCAAAGGTGTATGAAAGACTGATTGAAGCAAGATCAAGAAGCACAAAGTGGGTTTAGAAGAGGGCGTAGCACCCAGGACCATATATTTACGATTAAACAAATGGCGGAAAAGATAGGCAAAGAAAAAGGAATCTGTTTAGCATTCTTGGACTTAGAGAAAGCATTTGATAACATCCCTAGAAAAGTGGTCTGGGAAAGTATGAAGAAAAGAAGTATAAATAACAAGCTCAGAAAAAGCATAGAGAGTTTATACAGTGACACAAAAAATTATGTCAGAACAAGCAACATGGAATCACAGGATTTTCAAGTAGTGGATGGATTAAGGCAAGGGGGGTGTTAACCCTAACACTGTTCATCATGGTAATGGACGATATATTGTGGGAACTACACAACAAGGCTAACGAAGTCAAATTAGGGTATAGAAAATTAAAGGTGATAAAGTTAGCAGAATGCGCATTTGCAGATGACCTGATGATCTGTGCAGAAAATCAAGAGAACTTGCAACAAGACGTAGAGTTGTGGGAGAATGAACTAATAAAACGTAAAATGTTAATAAATACGAGCAAGACTAAAACAATGGTCATAGGAAAGGAGGACAAAAAGGTACACATAACAATAAATGGGAAACAAATAGAACAGGTTAAAAGTTTTAAGTACCTAGGAATTACAATACAAAGCAATGGAAGTATGGATGAAGAAATAAATGAAAGAATCACTAGTGCAATAAGGGAGTACCACTAACTAAACAGGGCGTTAATAAGTAAAAAGGAAATAAGTGAGTAGACAAAAATAACGGTATACAAGACCAATATAGACATATGGTAGTGAAAGTTGGGTGTAAAGTGATAGACTTTTAAGTAGACTGCAGGCAACAGAGATGAAATATTTGAGACGTGTGACGTGACTAGAATGGACAGAATAAGAAACGACAGAATCAGAGAAGAACTAGAAATAGAGTCGATTAAACAAACTATAGAAGAGAATAAATTAAAGTGGTTCGGGCCCTTGGTGAGAATGAACGAGGAAAGACCAGCAAAATTAGTGTGGGAGGTAAAAGTACAAGGAAAGAAAAGAAGAGGAAGACCGCAGAAGACATGGAACATGACAGTGGCCGAGGCCTTGAGGAAGAGAAACCTCACCTGGGACGAAGCTAGAAGAATAGCAAAGGACAGGACTAAGTGGAAGAAAATAGTACAAAAGACAGTAAACGAGTGAGAGACACTGCATACCTTTACACCCTACGGGTAAAAAAGGAAACTGATTATATATATAATAAGTCGAATTTATGGGCTTCAAGTCTGCCAAATGGGGAATACAAAATCCATAATGGTCTAAGCTTGTGGTTCTTATACAGTTTTTATATTTCAACCAGAAGGCTTCTAAACAATATTATTTATGACCTGTTCAAGTACTCTCCAAACATTTAAAATCAACAAGTCGCCGCGTTCCGGTCTAGAAAAATTCTTCAATTGCTCGATGCCCCTGCTACGAGCGCCGCCATTGGCGACCGACCCGAGCATACCAACACGCATCTGAGGCCCCAGGGCCTTCACAGGTGTTAGCGGCTCATCTCACACCTCACTCGGCCTCATCAAGTCCAATTACAGGGCCGGTCTCGTCGCAAGATTAAATTTGAAACAAAGCATGCCCATTGATCGTAAATAACATTTCATATAATGGAATGAAAAGGACTCTGGAGATCGCGGCTCGGACCAACTCCCGCGGGCGAAACTCCGGATCATTTTTTTTCGAAAAAAATAGAGAGTTTGAACTGGTCAAATTGAATGTTTCCGTTAGTATCTACATTAGAAAAGGCGTCCCTTCGTTTCAAACACTCATCGATTCTTATTTATAATTTTCGCAGTCGTCCTTTGTTTGCACCTCGCGGCTTTTGTTGGTACACTCTTTTGTTACCGTAGATATCGCCAAAGCGTAAAATTTTGAGACTTTTTAGTGTGTCCAGTTTGTTTTTAATTAAATCCACTACCTTTTTTGGTGGGCATTTTCTAGGCTTGCTTGGAAGTAAGAAATTCCACTCTTTTCTTCCTTTGATTAACAAATTTGGATATTTTACTGTCACTGTTATTTTTTTCTAATCAGACATGTGATAATCAGAGCTAACCAACACTCCAACCAAGAATTGATCAAATTTTAACAAAACATTCGTAAATTAATAATGGGTTTGGTCTCCATTCTTCCTAGTTAGCTCAAAAATTCTAGAATTCATGCTTCCAACCAAATTATTTAATATTCTTGGTTCCAATTTGACCCAATCCTCTCATAATAAATTTTTGAGTTCATCTATGGTGGCATACTGTCGGTTATTCGCATACATTTGCCAAACTAAGATACCCCAAAGGTTTTCAATTGGGTTCATGTCAGGTGAACAGGAGGGCACTCTAACAATTCAATTTTTTGGTTGGCAAACCAAGCCATCGTCTCTCTACTGGCATGAATCCTCGTATTATCTTGTTGGAAAATGAAATCTCGTTCATAATATTTATTTAAAAAAGACACTAAATTTGTCTCAAGAACTTGACTGTACTCTCGACTGCTCATTCGGATTGATGGGTAAGCCATTGTTAAAACGTCTGCTTTTGTAAAGGCACCCCATACCATTAAGGTACTACCTCCAAAATTTCGTTTTGAAAGATACTCGGGTTCTCTCCTCAAATCTCGCCAATAACAATTGAAACCATCTGGACTAACATGGTTTAATTCGAGGTTTAATTGTAAAGTTTTGGTTTACATTTTCCCAATTTCGATTCATATTCTCCCGAGCAAAATCTAAACGAGCTGTTTTATGGCGAGGAAGAAGTCTCGGACATTTTCTTAGTTTTCGGTATACAATGTGTTCACTTTTCTTCACAACCGTCACTGTAGCAATAATTCATCTTGCAGCTCTGGGCGGAATTTTTTTGCATTTGGACAATAAAAACGGATAATTCTAGGTGGTGCTATAGTCATGCTCCCCAGTGTATGTACATCAAATATGATGGAAATTGCACACAAATAGATGGAAGAAGTGGAACCAAAAAGTAGTAATTGCTAAAGTGTAAGTAATAAAAACGTTGAAGAAACATGGTAGATCTTAAAAGAAATAGGTAATATTATATGTAGCCAAAGCAGCATCAACAACTGCGAAAATAAAATCAACTGATGGTGGAATAAACAAATTAATATAGATAAATAATAATAATAATAATAATAAAGTTATTTATTGTGCAAAATAATGTACACAAAAGGTAGGAGATTTGACGTCAGTCATTCTACCACTCCCCCGTTTACAAATAAATATACATGAAAATCGTTATATAAAAAACTAACATACAAATCAATCCAATTGCAAATTACTGAAAAAAAACGATGCCTAAGACGACGACTGAACGCCGCCAGTGGCAGCTCTATGATATCAAGAATTTTATTCAATAACGTAGGAGCTATGTAACCATAACTACCCTCAAATTTTGATGTGCGATGTTGAGGCACGGTAAAAGAATTATATCTAACATTGACATCATGAATTTGAGCGCGTCTCACAAGAATATCTGTTAGACAAGAAGGTACCCTATTAGTATAAATCTTATACAATAGTATGATATATAAGTATTCCATCCTGAGATTCATTTTTGGTTCATTTAAACGAATTAAATATGGAGTGATGTGCTCTCTGAATGGAACCTTCTTCTTCTACATGAGGATAAATTAATGCATTTACTAATTTTAACTTTACATTATCATCCAAGATGTCCCTTAAGCCGTACATGGTTTTGAATTTAAAAAGACATATTTTGTACACTTCTTGGCAATGTTTGTTAAAACACAAACTTCTATCAAAGACGACACCCAAATTTTTAGCAGAGTCTACCCAATCAAGCACAGTTCCATCAATAGTAACACTATAATATGAACACACAAGGTCACTGCAAGGCTGATTACCAATGCACATAGCAATAGATTTTTTAGGATTAAGCTTTAGACTATGTTTTCTGCACCACTTGGAAAACAAATTTAAATCATGATTAATAGCAGCTATTGCATTATCAACATCTCCTCTGATACAAGGAAGATACAGCTGAGCGTCATCAGCATAAAGCTGAATCTGTGAACTAAACAAAGCTGCAGGCAAATCAAAAGTATACAGTAGGAATAATATAGGCCCCATGACACTACCCTGAGGGACGCCACTTCTAGTTTCTTTTAGATCTGAGTGTAAAAAATCGCTTAGTATTATTCTCTGCATCCTGCAGTAGAGATACCTATGTAATTCAACACAACTCACAACTCAAAATAACAATTCAAAATTTACGAGGTCAAAGGCTTTACTTTGATCCAACAGTGTAAGGAACGAAACCCTGACTGCACAGGCGGTAAAATAGAGTTTATATTCAAAAATTCATTAACCTGATCACACACCATACGTTCCAACAATTTAGAACATGCAGGCAAAATACTAATAGGCCGCAAATCATTATAAGACGAAGGAGACGAGACCTTTGGCAGGGGTATAACGTTAGCAGATTTCCAGGTTTGAGGAAGCACTCCAATCTCAAGGGAAACGTTAAATATATGTTTGACAACATTTAAACAATATGATATTACTAGATCTATCATTTTAATATTAATTCCGTCAACACCATATGCATTAGACTTGATCAGTCTTAAACTACTAAAAATATCTGCGTCCTAGATTTTCTTAAGTATGAAAGGACCATTATTTAATTTATTATGCCTGTAAAAATGTAGGGTATCAGTAGAAGTAAAAAAGAGACAATTAATTATGTACTGCTTGGTTTATGAAACCTCCCAACGCTCTTTAAATTTAACAATTAAAGAAGTTGCTGATGATGGTATCTTAGCTGCTAGATATTCAAGGGTTTTCTATATGTAATTTAACTATTATAATGAGAATTAAAATGTGAAGATGTGTTTCAATATTAAGTTTCTTTTTAAAATTTTTAGTACTGGCTTTCACAATTGTTCCGTTTTTTTTTGAAAGCTTGTTTCTTGGTTTTACAATTAAACATGGGCGAATAAGTTATTTATTCTTCATTCAATATTTATCGACAAGATGAATACATGTTTGTTAAAAATAATGCTGTAATTAGCTTGATGAGGGCGACTGCGTCATTAATTTTGTAGCTGGGTGTAGGTTCATTAATTTGTCCTTTCAAACAGTTTTAAACGGATTTAAAGTCAAAAAAAGCAATACACGCACGTCATTTTTATCACAAATATCAAAGTATTTTCCAACGGCTGATTTTAGATACCGATAACCTTGAACAAACAAGTCGTTTTTATAATTGCTGCCATTTGTAGTCCATATTTTTCGTTAGATCGGACTAGTCTGCGATTTTCCTCGCGAATAGCCCTTGAATAATGGCATATTCCGACGGCTTTTGCGCTAATTAGGGCTGCGAGCCTGACGTGGCCCAACGGAGAACTGCAAGGGCTGTAATTAAATAATACGAATTTGTTGAACAGATGGATAAGCGGCGACGTGGAAGATGTTTCGGGCCCGTAGCGGCAACGCCTACATCACACCTGGCTATGCGGTCCATCGCGCTATCACCGCCAAGATTTACAACCAATTCTCTTATACGACGTCGGCACGGCAATAATGAACCAGAACCGGCTACCCTTAGGGCTGATAAGTGTTTTAGTGTCGTACGAGTGCCGCCAAATTGATTCATGCCCCCGCATTCGCCGGAATGGCATTGGGGTGTACGGCAGAAGTCGCATCCTCCCCGTACCACACCGTTTGGAACAAAGAAATCCTCGTGCTTTCGCGAAATCAGATCAGAAAGTAAGAACATAAAGGGCAACGCCATCTGTTGCTGAAGATAGCTACGCCACCTATCGCTTTATTTGCATAACCCATCGACCCATTTGCACGACACAGAAAATTGGCCGGGAAAACCAATAATCCGCACGGTGCAACTAACACAAGAGGAATTACCTCGTCAGGTTTGAGCGGCGCCGCTACCGGCACGCAATGCTGTCAGTTATTAAAACAAAATATGACATGCACACTTACACCCGTGAAAGAAAACAAATACGCACGGCACGGAATACCCTGAAATGATTTTTGAAATCCCGCTTTTTCATACCGCCCTTGGTACTTCGGGCACCACCAATTCAAAAGCCGCAAATTTTGCCCTCGAAATGATTGAAATAAATACAATTGGATATTATCACTTTTTTTGAAAATTACGTAAAATGAATCTTGAGGTGCATTTATATCGTACGCCATGTTAAAAAAAACCAAAAAAATATTTGTAGGTAGAGAATTTCAGGTCTGAAATTCGAATCTTAGGAGTCACCGCCAAAACGCTTCTAYCMAAGKTTATTCAACTCGTGACGTCAAGTGTCATGTAAACATTACCGAGGAGCGTGYTGTTTAATGGTGTAGTATCAGTCTTGWATTGGAAAAGCTTTTGTGTGGTGTTTATTGAAAGGACGGTGTAAGAGGTCGCACCAAAAAGTGATTTGTGTAGTTTTACAAGCATCTATTATGTATGGAAAACAAAACAAGTGTTGCTTTGTACATGGTTATAAAAGTGCTTCAGTCAGTATAGCTAACAAAATTTTTGTAACCGTTCCTCGAGATTATCAACGTATGAAAAAGTTGTTTAAGGTCCCTAGACGTGATATGCCGAAACCGCAAAGTTTGTTTTTCTGTTGTGAAGAACATCTTAATTCTTACTGTAAGTTTTATTATTCTTTTTGGGGTTATAAGTGTTTACCATTCAGTTTCCATTTTGTTATAGCTTGAAGAGGATATCTAAAATTATATGCGTTTTAAGTTGACAGAGGGAAATGTTATAATAAAGAACGACGTTGTTCCCCATATATTCGAATGTTAGCCAGACCGGAAACGAGCCGCAAGAGACACGAAAATAAATGGCAATTTATATTTATTCTGACCTCTAAAATAAATGTCAAGTTTAGGGTTCATTTTTGATTCTTACATTTTTATGTTTACCATTGCTTTGGTATATAAGCAAAACCAGTTCTCTGCCGTGTTGTCTACATTAGACCTAAACTGCACTGATGAGCTGTAATGACAGCGAAATAGTACTATCAGCAGTTGGTTGAGGTGTAGACAGCACAGCATAGACATGCATTTTACAAATAGTATGTTTCCAACAACCCACTGTGATCAAATTATTAATGCTACGTTAATTTGATAACAAGTTCACTTATGCTGTTGCTTTGATGCTTTTACGTTCCTCATCTCCGCCGCGCTGAACCGCTCGTTGCTGTACACAAATACAACTCAGAAGTATTTCACTTTTTCTTGGCG
This sequence comes from Rhyzopertha dominica, assembly GCA_025024175.1. NCBI lineage: Eukaryota > Metazoa > Arthropoda > Insecta > Coleoptera > Bostrichidae > Rhyzopertha > Rhyzopertha dominica. Next base: position 23,074,507 of record QCXZ01000086.1, on the reverse strand, counting down.
TATTTTAATTCGCTTGTCACAAAATGAACGCAAACAACAAACTGATAAATTGACGGGCTGAGGCTGACGAGTGACGCGCTGACCCCAGATGTAAACAAGCGGCCATTTACAAGACACCTGACGTCACGGCCAATATGTTCGCGTTTCGGCGGTCCCTTTAAATATTCACATTTTTAATATTAAAAATACATTTTACGATCCATTTTTTTCGAATTTATAAGCTGTCACAGCTATTTTGTGGATTAGATGCTACCTATTAATATTATAGTACAGATATGGCTCCATGCGATTAGTATTTGTATGGTTATTTAAAAAAAGACCTTCGTGGACGACGTTTTCGAGTTACGAGAAGGGGATTGAATTGTTAATTAAACGTTGTAATAAGTCCATTGAAATCAAGGGAGATTACAATGAAAAACAATAAAAACTTGTACTTGTCAGGCGTTTACCTCGTATGTTTGAGTAATGTCTTTAAACGGAGCCGACCTAATCAGTGGCATAGTTTACGCTTCTGTTTGGTGCTGCATTATCGTAATGAAATAAGCTGTCGTTTTTCTTCATGCCCAAGGCTTGGCGTTTATCGAAGGTGACTGGTGTTTCGCTACGAGGATCTGCTCAAAAGGATGTGACACTTACGTGATCCTGTGCGACAAAAAACCAAACAAAATCATCGCGTCAATTTGCCATTCGAGTGCGGAGGCAGGAAACGAACTCAAACAAGAAATCGAATTGTACGGTATTATTGTCATTAGTGTATTGTCACAGACGAAAACTGTGGATCTATTATTTGACGGATTAAACCGTTACCGGTTCTAAATAACCATTAAGTGGCACTAACTCTTCCGCAGCATTAGATTTCGCGTGCACGAGTTTTTTCTTCTTTCGCGTCGCATCTATTATCGGCGTGGTACTTTGATCAATTATCCGCCATCAAAAGTGGACAATTATACACCATTTAATTTACATATTTAAATTCGGGACGTACTAATGGATGGGTAAACTGGCACCTATTCGATTATACTATTAAAGCAAGCTGCTGACTGGGCCTAGACGCAGAGTCGCCCCGAACAGATCCGCTATAGATAACGCATTCAAAACGCCCTGGCCAACACTACGCACGCTATAATTTCGTTAATCGGTTTGGATTACACTTAAATGCTTTGGACAAATAAAAGAGGCCCGCGCATGTGGCTCTCGCTGCATTTCAGTTCGTGGGAACGAGGATTTTCGAAATTCGGAACGGAATCAAAAAGCAAATCCTTTTACACCTTTTCTGAGCTTTAATTTGAGTTGCGGGAGAACCAAGCTTGTCTTGTTAGATTTTCTAATGCGTTTGAGCATTTAATGCTTAATTTTTTTCCTGGCGTAATTTCGAAAACCGCGAAGTCAATTCTTTTTTTAACTACCTAATAAGTGATCGTTTTCAAATAGTTAATTATAAAAAACAATTGTTTAAATCAGAAAGTACCACATCTGGCGTACCCTAATGCTCAGTGATGGGGCCTCTGTTATATATACTCTAAAGTCTTTATGCATTTTCAAGAACGACGTTCAAAATGAGGTATACTCTACTTTATCTCTTATGCAAAAATTTAGAGTGAAAGCTGCCAGGGTTAGAGGGTTGTTCTGACAACTTTGACAAGATGTCTCCCTACAAAATAAAACCTATTTCAAGATTTTATTCGAATTTGTTTGCTCGTTTCAAGGTTCAATAACAGTTTAAGAAGTTTAATGTGGTAAAGTCAAAAAGCTAAGTGTACTACCTAATACTTACTTACTTACTGGATAAATCATATTCCAAACCCTTTTTCTAGTGTTAAACTCGGTGAATTTAATAGAAAGAACGTTGAAAATAATCGTATCAAAAAACTGTTGAAAACAGTTGCAGATCCGAAAAATAGGAAAATTCTGACAGTGAGAGCTCAGTTATAAATTTCAAGACGATTAAAAATAATGTCAAATATTTATATATATGTATATGTATGTATATATATGTATATGTAGATGATTTCATATTTATTAAGTATACCTGTAAGTTCATCATTTCCTCTAAATGCATTTTCTTTATAAGGCGCTAAATAATCAATGTTCAAATATCTTCAAGCTCCACACATTTAATATGATCATTTTTTCTCTAAATACAATTTTCTAATTACCATCATAAGCATCTCATTTGGGGGGCCATTGGCCATTAAAATAAAAACCTTTATAATTTATAGCTTTTTCTACATTTTTGAGTTTATGTTAAAAAACCTTTAGTTTAGTCGCTAAGATACACTGGTATCGAGAAAAAAAACGATTTGACATGTTTATGAAATTGAAGTTGCCTTTAATTACTTCCACATCCAACGGATGGGAAGTATTGTATCGTGAAAAAAATTTTCAAAATTTTTTATTTGCTCATTCGCTTTAAAATGGTCAAAAACGCAAAAAAACAAAATTTGAGCAAAAACAAATTTCTTGTCTGTGTGTCTGTGTATCTGTGTGTCTGTGGTTTTGTTTGTATACACGATAACTTTCGAAAGACTTAATATATGAACTTGAAATTTGGCAAACGTATAAATCTCAACCACCCAAAGCGACCTATTGTTTGTGGGGTAAGTAGGATATTGGTAAGGGGGCGAAATTGTGGGGTAACTACCCTTTTTGCAAATTTTTATTTTTTTATACTTTTTTCGTTTTAGTATGTGATTAGTAGTATAAGTGCGAGTATTATTCGTTCTTATAAATTTTCGGTGCAGCAAACTGTTTAGAAGATAGTAGCAAAAAAGCGTCACTTAAAGAAAACGGTTTTTCCTAAATATCTCCAAATATATTTAATATATTCAAAAAATGAAAATCCCATCAGATAGGAAATTAAATTTCTTACAAAAATTTATTCAAAATTTTGACATTTTCAAAATATTTGTAAAAAGCCTATTTTGCTCCCTGCTCGTACGATTTTTTTTTTAAATTTTGGTGTTATATAAAAAATAAAATTTCTGATCAGAAAGCACTCTTGTAATTTTTTTAAGTTAATAATTTTCGAGTTATTTGAAAAAAAAACGATTTTAAAATTTATATATTTTTGCTAATATCACGAGGACTTTGTCTTAGAAAAAATGTGTTGAGAGACAAAATGCTCAAAATCTGATTCGTACAGTATAAGAAATAAAAACATAAATGTCATTTTGACAATTGGATGTGGAAGTATTGATTCAATTTGCAGCGGTTTTATTAATCAACAATTGTATTACAACTAAGTATTTATTTATTACACTTTTTAAACAACAAAACTATGATTTCAGACTATATAATCATGTAACAAAACAAAATCTGTTATTTAGAGCAGAGATAAGTGCAATAGTGAAAAATTGTTTCAGACGCATTTATTATTTCTAAATTCATTACAAGCTAGTTGAACTCTGCTCCAAAGCTGCTTTCGAGCGCAATAACACTTCGCATGCAAGTAAAAATAATTTCATTAGAATATATAATGTGGATTTTGATTTTTTTTTGCAACAAACTAGAAAATTGTACGCGATCCGAAAAATCGCGTTCCAAAATCGCATGAGCTTTTGAAAATGGAAATGATTCAGACTTATATATATCCAGATATATATTTGACTAATTTCAGGATACAATGCACCGATTTTACGAAAGCTAATTTCAAAATGACTTTCGGTCTCCAGGACGATATCCTCTTCGTGTTTTTCTGTTATTTGAGTACTCCGTCCAACTTCACTTTTTCTAGGCTCTACTGAATCTGTTTTTTCTCACTCGACAGGGCTACAAATGTTTGGAAGTTTTTAGCCGTACTTATATGTATGTACGTATCGCGGCTCCAGAATTATATTTGATTTCGCCATAAACTAAAGTGCATTGCAGTATATTTTTTTATTACAATATACAGCTATTGTTCTAGAAACTCCATAAGTATTGCGTACACAAAAAACAAGCCCACACAATTAACTAATAAAGTTGTTTGACGTATGACTAACTTTTATTTTACTTTTCTTCTGTTAATTGTCGCCAAACTGTAAAAATCACTCGAAACACAAAGCAATGATACGTTTTTTTCATGAAAAAATTGTGTAAATTTGAGCATGTTAAATTTTTGCAAATGCAAAATTGCTTACAGTAAAACAGTGCCTTATTGACTCCTGTGGGTAAAACAGTGATTGTTTCATTTGCTATGAAACAAAAAGACCTTAAAACTTTAGAAAACCTAATTACCCTTGGAGGTACATGATCTGCTCAAGGTTTTAGAGTTTTTGCTGTAATCACATAACTTTTTTGAATTAATCTTCTACCTTGGTCAATTCACCTTCACCCTACGACGAGTTTCGCCCTGTTGGGGCTCATCAGGCAGGGGTAAAGAGCAAATTGACCAAGGCAGACCGTCGGCTTTAACCGCGACTGATGGATTGGCGAATAGGAAAATGCGAGGGCAGACATGCACGTTTTGTGAAAATGCTTTTTTATGAACTACCACGTAGGTTGGTAGTGGTGGTCTATGACGTAGGTTGTTACGGTCAGTAAGTATAACAGAGACCTATATCCAGCAAGCCCACTGGAAAAATCCAGCGAAATAAAATTACTTCGAATGGTTCATCGTCATATTCATTTTAGCTCAAATTTCTCTGACGTGTCCACGTCAAACTTGCGAGTATATTAAAGATACAGCCGCCAGGGATTTTTTTTAATAAATAGCTCTAAAATATCTACTAAATCACTCCCTTAATGTGGTACCCCAGTTTAACTGGCGTTTTTACTGTAATAGACTATCAGCGCTCGCTGAAGATAGAGTTTACTGTAACTCAGAATTATCGTGGGATTTTCGAGATGTTTATGGTCTATATCTAGAGATTTATTGGTCAGTTTCTGGCTTCATCCTTTGACTGTTATTTTGCCACCTAAGCTAAGGAATGCGTCAACCATGAAGCAGCGATGGAAGCTTAAGAGCGCGGATGCTTTGTCTCGACATGCGACGTTTATAAGTAATGAGGAGTTCGCGGTTAAGGTAGCGGCTAGTCGAATGTAAATAAAATAAACGGTTTGCAATTATGTACAAATTGAGTGTGCGTTTTTTGCGGCTGAAAAGGCAATAACGCGACCGCGGTGTTCACAGGGGCTGAGCGCGCGGAGAAAAAAAACGATAATTTATCGTTTTAGGCGGACAACATTTTGATGCTTTAACGTGTAATTTATAAATGATTTTGTTTTATAATGCCTTTGTGTATCTTGAAGTCATCGCCGCGGCGTAGAGAGAGCCGGACAGAGGAGTAGGCAGGCAATTTACCATATGATATGTTTGCTTAGGGGCAAGGCTCTCGTCCGCCGCTATCAAAGACGGACCGCCGCGGGATTCCCCGGACGGTGGTGAACGGCGCGGCCGTCCGCGGGCCGGTCGCAGCTCCGCGAGGGGCCTAATACCGAAACAAGCTGGCCCTATAATTAAGGGAAACTCATTTGTGTTGGCCTGACACCTTAAAGATAGGCATTTAGTCAGCCGTCAGCGGTGCCTTTGTGCCCGGCACCCTACCTGCTCAGAAACAATCCGCCGGTTAACAAACTGCTTGAAAATAACACAGAAGGCGGTGCCGAGGTGAGAGAAACGCCGCGTCGGACACCGACGTGCCCGCCCACCGGGCGTGGAGCGCCGCGACGCCGATCGCGACGCTCCTGGTGTCATCCTCGACCGATCGCGGCCTACCTGGATACCGACAATCGCCATAGATCATGGGCTCACTTTTTTCTGTTAAGTGATTTTGAATCTGCATCTCCTCGACTAATAAACGTTGTTGACCCATGCCTACTGTAATTTTTCGAGCTTATGCGCATGCTCAACATGTTCAGCGCATGCTCGAAGCTTAAATTGTTCACCGGTAATTTAAAAAATGCCAGACAATTCTGGGTGCATAAAACGTCAGTAAAGTTTGAAATCCTAAAACATATTTGAACTTCCATAATAACGTTAAGAAAAAGCTATGTGAACGATCTCAATAGTATTAGTAACAATTGTGGAGAGTATACGTATATTCAAGAAATTTTGGTTGAAAAAAAGAAAGCATTTAGTTAGTAAAAACATGCTAATTATACATCATCGTCACCATTATATCCAACTATATATACATTTAAACAAAAGCCAAGCTATGCAAAGGTAAATAAACAAATTTTACCGTGCCCAACTAGATAAGCGTTTACTTGTTTCCCAAAAACATATATACCTTTAACACTATGAAGTATTTATTCCATGAATAATCTTCGTGGATTTTCTGCAAGGTGACTTAAAACATCTTCTATAAAGATAAAGACCCAAATTATTTATACGTTTTCTATGTACACTGATCATACAAAGCCCCTTTATTACTAATTCCGTTGTTGATGAACTCAGTTAGGTCAGGCGCATTCGGTTGCATCGCTTTCGCGTTTAACAAAAATGAGTTGATACATTTTATTTGGGAGAATAAAGATCCGTGATCCACATAATGTATAATGATATCATACGAAGTACCAAAGGAACATAAATTTCAGCTTAAAAGTTCTACTAATAGGAGCACGATTTCTGATTCAGAATTAACACATATCAAAGACTAATGCATTAACCGATGCGCTTTTAGTACAGTTTCAACTTCTCACACCAGAAGCTTTAGAAATTTAAGCTGGGTGTTCATATGTATAGGTGCTAAAGATACAATTGTAGTAATTTTTACTCCCCAGCGAAAGAGACTCGATGGATAACTAACATTATTAAAACTCAGAATGACAAATGCTTCAGCATTATGCGTCAAGCCAACCTTCTTAGATCGCCATTGCATTGCTCTTAAAATATTTTAACCAAATTAAGCTTCATTTAAATAAACTAAAATATATTTAATTGCATTTTTAACAAGACACCGGGTTTTTTTTCGTGCTGGTAATGCTTTTACTGGATTCCTAAAACTTATATTAAATAAATTGACTTTCGTATTTTGTATAAATTGCTAAAATGTAATGTTAATTTAGAAATTTGGTACAAAAGTTAGAAAAACACCTAATATAAGACAGATTCTGATGTGATTCCATATAACAGTAGTTAGTTGAACAATCTTTATAGGAAAAGACAACGATTCGTAACAAGAATGTTGCAGTTACAACTTCAAAACAAACATGGCATCGATTAAGCTTGGAAACGACTTATTGGAGAAGGTCATTTGCAAAAGTCAAATATTAGTTCTGGATGAAAATTGTGAAAYATACTTGCCTATAAATTTTACTATATTTACAATTTTGTAAGTAAGACACTTTTTAGGTGTACACACATAATTAACCAGCTAAATGCATGGCAAATTGGAACGGTCCAGAGCTGGCAACCCAGGTCCGGGGGGGGGGGGGCAGCTGCCCCCCCTTTGATACGCCCATGCTCCTTAATCAACAGTAAGTCAATTCGGTTCACCAAATATTTTAGCTATGAGGGTTAACATACAACATAGTATAACGAGCACTTTTATTTTGCAAAATTTGTAATCTATCAATGTCACTCTTTACTACATGCTAGCAATAGTGACTTGCAATACGTAGAGAATTTCGAAAAAATATTGTCTTACATAAAAGTAATCGAGCTCATCTAGACATGTTCGGTGAAATTTTCATAAAAAATCCTATTTTTTCCAATTTTCTAACATATATCTACAATCTACATAGACACAAAACGCTAGATCAGAATCCAACACCATTCCTATATATAATATTTGATTCGTCATTTCAATTTGTTCTTTATTAATAGTAATACAAAACACTATCACGAAACTTCCTACATACGCTTAATTTTGGTAGTATTGGTAGGATTATGTTCTAATATATTAAAGCCAAAAAAAAACATCTAAAGCCTTGTCCATAGTATAAGTTATCTCTGACATTCACTCCGAGCAACACAAATTATAGAAAGTCCATTGTAGAAAAAACTTGGGGAAATGTTTCTATTTAAGAATACTTTTATCAACAGTTCATGAGTTTTTCATTCTTTTTGCACCTAGAAAAAACAGTGTAAATTGTTTCCTTGGTGCAATCCGCAATTTTGCATTTTCGGCATGAAAATTTTATAAAGGTATCGATGCGCTTCTCAAATATTTATCCGGAAAGACATCTACCTACGTTACAAAGCATTCAAGTGTTTTGATGAAAATTTAGTAAAAACAACAGCAGAATGAGCGTTCTCAAAACTGATTAACAACAAATCCGAATACGTGGAGAGGCTGTATATAGTTTTGATAACTATAAATGCTAATGGTGAAATGTCGACAAGACAGATGCAAAAATTCAAAGAAAAAATAAATGCTACCCATACAAATACTTTTGCAGAAAAATATTAAGGATCGATCAATCTAATTTTACAAACTGCAGAATTTTTAATAATAGAAACATCAAAACAAAATTTTCGGCGTATCTTGTCAACACTATTTTTTTCTAAACTGACAAGAGACATCCTGTACATTAAACCCAGCATGTTTTATAATCAAAGTCAGGATTGAAAATCCACATTTCGAAAATTTCGATTTAACGTGTTAGTCCAAATCGAAAAAACGCGCTTTTTATAATGTATACATCCCGTTGTCATTAATGAAATTGCACATTTAACGCTGAACTTTAATTTATACGGAGAAACGGCGCCGCCCTCCTAATTTTCGATTGGCATCACTATCTGTATTTAATCGCATTATCAATTTCGAAAATCTCGAATGTGATCGCGCACCGTACTGGACGTGAGTATCCTACGTGTTCCTATGTCGGCATTGTTTTATCTTGGCCGTGGAGGCGTACACCGGCTCGTTCTGTACGCAGGGATAATGCCGCTAAATATTTTTCCAACTTGGTAAAAACGTGTAATGCGCCCTAACGAGAAACACGACGAGATCGCATTATATCGATATTTAAAAGGCACGCTACGAGGTTATTTAAAAATTCGCCATCCCTACTAGGTAGGTAGGACAGTTGAACAAGTATGACGTCAGGTCAAAACATTTCTCGTTCTTCGCAGTATAAAGACAACGGGTGGGACACATAAAAACAAGTTTTTTGGTAGTTTTTTGACCTTCCCAAATATTTAGCAGTATCAGATCAAAGTTTTGAACACACACATGATTAAAAAAATATGTAAACGGCTACAGCCCAGGATTGGAACAGAAGTGGGATCTACCGAGGGAAGAAAAGGCCGCAGACCATGGTATTTATTAGAAGTGGGATCCATCGAGGGATGAAAGGCCGCAGATCATGATATTCATGTGGTTATGATGTAAAAACTCACCGGTAATGACCTTTAGTAATACCTAATTGTCTGTCGTAAATTAGATTTCGTCCGATCCTGAGAGGTCCGCAAACAGTTTAACCTGAGGCGTTATCTGATTGGTGTGTGAACAGTTTTATTGCAAATAATTTCATGTTTGCCTAATTAATTTAAAATTTGAGGAATTGATTACCTTTGCACGAATATATTTATCTAACAGGCAAACATTATTATTGTATTTATTTTATTGTTGTTTACTGCTAGTACTTTGAGGTAACCGTGATGTTATTTTTTGTTTTTKTGCAAAAATTCATGAAAATATTGCGACGCCAAATAATGCTTATCATTAAATAAACAGTGATCTCCGTTAGTTACATAGCACCATTTAATACCGACAAAAGAATTGCAGTACCTCAACGAGTCTGAAGTGCGTATGTATCCAAATAGGTGTATATTCTTTTAAATAGATAATTTTTTTACTTAATAATATATATTATACCTATTGTGTTTTCTTGTTTCAAATCCTCACGGATTTAAAAATAAAAGCTGATATTTAATGAAAATAAACAAACAATATACACATTTCCTCAATTAGAAAATTAGATCTTTTTGATCATAGCATTTAAAAAATGTATGTTTGTGTTATATCAAAAAAATGGGACACCACTGGATTGGGAAATTATCTATCTATGAAAAACATCTTTGAAGTATTTTCGAATCCGCATTCCTAAGCGAAATTCTGAGGATTGAAAAATGTAAGGTTATTATAAAGTTTGCTGTAGCTTCAAAACGAAAGACGATATAAAAATGGCGATTTGTATACATACTTAAGAGCCGTAAAGGTGCCCCTGAAGTTCTTTTGTCGGCAGTCAAGGATACCAGGTAAATAATGAAAATTATTGTTAGTTTGGAAAGATTATTTGCATCCATTTTGGCGAAAAACATAAAATTTGATTAAATTATTAAGAAAATTGGGTTTAGCTGATATATTGAAAATAAACCTAACCATGTATATTTTCTTAATTAGTCCTTTCGACTAGCAATGCAAACTAGGATTTGCATTAAAAGTACAAGTTCAAACAAGTGACTCCCTAAACAAATCCTGGATTCAAAATAACAATATCTATAAAAAATGTCGAGTTTCAAAATTCTGAACTGTGAATTGTTGTGTCCCATTGGTAGAAAATCTTGCCCCATATGAAAACATTATTCTGCGATAAAAGTTTAGGTCTCTAGATATAAATATAATTGCTTTTCATCGTCTCCTGTTAGTGTATGATCAAATTTCGGTTTGTAGGGATAAATTCCCTTCTATTCCAAAATTCAAAATTGGAGTGACCGTTTCCTTAGAGACGTTTTTGGTTGATTCCTACTCCAAAAGGGTGGCAGCGTTTTCTTCATGATACGGCTTATGTTGCTTCAATGTTGCTTAACAGATCTAGATAAAAAAACCTTTTAAAACGTTTTTCCTTTGTAGATTTGGCGTAGAATCAAAGATAAAGTATTTTACTCTTGAAACTCCATCCGGGGATATACTGTATATAATCAGTGACTAATCGTCCTTATTTGTCTCCATAATTTTAGTGTAAATCATCTTTGTTAAGACAGCAGGTAACGTAGGTAGTGGATATTTGTAAGGAAGCTACTTAAAACGCTGGAGGTTGACACATATAAGCAGTGTCATGTTCAACAGGAGCCAAAAATTCGAGACGATGTCAAATAATTTTCTTAATAATACATACGCGGTCCAAAACTAAAAAATCGAAAAAATATGTTCGGTTCAAATCTCAAGAAATTACCATGATGGCCTTTACATTAGCTAGACTTACCCTAACTGAGTTACAATAACACTTTAGTGCAGCTTCACTTAATTAAAGCAAACAATGCAAGGAATAAAATCTTAATAAAACTGTAGATACGAAATATGTTAAAAATAACTCAAAAATTTAGCTTAAATAGCAAATGTAACGTTCTACAAAAGGTAAAAATTGCAACAAGATTCTAGTCACAGTTTGGTGAATATGACTTAAAGCACGCTTTTGATTACCAAGAAGTTTTCGTTAATTACAGGCACAGATTTCAATTGCATCACAGCAACAGTTTAGAAGGGAAAATAAGACATTATCTTAACCTTTTTACCCTAAGGGTGTAAGGTGTATCTATTCCTAGCTATTTCTCAGTTGGTCCATAAACAAAGTCATTCTTCTTATATTTTGCAACAACCCCATTGACAACAATAATTCCTTACAAAGTCAGAATGACCCAAGTTTATTAATGCTGCTATCGAAAGCCAAATCGACAGAGACTGCTGTTTATAGTATTTGAAAGAGATAAATACTTGCAAAATACACTTTGGTTAATGAACATCCACAACCTTTTGGATCATTGGGTATTTGCCATGTATTTATATTTTATTAAATTGCATACTAATAGGTAGCATCTAATCCACAAAACAGCTGTGACAGCTTATAAATTCGAAAAAATGGATCGTAAAATGTATTTTTAATATTAAAAATGTGAATATTTAAAGGGACCGCCGAAACGCGAACATATTGGCCGTGACGTCAGGTGTCTTGTAAATGGCCGCTTGTTTACATCTGGGGTCAGCGCGTCACGCGTCAGCCTCACCCCGTCAAATTATCAGTTTGTTGTTTGCATTCATTTTGTGAGGAGCGAATTAAAATACGCCAAGAAAAAGTGAAATACTTATGAGTTACGGCTTCTCAAAGCATGTTCATTGTTATGGAATTTGTCTACAGCGACGAGCGGTACAACGCGGCGGCGATGAGGAACGTAAAAGCAAAAGCAAGAGCATAAGTTAACTGTTTATCAAATTAACGCAGCATTGATAATTTGATCACAATGGGTTGTTGGAAACATACTATTTGTAAACGTAAAAATGTAAGAATCAAAAATGTACCCTAAACTTGACATTTATTTTAGAGGTCAGAATAAATATAAATTGTCATTTATTTTCTGGGCTCTTGCGGCTCGTTTCCGGTCTGGCCAACAGTCGAATATATGGGGAACAACGTCGTTCTTTATTATAACATTTCCCTCTATCAACTTAAAACGCATATAATTTTTCATATCCTCTTCAAGCTATAACAAAATGGAAACTGAATGGTAAACACTTGTAACCCCAAAAAGAATAATAAAACTTACAGTGAGAATTCAGATGATCTTCACAACAGAAAAACAAACTGCGATTTCGGCATATCACGTCTAGGGGCCTTTTTCATACGTTGATAATCTCGAGGAACGGTTACAAAAATTTTGTTAGGTGTACTGACTGAAGTACTTTTATAACCATGTACAAAACAACACTTGTTTTGTTTTCCATACATAATTGATGCTTGTAAAACAACACAAATCACTTTTTGGTGCGACCTCTAACACCACCCTTTCAATAAACATCACACAAAAGCTTTTCCAATACAAGAATGATACTACACCATTAAACAGCACGCTCCTCGGTAATGTTTACATGACACTTGACGTCACGAGTTGAGTAACCTTACATAAAAGCGTTTTGGCGGTGACTCCTAAGATTTGAATTTCAGACCTGAAATTCTCTACCTACAAATATTTTTTTTTGTTTTTTTAAACATGGTATACGATATATATGCACTTCAAGATTCATTTTACGTAATTTTCAAAAAAAAGTGATAATACCCAATTATGCATTGAGTGTACTCTTTCAAGTATTCCACGCTTTATTTGGCAGTACTGGATTTTGGTATTAAAATTTTGTTCTCTTCCGTAATTTTAGAAATTTTGGTAGTGGATACTGATAGTTTTATAGACTGGATTTTGCTAGACACTTAGAAGCCCCGGTTGGTTAGGAACTTCGGTGGATGCTGCACCTTTGTGACGTTTCGAAACACAATGAACAGTCGCGCAATCCATCACTTGCGTTTTTTGCCGGTCGTGTATGGTCATACAATAAACACAAACTGGCCTGCCATTACGGCCCAAAGTAGCAAGTTAAGGCCCGTGATTACGGTGGTTAAAGTTTCCGCTTAATTGCTGTTTACCGAGCCTATTCGCGCTTTTGATCTGCTCAGATCGGCCTCGGCCGCGCGCCCAGTTCTGTGATTATTTACCGAGCCGACAAACTCGCTCGTCCTAGCTACCAATTGAGGCCCTCGCGGCCTAAGGATATATATCAAACGCATCTCCGACTATCTAATTATATTCCGAGCGCTACACCTCTGAAACATTCGTTCGACATTAGCGGATGCCTCGTAACACAGATACAGGCACGATGCTGCTCCACGGATGGAGGCTTACACGATTCCATGGACTTCTTACTGTAATCCATTGCAGTTGGGATTTTTCTACACACCAATTCATACAACAGCAAAAGTCCCCGTAGTGCGAATGTATGCAAAAAAAACTGACATGCTGTAAAAGGCTAAAATCGTGCTCTGAAACGAATTTTTCCAGATACCTCGGTTTTTTCATTGACTACAGTATTTTCACTTGACTTTGAGTGATCAAACAATAAAAGGGGGACGGCCTGTTAATGCGAGCTTGTAAAATATTCGGTACACATTTTTAAGTAAGCGGAAAAGTAGTGCCGTTACAAGTGCGTTTTCACTTAATATTCTACGAAAACTACCGTAATAATAAATACAATTTAGCTCAAAAATGACCCTTATATATAAATAAGGGTCATTTTTGCAGTTACTTGTTAGGGGTTGGGTTTCGAGGGAAGCGTTCTGGTTCCTTTGAAAACAGCGGCTCTAAACTTATTTCCTGATTACACCTTAGTTCTTGTTTTTGTAAATATGTCTGATTCAGAGAAAATACAATTTTGGATATATCCTTACTCAAGCAAGATATAGATTAGTATCTGGAGATTGCTATCTTTTTTTTTTGTTTTATAGTATTATATTTGGAAAGTGGGAATACTGTACATGTACTAAATATTCCAGTCTGTTACGATTTTATTAGTTTGTGGTGTGTCTTGCTGTTTTCGATTTTAAAATTTTTGTTCAAAACATCAAGAAAAAGATATATATGATATTACAGTGAAGAGAACAATTTGCCACCTGTATTTAAATCCAACAAAATTGATATCGGAGAAACGTTCACTTTAACGCATTTTCAACAGGCAGCATCAGTTTTTGTTAAAGTCACTGACTGCACTTTGATTAATTAATTTATTTACTGTCACACATCATGCTTTCAACTGTGTATTTACAGTGCTTTATGAATTTTAAAACATGATATTTTGAAGTGAAACCTCCTAAATTTGCTAGCGTATTAAAAAGGTCATATATCTCAAATTGAAAATTTACATTAGAAGTTTAAAAATGAAAAATCAAAATTCTAATTGCTACCTTATGATCCAGATCACTTTTTATTCCAACCACAGGCACCAACGACGAACAACAAACTCCTCGCACAACAATAAAGTCAAAAACACTACATCGCGAATTACGTTTTGGAAAACCCGTTTTATAAAATACTAAAGACACCTGCACGCTCGCAGCGTCTCGTTTGTACTAAAACGTAGTAATCCAGAAGTTATTTAAACAAAAAACTGTTTACCCTAACTGTCGACGTAGTCCACGGCAAAAAACTACAAGAAGCAAAAAAACGAGTATTTGCGTGGGCTGAGATTTTAAAGGATTGGAATTAAATATCGAATCGACGATTGGAAGGTAGTTTTGACCCCAGGATCATGAATTTGTGATTTTGAGCAAATTGCGTTAATGATATTTTGGGTTATGATATAGAATATACAGAATGTTGCAAATTAGTAGGTCATTCCGTTAACCCTAGATTCTTGAGGCCAAAATATGACGATTTTGTTATTTACAAAATACAGGGTGTCAAAGTTGACATTTAGAAATCGTTTTTTTTACGATATAATCCACAGTTTTGGAGGTATCGAGTTGAAATTTGGTACGAGTTTGTAGTATTTACATATAAATGTACCTCTATCTATTATTGTTAACATTACTGTAAAAACAAATGAATATCGGGGGGTTTGTAACTTTCTAGCTCCCCCAACTTTTCTTGACGTACGCTCATGAGTACATCTAGTACAAAACATCATGGTCAGTTTTTTGGTCTCTTGTAATTTTTAGACAAAATGCTTAGATTCAGAGATAAACGGCGTTTTGTGAAACTGTCCACCTTGTCTATTAATAACAATGATTTTCCTCTCGTTATAAATGGTTAATATTATTGATATATTTTCCACCGTAGCATGTAAAGCCAAATTATTGCAATATTGAAGCTCAAATTATGTATTTTTAAAACATTTTTGTCGTCTATGTAAGTTTAGTGCTCAAACCAATAGTTAACAAGATTTCTAAGTAGGCTTGGAAAAGACATTTATTACTAACAGGCAGAGTGGAAAGTTTCACAAAACGGCGTTTAACTCTGAATCTAAGCATTTTGTCTAAAAATTACAAGAGACCAAAAAACTGACAATGAAGTTTTGTACTAGAAAAAAATCCGCTGGTAAATATCAACTTTGACACCCTGTATTTGTTAAATGAAGCGTTTTTCAGAAATTTATAATAACAAAATCGTCATATTTTGGCCTCAAGAATCTAGGGTTAACGGGGATGACCTACTAATTTGCAACACTTTGCGTAGTGGCATTTTTTAAATTATGAATATCAATATAATATTTTATCACATATTTGGTACATCTGTTTGTGCTATTTTCTGGGATTGTTTTGGAATGTAGCCCTGTCATAGAATTGAATTTTGGTCGCCTTTTGTCAACAACCTTAGGAAATTTTCGAAATCCCATTCATTTTTGACTGAACTGCATATCGGGTGATGGAGATGGGAACAAAATTCGACACCTACGGTAATAAAGTTTTGTGTCAAAAATGATGTAGAGTAGAATTTTTGAAAGTTGGTTTAAAAATAATATTATTAATAATAATAAAACACCTATTATTAGTAATTGTGCTGAAAGTTCAAATTTTATTGTTGTTCGTTTAGTAATTTCTATTCTGAGCAGTTCCAATAAGAATGATATTTTACAAATTTCGACCATTTGTAGATGCAGCACAGGTTTAAGTTTAAACACTGCGAATTGAGGAATGAGGAACAAATTCGAATTGTCCTCTGCACTGCAGTGTTCAACATGTAATTTCGAGATTCCAAAGTAGCAAAGCACATGTATTGCTAATACAAAAAACGTTATCAAAAAACTGTTTAAAAATTTGCTCTTTATAGTTGATCCAGTAGTTCTCCAAAAACTATTGCACGGACGATCGGAAGCAACTTATTACTTATCATTTCTTATATTATTAGTAGTACATTTTTGGATAGAAGATTTATATAAAAAAATAGCTGAGCGAGCAAATTATAACTTCCTGATAAGTTAACCAAAAGTATGTTTCTTTTTGGGACTCAAAGACGTGGTGGTGTAAATAATATTAACACTAAAACAGTGAAAATTTTGTACAAGAGATAAAACAAATATATTACAAAAAAATTATATATTAAGTAGTTTTCAATTCGGTTTCCGTAATAATTGTGGGACAGTTGGTGAAATAAATCCGTATCGAATATAATATATAACAGACTCGATAAAAATAGTGTCCCAACAACAACTGCTTTCTTAGGCATTTGATACAGTGCATCATAATATTTTATAAAGTTTACTGCATGCGAGGTTGCGTACCCAATCTGATTAAAAATTATTTAAATGGTAGAAGCCAAAGAGTTAAAGTAAAAAATGCATACAGTGGGGTACATAGATGTGGACACGGGGGTTCCACAGGGAACCATTCGTTTTTCTTTATCTTGCATGTGAATGATCTAATGTTCACTATGCCTAATAAAAGTGTAACTACGTATGCTGATGACACAGTGGTTCTTGCGGAAGGTAAAACTTGGGATGAGGCATATGAAACTATGAATAATTATCTCAAAATTGTCTCTGACTGGCTCGCAATCAACAAATTGTCACTTAATGTCGATAAAACTGTATACATGACTTTTGGTAACTACTATGACAGTGTTCCTGGAATCTTACGAGTGCAAATAGGTGACAAAGAGAAAAAGTAGAACATTGCAAGTTCTTGGTGCTAATTTTTTATTATAATATGAAATGAAATATACACACTGATTTATTTGATCAAATAAAATAAGACTATAAAAATAGTAAATAGAAAAGGTATAGAACCTAGTAAAAAACCTCTAAACTTGAGACAAATGTTTGGATGAGTGTGAAACGTGGAAGAGTGAATTTAAATTGTCTAAGAGTGGTTAGTAGACATAAAACGATATCTATTCTTTAAACTACTTTAGCCATAGATGATAAAAATAGCCATAAGATTGCTGTGAAATTGTTTAATAGTCTGCCTAATGAACTAAAATACTTACAAATAGTATGATTGTGATAAAAAGAAAATTGACTACTTTAATAAAAGCTATCAATCCCCAATAAATGGGACTTGCCTTCTTACGAAAGATTAAGTCGCAGAGGGGTGATGTACAATACTGTCTTGTGTTCACTGAGTCTGGATGTGAATCCTTACTTTATCTTATCTTAATTAAACTTAATTATTTATCCTATGTACAGGTAATTATAGGACTTACTACTATGTAAATTTTTGCTGGCTCAATATTACAGTACCAAAATTATAACCAAAGGATTCGAAACAAGCAAAAGATAGATAAACTAGTTTTGGATTGTAAAATAAAATTGGGTTTTATCCATTTTTCATAACTTACCAAATGACTGTACTGGAAGAACATTAAACCACAATCACATGGTGCTCAACGCCTATAGCGACCTGAAAAAATATATAATAATTTTAGATGGATGGGACAGTAATGTCAAAATAAAATATGATAACATTTGTTGTTATTATAGGTAATTTTGTTGTAACAGAGTTCAATTCATGGCATCTAAATGAAATTGTATCAGAATCTGTGACACCTTCAAGCATTTGAACTCCTGTTAGCAAAGCATCCCAGTTTTCATTAACAAAAGCGTTTTATGTACTCGTAAAGTTATAATACTCTTATGTATGGTTACACTAGGGTGTTTAGGGTAATTTATTATTTATACAGTAGTCGTAATTACATCATAGTCAGAATGACCAACAGGAAAATCGTATTTATTATAACTTATATTTGTATTCAGATGTTTAAACAAGATCTAGGGTAGAGGAATTTTGATTAATGTGATGTTGTGTGTTGATTAACCAATTATACCAGCTTAATATCGGAAAGCAGCTGTATAAAATGATATTCCCTGGAGGTAAATGAGAAGTGAAACGTAATAAAAAAAAACCGATGGCCACCCTTAGCAGCCTTACCCTATCTGTGTTTCCATGACCAGTGGTTATTCGCAGTATTTGTTGAACCAATATCAATATCAATATCAGGGTCATCGTCATTAACTGAAAAATATGCTCAGGTACTTTATTAAATTTATTCTCTAATGCAGGATGGCTTGTTCCGAAGTCATTGTATATGTCTGTTAGTCTCTTGGATAACTCTTCTACTTTTTCGTCGCGAAACGTGCTAACTTGCTTCCTCGGGCTTCACAGCGACCAGATACACTGTGCTATTTTGTCACGAGTAATACATGAACAATTCTGATATTGATAAGGATAGAAGTAGAGACTTTTTTTAAAAAACAGCATGATGAAAAATGCTGGTGAATGCGGCAAAATACATTGCTCAAAATAGTCTAAGGAACATACACTTTAATATCTTTTCATCTGGAAATTCCATGCCTGGCGCGGCCAAGTGATTTCTCAAATAAGTTTTTGCTCAACTGGATCACTATAAATCAAAATTCACCGATTTCGGACCAGAAATTCTGACTTTAACTTCAGTATTTATGCCTCGTCGTCAAATCGTAGGTTCCTGCGCCAGGCTTGATTTGTTTTCATTTGTTTTAAACTGAAGTTTGACACATGTGATAAGGTGTATTCAGTGCAATAATAACGTATTCATTGATAAAACTGGAATATGGAGCGTCGCCATTTGACTAAGGATGAAATGTTACGTGTTGTTGGAATGTTAGAGGGTGGTCGTGCTCAAACTCAAGTTGCGACTGCATTTGCCACTTCAAAGAGCGTAATCTGTAGACTTTGGCGAAGGTACCAAGAAACAGGAGATGTGGTCGAAAGGCACACAGGTCCTAGACGCGTCACAACACCAGCCCAGGACCGGAATATTATTATTGAGGCCAGGCGTCATCCAGAAACTACGACAAGGGAGATTGTTTCTCATCTCCAGAACTTAGATGGGGTCACAGTTTCAGACCAAACTGTCAGAAACCGTCTACGTGAAGCGACCGTTGTCTACAATGGGCCCATGAACATGTGAATTGGATTGAACCACAATGGGGGTAATGTTCTCTTCACGGATGAGTCTAGGTTTGGGTTTCGGCCAGATAGCAGAAGAGTAAGGGTTTGGCATGGAAAGGGTGAATTAGAGAGGATCAGGCACTTTCAGGAGGCCCATATGTACAGAGGAGGATCTGTCTTGGTTTGGGGCGGTATCATTCTCCACCAGAAAACAGACCTCGTTTGCATCGACAGAACAATGACTCAGGATCGATACATTGAGCAAGTTCTAGAACCTGCGTTCAACCATTCGCACATGCTGCTGGGCCAGATTTACTGTATATGCATGACAATGCACGACCACATATTGGACAGAGAGTAACCAACTGGYTGGCTGATGAACAGATTCGTGTTCTTCCATGYCCTCCACAATCGCCAGACATGAATCCTATTGAGCATGTGTGTGACATGCTTCAAAGAAGGTTATCACCATTTATGCCAAATATCCATAACCGTCCTGACTTTGAAAATCTCTTGGGGGAATAATGGAATTTGATTCCACAAGAAGCCATTGATCCATGCATTTTGAGCATGCCTAGGAGATGTCAGGCCATTATTAATTCTCGAGGTGGTACCACAGCGTACTAGGCTCACTAAGAATTGAAGAAAACTCTGTATTTTTGAATTTTGTTGTGTTCGTGTGTTGTAATTCATTATTATAAAATGTATCTTTCGTAAAATTTTAGTTAATTTGTACTTAATTACCAATAAAATTTCTAATTCTTGTCTAATTTTTTATACAATCTTTCTGCTGTTATTGCAAGTTGCAGTTGCCAGTATTGTTAACATTAGAATAGGTCCAAATTTAATGAAAACCCAGAAAAACTGTAAGTTCCTTAGATCAATTTGAGCAGTGTATGTACTGGAATGTATCAGTTGAACAAATGATGAGATAAATTACTTGCAGTTCGAAACAACTCATTTGCAAGTGCAGTACAACTATCCGAACTGTTCATAGGGAAAAATTTTGAAATGAATTATTAATTAATTAATGTGAACATTAACTATTATGGAGAAAAGTTTAAAGACTTCTCGGCGTAAAACAGCCCGTTTTGAATTTGCTGGTGAGGATATGAATCAGAATTAGAATAGAATAGAATAGTCTTTTTTGGCGAAAAAAAGGTTTAACTAAGAATTCAGGGTAGAGCTATACTAGTTTATAATATTCTGAAGGGTCGTTGCATTATTATCCGCTATTTGTTGATATATATCAATGCAAATCCATGCTCAATCAGCCCAAGGCTGTATCAATTTTATTAACTTTCAAACGCGCCGGTTGTTAATCAGCTTTCAACGATTTTACCGCTAATGGCAGTGCCGGACAATTTTTTTAATCCAACCGGTCCGAAAGCTGTAATTAAAACAATCGCACAAGCGACAAAAAGCGCCCATTGTGTTTGCGTTTAAGAATTAACGACGTCCGTCGATGCTGAGCCGCTGCCCAGTCATTGTTTATGAACTCAGTTTAACGACAGGTTAATGAACACTACTGTCAATTATTTCATTACAATGGGCGTTCTGTAGTTTTCACCTTTATTACCATGTAACATAAACATGTGGATATTAATTTGATGGCTGCTGCCTCTTGCTAACGTGCCGTGAAGTCTTGATGGATCGCACTTGACGTAAAAGAACAAAATCTGAACGAAACGACTTTTATTCGTTTGAAACGCGCGGGGTAGAGGCGACGATAGGAGCACGCAAGAACAGATGTGTGACGTCACGTAGTGCGATCTGCAACGCACAAACATCGTCATTAGTACATATTTGATTGTTTTTACAACCCCACACCGGGTCCTTCGCAATAAACGGATAAGGCCTAGGGCTGGGCAAAGTATCGCTACTTAGTTGATGAATTGAAGCTTCCGGGCTAGATGGCCGTGGTCGATGTCTTCTTCTTCCTCCTCTAACTGACGTTTCGCTTACTCCTGTGGCAAGCATCTTCAGAGTTACGGTCGTGGACAKAATCGCCGCGACGATTACGTCMACGACCGCAACKCTGAAGATGCTTGCCACAGGAGTAAGCGAAACGTCAGATAGAGGAGGAAGAAGAAGACATCGACCACGGCCATCTAGCCCGGAAGCTTCAATTCATCAACTGAACGCCGGCCGTGAAAGTCTAAGCCAATTTATCGATACTTACTCAAAATATCGATACCTTTGGGGGTATCGAGTTTAGAGACCACCTTTTCGTGGTATTCAAGTATAGAAAGTATTCAAAAATATCGAAATTGTTCAGAGGTATCGAAGCATCGAAAGTGTTCAAAAGTATCGAAGTATCGAAAGTGTTCAAAATCATCTGAAGTACCGAGAGTATCAAATGCACTGAAAATATCGAAGCATTGATATGAGCTAGACAAAGTATCGATACTTACCCAAAGTATCGTTACTTTTGCCGGTATGAAGGATCGATACCACCTTGTCGCGGTATTCAAATATCAAAAGTATCGAGAGTACCCAAAAATATCGAAGTATCGAAAGTATTCAAAAGTATCTGACCTGTAGAGAATATCAAACGTGTTGAAAATATCGAGTATTATTATAATTTCAAGTATGAGAAGATTCATAGGTATAGTATCAAGCAACGATCTGTGAGACTGACTTATGCAGAGGGTTTTAAAGCTTGCTGTTCAGCCGTAGTAAACTATTGTATTGTAAATGAGGCACGCTTCAAAGTTCCTAAATGGGCCATATTCAAAAAAATCTTGTTGGCTAAAATTTTAACTTTTCTACTATAATTTTTTGAAATTTGCTAACTGGCGCGACTCGCGATCTATTTTTATGTAATACTTTATTGGGTTTAAATTTTCCGATGTATAAAATAAAAAAATAAAAGGTATCGAAATATCTGAATAATTTAAAGTATAAGAGTCGAAATTGTTGCAGTATTTAGTGTATTAGCGGTATCACAAGTATTGAAAGTATCAAAACATGAGAAGTATATAAAGTTGTGAAAGGAAAAAGTTGCTGCTCGTGCAGCATTCCAGAGGATTTGTTGCGCTAGAATTAAGAATACAATAATCTAGTAATTCCTCTGTTCCATAAGTTATAACGTTTGATATATTTTATATGCGCCTCAGCATATTCCTATGTCAATAATTTAACCACTGATTTCTAACAATTAGATACTTTCGATGCTTTTGAGTAGTATCGATACTGCACCGGTATTGGATAATGGTATCGCCCAGAGCCAATAAGGCTTTATTGCCGAAGGTACAGTCAGCAAAAATCATTTTGCTAGTTCTTACCTTAAGTTCTCCTTATCGCTAGAGGTTGCTTCAAACGCCTTCATTGCAATGTTAATTTTTTTAATACGTTGTAGTATTTGTAGAATATTTTAGTTTTGATAATTATGGCTAATTACTTTTTTTTTGTTTCTATTATATATTATAATAAGATATACTCTTAATTTGTAGAAGATAAAGAATGTTCTTTTAATTCCGATAAGAAATAGACTTTGGMCAACAATTTCTAACTTGCGACCCCTGTGCGCCGCGCTGTTTCAATCGTTAAAACAGCAGTAACAATTAACGATTATTGTCAGAATGGGGTAAAAAATTCCAGGGATCCGGGTAATTCCGTCGGAATTGCTAAATTTAGGTCGAACCCTTAGCGCATCGTTTTAACGATTCATAGGCGTTCCAAGAACCCCAAAACACGCGACGCAGCCCAAAGTGGGACGTGAATAATTTATACTTAAATGGGAAGGCCTTATACAAATTTGACGTGTACTAGAAAAATATAATAAATTTTCCAAATATTTAATGCGGGCCCATTGTTGCCGTGAATAAAGCGGGGTGGCTATTGTGTCGATCCCAACAATAAGTTGAGTAAAGCTTTTCTTCGCGCTGTTCTTTCTATTTAATAGATGGAAACTCGCGTTATGGATTTTCCCATCGGAGATCAMACGGGACGGGCGAATAAAAATTGGAATTAGCATTGCCGTCGCGTACAAGGTAGGCATTATGGYGGTTTCACCCCCKGGGGCATTTAGGTCGCCGTCCGCGTCACTGTTTCTATTAGGGAGACATAAAGAATGCATTAGCTACTATGTGTACCTACGGTTACGCTAAGTTAGCTCTGCCCTGTGTTTGATGGCCTCCATTACCTTTTTATTCTTTGCCTTTGCGCTGTGTACCAAACACACAACGCTCGATGCGGCCTCCCCATAAATTGCTACACCCACTACCGCTTGATGGCAACGCGTTTCTACCCCTGCACATTGCCTCAATTCGAAACGAAACTTGCCACTTGATGAAAGGTCTTAAAACAGCTAAAAGCCGCCGCGGGAATTTGCCGAACAGACAGTAAACAAACCGACCACTGTTGAGCCGAAAAATTATTTTTTACAAAATCACATCATGTGAACAATACCTTTCGCGTATTTTTACCGTGGTATTATTTTGGAATCTTTCTACTCGACACAATGTCCAACTACGTGAAGGACATTTTCTCTTTGATTGAAATTATACGTGAGTCTCATTTTATCTGTAACACAATCACTTTTTTTAAGAACTTAATATATATTGTCACGAATTTCCGTAATAACACCACTTTATTCATGAAAATACGATACACTATTAGCAGTCGTGGAAGGTGCGTCATGGGCTTTCCACTTTTCACTGCTTCTACTTCTTTTTACTGTCCCTCTGACAGCCCATGACACCTCCTTGACATGTCCAAAGTAACAATTAATTATTGTAAATTTGTAACTACGAACACAAAAACGAAACATGCTAACTATCGCAACTAACAAAGTACAACAATAAAAGGTAATCGCACAGGTCATTTTCTCGACAATATATAATCAATATTCCCTTTTACCCTAAAGTGTCGGGGTTACAATAAATAAAATAAAAGTAACAAGTGCACTACAACTGTAGCCTTTCCTGAATCCACTTTGTGAATATTAAATTTGGGATTTTTTCAATTTTCCTCAACCTGGCTTCTAATATTTTTCTTCTCTGCTATGCTTAAAAGGGTAATACTTCTATAATTGCTGCACTGCCTTCTAACGCCTTTTTTGTAGATGGGTAATATCACCCCTATTTACCAGTCTTCTGGTATTTTACCTTCTGCCCACACTTTTCTACATACTTATAACATAAGTGATTTCCCCATTTCCCTAGGCATTTCCGGTGTTATCTGACCATGTCCTGATGACTTTCCAGTTTTCATACCCTTTATAGCTCTTTCCAGTTCTTCAATATTTATATTTGACCTTATACTTGCTCTTTCTTTTTTCCATTTGTTTCCGCACTTACTATTTCATTGTTTTATGTGATGGGATTTAGAAGGTCACACTCTCTCCATCGTTCCATTACCTTTTTCGGGTCTGACTCAAAATTTTCATCATTTGTTCTGACACTACTTACTACAGTGTCCCAAACTCCTCCCTTGCCCTTTTTTTAGATTCTCTAAAAATTGTTTGCCATTTCTATCTGCTTTTTGTATGTGTTATAATTTTCTGGTGTTTCGTATATTTTCACAAACTTTTTTCTTTTTAGCTTCTTCCCTAATTTTTTCGTTCCACCTTGGTCGTCGTCTGTTTTGTATTTGATTTTACTATAATTCTTTAACAATCCTTTTAAATACTCCCCGAGTGTCTTCAGCATTTTTCTGCCTACATTTCTGCGATAATTGCTCTATTTGGTCTTCTACATAGTATCTATATTTACTATGTTCTTTATCCTGCAGTATATAAGTGCGGCTTATTTTCTTTCACACTTATTGATTTTTGCTCAACCATATGATCTTGTACTTTCGCTTCCAGCATGTAATGATCTGTATAACTTTCCGGCCCGCTCCTCACTCTTACGTTTATGATCATATTTCGATTATTTTTTCCCAGTATAATGATCGATTTTTCTATGCGAACTGCAATTTCTCTTGTCATCTTGTGTATTTCTTTGTATGCATATAAATTATTAGTTATAATCATTTCACTTTCTATGCAGTATTCTATAAGTCTACATCCATTATCATTTCTTACGTTTTCTCCCTGTTTGCCTATTACCTTTAATGTAGTTTCGTCTTTTTTGCCTACTCTTCAATTGAAGTCTCCTAAAACATTACCGCCCCCTTACTGCTTTCTGTTGTTATGTCCAATTCCTCCCAAAATTGGTCTTTTCCCTTGGCATTTTCATCCTCATTAGGTCCGTAAACTATAATGTAGTAGTATTCTTTCGGACACGTATCTCGATGTTGATACTTTTTTTGCCATTTCTTATTCAGAACGCTCTTTAGCTCTGGGGTCCACAGTGACTCCACTGTATATAAGAATTTCTGTAATACCTAGCATGTTGATTTGTGTCTTTTTGCATTCTTCCGTCAATTCTTGCTCTTTTCCATTAAATCCTCGTAATTCCATGTTGCCAGTTTAAAGTATCCTTGAAGTTTTAATGTTATTTGTCTTGCTTTTCCATTATTCTCAAGGTGTTTACGAGTTATTCCATCTTCATCTCTTCTGTACCATTTACTATTATTTTCAGGTAGCCAATCTTTACTCGATTTCCCTTTCCTTTTTCTTTACTGACTTCTCTGACAATTTTTTGTGTATTTCCTTTCTTCGTAGTGAGATCATTTGTAATGTATATCCGTCTATCCTTTATTTCTCGAAGTCCCGCTTTATTATATACAGGATTTTTATAAATGATTCATGCATCCTGGGSGCTTGTGGAAATTATCGATTAAATCAATTTGCCGCCTCTCAAGAAAGTGACGTATATTTGTCATCTGTCGATTTTTTAATTATTTGATACATTTTAATATGAGAAAACGCCTGGGAGTGTGTTTTTTAAACATATTCTGTAATGTTTTGTGGGATAATTAACTTTAAGGTTGCAGAAAGCTCACATTTCGGAGCTGTGGGGTACAATTGATCTGCAACCTTAAACTACMAAAAGGARGCACAAAGAATATAGAGAAACCCTATACAAGCATGCAACCAAATTACAAAAATTAAGATTTTTATCCAMCTTTTATATTKTCAATAATTARCAGGGATATTTACATTGATCGCTTCTGTGATATTTTTTTAATTTTAATAATGCTGATTTTAATAGTATCAGCAACTKATATTTAAWTGATACTACTGACGTAAATGATGTTAGCGTACCCATAAAAATAAGTGTGAAACACGATATAACACAAATTGTTTAAAAATTTTGGTAATATATTTAATTATATATAATATAAAATAAAGCGAATTAAATTTCTCTAGTATGATGCTAAATGATAATATATATTTGAAAACAATGCTAAACATTTTTGTCCGGTGTTAAAATTCTGCTCATTGCGTGTTTGTGATGCCAACGGTTTTTCTTTCAGCTTAGTTTTATCTAAATAAAGTAAACTTTAGTGAAGATGACATTTTTAAATGCATGTAATAGAGTAGCTGGATCAGATTATTTATTTAAAAAATCAGTTCATGTCCAATACGCCTTCTAACGGAACATTTAGGAACTTCAAAATTTTTGTTAAATATATTTAGTACTGGATTTTTCAGTAACCCAGAGGGCAGAGTAGAACTGAAGTAGCGAGTTTCGGTGACAATATTATCGTCTTCAAGTGCAAAGGCTTCCCCCCAAAAACACCACCTTTAAGTCTTTTCGATTAGTTTCGGAGCATTCGCCACTAACGAGCGCCCTTCGTTCCAGGGCTGACTAATCAAATTGGCGTCGAAATAAATCGGTCGTACGCCCACAAATATTGGTTTTAATGCGGCTTCACCCCGGCGTATTGCGTAACACATGACGTGCATGTGTTCTGTTTGGGCAGTGGTCCATGCAAGATGAAGTGCACCGAGAGCAGTGAATAATGTGCGGGGATCGAAAACTATTATATTTTAAAGAAAGCTCGTCACGGCCTGACGGGCGACACTGTTTGTCGGGCAGGGTCATTTGTTGGCGCGATTCGCCACCGTACGCCATTGTGTTCGGACGTCACGTTGACGTAAAGCCGAAAAACAATCGAGGAAGCCGCAGCAGCGTGACCACATTCAGTAGGTTTCAAGTAGTTTTTTTTTTTGTAAAAAATTAGTGTTTTTATATTTTTAGGAATGGAGTTAAAAAAATAACTTTCCAATGTAGCTTTATTTACTCCTAAAGATTTTAATATACAAGGTCGCTACAAAGTATAGAACCAAGGGGACATTTTATGTTCTTTTCTTAAATTGTGCATGGGCCCATGGGTAATTAAAATGCATTTTATGGAATTTTTCAACTCCGTGTCAATAGGTACTTCATTGAAAAGGATATTTTTCCTGATTTCAAAAATGTATCACACTTGTACAATTTATTGCTTCTGAGTTGAGAAAAGTGTGATAACAAACTTGGATCAAAACCAGGCCCAGTTTTTTATCGATACAACAGTTATAGAAATTAATAATAAACTTAACATTTTTTCTGTAGCTATAAATTACAAACATTTTAAAACAACAAATAAAAATCTTAACCTTATCATAACATAAAAATTTGTATTTCTGGTCCAATACAACAAAACAATAAGTAAAACGTTTATTCAACACTTACTAGATAATTATATATTTAGCATAACAGAACAAATAGTTATCAGAACTTGGGAATATAAAAAACAATAAACAAGAAATAAAATATTTTTACTAGTGCAAGCATATCTTTTTTGCACTTCTTGCGTCGAGCTCGCATTGTACTATTTTGCACCTTAATTTTGTCGAAGTAATTCCATCCTGCATTATTTCTCCTACTGGTCATTGTAATTGTTGAACTTTAAACTTTAAACATACAAGGTCGGTTCCTATCCTCTTTGTTAAAGTTGATATAAGCTAAAATCCACCTAGTAACCAGTATGTGATTGGTCTGGATTTTAAGAACAGAGTTGATTTTCGCTTAAAATGGAAAAGAAAAACCGGCTCATAATAACTAAAATTGTCGCGTAAACGCCGTACACATCGAATACAAATGACAAATGTCAACGGGCAATCGTAGTCACCTAGGGATTTTTAGACAACTGCTACGCTTTGAGTCATCTACTCGTATTTATTTTCACTAATACACATAGTAATTTGCATGGGAGTGCATGTTTAAAACGTTTTAAACATGTTTTTAACTAAGTAAGAAAAAACATGTTTAAAACAATTTAAACATGATTAAATTGAAAAAAAAACTGTTTGTTTTGTTTAATTAAAAAAAACATATTTTTTGCCAACCCTGAGTATTATCGGCGAGCACATTATTAGGCCTTTTTTTCATCGATGGGAATTTGAATGCGGTCAAGTATTTACAGCTCTTGGGCGAACACATTATACCAGAATTTATTTGCCTGTTCCCTAATCGTGAAAATGCTGCGCGTCCTTCTGAATATATATGGTTTCAGCAAGATGGTGCACCGTCCCATTTTGCAGTCAACGTTCGTGGATATTTGAATGCGATATTTCCAGACAGATGGATTGGTAGGCGCGGAGCGATAGAATGCCCAGCACGTTCCCCTGATCTGACGCCGCTTGATTTTTTCCTGTTAGGGTATATGAAAAATCGTATTTATGCTGATCGACCACATAATGCAAAAGATTGAAAAGGACGAATCAGGACAGAAATTCAGAACTTACCTCCAAATATGCTACAATGTAAATCTGAAAAAATACTGCATTTTTCACGGAATCATGTTTTTCTTTTTTACTTTTAGGGTACCCGATTCGCAATAAATTGATCAAACTAGCGAAAATTATTACCAGTCAAGGAAAAATGGTAATTACCCATAGGCCCATGCACAATTTCAGAAAAATCGGTCGAACACAACCTGAAATATCCTGCTGGTTCCATACTTTGTAGCGACCCGGTATGAGGCAGAAAATGCAGGAACATCTGGATGCTCTTTTGTTCAGGTTGATAAAGAAATATTCTATTTAGAACCAAAAATAATGTTATGGTTGATGAGATTGTCCAAAGGACTTCTATGTGTTAAAAACATGTCGCTTTCCATGACCTAGTATATCTACTTACATCAAATCAAAATTAGTTCAAAAGTTCCCATTTTATCTTTGGTAGGTACTGCAACGATTTTTAGAAAACCGAAAGTACTTTATCCATATTATTAATAATGTGAAGACTTTGGGTTTGGACTAAAACGACCCCGCTATTTGGTATAAGAGTAATATCAATCTGTACTATCATTGTATCATTATTCGTAAAAAAAAACCCACATTACAATAGCAGAAATTTGGTGTTTGTACCTTTTTATCATAATCCGAAATGTTCGCCTGTTCCTATGTGGAAAATTTGGTGGCACATCAGCCGGCGTACGTTTGTTGAAATTGCAGGATGCTTTGAAACTGGAACGGGCCGCCACGACAAATATTAATGATATTTTAACGGCAAATTGCAGAGTTGGCTGTCGAATTTTCGCAAACCGTGTAATTTCGGCGTACCATTACATCGGGCCCAACTGGCGAGTATGTACCCCGCGTAATTTCAGGGCGTCCGGATAATAATGATAGGCGCGTTTTAAAAATTGCCCCGCATATTACTAACAAGCGTCACACAATGGCAGCGGCCGTTTTCGCCGTTCTTGGATTCACAGTTACAATATGCAAACGCGCCACAAAGGGAAACAATAACGCGGCAATAAATCAAAAAATTAATTGTTTTACAAAATCAATTATAACGTAATGCTATAATTTCATTCTTTTGTTAACGATGAAAACGCCGTTCAAAGGAGCCCCATTATTCAGCCTCGATGTATTCTTTTGCGATAGATGAATATGCATTTTATGGCTTCTACATAATGGCAAAGTACATTCTTTACGTAGACGGGCGAGAACCGACTGTTTTTGCACGGCATACTGCGTGACGGCGGCCTTTCGCTTCTATACCCACGTTACAAAACACCCTAACGCGCATTCAACCCCAGAAACAATGCAAGAACACGATCACGAGGAAATAACACTCGTCGAACTGAACCAAATTCAAATTTCCCGCCGTCTACAACTGACAATAGGTGAAGAAAGAATGCATTTGAAAATTCAAACTTCCCGCGTCAGTTTTATTTAGAGATGATGAAAAAGAATCGATTTCAGTAAATCGATTCGATTGCGTACATTATGCAAGAAAAACAAGGAAACACTTTTATTTATGGAACATACCGAAAGTAATGAAATAATCTACCTAGATATGGATTGTGGTTTATTTTATACCTTCCTCAACGTCACTCTTTCAGGGTCCATTGTAGAAACAGATATAGATTCAAGAAATGAAACAAATTCGATTGTTTCGCTTACCTAATGATATTAAAAGCACCGGTTCGATTCTGAATCGATTTTATCCATCCCTAGTATCATTAAGCACAAAATATCGACCTTGCTAGCATTATACTAATATACTGAGGTAAGTGAAGCCGTATAAAATGTATCGATAATGAAAACTGTAACGGTAATGAGCTCCTAAACAGACACAGTTGCCCAAATGTTTTAAAATTAAAAATTCCCGCGTTATCGAGTACACAGAATTTGAAATTGACAGTATATCCAAAAAATGTCTATAATTTGACAGTATAAGATGGCGTCAGCATAACATAGGCCTGACAAGAGGGCGTGCACAGCTCATTGTTTAGAGGCATTGTTAATATTCATCATTTTCCAGGATTGTACGCGAAGCAGAACGAAAGGTAATATAATGAATTTGTTGACATCACTCATACATTATATATGTGGAGTATACGTTGTGTTTGAGCTGGACGGGCATATATAAAATATGCATATAATAATTATACAAACAATACAAAGTAATGTATTTAAATACGTTTTGTGTCGCCTTAATCACACAATAAATATCTGCCGCCGACAAATTAGCCTTTATTATTTGAATGCGCGACGACAATGAGATTGTAAGGAGGCAGGCTAAAACCAGTGGCGTAACTAGCGACGGGCTCATAAAATAAACCAACAAAGATTGCATTAAATTTGGGGTCGCATCGTAGAAGTAATGCTTTCTGACGTAAGTGTACTAGGAAAGAGCGGGATTTCTGAAGTTAAATTTGATGAATGCCAATCATGGCCGCGGGTGATGTATGGAGAGTCGCGAGCGTTTTCAAAAGTTGCCGTCTTTTCCACAAGGAGGCGTACATAAATCAATTAATTATGGACGATTGGGTACAGAGGAGTGGCCGCTATAAAGAAAGCAGTTGAGAAGTGTTGAACGTAAGAAGCGCGAGGTGAGCTTTAGACAATGGGGTGTATTATCCTTCGGTCCGCCGACTAGTTAATAGATAAACTAGATGGTTTCACGCTCAATCACCGGCCGATACGATCAACGGCGTCGTGCATTGTTGTGCCGACATGGACTCTGCCTCTTCAAATTTCATGCGACATTAAGTCAAAATAGTGTTATCCATCAGATGTGTATAGCAGTCTCGTTCTGTGTCTGTTTTGCGGGCCGGCACCCAAGGCACTTAATGCAACTGCCGCACAACCAGTGGCGTGCAGTCATGCTCGAACGATTTGCTCGAAAAGTAGACGTGACGTCATTTTTACAGCGAAAGGCGCCGTATTAAGATAATATATCGTGCAACCGTGTTTCGCTGATTTCGGAAGGGCCATAACGCGCCAGCAGCAAGTTATACTGCTACACTGTTTCATAACAACCCCCATTTAGAATCGGATGACAGAGGTTTATTGAAATAACGTTTCGCTGACTATGGAAGCCCGCCGCCGCGGTTAACAGTGCATGCAAGATAAACGGCCCGTATTATTTCGGATAGTAACAAATATTTTAGATTGCCCTCGAAATTTAAAGGCAACGCGAACTTGGGACGTTTATTAATGCCTTTTATTACAGTTTTTAAACTCGGTGTTATTTATTGCGCCACGTAACCGGGCGAGAAGGGAACGCTGTGAACAACGAAGGAAGTGTTTTCACAACTTTTTAAAATGAGGCGAAGAGCCAGTGAATATATCCATACATAATAAATCTAATACATGGACTTGATGGATATCCGTGATATCTATTAGATGGATATAGATATCTATAATATGTCTTATAGATATCTAAATCAACACCCTAATGGATGAATACTTTTGGATATCCATAACGCTTCCCACATGTGTTCGGCTATTGACCAACCTAATTTACTTAATTATAAGTGCAAACATAGCAGGATATAATAAATTGCCAGCAGAGGTTTATTCGAAACAACTACAAAACAAAACTAAAAAAGACGTAGGAGTAACATAAAAACAAATAAAAACACAAAAAAAAAGTGAATACTATTCCGATCAGTCTTTCACGAACCTAGATTCAGAACTAACATTAATTACAGTCACCAAATATAGGGTTATTATAAATGACGGACCCATTTTTTAAAATTCGTATTCCAAAATTAATAATTTTTGTAGCCATGAGAACAGGGAGTTTCAAAGTTTAGTTTAGATAATACATTATAAATGTTCAATGTTCTGATGACAGGGCACGTTGCCAATTACCTACAGAAAACTCAAACAACAAACAACACTGTGCATCACAGCCTAATATCTGACAGTTCTCTAATCTTTAAGGGTTGGGTTTGACACCTTAGATATTTGATATTTCCTATTTGAAATCTGCTCTATAATATACCTAGGACCGCCGAACACTTCTATAAAATTTCAGGTAAACAAATAATCTATGGTCAGGTGTACTATCAAAATGGCTTGCTTCCGACAGGTAAACCGCTGGAGATTTTTGGTGTACAAATTAAGGATTGTCCGGGGATTTCCCGGGATTTCTGTAAACTTATTTACAGTATTACGCAGGCGCATAAAGTAGCGCGCAGTTGCAGTTTTGATGTCAGGATAAACTAGGTTATGTGTCGAAAGTTGTACAAGTTTATTTGTTTTCAAGAATAATTTAATAACAAGAGTTATTTAAATTGCCAAGGTAAATTGCTACAATTCATATAATAAATAGATGATCGCCAAGTAGCATTTCGTGTGTTCTAATTTTTAGATTCGCTTCATACTTGTATCATTTGTTCATTTGGCGGCACTTGCAATGTGGTTATTATGGAAGACCTCATGGAGAATTGATTTGAAGAGGTCCAAATCCACCTGAATATTAAGGTTCCCGATTCAATAAAAATCATTTTAAAAATAACGAGTTCGCAAAAAAACTTCAACACAAGGACATTTTTGCCAATTTCCACTTGAGCCTAACCAAATTGCAGTGTGTATACCGAGACAAGCGGCTTCTTCATACAATTAGAAATATTTTAAAGATAAATGCTCTACCAAAGAGAAACTCAAAAAGTTCTGCTCCAGTTATTGTCAATTCTGATGGTAAGCACTCCTGAAATTATTAGTAATTACAAATGTAACACTTACATATTATTGGTGATTGGTCTAATATATACCTAACTTCTTATTGGCAAATTAATAATAAATGTAATAATTATTTTCGTCTCTGCAAATTCTCGTAAGATCGTATTTATGTTTTCGTAAATAATTTAAACAAAAACTATCCTGCAAATTAATTTAGAGTGTATGCAAAAACCGTACATACTATAGCCAAAACTAAGAAATATAGCATAACTTTTTTATTTTAGATAAAGCGCAGAATAAAACAGAATCAAATTATTATGCGTTCACAATTAACTAAGGAGAAACAAATAATTTGTCAAACTATTAAAAAATGGTTGAAGTTCCAAACACAAAATGAAGAACAGTGGGTCTTTATCAAAGAAAATTTACAGCAATTTGTGTTTGGAACTAAATTAGGCTACCTGTCTTTATTTTGGAATGATATATTTTATGTAAATGATGTTCCTCAAGATTTTATTCACAGAATTATTATTTTTTGTTTTTTAGGTTTTTGTTGTTATTTAATAAATATTTTTTAAAAAGATTCATTGTGTTTTCTACCTATATTTATGTTGGTATTATTATTATTATTATAAACTTTAAATTTTTGGTGGGGATGACTGGGGATGTTCGAGAATTGTCGAGGATGTCAGGTGATTTCCAAGAACATTCGGGGATGTATTGGGATGTATTTGAGGCAAGGAATATTTGGTGTACACATTTTGCTTAGCGGTTTACCCCTCGCCTATTTCAATGTTTTGTTTTTCTTGGATTATTTCTCAATGTGACAACGACATATTTTTGGTCAGATACGTGATGCTTGCATAAATTTAATTATTAAAGTTCCAACGTATTAAAAAATATTTGAAGTAGTTTATAATATTTATTGCCCACGATCCGAATTTCTGTATAAAATTGATGACGTCCTTAATATTTAATTTCAAACCCACGGACACCGTTCTATCAGAACAACTAGTTGCTGTCACTTTGTCTAACGGTATATATAATATATAATAATAACATTGGCAACGCTGACAGCCGATGAAATATTCGGATACCATCGGAAAGCTATAATCCGATGCTTTCGGAGATTTGTGTTCGGTGAAATTTCATAACTCGTGCGTTTTTGGAAACTGTGATCGGTGAGATTCGGCTACCTATGTTCGATGAGAATTGTGTGGTCTGAGAATTATTATCAGTGGGAATTGTGACCAATGAAGCGGTCTCGATTTAAAGATCTCATCGAACATAGATAGCCGAATCTTACCAGTTTCCAAAAACGCAAGAGTTATACCGATATTATCATTTGCTTCTGTGTTCAACAATTGCATTCTGACTCGGGATTTAATTTTAAAATTCGGGATGTCCCGCCTAAATCGGAACGCCTAGCAACCATATGTAAAAAATTCAGGTGATTTTCCGTAAGCAGCAAGCTCCCAATCGCGAACGGTTAGCGAAAGGCGGGGAAAATTCAAAATACAAACGAGCTCATCGGAATAATCGCGTGTAATATCTCGTTTTCGGCTTCAAACATGCACCGTCGCTTTTTGCCGCGCGATCGTTTTCTCGCACGAGTCCGTAATCCAAATAGAATGCACGGGATTATTAATTAAATTCCGTTTTTGTCGGGGCCGTTTCACGACCGCGGTTTCGACATTTTTCAGGTCAAAAATTCGATTTCACGGTCATTATCAGCAGGGCCCGATGAATCGTCTCACTTTGTTGACCATACGCACCGTGTATATTCCTCGTTAATGGCATAAAAATTACGTAAGACGACGGGAGCTTTGATCGCGGGAGTTTCGAATTCAGCACGATGCAGCTCACCCCAATGCAAATAATTAAACAGCTTTTCACGCGCTATTATAAAAGCATAATCGTGTTTTAAATGATTATTTAGACCGTAGATTTTCAATTAAGTGCGAATTCGTCGTGGTGCTCGTGCTGCTGCCATTGGCATGCAGGCGGCCAGGTCCGTATTTGGTGAGATTTCAGCAGGGAAAAAATCGAGCCCGCGGAGTCCCTTTTAATCGATAAATATTTTCATAGCGTGCTCAGCGGTCCGGGAGAAGCACAAGTCATCGTAACCACACAAAACATCGGAGTAATTGGTTGTGTTGGTGACAAATTCTGTTTTATTTGAAAGAGCACGCCTCGTAAAACGACCCAAACTCATTTCACGCTTTCATTGGCTCCTCTGAGATGAACAACTATTTTTATAGGGGCCATTGTGTGGACGCTTTCCCAAATATCGGCCGAATTTCTTAGCCGGCTTTGTTGGAAACGAAAAAACTCCGATTGTCACCGTCGCCGAATATGCAAACCCTCCCGGCATCGGCTAAAATACAACCATAAATACAGCAACATAATTTACTGTCAACTTTCTTGGAACGGCTGCTGTAAATTCTCCCGTTCCTTAATTTAATCTAACCAAGTCAGCTTACGAAATAATGGCTGTCGGCGATGGGCAAACGTTGTTTGCGGTTTTTCTTGTCGTATACCTTAATATAAGCGACATTTACATCACTTTTCCGCCGTTTGATTTATTGTTTTGTGCTCAACTGCAACATAATTACAACCTACTGGACGTCTGCGCCTTTATGCCCTGTCGTCCGACATTACTGGCCGCGGGCCGCTTTTGAAACTCGAATTTTAGGCCGGTCGCGATAGCTAACATACAGTGCACTCTCGCTAATCCGTACATCGGCTGTTAAACCAAAATATCTCCGAAAAAGGACATAACTAGGACTCTTCGCGCCAAAATTTTGGCGTAAATTTAATGCGCATATGCAGAAACAGCCAAAATATTGACAGTTCCGTTATATTATTGGTTGTCATCCTATAAATGACATGCTGCAAAAACAATTGTCAATACATTGGTACAAATGTAGGTTAAAAGAAATCTTGACCAGTTCTATTGCGTAGATAAGTCAAGAAACGAACGTTGCCACTAGAGGACAGGACCTGAATGCAATTTAGTGTGGCGGCTATAAACCAGACTAACCAGCAAAGTGTCGAAAGGAACAAACTCGTAGAAGGAAGATGTAATTCGCACCTCTATAATTGCTCAAAAATTAAGAACCGATGACATTAATATAGTGTCACGCCCGACACTGCATCTCGGTCTTTCTAGCATCTAGTTTAAACATAAAATATTAATAAACGCCATTTACTTCGTGGCAGTAATGCAACTTTGAGTAAAAGTTTTCTAATGTTCATTGTAGCATATTTGGAGGTAAGTTCTGAATTTCTGCCCTGATTCGTCCTTTTTAATCTTCTGCATTATGTGGCCGATTAGCATAAACACAATTTCTCAGATACCCCCACAGGAAAAAAATCAAGCGGCGTCAGATCAGGGTAACGTGCTGGGCATTCTATCGCTCCGCGCCTACCAATCCATCTGTCTGGAAATATCGCATTCAAATATACACGTACGTTGACTGCAAAATGGGACGATGCACCATCTTTCTGAAACCATATCTGTTCAGAAGGACGCGCAGCATTTTCACGATTAGGGTACACAGAGCTGTAAATACTTGACCGCATTCAAATTTCCATTGATGAAAACCACACCAGACGTTCACTTTCTGAAGGTGTTGTGTGTGGACTTGTTCCATCCACAAATGTGGATTTGTGTCCGACCAATATCTGCAATTATGTCTAATCAAATTACCATTGAGGCAAAAAGTCGCTTCATCAAAAAACATAATCCAATTTAAAATGTTTCTATCTTTATCTATCATGTTCATTGCAGTTTTGTACGGAACACGTGGGATTTTCTTGCACATCTAAAAAAATATTCAAGCTACTTTCCTCACTCGTAGCAACCTTTGTACCTCCTGGTTTATGACGATTTTTAATACCGCCGGTTTCGTCAAAACGTTGCAGTGTTTAACTGTTGATCTGACAATTGCATTGTAGAGTGCAACTACTTCCGAATAACTTCGCTTTCTATCTCCATAACCAATCATCATCAAAATTTCGATGCGATCATGTTCAACTAACTGACACATTGCGATTGCAAATAACAAAGTGAATGAAAATTATCACCCAGTCACGAGAAAAAAGGAGACACCTGGAGTTTTTGTTCTTACTTAGCGATAACGAATAAGTTTTTTGCAAGACCCAATCTTGTTATCATACTTTTTTCAACTCTGAAGCAATAAACTGTACAAGTGTGATACATTTTTTAAATCAGGAAAAATATCCTTTTCAATGATGTGCCTTTTGACACTCTTTCCCATTTAAAAAATTGTAACTTGGGCCCATATCTCGGAAACAAGAGCTGACACGCAGTTGAAAAAATTCCAGAAAATGGAAAAATTGGTCGAACAGAACCTGAAATATCCCGTTGGTTCCATACTTTGTAGCAACCCTGTATATAAAGCATATTATTTAATTGGATGAATAGACCAAGGCACCAGTTAATAAACTCTGCTTATTGCAAATGTAGACCCACAATATGATCGTTATGCAACAACGAATGAGGCTGCAGGTACTGCAGGTTATTGCATAATAAAAAACGGCTCCAAATCCAGGAAGCCGTGGCGCGAATTTTCAACATATGCTTTCATATTAGCGCATGGCGCGTAGGTCGCATATAACTCGATTTCTCAGTGACATTTTTTGCAAAAAAATGAATATTCATAGCTCTGGTCGCGTTTCCCCGGGGTGGCTGGAAATTAATAAATTTGTTATGGTCGGTCCGGGCCCCCGGGCACTGCGAGCTCGCATTTGCGGCGGCTTTGCTTCGCACCTGGCCGGCCCTTTGTAAATGACTAGATACCTACATTTACCTGCGCCCCGCTGGGCTAGCCAATAGAAGAGCCCGTAATAAATCACCCGGAGCTGGGAAGGAATTTGTAAAACACGGGTCAAGGTGTTGATTAAAGGACCGGCGAGGTGCCCCGCGAGAGGACGGGAGTCCAGCACCACGCTGCCCGGGGTTAAAAAGGCAATTTACCAACGCCGCGGACGGATTTGTAATCAACGGCGACGGGCTTTCGTGCTTGCCCAGTTGCGGCGTAAACACCGGCGAAATTCGATTTGTTCCGATTCAAATATTACGCAGTTTCGCGCGGATTATCAACGGAACACACCTGTCAATGTCAAAAACCATCGCCTTGGCTTTTGCTTTAGCAATGTACCAGTAACATTGACCAGCGTGATCCAATCAATGAAAGGGTTTTTTCCTATCAATAGTCAAGATACCTACCAGCAGGGTGTTGTGACAGAAGGCGATTGTACACAATAACTATTTTAATGCTTTCAGGCTCCATAATATAAGATAATATTTTCTCGGAAAGATCGCTGTCGTTTTAAAACACTGACAAAAAGTTATTGGTCTGACGTTTCGATTACACCTGTAACCTTTGTCAAAGCGAAGAACTCAAAATTCGTCTGACACAAGAGCAAACAAAATTTTGAAAGTAAATAAACAAAACACCAAGGAAGCGAGACGTCATAGAAAAAACGTGCCAACCTGATAAATATGAACCTATCGACGAAAAAGGAACTACCTACCTACTTCCTAGTAGGATATACACGAATTACTTGTTAAAAGATAACTACAAAATAGCCTTCCAAATGTCACCTAACTCATAATTTCCACAATCCTTTTTAAAATTATTAGTATTCCTACAAATTTCTATAGCTTCTTTTATTAGACGTTTGTGATAATATTTTTCTCTATGTGAAATAACAAAAGTGTCATCTACATACCTATACCAACATTTTGGCTTAAACTGAAAACTGTTGATCGCTACGTCTTCAAAATTTTCCATAAACAAATTGGCCACTACATGAGTTATAGGTAAATCCATTGCACAACCTGATTTTTGTTCATAAAAATTATCGTTCCATAAGAAATAAATTTTAAACAGTGTTCAGCTAATCTGGCTATCGTGTCACCTAGGGGATCCCTATTAATATTGGCTTTGATAATATCTATCGTTTCAGGGATGGGTACTTTCGTAAATAAAGAAACCACGTCAAAACTAACTAAAATATCACCTTCTGAAATACTTAAACCATTTACAATGTCAATGAAGTTTGAAGAATTTTTGATGAAACTACTGGTTTTTCCTACATAAGGTTTTAAATAGTTAGCACAAAATTTTGCTAATCTGTAACATGGACTGCCAATCGTATTGACTATGGGTCTTAACGGCACACCGGTTTTATGGATTTTGGGCAAACCATACAATTTAGATACCTTGCAATCGGAAACAGTTAAAAGAGACTTCTCATTCGAAAGATCCTTGCTGTACCGCAAGAGTCTTATCTTGGACCGTTACTGTTCTTGTTTATTCAGTTTTTTTTTTATTCAGGAGATTATAAATGTGATTATTTCTACCTTTTCTTGTTTCTATATTTTCCACATCTTTATAGCAATATCGGTGTATTTAGCTATTTTCTTATTGTAGGTAGTTTGAACGTTGTTGTCATTTGCTATAGAGATATCTATGAGGTAGGTTCTTTTGGAAGATCATATCACCATATGTCATCTCTTTATATGTGCGGATTTCTATGTCCCAGTATAGTTTGCATCCTTTGTTGTCCAAAACTAATGTTGAAGTGTATTTGTAGTATGATGATTCGTTTGCGATTAGTTTGATAGACCACTTTCCCCGTCATATTGTGTCTTTCTGTCTATGCGTACTGGTAATGTGGTCTATGGTTTCTTTTTGCTGATTTTACATTTGTCGATAGACAAGTTTATGCCTTTTTTAAAATATGAGAATTTCTGATAATTACGAGTTGCTATGACCTGGGCCCTTCAGTCTCTGGGAACAGTTGTCCATCTTTGAGCGATTTATAGGAATGCTGTTTAGAAATGTAGTGGTTATGTATGTGTTTTCCATGCATTGGTTTTGATGACCATGTGTCGAGCTTTTCATTTTGGTTTTCGGTGGGGTCGAAAGCATCTTCTGGATAATTGGGCATAGGCAGATTAAGCGGTGTGTAATTTTTGTCGGCTCTGATAATCGCTTGGTGGATAAGTGTTTGTTTACTGCAAAAAAAATTCGGAGGTGCTGGATCTGCTTTGTATGTAGAGTCCGGATATCTATCGTGCCTCTTCCTCCTTCTTTTCTGTATAATGCGATTCCTTCTTTGCAGGAATTTGGGTGGTATTTTCTGTATTTCGTTAGTTATGATTCCGTGAGCATCTGTATGTTTTCCAGGTCAGGTCAGGTCAGGTCAGGTCAGGTCAAGTCAGGTCAGGTCAGGTCAGGTCAGGTCAGGTCAGGTCAGGTCAAGTCAGGTCAGGTCAGGTCAGGTCAGGTCAGGTCAGGTCAGGTCATGTCATGTCAATATTGGCACCGCAAATGCGTTAATCGCTTTGAAAAGGTTTAGTGGCGTTTTTAATACACCTGATATCTGTATGGTACTCTATTGAAACACCAGGTATTTGTATGTTTCCTAGTTAATAGTTTCTCTCTTTTCAATGTCTGTCCATTTCCCTTTCTCTATATATGGAGTACTTTGCATTTGCTGATGCAAAATTCCATTTGGACGTCTGTTCTGCATATTTCCGTTATCTTCTGCCTTTTGTTAGCAATTTGCTCCGGGGCAGCTTGTGTTTGTATGTGATTGTGTCTTTCAGTTTCCCTTTGTACTCAGCTGTGGGTATCATCGTGTTGACCATACGATTCTTAAAAAATCCGTAAGTTCTTGTTTGCTTATTTTCAGTCTTATACATCGATTATTGCATTTTTATTGTTTGTTTTCGAGATACGAGGCATATCCGATGTTTCCTGGTAGCTGGATCACCACAAACGACAAAAAAAAACAACTTCGATAAAAACCGGTTGTTTGCAGAAACTGCGAAAGCCACGACGCCTTATTTATTTTGTTAAGCCTCGGCAAAAAGCGGCATTGTCAATAATTTCATAACGCCCGCAATTTATATATAAATTAACCTAAATCGCCCAGGACGAATCGGGCAATCTACGTGATCGCAGCATTCCGCTCGGTGAAACGGCAGGTACCCGTTTTTCATCCATTCATCGGCGAACAGTCCCAAAAGTCAACAGT
Organism: Rhyzopertha dominica; assembly: GCA_025024175.1. Taxonomy (NCBI): domain Eukaryota; kingdom Metazoa; phylum Arthropoda; class Insecta; order Coleoptera; family Bostrichidae; genus Rhyzopertha; species Rhyzopertha dominica. The sequence goes on along the minus strand of QCXZ01000086.1, from coordinate 23,032,572 downwards.
GGGACTTATAAATCATGAAACAGGTGTATAATAATATTTTTCTGCCTTTGAGAAGTGCCGCTAGTTAGGTGTCGGTTAGAGCGTATTATGATCCAAGCGGGGGGCATGTACTTTACTAACTCATACAATACAACCCCCCCATGGATTAAGGTGTTTGACATGCCGACCGCCACAGGGAGGCACTCAGGGGCGCACGTGCCCACTGCACCTTGTGACATAACACGACCTGTCATCGAAGACACGTTATGAAATCCCATCCATTGTGATAATTACAATATTGTTGGAATATTTAGCGCAACTATACTCCACACAATGTGACAAACAATACAATTGGTTAGCTTCCAAATATAAAATGGCGTCAAATGACGTATCTAACKTCATTTTTTAACTATCAAACGCTGAAAAATTAAAATTTTGGAACTCGTTAATAATTATGAATATAGAATGCATTATTTGTTACAATTTAAAACAATAGAATTGGTTATGAAAACGTTATAAATACTCTATTTAGGGGAGGCCATCTTGGAGCCCACTGACAACACTAGCGCTGTAGGCCCCTTGTGGGAGTCGGGTACTGCGATAAAAGTTTGACTTCTCATGCACAAAAAGTCCATTAGTGCTATTTCTCTGGAAACACTGTATACTTGTTGAAGCAACTTTTTGGTTCCACAATAATCCTTTTCGGTCGGGGGATTTATAGAATTATACGGTAACTTTAAGTGAAGGAATGAAACTTGACTATCCATCTCCTCAATTGCTGGATGCAACAGATACAGGTATTGTGCCACATTTTGTGATAGTCATGACAATGTTGTTCAATATTGATTTAAGCCTGTTAAACTGTTTTTACCATTAATAAAATATGGGTTATAAAAAAACTGGAAATACCTATATAGATTATTAGTATTCTTATACAGTGAGTATCATATACTTCTATTTTATTATACCAAGAATTTTACTTTGTCAAAGTCTTATTAACGTGATGTAAATGATCATTGCTTCCGCGTTTTTTACATCGCAACCACATAAATACCATGACCTGCAGCCTTTTATCCCTCGATGGATCCCACTTCTGATAAATACCATGGCCTGCGGCCTTTCAACCCTCGGTGGATTCCACTTAATGTGATCGTCCACATTATGTCACAGGCCATTTTGTAAAAGAATCTGTTAAGTTAACGTCGTGACTTATAGAAAAATCCCAAAAATATTAATAGTCAAATATAACGTACGCTTGCATCGAATATTTCAGAAGAAGCACGGAAAATGCTTACAACTGTGTTTTCTAGCGCCGTCAGAGGGCTCCAAAATGGCACACGAGTCAGCTATGACAATCTAGTGCTGTAGAAAATCTGATTACGTCATATTAGCGCTTCAGACGTGAAGTCTTTCCGAGTACGGTCCTGGCCGATTCGAGAGGAGGGTTCTGTATTGTGGCCGACTGAACGCCAAATAACAATGGGCCGAATGACTATAACATATCTATGAATAATAGCAGCACAAAGGTTCCAACAGCTAAGTGGTGTTGTATCCGACACCAACAAAGGGGACCAGGTTGTGTTTCGTTTTTTTCAATTCTGGCATTCTTTCCGATTCACTTATAATTGTGTTTGTGAAAGGCCACAAAATATACACAAGTATTAAGTCACAAATGGGCTACACAAATATGCCGCGGGCAACAGAACCGACAAAGGAATTTTTTTCCAACTGTTCATTTTAGCCCGCCCGAATACCCAACGTATAATAATAATTGGAAAAAAGTGTGAACCGCACGCAACGCTTTAGTTTTAAAATGATAGGAACGGCGCGTTTTTAGAAATCGTCCGTACATTCTTCGGGCCACCCAAATCGATCACTCAAAATTAGACACCGATTTATATAATTATATTTTCTATGATTATTAGTAACGTTGTATTTAATCCACTCTGCATATTAAAAAACAGAGTTACGTAATATTACATATAAAATGCATTGTTCGTTTCGTAATTCCTGAAATAGTTAAGATTCTTTTTCATCAAAAAATGTATGATACAGGCTCTCTCAAAGCTGAAAGATACTATTTCAATTTTTGGTTTAATTATTTACGTTCTGAAATTTTAAACAATGTAAACTGGCCCATTTTCACTAGGTGGATGTATATAGTATATATATATTTCACGAAGTCTATTAAATCCACTATATGTAATAAATTGGCAAAGCGTTTTCAGCTTTAATTAGCCATCATCAGTGCCTTATAATGTAAATACAGGAATACAAAAAAAATGACATTTTCAAATTCGAAATAAGCCATCTTGACTTTAAACAAAAGCACAAACATGAATTCAATGATTAAATAACGAATTTAGAACAAGACAACTAAAACTACAAAAATCATTCAAAATTTTAAAATTACCGTTATCTATAATTTTGTAAATCTTAAGAATTTCTACAAAATTTAATTCTAAGGATTTATTACAAACATGTAAAGAATTTAAATTATTTAAAGAGGCAGTGTGTTTAAATGGCAATAAATGATTTGCTAACGAAGAATTTGTGTTAACTATATCAGTATTTTTATATTTTTCATATTGTTTTAAATGTTCATTGCCTCTATTTGAAAAAGATCTTCCCATTTGACAAATATAATATATTATATTTTTACGATATGAAAAATATTAAAATACTGATATAGTTACTACAAATTCTTCGTTAGCAAATTATTTATTGTCATTGCCTCTTTTTTTCTTAAAATATACAAAATTATAGATAAACAGTAATTTTACAATTTTGAATGATTTTTGTAATTTTAGTTGTCCTGTTCTAAATTCTTTATTTGATCAGGCTAGTTTTTTGCTTGAAGTCAAGATTGCTTATTTCGAATTTGACAATGTCATTTTACTTCCACATCCAACGGATGAGCATTGTATCGAAAAAAAATTTTCAAAAATTTTTATTTGCTCATTCGCTTTAAAATGGTCGAAAACAAAAAAAAACAGAAAACAGAATTTGTGGACACGATAACTTTTGAAAGACTTAATATATGAACCTGAAATTTGGCAAACTTATAAAAGCGACCTATTCTTTGTGGGGTAAGTAGGGTATCGGGAAGGGGGAGAAATTGCGGGGTAACTACCCTTTTTGCAAATTTTTATTTTTTTATGTTTTTTTCGTTTTAATATGTGATTAGTAGTATACCTGCGAGTATTATTAGCTCTTATAAATTTTCGGTACAGCAAACTGTTTAGAAGATATTAGCAAAAAAGCGTCACTTAAAGAAAACGATTTTCACTAAATATCTCCGAATACATTTAATATATTCAAAAAATGAAAATGCCATCAGATAGGAAAAAAAATTTCTCACAAAAAGTGTCTTAGAAAATTTATCCAAAATTTTGACATTTTCGAAATATTTCCAAAAAACCTATTTTGGACCCTGCTCGTACGATTTTTGGTATTTTGGTATTATAAAGAAAATCAAATTTTATTTGGAAAAACCTTAAAAATGTATATATTTTTGCTAATATCATGACGACTGTTTGTCTTAGAAAAATGTGTAGAGAGAAAATGTTCAAAACCTGATTACTAATCGTATAGTATAAGAAATAAAAACGTAAATGTCATTTTGACAATTGGATGCGGAAGTATTGATTCAATTTGCAGCGGTTTTTATAAATTCTTTTGTATTCCTGTATTTACACAATGAGGCACTGATGATGGCTAATTATAGCTGAAAGCGCTTTGTCAATTTATTAAATATAGTGGATTCAATAGACTTCGTGAAGGCTTATTGTAGAAGTAAACATTTCTGAAATTTTGTTTGGCCGATCACTACGGTTTTAAAACAATTTCTCTCTTTGCATTTTGTTTTCTGGAAAAATATTTAAGATAAGATCTACAGTGTAATCGTGTATCACAAAAATGTAGCATAAGATAACTAGGTCAATTTATCTTAATACCATTTTCCTTTGTTAAGAAGGATTTCGTTTTTTAATTGTAATTCCTACATATTTTAATAAAATTCGCTGACATTCTACAAAAAAGTTTTATTTATTGGTACATGAGAATAAGACTATGAACTTTAAATAGAGACAGGACAGCCTTATTTTGTCCACTATTTTGGTGTGTATACTGTCGATAACTTGCAACATGTTTTAAATAAAATGCACTTAGTTACAAATGAATGAAATGACTACTCATTGTACATGGACATATTGTAGGTTGCTGCCACTGAAAACGATTGTTTCATTTTTTTGACAACAAATATACACCATATAAAGCAAATAATAAACGGTTTGTGGACTTTATGCTTTTCATTAAGCTGGGATATTTTCAGTAAGCTTCTCTTAACACTACAAAATGAAGAATTTCAATGTTTAATGGTATTTTCTGCTATACTGATCCTCTGGGCTAGAGTCAAAGCATCCCCACAGAACCGAGTACATAAGGATTTAAGTCGCGACTTCATGGAGGTCTTGGGATCTTCTATAATAGATAATATTGGCCGTAGTGGCTAAAGAAACATCGTCTTACGAAACGAATTTAATCTTGCCAGAAGCTCATAACAACCAAGAAGATTATCTCCCCCTAAGCTGAACCACATAACGTTTATATATTCATGTTGAAAGTGATATAATTTGGATTTTGAAGACAAACCAAAGGGTTTGAATTGTTAATTAAACGTTGTAAGAGGTGCATTGAAGTCAAGGGAGATTACACTGAAAAACAATTTGCCTCTTTTATTCTTATATATACCTCGTACATGTAAAAAAATTATAAAAATGACCAGTATGATAATGCATGTCTATGCTGTGCTCTATGCACCGCAACCAACTGCAGATGTCATTACAGCTCATCAGTGCAGTTTAGGTCTAGTGCAGACAGCACGGCATAGAACTGGTTTTGTCTATATACCCAAGCAATGGTATGATGTAAGTAAGTCGAATTGAAGTATGCAGTTGCATGCCAATTTGTCAGGCTACAGGTCACTTCCTTTAGGAAGTAGTACCCGTTAAGGCAGCTAGGTTGCTTTGTCATCATGTCAGTGTAATGCTGACAGATGGCATTGCCATCGAAATTCTTACTAACTGACCAGTATCTAAATTTACAATATTCTTGTGTGTAAGTATATAACATTCATACCCATTTCATAAATTAATCAAACTGCTAAGTTATTGTTTTATAAGCTCTCAATGCGCTGCTGATATCTTTTTACCCGACGAGTATAAATATTTAATTGCACAGTTTTCAACGGCCGTTATTTAAAAGAGACAAAACAAAAACGAAAAACAAGCCATTAACTTTTTTTGCAGGTTAACACCTAACAATTCCAGTTGTGGCAAAAAGTTTAATCAATTACTGGATAATTGGTTATCCGATTTGTCGGGTCCGGCGATAGCATTCAGTCGCTCTAGATCTGAGTTAATTATTCAAACGTGCCCACATGGTAATTAAACCAGATCACTAGATAATGGCAAGCACAGCTTGGGGGTGACATTATGCGATCTGATTTCGTCGCAGACAGAATTTCGGAGTTTCCCACGGGGATCTGTTGATTTTGGCCCGGAAACGGCGAAACTCAGTCACCGTTGGTGATTTTGAGCGAAATCGATGCGAAGAAAGTCCGCACCAGAACGAATCTCGAAATCAAAGGAACATTAGCCAGGAGTAATGACACAGGAAGTTCGGAATTGGTCTTTTAATACATTAAAGACCAACACCGGAACAAGTCGCGCTGGAAAAACGCCAATGACACGATGGGCGTGGCGAGCACACTTTACTTCGGGCATAATGATACCTATTTAATTTGCTGTTTATAAAACGCCCCGGTATATAGCGCTGCTGGCCCCCGAAAATGTGTGGGCGGTGACGCCATAAAGGACCGGATAATTATTTAAGATGTACGTATTTTTGCTGTCATCTAACGATGCCAACACATGGTATGGGTAATTGCGTTTTCATTATTATGACATAAGGGTAACAACTATGTTATTGGGGCATTTCCTGCCAAATTACGGCGGGGCCATTAAGGCTGTCACTCGCGACATGTGCTCCTGACGTGCCAAAACAACATAACACCATCAGTGGGATAAAATTTCATGCTACCTGCCGCATTTGATGCCTTTTGCTTATTTGTGATGTGCAACTGACACAGGCACAGGCTCTCAACTAAAATTCCCACCCCCTAAAATCTTGAGCTTGACTTGATTTCAAGTAATATTATTAGGTATATTCAGTAATAATATTTAGTGGGCTTTTGAGGCAAATTTTACGAAGAAAAATATATCAGCTCCCACCGAGAATCGAACTCGGGTCATTCCAGATATACCCGAGTTCGATTCTCGGTGGGAGCTGATATATTTTTCTTGGTAATACTTGCCTTAAAAGCCCATTAAATAATATTACTATTCATATATAGGCAACGACCATTACAAATTCTAATTAGGTATATATGTTTGAGAAAATTGAATTTTCAACACCCTAATTATTTGTCTCTTCGATCGGCATGCCCCGGTGGTAACGTCTACGGTAACAAAGCTCAAGGCAGTGTGGTGTTCTCTTGAACTCAAATGTCTTATGAGAGAACGTGATGCTTCTTTACGGAAATACAAACGCAGTAAACTTCCTGAAGATTTTGCTGCATACAAGAGGTTGAGGAACTTGATTGTGAACTCTGTTAGGATGGAAAAACGTCGTTACATAGGTTCAGTTGCTTCTGGTGGAGATTCACACACTATTTGGTCGGCACTGCGGAATTTAAACATTGGTACTAACAAAGTCAGTCTGAACTACCTTCTAATCTCTTAAATAACAATTCCATTAATGCATATTTCCATCATTTTCAATCAAATAATATCATCTCTAATCATAGAATGCAATATCATGAGAATGCTTGATTCCCATCCCTACAAGAATTTTCCTTGAGGTACACTCCGCACTCTTTAACGCAAAAAAAGATAATTGTGGCACAGACAACATCTCGTTAAAAATGTTGCGCTCTTGTAGTCCCATTATTGATTTATACCTATTACACATCTTCAATTCTTGTATCGAAAAAGCTTATTTCCCCACAATGTGGAAGAAAGCCATCGCAATACCTTTACCTAAAAAGTCTAACCCTGACAACTTTCCGGATTTACGTTTGATTAGCATCTAACCTGCAGCTTCCAAACTGTTTAAATCTCTAGTCTACGAACAGATATCTGACTTTGTCTTTTCTAGAAAAAACATTCCCAATGCTCAGTGCGGACTCAGACGCAGTCGGAGCACTTCTACTGCACTAGCTTCAGTCATGGATGAACTCATTTCAGCTTATAATAAAGGTTTGGTCAGTGCTTTGGTTTTGCTCGATTTTTCAAAAGCATTCGATACCATTAATCATCCATCTTACAGTTTAGCAGTTTGTCGGTACAGTTTATTAGATCTTATTTGAGCGATAGAATTCAAGTGGTAAAATATAAAGATAGTGTCTCCTCTGAATTGTCGGTTAGATCTGGTGTTCCCCAAGGCTCCATATTAGGACTTCTGCTTTTCATAATATATACGTCTGATATAGTGAACCCAGTTCTTAATTGTAGAGTAATAGTAAGAGATAAGCATGATTTCGCAAGGGCTGGCAAAATTCTGAATGAAGAACTTGAAAACTTAAGAAAATTGTCTGCTGAACAAGGCCTGGAATTTAATTCGTCGCTGATGGTCTTTGGTAATAAAAGTTGTTAAACAGTCTTTCAATGTTTATATAGATGGTACGAGGTTAAATTTTGTTGATCATTTGGATCTCATTTTGGACACGCAGTCCCGATTTAAGCTGCATGTAACTAAGTTGAAACAAAAATCATTTTCTAACCTTTTGCATGCTTTTTTTAACCGTTAATTTGATAAAGCAACTATGTGATGCACTCGTTCTCTCACACTTTAATTATTGCAATTTTTCATATGACCCTTGTTTGGATTCTGTTGATAGAAACAGGGTTCAAAAGGTCCAGAATGCATGCTGTCGCTTGGTTTTTGGCTTGCCACGCGGGGACCACGTACCACAGGATTAATTCTTTAAACTGGTTACGCATGAATTCCCGCTGAAATTATCACTTAAGTTGTTTCGTCCATGGTTTACTAAATTCCCCTCATGCATGTGAAAATTTGAGGTCTAAGTTTGCCCCTCATTCATCTACGCACTCACGTGATACACGAAATAAAGCTAAATATTTGTTGCCTCGCCATCGCTCTGCTATGTTCGTTCGCTGCATCACATACAACGCTGTAAGGCCGTATAATTCCCTTCCGAGTGAGTTTAAATAACTAAATAGTAACAAATTTAAATTTCAACTAAGACGGTTCTTTTTCGACCGTCAGATTTCATGATTACCGTGACTCTCTTAATTCGTTCGGACCAATGATGTTCGTTGACTGCTTTTCAACTAATAGGTTGTCCGATATCGCTTTTGAACTTGTGCTCTATTTTGTTTATTATTGATTCTATTTTGTTGATATGCTAGTTAATATAAATAGTTGAGTTTACTCTAAAGGTTAAGTGGAATAGCTACAGGTTGATTTGCCTTTATTTCTTATGTATTTACTTTGTTAGATTCGGTGATACTGTGCTTGATTTATTCGAAATTTATTTATTGCTAACCTCAGTATCTGCTCTTGTTTCAATAAAATCCACTTATTATTATTATTATTATTATTATTAGGCACTAGTTAAATCTTTTATCTTTCAGATAACCATTCATTTATCTGTAAATATCAGTAGTTTTTAGGTGGTGCTGTTTTATAAAAATACTTTGTTCTCTTTCTATCGTTAGTTCGAATATATATTTTTCTCTCTCCAAGATCCCAGTATTAAGAATAGGCTACAGCCAACGCATTGAACTCTCCAGTTCAGATTACACCAACCAAACCTGAAGATCGCTGAAGATGCTGCCAGTGAAGAGCAGTGAAACGTTTGAAGAGAAAGAGGGACACCTTGGACCACGACATAACAGCTCGGAATAAATTATCATCGGAACTACAAGCATGTTTGCGAATCGATACTGATTGTATTTACGATGTAAGAAGTAATCAACGCAAGCACTTTAAAGAAATTGGCTACTTTGTTTGGAAAAGAGTTAGAATGATCACATTTTTCTTTAAAAACGACGCATTCTCTGAAAGAACGATACATCATACTGACAAACATCCTAGACTCGGTGAAACGAATTTGGCGCCAAATAAGAAACGAATAACTGCGCATCCAGTGCGAAATGAACGAACAAAAGTAGCGGTCACGTCAAAAAATCAACGTGTCCGAGCGTTTTACGAAAAATGGTAGTCAAATAGCAAAAGTATTTATGAATCTTATTTGGATTTCTATTATACTATCTCCACATGTAAATTTTCGGACTAAAATCGGCAAATAAACGAACCTCCGTCTGGTTTTTTTGCCGCGATCGCGGGCTGCTTGGCTGGCAACGCAACGCGGCAGGATGCAATAATTTTGTTTACATTTGCATAATTTGCCACTGAATGTAATTTGCCGCAAAGTTCCCTTTCTCGTGTTCGGGACGTAAATAACGGCTTATGTCCTGTCGCCGGCTCCGATACATATGCAAAACGAGATTAGTAAAACAAATATAGACAGAGCATATTTCACGAGAGTTTAATTTCGCGTGGTCCTATATCGCACATTTTATTCGCCGGCGGCATATAAAACCTACGATTTTATTTCGGCGCGAAAAATCCGGTAGGCGTTCCATCCCGATCGACAAAAACGACAATCATTTGATCAGCCTGTGTGGCACATCTGACCGTTCAAGCAGATCGATGTTTTATACGTAAATCTATTTGATCGAGCGGCCATCTCAGAAAAGAACCGCCGTTCTAATTGGCTGCTGAATATGTAATTCCATGGGTGGCCACTTTTTAGCCTTCCGATCCATTTCACACCGAAATTGTAGGCGCGGTGACAATGTGTCGCGATTTTCCATTCTTCTCGTTTTTTGACCTGGCCTGTCATCCCGCATGGGAAATTTAGAACCTGTCACGTCAGCAACTAATTATAAACCCGCCTGTGCCAGTTCACCCGCTAATTTACTTCGCCTAGATGCCGTAATTGTTCCATATTATTCTCTTAGACAAATCGCTGCAGATTATCGCTAACCACATGGTGGAATAACAGAAGCCGCGTTTTTCACCCGTAAACGGCGTATGCAAGATGGCGTTCATTAAAACACACATTTTAGCACTGCTATATTGCCAATTGGTATACCAACTTTTCTTGAAATTAACACTACACAGCGTATCGTAACGCGCAAGCGTTGACATTTAAGAACTTGCGCATAGACAAATTTTCATGGTGTCAACCGAAGGGTGAAATCACCTCGGTTTTGGGTGATTGTACGAAGTGTTTATTTTTATTTTTTAAACATTTTTATTATCACATAAATGCATCCTTGTTTTGTTTTCCATACATAATAGATGCTTGTGAAACTACACAAATCACTTTTTGGTGCGATCTCTTACACCGTCGTTTCAATAAACACCACACAAAAGCTTTTCCAATACAAGAATGATACTACACCATTAAACAGCACGCTCATCGGTAATGTTTACATGACACTTGACGTCACGAGTTGAATAACCTTGGTTAGAAGCGTTTTGGCGGTGACTCCTAAGATTCGAATTTCAAACCTGAAATTCTCTACCTACAAATATTTTTTTTGTTTTTTAACATGGCGTACGATATATATGCACTTCAAGATTCATTTTACGTAATTTTCAAAAAAAGTGATAATACCTAATTGTATTATAATAATAAATAATTTATCAAATAAAGTCACAACAAAATAATAACCATAAGACATGTTTTAGCTCTAAGCAAAATTATTCATAACTAAATCGGCTAAAATTTAAATCTGGCGCCATCAAGTTTGAACTGAGAGCGCCAACCCAGTTTCTCAATTTTGTCCGACTCGAGTCGCTCCCAAACTATTATTGGTTGAAAGATGGCAGCAATTTCAATCTGTGTACCGCTGAAAAGCGGTGTTGTTTAATTCTCATAATCGATACGGTCGCGTGTAAATAAATAAACACGGCTTTGTAATTACTTAATACAATAATTTATTCGGTGCAGTACCTACACAGGCCGAGAGCGGCGATCCAGCGGATAAGGTGTAAAAAATTACAGTCGTCGTAAATAAACGTTAAACGTATGCATGGGCGACCCCTATCGCGACATGCACGCGTTAGATCAGAGTTTGATTAAGATTACGCGATACCGCGGTTGCACGTGAGAAGGACTGACAGGAGCCCGTCAAAAATCCGTGCATGTGCTTACGAAAAATTTTACGGTTCCGTTACGGATCTGTAACAAATGGAATTGATCCAGGTAGGTGGGCCATTGTGCCCGTTAAATAAATTTAACTTTGAACTAGCGCACCGCCATGGGCGACGAAGAATTCGTGTAAAATTTCACAATGGCGAGCCAACAATGGGAATCAATCACATCCATTTTAAAACGAATTAAATAAATGAACACGCTCATCTCTGTTTTGTGATGCCGGCGACCACAATGGACGGAAAAACGACGTGAACGCGATCGCACCGGCGGCAGGTTTTTTCGAATTTTCGCCCGTTACACCAGGGAACGGTATTGTCAGATTTGGCGATTAATTGCCATTTTCACTATTGGATGTTGAATGTTTCCGCTGGATTTGTAAAACTTGATTCTCATTAAAATACAGGTGAAGGTGTACGTGTTGAAAAAAATATTTTTTAACCTTATCCCGTATAATAAATATTGCTTCATAGTTGAATGACGACTTTTGTCTTTTTCAATTTGTGTCATTATCATGTATGCGTAATTTTTACTCCTTCTTAGTGAAAAACAAGAAAAACTAGTCGCCGCCATGTTCTTTAAATAGGGAATTTTTAAGAATTTTTAAGTGTTAGTTTAGTAGCTTATTACGGTACAAATTGTGCCTACATACCCATCACTGCACACAAAACCCCAATATTTTAAGTAACTTTCAAATAAATCAAGTACAAAGTTCGTTCTGAAGAGAGAGAGGCTAGAAAACGAAACCCTGCGACGAGGCTAATGCGCGATGTAGAAAACCAAACTAGCCTCATCGCAGGGTTTCGTTTTCTAGCCTCTCTCTCTTTAGCACGAACTTTGTACTTGATTTATTTAAAAGTTACTCAAAATTTTGGGGTTTTGTGTGCAGAAATGGGTATGTAGGCAAAATGTGTACCATAATAAACTACTAAACTAACACTTAAAAAATTGTGAACAGCCGTATAACAGAATATGGCGACGACTAGTTTTTCTTGTTTTTCACTAAGAAGGAGTAAAAATTTACGCATACATGGTAATGACACAAATTGAAGAAGACAGAAATCGACATCCAACTATGAAGCAATATTTATTATACGGGGTAAGGTTAAAAAATATTTGCAAAAATTAACTTTATTAGCAAAAAATCACAATCTGCAAAAAAAATTTGACACTCACTATGCTACTTTTAAAGAGTTCAAAAAGAACTACAATTTGACATATAACTTAAAGTTATACCTAAACAAAAACAAAGAAAATACGAGCCTGGGGAGTTTTAGGTGGTGGACCCTGGATATGTCTAAAAGATTCCATGAGCTCTCTTGAGATCTTTCTGGGTCGATCGATCCAGGATCCGTCATTCGTCCACGCCATCTATCCGTCACCATAGAGGCCCTGTCGCTCAAGTGCTGCATATCTGCACCTTTGGCAGATAGATGGCACTGACGGCGGTAACACCATTTGCTAATTCGTAACAGTGTTTTGACCCTAAGGCTTTCTATACGTTAACCATATGGTAACGCCGTACTAGCCACGTAGCAGTCAATATAATACTTCGAAAGCAAGCCGATAGGTACAGTGTTTTTTTGTTTTCACACCCGTCAATTATCAATAATTATTTTAATAGTTTTAACAGGAACATCATCGTAATAGTAGAACTGAAATTTACGAATGCAACTATTGAAATCTTAGTCCTTTGGGGTTAGACCGCGTCTGATTTCGCAATAAGGTCGATGTTTCGCCTGCACTTGTAAGGGGCATCATCAGGACAGGAATAAGGTGTGTGGAATGTGGTGCAAACCTGACGCGAGAAACACGTCCAAGCTGAGCCAAACTTTTATGCTTTTTATTCGTTCTCCTGTATACGGAAAGTAATGTGCAGTAATATCGCAGTTCCCTGTAATATATTGGTGCATCGCAGTGAGCTGCCGAGTGCCAGGGTATCGATGACGACAATGTGATTGATTTTAAAAGTAGGTAGTGTCTAATTTTACATTTGACCTAAGTAATACAAATAATTGTTATTTTTCCATGCGTAAAATTCAACATAATATTAAAGCCGTGCAAGATATTTTTGCGAACCATGTTCTTACTTAAAACAGTATCTAAGAGCTGCGACGGGAAAATTTTAAAAGTGCGGCTATGTGGATAAAAGTGGGACTATTAATTTAATATCGCCGCTGGATGGCAATATATTACGCCGGATCCATTTCTACAAACATCATAACAGTTTATTATGTGGCCAGCTTCTCCTACAAAGAAATCCGACGGCCAGAGATCAACTGGTCCCTTCTGTATTTATAAGCCGACACGATAACGTGTGGTTTGCAAGATTTCATACTCCATGCCTTTTACTACGGTACAAGTCAAAAAGCTCGAAATCTTAAATCCGAAATCTCATTTGTAATTGGTGTTTGGCGCTTTGTCGCACACCTGATGAAACCTGGACCAGTTTATATAAGCCTTGTTTTTCTCAGGGCAGGTTCGACCGAAAGGAATAATCTTCTAATACTATTAACAGGTTTAATGAAACATTTGACACCTGCCTAATCTTGTTATAAACACCGGTGTTCGGGGACGAGGACGTTGTTAAAATAGCATGTGCAGTGCAGGTTGTTATTACACACACCCTCTGAAATGCTACAGCTGCTGGAAAATAGTATTTTACATCAACACCTGAACAGTTCCGTTCGCTTGGCTAATTAATTAATTAGCCTGCAACAAAAACGAGGTGTTACGTGTGCAATTATTTTTACGCTCCAAAGCCTCGAAATCCGAAAATTTTAATGGGTAAAGCGTAACTTTGTGGTAACAGAATAAGCAAATAGCCACCTCAAAAAAGAGACAGCTAACAACGCTTTATTGGTTTACAACCTTTAATAAAACATGCGGGGCAAGTATATGACCACGCTCGTTTCCTGTTGTATTCTTGGATAGTTGCGTTGTGAGATTTTTGAGCGGTAGCCACTCTATTCGTTTATTATTTATGTATGAGGACGTGTAAATCTAGATAATAACTTGACCTAGCTTGGGCAGGTGCAACTTAAAAGCACTTAAGACCCGACTAGAAAATAATAAGGCCTATTATGATTCGCTGGGCCATATCAATATAACGGATAGCACGCATCTACACATGTTTAAATTTTCGGTACGATTTGATATGTTGATTTCCACCCCCGATTAAAATATGCGCACTTGTGTAGGGGAGAGTGGGGGAACTGTTTGCAGCGGGTAATTGTGTACATTTGAATCTTCATAAATAGGCTGTGGAAGTTTTGTAATCTAATAAACATCGTATTAAGTAATCTCGGATATAGTACGTTCACTTGACTTTGAGTGATCAAGCAATAAAAGTGTGACGACCTCTTAATACGAGCTTGTAAAATATACGACAATACACATTTTTAGAGAAGCGGAAAAGTAGTTCTGCGAAACTATAATGGCCGCTCTCCAAGAAAGATCTACTATAATATAATATGACCCCTAATGCACCATGAATAAGGATTATATATTTACAAAAGTTTGATTTGTGTCCTTACAAAACCTACGATTTATGTACAAGTAGTACTTGAACCCACAGCGTTTTTTCTACAGGTGTGACTCGACCACACGTTTTGGCAAAAATACAAGTTTATTTTTGTGTTAGGTACTAATGCATGGTGCAATAAGGGACCTTAACACCAGACGAGACCAACAGCTAACTTTTTATAAAAAATCTGAAGGATTGGCAGGTAATGCACTTTTTACGTCTGAGTATTCTACGTGGCTTATCAAATCGGGTAGACACCTAGTAATGTGCTGCTTTTGTATTAAAGTGTGATCACTAATAAATTGCCGCCATTGTAAATCATTATAATAATTAAAAACTTCAATTAAATAACGAAAATAAAAATTTATTGAAGAAACTTAAGCTTAATTAATAATTAAAATAACGTATTAACTTTGTTTTAATTTTCGACGACTAAAAATTCATCCTTTTTGCGCCGCACAATATTTTTCGGTTGGCCTTAATTCTGGACAATTTGGTGGGTTCATGTTTTTAGCACCACTTCCACAAAATTGGTTTAGTACCATTCACTGCCTTTTTTATAAAAGGTAATAACCTTCTTTTCAAACACTCCTCCACATAGATTTCTGTGTTTATAGCGCCGGTGGTCAAAAATGTTTTTGTTTCTTGGCAAATTGCCTGCCATATGAAGTATTTTTTGGCAAATTTTTCTATTTCTGTCAGTGTCTCAGATTCATTTAAAGATTCCCCTCCAGCGCGAGAATAGTACTGATTACCAGGGAATGACTTAAAATTTGCCTTAACGTAAGTTTCATCATCCATCTCAAGACATGAGTCGTTTTTCTCTATAAGGAGGGAGTACAAAACCTTTGCCCTTCGAACCGCTCTATTATAGTGGTATAACGTTCGTTTTGGGAATTTCTTCTTTTTGAAAGTTTCAATATTACATATCTTTTTAATATTTATCACATATTACTGATTCCTTATTTCTTGGCTATATCTGGGTTGAAATTGAGGGATTTTTTGTATACAGGGTGATTCAGATTTTACTAGAAAAACTTCAGGTATCGATAGAAGTAACCGAAATAATGATAGTTTATGTTATAACGCATACTACAAAAACGCTTCCGTTTGGAATAAAATGGCGCCAAAGTTTGAAATATTTTTCGGTTTTTATTTTATTACTCGTAAGCCAGGGGATGTAAGTACGCAAGTGTTTGGTTATATGCTAAGGGCAACGTAGCTGACATGTGATAAAAAATTTAGATTAATTGCTATACAGGGTGTTGTTTTTGTGGATGTCAGCTGCACGAAATCTCGTAGAACTTGTTTGTCGCACGCCACTGGACAAATTATTTTTTTTCTGATATGTTCAGTCTTTTTACCAACTTTTTTTGTTCTTAAACTTTTTAGATATGTCGCTTAGTTTTCGAAATATTCCACTAAATTCAGGACACATTACGACTGCCGTGGAAGGGACTCAAAATGAAATGACACTGACAATTAACATGTTTTAAATAAATAATGTCAAGAACGAAGAAAATTTAATAATAAAAATACTTACAAACGACAACAAAATTATAATAAGTGTTCGAAGTGCATTCCTCCAGCCTCGATACATTTATTGCATCGACGAATCAATGAATTAACTGCTGCTCCAATTTTAATGGGATCATTTCTTAACTCGTTGCAGGCGTTCTGTATCCTTTCAGTTAATTCATCGCGAGTGTTGATTTGGGTTGCATAAACGATTCCCTTAACATGTCCCCAGACATAATAATCCAGGGGATTTAAGTCAGGTGAACGCGCAGGGCAAGCCACCGGCCCTTCACCGAGAATCAAATTCTGACGGTTGCCGCCTTGACGTCCTATCCATCGGCGAGGATAATTTTCGTCTAGCCAGTGCTGCACTTGCCGTCCATAGTGTGCAGGAGCACCGTCTAATTGCATCCAACGTTCTTCACCTAAATTTAATGGAACATCTTCAATAACTTCAGGAAGAATATTTTCCAGAAAATCATGGAACAAATTGGCATTCAATCGAGGAGGAAGAAAATGTGGTCCACACAGATTGTTACTTATAACGGCAATCCACACATTTGCACTGAACTCGTGCTGAAATGAGGATTGCCTAATACACCTAGGATTTTCGTGATCCCAGACCTGGAGATTATGGTAGTTCACGACTCCAGCTCTCGTGAAATTAGACTCATCTGTCCACAAAACTTTGTGCAGAAAATGTGTATTTATTTCGACTGACCCCAAAATCCATCTACAAAACGTAAGACGCCTTTCAGCACCTTCAGGTAACAAACCTTGGACAGGCTGCAAATGGAAGGCTTTTCGGTGGTCTTGCTTAAGAGCTCTAAACACCTTAGATTGGCATACACCGAGTTGTCGGGCTGCTCGACGTGTACTCATTGTTCTATCATCGTTGAAAACTTGAAGAATTCTGCTATCTCTTCGACAACCAATGCGATTTTGATTATTGAGAACTCCAAATCCATGTTCACGAAAACGACGATGAACTTCTACAAAAGTGTGGGAGTGCGGAACTCTTCTGTTCCGAAAACGTATGCGGTACTCTTCAACGGCAGCATTAGAATTTCCGTCGCAGAAACCATAAACATAATGAATGTCGGCGTATTCGGCATTTGTAAACATTCTGGKCATCTTTTCGCACAATAAACGTCACAACAAAGGTCTCGAGCAACAATGACATTTATTTTGACTTAGGGCTTACGCTAGGATGTGTTTTGTTTTTCAAGGCATGCTGCTATTTGCTCAACGCAGCTGAGCTGTGTTCGGAATTTAGTAGAATATCTCGAAAACTAAGCGACATATCAAAAAAGTTTAAGAACAAAAAAGACTGAACATATCAGAAAAAAAATAGTTTGTCCAGTGGCGTGCGACAAAAAAGTTCTACCAGATTTCGTGCAGCTGACACCCACAAAAACAATACCCTGTATAGCAATTAATCTAAATTTTTTATCACATGTCAGTTACGTTGCCCTTAGCATATAACCAAACACTTGCGTACTTACATCCCCTGGCTTACGAGTAATAAAATAAAAACCGAAAAATATTTCAAACTTTGGCGCCATTTTACTCCAAACGGAAGCGTTTTTGTAGTATGGTTTATAATATAAACTATCATTATTTCGGTTACTTCTATCGATACCTGAAGTTATTCTAGTAAAATCTGAATCACTCTGTATAGACGACAAATTTCGTTCGTTAAGGTACGCGAGTAGATTTACCCGTTCGGCTTTTTCTAGCGATAGTTCCTACTTCCCTGTTTCGTTTTAGGCAGCTTAGAAAAGTTCGTTGTATTGTTTGAGACATTTGCGCAATTTGTTTTGTCGAAAGACTTGTATTTTCACTCCATTTTCGCMAAATTAACGAAAGATCTTCAAACTCTTTCGTTGTCATTTTGAAAACTATGTKTCMAGCGGATGTTTTATTCTGTAAATTGTCTAAGGCTACTATGTTTATTAATAATAATCGTTTCCCGAATAAAGAACTTGAAGTAAAAATAATAGTATAGTTTGAGTATCACCCATCGCATGTTTTGTTATTTATAGACGACGTGTCCTTTTCAAAACTTAATATTTATTGTAGATCCTAGAAATTTGTAAAAATAGTTTTATGCATTCATGTAACTTCGTGGACGGCGGAGCCCTCGTTTTCTGCTTTACGAAGGCTGAAAATATATTTGAGATAAACATGTCACGGAAAAGACTAAAAATAATTTGGCTTTATACTGCATATTCATAAAAATCAAAATATTGATTTAATTTTAGGCAAAATTGCTAACTCGTTCATTAATAAAACAGAAATTAGTCGAAMTACCTTCTTTGTTGAATAAATAGGTACTTCTTGCTGCTAGTTTATTATTATTGTTTGTCACTGTATTTTATTGCATTAGTATTTTGTTCTATTAATAAAAAAATTGCTTTTTTATGCAATAACGCATTGACCTTGAGAAATGKTTGACAGAGGTGATACGGTGCAATTTTATAACACCTAGGGGTTAGTATACCTAATCTATTTCCTATAATACATGAATTTTGCTTAATGTTCATTTTATGAGGGGGAAAAAAACAAAAACATTTCGTTAATTATGTTTTATGACCAAAAAAAGCTTATACAAAAATTGTATTTTAAATTTAATAACCTACAGAATGATTTAAAGTTTAAAATTCATGACCTAGGTACTGAAGTCATTAACAGAAAACTTATTTGGAGAGATCTGAAAAAAGTATATTTTGTTTTCTTCGTTCGATACGCAACAACACTGTATCGGTCAAATGTCGATGTGTAATCGCGATACATGTAGCGCGATCTCATGTATTTTGAGACTGTGCTCCTTTTAGCACAATTAAATAAGCGAGCGAAAGAATATTTGAATCCCCATCGCGCCATCAGCGAACAATTAAAGCAAATTACCTGCTTAATTACACATCTGATGTTTATTAAGCCGCCTCGTATTCAAGCGCACGTTTAACCGAGCTTACTTTAAATAAATATTTCGCTCATTAGTTGGATTCGCTCACAGGCTAATAACAGGCTGTAAGTTTTACAATTTTTTAATTAATTACTAATTGGTTTGTTTATTGCTTAAAATACGCGGTTCGGATGCTACGCGCATTGTTATTATGAAATAAATGAACAATTCGTAATTACATGCTAGAAACTGTAATTCAGACTTTATTACACTGTATTAACGCGTGGGGGGGGGATTCTAATCTTTGAATGACGATTGTCAGTGCAACAAGACACTTGTCAAAAGATTGAATCGCTTCTCGTTGTGTAATTTTAGCTAGTCAAAACGGTCGTCGTCCTCTCGGAATAGCTAATGCAATATTTCGTATACAATGCATTTGCTGGCATAATGGTTTGTTAATTTCGCAATTAAATTTGTACCGTGACGGCACATATGTTCCCTTGATTTATATTCTTTATGGGGCAAGTCGACCGACCTCAACGTTTATAGGACGATCACGACAAAAGCTTACACCCCACAGACCCTCCGCAGTTGTCATTTGCCGATCATTCAAGTCGCCGGCTTCAAATAGGCAAATAATTCTGCGAAACCGTGCTATATTGTGTGTACAAAGGCGGATATAATTGCAGTTGTGCCTCCGTGTCACAACACAATAGAAAGACGTTCCTTACGAGCTTTCATCTCTACCGTGTCTGAGTTGTTTATGTCAAATTTGAATTCCCCGCGTAATGCCGACCGTTGAATAAATTCAATTAAGTCGCAAGCGCAAAAAGGCACCGACGCGTTTCGTGATCGAAAGTACACACGTTGTTGACCGCAGGATTGACTGGTTCGCAAGTAAACACGCAAAAAAACCCGAAAATGACGCAGTGCGAGAATAAACAGGGAGGTGACAAAATGAAAAAAAAATACCGACTCGTTTTCGGAGCAAATCTAGCCGTTATACAACTTTCCACGAGCGAGTTTTTCTATCTAGGAAGCCCGCCCATAGCTGCGCTTCGGTGTCACGTTTTGACAAACAAAGGTTCTTTCATGCGTTCAGACAAAAATCGGACACAGTAAAAAATTTCGACGTACAATTCGTTTTAGGTGAAATGTATCTGGAATCGGGAGCGGAACCCACAATGCGGCAATAAAACGACATCTAAAGGTCTTGCCTTATAAGTTGTCGATGACGTCATACATTGCCGTCTGCAATAATTTTGAAGTTAAGCTTAAAATTGTATTATGGCAGTGATTTGAGAAGTATAAAATGAAAATGTTAACATGAAAAAGTGATTCACATAAACAGCTAAAAAGCTGATAAAAGGGGAATGGAATATACAAGTTGTAAGACATCCTAATAGAAAAAACCTGTTGGAGAAGTGTAAGGAAGATTTTTTCAAGCAAATAGAAAAGGAGTGTTCAGTTGAAGAAACATAACTGATTTTTACATTTTTTTAAATGGGAAGGGGGTCAAAAGGAACATCATTGAAAAGGATATTTTTCCTGATTTCAAAAATGTATCACACTTGTAGATGCTCAAAATGTTCCCCATTTACTTCCTAGCAGTAAAGTAGACTCGAGTAAAAGTTTTCTAACGTTCTTTGTAGCATATTTGGAGGTAAGTTCTGAATTTCTGCCCTGATTCGTCCTCTTAAATCTTCTGCGTTATGTGGGCGATCGGCATAAATACGATTTTTCAGATACCACCCCACAGGAAAAAAATTCAAGCGGTGTCAGATCAGGGGAACGTGCTGGGCGTTCTATGGCTCCGCGCCTGCCAATCCATCTGTCTGATGGAAATATCGCATTCAAATATCCACGAACGTTGACTGAAAAATGGGGCGGTGCATTTTTACGATTAGGGAAGACAGAGCTGTAAATACTTGAGCGCTTTCAAATTTCCATCGATGAAAAAGGCCCGATAATGTCCTCACCGATAATACCACACCATACATTCACTTTCTGAAGGTTTTGTTTGTGGACTTGTTCCATCCAATGTGGATTTGTGTCCGACCAATATTTGCAATTGTGTTTATTCACATTACCATTGAGGCAAGAAGTCGCTTCATCAGAAAACATAATCCAATTTAAAATGTTTCTATCTTCATCTATCATGTTCATAGCAGTTTCGCAGAATAATATCCTACGATTGAAATCATCTTCGCTCAGTTCTTGTAATAAATGAATTTTGTATGGATGAAATTTCTCTTTTTTCAAAATTTTCTGAACAGATCTTCTGCTAATATGGTGAGTGTGAGCACGCTGTTGTACGGAACACTTGGGATTCTCTTGCACATCTAAAAGGACTTCCTGGTTTTTGACGGTTTTTAACATCGCCGGTTTCGTCAAAACGTTGCAATGTTTTAATAACTGTCGATCTGGCAATTGGTTCACCATCTTCATGAATCGCATTGTAGAGTGCAACTACTTCCTAATGACTTCGCCTTCTACCTCCATAAACAATCATCAAAATTTTGATTCGATCATGAGGCATAGCGATTGCAAATAACAAACTGAATGAAAATTATCACCAGTCACGAGAAAAATGAAGACACTTGGAGTTTTTGTTCTTATTTAGCAATAACGAATATAGTTTTTATCCCGAAATTTTTTGCAAGACCCAAGTTTGTTATCACACTTTTCTCAACTCAGAAGCAATAAGTTGTACGTTATACATTTTTGAAATCAGGAAAAAGTACTTTTCAATGATGTGCCTCCTTATTTTAAAAAATGCAACTCGCGTCCATATTTTGGAAACGAGAGCTGACACGGAGTTGAAAAATTCCAGAAAATGCATTCTAATTAACCATAGGCCCATGCACAATTTCAGAAAAAGCGGTCAAACATAACCTGAAATTTCCTGCTGGTTCCATACTTTGTAGCGACCCTGTATGTTTTAGCTTGAGAGAAAAAGGAAACATACCGTTAATTCAATGAAAACTCAATATTTTTTTATTTCTAAAAGCTACCTAACTAAAGAATGATTGATTAAAATTTAAAAAAAATTAACAGAAACTTTTTTATAAAGAATCTGATTAAAGTATAACTTTAATATCTATGGAAAACGAGATATCCACGAAAAACCAATGAGGACCTTTTACCCGTATATAATAATATAAAAAATTGCTCACTGGGAATATTTTCTTAGTGGAGATCGTAACATGACTGGGCTACATGTACGCCAACTCAAGGAAAATCTGCATAGTAAATTTACTGAATAAAAAAACAACACAGCTTAATAGAATTTCAATTAACCAAGAATTTATGGAAGCAGATGTTCTGTATGTTCTGTAGACCTCATTCTTTAATGCATCAAGTTTTAATAGTGAATCCCTATGGACTTGTGAGACCATCTCTATATTTTTTATATGAGAAAAATAGAGTTAAACAAGATATTGTTATCGTCGTGGTTTTTATGTGTCCTGCAAGTGCTAAATTGGGACAGAATGATATAAAATTCACCTATTTTTCTATTTGACACTGACAGTTGTGACGTCGATATTAATAGTACATTAAATACGATTAATTTTAATGATGCCGTGGCAAACTATTTCATTTTAATTAATGACGCTTCGTCATTTGATTCACACGTCGATTAATTGAAGAGACAGCATGCTAACTCAGGAGTCAAGAGCGGTAGATGTCAGCATAGCGTCGGTCGAATGTCGACATGTAAACGTTCAGAGAAAGAAACGGCACAATCCTACTTACAATATCATATTTATTCAACTTAAACTACGTATCACATATATTTTGTGTATTGATACAACACCTTAGAAGATAAGCAAATTTCAATGAGGAACAACAGGATATCCATGCGAAAAATAAATTATCAATAACTTAAACACAGCAAATCAACCGTGTGGCACTCCTATCCCATAGTGAACAACAGTAAATCAGACTTACTCGCTGAAAGCGTTCGAAAATTGCACGAATCAAATCACACAGACCGCAAAGCTACTTGGGGTATCCTATTGAGCAGCTCTTCGGGGTTGGGCGCGTAGCCGTGGCCGTAGAACCCCACCTGTGGCACAAACGGCACCATCCCCAGGTCGTAGTAAGGTGTCAACCCCCACTGCACGCACTGGGGTTGCTGCTGAGGTGGCGCCTTCTCCGTCGGCTCGTCGGGAGATATCAAACTCTCGATGGTGAACGACCTCTTCGGCCGGATGCACGTCGAATGCTCCACGGGAGAGGGAGCCCGCGGGATCTCCTGGTGCACGGGCTCTGACGGGTTGAAGAAGAACCGATTTATGTTGGCCAGGGCGGCCAACTCGCTGTCCAGGACCTCTTTGTCGCTCTTCGGCAGCTTGAAACGCTTCCTCCGACGGAGGAGACTTCCGTTCTCGAACATGTCGAAGGCTGCTGGGTGCAGGGCCCAATACGCGCCCTTTCCTGGGCGATCTGGCCTTCTGAATGGTGATTTGAAGATTAGGAACGGTCACAGTTAGAGTGGTTCAGAAGTAACAGTTACGAATTTTGTGTACGGTCTGTCGCAAAGATCATGCACCGCCGACATATTACAGAGCGAGAGAATTGAAGTGGAACCAGTGGCGTAGCCAAGGAGGGGGGACAAAGGGACAATCGCCCCCCCCCCCCAGGAACTAAATTATTTTGATAATGGAATCGCAGCTTTTTTACATTTAACAGTACAAATTTGGTTTGTTGTATAATAAACATTAAAATTTAAGTCACACCTCATCTGCTTTTTTTCTTGTGTTTGGAGCTTTGCCCCCCCCCCCAAGTTAATTTTCTGGCTACGCCACTGAGTGGAACCATGTGTAGGCTGACGATCACGTTGCATATTCGCTTACGTATAATGATTTAGTATTTCACCTACATATTTATGGTGAAGTGTAACTTATCTTAATTTTAGCCGTAGTTTTGTATAACGTACAAACGATACATGTGTGGTTGTTATTATCTACTAGGAATTAAGAAATGTGTAAAATCTAAAATTTGTGCAACATAGCATTCCGAATAAATAATATAAATTTGTTAAAGGTGTTGATACTAAGCCTAATGATCGTCGAAACAAGTTATAAATTAATTTATTGCCTTAATGTGTGGTGACCTAACCTGTGATTAGACAGTATTACTTGGTGACGTGTGAATGGATAAAGTAAAAAAACGGCAAGAACTACTAGCTCCACTAACGTACTAGGAGGAAACATTTAGCAATTATAAATTTTTATATAGCCCTTTAGAACTTGTTATACCTAATAATTTTGCTACAGGTAAATGTACGACAGATATATTAACTGGAAGGTAGGGATTTATGGAAACTTCCTTTACACGTAAAAAAATGCTAAGGAACTACTACAATAACAGGCTTTCCGCTTTTCACGACATTAAATATAAAGTTAAATATCCATTTAGGGATATACATACCGAAGGTAGGTACAGTATTTTAAATGAACCATAAAGCTATCCAAAATTGCAATAACATATAGATATGTAGTATGTAACTTGCTATTCAACTTGGTATGTTCATGAAGGTAAATAACAAACGACCAGTTTCAAGACACAAACAGCTCAAAAGTTAATCCCACAGGAAAAAATAGTTGCAGATTGGATATAATGGTTTAGTCCACAGTCACATTAAAAATGTGCTTAAGGTGGTCCAGGGTCCAGKGTTGATTGTTGATTTCATTATTTCAAGTTTAATGAAACTAACTTGTGTCGTGGTGATTTGCTATTGTGAATTTTGTGATTAATTAGTGAATTTGTTATAAAATGTTGTTTCATGCAGGTTAGAATATTAAAGGTTTTAATATGATGGAATTTGTGGATGAGCAAAACGCGTATCAGTCCAAAATGAGGAGACTGAGAAAACCTGAAGATTATATATAAGGCAACATACAAATACAGTTCGAAATATTACTGATAACTTTTACATTTTCTTTTCGTGGCTATATTTTTTTGTTTTAGCTTCCATCAGGTGTTTAAAAAACTAAGAGATTATGGGTAACACATTAAAAATTGTTAAAATATTTAAAAAATAAAAGAATTATACCTTAGCAAAGCTTTTTTCTCGTCGAAAAAATACAGCCGAAAACAAAAGGACCCACGAAAAAAAATACAAACAAATCAATCAAGAAGTTCCGCAAAAGAAGCAACTAATTACTGATAACATGGCAGAGGATAATGTAATTTCTAGAAAAGCATTTCTTTCAATTAATTCGGAATAACGAAAAGCAACGCTGAGTTTATAGATCGTAACTTGAAACACGAGAGACCATGGAAATTTGCTGAAGAAAACTGAAATACAAAACTACATTAAGTATTTTCAAGGCAGAACAAGTCACTATAGCCTTAACAAGAGGATAAAAGTATATATTCCAGAGAAGTTCAACATCAAAAAGATGCGCACAGGATATTTTGAGAAGAAAAAAATTAGAAGATCTCTTGAGTTATACCAAACAGTCAGGAGTTCAATATCAGTTTTGACTATCCGCTCTTGTGACGAGTACACAGCAAAATTAGTAGTTTGAAGAATAGATTTAAGAAAAGTACCTACGATGAGGAAGAAAAAACAAAATCAAAGAAGAAATTGGACGTTTCCAACCTGAAAATTATTACACAAACTAAAAGCAGAAATCCTTTACTATAGGAAGAAAATGGTAAAATTATTATCGATGTTTATTTTCACCATTCATATTTTGTCGACATCTGTAAGAGTATTTTTTATTTATTCCGGAACAATAGCTAAAAAAGGCAACAATGACGTTTGCTTCTTGTATTATTTTCTTTTTGGGTGTAAAAAATATGGGACTCATTAATTAAAAAGCGCCAAAAACTGTGTTACTTCAACAAGAAAAGTTTAAAAAGTTAGTTTTTGATCATCCTGGAAATTTTATGATTAGTAAAGTATTTTTTAAGCAATTGGAAGCAGTTTTGCAGTAGATTTACTGTCGATGTTCTTCTCTAACAACCTTAATTTTTTTTAGTTTTTATTTAAACAAATTGTAGCACTGTATCTGCTTTTCAATCAATTTGCCGCAAAGAGACCGAATCCAATACTTACAGAGTTCTTTCGAATTTCTTGTTGTGCTAAATGACTATCATTAATACTTAATCAAGTTAGCCTAACAAAAAAAACAAGTTAATGGATATTTTGACTTTGAAACTTTTCAAATCGCTGTATCTTAAAATCAAGTTTGTGTGACTAAGCCTGTTAAGACAAATTAATTATGAGCAGAAAATAGCAAAAAAATATTTCGTATTTTAAATTATTTTTAAAAATTGATACTTCTCGTGCAATGAAAATATAAAAATTGTCATTACTCATCAGTAATGGGTGAAATTATTTTTTTAGAACTTTTTGTGGTATTGCAATAATGTGAAGCAATGATATGTAACGGGACAGTTATGCGACAAATAATAAATTCGAGTAAATACAACATTAAAAAAAACATGAATATACCGAATAACAACCACAATTCATGCACTAGTGTCGATTTATACTTTTCGCTCTGTAATATCCCGGCGGATCTAACTAGTATTTACGTGTAAACCGTAATCTCTTTCTAAAACAATGATTTAATTGTAATTTTGGAAAGCAACTATCCCCGTGGGTCCTCCAGTGATAACGGTATCCACTTATCCACACTTAATTCTCCGAGGAAATCATCAGTATTGCACATTCAACGAGTGACTTTGACGTAATCCCGATAGGGACGGAACGTAACTCGGTCGATTCGAAACTGTTACCTAAAAACCAACAATTCTGGCCAACACTACCTGGGTATTTTGATGAAGCAGTCGTTGAAGGAGAGGTTGTGTCTCAAAGAGTTCTGCCACCGCTGCGTTTTCCGTCGGTAGTACGGGAAGCGGTCCGTGATGAACCTGTAGATCTCCGAGAGCGGCAGCATCTTCTCCGGGGAGCTCCAGATGGCCATGGCCGTCAGGGAGATGTAGGAGTACGGCGGCTTTTGGTCCCCGTATGACTCACGCGAGGGTCTTGGCATTTTTTTCTCGGTTTACATCTAAACCGATCGGTTACTTGATGTGAACTGACTTGGGGCACTCGTAACTTGGAGAGGTCGTGCAAGAGGCCCGGCTTCGATTGGCTGCACCCGTACAATGGCCCTCCGTTCACGCCCACAGAGCTTACGCCCCTCTGGGGTAATTTACATTCATGTTGTTTACCCGTGTACTCTCGTTATGAAAATATTGCAGGTGATTCCACATTATGTTAATTGTTTGCGTGCCGCCGGACGATTTGTTGTTGTAATCATTATTATTACTGATGGCGGATGTTTATTATTACGACAAATAGAATAATTCCACCTGACGAGTGTATTATGTCGATTACCTGCCTGCATTTCATATAGGCAGGTAAGCCCGTTAATTGTAACGTCACCTTTTTTCACTCATATTCACATTATCACTGGTGCATGTTTCGTTGAAGTAGAAATACTATCAGGGCAATTTCTACTGAGCCTCCCTCGTATATCTATTATACTCGTCCAACCGAAATAGCCAATTTTGACTTTACATTGTAAATCTTGCCAACGATGCAGGGTGAAATACTGAAATAGACGACGATTAGTTGGCATAAAGTGCAAACTAAGGATTCCTTGTTTCGTCTTCCTCTTCAAAACAGATGTTGCTAAATGGAATTAGGGTGTAAGAACCACCAGGTAGGAATAAAAAAGCAAATACAAATTTGCACTTTATTCCAACTAAATTTACAAATTTACAACTAAAGTCAGAATTCACTATTTCGGTTGGACAACTATACTACGTCGTTGTCTTCAAAATTTTTCATAATAATTGTACAAGCCACTGATGATGACCAGTTAAGGAAGGCTGAAAGCGCTCTGCCAATTAATATTTAATAAAGTGGAGAAGACATTGATATTTGAATAATTTTTATTATACCAAAATTCCACACATTAATATATCAGTTTACTACTTTTAATACAAGGCGTTTCCTAAATAATTTTTACTTCCTCATCCAAGAGATGAGAAGTATTATATCTCGAAAAAATTTTCAATAATTTTTATTTGCTCAATAGCTTTAAAATGGTCGAAAACGTACAAAAACAAAATTTGAGTAAAAAATTTCTTGACTGTGTCTCTCAGTCTGTTTGTGAATGCGATAACTTTCGGAAGACAACATATATGAACCTGAAATTTGGCATACATAATAAATCTCAACTACCCAAAGCGACCTATTGTTTTTGGGGTATGTAGGGTATAGGGAAGGGGGTGAAATTGTGTGGCAAATACCCTTTTTGCAAATTTTTAATTTTTCCCTTTTACTATGTGATTAGTAGTATAATTGCGAGTATTATTAGTCCCTATAAATTTTCGGTGCAGCAAACGGTTTAGAAGAAATTAGCAAGAAACCGTCACTTAAAAACCGGTTTCTCCTAAATATCTCCGAAAATACTTGATATATTCAAAAAGTGAAAATACTATCAAATAGGAAATAAGATTTCTCACAAAGTATATCAAAAAACTTTTCGAGAATTTTGACATTTCTGAAATATTTTCAGAAACTGAATTTTAGACCCTGTCCATACGATTTTTTTTAAATTTTGATATTATACAGAAAATCAATTTTCTGATCGAAAAGCACTTGTGCAATTTTTTATTAAGTTAATAATTTTCGAGTTGTTTGTCTTTCAACAAAATATGTAAAAGACAAAAAATGCTCAAAACCTCAGTATTGATCGTATAATATAAGAAATTAGCGCGTAAATGTCTTTTTGACAATTGGATGTGGAAGTATTGATTCAATTGTTGAACAGACCGTGCAAATTGTTATTGTTATCACAAAGCCTTCGCGTGATATCGATGCTACAAAAAAGGTAAACAAACGCCTGTCAATCAGCGCAAAGAATCCATGAAAATTTTGGTGAAACCAACGACAGAACTGGAGGCTCGAAGGGAACAACGCAGCCAACTTAGTCAAGAGACGTTCTTAAACGAAATATCAAAACGTATCACTTCTATTCTAACACCGATACGATGCTGAAGAAAAACTTTAGGCCGAAAAATTCTCTCCTCTTCGTTGAGAAAAGTACCGACACCGAACAGTTGAAGGTAAATCCGAGGAAGGCTTACCTTCTGGCCAAGGAAACCACATCGGAGGAGCTAAAATCTTTCTTCATTGAACAATTTCCTGAATTTCAATGTGATCGACTGGAAGACATACTATAGATTTAGGGTAACCATCAACTTGTCTAAGCTCGATACAATCTACAGCCCTAATCTGTGGCATGATGGTGTGCAAGTATTCAGGTTTTTTCGCCTTCGTCGAGGACCCAACAGAAAAGAGTGAATGAGACAATGGACACAAATGACTCTTGGTTTGAAGGCTTCTTATGAAAAACAAAGTAAGACAATTTTTCCACGGAAATCTCAAATAAATTACGATAATCATTGTGAAACTTTCACGGTATCCCATTTAAATATAGGTACCATGCAACCCTGTATCAATGTTTACCATACGTTTTAATTTAGTTATACTTAAGCCACCGAAGAAGGCCGCTTGGCGGTTGAAATGCTGGCATTTGGCTTTGCCAAAAATAAAAATTGCAAGTAAGATAAAAACAAGTGTTTTATTATTATTATTTAGTAACTTCCAAAAACTCTACTATTCAGTATGTAATTTTGTGTTGCGGACACGTTCCTGCTGCAAGTCAAATTTTTCATCTACAAAGGAAGATTTTACGAATCGTTGGTGGAGTATCCTACAGAGATGATGTAAGATGTATAGGTATACAGGGCCGCTGCAAATTGTACATGGGCCTATGGGTAATTAAAATGCATTTTGTGGAATTTTTTAACTCCGTGTCTGCTCTCGTTTCCAAGATATGGGCGCAAGTTGCATTTTTTTAATGGGAAGGGGGCTCAAAGGCACTTTATTGAAAACGATTTTTTCCTGATTTCAAAAATGTGTCAGACTTGTATAAATTATTGCTTCTGAGTTGAGAAAAGTGTGATAACAAACTTGGGTCTTGCAAAAAACTTCGGTATAAAAACCATATTCGTTATCGCTATAAGTAAGAACAAAAACCCAAGGTGCCTCCATTTTCCTCTGGCAGGTGATAATTTTCATTCACTTCGTTATTTGAAATCGCAATGCCTCAGTTAACTGAACATGATCGCCCGAAATTTTGATGATGATTGGTTATGAAGATAGAAGGCGAAGTGATTCGGAAGTAGTTGCACTCTACAATGCAATTCATGAAGATCGTGAACCAGTTGCCAGATAAACATTTATTAAAACATTGCAACATTTTGACGAAACCGGCGGTGTTAAAAATCGTCAAAAACCAGGACGTCCAAAGGTTGCTACGAGTGATGAAAGTAGCTTGAATGTACTTTTAGATGTGCAAGATAATCCCAGGTGTTCCGTACAACAGCGTGCTCTCACTCACCATATTATCAGAAGATGTGTTTTTTTAAGAGAAGTTTCATTCATTTCACTTATTACAAAAACTGAGCGAAGATGATTTCGATCATAGGATAGAATTTTGCGAAACTGCTATGAATATTATAGATGAAGATGGAAACATTTTAAATTGTATTATGTTTTCTGATGAAGCGACTTTTTGCCTCAATGGTAATGTGAATAGACATAATTATTGCAGATATTGGTCGGAAACAAATCCACATTGGATGGAACAAGTCACATACAATGGATGGAATATTGAATGCGGTGAAGTATTTACAGTTCTTGCGCGAACACATTATACCAGAACTTATGCGCCAGCTGTTCCCTAATCGTGAAAATGCTGCACGTCCTTCTGAACAGATATGGTTTTAGCAAGATGGTACACCGCCCCATTTTGCAGTCAACGTTCGTGGATATTTGAATGCGATATTTCCAGACAGATGGATTAGTAGGCGCGGAGCGATAGAATGTCCAGCACGTTCCCCTGATCTGACGCCGCTTGATTTTTTTCCTGTGGCGGTATCTGAAAAATTGTATTTATGCCGATCGGCCACATGATGCAGAAGATTTAAAAGGACGAATCAGGGCAGAACTCAGAGAACTTACCTCCAAATATGCTACAAAGAACATTAGAAAACTTTTACTCAAGGCTGCATTACCTACTGTAATATTCTTCTGTAATATGAATCTGAAAAGATACTGCATTTTTCACGGAATCATGTTTTTTTTACATTTAGAGTACCCGATTCGCAATAAATTGATCAAATCAACAGTCAAGGAAAAATGGTAATACCTGGCTTTTTTGTCCAGTTTAGCGATAATGAAAATTGTTTTCATTCTTTTCGTTCTCTGTCAGTCTCAATTAGCAAGCAACAAATTGTAAAAGTGTGGTACATTTTTGAAATCAGGAAAAAATATCCTTTTCAATGATGTGCCGTTTGACCCCCTTGCCATTTAAAAAAAATGCAACTTGCGCCCATATCTCGGAAACGAGAGCTGGCACGGAGTTTAAAAAATTCCAGGAAATGTATTTTATTTACCCATAGGCTCAAGCACAATTGCAGAAAAATCGGTCGAACAGAACCTGAAATATCATGCTCGTTCCATACGTTGTAGCGACCCTGTATAAATATAAGGATGTAATGTAATGTAAATTATTTTTGTGTATGTACTTATGTAAAACCTTTCGGTTTCTTGAAAAATAAAGCAACAACTATTATTAATAAATACTCAAAGTAGTTTCAATTAGGTATGTTGACACATTTAAAGAAATATATATTTCAACGTAACATTCCTGAAGCGAAATACGACGTGTTACAAAAATACATAGTCGTATTCTGGTGTTTGTTTAAGACCGAAAATTGTTTTGTGAGATCACGCATGTTAAGAATTAAATTGAAGAAGACTCACCTATAGCAGGAACGTTTTCATCGTCTTCGACATGTAACACTCCGAGCAGGCACACTCTGAATCTGAAAACAAAAGCAAGAACATAATCATTGCACGTCACCGTTTCCGAACAAGCATCTATATAAACAGTGTATAACGTTTCAAATAACGTAAACAATGCACCGCGATATGGGATATGGTCGTTGATATTTAACATTATGTTGAAATTGCTAGCATCTTTAGGTACATTTCTTACTAATGGTTTGCGTTTTTGAAGCTAATAAAAAAATCTAGCTTCTATGGTTAATTCACTGGTAACACAACCTGCAAATTAATATAAAATTGGCGTTGCCCGTGTGAAAATACGAAACCATAGATGACTCTTTGACCAAATTTTTCAAAATAATCTCACCCCATGGATTTTCCTTCAAAATCGCCGATTCCAAATCACTGTTTCACCAAATTCGCAAAGTTCGTTGGCGGTCTTTAACATAAAAATTTGTCTAAGAAAACATAACACCCACCGTGCAGGTGGAACTGATTTGTACTGACGCTTCCTATACGACCTTGAAGAGAAAGTGACTATAGGGGCTAGCGCAATTAGCAAATCATGTCAAGCTATATGTATCATTACATAACAGGCGCGTAATTATGAAAAGTATGTTGGTGCAAAACTAAAACTTAGTCGAATTCGTAAGCAAATCAATTAAATATTTTACTACAATATTTACAGTCTTCATCTCTCAGTAGCACAAGTAATTTTTTGTAAAAATTTTGGACTTTTTTTGTGCATTTACGTAATTACGCCATATATTTTTCTTGAAACAGCTTATATATCCATTAAATGTAGCAGTAGCTGTCATATATGTGTTGATTAAAATATTTTTCTATAAAGTGAATTTAAAAATTATGAATTATTACATAATCCATGTGGTTAGGTACCATCTAACGTCAGAATGAGGAGTTAGATCAAAATTACAGATCGATTATGTTGCGCTGTAGATAAAGTAGACACCTAGAATTACATTGCAGATCAGTGACGCTTCGTGAAGGTATAGTAGGTATCTTGAATTATGTTGCGTGTTAATTTCTAAATAAAACTTAAAATATCTTAAAAAGATTTTTGTAACTGGAGATATGTAGAGTATACCGCTTTTTTTTAATTGACCGTTTTCGAATTTTTATTGCAAGTTCCAAACAATCATATTGTCTAGTTTTTATACTTTCTTTATATTTGATTAAACATCAAAACAAACTCAAAATGAGATATGTACATCTCTGGACAAGAACTCTACAATCACAAATGAAAAATTTATACAAGAAAAAATTTAGTTTAATCAATTGTTCAAACTGACGTGTTGTTTCTAAGACACAGCCAAATCTAATTTCTTCAGGTAAGGGAGTGAATTAACACATTCATGTTAACCAATCCTCACATTTAGTATACTGTAATATAAAAACTTTCCCAACAGCTCTGCTATATGAATGAGCTCCACCTTTTTGAAACCACATAGAACATTGAAGACATCAATAGTGGAATTAGCTGCATCAGAAAACAAGAAATTTAGCCGATTTCTTGGGACGTGGGCTGCTTCTTCAGAATTAGGATTCACCGAGGGATTAAATGCCGCAGGTCATGGTAATTATGTGGTTGCGATGGAAAAACTAATCAGAAATCAATACTTGCTAAAAATTCTTGGAAACCCACTGACTCAAGATCAGTCTAGTTTGAAAGTCAACATCGGCTAATTGTTATGACATTGAATTTGGTAAGAACAATATTTTTAACATACTACAAGGTACTAATATCTTGCATGTGGGCATTCCACTACATAACTTACTCCCAAACATTAATTTTCTTCAGTGACAAGAGTGCTCTAATTGTTCACTAACATAGTTCACTTCTAGCCATTGCAAGAAAGCTAGTTCATGTAGATACATTATATATCTGGAAACTGCTTCCCGTAAATTACTGAGACTATCGAATTCTGCTTACGTTTCCCAAAAATAAAAATCATACACAGAAAACTGACTTGGGATGCTCATGTCTTACAAATTGTAAAAAATTATCTTTTCTTAAATAAATAAAAACAATGCTAACAAAAGAAAATTTATTTTCACATCTGAGGGTGCAAAAATATTTATTAATATTCTATTTCCTTTAAATAAAGTTATTTGGGTATATTTTATCTGGAATGATCTATTTTTTGTGTTCTTCAGGATACCAAAAATTGTGTTCCAATACATTTGCAGTACAACCAGAAGTCAGCTATCTTTGGAAATAATTTTAGATTGTGCTGTTTGAAAACTACACATTAGGCATCCACTTATGATTTCTGAAACCTCATTAGGATACAATCACTAATTTTAACAAAAATTTATTGAAGCACTAGATTATTCCACAAATAAAATTCTGATTGCTATGTAGTTATCTCAGATAAAATTAAAATAAAATACACAGTTTTGTAAATATAGTTATGATGTTTTGTTGTTATGAAATAGTAAACAGGATATCGTGTTGGAAACTGGAATTATATGTAAAAGCAGTGTAGAAAAAAGCAGCATATTGATGGAGAGGATAATAGTTAAGATATAACAGGCGGCGGTATTAAAAATTCTATTTTCAAACCCATAATTTTCAACAATAAATATAAATAAGAATTTATGAAATTTAACAGTGATAAAATGTATAAACAATATCCAGCAGTAATGTATATATAATATAGTTATTTAAACACAATGTCTACCCATTTTTCAGTGTAGTGTAGTTCGATTAAAAAAAAGATCCACCTAATGTCAGGGTTAAAGTACATATTATTACATATAAAACATAAATGCTACATGAAAGCACAAAATAAAATGTCGGATAGAGTAAATATACAGCTTCTTGTGTACAGTAAGTTCTGGAATGTTGAATTGTCATGACGTTAGCGTTTTAGGTTACGTTACCCTAGAAAAAGAAATCTTGGCATCAACATGGCTGGTAAAGTCGAATTAGGCACAGAAAATGCTGCATTTCGACTTGCTGTGAGATTTTCTAGAAAGAGAGCTAAACGTGAGATTCCGTTTATAACGCATACTGACCTTACTGTATCACATCACAGCATCAACAAACATTAAGTAAATTAAAAAAATAAAATAAATGCATTATAGAAAAATATACCAACACAATATTAAAAACCTTTGTACATTAAATTAAAAACTACACGTTATCCATGTAATTAAACAAATTTCTTGTGTTGTCCTTTCTACCGTTGTAATAAATAAAAAACCATAATATGAAATATAGTACATATCACATGTCATGAGTACAAAATTAAACAAGCACCTTTAGTACAGACGGCGGAGTTCTAAACTCAGGAATGTGATTCTCTTATGCTCCCTGAATAAAATATGTCAAATAAAATACAGTCACCGCACCTCTAGTTAACTATGCCCCCGCCATCTGGACATCGTGGTCTCTAGAAAGCCGTGCCGGACACGTCATGTTCGCACTGCAGGCCAAGCTTTCGAGTGAAGGAAACTAAAGGACGGATACATTGTCGTCGAAACGTAGGCTATGATTGCTGATAGGCCTCACCGCAAATTAAGAATATCCCATGGACATGCGAACAGGACGTGCCGCTACAAAAGCACACGAAACAAATGTTTACATCTTTTTTTTATATTCATGGTTTAAGCAAGCCTCAACGTGTATATTTTAAAGGAGTCCTTTAGTGTACTTTGTTTTTTCCTTATCATTACTAGGTACTATTAGTTTCTAACACTTAATATTGCTTCAGACAACAAGAAATTATATTTGGCTCGCAGTAGAGTCCCGGTTATCCACCAGCAACTGTCCGAGTCAAGGCTGATTTCTAGTTCTATTTTTATATTCTTAATTATCTAAACACCAGTTCGCGTAACAGTTATTGCAGCATGTACAAACACTGTATATCCAAGTCATGATCAACTTGAAGCGTCTCATGCATCGTTAAAGATTTCCAGTTATCCGAGCATTAAACTTTCAATTAGATGAGATTTTTTTAGACACTGTATATCTGAGTCAAATCTTTCTAGTTATCCGAGCATGTAACTTTTAATTAGAAGAGATTCTTTACTCTAAACTATTCCAAATATTGTATATCCGAGTTTTCAAACAGTTATCCGAGCATGTAACATTTACAAACATTTTTAACTATGAACTATTCAAACATTGTATAACTGATTCAAGGTTAATTTGAGAAAATGGATCATTTAAGCTTTTCCTAGTTATCCGAGACACTTTTAATTATATGAGATTTTTTATAGACCATTCCC
This sequence comes from Rhyzopertha dominica, assembly GCA_025024175.1. Taxonomy (NCBI): domain Eukaryota; kingdom Metazoa; phylum Arthropoda; class Insecta; order Coleoptera; family Bostrichidae; genus Rhyzopertha; species Rhyzopertha dominica. The sequence goes on along the minus strand of QCXZ01000086.1, from coordinate 22,996,184 downwards.
ACAAGTCACCCAACGCTTACAACTAGTTTTGTTCTTATTCTTATTGTATGTCTTTGTCATGGTTAATTTCCGAAGTTATTCAGATCCTTCAAACATATTAGAAGTTATCCGAGCATTTTACTTTTGATTATTCGAGAGGTACTAGTTTATATTCAGTTACCCTAGCTAGCGTTTTAAAGTTATTCTTTACTGCCACGTTACCATTACATGATCTTTTAGATCTCAATGCGAGTCAACTGGGATAGTCGAGACTCTACCGTAGTTAGTTTCCAGCTTACCGATTATAGCTTATGTTTGGGTGTAACAGCAAAATTTTGAGTATTCTCTTGAATGTCAGTGTAAAATATACACATCAACTGTAGTAGTCAAATAGAAAGTAAGTAGATTTGTGCATGAACGAAAAGAACGAAAATTAAGTAACGCCTCTCAAGGATAGGTACACTAGCAACCCTTATGTAAAACTGTACAGTTAAGTATGTTACGCTTTAACATGATATACACATCACATTGTTCGCTTATTTGGAAGTCTCGTTTTAAGTGAGCATTGAAATTAAAACGACCTTCGTTATGTATGCAAATATTTCATCCAAAACTAAGCATTTTATATAGTATTACTATCTGACGCAGTATTTTTTTTAAGTTTTCCCAAGCAGATTTAGCATGTGGCGATTACTTATCCTGGGCGCCATTAAGGCTTCCGCATGCCTCCCCTGACATGGTGCGTTGCTGTGGCACTGGGCTACGGCTTCCACTGCTGGCACTGCCGGCACTACCGCTGCTTAGTGCCATTCGTTGCATTTGACGTATAACGGTCGTGGCGTGATATGCTTGCTGAAAAACAGGATGAGATATTTTGCGGCAATCTTTTCAGACACATTTTACCTTCCATCGTGACTTCGCGAAGTTCTTCTTCAACTGCTCTGATACAGTTCCATGGATGTTCTTGTTGCTTGCCGCGTTGCCAGATATCCTGAAAGAAAAACATAATAGACGGCGACTTGCGATAGGAAGTTATGTTACCAGGGGTGTGCTAAGGCCTGCCGACAGGTGAAGCGTTTCTCTACATTAACGCACATCAGCTGTCTAATAAAGTCTTTTGCGGAATCACTAATCTCATCCCAGTATGGTGAATCGAATTCGAATTCGCCTGAAAATGAAAAGCAATAGTGGCGCCACTTACGAACAAAATTTTACAACTATAGCACCTTTTAATATTTGTGCAAAAAGGTTTGCATCATTTTCATCATAAAACGGTGGATATCCGCAAAGCAAGATATAAGATATGACTCCTATACTCCAAACATCAACTGCCTTTCCGTATGGCTTTTGTGCAAGTACTTCAGGCGCTAAAATTCAAGAATGAACGACTTGAAATTCCTGGGAAATCACCAGTATTACCAACATATCCGGGGGTTCCGCAAGCCGTCGCCATTATTCCTGAATCCTCCATTTTAGACAAACCAAAATCACTTATCATTATTTTACTATCTTCATCGGGACTGTAGTACAAGAGGTTTTCAGGTTTCAAATCGCGATGCACAACCCCTTGCTCGTGCATGTAATCTACAGCCTCTAACACCTGTCTTATGAGGTCAGCGGCATCTTTCTCGGTGTACGAACCTTTTTCTACAATACGATCGAACAGTTCGCCACCAGTTACTCTACAAGAGATAGCAACGTTAACCYGCTCCTTATTGGAATAATTACCACTTACAATTCCATAATTAAATATACCTTGGACTTATCTTCGAACGTTTCTAATAACTGTACAATATTAGGATGTGTTAGTCTGGAAACAAAAAAGCATTGCTCCATTTTGACAGAAGTAAACACTGATGTTTTGAAAACATGCGTTATGATGTCATTGTATTTAAAAGGACAACAACCATAAGGTAAACATGTCAAATTTTATATAAACATTGCATACAAATGAGCCAAAGACACTCACAGAATATAAAACGGTTGAATCGCAACCTGATTATAAATTATAAGATAGCGGCCACAAGACATACCTTCGTAGCACCTTAATTTCATTTTCCAGGGAGTCTTCCTTGCCCTTGAGAGCTTTTTTATCTATTATTTTCACAGCATACATCTGTCCAGGTCGTTCTTTACTTTCAGCTAATCGTACAACAGAGAAGGCTCCACTGAAAGACATAGCAAGGTTATTAAAGATACCGCGTAAATTCGCTACTACTTACGTTCCAAGCAATTCCTTTAAGTAGTATTTATCCTCAACAGACGGTTGTTTATCAGTATCTTTGCCATCCTTCTTCGATTTTTTCTCGGAATCTTTCTTACCGAACAACGGCATTTTGGCTGCTTCTTATTTTTTATTTATACCCTATTCACTAAACACATGTATTTACCATTTGTTTGTCTACTAAAATACGCTACATAACTACACACTTTGCTGTTATTATGATTATCCTGATGTACTACACATCCGTTATCTGTTCCCTACTACGATATGCAGAACATTGAATGACATACGATGTGTCATGTCTTCAGCACACTGTTTTGGACGTCAGTATTACGCAATTTCAAAAAAACGGCGGGAAAACAACAACCACGTATTACAATACTAAACGCTCTTTTAGATTAGCTAGATAAATACTGGAAATATTATCGTGCTACTTCAGGTAATTGCTAAATACGCAAATTACAGCCTGGGTAGATAATGTAGGACAGGGACATGGATTCCACTTTTGTTTAAGGCGGCGTTTTTACTCTCATTAACATCATTACATTGGCCTTGAAATAACATCATGCTCAACAGCATTTTTTAGATAGTTCAATTAAACACGTAGTTTTATTACTCAGGTAGCTTCTTGCATTTCGAAAATAGCGCTTAAAATTACGGCCTTGAAGTTTTTCCGCGACTGTTCAGAGCTACCAACCAAGGAATAAAAACTTGATACATTTTATACCGCGACAAAAATAACAGTATATCAAGATCGCTATATCGATATTTGTTAATTACTAGTTATCAATATCTATTGATTAATATCGACATTTACTGATATTTATCGATATATCGCTAATTATTTATTACTGATAACTATCGATAGTTAAAATCACGTATCTTCCAAGCAGTGCGATATTAATGAGTATCCTATTTAAAATAGTTTATTGAGAATAATCGATAACAAGCTCTATAAAATGTATGTAAAACACTGACTTTCAAATTATATGATAAATTAACTATCAACAACAGAATCTGAAAATTCTAAATACAACTGCATAATGTTCACAACTACTCGAGTAGCTACTGCCGAAGTACAAAAAAAAAATAGTGGTACTGGTAGTGTTACAAGTTGCCTGTCAAATTCCATAATGCGCCAGATATATATATCAAAAATATTTCTTGTATTAATATTTACAATATGTAGTAATTATATACAATAGTAATTACATATTAACAAGTAAAGAGTGAACTAATGCTACGTGTCACACACCTCATACATTGAGACCCACGTAATGACGCAAATATTCAATATGAATGTATATAAAACAAATAAATAGCATGCGGTTACTGAAAGACTATTTTTCCCGCCTGTTTAACAGACAAGAGGAATAGAATGCCAGCAACAAATTTACTTGTCGCCTTCATATACAAACCATCAAATACCGGCCGATGGGCCCATGTATTTTGCACCCTACGTATATAAAACCAATGTAAAACCGCTGATACCCTTCATTATAATGATTCGTCGCCTGAAGGGCACCCACCACACCGAAGTTGCTAGTAAAACCCGCAGATATTGTCTTGGGCACAACTTCGACACAGTCAGTGCCCAAATAATACGGACTTTTGTTGCCATAGCACAACCAGTTGCACCCCTTGACACCTTTTCATAGAAAACACATCAAGGGGTGAGCCAGCCTCTGTGAATACTGCGACAAAAGAGATCTGCATTCGTTAGGGGGATGATATCTAAATCAGAGGTTCTGCACTGCAGCAAAATTCTGCAGCCAGAATCATATGTGCATTTGTAGTGAAAAATGTATGAAAGTTGACAATGAAACTAAACTATTTCAGTTTTTTTTTTGTAGTGACCGTCGCCGCCGCTGGAAACACTGGTTCAACCAAGTCGACTTGTGGGGTATTCACCACTGATTGGTCGTTCACGGTGCTGTTGACAGTAGCCGCATCCTGCACGTCCACTGAATCATCGAACAACTCGTTGAAGTCGATGAGACTCGTACCAGGATCGTATGCCGTCAGTTCTGAGCCGGACACCAGTGGATCTGCATGATATAACATGTAAAAACCTTACCGACTTTGAAGCTGCATATCAATTCAATGATGTTCAGATTTTGAGTTAAGTTTTTGTAACGTAACATAAAAGAAAAGAAAAATTCTAGGTACTCACCACCATCTGTGGCGTTATTTTGACTTCCCTGATTGTAGGTTATGCCGTAATCAGGAGCGTCCTCGTTAAACAACTGTAAGGGAAGAGACTAGTTAAGACAAACATTTTTGCGAAAGTACATAAAAATTACCCCTAGCAGAGCGTTAGCATCGAATGAACTGTACCCGTTCAAGATGTCCTTAAGCTGGTCCAATTCACTCTGCGTGGTCTCCACGTGCTGGTCCATATCTTCGCTACAACACGCATTAGTACCAAGCGTACTAACGTTATTATTTTATGTAAGTGGAACATTGGTATAGCTAAATTTACCAAAGAAAAACATCTGAATGGGAATTTTAGATTAATTTCTTGCTGCTCCTTAGCAAAAATGGCAGCTTACAGGTAGACAGCGTGAGCATGGTATTCAACACATTTACCATACAGGTCACATCTGCCCTATGTGCATTTTCAGAAATACAGTTGGTGTCAGAATTTATTTGTGAACTCATCAAAATAAAATTACAAACTCATCACATGTGAGTAAATTAATAAGCATCTGCTCTGGTCTACCTACTCAGATCCCACAACTTGTTTCGCCCTTCTTTGGGCTCTTCAAAGCAGACTGCCGCCTTAATCTCAGCTTGCGGTATAGATGTAAGTTAGAGCCAACGCCCTCAGCGCCATCTAGGAGAAGTACTGCATACTAGGTGGATTGCAACTACCTGAGGAGCCCCAACTAGGGCGAAACTAGTCGTAGGGTACGAGTAGATGACCACAGAAGCTCAGGGAGACACTTCTCCGGTGTCATAAACAGGAACCTGAACTAGGTTGTAGTGTAAGACATTAGGAAGGAAAGACCTTCAATAAGAAGTGGGAAACCTTAGAAATGTACATGAAGTCAATATGACTTGTACCACAGCAAATGTGTTAAACCCACTCATTTTCAACGAAGATATTACCTAAACTGTTTTTAATATTACCTAGTGATTATGTATACCAGCACCAAAGAAGCCTGTCTGTGTTCCAAAGAGTCCAAAACTTGACAAATTTCCAAAAAAAAAACCCCAATACTTACACACTGCTGAGCCTATTGAGTTGGAGATTTGGATCACGAGTAGCGACAGCCATGTTGTTCTGAGCTTGATTACTACCACCAGTTTTACGTTTATCCTTCTTCCCCTCAACCTTTTTTCCTGCATTAGAGGAACCTTTATTCAAAACATTAGTGTTATAGCTCCCATTGATCAGATTAGTCAACAATGCATCCTGTGAGGATGGGTGTATGAAAACCTTCTGTGATTCAATCGTCTGCTTATTTCCCTGCATTATGGGTGATTTCCTCTGCTGTTCCGTGGGTGATGGAGCGTCTTGTTCTTGATTCAGCAAAACTTCCGGTTTGACGGACTAGAAAACCAGAATATTTCAGATGAAGCGAGCGTGACGCCCGAGTAACATACAACAAACTCTGGGCTGTCCCAGAACAAATCTGAGTTCATGTAGTCGACGTTAGCCTCGTCTAGCAGGGCCGCAGATGGTGTTGGTGGATTGTCATCGCCTTGCTGACTTGTTTTATTAGATGAAGTCGAGTGGGGCGTTAACGGACTTTGGACCTTAAAGTAACCCGTGTCAGTCTGAGCTGTGGCACGTTAAGATGGAACAGCCTGAAGTTCCGCCAATGCAAACAATTTTTTTGTGCACGTTATGGAATATTCACAAAATAACGAAAAGTGATACATAAGGAATAAAAGAAACAGAGAAAAAAGTAACTGCAAACAAATTATTAAGAAATAAAAAATAAACAAAATAGAATTTCTACAAAAAAAATCATACATATCTTTTTAAGAGATAAAGAGGGAAACTAATGCCCAAGATGGAAAGAATATTTTTGGGATATATAAAATAATACTGAACTTACTCTTCAGTATATAAAGAAAAAACGAAAAATATGCAAAACTGAATGGAAGAACATGGACTGAATCAATAAATATAGACAGTATTACAGACAAACTATCACAGTTTAGATTTCTTCATTTTTCAAATGAGGTGTTGTGTAGTAAGAACAGTCTATAGAAAAATTAATTGTACGCTACGAATTTTTGCCAAAAGGAGTATGACAGATCAAAATGAATTAATTAACCATCTGCACTTGTGATTGAAGAATTAGGGGATCTAGAAATACAATTTTCAACTTTTTTGTCACAGATCTCTAAGCTGGAGAAAGCTAAACATAATATGTTGGGACTTAAAAAAAAATTTGTAAATAAAATAAAAAAAACTTAAAGGTCTTTTTTTCATATTTGCAGAACTACAGAGTGTCCCGTCTTAAGTTCCATGTGCTACTGAGACTATTTCAATGGAGACCAGTAGTTATAAGAAAATTACTCAATGGAAAACAGTGCTGGGAAATCTACTGTTAGAGGAATTAATAAAGCACAGTGCAGCCTACCTTTTCGGTTTCTGTGCTTGCATTTTCGGGCTTGAAATAAAAAAAGAAATATAAATTTCAAGTCACAACGGACCCGTAAGGCTTTCATCAAATATATTTAAACGCCAAGCAACTCTCATTACCTGTCCTAGAGACTCGGCTTCTTCCTGGAAGAGCTCTTCGGAAAGCACATCAGCATTATCCAGCTCGTGGATCGTGGGCCCTTCAGAAGAGTTGACGGCTACGTTATTGTTTGATTTGGATTTTTTGTGGGGGCTCTCGTTTAACATTAACGGATATCGGCGTTTGACGCTAAGTCCCCCGGTTCCTCTTGGATGTACACAGGTAACCAGGAATTGAATCAACTGAAATTGACAGTTTTACAACAAAACTCTTCCAATTTTTTGTTGTATACCTTGTTCACAATTTGTTGCTGTTTTATGTGTTTCTGGCGGAGCATCGCAAGTTCACGCCAAAGAACTGCGTTTTCATGTTTCATCGCCGCCAGTTGGGAATCTACATTTGCCTGTCTGCCCCTCAATTGTTTAACATCATCTAGTACTTTTAAAAGCTCGTCCCCTTTTATGGCTCCATTAATACTATCACTGGAATGCTTCGAACCAGTAACTTTACGTTTGATGTTCTTCAGTAGTTCAGGCTTATCTTTTTGGAAATATGGGTGGTAAAATTGTATCTCATCCTTGTCAGCATCCATCGTGCCGTTTTCAAAAACCGACATTTTGTGAAAGCCATCTAAAAACGATCCGGGAACATGACGAAAGGGGGCCGAATACAGTACAGCACTGCCGACGGTCATGACCCGCAACATTTGACACATTTGGATTGAGATGGTTAGGGTAATGATCTCGAATGCACTGTACATACTTCAACTATCAACATTTTGTAAAACAGGACGCATCGCCCTCGAAATAATTCAGTATCGAATTATTTTTTTACTTACATGTCAGTACTATACTACGTTAACTGAATCAGGCCTAGAATTTTATACCCTACTGGGATCAAGAATGAACCAACAAAAAACGGTACCCACTAAAAAAACCCCCTTGTATAATTTTAAGTCCTTGGTCCATTTATGCCGTTTCCATACGATCATCTTTTTTACAAAATATTCATATTAATAAGACAGTCAAATAAGGGGTGCTTTGAAAAGTGCTCCAGATTTAAAGGATATCCCTTTGAAATTTGAAGCACGTTACAAAGCTCCAAAAAATTCACATTTGCGAGGGATGAGTAAGTTCACTTATCACGAAACAATAACCTTATCAATACAGTCACGATCACACAGGCATACCTCACAAATGATCGTAACAATGCTTTGGTGAGTGCAACGCAAATTCAGGCCATCCTCTTGCACATTTACAGCGAAGTACTGAGTTTGTGTTGCATACCACAAAATTACACCGTCACCATGAAGCAATTAAAAAAAAATTCCATGATGCAGTACTTACACATATTGAGCTGTCGGACAAAACTGCTCATATTGTTGTGTTTGTAATAAAGTGGTAAAAGCTCATACCAGAATTGAGCTTGATTTTGGATATGAAAGCTGTTGCCCGCCTGCAAAGAAACATGATGTCAGTGTCCTTGTGTTTACGAAATTTAATAATACGGTCCTGTACCCCCGTTTATCATACGTATATTGACGATGAATCTAAACGAAAGTATACGTAACATCAATTAACTGTCTACTTACTGGACTCCAGCAAATTAAATGATCCGTTCCTGGATCGTTTACCATTTTCCATAATTTGCTCAGAAATGCTGGTACATTCACGGTATTTTCTGTTAATGGCTGCATTTTGGCCTAACGCAAACCCAACGTTGTTACAACCTCGTTATAAATAACTTCAACATATATATGACAGATAATTTTCTGTTTGGCCCATTTGGGAAAACGTAACAGATGTCACCATCTTGTCATACTGCTATGAAAGTAGCTGCGCAATTACACAGCAAAGCAACACTGCCCAACACAATATTCCTAAATAATTTGTATAATTTTTGGTCGATACCAGCGCAGGCTGCATTCATACTAAAGAAGGATTATTACAAAGGCATTTCGAGTTCTATTACGCTCGCTATACTGGATAATAAACTCTCCACTTCTCTAAAAAGCATGCGACCGTGGCTATCTTCACACCGAAATCAATTGCGCGGCATTCAAAACGTTAAATACCTGATTAGTTATTGCGAGTACTATGTGCAAATCACTCATTTGTACTTGTACGTATCTAATACAAAACCTCTTGATGGAGATTAACGCCGGTGAAACTCGACATAATGTTGGATAGGTCAAGCACAACACGGAATATGCGCGAGATAGGTAGTACTCAATATCATACGGACACTGTAATTTGTGATGGTGACGGAGAATCTGGCTAGTAAATTATGTTCCTTGTTACTATTAGACCCTCAAGGTATTTATTAAGCAATTATGTGGCGTTTCTTGTATTACGTTGTGTATCACATTATCATCTTTAAAAAAATTCGCATCTCTCCGAATTAATGGCTGGGCGACACTTTATTGATCGCAGCGCGTGTGCCATCGGCTATAATCTGAAATTTTCATATATTTTCCAGTTTTTGGCAACGCGTTCCAGTTTTGACGTAATGAATAGAAATAAGAATATTGTAATCAGTTTTTTATTGTCCGCAATTTTGCGATACGATTGTACGCGTTACTTTGATTAATCTGAGTCTATAGTTATCTTGTTTAAGACGAGATACTTGTTAATCCGTTGCTAGGCATACATAAATATAAATATGGAACTGTTTACGATGCCTTCGAATTAATTACCCAACAGTCCGGTGTGACGTAAAACGAATCGTTTTTTGCTGTTCACTCAAGCTTGACATCATGAGCTACCGAAATGATCGGTCATCTCGCTTTCACGTCGCGGACTATGAAATATCAAGCGAGTTTCTCAATTTTCTGTTATCGTCGGCGGTTTTATCACTCGTTTTAGCATTTACGGTAAAACAATCCGTCGATATAAAACACTATCTTTTTAAATATGCCGCTAAGCTGACTTCGTTCCCGCCAAAAAATTCAAACATTTTTTTTTATGAAAGCGCTTTTTTACAGATATAGCGAGAGAATGGCGCCTTTTGGGACAGGAACAGGACGGCACGCTTTTGTTTACCTGGATCCAGTATGGGGGCGACTCAGACCCCCGTAGCAAAATTGGACTTTATATTGCGAACGGTTTAAATGTGATACACTCATTTCAAAAATCGGTTAATGTAATACAAGCTTCGATAAATCTGAAAAGAAATTTGTTAGCTTATGTTACCAAAGAGGGTGAAGGTGATCGTTTTATATATAACGCACACTTAGTGAAATTCAATGAAGATGGCACCTACTCTGACTGTAATTTGGAGCTGAACAGGCCCAAGCAAGTCATGGTTCAATTTCTTTATCAAAAACAGTCGATTCTTTCTGAAAATCAACCAGATAAACTCTTGGTTTTGATACACGAGGAATCTGTTAGGCAGTACCAAATTGGTCGGGAACAATTTCATTTAGAAAGCTTTCCTTCTGAAACAATTGTCAAGGTTTTTATTTGGGCGCAATGGGATTGTTTAAACCAAACTTTATATTACATACATTTTCGAAAATTGACAAGGTCTCTGGTTGAAGGAGAAGAGACAGAGCCATCAAAACGGAATGCCGACACTCCAACCCTTTCGGGATTACAATTCCATGATGACTTGCTTCCCCATGAAACAGTCGTAATTAATTAAAAGACCATTAATGTTCCTCATTTTAATTACTACGATTTCTAGCTCAACATTCCTCTGAATTTACCTCACTTATCTACGACACCTTCGAGTTGTAACACGTACGAAGACGATACTGTGCCATTAAGGGTACATAACTGTTCCTTAGACTTGATGGTGGTTACAGATGAAAAAGGATATGTCTGCGTGTGTCATCATTATCTGTATCAAGTAAGGTTACGGTAATAATTTGATTTGCTCTAATAAAAATGTTTAAAGCCTATCCAGCCTCCTGAAAAACTAGAAGAAAATGACACGAGACCAGTTCATTTTGCTTACTCAGTTACAGTTTTGCACCACAGCTGCGTGATCCACTGTGTGGTCCCGGGAATCCCGTGGAACCAAGCCAAGACTATCCGACCCTATTTCAAACTTTAACGGTAAGTTTTTGATGAAGGCTTAAGTACAGAAAATTGACTAGCTTCATTCTAGACGACCACATGCTAATTTTCATCCCTGGGATATGCACTCACTTGTTAGATATAGGTGCAATGCACGAGCCTTGCTGTCATATTACTACAACTGCTGATATAGAGGGACTTGGTACTGATCAGCTTTGTTTAGCACCCTTGTACAAGTATGGAAGACATTCTGTCTTAAATATAACTAATTTGGATGTGTTGAACTTGTACATTTCTCCTCAGCAGCTTGTACAAACATTTAAGGGAGACACAACTCTAAGAAATCGCCTTTCCATCCTCCACCACCTGATTCTGCATCAGGGTGAAGTGGAAATAGCTGGGGAGCTCATTTCTGGCCAGGTAGAGAAGTTTATCTCTATGGACTTCTCTCAGTTGCTAAGGGAATTTCTGATAGCAAGCTCTCTAGCGATAGTACAAAGAAATCTGCCATCAGACGCACAACAGCTTGTAAACCTCCTTCCTTTGACAACACAGGTTTTAAATGGTGAAGAGGAGGTCCGTGTTGGACCACACGTGATTTCCCTGAGCCAAGACATCTTGTGGAATGCGTCGATGATGCTGCTGTCACCCCAGCAAAGAGTTGTGCCCTACAGATCTGACATCTGGGTTAAATTGTGGGACCATCTGTCGAGGTTTGCTAAAAACAAGCAGAGGTTTAAACCTGGTCAAGTAGTGGAGAAATTGCTTGTGTCACTGATCTGTTACCAGCCTGAAGCGTTGTCTAGGTCTAGCACTCCGTTGTCCCCTGGTGGAGCCTTGGGTTCTAGCACAGTTCTGCCTGATTTGTCAAGTTGCACCGGCCAGAGCAGTCGTAAAAGTTACATTGACTCACTGCCCTTTTACGAGATAGAAAGTTGTACAGCAAGCAGACAAGAACATATAATTTCTGTCGTAGGTATGCCGAAAGCTTTTAGCTTCTTGTTATTGATTTATTTTGCAGAATCTGCGAGAACTTAGCATGCATTTACTCAAACAGAGCACCGAGAACAAGATGAGTTGCTTCCAGTGGCACTCACAGACTCCAATGCATGTCCATGCAGTTGCAACTAGATATGTTTCCGCACAGTTAGAACAGTCGAGGTGCTTGTGCCAAATTTTATGCAAGACAGCAACTGTGGAGCCCAAGTACGAACATGAGAAAGGTTTTATTTTCATGTAAGTCTCAATTAAGCCACTGTTTTATGTGTAATAAGCTTGTTTCAGTGACCAGCTTAGTGAGGAGAAGCGCTATGTTCTTTTTTCAGTGTTAGAAAGGTATTACTTCACAGTAGAGTCAATAGGCTTTCCATTTCCGCAAGGGTTTTCCTCATTCTTCACTTTTCTTGGATACAGGACGTTAAGATTCCCCTTATTTTTACAGTATGTCAACAGGAATGTGTTTGAATTACAGATAGACGTAATGAAGATCATAATGGCAGGTAAACATTTTTTGATCACCACATATTACTGTATAACTGATTTATAACATTTCAAATGATGTAAATKCTTCGTAAACTTAACATTGTAGGAAATTATAAATCATACTTTTGATAATTTGCCAGAGTATTTGTATAAATTTCTATCTTTCATATGAAAATACCTGTAACCAATTCTGACAGTTCTGATGTTAACAAAATACATATAATTTTGCTTTATACTTTGGGATGCCTTGGCGATATTTCAAAGTAATTTTTAGCAATGTATGAAACATTTAACKTGTTTATTAGATATTGAAGACAGTAAGGAAGGGGTACAGCGGAAATTAAAGCTCTTGTCTCTTCTTCCCAAGACAAGAGCAAAGAGACTCCTCAACCAGTGGAACCATCCCATTAGTTTGATGTTCAGGGCCAGAGAGCATGCAACAGATATTCTTTCTGGTGTTGAGGGAATAAACCCGAAAACACATAGGACATTGAAAAGCAAGCACCATAAACTTGGTACGTACAGAAACGATTCTTGTTAAAAATTTCTTTAATACGTTTATTTAGGGATAGCAGCCTTCCCTTCGGGTGACAGACTGTCACCATTAGACACTTTCTTGGACCTACTAACTGCAAAAGCAAGTTTGGCAGAGCTCGACTTTGGTCTGTTAATAGAAGCTACAGTTTCATCTACTGAAGAGTTTATTTAAGAGGCTTTGTGAATATACATGAAAATAAAGTTTTAATTATGAGAACAAGTTTTAATTATAGAAAGGATTATAAGTTATCCAATGTGCTCTGTTTTGTTCCTTTTCTGATTTGTGAGACGTAAATATAGATTTGTAAACATCTGATACTTGCGGGTCCTTGGCAACACTGTAATCTGCTTTGACTTTTTTATTGGCCGGAACCGATACAATTGCTCCTGGTCTTTTAACAGGTGCTGTTGAAGTGGTAGGTACTGCTGTTACTTTAGCAGTTTCTTGTTTCACCTTTGTTTTCTTTTCTTTGTTCTTTTTCATCTCAGCTTGCCGAGTTTCAACACGTGATCTCATCAACTCAAGATCTTCATCTTTAGCGTTTAAAATCACAACATCGTTGTCTTTAAATGGGCTCTGACACTGAAAAAATTAATGTTATTTACGTTTCTCTATTGCAAGTCTTACTTACCTTTATGCATATTTTGGACTGAATTTGCTTGAACGCCCTTTCAGAAAAAACGCAGCCGCAAGTCCACAGAGCAACAAAGCGAAATTTACCAGACATTTCAAGCCCAGTTATCGGACATATGTAAGGACAGGCGCGTTCATCTACACTCCCTTCTTTCTTGTCATCATCAGCTTTATATTCCGGATTAGTTGTTAGCACAATATCCTTGACGTCCTTTAAACTTTTGATGTGTTTGGCTGTCTCCGGAAGCGCACTTCTATTCAATAAACCTTCAATTAAACCCAGCTTGTTGTAGAGGCGACCAAGCCCACACATTACAACAGGATGTGTTAATGTTTGTTGGCTTATAGAGCAACATTGCCATTGAAATGCCAGTTCAGAATCTTTGTCTTTCTGAAAACGTTCAAACTCTTAGAAAATAGAACAGTATTGTTAGGTATACTTACAGCTTCTGGCTTCTTTTTTACTCTTACTAGTTCATCACGTCTGGGAATTGTACCACCATCGCATCCCATTGTTAGAAATATTCAGTGTTTACAAATATGGTAGAAATTACGGAAAATTTTGATAAAAAGTGTACAAATAGCCTAGCTTATTTTGACGTTTTGTAGCATTCATGCAAAGTTCGTGCGTATCACTGCGACCAACAGAAGGAATCGACAATCAATACGTGGTTTCAAAAAGAATCGGTTCCTTCTCGATACAAACGATTAGAAGCGTATATAATTATAAAAATATTAATTTATATTCATATTGCGTAAAAGTTTAACGAGAAGGTTGAATAACAATATAAAAGTAAAATCGTTTTTGTCATTATAGGTTACTGAACTAGTCGGCTAATTTCACACACCTCCTCCCGCAACATCATTCCGAAAAAATAAAAATCTAGTTGGTTAGGTTGACAATTGACAGTATTATCGGCGTTTTTTTTTGTGAGAAATTTTCGGCTTGGTTAAAAAATGTGGCTTGCAACATAGGTGTTAATTGGCACTGCGTTGTCTGTTTTGGGTAGTCCTGTTCACGCATTGCGCTATTACCCGTAAACAATGAGTCGTCATGAAGGTAAGTGCGGAATTCTACTGTATCAATAACAGTTAACAATGCGTCTTTCCTCAAGGGGTTAGCTGCGATTCATGTTTGAAGGGCAATTTCCGTGGAAGGAGGTACAAATGCTTGATTTGTTATGACTATGACTTGTGTGCTGCTTGCTACGAGGCAGGTGCAACCAACACGCGTCACAGCACTGACCATCCGATGCAGTGCATCTTGACACGTGCTGATTATGGTAAGCAATTTGAACGTAATCACAAGCAGCTTGGTTAGATATAAAGTTCGATTCAATTGCGCCGCTTTCAGACCGATCTTAAGCTTGTCTTCGGTCAAGACCGTCTCAAGTAACGGAAACTGATCTTGAGATTGCCGGTATTCTTGAGGCGAGATTAAGTATGAGGCTAATCAGGAAGTGTCCTGAGATGGTCTTACAGTGTTCTACACAGGCATTAAGGTTGTCGGGAAAGCATTGAACTCTAGCAACGATTCTTAACGTACCTGTAATTATTGTTAAAAGATTGGTTAATTATTGAATATACATAAGTTGCGAATTTGAGTTCATTCTTAGAAATTCATGTAGATTATCATATTTTACATCATATCCAAGTAATTTTAGGTTGAGGAAGGCAACTTCTGAACTGTTTGTGTCTCTATACTTTGCGATGAAAGTATTCTGCTAAATTGTGCTAAACATATGTCTATATAGTATCTGTCTGTGTGTGATATATACACATAAATGTAAATGTATAAACTTGATCATGTTAACTGCAGCCCAGAAGAAGTACAAACTGTATTTTCTAAAGTATAACCACATTACTCTGTAAACGGTTCGAAAATTTGGGTAATAAACGCTAATATTATTTCAGATCTTTATTATGGTGGTGAGGCTTTGACCAGTGTTGAGCAGCCGCAGTCTTACACTTGCCCGTACTGCGGCCGAATGGGTTACACTGATGCAACGCTTCAAGAGCATGTCACTAACGATCACTCCGACATCTCATTCGAAGTGGTCTGTCCCGTGTGCGCCGCCATGCCTGGTGGCGACCCGAATCTGATGACTGAAGACTTTGCCGGCCACCTGACTTTAGAGCATCGCACTGGCCCACGCGATCTGATATCTTTCTTAGACGAGCCCGTCGCAACTCGCCACRGCGTTCGCAGGATGCCGCACACCGCACACTTGAGTGGTGGCCGCGGGGGCTCGCAGTCTACGAGGGCGAGGCGTTCCAACATGCACTTCAGTGTTTTCAGCTCTGGTGGTCTGTCATCGCTGTCTCCGTCTTCTCGTGAGTCAGTGGACCCAATAGCTGAGCTGCTCTCCCAATTGTCGGGGGTGCGTCGTTCCACGAGCAACACCAACACAAGTACTCCCACACAGCTCCAGCAGTTGCAGATGCAGTTGCAGCTCGAGAGGCAGCAGGTTAACCAGGCACGTCAGCAGCTGGAGCGTATGCCGCGCCGCCAAACTACCAGCCAGACTACCATGCGTGAATCGTCATCGACTTCAGTGTCTAACTCGTCGGCATTGCTCTTGAATCCGTCTCCCGCTGTTTCTCAGCAAACAGTGGCCAGCAACACGCCCGTTCCGTCTCCCCCTTCAAATTTCTTGCTGGCAGGTTTGCTCGACGAGATGTCACTTCAGAGCAACGCAGAACAGATGCGTCAAGATAGGAGCCGTTTCGTTCAGCAGTTGATAGTGTCGACGCTGATGAAGCCCGAGGAGGAGAAGAAGCCCAAGAGCACCCAGTGCCAGGAGGAAGCCAAAGAGGAGAAGAGCGGCCAGAAGTGCAGCTCGAACAGTCGCATCTTGAGGGGACGTGCTCGCTCCAATGGGAGCAATGCCATCAGCCGTGCTGACGCTACTAAAGCCAGTTTGTGTAAGCCGGACGATAGTAATGGTTCGAGATAGTCAATGTTTACTTTTTCTAAGTCTGTTTGATAAATGAGCTGAAAGTTGTGATAGAAAATTCCCGTGTGAGGTAAGACCAGTTAAATTTCTTTTGTCGTTGTTAAGACATCACGCTTCATATCCGTGCAAACACTATGCAAAGTGGCTCATTCTACTCGCTATTTATTGTAAAATTGATACTTTGACGCTTTGGGAGCTCACTCATAATACATGTCTTCATTATTCTCCAATATGTATAGTAAACTGTTAGTAACGTGGGCCATATTATGTTTTGCACTACTGCAGTGTATAAATAAAACGTGTATACAGAGTCCTATTAAAACTGTTATTGCTGATTTATTATTAACCTCACTCTGTATTTAAATATACACTTTTGGGATGTTAATTTTGTTTTATTATCAAGACAGTTGAAGATTTATTTCAGATTAATTACAGTCTTTGCAGATTTTTTGAAGATTTTATGGCAACTCTTAGTTTTTCGACAGTTGCTGTGGTTTTTCATTTCCCAATCAGTCAGTAGAAAAATATATGGCAATGCCATCTGTCAGCAATGAACTGACACAATGACAAAGCGACCCAGCTGCCTGATGGGGTGACAGCAGGCCTCCATGGCACCTTTTGCTGACAGACAAGAACCAACATACATAAAAAAGCATGTCTATGCTATGCTGTCTGCACCTCAACCAACTGCAGACAGATCTATTACCATTATTATTGTTGCTTTCCGGGCATAATAGCCATGGTGCAAGAGAAGATAAACTTCTTAACGTTTCACCCAAAACTGTGCTGGGCATCATCAGAAGGAGAAAAGCTAGGTGCTCGCCCACAGCTGGCCGATGGACAACTGTTGCTGCTCTTTGATTGGCCAGTTTTTTGCGCGGCTTTAAGGACAGTCAGCCACGTTCTATATAATGGGAAGGACTCTTCTTGCGCATTGATTCCCAGCACAATTTTGGGTGAAACGTTAAGAAGTTTATCTTCTTTTGGACCACGGCCATTATGCCCGGAAAGCAACTGTGTAGTTTAGGTCTAATGCAGACAGCATGGCTTAGAATTACTTTTGCCTATAAATCAAAGGTTTGGTATGATGTGCCATCTGTCAGCAATGAACTGACATGATGACAAAGCCACCTAGCTGCCTTAATGGGAACTAAAGGAAGTGACCTGTAATCTGACAAGTTGGCATAAACCTTATAATGTAACAAGTGCACCTTTTGTGAACTGCAGCTTTTAAATCGGTAGAACGGGCGTGAGTAAGATTAAAAAGTATTTTTGGCCACCAACTGGTTGATCTCTATCGATGTGCAAACCACTTAGTACATTGAAACCTTAGTCTTAGTCCCTCCTTGGGATTTGGTTCAGTTCGGACATGTTTCTTGGGTTAGGGTTGTACCATATTCCATACTTTTTATTCCTATCCTGATGATGCCCCTTACAAGGGATGGCGAAATGTTGACCTCATTCCGAAAGCAGACGAGGTCTAACCCAAAAAGACTAAGATTTCAATCTAACTCTGGCCACGAAAGCTTACGTTCTTACAACCAATAAGTTTTACGATAAAACACAATTGCGTATAGATCATGACCAATCCTCCCATGCCTTGGTCCTCCCGCCAATGTCTTTTTCTTGCAGTCTGGCCAAAAATTTTTAAAATTGTTTCCTCGTAATGGATGTGTTTCCGTTAGATTCCAGAAAATGTCGCAAGATTCTTAATTAAGGATCTCAGGATCTTCTGATCAAGTGATTGAAATTAAAGATGTTAAATTAATATATTATGAAGAGCCAACATTTAGAGGCCTTTGGTGGCATGCAGCTTCTTTGAAGTGAGCCAAAAATGCTTCAATGCAGAGATAGATTACGGCACAATATCACGTCACGGCAATATTTAAAGAAAGCACAAGCTAGTATTTCATGTTACGACTTTTTAAATATTGCTAATTTAGTCTCCACAACGTGAATGGTACCTCACAAGTGTGAAGACCACAAGAAAAAGTAAGGCAAAGAGGACGGGGCGGAGATACACTCTTAAGCTACTAGATGGAGCTTGTTGTACTTTAATATTGAATTAAAATAAATGGAGCAATTTTAAATGCTACAACCTGCATCCATCAACCTGACAGCAGGCTCCTAAGGCATTTTATTTGTTGCGGACAAGAAACGACATTCAAAAACTTATGTGTTTTACAACTCAGTTCAGTGTAATCACTGGGATGTGTTTTAGTTTCTGTCAACAATTTTAGTCCATCTTATCATCTTGAATTTAAATATTTTCACAAAAATATGATGAATATAAAGAAAACTGCTGCAGACATATAAGCAGAAACTAGCATACTTTTACAGAAAAAAAAAAGACACTGCATATCTTATGCAATTGCACCACGGGTGACTTTTTGTAGCAACATCTTTTAAAATTTTTAATAATAAGACTGTTAATTTAAGGGCTGCTCATTTTACTAAATGTGTTCACCAAACTTTTTGCTACTTATGGCGACTACAAAAGGCAGGCTACTATAATTGTTTGTGCTTTAGAAAAATTTTTTTTTTTAGAATTTTTCAGGACATTCAGGGACTCCAGTCTCTACTAGACTGCTAGCAATAGTGCGATTTAATTGTGGGAAATAAAGTTATGTGGTTTTTTAAAAATTCGTCATCTTTACCATCATCTGTATCTTCTATGCTGATCTTTTTCTAAGAAGCCAGCGGACGTTCTTTTCTTTAAAGATATACCATGCCATCAATAATATTTGGTGTAGACAAGAAAAATTCTTGGCGCACCACCTTCTTTACCATTCATGTAAATGAATAGTGGTGTGCGTACAATTTTCTGTAGATTTCAAAATTTCTGGTAGTCCCCTTCTTTGATAGTTGCCTAATGTTTTGCACAAATTATCTTTGTTCATCCAGGCTTGAAAGATTTCTAAATTCAGTGTAGATCTGTCCATGTTGTTCCTCATTTGTAACATCACTACAGTTGTGTTTAGATTCTGAGAGCATGGTGCAGGCAACATAGGACGTTCAGCATGAGCAATGTTACGAAACCCATTCACCATTTATTATATCTTTTTTATTCTTTACTAACATTCTTCCTGACGAATTGCTTGGGACTTTCGCGGCCAGGTGATGAACTGTTGTCCTGATTCAGGTCTAACGGCCATCGTTCTTCCTCTTTTCTTGGGTTTCTGTTCTCCATTTTCATTTCCTAAAACAGTATCCATGTCTTCAGAGGTATTGCCTTCTTCAGATTCTTCTGATACGTGTGTTATCTCCCAAGATTCTTCAGGTTCAGCCTCATATTTTAGTTCTGCTGTTTCACCTACATTGCTTAATTGTTTTCAGTTATAGTTTGAAAAGTATCAACATCAATTTGTACTGCTGTATTGCACACAGGTTGAAAAACTTCCAAGATCAGTATCCTGATTACACTGGCCGACAAAAAATTTTTCTTCTATTATAAATAGTTTTGTTGGCTTTTAAAACTGATGATGTCAAGGCAGAAGCAAATAGGCATACAACTGAAGAAAATGGCTTGGTAAATTTTTGTTTAGTACTTGCAAGAAAAAGAACTCATTAATAATTAAAGAAAAAGATTTGTGCCAAATTATTTATAATCAATGAGTCGATCAATATATAGGAAAAAACAGAAACTGTAGCTCTTTATTTGTTAAAAAAAGTACAACTCAAACCACACGCAAACTATGAAGAACATATTAAATCAAGAATATTGCTATGACAACCGACTGAAAACTGTGCGTAATAGCATCGTTACCGTCACGACAGTGAAACACAACTGGTGCAGATCGATTATCAACAATTAGACGTCCTTTAGGTCGGCAGGCACTTCATTTTTCGGGTGTTTATTCTCAAAGTGTTGTTTGTAGGTTTTTGGGTCGGGCATCTGGGCCTAGAAAGGCACAGGCAATTAGACAAACATTTCTGTACCGCGGCCTACTTTTGAAATAAAGAGATGGTGCTTACCTTACAGACAACGCAAACGTGTACAAGGGCCTTCTGCGCGGCTTTTTTCTGGGCTGTCGCACTGTGACCCTGTTGTTTTTTTTGTTTCGCAGCCTTTTCCGCAGCCTTAGCTTGCGACTGGAGCTTCTGCTGTCCCCTGGCCATCTTTGGGAATAATGCTGTTAAAAAATAAAATCACATTGCTAATTTCGACCTGCAAACAACGGGAAACGTGTTGCTTAACCTAAAATGCAATGTGTAGTGTAAAGAGTCTTGTAATAATGACAACTCTTGAATCGCATTTGTCTGAAAAACAAAGTTTGAAGCTAGCATAATGTGTCCTCACAAATGTTAATTTAAATGCAATAATGGAAATACAGTTATTTAAACTTACACAGAACACAAAGCTTGACAGCTGCCTTGCAGCGCCCTTGCTTCCGACAGTTTTGTAATTACAAATCACAACCACTTTTTGTCCAGCGCGAAACCACGCGACCTCTAACGCCGGTACAGTACATCACTGCTGGCTGTGGTTACGATCACGGATACGGTAAAATCACACAAAGATCGAAGATGAAATTTTGGAAACCCCACGATGCACATTCAATATGTTCCTTGGTTTATTGGTAAACAGTCTAGACGACCTTACTGGGAAGTGTATTTAGGTACATAAAGTAATATGAAATGGATCAAATTGCTTAACTGAAGAAACCTGTACTGTAATATTTTTTTATTTTTATAACATCTGCACAAACCTTTCAAAATTCAATAATATAAATCCATTAAAAATTGGAAAAAATAACGATTTAATACTCAGTACGTTTGTTCATAACTGTACATTCACTTACATATGTATTTGTATTTGTTTGTATTAATGTAATATTGAATTATTCTCCATAATTACATCTGCAGTTAGTCCATCTAGGTAGATGGGTACATATATCCACAACCGTTAAAAAGTAATAGGCAGCATTTTCACAATTTGTGCAAATTTCATATTAAAAACAGCTAAATCGAGATTGATAATATTAGAAGGCTGATTAGGTAGTAAAATCAGAATTTTATTTTGTTTCTCTTTAAAATGAAAACTACAAAAATTAAATATTTTGGAAAACTGTAATTAATAATAAATAATAAATTTTAGCCAACGTAAACTATGAAGACACCAAAATAATGCTTCAGGGTACTTTAAAGCTTATCCAAGTGTCTCTACGTCAGGCAGCGCACGATACCTGATGAGACGGTTGAAAGTTATCAAGTAAACTCTTTCTAGTAGTTGATACATTTATTTGTCTAGTAATCGTATGCATTAAAAACACAAGTTTCATTTGGTATTAAATGGGTTGTAATCCTTTCCTAAACCAACCATTTCCAAACTGACATTCCATAACTTAGAAGCAACCTCTCTATCGTTTGCATTGGACGATGATTGCGCTTTCTGACAATCCGCGTAATAATATCCACTCTCGTTAGCCAAGGCTTCTTCAACAGCACAATAAATAGTTGTTTGAGCTCCAAGTTCTGGGGTCTTTATAAACCAACTCAGAAGTCCAAATAGCCTACCCAGCCCGGAAAAATAAGTTTCATCCAGATGCCTTGTCAGTTCGGTTTTGATGATACCAGGATGGAGGCAGTATGTGGTAACATTCTTGATGTTATTGGCTGAAATTTAAGTTATGTACATTCCTGTAGTGACCATAGTTGTATAGGGGCCGATTTAGGGGCGCCAGAACAGCATTTATCACGGCAAACAACTAAACCAATTCAACATTGCAGCGAACATCATTTTGTACCGCCTAAAACACCAAAAAAAAAAGCTTTCGCGCTTGAGTTGTTGCCTATCTTGTGGAAAAACTGGACTTGTTACAACTATGATCAAAAAAATCGCTGCAAACTGAATCAATACTTCCACATCCAATTGTCAAAATGACATTTACGTTTTTATTTTTTATGCTATACGATTAGTAATCAGGTTTTGAGCATTTTTTCTCTCGACACATTTTTTTTAAGACAAACGGTCCTTTGATATTAGCAAAAATACATAAATTTTTAAAACCTGTTTTTTCCAAATAGCTCGAAAAGTATTAACTTAACAAAAAAAATTACAAGAGTGCTTTCCGATCAGAAATTTTATTTCCTATATAATACCAAAATTTAAAAAAATCGTACGAACAAGGACCAAAATACGTTTTTTGGAAACATTTCGAAAATGTCAAAATTTTGGATAAATTTTTTAAAACAATCTTTGTGAAAAATTTGATTTCCTATCTGATGGTATTTTCATTTATTGAATATATTAAATATATTCGGAGATATTTAGGAAAAACCGTTTTCTTTAAGCGTCGCTTTTTTTCTAATATCTTTAAAACAGTTTGCTGCACCGAAAATTTATAAGAACGAATAATACTCGCAGTTATAGTACTAATCACATACTAAAACGAAAAAAAAATAAAAATTTGCAAAAATTGTAGTTACCCCCCAATTTCGCCCTCTTCTTGATACCCTACTTACCCCAAAAACAATAGGTCGCTTGCTTTGGGTAGTCGAGATCTATACGTTTGCAAAATTTTAAGTTTATATTAATGAACAAACAAAAACACAGACACACAGCAAGAATTTTTTTTGCTCGATCATTTTAAAGCGAAAATTTTTTCGCGATACAATTCTTCCCATCCGTTGGATGTGGAAGTAATTGCTTTAATTTGTTTTGTTTATAGCAAAAATGCTTTATTAGTAAGTACTCTAAGTGCTCCTGTTAAGCATAATACTTATGCCGCTTCCGTCGATAAGAATGTACTGTACAAATGCTAAACGTTGATTATACGTCATACGGCGTAAGTAATAATGCAGCTTTTTTCATCAAATACATTTGCCGATGTGGAGCTTTAATTAGGTACGGTTGGCTCAAATATGGCAATATTATCAGATATTATTTATAGTTAGATTGAACCAAGCGAAAGTAGGTAAGTAACCAAAAGCTGTAGCCTGCTATATACTCGCAAAATGCACGCGATAAATCTTTGCTTAAACAAATGCTTTTTGTAGATATGTCGTTCTTATTAGGAGGGCAGCAATAAAAAAATCAAAACAAGGCGTCGGAAGACGCAGGGCGTGAACCTGGAGATAAAGCTACCTACCTTCAAGTCGTCGTGCTAGCTCTTTAGTAAACAACACGTTGGCTAGKTTGCTTTGTGCGTAWGCTGTTTTGGCGCTGTATGGGCGTTTTTCGTAATTTAAATCGTCGAAATCTATTGGTCCACCTGTAAAAATATTAGATAAAACATTTAGTTTAAATACTAAATTCTAGTCTGTTCAGTACTGAGATTATAAGTGCATATGTTGCAACGAACAAAATAAGCACAACGGTTACAAGTAATAATGATTTTAGAAATCGTATAAGTGCGCTAATTAGATTTAACAGCATTTAGATTTTGCTCTTACTTAATATATGAGCCAAAGACGACACGTTGACAATTCTCGCGGGTGCGCTATTGATGATTTTCGGCAACAAAAGCACCGTCAGCAGAAAATGACCCAGGTGATTCGTCTGGAATTGAAGTTCGTATCCGTCTTCAGTTCGAGTCTCGGGACAAACCATGATGCCTGCATTGTTAATCAAAAGGTCGATCCTGTCCTCCGATTGATTAAGCTTTTGGGCGCAGTCCTTGACGGATTTCAAACTAGAAAGATTTAGCTCCGCTGTTACGATTTCGCCGGTGTTTAATTCGTCTTTGCAACGTACACGTATGTCTTTCGCGGCCTCTTCAGCCTTGTCGAGGTTCCGGCAGGCCATTATCACTCTGGCACCTGATGGGCGGAAAAATGAAATTTTTCAGTGCTCTTCAGGTCTTTGGTCCTTACCTCGTCGATAGAAGTCCAAAACTGTTTCTTTGCCGATGCCCGTGTTGCATCCAGTAACAACCGCCGTTTTGCCATCCAGACGAATTTTCGAATAACATCTTCCACTAAAGAAACGCATGGTGGTAGAACAACGACTAACCGCCGAATATCGATTTGTAATGCGGCTGGTCTAATTATTGCTATTACCGAGTAAAACTAGGATAGACTCCGCCTCCGACTATAACTTACACAAAAATGAATATAAGTGTCCTCCAGTTAGCTGAAGATAGGTGCCCATGTTGAATAATAAACTATGTTTGGTAGGAATGCTCGGTGTTCTTGACCAGCAACCTTGAAGGAAGCGTTATTTTTTTATCGCAATTAGAAGTCAGGACCATTCTTACCCGGTTTCGACATGGAAAAATACGTAAAAATCATGTTTGTTACAAGAGGTCAGTAGTGAGAGTATTTAGATTAGACTTTAATTAGATTAGACTAATGTGTAGGTTTTTTTCTAGTTGTTCGTATACGTATATATTCCGGTCGTCTATTTGAATGTAACTTGATCAGCCAGCGTTTAAGAGTCAAATATATATTTTTCTTTTATTTATTCAGATAAAAAATGCAATTAACTTTAAGTAAGGGCCAAATCGCAGGTTATTTCAAAACTATTGTTTTAAAACTAGGTATGCCTATGTGGCAAAAAACTGGAAACATGTAATTATGATGTTTTTCCTTCTTTTTCATAAATTCATCAATTAGCCCATAATCAGTAAGAAAACAGTTATTGTAGTGTTAGGTAATTAAACTTTAATTGCTTTGAAACTAATTAGATTGGTTATTTTCTCAAATTTTACCTAGTTTTCGTGTAAACGAATAAATTGTTACCAAAAGCCTTCTGATTTTAAGTTATCGACGCAGAAATGACAAATTAAAATGCAATTTATCGTTTTGTTTTAACTATACTTACCACTAACATATTAAAACAGCGAGTTAATTCAACCGGTCTATAGTGTGCGGAGTTTTGAGAATGTGGTCCACTTGCTTTTTTTTAATTTAGAACGCGAGATTTAATAACTAAAAGTATCTTTAAAACAATTCGATGAGAAGATTTTGTGCTATTTAATTTTTGAAAGAATACAATTTTCTCTATGGTACCGGTTTCTAGTTTAAGAAAAAATCGGAAGCAAATATCAGAATTTTACAGTTTTTGGCTACCAAAAGTTAAGCTGCACAATATCAGAAACTGTTGCAAATTTATATATCTTATTTAAGACAGATTTAAAATCATTTTGTGTTGCGGTACAATCCCGTAACTAAAGCGCCATCTGTGCAAGTTCGACCTAACTTTTTGAGATATAATACTAACAGATAATACTTGGTGGCGCACAGGTATTCTTCCTGGATTTACAAAAAAAAGTAGATGAAATAGCCTTGAGAAATTAATTAGTGGCAGTTTGGTATCTTGTTAAACCAGATAGTCAGAGAGTATCGATTTAAACGTCAATTAATTGTATTCGTACAGAATACATCTAGCGGCGATAGAGTACACTGCCGTTGGCTGTGGTTATGGCCACGGTTGCGGTACTTACTACATTTAAGGCTTAAGATTCAGAAATATTCTAAATGTATAAAATTAAAAAATGTTCCTTTTGTAGTCGTTAATGTATTTATTTTGTCAAAACACAAACAATTTCAACAATTATCGAACTGCACTCTATAAAAATAAATAGTAATCATAACAATTCCTTCTTAAACGGATTATACTCTTTCTGCAGTCCAACTAATTCTAAACTGGCGTCCCATAATTTCGATGCGACTTCTTTGTCGTCTGCCCTGCACGATGGTCGCGTTTTCTCGCAATCTGCATAATAACATCCGCTTTCATTGGCCAAGGCCTCTTCAACAGCACAGTAAATCGTTGTCTGTGCCCCAAGCTCTGGTGTTTTAATGAACCAACCCATTAAAAGTCCAAACAATCGCCTTATCCCGGGAAAATACGTTTCGTCCAGATGTCTTCCAAGATCCGTTTTAATAACACCGGGATGTAGGCTGTAGGTGGTAACGTTTTTGATATTGTTGGCTGAAATTCTGATTTTTATCACCACACCAACAAAGTTTTAATGCCTACCTTCGAGTCGTCGTGCTAGTTCTTGAGTGAACAACACATTGGCCAGTTTGCTTTGTCGGTAAGCTGAGATGGCGCTGTATTTACGTTTTTCGAAGTTTAAATCGTCGAAATCTATTGTCCCACCTAAAAAATTACGGAATGTAACACTGGAGAGACACTAAAGAAGCCACTGAATCGGGGATTTACCAAACAGATATACGTCTTACTTGAATGAACCATAGATGAGACGTTGACTATCCGTGCAGGTACGCTGTTGATGATTTTAGGCAGCAAAAGCATCGTCAACAAGAAATGGCCTAAGTGATTTGTCTGGAACTGAAGTTCATATCCATCTTCGGTGCGAGTTTCAGGGCAAGCCATGATACCTGCATTGTTGATCAAGAGGTCGATCTTATTTTCAGATTGGTTGAGTTTTTTTGCGCAGTCCCGTACGGATTTCAAACTAGACAGGTTCAGCTCCGTTGTTAAAATTTCTCCTGTGTTCGATTCGTTTTTGCATCGTTCTCGTATATCTTTCGCTGCCTCTTCTGCCTTTTCGACGCTCCTACACGCCATTATCACTTTGGCGCCTTAAAGGAGGGAAAATAATCTGATACTCAGAGTCAAAAGGTTTGACCGCTTTCCGTCCATGATACAAAGAAAAAAGCGGTCAAAACAAATTGTGTTCATGTTCAAATCATCTTACCTCGACGGTAGAAGTCCAAAACTGTTTCTTTGCCAATACCCGTGTTGCATCCAGTAACAACGGCCGTTTTGCCATCCAGACGGGCCTTTGAGTAACATCTTCCGCTAAAGAAACGCATTGTTGTCGAATAAGTGACTAACGGTCCTACCGCTATTAATTTATTTAGTGCTCTAACTGCTCGAAATGAACACACAGATAGTATGACCATGGTAGGCCCCTCCTATACACTATAGGTACACACGGACACGTTATCGTGGAAAAGGTCGCGTGTAGTTGTTTGTAATGAGTATCAACGAGTCCAACTGGGGACTGACTGCCTTATTAGTGGCCAGTGACCTTAAAAGAATCATTTCTTCTACCATAACTGCAAGTAGGGTCACTCTTGCGCGAATAAATTGTGGATATGTGCCAAATTATAAATACAAAAATCATTTATTATTTACTTACATCTGTTTAACTACACGGTTTAGTACACACATTCAGTAAAACAAGAAGGCATAAATAACCAAATTATTTACTACAATATTAACATAATATGTTTTTTATATAAATTTTTGTACAAAAATTATTTTGCGTCACTGGTTCAGATTTAACATAAAGTCGATGACAGATTAATAACCTTGAATTTACGTAAGCCGTGCAGGTGTTTTTCAAGTTTACTTGGAATCATAAGTTGCTGTGTAATCTTAGATGTAACGTGAGAGTAATGCTGAATCACTAGGCGTTACAAGTGTTATCTTGTGACTATGTTTTCAAAGGATTATGATTAGGAGAAGTAATAGCTCATCTCTTGGTTGTTCCATTCATAATTATGAGTCTAAATCGGTCTAAGGAAGGGACGTTTAGAATAATGAAAAATATATTGATAAGCTCGTGTGTTTTATGAGGTCGTATTGCGGTATATCGTTTCGATTATCGCGTCATCTCTACGGACTTTACGTAACTAGCTGCGATATAATACTGGCAAACACCACTAGGCGGCGCAAACCTATGTTACGGGGATTTTGCAAAACTTAATGTGAGTTTAAGTAATTAGTATTCCAGAATAAGAATTTTAGTGGGCAATTCGACTCAAAATAAATTCACAGATCACTTTGTTTCTAAATATGTAAAGTAGTTCATATAACTCTTGTTCTAGCTTTAGTTTCTTTTGCGGTAGTAATGGATGTCTGGGAGTGCGGTTCACGGTCGTTTTGTATTTGCGCAAACAGGTACACCCATTCATCGGCATCGTAAAACCAGCCATTACCGATTCAAAAGTCAAGTTCATCGCACCCATTTCAAGGACCAGCTTTCTCCAGCGCCTCCCGGACATTTACAGCGCGTCTCGTCAGCGTGCGGCATGAACGCGCCTTTTTGTTGCTGTTAATGTTTTAATAATATTCAAAACCGGCCCATGTCATCTGTAGTGCCTTCGTCGCTGCTAATTTGCCCAGTTGATTATTCCCTTTGATGTGCAAACGGAATAATTTATACAAAGTCCGGGATTCTGCGTCGCGTTTTACCGAGGTAATTGTTGTGTTCATGTGCGTTTGTGTCGCTGCACCGATTACCTCTGATGAATTAATACCAATTTATTTCACCTACGCTCCAGCCGCGCGCATGCAATTAGTAAATTTGTAATAAAGGGAGAAACGTTGTCTCCTGGAATGCCATCGTCTACTTTCGTACATTTTACCGATCTACACGTAAAACACGCGCGCCTAATCGTTTTTTTATGCTGCTTTCACGGGTGACGCAAATCTGTTCTAGAAATTAAGGACGATTCAAATTCCCACTATCATTTACCATTCTGAGCGGATGCGTGATAAATTTTACTTCGAAATTCACTTTCACGTAACCCCAAACACAGGAGGTGCATATCCGCGTCAAATAATAGGTGTGTGTCTTGTTAGTGGTTCGGTATGGGTATCAAATCCGTTGTTTTGCCGATCTTTTGTACACGGCTGAATACGGGCCGATTCAATGCGTTGTGAATATTAGAAAATTGCTGTAACAGAAGCTTAATTACAGGCAATAAAAAAGGCTGTGTAGCTGGCTTTTGCACTACATTGTGGGATCCTTTCCTGCTGGCAATATTCCTTGATTATTTCGTTCTGCTTTTTGGATTGATTTACCTAATGCTCGAATAGTTTAATAGGTGATTTACGGGGCAAATACTACTGTGCCAATAAATTTTTGAATGGTTTGACAACATTTTTTTACAATCTATGATCCTTATGTTAATAAATACTCCCTCTTATGTGGTTTGATAAAAATGCATTGTTTTCGAGAAAAGTGCGCCTAAAGTACTCGTATCTAGTTGTATTTCTTTGAATAAGAACCATAGATACAAAAAATGTTATCAAACCAATGAAAAATTTATTCGCACAAAAAGTTTAGACCGAAAACCACTAAGGATAGTTAACCCCTCAGCCCACTTGAGAGGTATCAAAAATCTAATTGTTCAGTTCGTGGTAGCACTACTTCAAACCTAAAATCAACATCCTCGGTAAAAATAGAAAAATTATTGGCAAAAAAAACTATTTTTTATCGTCTATCTTCAAGAAGCTGTAATTCAATAGCGAAGACGCAGATCTCAAAATGCAAAATAAAATTTAAGCTTTGTAAATTCTTTGTTTATCATAAAATCAAAGGGGATTTTTATAAATTCATGTTCCACAGTTGTTAAGTTAGATTTTAATAAAGGAAATCTAACTAATCTAGTAATTAAGAAATTCAAAGCCAAAAGTTTATGTTAATAAGAATGTTGCGATTTATGTATTTGTTTTTTTATGGTCGTTGTTGCTCTTTCTTGACACCGATACATCTAAAAACCAAAGGCATTTTGTTCTTCTCTCTATATTGTGTGGAATTTAAGTTTTCTATAAAGTTATCAATGGTTTTTTGGAGTATAAGATGGCAAAGGCGTCGACGTAATGCAACCATATGCGAGAAAAATACTAGTGTGTGTTTTTGAAATCGGTTCCGAATCGGTCCACAAATAAATCTTCCAGGAAGGGGAAGACTGTTTCCCATGGCGTCCCTTCATGTTGTTCGAAAATCTCGTTGTTAATTACGAAACAGTTTTAATAGTTTACCCACACCTCCATTAGATTTTTCGGTTAAAATTCCCTAGTGTTTATTGACACGTTCATAATGCAAATTTGTTTTGTTTAATGGATTGTTTCTTCAAATCAAAATGTTAAATATTCAAACAAGCGAGGAAGGAAAATTGAAATATTTTTATCAAGAGATGAAAGTATACAAGGAAGGAGAAAGTGCTGATATTTGAAAATACTTTTCTTCAATGGTATTTTATTAAAATATTTTTTTTTTAAATTTGACTATAGCCCCATCTAAATATCACAATAATTGAACAAATTCTCCCTAGTTAGCTCAAAAATTCTAGAATTCATGCTTCCAACCAAAATATTTAATATTTTTGGTTCCAAATTGGCCCAAACCTCTTYTAATAAATTTTTGAGTTCATTTATGGAGGCATACTGTCGGTTATTCGCATATACTCGCCGAACTACGATACCCCAAAGGTTTTCAATTGGGTTCATGTCAGGTGAACAAGAGGTGCACACTAACAATACGACATTTTGGATGGTAACCAAACTCTACTGACATGAATCCTCGCATTATCTTGTTGGAAAATGAAATCTCGTTCGTAATTGTTGTTTGGTCTAAGGGGGGGGGGGCAAAGCAGGAATTTACCTTACTGAATAATTCAACATAAATAAAAATGTGCTTTTATCGGATAATGTACCTAAGTAATTAACGAAGTATTTATTTCATGAACAATCTTCGTTAATTTTCTGCAAGGTGACTTAAAACATCTTCTGTGAAGGCCCAAGTTTCGTATGTTTTTTATATACTGTTCTCAAAAGCTCGTTTATTCCTAACTCAATTATTGATGATCCCAGTTGGGCGCATTCAGTTGCATGCCTATCACGTTTAACAAAAGATGAGTGGATACATTTTATTTGGAATAATAAAGATCCGTAATCCACATAATCTATAGTAATGTCAAACGAACTACCAAAGAAATATAAATTTCGCCGTAAGCATCTACTAATAAAACCACGTTTTATGATTTGGAATTTGCACATACCAAATAATTAATTAACCCAGGCGCTTTTTAGTTTCAACTTTTCGCATTAGAAGCTTCAGAAATGTAAGTTAGGAGTGAATAGGTAGCTAATATAGATAAAAAAATTATCAAAACTGAGAATGAGGAAACAACCTGGTCGTGAAACAGTACCTAAGGCTGTAATGATTTAAGCTGCTGGTTTAGCTAACCTTAGGTGAACTTAAAAATACAAGTTATAAGCCCCAGCATTATGCGTCAGATGGCCAAACTCCAGCAATCAGCATTAAATTRATGATCGTTTTATCTCTAACAATTTGTCTCATACATCTAATTTTACTCAAATTTTTGCATATTTTAAACCATCATTTGTTATTGTACTCAAGCTGCAAAAATCCTTTTATGTATTATATTCACCTTGCTGGCTGTCATTGATTTGCAAAAAATGGCTCAATATCGCCAAAAACGTATGTTAAAATTTTTTACGAAATTTACTTGACTATACCGAAATTTGCAGGGATTAACAATTAAACGCACAATATAAATTATTACAAATGTAGGTATTCCTTTAACTTCAATTAATCTTATGACGGCAATGTAAGTTATACTTCGATTATTACTTCTGCGGCAGTTTTTATGCGACATAAAAGTAATTTATGTTKTTAACTKTAATCATAAATGCATATAGTTTATGTGCTTAAAGCGGCTAATATCGTCATCTGAAACTGAATATGAGCACATCGATAATACTCCATTAAACTTGGATATTAGCAAATTTTGGATTAAAAACCGTGATCTGATATTTTAAATAGATCAAATTTGAGTACTTTTTTTTGCTCTTTGCCTAAAATAATGACCAGGGCATAAATCGAAAATAGTGCTGCTGGGTCGATTATATAAATACGAGATAATAACCAGACACCGCAACACATCACTAAAATGATAGCATATTACATCTCAATTTTCGACGACGATTTTGTACACATTATGAGTAGGTACTGTGTAAAATCTGAATTAGATAGTTGTATAAAATTATGCAAGACATGCTTTGTTATGAACACAGTACAGAATATACTATCTTTTATTTAGACTGAGTCTTTGGGTTTATTTGATTATCCCATTTTTAATTTACCTATTATCTTTTTAAGTTAAGCCATCCTCCGTAGTCCGCTGGTGCACTGCTTCCAAAAATTAACACAGCACTGAATATTTTAACCGAATTAAGCCTCATTTAAATAAACTGAAATATATTGAATCCGTTTTCAAAAAGTCTTTTGTACACTGCTGGCACCAGGTTTTAATTCGTGCTTATAATACTACTGGATTCCTAAAACTTACGTTAAATAGACTTTCGTAACACTTAGTTCGGATGGATTTTTGCTCGAAATAACTGATATTTTTGATTTTTTTGTTTCTCTGTATTAATTTTGAAATTTGAAACTAAGAAGAGCTGAGCAAAGTAGAAATCATATTATGACTCCTGGCCAAAATAACCTTGGAAACCGTTTGACAACGACTTATTGAATGTCATTTGCATAGGTCAAATATGAGTTCTGGATGAAAATTGTGATATACGCTTATCTATAAATTTTACTTCATTAATAATTTCGTAAATACGTACATAATTAATCAGCTAAATGTATGGAAGGTGGAAAGGGCCAAGAGTTGGCAGTCTAGGTCCAGGGGGGCAGCTGCCCCCCCTTCAGTACGTCCATGTCTAAGGGGTTTGCTTGTGTACGGGAACCAGAAAGTTGTAAACAGGAAACAATCCTCCTCGATCTGCAAAAAAGAATGGAACAGTTTCGTCGTTTAATTTTCAGTTTCAACATGTTAAAGTAGCGATGAAAAAAACGCGTGCGGTAAAGCAACGAGTAGCGGTGTCAAGGCTGGACGATGTGAAATATTCCAGTGCAACATCTAATTAGCGGGCGCAATTAAATCTGACATAACGGGGCACATAATTACACCAAAACAAAAGGATTACGTTGCGGCATAATAAAACCTTGTTAAACGCGATCGTATTGCTAACAGCGGTGTTTCCCGCAGTGTATTGGATAGCGTGTGTATGCGAATCCGATATTTAGGTTACCGTTGCGGATGTAAAAAAGATTCACTCTCAAGCGGACCGAAATGCGGAATTCCGACTAATCTCGTTCGAGATTCGAGGTCGATGCTGTGGTACAAGAAAGCTGCACAATACCATCAGGTGCAGGGGAAACCCACTGCATGGTCGCCAACTCGTTGTATTGGTTACTTGTGCATCTAACAATAGGATATGGCAAACAATTCGTCCGCCTGTGTTTGCATAACCGCACTTGCAAAAGCAAACATTCTTTCAGTCGAATATAAAACACGTATTACCCATCCTATGCTTATACCTCGGCACCACACCTGATGTAGACACAGGGCAAACGTGGATTGTCCTCATGACATACATACTTGTGCGATGACCCCTCGTCTCAGACGCAGTTTTCCTTTTTGTTTCATTTCCGCAACATTGTCGCAAATTGGATAATTAACACTTACTGCTTCAGCCGTTATTACTGCCAAGAGGTTGGCAAAATATTAAGGCTAGGTTAAAGGAATTTCTCTTATGGGGTTTCCAATGTAAAGTATTGAATAAATAACTAAGTTATTTGAAGAGATATTAATTTTATTCAAAAACCAGTGTAATCTGACAATTATTATCTACAAAATGGCCGAATCAAAAATTTTAAAAACTTACGGCAAAAATAATTACGATTTGTTTAAGAACGCGAAATGCTCAAAAACGTAAAAATGACTTATTTGAAAAAAATTTTTCGGCCGAATGATAGATTTTTGTCTTCTGAGTATGATGTTGTTTTTAGTTTTTTGATAGCGTTACTAATAATGAAAATATCTGTTCAATACTTTTGCTAAACTTTTCGGCCCCGACCCAGTGTTGATTTACAACATACCAATTGACGGCACTTGAGTAAACAGCCATTGCAGTTTATGGCGGGAGGGTAACCTCAGGTATGGATGGTAGAAAAACGCAGGTACTGGGGATGACGAAACGATTCTTCGAACTACTGCTTTTATATTTATGCACTGTTATTTGTTCATGCCCAAAGTTATTTAGATAAGGAGTTAAGTTCTGCTCTGCAACTTTATGTCGTTGGGACACATAGAAAGCATACAGGGCGTGTAGTCCCAAAAGTTCATATTTACAAARTCAATTAAAATCAATACGACACTAATTGCGCTATGCATATATGAACTATATATGAATAAGTTAACATAATTTGATGATAACTATTAAAAATCAATTTGCCAAAGTGTTTTTCTTATATCTTATGTGCTATCCGCTTTTGCGGATTTGTCAGGAACACTTTTATTCATAAATTAAAGAATATATTTCCATGTCGAGGTACACCAGTTTCCTGGTAACTGGTAACGTAAACAATTTTAATCAATTTTGCAAAACCACCTAGGACCAAAATAAATATGACGAAACTGTATATTGGCAGGTAAAGGGTTGATGATCGCTTCAATACGACTGAAAGTCTGAGTTGCTGTAATTTCTAATCCGGAATTCCAACTAAACATCAGTTTTGCGAAAGGTAAGTATAATCGGTTTTTGGGACCAGAATATGTATTATTGAAGACAATCTGCATGAAACTGTTTGTACCTCTAAACCTGAAAACTTTTTCCACTGACTCATGGCAACCGCCCCCATAGAATGAAAGAGGKGGTTCACTAATATAAAGCCTCAGAATTTTTCAAAMCTWCTATTTATGCTGTTTGAGATTTTGTGTGACKGTGTGACTTTAGTGTTACGTTATCTGAAAGAAAAWTAGTAAAGATGGCAAGACGAAAAGGTAATGGAAGAACTTTGTCTTAAAAAAAAAAGAAACGGGAAATATTGGTTCTCTTATCAAACACCATCAAGTAAAAATTTTTCTAAAAATCCGTTTAGTAGTTTATAGTTATATATAGTGAAAAAAGATCATTTTTGGAGTGAAAAAATGCTTCCAAAACTTCAAAGATTTTATTTCCGTTCTCTTTTACCAGAACTAGTTGATGTTTGTTCATATTTTTTTAATACACACATTTATAATTTTGCTGTAAAGATAATTTTATGTATAGATTGTGAACATTAACTATATACTTTTGATGTTTGGTAAATATATGTATTATTTCTTGAACGTTTATTATATTTTCTATTATTAAAAAAATATTTTTTTCATGAGGTGTTGACATTTTTAATAATTTTTAATAATTATATAAATTATATATAATAAATTTGAAAGCAATATTGAAATAAAAAACCGTTTGTTTAAAACTTTATGAGTAAAGTCACAGATATGTCTGTGAAAAGCGAACATCCGATTCTCAGTAATAAGTAAATATCTTTGAAACGACAGGCATCAGATAGACCCACAAAATGTTGTAAATCAAAAATACTCTTTGTTGTGGCATCAGCATAACMAGCAGCGCAATAAACGCCCCAGGCCGACCGGGCTGACAGCTTTATGGTCAACATCCTAAAATTGAGTACGGCTGTCCCTTTAACCTAGCCTTAAAATGGACGTGTTGTACAGAATTAATATTGCATAGTTCCTATCTTTTTAAGTTTTTAAAACTAACAGTTTCGTGATCTGGGAAACACTGATTTGAACATGATGTACCTCAGATCACACCTTCATAATAAATTCAGAGCCGTTCCTTGCCTCTTGGCCACCTACGCACTACATATTATATTTTGCTGCTCTTTCATACCTTAATAATTGTATTCAATGATATGAGTATGATTTAATTTTTAATTACAAGGGGTACATAAGAAATAAAGCCAAAAACAGGAAACTATATGTATAATAATAAAGTAAATAAACGTAACGAACTATATTTCAATTTTTATGTGACATAAAAGTAACTTATGTTTTTAACTTTAATCATATATGCATAGTTTAAATGCTTGAGGCGCCTAATGTCGTTATCTAAAACTGAATATGAACACATCGATAATATTCCATTAAACTTGGACATTAGAAAATTTTGGATTAAAAACCGTGATCGTATTGATCAAATTTAAGTACTTTTTTTTGGCTCATTGGCTAAAATCATGACCAGGGCATAAATCGAAAATAATGGTTTTGAGTCGATTATATAAATGTTAGATAATAACCAGACACTGCAACACATTAGTAAAATGATACCATATTACATCTCAATGTTTGACGACGATTTTGTGCACATTATGAGTAGATACTGTGTAAAATCAGAATTAGATACTTGCATAAAATTATGCCAAGACATGCCTTGTTATGAACACAGTACAGAATATATCATCTTTTATTTAGACTGAGCCTTTGGGTTTATTTAATTATCCCATTTTTCATTTAGCTATTATTTTTTTAAGTTACGTCAAGCTCCGTAGTCCGCCAGTGCACTGCATCCAAAAATTAACCCAGCACTTAATATTTAACCAAATTAAGCCTCATTTAAATAAACTGAAATATACTTAATCGCGTTTTCAAAAAACGTTTGTATACTGGCATTTTAACAGGACACCGGGTTTTTATGTTAAATAGTCTTTCATAACTCTTAGTTCGGATGGAATTTTATTTATTATTTTAAAAGTTTTTTGATTCTCTGTATTAATTTTGAAATTTGGAACTAAGAAGATTGGAGTTACCGCCAATACAAATATGTGACCGATTCTGTGTATTCCATACAATAGAATCATGCTTAGTTGAACAATGTCTTTAGGAAAGTATATTAGAAGAGCTGAATAAAGTAGAAATCGTATTATGACTCCTGACCAAGATAAGCTTGGAAACTGTTTGACAACGACTCATTGTCAATAGATAGAGTTTTAATTTAATAATTTAACCATTAAATACAAGGTAAAACGTACAGGTTCTTATACCAAATTGTTAAATTACAAACATTAATAAGACCATAGCAAATGAAAATATAGTAAGTTTGATGTTAATTATTTTTAACTTTCTTTGCAGAAGCGTACGTATTTTAGTTTTAATACGGTATTTTAAAATAATGATTATATTTTTATCCATTCTTCGATTTAAATTTATTTCAGGCAACTGCTGCTTCTTGTTATAAAAAAAGATTTCTTAGATTTTTAAAAGCTGACGTCACTGAATTAAATATATATTTTTTACGTCCTGCACAATTTGCTATTTTTTTTCAACAATTAGCGATTCATTTGTGTTATTGCCATTGTTTAAAATTCACGTTTATCTAGATGCTATACATTATTTTCTGGTTAGTTTATCTACTTTTTGAAACAACTTTTTTCCATGATTTGACTTCTTGACCAGTTCTCTCACTATATTACCCGTACTTTGCAATATATACAGTCCCTTGCTGCCCTATTTGCCTGATGTTATTATTGATTAAGCTGTCAAATATTCAGGTTTTCAGGAAAATGTAAAAACTGTTTGAAAATGGAGCTCGTAGGCATTTTTAATTTGAGTATGGCATAGTAATTGGCAAATAAATTCTAGATAAAGTGAAGTGTTTAATGCATATGGTAAAAGAGATCTAATTTCCCGAAAACGTGTAACTTATTAACGAAATGCCAGCTCATCTTACCTCAGCAGCATCTTGCACAATGCAATTTGAAGATTGCGAGAACCAATAAACGTTACCGGCCAATCTCCTAATCGGTCTTATTTGTTCCAATAGCAAGGCCAGCCGGCGTTACAACACTTTATCTATCCTGCAAGCGATTGCCAGCGCCTGGTAATAACGAAGTTGACCAATGGTCTTGATCGACCAATTAAATGAAGAGCTGAATAAAATAGAATAAAATTGGCCCGTTGTTTGCGACCGAAAGCAACCCGGCAACGCGCGGGGATGTCCCGGAGCTAGCCGCGTGTCTCTCACGTAAGAATGCCAATACGAAGGAACTAATCTAAAGTTTAGAAACTGACAAGCGACTGGAAATTACTTATTTTGTGCTAAAGTGGTAGTTTTAAACATCAAAGGGAACGAAACTTGAGCAGATAAGTGCGGGGAGGGGGGTTAACTTAATAATCCGTATTTCGTCTGCGCCCTCCGTCGGGTGCAATTCGAACTCAGGGGATATTCAAGCCGGTGTTACATCGACAATAAACGGGGTTAATAACTTCGACAAGTGATACCGATCGCTGCGCGCAACACTGATTAAATTTGATGGTTGCAGATTATTTCTATAAGGTAATCGCGTTAATTATTCCTCCAAATATTACAATCCACAATTTTCGTCTAGTTTTATTCATTTATTGCGAATCAGGTACCCTAAAAGTTAAAAAAACATGATTCCTTGAAAAATGCAGTATTTCTTTAGATTTACATAACAGAAGATGCTCAAAATGTTCCCAATTTATTTCCTGGCAGTAATGCAACCTTTAGTAAAAGTTTTCTAATGTTCTTTGTAGCATATTTGGAGGTAAGTTCTGAATTTCTGCCCGGATTCGTCCTTTTAAATCTTCTGCATTATGTGGACGATGAGCATAAATACGATTGTTTAGATACCTCCACAGCAAAAAATCAAGCGGCGTCAGATCAGGGGAACATGCTGGGCCTACCAATCCATCTGTCTGGAAATGTCGCATTCAAATATCCACGAACGTTGACTGCAAAATGGGGCGGTGCACCATCTGAGGGTATTCTGTGTGGACTTGTTCCATCCAATGTGGATTTGTGTCCTAACAATATCTGCAATTATGTCTGTTCACATTAATATTGAGGCAAAAAGTCGCTTCATCAGAAAACATAATCCAATTTAAAATGTTTCTATCTTCATCTATCATGTTCATAGCAGTTTCGTAAAATTCTATCCTACGATTGAAATCATCTTCGCTCAGTTCTTGTAATAAGTGTTTTTTGTATGGATGAAACTTCTCTTTTTTCAAAATTTTGCACAAAAGTACGGTGTTTTAAGTTAGTAATGTAGAAAATTTCATAGGATATTGACCTTTTCGAACCGCATCTCTCTAGGTTGTTTTGTTTTGAAGATATTAAGTTTTATCAAGCACGCCAACAATGTCAACTATAACCTACAATTTTCACAAACTTGCTTCAATTCTTCTAATGAAAGCTCTTGGTGGAATACCTGGTATATTATTAAAACTAGGTGGCTCATCTTAGCCCTAAATAAGTCCAAATGTGAGACTAACAAAATGTCAGGGCATAGAAATATTAAGTCACTTACCTTCTACAACTGTATTGCGGTTAATTTAATTGATTTAGTGTAGATATTTTTGGAAAATCCCTTCTTTACGGCCAAGAAAATAGTAAACATGGATAAATTCAGTCTCCCATGTGAAAAGGGATATTCAATTTAAATATAACCTATATAAATAACATGATTTAACCTCACCTTTAACTAATGAAGAAGGTGTGTAAGCTGTACTCTATTTAGTGTTAATGTAGATCATTTTGTAACATGTCAATGTGATTCTAACTTAATCATGTATTTTGGTTTGAA
Organism: Rhyzopertha dominica; assembly: GCA_025024175.1. Classification (NCBI taxonomy): domain Eukaryota; kingdom Metazoa; phylum Arthropoda; class Insecta; order Coleoptera; family Bostrichidae; genus Rhyzopertha; species Rhyzopertha dominica. The sequence continues at coordinate 22,956,508 of QCXZ01000086.1, read as the reverse complement.
ACATCTCCATCTATTTCTTCCTCGGAAGATATACAAGATGCAGAAAATATCGTGCAATTAAATGTATAAAGTGTCTATAAGAAATTACTTGATTATATAATTGTTCTTGCTGCTAGAAATAACAATAATTTAACAAAAGATAATATTTTCTCGGAAAGATCGCTGTCTCTTGAAAACACTGACAAAAAGTTATTGGTCTGACGTTACGATTACACCTGTAAAATTTTGTTTCAATTTGTGTCAGGCCAATTTTGAGGTTCTTCGTCGTTGACAAAGATTACAGGTGTAATCGAAACGTCAGACTAATAACTTTTTGTCAGTGTTTTCAAGAGACAGCGATCTATCCGACAAAATATTATCTTATATGGACGCTGAAAGCATTCACCCTCGAATAATTTAACAATATTCCCACTTCTGTTACTTTTAATGTGGCTGCCTAAATCTTTTCAGTTTTTTTCAATCTTTCTCATGACGATGGGGTTTATGATTAAACTACGTGATTTACTATTTGAATAAACAAAGACAATAACTTGAAAACCTTATATTGATCTGCAAAATTATAGGTATAACATTGACTTAATATAGTCTAGTTCATCAGATATATGAACTTGGTWTTTTTTTGGATACAAACATGTTACCTTCCAGGTTTGGAATAAGAATTCTGTGAATGTGAAAAAGTTGTTACGTAATTGCGTGCCTAAAAATAGTTGCGTGTAATTACTAACGCCGGACATTCGTATATGAAAACCGTTCGGGCGTTAATAATGAATTCAGGTATTCGACACCGATATTTGCAGTTACTTTACATTCCCATAAGTTTCGCAACGGCATAATCTAACAATACGGTTCACCGTTACAGATTTTAATGGGATTGGACAATGAATTTCGGCGCTTTCGTAAGCGCAGATGATCTTTAAATCGCCGGCCATTGTTATGTCCAATTATACGAACAAATTAGACAATTATCTCTTGAAAAAATCGMCTTTTACTGCCCTAACGAGCGGCGCGGCAAGAACAAATTTCCAACAGGCGGTCACATTCCACAGATCGGTTCTGTTTTAATTCCCTGCCCGTGATACTTAGCATCTACTTTCAGCGGGTATCCTACTTTCTCTGGCGCGATCTTCAGCATTTTGTCTCCTACCTTTGTGCCATAGTGGGGACTGCATCTCCGTATTTTACGGTTGAATGTATATAACAACCACCACTTACGATTCGGACTGTTTTTTGAAAACTCGACCGCATGGGTACCGGTGATCGTGATAGTGAGTGAGTGCAATCGTTATCGGAATAGGATGACGCCGACACGACAGGTAGGAAAAGAAACACGCGGCACAATCGCGATGATGTCGAGGATTATTTTGAGTGGCCCTCGACGTCGTCCCCTTACTAAAGGGATCGCGCATAAATGAGCTGCAATAACGATAAATCTGTGAATTATTTCGCGAGAAGGAAATGAATGCCGTTCAATTAGGCGAGTTCATTAAAAAAATTAACTGGTGCGCTCGAACTGATAAACATGCGCTCAATTTCTTGCTTTGCCAGCCGTGAAATTGCATCTTTGTGCAATACTAGGCCGTGTGAATGTATAAATAGAACCGTTGCAATACGGACGATTTACGAAACATTTCTTTTTAGGCGTTCCTGGCTCTCCTGTGCCTGATACTCGCAAGGCAAGAAGCTGCAGCCGTGGTCAACAACGTACAACCACAGAACGTGTCGGTCGAAGCTGATAAAGCTAAGGAACCCACCCCAGTTGAAGAACCAAAAAGCAACAACACTTCGCCCGAGGATCTAAAATCGGAAGCGTCCGAACAGAATGCTAATAGAAGAGATGCTCCTTTGCTAGGGCTCAGCGATTCCTATGGTCTTCCCATTCCAACCGACAGTTATGGGCCGCCTCTAGACACCTACGTACCTCCAGCCCCCAGCAATATAGCGCTACCTGTTCCCGTGTATGGTGCACCGGATTCAAACGTGATCTACCCCGCACCACCCCCGGATATMCCGCCACCGCTTCCTCKTCAGACCTMTGGCCCTCCGCAGCAGATCAATCTACAACTCATCGGGCCTCCTAAGGAAGCTTACGGACCACCACGACCGCCGCCAAAGTACGGACCTCCCCCAAGACCAGTGAAACCGTTTATACCACCGAAGAATATCAAGCCTCTGTACGGTCCTCCGCGTCCCCCACTGAAATTCAACTTGGGTCCCAAATTTCCGAAGCCTAAGCCTTTGTATGGACCTCCTAAGCTGCCTAAGCCGTTCTACGGGCCCCCAAAGGGAGGATTCCTGAGCCCACCCCCCAAGAGTAACTACGGACCTCCAAAATTTAATGGGTATAAAGGAAACTTCGGCAAGGCACCGATTTCGCACTATGGTCCCCCGGAACCGATACCGCAGCGCCCTCCACCAGGTGTACCCGCACCGCCAACCCCTCCTGATATAAAGTATGACGGATGGCAGCCTATACCTGGCTTGGTTTCGAGACCCCCCTCTGATAGTTACGGGGTCCCAGAGAGTGACCACGCTGGAGGTGGTGATCTTCAGCTGAATGCGGACTTCGTGCCTCCACCTGAAAATGTAGTGCTGCCCCAAGAGGCTTATGGGGCTCCTCTCGGCGATGCTCACGCTTTCCATGACGATTCTGCCCTAGCGTTGGCGGGAATTGGCCAAGACCAGCAGCTATCAGTGATTAAAAGTGTAGGAATCGAGTTAACACCCAATGCTGGGAATATAGAGGCTTTCGTGCCACCAATTGGTGATAGCTACGGAGCACCACCTCTAAATGCCTTCTCGGCCGACGGACCTTATGCTGCCGCTCATACCTACAACGGATTAGGAGCAGAGTTAAATCTAGGCGACGTGACTCAAGGTTTCCTGTTGCCACCGGCGAATCCTGGACTGATTCCTCCTAGTGGATTATATGGGGTGCCTCCTAGTGGAGAGTATGGTACCCCGTTGCTGCAAGGACCGAATCTTGCTCCAAGTGGGCAGTACGGTGCTCCGTTGTTGCAAGGACAAAATCTCCCCCCAAGTGGACAGTACGGTGCACCGCCACAGGGACACGCCTTGAATGCTCTCGCAATCAATCAGCCGAAGAAGCCCGTCGTCTTCAGGGAGCCGGTTCCTGTAGGTCTAATCGAGTCTGTCGGAAATCAGGTCGCTCAAAAGGATGCACAGGGAATTATCGAGCACGATTCGGCGTATCACTCACGACCACCGACGTACATACCACCACCGATTCCTGATGTATCGAAACAAGCACCTCCACAACCTTCTTCGTTGTACAGCTTACCCAGCGCGGAAAGTCCGGCTTCGTTCCAAAAAATTGCGTTAGGCTCGTCGACCAGCGGTTTGAGTAACTTTGGAGGTGCTCAAGCTTTGCCACTGACTAGCTACACAGCTCCTTTGGGAATCGTGGATGGCTCGTATGGGCTACCCTCTTTCCAGGCTGGTACTTCTGTAGGGTTGGATACATCACACGCAGCTTCTACGATAGATCTGACGGGTATTAATCTGGACTTCAACCTGCCACATGATAGCCAAGCCTCAGCGGCGTTCCCGGTGATCCAGAGCGTCCCTTACGACTGTACGAATCACAAGTCTCAGCCTTTGGTGGCTCCTTCTGCGCACGGCGATTTATCCGCGGAGTATTCGCAGAAAGTCAACGTCATCGAGAACAATGCAATAGAGCACGCCAAAGAACCCCACGGGAAGTCGATGGAGCAAATCTTCGGCCCGGGCAGCGAATTAATAAAATCCCAGAGCTTAGACTTCAATAACATTCCGGTGAAGGGAACCCGCGGAAGTTACACTTTGCAAATACAATCTGCAGGTGGAAAGAGTGGAAATTTAATTCCGGTCCCCCATGACCAGGTGCTCAGCGAAGGGCTGCTGCAATCCATACTCGCCGCCATCGAGGGACCAGCGGGTAAGGCCAGTGGCGTAACCGAAGCAGCCGCTACGGACAATATCGCCCTGTATTTTAGGAATAGCGATGTGTCGCAAAGTGCCAACAAAACAGACAATAAAAAGAACTGAGGTGCTATAATTTTATTTGCTCACATATCTAATTTATTTTTTTGTAATTTTATGTATGCAATGTACAAATAATTTACACGTTAGTCAATAAACAAATTTGTAATAGAAAGCGTCGATTTCGTTTAATATATGAAATAGAAACTAAGATATGCAAATCTTAACGGCCACTACCATCTCGCATGAATTTATATCGGAAATTTCACGTACGATCCAGTCGTAAATAAAAGACGGCCACCGCCCATCCGTGTCCAAAGTAAAGAATGAAATTACGCAGCTATAAAGCCGCCGGTACACGATGTGCCCGTCTCATTCATAACGTTTAATGTCTGTGAAACTTTATTCTTGCGTTATTGTTCAATTACACTTCGGCCTGACCGACCGTGACTGTCTTCCCACCGGAGATTTATAAATTCATAAAACCGGCTTAATGGCGTCCACGAAATATCGGACGGAAGAAACTGAGATGTATCGCCTGGTATTTTTACCAATTACCAGCAGGTTACTGATGACCCACAATACTTTCTCCGCTCTTAGCGGTCGAGTTCAAGGCAACCGCCGGTCTGGCACCCGGACGCGTTAGCTGCTTCGAATTTAGATCTTGACGGTTCGCTTCATGGTGTCAACTCTCTTTGAAAGCTCTGAATCCTCCATAAACTGGGCACAGGTTGAACGCGAAGTTTCAACACAAGCTCGCTCTTGATCATGCATTATGGAATTAGTTTCGCAGAATTTTTTCGCAAACTCAACTTTAATTTTTACTTTGTCCTGGCTGAAAATTTACTTGATTTGGATAAGCACTTTTATTAAAAACTGACCAAATATTCTTATTGCTATAACTAATTCTCACTAGCGCTGATTTAAGATGATGTATTTCTTTTTGTAAAGAATTTTCGTCTGAGATCCTTTGTGTTCTAACAAATAACGTCCTTATAAGACTATTCTTTTGAGAGGGAGGGTGGTGAGATGTGGCATGTAAATATCTGTATGCGTGTGTTCGTATTCTGTAAACCTTGTGTCCTAACTGTCCAGTGTCTATTCTGTAAATTTGGACATCCAAGAAAGGTAAACTACCATTGCTTTCTAATTCCATAGTAAATTATATGTCGGGATTTTGACTGTTCAAATGATTTAGAAACCTACCCAACTCTTCTATACCGTGGGGCCAAATAACAAAAGTGTCATCTACGTACCTATACCAATATTTTGGCTTAAACTGAAAACTGTTTATCGCTACCTGTTCAAAATTTTCTATAAACAAATTGGCTACTACAGGACTTAGAGGTGAACCCATTGCACAACCTGATTTTTGTTCATAAAAATTATCGTTCCATAAGAAATAAGTAGATTTTAAACAATGTTAAGCTTGGATTTGATTTCGTAAATAAACAAACCACGTCAAAAGTAACTAAAATATCGCCTTCTGAAATACTTAAAACTTTTATAATATCAATAAAGTCTGAAGAATTTTTGATGAAACTACTGGTTTTTCTTACATAAGGTTTTAAATAGTTAGCACAAAATTTTGCCAATCTGTAACAAGGACTGCGAATCGTATTGACTATGGGTCTTAACGGGACATTGGTTTTATGGATTTTGGGCCTACCATACAATTTAGGTACCTTGCAATCGGAAACAGTTAAAAGAGACTTCTCCTCATTCGAGATATTTGAACTTTTGATAAAATCATTAGTAATTTTGGAAATTTTTGAGGTAGAATCTCGGGACAATTTTTGATATGTTTCCTCATCTAACAATTCTCTAACTTTATTCTCATAATCTGTTCTATCTAAAATTACTTTACCATAGTAAGTGTTATATCAACAGCACACGAAATATTGTTGAACGGAAGGCTTACAGGCAAATAGTAATCACAGTTTCCAAAGGCGAGAATACAGAACTGCACTAATCATCAACAGAAAACTACAATGAAAGATAATTTTATTTGGTGTTTTAAGGTACGAGGGGAGATCAATATTTACGGTCCCTGATATAGTAACCGTTGACTGACAGTGAAATTCTTTGACATATTAAAAGTTTATTTATTTGTTGTGACATGCGCAAAAATTTGTCTCGAGAATTTAAATTGGGAAGACAAACGTGTGAACATGCAAAGGGTGCCGGACGACCAGTAACAGCCACGCAGATAGGCGAATGACCATTCTTCGAATAGCTGAAATTACAGACTTTCATATGGCACAATAGAAAAAATATTAAGATATTTTAGGTCTTAAAAAGTTATATGCACGCTGGCTCCCTATAATGTTGACGCCTGATCAGAAACGTTCGAGAGTTACTAACAGTATTATTCTGTCAAAAGGTTGTGTTATTACACCTTATGCGGTTTAAATAGTTAATGGAATCGTGAGTTGTGTGAATAGTGTACACACTTTGAAAAAAAATAGCAAACATGTCACAAATAGTTTTCCTATCACTAGAACTACAATCTTGAAGGGACATTGCGTTAGGAATGTTCTCAGATCGTCTCAGTGATCTGACAATTCCAGAAACGTTTACTGTTTAGGTTTACAGAATCTTCCGTATATGCAATAAAATGTTTAAATTTCTTGTACAACTTATTTTTTCTATTAATTGCATGTATGGTCTTCTTAGAAAACCACGGAGGAAATTTTTCTTCCTTTAAAGTATATTTAGGTACAAACGTTTCCCATAAACTGTAGAGGATTTCATAAAATGGGTCTACACTAGMAACAATATCCCCACTAAATACAGATTCCCAGTCGATTAAATATATATGTTMATTAATTTCATCTTTTAAAATTGTACCTCCAAAGCTAAAGGGGTTCTGTGTTTCGGCAATTATTATTAAAGWAGAATTTTATATTTAGACGTWGGTGGTGACTGTCCTCMAGTGGTACAATACTATAGTTGTCTTCGTGAACGTATAAATAATCATGGTTGCTTAAAACAAGGTCTAGGATAACATTTCTAGCGTTAGTAACATTATTAAATTGATTTAGGTTGAGAAAAGACAAATAACCCACAATAGTGTGCTCCATATTGTTATTTGGAACTGTATTCAAACAAATTTGATCATTATTATTATAAGTCCAATAAATAATTGGCATATTAAAATCGCTGATTAAACATATCATTATCATTAGATTATTATTTGTCGCGTATAATATCAACCGAATGAACGTGATCTAGGTATACATTAAGCTTAGAGGTTAGAGGAATGTAGGTAACACCAATGATGCAGTTGTAACTTCCCGAAGAACCTAGCACGAAGATATCTTTGCTTGATGACAGCGGAATTCTGAGTTGAGTTGGGGAGAATTTAGAGTTTATTGCAATAAGCGTTCCCCCACTTGATCTGTCTTTCCTAAAGACACCATAATTAGAACCGAACCATTCATTATCGCTCTTTTCAGGAATTAAGTTAGTTTCACAAAAAAATTCAAAGAATTTTCTTCGTTTTTTTTTCTTTTTTTTGTAGTCAGCTGTTGTGAGATCCGGGGTCTCAATAACTGTAAACAGGTAATTTCGTGTTAAGCTGGATTTTTTTTAATGTGAAGTATAGTGTTATGACAGCGTCAAAAACTGATGATGAGTACTTGGGGAAGAAGAAGCAAAATATCAGTTCGTTTTCTCTTCTAGACAGTCACATGCTTCTTCCAGTTCTTGTAGGATATCGAATCGCCGCTTTCTCTACATTTTGAACAGGTGTTTATGAGACCGCCAGTTATGCTTCCGGGGCATTAAAAACGAAAGCAGCAGCCTCGAGTAGTGAAAAAGGAACCAAAAAACGTTTTTGTCGAATTCGGTAAACATTCCGCGGGATTACTTTGTTTACCTATCGACGTATACCTTGCCATGTTTACTCTATCAGCGACCCTGCACATTTATTCTATTTATACGGTATAAATTTCTTCAGTCCCACAGCATGGATAATTTCACGGTATAAATTTCTCGTCCGTAGCAATTTAAACAATTTCAAGACGCAGCGTAGTCGTAGCCCGCGGCCCTTCCAGGCGAAGCCGAAAAGGGTCTCTTCCGGAAGCCGCTCGCCCCTTGTTAAAAACACCAGTCGCCGAAAAAGTGTTCACTTGCGCCGTTTAATTACGGAGACGGTCATAGCTGCGAATATCCGCTCCATCTGCATTAGTTTAGGAGTGCTGGGGAACGGGGAACCGCCGGATTAGCTTGGTGCCACTAACGTCATTGTCGGCGCCAGCCTCAAACGACACGAACAAAAAAGCTTAAAATTATCTAAGGCCAATAAGTTTACTGCATCTTCTATGTAAACTTGTAGAGACATTAATGGAGCATCAATTATTAGTTTATGTAAGCCAGCATAATCTCCTACCTGGAGGATACGGCTGTAACACCGGACTATTGCATGCCACCGATTCTCTGCTTTAGATTACGATAAATTTTGCCTATTAGATATTACAACATCTTGGTTTGGGACAAAGTGCCTTCACAGATGTTTAAGAATCACTGCCTGTATGCAACCCAAACAGTTATGGATGTGGGGTGCCTCAGGAGTCCATTCTTAGTCCACTCCTGTTTACTCTTTACATGTCAGTATTTATCACATCTATCAAATCAGGCCACTACCATCTTTATGCTGACGACACACAAATCCTCTATTCGTTTACTCATGACAATGCTGATCAGGTAGATCGTGAAATCAATATGGACTTAGCAAATTTCGCCATCGCAGCTGCAAAGCATTCACTTATAATAAATCCCCAGAAATCAGTTATTATTACTTGGTAAGCCTTCCAAAATGAAGCTCGTAGTCTTGGCGTAATACTTGACAACAGACTTCAATATGATAAACATGTTGGCCTGTTGGTTAGAAAAGCTATCATTAATTTGAAAGCAATATACCGGGTCGCTACAAAGTATGGAACCAGCAGGATATTTCAGGTTCTGTTCGACCGATTTTTCCGAAATTGTGCATGGTCATATTAAAATGCATTTTCTGGAATTTCTTCAACTCCGTGTCAGCTCTCGTTTTTTCTGACCGTGACTATATATACAGGGTCGCTACAAAGTATGGAACCAGCAGGATATTTTAAGATCTGGATTTTTTTCAACTGCGTGTCAGCTCTCGTTTCCGAGATATGGGCGCAAGTTGCATTTTTCAAATGGGGAGGGGGGTCAAAATGCACATCATTGATAAGGTTATAAGGATAACCGGAAAGGTCCTGATTTCAAAAATGTATAGCACTCGTACAATTTATTGCTCCTGAGTAAGAACATAAACTCCATGTGTCTCCATTTTTCTCGTGACTGGTGATACATTTCATTCACTTTGTTATATGCAATCGCAATGCTTCAGTTAACTGAACACGATCGCATCGAAATTTTGATAATGATTAGTTATGGAGATAGAAGGCGAAGTTATTCGGAAGTAGTTGCACTCTACAATGCAATTCAAGAAGATCGTGAACCAATTACCAGATCAACAGTTATTTTTTAATAACATTGACGAAACCAGCGGTTAAAAATCGTCAAAAACCAGGACGTCCAAAGGTTGTTACAAGTGAGGAAAGTAGCTTGAATTTCCTTTTAGATGTGCAAGAGAATCCCAAGTGTTCCGTACAACAGCGTGCTCTCACTCACCATATTAGCAGAAGATCTGTCCAGAAAATTTTGAAAAAAGGGAAGATTCATCCATACAAAATTCACTTAAGCGAAGATGATTTCTTTCGTAGGATAGAATTTTGCAAAACTGTTATGAACATGATAGATGAAGATAGAAACATTTTAAATTGGATTATGTTTTCTGATGAAGCGACTTTTTGCCTCAATGAACAGACATAATTGCAGATATTGTTAGGACACAAATCCACATTGGATGGAACAAGTCCACACACAACACTCTCAGAAAGTGAATGTCTGGTGTGCTATTATCGGTGAGCACATTATTGGGCCTTTTTTCATCGGTGGAAATTTGAATGTGGTCAAGTATTTATAGCTCTTGCGCGAACACATTATACCAGAACTTACTCGCCTGTTTTCTCATCGTGAAAATGCTGCGCGTGCTTCTGAACAGATATGGTTTCAGCAAGATGGTGCACCGCCCCATTTTGCAGTCAACGTGCGTGGATATTTGAATGTGATATTTCCAGAAAGATGGATTGATAGGCGCGGAGCGATAGAATGCCCAGCACGTTCCCCTGATCTGACACCGCTTGATTTTTTCCTGTTGAGGTATCTGAAAAATCGTATTTATGCTGATCGGCCAAATAACGCAGAAGATTTAAAAGGACGAATCAGGGCAGAAATTCAGAACTTACCTCCAAATATGCTGCAAAGAACATATTACTCAAGGCTGCATTACTGCCAGGAAGTAAATGTAGAACTATTTGAGCATCTTCTGTAATGTAAATTTGAATAAATACTGCATTTTTCACGGAATCATGTTATTCTTTTGTACTTTTAGGATACCCGATTCGCAATAAATTGATCAAACTAGACCAAAATTATCACCAGTCAAGGAAAAATGGTAATACCTGGCTTTTTGTCCATGTTAGCGACAGAGAAAATTGTTTTCATTCTTTTCGTTCTTTGTCAGGCTTTTACACAGTTCTTAGCTCAGAAGCAATAAATTGTACAAGTGTGATACATTTTTGAAATCATTCCCATTTAAAAAATGCAACTTACGCCCATATTTCGGAAACGAGAGCTGACACGGAGTTAAAATAAAAATAAATAAAATAAATAGGCCCATGCACAATTTCAGACAAATCGGTCGAACAGACCTGCAATATCCTGCTGGTTCCATGCTTTGTATAGCGACCATGTATAGTATGTTTAAGTTATTGTGTGGAAAAGTTAAGGTTTTTTGAAAAGTTGATCACGTTTTTCACTTCATGCGAGTGCTTTTGGTCCGATATTCCGATCTTCAGTGGTTTATCACTCCTCAGGTTTCCAATCTCGGTCGAATAAAAGCTTCTACGAAAAAAGAAATCATGAAGAATGTATTATTCTGGACCAGATGTATTTACGATATTTTTTGTATTTAGACTGACTGACAGGCAGATGGTTCTATTCTTAATGTTCTTAAATACACTAAACAAAAGATCCAATTTACGCCAGAGAAAGAAACAGATGCAGTTCTTAATTTCATCGATTTATCTATGCCAGCAAATAACAATAAAATTGACTTTGAAATTTATAGAAAACCGACACAGTCATATGTTTACAGGTTTGATATTTTCGATATCTACTCGGTGTTGTCGCGCAATACGCCGTTCTACATACTTAAAACAAGGAAACCTCGCCCCCGGGCCGTCAAAGAAGTGTGCCAAAAGAATCAATGGGCCGCCGCTTTCCAATGACTTGTTAACGACAGTTCGGATGTCATCTTCCCTCCGGATTAATTGGACGATAATTCTTTCTCTTCTGGGGCGTGTTATTAACGCGAATTACGCGTGTTAGCAGATCAATTGTGTAAGCCTCCGCGGAGATGAAGGGTGGGGGGTTTGCGCGAAATAGAAATRAACGACGACTTCATTAATTTCAKTTTCTAAGATACAAGTCTCCGCCCAACAAGAACGGGAAATGAATATTATTCATCACGGGACCGGGCGGACTACATTTCTCAGCTGGTTTACGCACCTCTTCCAGGAGCGTGGAGGACCGGGTAATGTTCCAGAGCTCGTTCCGGTGTGCGGCCAAGCGAGCTCTTCGGCATTAAACTATTTACCAGAACGTCTATTGCTGCGCCCAAGTCCCAGCAGCCTCTTTAACTAATTGGCTTCTAAAGCGGTTATTGTTGCATCGCTCGGATTAACAATTTTTAGTTGGTCCTTCGAGCCGTACGGCCGCTGCTCTCGCTGCACCGGTGACTCTCTGGTTGCCTGCTCGGCGAATTCGCAGTGTTAAATCGCATCGAATTTATTCGATAGTTTTGCGGCGGTCCCATCTGGCTGTTGCAGTTAAAATCAATTCGATCGTGCCGTGCGTTTGAAGCCGAATTGACAAATGTGTCAGAACAGAAATATTTTGCACCGATTAACTCTACTGTGCAGTTTATACACAAAACGTGATTGATGTATAGCGGTGTTCATCCAAACAGCAACGTGATTTATCGAACATTCAGCTAAATTTACATTTATTTATACTACCGGAGTTGTCACAGTAGCTGCTGGTTTGCGCTGCTGCAAGAACCCCGCCGAAATTTAATCTACAGACACGTTACGCGACAACATTCGTTTCATCTCAAACGTTTACGTCGCCTTTTTGTCGCGCCCCGTCTTGAGACGTTTGCCCTCCATTGAGGAAATAAGACTTACGCGCATTACTGTGTGGCATGGTGCAGATTCAGCGTCAGCGGCAATAATACACGGCGTCGGGGGGATGATATAGTCATAGTCACCCCTCAGAGCAATATGCTGCAAAAATAGCTGCCAGATGTTCCTACCGCTAGAAATTGCGGCAGTAGGAGTATTCACCACGGAATATGGCGATTGCTGTCTTAAAAACTGTTTTGTGAGTGCGAGATCATTCGATATAAAAGTTGATTGCCTGCTAATTGCGCTGGAAAAGAATGTATTCCATAAGGGCTTCAGGCCAGCTGTACTTCCGAGACCCCCCCACCCCCTTATCCTATTTATTTATTTATCAACATAGATTTATGATTGATAAAAATACAGTGTATCCGTCGTCATTTTTGTTTAAATATGTATGTATTCAACTTGTTTATTTATACTGCTCAGTTGTGCCTGCCGTTGATCGTGCTCCTTATGCCCCCAAACATTTAGCTTAATATGATGTACTCACCCTATAAAACAAATAAAGAGAAGTAGCCCAAGGTACCTACAACAGTCTCCCGTATTCAAACTGCAAAACAATCTTTCTCTTAGTGAGGCCGATGCGTCATTGTGGCGCGAAATGACTACGATTTAAAAATCAAACCCGAGGTCCCGAAAATCCGTGGCTTCCTTTGCCGCTGGCCATCCAATATAGCTTCCTAGGGCTTATGCAAATCCGGGGGCGCGATCCCAAGCGGCAGGAAGCCCCCGTGGCGTCATTTTTTAAGGAATCGACGCCCCGCGTTGTTGACGATATCGCTATGTAATTAATGTAMCCCCAGATCGCTCAGTTGACCGCGTTTGTTTCCTTTATCGGCGACGTCGTTTATTAAAAACTGATAATTGCGAAGTTATGGTTTCGGGGGAGCAGATCCGTGGGGACGACGAGGCGGTGATCGAAGGAGCAGAAATCGGAAACGCGGGTACTCCTTAGAGGGTCCTCCAGTGGCGTGCATACAAAAATAACAGACCTTTAATTCATCGATACTAAAGCAGCCGATTCTAGGAATTGTAAAATATGTGCGCCTGACACTTTAATTAGGGTGATGAAAAACGACCGTTTGAAACGTGTTTTAATTTAGTGAGGGGGAGCGGCGGGGCTGCCGCCCCGACAACTTCGCGTTTGGAACCGATTGACACGAGGAGACACAAATAGAGCATTTTAATCGTATTACTAAAGAGACAATTGAATAACAGACTATACAAAAATTTTACCCATAATTAATTGTTACAGCTGCATTAGATGATAAAAATGCTATTCGTAAATCAATAGCCATCGCACATACCCGCGTCCTCCGCTGAGCTTCGGAGCCCTTGTTGGCAGCACCCCATTTCTCTTACGTAATTTGATTTGGTTTATTAAAGTTTCACGCTTGTATTAAGCACTGTATGCCCAAAAAATCAATATAAGCCCAGGAGGAAACAGTCAGGAGATTACCCGAGGAGATACGCAACTTAATAGAAGACACTGTATGGTATATCAAAGTTGTTTTGGGAATTTTATCTGCAATGTCCCGGCAACCGATGCTCCACTTATGACAACCCTACGTTTATATGTATTGTCTCCATAATTTCCGCAAGAACTGATGTTAGATTAACGGTCTACAGCTATTCGAGTTGAGTTATCCTCCCGTTTCGTAGATCAGAAAGTAAATATCGTGACTCGTCTGAAAAACAGGCACGCACCCTTTCACGGCCGGCGGCAGCATCGCGGGAAAGGATGCCTCCCCTCAGCATTAGGGTGCTTTGCCCATTGACTCGTGTTTATTTGCCTTGCGCGGGTATTTAGTTCCGTTCCCCATGGTGGAATGGCCGAAAGCCCGTCTATAATGGACGAAGAAAGATAGAAAAGTCGAGCCGTGCCATGCCGCGCAAAGGCGCTCATTAAGGGATGCAAATGAGGCCCATTTCAATTCTTAGGACATTTGCAAAGTGGATTGCGCCAGCCAGAACCGCAGATAGCTCTCTGTCGCTTTTCACTTCAGCCCTGACAGTTTCCTCCGCCTATTATAACATGTAAATGTGTTAGGCGCGGAGTTACCCTTATAAATGCTATATTGAACGCCCCCTGTATGCTTTACTTACTGTTGGGAAGGAAAGTGCTAATATAAGTGAAAATGAATTAAAATTAACATTTAAAATTGTATTCCTCCTTTGCTTTGGAACTCGCCCAAGCAAGTATTATTAATTCGTGTACTTTTCTTGCTTCCAGAGCCATCAACATTTTCACAAAAAGGGACATAGACGATCGAAACATTTTAGTAACGGCGAATTAAAGCAAAAATGAAACTGACTGTAATGCAGATCTCGAAAACCAAGATAAAAAAATGAAGACAAAAATATACTAGGACCAAACACATACCACTCGTGGACAAATGAAGACGGAAACCAGCTTAAGAACATTACCCACCTATTGAATCTTACCATAAAGAACACCTGGAGTAGAAATAAATCATGCCTTCAAACCTGCAGCAACGGGAAAAGTACGTCACAAATAGATCATGTGGACAGATCGATAATCATTAAAAACGCAAATTGATAGAAGATGTACACACCAGATCACAAGATACTATTCGCAGCCTCAAAAACTTTCATCTTGTGAAAAACTACAAAAACGCTGTTTGGTCGCCCAAATGATTTATGGCATTGCCTGGGTAGAGGGGTTGTCGCTCACCCCCAAATAAACCCAACTGTAAAGAYAGTAWTGTACCGAYCAGCGTAAAGAGTAGATGTTTTGTGTGTTTCTTTTATAAAAAATACACTGGTCCTTCGCCAGCGCAATAGGGTAACCTGATTACCAAAAGAAAATAATATTTAGTACGGGTCCCTACTGGTCCTTCGAGCCGGATGACTTTTCGATCCTTACCCCTGCACATTTTCTTATTGGTGAATCGTTAATGGCACCAGTAGAGCCTAATTTGCAACCACTAGCTTTAAATACGTTATCAAGATGGCAATACACAGAACGATTGAAGCAAAATTTCTGGAAGAAATGGTCAAAACAGTATTTGACAGAGCTGCAACAACGAAGCAAGTGGAAAGGCAACGCAGCAGCTTCTCCAAAAGTCGGGGACTTGGTCATTCTAAAGGAGGATAATTTGCCACCTTTACAATGGCAAAGAGGAAGAATTGTTGAGGTGTATCCGGGAGAAGATAACAAAATACGAACAGTTAGTGTAAAAACAGTGTCGGGAACTTTTAAGAGAGGCATTACCAAGATCTGTGTATTGCCCAGTGCTAATGACTAATGCGCCCAGGTAACAATGGTAGCCAGTGACTCTTATATTTTTTATAGTGCTTTTATTTCATTATTTCATGTATGGACTTGTTCCGTTTCTGTTATATGTATTGTTTTTTACACATCTTTAGGTTAGTTTAATATTTTTATATAGTATTTTCATTTTTTAACCTCATAATCTTTTGTGACTTTATTCAGTTTAATTGAAATCATTATTTCAATGGGCGGGTGCATGTTTGGTCGCCCAAATGATTTATGGCATTGCCTGGGTAGAGGGGTTGTCGCCCATCCCCAAATAAACCCAACTGTAAAGACAGTATTGTACTGACCAGCGTAAAGAGTAGATGTATGAAGGATGTAAGTGTTGTTAATAGACATAATGTTAAAGTTTTGTGTGTTTCTTTTATAAAAAAAAATACACTGGTCCTTCGCCAGCGCAACAGGGTAACCTGACATGTTGTTTTCCGGGCTGGTTCCCACGTTGGTTATTAGACCTTGACGTTTCGACACTCATGTCGGTGTCTTCCTCAGAAGTAGCTCTGAAACTGTTTCATGTTAGTACTAGATTTCTATCCCGACAAACTGGTATTTCCCAAAAATCCTTGAATCGAGTTGTGAGACGTAATCTACTACATTCAAATCATGTCATAAAAGTGCATGAATTGTTATCAGAAGATTTGGTTAAAAGAGTGAATTTCTGTCGGTTTATTTTACGCCAAGACATTATTTTTCAAAAGAAAATTCTCTTTACTGATGAAGCTTGCTTCACCCGCAGAGGTATTACAAATATACATAACTATCATGAATATTCCGATGTAAACCCTCATTCAGTAATTTTTCGACATTTCCAACGCGATCGGTATTTAATTGGTCCAGTTATTTTACCGGATAGAATGAATGACGAAATTTATTCAAAATTTCTCCAAAACACTCTTCCGGATCTACTTGACGAGGTGCCACTACAATTTAGACTAAACGTATACATAATGGAGCACCGCCTCATTTTAGTATTATTAATATAGACTTTTTAAACTAACGGTATCCAAATAAGTAGATTGGAAGAGGAAATAATTGTCCACAAGTTTGCCCTCCACGAGCACCAGACCTCAACAAATGTGATATCTTTCTTTGGGGACCGCTAAAAGAATTTGTGTATTCCTTGCCAGTTGCGTCTCGAGCCGAATTGTGGAATCGCATTACAAATAATTGCACACTCATTAGAAACGATCAGCAGTTACTGGATAGAGTAGACTTCAACTTTCGACGAAGAATAAATTTATGCAAGAGAGAAAATGGTCGTCATTTTGAGCAATTTGTGTACACAGTAAAAAATTTTATGGTGTAAAGCCAAAAAATTAGGTGGTTAGCACTTTCTGTGTTAATTTTTGCACTAAAACTGGTGAAAGCTTGCGCAATTTACCAAACTGTTACTCGTAACTTTACCCCGTGCTGAATGAGTAAATATTTTACACGAATAAAACGTAGAATTATCCCCATCTTATTATTGTTTTACTTTTTACTAACTTTGGTGTAAATTTACCAAAAACCGTGAAAAGTTTACACGCAGCCGTGTTATTTTGCACGTGCAGTGTTAACTCCACACGCTTGTGAGTTTTTGTAGGTAATAAAAGACATGCCGGTTGCTGTTTGCAAAATTTGTTCATATCTTTGCGGGTTACCAGGTTAGTCGATCCACAGTTTACGTTCACGCATCATTATGGAAGTGAAAACCATAGTGCCAATAAAATTCACAACAAAATGGATTTTAGTGTACACCACTTGCATTAATATAGACTGCATAAGCAAGGGTAAGTAAGAACTCGTGGATCATATTTATGCGGCACTGAATCTGCACTGTTTATTTAAATATAGTTAGGACATAATCACAATGTATTAGTATTAATTGTTCGTTACCTTTCTGATGTACCTAAATAATATATAGTAGCTTGTATGGTAAACCATAAAAAATAAACTTGTTTAACAAATTATATTTACCTTTTATTGTATTCCATTTCTTACTTCGATCACATTAGAAAAACATCACCAGTTCACGAAAATCGAAGTGCAATTTTCAAAGCAGTGACTATTTCGTACACAGTATGCTAAATAAATAAAATTTTGTGTGCTCTTTTATAACTAATTTATAACTTTTAATAGAAAAAAATGTGTTTTATTTGTTTAGCGTACTGTAATTATGATAGTTATTGCTAGGAAAACTGCCTCGCGAATTGTGGTATATTGACTATGCGTTTTTAAATATTAAATTTGACACAGTACCGTGAAAATTTTAACCAATTTTAGGGTAGAAGTTTACACCTAACTTATTCGTAGAAAAGTACACCTTACAGTGTAAAAATATGTACACTGTAACCGTGTAACAAAATTTACACTCATATTTCGTAAAAATCACCAAATTAGAAGTGGTTAATTTAACCATTTTCAGTGTGGACTTATATAAACCACTTTTGGTGTTAAATTTAACACGTAGTGCAAATTGTAACGTTATTTCTATTATTGTTTATTTTTATATTAGTTCTTATTTAAACTGTTTACCTGATTATCAAGTTTGACATTTAATTTCGTAGCCATGGTTTGAATTTTCGATAATTACAATACATGCTTTTAGTTATTAAGGTTTTTCTTGAAAACGAGTAGATTTTTAAAAAATAATAAAAAAAGTTTTATAATTAAATTCCTTATAAAATAAAATAATAATTGGTTAGGTCCGGCAATGTGTTAAAAAATTTTGTGACATGTTAAGGGTGTATCACCCCTTATCAACCCTTTAAAATGGTCCAACTGAACTCTAATTACTTTCGAATACTGCTCCGTGGTACACTCACAACATGTACCAAATTTGGTTTTTCTGAGTTCAAATATACGTGAGATATTGATTTTTCTTCGAAATTTGAACCCCACTTTGAAGGCCTATAACTTCTCAGGGGTGCAACTTAGTATATAGGTAAGTTGCGTTAAATCACAATATTTTGGACTCCCCTACAAGCCCTGCTCTGTGCTGGTGCTTATGCGAATCACCCTGTATATGTAACATTTTTTGTACGTAGAAAAAATTGTGAAATTTATGTACTGTATTTCAATGTATGTACATTTTGTGAACCAGTATATTTAAGCCACTGAAAACAGAAGAAAAAACTGACATGTGCCACCTATTATACCTTTCACGAGGATCACGTCTCCAAAACTTGGTGGTGCACTTAAAAGGTCAAGTTTGTTTATAATAGGATTTTTAAGGTTCCGAATGTTAACATAACGCCATAAACATTTAGAAAGCGACCAGCTCGGAATGCGTTTGGCGAAAATTCGTTTTTGATTTGTTCCTGTTGGCTGGCGCGCCGTTATGACGTTCGTTTAATTTCAGTTATCCCGCAGTTCCATTCAATTCGCCGTTTCTATATCGCGAAGCCGAAGATCCCTTTCT
This sequence comes from Rhyzopertha dominica, assembly GCA_025024175.1. Taxonomy (NCBI): domain Eukaryota; kingdom Metazoa; phylum Arthropoda; class Insecta; order Coleoptera; family Bostrichidae; genus Rhyzopertha; species Rhyzopertha dominica. The sequence goes on along the minus strand of QCXZ01000086.1, from coordinate 22,937,496 downwards.
CGTGTTACATAACCACCCGGGGGTCCGCGCTCGTAGATCGTCGTGTAAAAATGAGGGCCCCCGTCCAATAAATAACCGATATGCGACCGTCTACTTCCCTCGGTTAAAGTACACCCGCAACATTTCTTCCCCCAAACGAGAATTTTCACTTTTCGGGAAGCCGCGGCCGAACACGCGCTGATGTATGATACATAAAACAAAGGCGGTCGGTGTCCAGGTCTAAGCTTGGGGGATCGTGACGGCTATTGATTTGTCGGACACGCGTCACATGTGTGCAGATTACGGCGTGCGGCTCCGACCACCGCTGGACCACGTCCTTTCCGCCCGTTTCCCGCTTCAGGAAGTGTTCCGTTCCATCGCCGTTGMGGATAAAACAAACAGAAGATCCCGGCCTGACCGTCGGGAAATTCGTTCCGCAAACACTACACGCATTCTTGCACGGCGACCTGCAAATTAGATACACGCTGGACGTCCATTAGCGGCGACTGCGACGCTCGCCGCCGATAGAAGGACGGCAGTTACCCAACTAGCGACGCGGACTTCCGCGGCAGTTAACAATAAGGCAATTATGCAATTTCATCAAGTAAAGCGGACACGTGCGCCGCCAAGTTTTGCACTTTCGCAAACTTAAACGCTACAGAAACTGACTGTTCTACAAGTGACCTAATTTGACTAAACTGACGATGGATCCGGTGATTTAAATGCCTGTGTGTATAAAGGGTTTGGGGCATTTCACGTAAAGCGCACACCCTAAAAAAATTTAGCTTTATTTTCATATGGATCGTCTAGTTTCAAAAGCGAACATCTCGTCAATGCGTGTACATTAAAGAGGAACTTTTGGTCGAAGACAACACCAAGATCCCTAACGGAGTTTAGCTTAGTGTCTGGTTGTTTATACTATAGGGAAAGTCAAGCATGTTCAGTAGTCGACCATAAGAGACAACATTATATTTGCTTATATTTAGTGCAAGGCGGTTGTGGTCACACCAATCGTTAATTGCGTCAAAATCTTGACAATCTTGCAACAAGAGGCAGTCTTCAGTCGTCCGCCCTCTGTTGAATATCTTCAAACCATCAGCAAACAAAAACTTGCAGCAGCTGATTATATTCGCAATATCGTTAATAAATAGCAAGAACAGCAGTGGTGCCAAGTTTGAAACCTGGGGTACTCCAGATGTTGGGGTGAAAGAGAAGCGGTATCGCACAAACTGTTCTCTATCCATATATGAGGCAAGCAAGGTAATTAAAAGGCAAGAAAAACCATAACAGTCCAATGTCTGTACTAAAATTTCGTGATCTACCGTAGGGTAAGGCTTTTTGAAAGTCAGTATAGAGTTTATCAACTTGGCATCTTGAATCTATTGCGATAATCATGCAAGGTTAGCTACAATGGACCTCTTTCTAATAAATCCAGGCTGAAACGATGATAAGAAATGCTTCGTAATCATAATCTTTATTGATGCATATTAAAAATTCATTTTTGCGCAAGTCAAGAATGATATTGCATGCCATAAGACAGAGACACAGCACAGGCGAATAAGCAGTCTTTGAGAGGGACATAATATACACACACAGGAATCACGAAAAGAAAGCAATGTACTCATCTAAGCTGTAGAACGCATTGTCAATAAGTAACCACTTCAGTTTTAATTTAAAAGTTTTGGTATTTAGTATTTTTAATTCCTCCCCCCCCCCAATAGCATTAAAAAGCTTTATACCATAATAATTAGATGCTGTTGTAGTTCCAGCGAGACGTAAGTTAGGATGATGAAGATTGTTTTTCTTCCTGGTATCATAAACATGGTAATCCTTATTACAGGTAAACGTCTGAGCATTAGATTTAAGATAGTTGAGAGCTTCATAGATGAACAAAGATGGTAGAGTAAGTATTTGTAGATCTACAGTCAGCTCTGAAGTTGTTGTTTGATCTCTAATAGAAGAGTGACTCCATAGCAACAATCCATATGTAATAATACTGTGTATTAAACCCAAATGCCATGCGCATGCCATATTGAATCAAGAGTGACTCCCAGTCCATAGTCCATAGAAACATGTCTAAGTGAGAATAACATCGGAATAGACTTATCCTTGTACATAACAAGACCATTACTAACACACCAGCCATAAATCATTGCTTGAGAAGTATTGTTATGATGTAGTACCACGTCGATGTTGGTACCCCTGGAACTGACTGCAGAGAGGCAGATCGTTAGTAAAAATAAGAAATGACAGTGCCTTATTGCATCTCTATAGACTCGCCTGAATTCGTTTCTCGTCCTCCCATGCTCAGAACTACCTGTGTGTCTATAAATGCTATCCAGTAATAATAAATGATTTCTCATTAGTTTCAGTTTCTCGCAATACCAGCTCACTTGCACGGTGCATCCGTCCAGCTTATGCAAAAAATGTCTAGGGAATGATTCGTAATATTTTTCATGTACATTATCTACAAATAAACGAAACTTATTATGTACATCTAGGTTGTTCGATAATGCACTATTTCATATTCGGTCGACATTATATTTGCAAAAATATTATCAATACAATTGCGAGTGGCACACATAACAGACGACAATTTTTGTTATCATTGAAAAACAACACATTAAAATCACCTGCAACAATGGTTTTTTTTATTTACACAATCAATATTATTTAGGATAATTAAAAGCATACAAAGAAACACCAGATGGTGCTCGATATAGTGATATGATAATCAAGTTCAGTTTACTTATTTCAATTGCCGCTACTTCACATGTTTTTTACCGAGAGGTCGACCAAGTGTTTGAGATCTTTACCTTTCAGTGAGCCATGAAGTAAAATAGGTGATCCATCATAACCTTGTTTACTAGAGAACTGTCATTGTACAATGTAATGTTCAATATTTATTGCACTACGTTCCCATGAAGTCAACCAGCGTTCAGACAAGCAAACGATTCCATACAAACCTGCTTTTTCATTGAGAAAAGCATCAAGCTTGTCACTTAATAAGCCTACGTTGAGTTTATCATCAGATGGTTTGGAATCCGACTTGTCGAGTAAATGCGAAGCGTCTGTTCTCTTGTATCTGCTTTTGTGTGGCGAGAGTGAAACGTGTTAGCGTTTTGTCGTACAAAATTGATTCATAACTTTCGCAAAGTTGCAGATGAGCGAAATTGGACGATAGTTTTGTATATCATTGATGTCGCCCTTTTTAAATTTTCCAAAAAGCTAGGTATGTTACCAACACCTATAGTGAAGGAGTTTTTAGACTTTTTTAACGTCTTAAGTACCTCAGAGATATGCTTTAAAGAGATGTTATCACCACGAAGAGTACAAGTTGAATTCGAAACACATGGTTCGTGGTCAGTATACACACTCATAATGAATTGTAGTAGATGGAATGTTTTTAGACAGCTTCATCATCAAAATTATTAATGATTTCCGAGATATTTTTAATAGACTGAGTCTATACGACGAGGTATCATAAAAATCAGAAGAGGACAAATTTTTTAATGAGTTTCTGTTCTAATGCTTCAATTCTGATTCTAGACATCGAAAAACATCGTTTCGACTGGCGCAATATCAGTACAGAGAGGATGTTTCCTTTGGAAACCCTGAATATCGTCAAGTTCGACCGTAAAAACGGCGTAGTCGAAATCCATTTATGCGAACGAGGACGGCCGGCCCAGCGCCCTTATATTTAATTATAGGGCAGCTTCTGAACAGTGGCCGCTTTGTGCCTTTAAATTGTCGGGCGCCGCCGCCCCCGTCACTTGACCACAATGCAACAGTTGTAAGCCCTCGCTGAAATACACGGCCTTCGCCAGACACGTGATTACCGCAGGAAAATTTACAATGTATTTTATCTAGCGTGCCCGCTCCGTACGTGCATGGTTTGTCAATTTAATTAACAGCGGCGTTATTGCCGGCCCGGATTGTAAAATTCGAAATATTCGCCCCGAGCAGCTCGCCCTTTTTGATCCGTGCCGGAATGCTTGTGTACGTACGTCGCGCGAAGATTGTCCTTTTCGGAGCGTAGTCGCCCCTGCAGGGCTAGACGTGCTCGATGTTATTCATGTGTTGTTCGTGTTTTATGAATGGAGCCATTTGTAGCTTGCGCACGTACGTTGTCATACCGCGCGATAGAGCTTACGGCACCACTGCCATGAATTGTGGCCATCCTGCTGTACATTTCCTATGCCTTCTGAAGAGGGTGACACGACGTCATTTCTCCTCCGGAACCGACACCAGACCGCGCGGAGAATTCTGAAACCTTCGATCGGGGACAGCTTTAGACTTCATACACAATATTTTAAAGATATTTGCACCATTTCTGCTTCTGATTATGACATTGTCGTTTCTATAGTTTGATCTTGGATGCTTGTGCCTGCGGCTGTATATTATGTTACAGTCAAAACCAAATGGAAACAATAGAAAAACCCCCGTAACATGGTTATTTAAAGAATGCCTACTATCTTATTACCAATGCTAGCTTTAGTGCTTTATTAGGAAACTCGTCAAGATTGTAATTTTTATCGTCGATGGTTGTAGGTTCGGTATAATAACAGACTTCATATATACAACTGTACTAAAAAATCGTAGGTTGCACTGCGTTTGCTATATCCCCATAAATCATACTCGAGCAAATCAACCAAGAAGTTCTTGTGTGGATCGTTGATCAGTTAAGACTTTAGTGCTTGTCTTTACTATAAAATCGTTCTGAATAAATCCCTCCCATATCTATAATGTTATGTTCGAAAAATGCGGATTTGTAACTTAAATCCTTTTATTTAAATATCAATATCGAAACGCACTAAATCCATAGATAATTAAATAAATACCCTACTACTATTTAAAACACAACAGTACAGCCACTGGCACGCTTTTGTTCGCTTGCTTCATGGCCTTTCGAATCAGACTTGTTCTATTGCTCCACGCACGTTCATTGGGCTTAAATACTCCCGCCGAAAGTGCTCGAATGTTTCTGTAATCATCTCGCTCTCTAGCATGGAAGCTTCGAGAACACACCAGAACGTGACATTCGGCAACCACGCGAGTGTCGGATTGGTTGCCTAATCCGCAGGTTTAATCTTCACCACATCATAACAATAACAAAATATCTTTGGGAACGACGTTTATAATATTAATCTAAGATCGATCCAAAGAACGCTAATACCACCTCTTAATAGAAAATATATTTCCTAACGATCCTTCARTCCTTTAAAGCATTGGCTAGATTTCGATGAGGTATAAAGAATATTTGTCCAATTACAGGACAATTATTCTATAAGTCCAGAGAAACAGACAATATAAAATTACCCTACAAAGCAAACCCCGCTCAACAACTGATTACGTGATTCAAAATTAATATCACCAGAGTTTCCATATAAATTAAAATTATTGCACATGAGATTCACGGAAGTCCTCGTCACAATACTACTCTTATTCACAGTACAATAGAAAAGCGGTGTATGTCTGCTAGAAATACGTGAATACAGAAATTAATTTTAGATAGTAGCAAAGAACAATAACTGTTATTACGCAATAGGTCATAAAGAAATGCTATACTTATTTTAACTCTTCTGTGCACCATGCTCTATGCCCCTCTCAGGGTATACACCATATATTTAAAAAAACAAACACTTTCAGAACCGTTTCTGTACCCTTTCTAACGCCTGTATATAACAATTATAAATTAGATAATAGATCAGTATTTCATATTCAATTTTAGATCGCACAAGTGCAACAAAGAGAGATTTCAATGCAAAGATATTACTAAAATTTTTGTTGTTACGAATAACAAATCCCAACGTTTTATAACACTCCGAGACCAGAGTAGTAATATGATCACTAAATGTCTGTCCCTGCCGTTTGTTTGTTCTTCAACTTTCTACCAGCTTCAAGTATGTCCTCTTTACTTATATGCTCACGCACCTATTCACCACTCTTCCGTTCAGGCCACTGTCCGCTCCAAGACTTGCCGTTTGATGTACACTTGCGAAATAACATGCAAATGCATTCACTATGTCCTGTGGGTCCCTGTGCATTCTTTAATTTGAGATCATATTACCCGGTATTCTTGTCGTTCGCTTCTTGGAATTTATAAAAGACCAAAATAAATTAGGATGACAAGTTATAGCATTCTGAGTGTTAGTGATATAACTGATATATGCAGTGGACAATAGTTCTTTCACCTGCGATCTTAGTTGGGTGTACTTCTGCCAGTAATAATGGTTCTTGGCCTGTTTAAATTTCTTGGGAGATCTAGCTTTTAATTTTATAAGTTTAATTATTTCAGTATTATAACGAGGAACAAACAGAACAAAAATACCATACAGCAACGAGTAAAAAGGACATGGTCCAATAAGACTGACCAGTCCACCTGGGCTAAATGTTCATACAATTGCAGGAAGTTTGCCTTCCTGAAATTATATTCCATTTTCACAGCTGCAAATACAGAATTTGCATACAATTCTTCACTGCCAAGAGATGCAGTTATCAAAAGAGTCGGATGATATACATCCTCATCCACTAGCAGAGCGGGAACAGACATCACGTTACAGTCCTGGTTTGAAACTATGAGATCCAGCATGGAGCCGTTATCGTTGACTATGCTGTTGTGTTGATTAAATTCTAGATAATTTAGAAATACATTCATATTGATGGATTTACTACTACAATGATGGGGATCATTCCAGTTTGGAATATTAAAAATATTAATGCGTGCGTGAACTGGTTTATCTATTAGAAACTTAATAGCTGAGCATCGATATCCAAAAGCACATGTTTTATTTCTATTATTACAATTGTGGGTGTGATTTAGCAGTATAAATAGATAACTATAATTAAGTATCAGTTACTATCTAAAAGTCTCCAATAGTCTATAACCTGTGATCTATGTAGTCTTCAGAACTCTGCTAATCCTGTCCGTGACTCTAACAACATACGGTAGATAAGCTTGAGAGGTAGTATAGGTCGTTGTTCGATTTCCCTTGATGATCTCGGACCCATCTCGMTCTCCCTTTTGCTGTAACCCTTTGCTTCGAACGCAGTTTTCAGGTGTTCAGGTTCCGCCTGTAGGTTTCCCGATTCGCAAACCCTTCGAGTTCGTTCTGTCAGGGTTCTGATGACTCCATACTTCTGACTCGGGTGATGGGTGGACAAAGCGATCAGGTATCTGTCCGTATGTGTTGGTTTCCTGTACACTGTGTGTACCAGTTTGTTTCCTCGCTTCCTTACTAGTACATCCAAGAAAGCCAGTTGTTGAGCATTCTCAGTCTCCATGGTAAAATGGATGCCAGGATGCTGGTTGTTGAGGTGCTGCAGTCTTAGAAACGCCCCCGATGTCAACTGACCCACCGGTATAAATACAACTTGCGCAGAAGAACTTGTCACTTGTCAGTCTACATCCAGCACCGGAAATGGAAGGACCTCTGAAGAAGCTTGCCACTCGTGTTAGCGAAACGTTAGGAAGCAATGGGGTCGTCCAACAATTTTTTTTTATTTTACATTTCAAATGTACATAAAAATTGAAGCACAAAGACAATTTTTTGCGATTTTTTCCGGTTCCTCTTTGCGGAGAAAAAAATGCGAAAGCATGGATTTTTCAATATCCGTTTCAAATGCCTCGATATTCCGCCACGGAGGTGACGTAAAAGGTTCGTATGCTGACGAAAGCGAGAAACACCAATAATAGCTAGTGGTCTAGCGGCATTGCAAGTAATATTTGTTTACATTTTTTTGAGCTGCGTGCAATGTGGGCAAATTTTCGCGATACCGTGAGGAATGTACTCGTAAACTGGCATTGTGACATTGATATCTAGGTCAGCTTAAGGCGTATTTGTGAAAATAAATTAAATCATCCTTCAGTCAGTTTATTCTTTAATGAACAGTTCAATATAATAAGCGCATTCACTGGCCTTTTGCTGAAATACGAAAGCACTTTAACCATCGAACCTGCTTTAGAACTAATGTTTTTATTATGAGGAATTAAACGATGCTTGCAGCTTGATAATGTTTAGTTTGTACGCTTTCGTATGACAACGATATGATAAATTTTGAAACTGTCAGAACGATCTCTGGCCGTCGTTAGGAAGAAAACGGTTAAGTACCGCTGACAATATCGCACGTTCGCACGTGCTGCATGTGTCACATGTGTAACGAATAACCCTAACAACTCTAGCCATGCGTTTTTGTTTACATAGTTTGGTCAAACTTTCGAGTTTCGTATTTATCAGATTAAGTGGTGGAGCAAGATGTCGAAGTATTTGGGTAATCTGTTGTTTTTTTAATGTCAGAATGGCTTACGTTAAGAAGTGTTTTGTTCYGTTTTGTAAGAATACTACTGCTGATGAACAGTTAGAGGTTTTTCCTATGTTTACATTACAATATTKACGTTGACGGTTATACTCATGGATGTATAAAAGAGGGGATACCGCATCTCATTGTCAGAAAGCGCATTGTTGTGAATCTAACATCTAAATGGCGTGAAGTTAGCTTAATAACAAACTTTGTTTTCTTTCCGCGGCATTGGCGTGCCGTAATTTGCATTCTTCAGTATGCTTCGGAACCCCAAAAATAATAGATAGGGAAAAATATTGTATGAATATGATTTATGCACACATATAAAACTCATTTTTTGTTATACACTAGTAAACAATTCATCTTTCAGTAGTAGTGTTGTAAAATATCGGCATAATAAGCATTTTAAATACCGCACGCCTATGAATCTTAACCTTAAATACTACTTGGGTGTTACATACCTGTGATCCTGTGAAATGATACATTGGGTTAACGTATATCAATCTTTCTGCACATTTGACACTGCCTGATCATCTTATCACTGCTAGCGTTAACAATTATATGGAAATCATTCCCTGCGTCTTGCACATCATAAAACCAAATAAAAACAAACACTCAAACGCCCAAATGGTGTGTGACCGTGAACATGAAGCTTAGTCATTGGACATACACAACTGGTCAACTGGAAGATCCAATGTTTTCTACAAATAAACGCTTAGACTGTGATAACATGTTGGCATCAGTTTAGAATGTGAAAAGCTGGATCCCCTCTTTTATACATCCATGGTTATACTTATGCCTTCGCCCCTCTCTCTCATTCCCATTGCATTATTTGTATTTCTCTGGCTATTTATAAAACTGACAACAGTGAGCATTTAGTTATCTAGGGAGCTGTAACAGTGCGCATGGCGGAAATTAGGAACCTTTTGCGTAGTTTTTGGCGGATTTAAGAAAATGTTTGAAACAGGGTAATTTTTCTACCGTCGTTTGTTACGAGTTGAATTAATCTGAAAGCAAAATAGATGCGTGTCACTAGTATTCATGTAAGCAATAAAAGGCATAGGTTAAAACTATCAAATTTTAATGTGCAAGACGACCCTATTCTAACCGACGACGGCCTTTAGACCCGAATCAGGACAACAGAACGCTACAATATGGTAACTCCGATCACCATGATTTTACTTCCAACTGAATCTCGCCAAGTGTTACCAATAATTATATCAAGAAAGACTTAATTATTTTTTAGTTTTGACCGAGTACTTTATTAAAAAGGGACGTACTTAAGCATAAAATTTAATTATTCGAGGAATATCCAAGACGCCAGCGTTGCTAATTAAGCATGGGCCCTGGGAGACGGTGTATGTGAATTCCTTAATAAATATTTTAATTCACTTACACAGTCGGTTTGGGCCCGAGGCTGCACAATGGTTCCCGCGGGAGGAGATATGAAACTCCGGCCGTAGGGCCGTACACCGCAATTTCTCTCCTATTAATTAGATACATAGCACTTTCTAGCGGGCCTTTGTTCGCGAGTTTTAACTATAACCGAGGAACAAAGGGCCCCCGAACCTTCCGATGAGTAATAAAATATGCATAAACAGGGCCAGGATCCGCCGTGTTAAAACATTCTAAAAGGTACTCCCCTGCGGCCAGCCGGAGCGCGGATCCACCCTCGACCGAGTTAGATTAGCGCAAATTTCTATATTTATGTTGCGCTGCTCTGCCGTTTTATTCTTTGCAGATGCTGTACATCATTTTAATTAATGCCCCGCATTAAAACGGCGTTTCCCTTTGAGGTGCTCCATTGTCCAGCGGCTTCTTGAAGAAGAATCGATTTCAGGTTCATACTAATTAGGCATTACCGCCAGTGGAGGTTCGTAAGCTATTTGTTATATATTTATTTCGGAAACTAAGAAAGATCTAAACAACTTCTTTTCACAGATTGAAGAACCAACAAACAAAAGCACATTACAATCAAAACACCTTCTTGAATTACTGAAACACATAAAGAACAACCATGATTCCATTTATTTAGAGCCTGCAAGCACATACAAAATCTTAAAAACAATCCAGTTCTTACAAGACATCAAAGGCTGAAGATGTTCATGGACCATCTACAAGTTTTCTACAGCACATTTTCCAAGAAAGTCGTGTTCCAATTACACTTATTTTTAATAATAATATTAATAATAATGCGTCTTTATTCGCAAGCATTTACAATTTTCATAATTTTAAGCATAAATGAACAATTGTAGTGGTGCTGACACTTGCGAAACGGCGAAGTTTAGCGGCCACTTAAAAGAAGATGGCAACTGTTCTTCCACTTAACCGAAAGCGAAAAAAAAAACAAATAAAATAAAAGCCTTATTAGCTGTAAAATTATAACAATGGATAAAAAAATGTTATTTAAAAAGCAAATGAAATCTGGCCGAATTTTGAAAAAAAAAGTTGTAAACCAAGATTCACAAAAAACTAATATTATGTGCTGGATGACAAAAACTTCCTGTATTCGCGCTTAAAAGAAAAGAAACTTTGAAATTTTAGATCTATAGAGACAAAATTGTATATATTGGACACACAATAAGAAAAGGAAGGACGAATCAGGCTGTACTTATGAGTTGGAATCAACATAATATCTTTTCTGCGTATATTGATACTAAGAGTATGCACATCTGTCCTAAATGTAAATTTTTCATTTAAATAGGCGGAAGATTTATTTAAAATCACTTTATGAAATAAGAATGTAGCTTTCTACGTGATCTCACATCCAACCAAGGTATTAACTTGAGTTTGTGATTAACATTGTGTACTCTCGTTAGCCCAAAAACTAAGCGTAAACAAGAATTTTGTACGACTTGAATCTTCTTGCAATCGGCATACTCCAAGCAACACTATCGGCCGAGTTAGACAAAGAAAGGACCCTAACATTACACAGATTTACTTTTCGTTGTAAATTAGTAGGTGACGGATATAAATAATTCTAAAATTACAGAATGCCTTACTAATAAGAGAATTTACATGCATACTAAAACTCAATCTATTTTCGATCAATAAACCCAAACTTTTAGCACATCTAACAATTTCCAAATTCTGATCGTCTACCTTAGCATGTAACTAATTCAGTGTACCAGGGGGAGGTAGGAGACGCACAAAATACGATTACTTTAGACTTAAATGGGTTTAAGGACAAAGAACGTTCCATAGAAGAGCGATATAAGTTCCTTAGATCCGCTTCAAGTTTTTGCTTGGTATACAAAACAGTATTTCTATCTGAATAATAATTAACTTGAGTGTCATCAGCATAAGAATGGCATTCACCATGTCGAATGACACGAGCAAGAACAGACGTATATAAAGTAAAAAGTAAAGGACCCAGAATAGATCCCTGTGGGACACCACAAGTTACACCAAATGGTTCCGATAGAAGTCATCAATTTTAGCAATCTTAACCCTACCCGACAGATAACTTTTAAATAATTTCAATGCATCGGTCCCTATGCCTAGATGATGCAAGATAGTCGTAAGTAAGCAATTGTTAAGGGTACCAAAAGCTCTAGAATAATCTAAGAGTACCAAAAAACAAACTTCTCCATTGTCTAGGGCTGATAGGATATTATCTGTAACATTCAAAAGTGCACTATCACAACTATACCCCTTTCGGAATCCAGACTGAGTCCTAGGGAGCAGCTTAACAATTTAATAAATGTATCAATGAAGGCGTCTTACCAGACAAGTTGAAGGTAGCCAAGGTGGTGCCGATTCATAAAAAAGATGACGTTAATGATTTTAGTAATTACAGACCAATCTCCATTCTTCCAGCCACATACAAAGTTGCATATTCTACAATAGTCAACACGGATACAGAAATGGTCGTTCAACAACTACAACGATCATAAGGTCGCTTGAGCAAAGCTATTTAGCAATCTATAACAAAGATAGAATTGAAATTGTCATGTGCGATCTGAGCAAAGCATTCGACACTAGTTCTCATGGAATTTTAATACAAAAGCTTAATGAACTCGTAGAGTGGAAGAATAAAAAATCCAAAGAACGACAGCTTAAATGTGGCGTTCCGCAAGGATCGATTTCAGGTCCAATTTTATTTATAGTCTACGGAAGCGCTGCCAGTATGCGGATGACACTACACTAATAATCAAGGCGAAATAGAAGAAGAAACTGCACAAAAAGACAAAGATGCTTTAAGAGAAGCCCGAAAATGGTTGACATCAATAGGATGAAAATCAGCACTAAAAGAACAGCAACGAAGTTTGAAATAAAAATCAAAGAAGGTTTTTGAAGGAAGCATTCTATTCCGTAGAAGAGTTCTTGAATTGTTCTGTCATGTAAATGTATTTTACTCGTATTGTCATTCTCTTTAGCTCACATTTTACATAACTTTGGCATGCCATGTAACAAATTGATGGTTAATAAGATTATTATTATTAATAGAGTAAATTGGTGTACAAATTCGACGGACACGTTTATAGGTGCGTTTGATTAATGTATTTCGTTACACATTTATTGTCATGATTACTGCAGTTTTGCAGCAGTGAAGCTTCCATTTCTACAAATTTCGCAGATCTGGCCGGACTCACGAGCTGCAAAAAAGGAGATGCATCACATGTTGAGCGCGGCAATTATCGCTAATCTCGATTTATCGGCATCGCTGTAATTGTTTGGACTTTAAGGGCATTTGTTTTGAATCTGTTGAGAAAACTGTGTGCGTTTGCGATTAAACGCTAACGCACAACAGTGGAATGCGGAAATTAACGCGGTGGGAATGTTTAGCATTGCGGCACATGCATAATCCCCAATAATTCTGCGCACCAATTACGCGAGTACTAAAAGCCGACGGACGGCGCGGCAATGTTCTTTTCTTCGTTTTGATTGATTATTGACGCCGTGGCTTTTCTCTGCTTCGCTGTCCCTCGCGTTATTGGCCGTTAACCCTTGAAGGGCACTCCGCGAAAGTGTCCACAGATTCCACGCGGTCATTGTTATATCGGTGTTTACATCTTTATCGCGACGTTCGCTCAAAGAGACTTCTTGGATGATTAATGAACTGAATCCCTCGAGCGGGGCGGGAGGGTGACGCCAACGCGACATCAAGAACTGACCGTGAGGCTCGTCCATCAACGTCTTGGTTGCTCTGGCGACGGTGTTTTGGGCAAAGTTGCCGGAGAGGTTATCAAATTCAGCATGGATTTAAACTCTTTGGTATTGTTATTGGACCGGTTTCTCTTCTCTTTGTTAAAGTTGATGTTAGCTAAAATCATCCCTGTAACCATGACAATACCTTTGAGGTGTGTGATTGGTTTAGATTTTAAATACAGAGTTTTTGGCTTAAAATAGAGAAGAGAAACTGACCCATTAACGTTAGTAGCTTCATATTTTATCGCAAAAGTCGATATTTTTCAAATACTTGCCATCTATCTAATAATAATATTATATATATAAAATTGGTTGAAATATATCGATAATTGTTGGAATTGTCGGAAAAGGTCATGCCCCTTGGGAGTTTTCGTCAAAAACGCTACCTAATCCCTTTGCGATATAACAAAACAAAGCATGATGGGATGTTCCTTTTTATAGATATCCAAAAAGTCCTGGATGACGTTCTTAATTACTGTACTTGAACTCGTGAATGTGTCATCCAATTTTAAATTGTTATTAACCAAAAAGATACAAAGCTTGTCGTTCTTTTACGCTCTGCACCCAGAAAAATCGTATCGGTAGTAAAAAAATTCCCCGTATACTTTGCACATAAAACCGGCTCCTCCACCAATATTTATAGTGTTTACTGCAACAAAAATTCTCTTGTCTTTAATGTTTTCAAAGTGAACCGCTGCATATAACGACAAATTGATTTTCGGGAAGTCGGAGAACATAATGATTTTGAAGAAGAGAATGATTATAAAACTTAATTAGCAGAGGTATTAAATCAGTATTACCATACATTGCATATACAGGATGTTTCACGAATGATAATGACCCTGACGAAATTAAAAATGCAACCCAAAATACATTTGCAGAGATAACATTGATAATTGTTCATCGTCTTAAAAAATATAAAACGTAGAGAGTTCTATAAATTCGTAAATTTTGACATAAACTTCAAGCATTTGCGTTAAGTAAATTCGGTGTTGTAAACAAATTTTATTTTTGAAAAATGTTTATATAATGTAATAAATGCTCAAAATGTCGCCCTCCGCTGTTTTCACAAGCTTGAATACGTGCCCAAAACGATCTTTTAATATGCATTAACATTTCTGGAGTGATGGAACTACATGCATCACGTATTTTATTTTCTAAATGTTCTACACTTTCAACTGGTGTTTTGTATACTTGCTCTTTTACCATTCCATTCAAGTCTCTTGAAAATTGTATCGGCAGGAGCTCTTCTATTTGGAAAATGTTGTCTGTATAAAGGGGCAGCAGCGAAAGCATTTTTCTTGCATTCACCATAAATCAAAATCATACCTATTTTTTCATCATTTGAATACATTTTGACTTTTAATAAATACAGTGAGAGGAACCATATCGCATAGCCGTCATGGATTCCCAATTTATTTTTAAAATTTAAAATTTATGTAAAATAACCACATTGGCTATGAGAATGTATTTTGGGTTGCATTTTTAATTTCGTTAGGGTCATTATCATTCGGGAAACATCCTGTATAGTATCCAAAGTCAATTTTTTGTCAACAGTCAATATGTATTTTTAGATTACATTGGTATAAAGTGATTAGGAGTCAATGCTTGTTCAATTCGGCACTAAAATATTGGAAATAAAAAAAAACGAAACTTTATTGACTAGTGGCCGTTTGAAATAGTTACAGAGTGTTTGATGTAGGAGTAGCAGAAGCAAACAGCTTTTAAAACAGAACTAAAACCTCCATTCCCCCCCCCCAGAAAAGAAAGTGACGTCTCAACTACTTTGGTAGAATCCTTTTTCGACAGAGCGACGGTTTTCCCCTGAAAAGGTATTATAATAGTTGGTGGTTAGTTGTGAATTTGCCATATCAACTATAAAAATCCCTATCAAGATATCCTTCTATATTTCAACAACTTCTGGCATATCTCATCCCGTCGCTTTCAGGGGATTTCACGGATATCCCGTTCGGGGTGGGGCGCGCTGTCTTCCGTGTTTTTAAAGGAGGAAAGACTTTATCTTGATTTACAGATTGGAAAATCACCCCCGGCTCGAGAGTCCCCCTTTAAGCAAACTGTCGGGAATTTTAAATGCCACTTGGAATTATTTGCATAATGTTTACCTTAAATCGTTTGTTATAAACAGATAACTAATTTGCATCGTAAGCAAGATGGGCCCGGATGCACCGCGTGGTCTTTTTTCAGTCGGTTTATTGAGTCTAGCGTTTAAGTGAGCACAAATCTCCTATGTAAATGGTAATTGTCTTTCCGAACGACAGTTAGTCGCACGTCCAATCACTGGCTACCGGGATAGACAGATTTGACGCTATTGTTTGCGGGGATGTAGTTACATCGCGCAGATGAAAACGCCACTGACGAGGAACATGACAATTAACTACTTGTTTGCAAGGTGCGATTATTAAAGTGTCTCACTATCCGACGACGTAACTTGTCTCCTAAACTTTCAGCCGGAGTCTACCCCGAACCCCGCGGTTCTCTTCCCCCTAACCTCGGAGCGAGGGTCGTTTCATTGTGGGTGAACGAGAGAATAGAATTGGAAGTAACACAAACCAGGTGGCGCGCATTTGACGACCCCGCTTGTAAAACAAGTAATTGATTATTCATCAATTGGGAAAGAATAAGTCTACATCCCGCTCCGCTTTTACCAAACGAAGATAAATTGAGATTTGAACGGTTCGTTGATTTTCGGCTCTTGTAATTTTTGTGAATTAGGGAAGGCTATAAATAATAAAACGCTGCGTGCCTTTTGATCTCGCTCGGCTCGTGTGCGCGACCAGATGTGCCTCTAGATCTTCCCCGCAAGATAACGAATTCTATTACGGCGGATCCATCGCAGTTAAATGAACTACGGCTTTATTGTCTTCGAACAAGATCGAACTGTCCACCGATACAAGACGCTGATGCACGGCAAACTAATTCGAATCTACTGAAGGAAATTTACGCTTGGATTATTCCTGTAATATGTCCGAATGACTCATCAGTCTTCTCCTGTGCTGAGAAGACGACAAGTTTATGTCATCCACTAAATAACAATAATAACAGACATTGCTCATGCTGTAATTTTTGACCCCCTACAACAGCATATTTAACCTTTTAAACAATAGCAGAATCAATAATAAACAAAATAGACCACAAGTTCAAAAGCGATATCGGACCACCTATTCTCGTCTCATCTCATTCGTCTTATAATGATTTGCGACCGATTAGTATTWTGCCTGCATTTTCTAAATCGTTGGAATGTATGGTGTGTGATCAGGTTAATGAATGTTTGAATATAAACTCTATTTTAACGCCTGTGCAGTCAGGGTTTCGTTCGGAGCATAGCACCACAACTGCTCTGCTCAGAGTGACCAATAAAATTGCCTCAAATATGGACCGATCCAACAGTACTATCCTTATACTGTTGGATCGAAGTAAAGCCTTTGACCTCGTAAATTTTGAATTGTTGTTTGCTAAACTGAGTTACATAGGTTTTGACCAGGTCAGGTCAGGTCAGGTCAGGTCAGTTACATAGGTTTTGACCAGGTCGCACATAGATGGTTTTCAAGATATCCCTA
The DNA here is from genome assembly GCA_025024175.1 of Rhyzopertha dominica. NCBI lineage: Eukaryota > Metazoa > Arthropoda > Insecta > Coleoptera > Bostrichidae > Rhyzopertha > Rhyzopertha dominica. The sequence goes on along the minus strand of QCXZ01000086.1, from coordinate 22,920,487 downwards.
CGGCAGGATGCAGACAATAATACTAAGCGATTTTTTGCACTCAGATCTAAAAAAACTAGAAGTGGTGTCCCTTGGGGCTTATAGTATTCTTACTGTACACTTTTGATTTGCCTGCCTGATTAGTTCACAGATTGAGCTTTATGCTGATGACGCTCAGCTGTATCTTCCTTGTATCACAGGAGATGTTGATAATGCAATAGCAGCTATTAATCATGATTTAAATTTGTTTTCCAAGTGCTGCAGAAACCATGGTCTAAAGCTTAATCCTAAATAATCTATTGCTATGTGTATTGGTAATCAGCATTGCAGTGACCTGACGTGTTCAAATTACAGTGTTACTATTGATGGAACTGTGCTTGATTGGGTAGACTCTGCTAAAAATTTCGGTATCGTCTTTGATAGAAGTTTTAACAAACATTGCCAAGAAGTGTACAAAATATGTCTTTTTAAATTAAAAACCATGTTCGGCTTAAGGGACATCTTGGATGATAATGTAAAGTGAAAATTATTAAAGGCATTAATTTATCCTCATGTAGATTATTGTTCTCAAGTTTACTATCATTTTATGCCCAAGTAGAATCAATTAAAAATTAAACGTGTACAGAATGCTTGTATAAGATACGTATGCAAGGTTCCATTCTGAGAGCACATCACTCCATATTTAATTCGTTTAAATGAACCAAAAATGAATCTCAGAATGGAATACTTATATAGCATACTATTGTATAAGATTTATAGGGTACCTTCTTATCTAACAGATATTCTTGTGAGACGCTCTCAGGTTCATGATGTCAATGTTAGATATAATTCTTTTACCGTGCCTCAACATTGCACATCAAAATTTGAGGGTAGTTATGGTTACATAGCTCCTACAATATTGAATAAAATTCTTGATATCGTAGAGCTGCCACTGGCGGCGTTCAGTCGTCGTCTTAGGCATAGTTTTTTCAGTAATTTGCAATTGGATTGATTTGTATGTCAGTTTTTTGTATAACGCGTTTCATGCATATTCGTTTGTAAACGGGGGAGTGGTAGAATGACTGACTTCAAATTTCCTACCTTTTCTGTACATTATTTTGCACAATAAATAACTTTATTATTATTATTACTATTAGTTGAAAAGCAGTCAACGAACCTCATTGAGTCCGAACGAATTAAGAGAGTCATGKTAATCATGAAATCTGACTGTCGAAAAAGAACTGTCTTAGTTTAAATTTAAATTTGTTAATATTTAGTATTTTAAACTCACTCGGAAAGAAATTATACAACTTTACAGCGTTGTATGTGAAGCAGCGAACGAACATAGCAGGGCGATGGCCAGGCAACAAATATTACCTTTATTTCGTGTATCACGTGAGTGCGTAGATGAATGAGGGGCAAACTTAGACCTCAAATTTTCACATGCATGAGGAGAATTTAGTAAAGCATGGAAAAAACAATCTAAGTGATAATTCCACCGGGAATCCATGTGGAGATACATGGTCCCAGCGTTGGAAGCCAAAAACCAAGGGACAGCATGCATTCTGAACCTTTTGAACCCTGTTTCTATCAACAGAATCCAAACAGGGCCATATAAAAATTGCAATAATCAAAGTGTGAGAGAACGAGTGCATCACATAATTGCTTAAGGTTAGAAAATGATTTTTGTATTAACTTACTTACACGCAGCTTAATTCGAAACTGCGTGTCCAAAATGAGACCCAAATGATCAACCAAATTTAACCTTGTACCATCTATATAAACATTGAAAGACTGCTTAAGAAATGTTGTACTACTATTATTACCAAAGACCACCAGCTGCGACTTGGACGAATTCAATTCAAGGCCGTGTTCAGCAGACAATTTTCTTAAGTTTTCAAGTTCTTCATTCAGAATTTTGCCAGCCCTTGCGAGATCATGCTTATTGAAACTAAAATACAACTGTGTATCGTCGGCGTTAGCTATTACTCTACAATTAAGAACTGAGTTCATTATATCAGACGTATATATTATGAAAAGCAGAGGTCCTAATATGGAGCCATGGGAACACCAGATCTAACCGACAATTCAAAGGAGACACTATCTTCATGTTTTACCACTTGAGTTTTATTGCTCAAATAAGATCTAATAAACTGTACCGACAAACTGCTGAACCCGTAAGACTTTAGTTTGGCGCATAACAGACCATGATTAATGGTATCGAACGCTTTTGAAAAATCGAGCAAAACCAAAGCGCTGACTAAACCTTTATCATAAGCTGAAATGAGATCGTTCATGACTGAAGCTAGAAGTGCTCCGACCTCGTCTGAATCCGCACTGAGCATCGGGAATGATTTTTCTAGAGAAGTTAAATATCTGTTCGTAGACTAGAGAGATTCAAACAGTTTTGAGGCTGCAGGTAAGATGCTAATCAAACGTAAATCCGAAAACTTATCAGGGTTAGACCCCACATTGTGGGGAAATAAACTTTTTCGATACAAAAATTGAAGATGTGCAATAAATATAAATCAATAATGCGACTGCATAAGCGCAACATTTTCAACGAGATGTTGTCTGTGTCACAATTATCTTTTTTTTTGCGTTAAACAGTGCGGGGTGTACCTCTTCTAAAGTAACCATTCTCAAGAAAAATTCTTATAGGGAAGGGAATCGTGCATTCTCGTAATATTGCTTTCTATGATTAGATATGATATTATTTGATTAAAAATACTGTGAAAAATATGCATGAATGGAATTGCTATTTGAGAGATTAGAAGGTAGTTCAGATCTGACTTAGTTAGTACCAATGTTTAAATTGCGCAGTGCTGACCAAATAGTGTTTGAATCTGCACCAGAAGCAACTGAACCTATGTAACGACGTTTGTACATCCTAACAGAGTTCACAGTCAAGTTCCTCAACCTCTTGTATGCAGCAAAATCTTCAGAAAGTTTACAGCGTTTGTATTTCCGTAAGGATAGATTCCACACCTTCCAGAAACTCACTGACATCAAAGCGTCTGAAAGACCTATGACTAACGTATTTGGATTCACATTTAATCTTAGGTGTTTTTGATACTGAAAACTTTAAACATAGCTGTGCCTTCACAAGTAATGGAAAATATGATATAACGAACTATCGCCCAATTGCACTAATATATTACTAAAATATTCGAAATAATTTTGCCAAATCACCTGTACAGGGCTTTCCAATTTCTTTGTAATTGTAGGGTATCTCGGTAAGTATTAATACTAGAGAGTTGCGGTTTGTGCATTGCTGTATTTAGGGGTTACTTTTTGATATTGAAAGAATTATCGGTACGGGTAGTCTAAAACCTGTATTATGATCTTGTTCAGCCTTTATCCAGATAGGGTATCGCTATTTGGGGTGGCTAATTAAAATCTAATATGTAAAAACCTGTAATTTTGTAAAAATCAGTAAAATAAACAAGTCGACATGGCCTTGTCATCATTGGCCTTGTTAAAAACAGGAAAGCTGGAGCTTGTATAAAGCGACTTCGGCTCCGAGTTAAGTGATGGGACTGTATAAAAAATTCACTCGGCTTCTTTAAGCATCAAGCGAATCAGCAATATAGCGACCATTACCGTCGATTGTCGACAATTTGTCGGGCGGTGTGGAGTAAAAAATTCGGCGAGAGCGATGCCGATTTATTATAATGACGTGTCTGCAAAGCAATTTGCGCGAACCAGCCACGGAGCCCTTAATCTATTGTTTGCATTATGAAATATTTCTGAAAGAGTGTTTGACAAAACCACGACTTTCGACGAATAAAAAACCCCATTTATTATACGGAGAAACGGGGGCGCGCCTTTTCATGCAGCTTTTATTATATGTGTAATTTACTTAATTATTCGCGCAGCGGTGTATTTGCGGCTAGCTGCGGCGTTTCCAAAAATCGATCGCTGCATCCCAAAACGCAACAAGTTCGCAGTGTGAAACGAAGGCGGCTCCTGACCCCTTCACCCAAGTTGTCAATTTGCTGCACCTACTTGATCTCGCGACGCGGTCGGGCGTCCCATTTGCCGGGATGCGCCTTCCGCTAGCCCAGTAGTTGCTAGTTGCCCGCTGTCGTTGCCTGATTTCCCTCAGGGTCCCTCGTTTTGCAGGGGACGATTACGCTAAGCGGATATGAAATTCGTTGGCCCCGAGTTTAAGAATATGCAAGCGCGCCCTCGCAAATAACAACACGCCTCGAGTAATGTCTCTGATATCCACAAAGCTATATACACGACACAAACAAAAGTGTAAAATATTAAGAATGGCGTTTTATTTCGGCATTGAACGTTAAAAACCTAGAGCAAAAATACCATTGGGCATTTGCCCACCCGCATCATCTTGCTATATGCTAAATGCTTTTGCTGATTTCTTTAGCAAATCTTACGCGGAATCATCACATTTGTCAATAAATTCGCCGGCCAGACATCCTGCTATTATCTTATTAGAATTCACTGAAAATGAAGTATTAGCTGCGTTAAAGCGAATTAAACCTAAGATGACAATAGGGCCCTATGGCATTCCTGCATTTTTGTTAAAAGACTTTTCACATATATTTGATCGTCCTTTGATGGTATTATTCAATCTATGCCTAAGGACGCGTATAATTCCAGACATTTGGAAACAGTCTAAGGTATATCCGCTCCACAAAAAGGGTGATTTACGGGACATTACTAATTACAGACCAATTTCTATTATATGCAACTTTAGCGGAGTACTTGAGATACTCTTACATAACTATTTATATCATAATTTATATAAGTATATAAGTGTACACCAGCACGGCTCCATCAAGGCACGCTTTACTACCACCAATTTGGTCTGTTTTTCACAGTTTGTCGCTGAAGCTTTGGATGGTCATTTGCAGGCCGATGTGATGTATATGGACTTCTCCAAAGCGTTCGATAAGCTGGATCACAATATTTTGTTAAACAGACTTAATCGATTTGGCATATCTGATGCTTTGATTAATTTGTTTAAATCTTACCTCCACAATAGAGTTCAATACGTGACATATAATGGATTCAAGTCCAGCGCATACATGCTACATCTGGAGTGCCGCAAAGTTCTGTTTTAGGTCCTTTGTTTTTTATACTGTTTATTAATGACATAACCGACGTTAGAGACGTCAACATTTTACTTTATGCGAATGACCTTAAACTTTACACTACCATACATTCAAGCATCAATTGTATTCGTTTACAAAACAATCTTGACGTACTGAATAACTGGTGTAGAACTAACTTTGTATTCAGCTGAATCGGAGACGAAAAAAATTTTAAGGTCAAAAAGGAACTTGGATGTTTTGTGATTTTTGACAAAATATAGATTTAGCTCAAAATCGACGTACAGATGTATTTTGAACTGCAGATTTCAAAAATGTGCTCTAAAATGGGCTAGGACTGCGGGCGGCCTAAATTAGTACAGTTTCCGAGCGAACCGTTGTAGCTAGCGACCAGCTGACACCATTCCGAAATTCAGGAAGTCTAAATCAGTAAGTATACTTGTATTCAGCTGAATCGGAGACGAAAAAATTTTAAGGTCAAAAAAGAACAAAGGGGTTAGTTAGCCTTGGATGTTTTGTGATTTTTCGACAAAAAATAGATTTAGCTCAAAATCGACGTACAGATGTATTTTGAACTACAGAATTCAAAAATGTGCTCTAAAATGAGTTAGGATTGCGGGCGGCCTAAATAAGGACACTTTCCGAGCGAACCGTTYTAGCTAGCGACCAACTGAGGCCATTCCGAAATTCAGGAGGTCCAAATCAGTAAGTATACTTGTGTTCAGCTGAATCGGAGACGAAAAAATTTTAAGGTCAAAAAAGAACAAAGGGGTTAGTTAGCCTTGGATGTTTTGTGATTTTTGACGAAAAATGGATTTAGCTCAAAATCGACGCACAGATGTATTTTGAACTGCAGAATTCAAAAATGTGCTCTAAAATGAGCTAGTACTGCGGGCGGCCTAAATAAGGACACTTTCCGAGCAAACCGTTGTAGCTAGCGACCAACTGAGACCATTCCGAATTTCAGGAGGTCTAAATCAGTAAGTATACTTGTATTCAGCTGAATCGGAGAGGAAAAAATTTTAAGGTCAAAAAAGAACAAAGGGGTTAGTTAGCCTTGAATGTTTTGTGATTTTTGGCAAAAAAATAGATTTAGCTCAAAATCGACGTACATATGTATTTTGAACTGCAGAATTCAAAAATGTGCTCTAAAATGAGCTAGGACTGCGGGCGGCCTAAATAAGGACACTTTCCTAACGAACCGTTGTAGCTAGCGACCAACGGAGACCATTCCGAAATTCAGGAGGTCCAAATCAGTAAGTATACTTGTATTCAGCTAAGTGCAACGTTCTATCGTTCACATTAAAATCTGTACCTATAATATATGACTACGGTCTTGAGGGTGTTTCTCTGTCTAATGATCTTGGCGTAATTTTCGATAGCAAGTTATCTTTTATTCCACACGTTCATAAAATGTGTCTTAATGCCAGTAAAACATACGGCTTTATTTCACGTAACAATCGTGATTTCTGTTATAACACATTAAAATTGCTTTTATACTCATTTATTAGATCTAGATAGAAGTACGCAACGGTTGTTTGGACCCCGTATTATATGCGACATACAAATTATATTGAAAATATTCAACGAAAATTTCTAAAACTACTGAGTTTTAAACTCGACGGTGTCTTTCCTTCCGGAGGTGTTTGTCACAGTGATCTGCTTGAGAAACATGATATTTCGAGTCTTCAGACTAGAAGAGACCTTCACGCTTTGGTGTTTCTATTCAAAATTGTCAACAATTTACTTGATAGTGCCGAAATTTTGGGTTCTTTAAATTTTGTTGTACCTAGAGTGTCTGCCAGAACATCTCACACATTTTATCTGCCACTGCCAGAACGAACATAAAAAAGCGTTCACCACTATATAACATGTGTGTTCTATATAATTCTCGGTGTATAAATTTTGATCTTTTTGGTGGCAGCATCACTGCTTTAAAAGATATTTTTGTATAATTAGTTTTGTCTGTACGTTTTGTTAATTCTTACCTTCCTGTTGTGTAGTTGGGTGCAAACCTGTACAACAGTGTAATTAAATAAATAAAATAAATAAAACCAACCTGGGTTATGACGATCAAATTTTTAGAGTGAAGATTTGTTCTGCAAGCTTAAAGATTCAGTTTTTACTCCTTTTTTTGCTTATTTACATGAATTGCTCATAAAACGGACCAAAATCATCAAAGCGCTTTTAATATAGTAGGTAAACATTTAAGACAAAACATGAAATTTGCCACTGCATTTCACGATTCTAATTTATCCGCTCTTCTTTCAGAAATCTTTATATAAGCACTTAAAATTATTAATTACGAAGTTAAACAATATTTTGCGTTGGAAACTATCTTGGAGATACTTAAAAAATATCAGATTCTGGGATGGTTTTTCTACACGGACCGAGCACAGAGCGCCATAAAGTCCGTAAAACCTAACCACTTAAATAATGTAAATCATATAAAATAATTATCAAGCTTTTTTGTGAAATTTTTTATGGCTGTCTAAGCCACCTAACTGTGTTTTTAACAAATCCCATTCATATCATGTTCTTAGTTTTCAAGTAACAACAATTGGAAGTTTACTTTTGCTGCATAACGAATTCCATAAGTTTCAACTTTTTAGACAAAATTTGTCAATGATGTATACAGGGTGTCATTAAAAATGTTATATAGCTTAACAAGAGACAATTGATTTACAAAAAAGATGAGTAGGCACAGTGCATTGTTTTCTGTATTGTATTTATCCAATATTGGCCAGTACCTTGAAAGGGCTAATATAAGTTTGAACAACTAGATTTTTTAGAGTATGGAATGTTTTTTACTATTTCATGTCCTGAAACTGTTGCTGTAGCTCTGTAAAATGCTAACATCTAGTAGAGAAGGATGCATGAGCTTCTGAAAAGATGAGCACGCCACCACCAATCTTTCAGTGTCCTGTCAATACATAGGTTGATGCAAAGAAAATTTGCACCTTCTAAGATCTCCCATTTTGTCAAAGCTTAAAAAATACTGAAACAGATCAATTTTACCTTACTTTTATTTTGGTTGCATCCCTCTAGCGCCCAAATTGGCTGTTATTGATCATGTTTGGTCAAGAATTCGGCGTTTCAAAATGTAGTGTTGAACGGTGTGTCGTTAATGGAGTGATACCAACCTACACATTTTCAGTGAAAGTTATTCTTCAAAAATTGAAGTTATTTACAGTCGCTAGAAGGCTTTATTGACCAAGCACCGAAAGAAGCCGTGAATCTCCAAGAAAATCATTTTTCTCTTCAACAGAATGTAGCCCCTACCCATTATTATGTGCATTGTAAAAACTAGTATGGAATTCGATTTTCCGGAGGAATTTCTCGTAGCTGAGCGGGAACTCTACGCATGTTATGGTTTATTACCTCTGTAGCGAAGATTCTTGTTATTTCTGTCGATATGGACGTCTGCCATCTGTATCAATAAAACTAACAGATAAAACATCGACAACTGAGGCGGTAGGTTGCGACAAAATGTCAAAGATCGTCCCCAGCCTTGAAGTGACACCCCGGGCGTTTTTGCAGGCTCACGGAGGGCGTCCTTTTGCTTTGTTTCCGTCCGGGAGCTGTTAATAACGGCGCTGCGATACAGCACATGTGTCGGATCGCGAAAGTATTCGGCCGCCGTTTTTGTTCGCGCCGCTCCTAACAATTTCAGCGCGTTGATAATCAGCCAATGATAACATCAGTTGTGAAGTTCCCTTAATAATGCAGGGCCCTGCTAGATGTTTACGGCAAAGTTTGTCTCGAACAATACCGGTCGGCGGAACCCGCCGTTCCCGCCGGGAGTTACCGGAAGCCTAAATGACGGTGGGACGGGGTGACGGTATGCGGAAAACCTCAACTCTCCGGGAGCTTTGAAACCTGCTAAGTCACTTGGAAGTTGGCCATCAACGCCGCTACGTATTTGTCTAAGCGGCCAAGTTGCCGGTGCACCTTCTTAATTGCGTTAACCGCCGCGCGCGATATGAGGGGGCCGAGGGGGGCGGCGTCATCGAAATAACAATTTGTCGCCGCCGCTCGCCGCGCTGGCCACAGGCTGTCGATACCACTGGACCTATTGTGCAAACAGACCGACCGCAAGCGACGATGGAGAAAATTGGCGGACTTAATCGATGGACTATACTGGACGCGTCGCCCCACGTTTATCAACTTCACTGAGAACTTTCTTTTCGCTCAACAGCTTGACTAACTTGGTCTATCAAATTTGAACCGCAACTTTTTAGCCGCAGCTCGAAACCGAATCGGTAATATGTTTTTGGGATAAGCTCCAACGAATCCGATGTATTCTGTAAAGTGATGATGGACGTTGTTGAAAAAAGAGAATTAACGTATGTTATGTGACATTTTCCAATTAAAATTTTTTAAAGTGGTCAGGCCTATCTAACAAATCCTCTAATTTTGAATTAAGTTTCATAGTTTGATCACTTAAAATTAAAACAAAAAAGTAGTATTATGCCTCGATGCAATTCGATTTATTTTTTATCAAAAGCTGTCATTTTCGTTAAATTTTCAGTTGACAAAGGGAACCTTTTTTGTCACCTAGCTGCGAATACTTTTGTGTTCTAGAACGCCAAAGTATTTGTAGGTCTAGAACATAAAACAAATCTTAAAATAATTTATCATTCTTTCGAAACTTATTTATGATTTTCTTAATATTTATTTTACACAATATAACACTTTAATAATAAAACAGTAACTATTATATATATAAAAAACAGTAACAAGACGATTACAATTAATTTTGCACTACATGTAAATTGAAAGTACCGATATTGCGGTGAGTTAAATTTATACTAGATGCCAGATCAGTTATCGTAACTTTTAGTTCTGGGTGTTCAATGCGGCTGCTGCTATAACTGTTTAAGTTTACTGCGCACGTTGTATTATTGGTAAGTTCTGTAGGCTCTGCTGAAGATGGAAATTTTATTTTGAATAGAATCTTTTATATAATTCTCCGATACTGTATTTGAACGCCACCCCCCCCCCCCATGTCCTTTAATCATGGTAATATCGGCGCCTGGGTTGGCTAACAGAGTGGGGGAAGAACGTCTGAAGCAGTGCTCTGTATAAGTTTCTGGATGAGGCAAATTGAGATACGTTGCTATTTCTTTTGGCACATTCCTTATTTTGTTGACGCCAACCACTTGGTTAACACATTTTTCTTTGACGTACTTAACAAAAAATCTTCGACATGTAGTAACTGCCGGACGTAAAGCCCAGTATTTGCGGCATACCTTCATTTGGTGTGGACTTGAAATCACAAAACCATATCGGAGTATGAGTTTTAGAATCAGGAATTCTTATAATAATAATAATTGAATTTTTGTTTTCTACATCATCTGTCGTTATTTTCAGTAGCTCATCTATTCTCAAAGCTCCACAAACACGAATAATTAAAATGACCTGAAAAGTTGCTCGGAATTAGATAAGTCAACAGATTTATATTAATTTGAATTACCTTTTCTAGCAGAAATCTACTATCAGGTGCCTGTTGTAAAAATCTCTCAATTTCCTCTTTTCTTTCTTTTTTTGGACGGTATCCAACTGATTTGCTTTTCAAATATGGTATTAGTTTCTAAAATGTTCAGATATTTAATTTAGCATTCAGTGTACATTTTAGCATTGAATATACTTACCATAATGTCGAAGGTTTAACTTTATTAATTTTATGTTCGAAATATGCCAATAATACCGCTTCGGACACTTTTTGAATTAGAATTTGAACTGCACGACGCTTTAAATTCATTGTAGGCGATTTCGTACCACGTATCCACGATTTTTTGGGGATTACTTGTGAAACAACACTTTACGCCGCTTCCAATACTTCTCTTGGTAAATCCTCCTCTTCACTTTCCGAGCTCATTTTCAATTAAACACTCTTCCACAGCCTTTAGAATATGAATAATTCTGAAATTACTTTTTTTCTGACAAACAATGTTGTTTAACCAATAAGGCACCATTCTAAGAAATTTTATTTACTCCTAACTTTTTACAAACAGTGCTTTTTTGTTAATTGACTTTAGAATTGTCTTGCCTCTAAACCCAATTGACATTTAATTATGTTCATATCAGCCCAAAAATTTTAAAATTAGATCCAAGTATTGTGACCCCATATGGCCCTGTACATTTTTAACACACCTTTGTAAAAGAAATACATGCAACGACAAAAATAAATATGTTTGCCAAGCGCGCCGCTCATTGTTGTTACATAAGTGTTTGTTGACCCCAGCATTGATGGACTGCATAGTTATACAACACCCGAAACACCTTGAATTCGTACAATTAGTCATTTTTGTCTTTAACTTCGAGGAAGGAGGTTCGGTCCCTGATACGGATAGCAATTCGTTGATATCTGGGAGAAGACATCAAGCGTAAGTCTGTTTTGCTAGACTATTCTAATCTATTATTCCATAATTTCTTATTTAAACTTAGTTCAAATGAATTCAACCAAACTGGACATCCATGGTCCAGGCAACCAGATCTTACAAACTTTGTTCTGATAAACCACTGCAATATTAGATTCAGTATTCACCAAACGCAAACAAGTTAAGAAGTGTACAAAATCAGTTCGTGTCCCGAGCAGTACGATTCGCGAGAAGGATCCGCGAGGTTCGATCATTCCCGAAGTTAACGAATAAACCCATCCTTTCCCAGTTAAACCGGGATATCTACAGATCGTGATCACGTTGACCTGGCGCAATTCCATACTGCGGGTGCTTTGTTAGCTGCAGTGGCCTGATTGTTGGGATATCCCGCTTCCCATATTTCCCCGCCGTTCGTAATTAGGGGATGGTTTGGAAACTGCAGCTAGTTCGGCTCTGCTTTAGAATCTGTTGCCCTCATTTCTTTGATCGCATCACTCATAACTTTCCAATTTTTAACTTGCTCAGTAATTAATCAGAACTTGAAGTCTCTTTGTCGCGATGGACTCTCATTGGCGCCTTGGTGTATCACTAACACTGTCTATCAAAGGTACGATATCCGCACTCTGTTGTGACAGGGGTGGCTCTGCAAGGCTAACCGATGGAGATATCTAGATGAGGACCCACGCCCATTGAGAGCGAACACATTAAAATTATTTGTCTTCTTGTCAATTTTACAGGTTTCGTATGCTGGTTTTTTGTGCACTTCAGTTTGCACTCTTTATTATATGATATCATTGGTTATTCATTAATTTAATAATAATTTAAAGCTAATATTAATCATTAGTACATGCTGTTCACGTGAATTTTGTTGTGTCTTTAAAGGTAAAGCAAAATATTGCAGTGGTCCTTAGATAATCTCTTAAACAAATTAAATAGATCGTTGGCTACATTAGTACTGCTTTGTAATAAGGACACTAATAAGAAGTGTTTTATGCTTGTATTTTGTCAAAATTGACAGGTAGCCAAAAACATAAGGTGTTATATGACGTCGTATAAGACGTTGGAATCCTTCCGCAAATGTTACGAATTACAGTATTGTCTAATTCTTTAATCAACTTACATATTTACTATACTGGAAGGTGTAGTATGGAGCTTACTTAAGTAGAGGGTCGTGTAAATTTCAAGTGAATATGACCGAATGATATCGCAGTTATGTGGCGACTTGTAGCTGGAGTATCCGACCTGGGATTTCACAAATCTTGCAGCAGCGCCGGAAGACACGACTGTTGAAACAAGAATCCAGTCTATCCGTTTTTGTGGTGACCGTTCCGCGACGACAAAAACCGTAGGTATCGCGCTGCGGGACCGGTGGCAACGCAGATAGTGGTTTTATAACAAAAACTTATCACGTTAATAAGACTAGAAGGGTCCGGCAAAGCGTGCACTGCAGCGTGGCTGTACAAACAAAATGAATAAACAAAGGCAGGATTACGGTTGAGCTCTGAGCTGCCTGACCAAAGCAAATACACGTTCGGACACATTCTCGTCGGGTTGCCGGACCGGCCTTGGGGACCCCAAGATGCGGCCTTTCAAAAATGGGCGATCATGCAGTCGGACGGCTGCCAATTAAAGGGATTACATGCTGATGAAAGTGGCGAGTTGCATGCAATTTAATTAACGCAGCAAGCTGTATGTCGTGTCGCTTTTTCAGAAACGCGGGCGCCCTGTATCGGTTGTAGTATGCAAGATTAGCTCGTTGGCGGCGAATCGATGCCGGGGCGGGAAACACAGTAACAAATGTTGATTTTAGCTAAGAAAATTGGCCTTTCCTGTTATAWTAACATGGTCTAAGCCTCGGGGTAGTTGAACAGCAGCGTCTCTACGCTACCCCGTCGCCGGTGATGGTAAATTGGAATAGTTACGCTCATTTGAAGCTCATTTTCCTCTTCATTTCATCGCAACAAAGTGGTTTCACGATCCCGCTTTCGCATTCCGTGGCAACTTCTTTATAAGGTGCATAAATCACGTGCGATGCTTCCCAGATATATACGTCTGCCGCCCACCCGTTGCGGTTGACGTTCTGTTTCTGCCGCTTTACGTGTTTGACGCTATTTATCGGAGTTTACGTTTGGCGGCCCCCGATCCATTCAACGACTTCTCGCTAATGAGATATACACGGGAATAACGTATTAAAATACAAGCTTGGTCCAAGTCGAAGTCGATGACCGATATCCCCCTGTATTTTTACCATCATACTAGACGAAGCTCTCCAAAAAACTATAATCAACATGGAAAACTTTAACAAGTAGGAAAATGAAGTAGTACTACCTATAGTTCTTGCCTATGCAGATGATCTGATAATAATGACGGAGAAATGACAGAATTCTTAGAAAAAGCAGGATGCGAACTCCACAAAAATGAACTGACAACAAAACTACATGAAGAGCAAACATTATGATAAGAGATCCTTCCAGCAGAACAATCCTAGCAATAGGCACAAAATACAAAATACCGAACCGGACTTTGAAAACAACAAACAAAATTATGCAAATGGATCAAAAGTGTAAATGTTTCGTTTTCTACCGTTAGATAGTGAACACTATCAGAAATAGGCACGAGCAATTTTTTTTTAAATTTTACGCCTACAAGGATCTGCGTATCAAATTTTTCAAACATGATTTAATTAAGACTATTACAGAACTATATTTCAATCTGGTAAAGTATTAAATGTAAATGAAAACAAACCAGATTTTAAGCTAATAGCTGTTTCATGTAAATTTCCAAATCTGAAGTAAGAAGAGTTGAAAAAAATAATTTACCTTTAGAATCGAACAAAAAAAAATAAATAAAAAAAACGAAAATAAAAGTTCCACATGTTACAACTTAAAAAATATATAAATGCCTGATAAATGGTATAACATATTTGATACAAACAAAAAAAAATTACTTATGATTTTACGATTAATTCAAATTTACTTGTTGAAACTTTTTTATTTGGTTAGGGAATATTAAGTAGTGTGCGAAATAGGAAGAYGCTGTTTACTACTTACGGTATAAATGAGATTCAAGATGTTTTTGAAAATTCTAAAAATTGTAGTATTAATATAAACAAACCAGAATGGAAATCTTGGAAAATCCAGGAACATTTGTCATTTGATACCTCAATTCAATACACGTTGTAGAAAATTTTAGTCTTAGCAAAAGTGTACTCCAGTTTCTTTTTTTCATTTTGCCGTTTTTGAGGAATGGCATAAACTAATGTTTTTTTTTAATGCAGGGCCTATATACAGGGTTTTTATAAATGATTCATGCAACGTGGGCGGCGTTGATTTCTGAAATCTTTGTGCCGCCTTCTTGTAACTGCTGCCAAGCTACAATATGCACGTCGATGGTACTGAAGGTTGCAGATCAATGTCACCCCACACCTACGAAACTTTCTGCAACTTTAAGAATAATTACCCCACAAAACACTACAGAATATGTTGAGAATACACACTCCTAGGCGTTTTCTCATATTGAAATATATCAAATAATTCAACAATCAACAGATGACAAGTATACGTCACTTTTTTGAGAGACGGGTATTGATTTATTCCACAATTTCCATAAACGTTCTGGATACATGAATTATTTATAGAAGTGGTGAACATTACCTCAATTAAAAAATGGTATTGGAGACATATGTCAAGATTTAAATTTACAACTGCGTACCACTTCATAATTCTATGCAAAGAAAAAGTATCTCGACCAAATTTACTCAAACACGTAAGATAGGAAGAATCTATATATTTGATATTGTTTCTTACATTAACTGTTAAATAAATTATTTGAATTTATTTGAAAAATCGCCTACTTCATGAATACAAAGCCAACGACATTTTGCACCAGAAAAGTTAAAATACAAATTTATTTTATATTTATTTTACCTTTCTTCTAGAAAGAACACGTTTAAATGTTGAATAATGTAGCACAGCTATGTGTTGCTGAAGGGTTTAAAGTGAGTCAAAGTATGATCATTTTCCTGCATTAGGAGTATATAAGCAATACAGAAAAAAATCCGAAATCACTCAAAAAGAGCATCAACCTTTCAAAATTATTGTTATAGAACGAACCGCTAAAGAAGTAACTCAAATAAAACAATATAAAAAGAAGGCGCTGCTGGTATCAACATCGAATAATGCAATTCTGAAATATATTTTAGAGAATCAAGAGTTGATCTTCAAGGTAGGTAATACTGTGGTTATTTATACCTACATTATAACTAAACTTCACTTTAGCGTAGAAAAAATAAATAAGAATCCGCCAAAAAAATATTACGAAACATCTTACAGAATTGTCGAGACAACTTGCAGCTGCATTTGCAATTATTGAACGATAGGATCAGCTACCGTCATGGCAAATATTTCATATCTATAAATTTTCACTTGTTCTGTGAACTTTAATCCAATGAAACAAGCGTTCTTTATTCGAATCGTTTGAGCACTGTCCTCAAAATTTTTCCTTTATATGGTAAGCCATAGTTGTTTCTAAGGAACGTATGTAAAGAACAGAAAATTATGTTAGCTTGATACTTAATACATTAAAGCTAATCAGATAAAGTAAAGCAGTGTACAAATGACCAAAAATGGTGGAGGCGCTGGGTACATTGTGTTAAGATTAAAGCAGCTGAGGTATACGCGATTTCTGCCACAAGTACTTTGAAGTTAGAAGACGGGCGGATACTGATTGGAACTTTAACTAGGTACACATCTAAAATCGTCCGATATATTCAGTTGTAAGTACAAAATACTAAAATGCGATGGATATATTACTTTAATATCATACGCTTCGCGTTTTAACTGTTCCGTAACGAACGTTGACACTGGCTACGTGACCTCACTCCGTTATCGTGTACACTAAGGTCAAAAAACCAAACTGCACTTACTAGACTGCATCGATTAATTAGCCTTTTTTATACGGCAGGGCGTTTCGCCCGCGCTACCCTTGGAATCACCGCAATCACTAATTTCAATGCAACTGTCTGGTGTTTGTCGGCGCTCCGAGCGTCGCTGTCCGCTGCCGATGGCGACTTGGGGGTGTTTACGACGGAGGATCTGCAAGACGTGCCGGCGTCCAAGATTACCTGTGTAAAGCCGGTGGTTTTACGCGTTGTACTGTGGTGTGCATTGTGTAATGTATATATATTTCATTGATTGCGCTGGCGTTGGGTTTTGGGGAGCCTGCGACACGCCCGTTCATCCTAGAGAGCGCGCGTTGCCGCCTCCGGCTCGCTCCGTCCGCGCTCTGCGGCCGCTTATTTATCGTGTGGCTGCGAACAAGAACACGCCGCGACCTGCCGCCCCGCTGCGTTGGCGCAACCACCACGTGTCATGAGTGAAGCGGCGTCTTCGTCGCACGTCGGGGTGCCCTCACGCGGACCATCTGCATAGCCGCGAGTGCCGCCGGTGTTCAGTCCTGGCCGACTCAGCTGCAGAACCTTTGGCGACGTCGCCGGTCTTGGTGGGCTACAGCCTCGTCGGCGTGTACCCGTGCGCGGTCTGGAAGCCGCGCCGCACCAGCAGCCCGTCCGGAGGTCCCCTGCGGCCCAGAGTGGCCGCCACTGGCCGCCCTCACCCCTACGGCCAGCAGCAGCGACCGACAACCGCCACCACGGCAGCCGCCGGGGTGCAGACGCCCCAGCTGCTGGTCACGGCCTGTAGTTGCCGAGATAACGCCCTGGGACCGGACCCTGTCAACCAGCTGCCGCAGACGGCCGTCGGAATCACCCCCATGCTCTTCGTACCCTTCTCTGTGCCCAGTTTCGGCGGCCCCATGACGGGATCCGGGCATACCAACACTTGCAGTCCTTCAAAGGTAAGCATCTAATTTCTTCGTAACAAATTTCGATGAATCCATTTTTGCGATAAAGCGATTCGTGTACGTTCGTGGAAGTTCGTCTTCACCGTTGTCACTTCTCGAGTAAACAGGCTTTTAACAACCTTAAACGTCAAGATCTGTCTCAGTTTCCTGAAACATACCGACCTCCTTGAATTTTGTTGTGCGGCCTACGAGTCATGCGTTACGGAAACAACTTGTTTGAACTATAATTTCCAGAAAAGCTTGCAGAACACCTTCAGATAACGATCGCTTCCGAAAACTGTGCACTACAAAGCAATTTTTGTGAAAGCCACTCGAGTATGTTCGTGGAAGTTGTCTCAACTATCATTTCAAACTTTGAATGAGCAAATTTCTGATTTACATATGGCTTCCAGTTTTCTTTTGTGAACTAAAAAAACTCGAGGAATAGACTCTCAATTATTGTTTAGAGGCTAACAACCCCTTAACTTGCTTAAGAAATGGATGGTCAACAAAAAGTAACTTTTAAATCATTATCAGAAAACTGAAATCAGTTAAGGCTACTGCAATACACTTCCAGAGCAGGTAACTGAAGAAATTCGAGAGCCGGCCATCTATATCGGGACAAAATCGCCAATTAATCAAACATTACAGTACAAAATCCAATTTTTTGAGAGAAAACTTTTAGCCATGTCTGAAAGCAACGACAAATACAGTTTCGAGAAAAAAAAATAACTGGACAAAATTCGCAAAATTCTTCGGACAACTTGTTAAAAAATGACCACCTCTTTCTGTGGTACAATACTTTTCAATAAAATGTTACGGTTAAAGGTTTTCTGGCAGTAATGAGTCTAGAGTGCAAGACAAAGACGTTTTTTGATTCTGCCGCATTGTCCGTGTATCAGCTTGCGGATATTTCTTTGGGCTGCAGGCCGGACAAAACTGTCGTAGAGTGGGGGGATAACCCCCTTTGATTGATGTTCCGCGGCCCAGTAAAAAAAAAGACTCGCGTGCAAAAAAAACCGAGTCTGTTTGTTTTGGGACGTGGCATTCCTTTTGAATGCATAATTTCATTAAAATCTGCAAGTTGGGAATACTTATTTTTTTAATCCTCGTCTCATGCCCGCGAATCCGTGAAGTGAGGCGCTATTATTCGGAGATGGCGAAGTTTTCAATTTACATTTATATGAAACGTGAGCCCGCCCGAGTTTTTCGCTTCCTGTTCATTCTGTTGGCCCGTGCTAATTGTAGTATTGAGTTACTTGGAGGAATTTTTCTAAACACAAAGGGGAGATTTCGGGAAAATTAATTCAAGAATTGCTGTTGGGAGATAATAGAGAAATAAGCTGAGCTAATGCAGCTCATATTTTCGATTTTAAGAAGCTTCCACAAAATTTTACTCCAACTTTATTTGGCAACTAGTCAAACAAAATTTTTCTGTAATATACAGAATTTGCAGCTGTTGTCCCAGAAGGAGCTAAAATAACTTTCAAACTTTTTCGTTTCACAGGTGATTCCATTCGATAAACGTTTGTGATGTAATAGACAAAAATATTAAAGTGCTTCGAATTTTTCTAGAAAAACTTAAGGCTTCCTCTAATTTACAATTATAGTTTTGCCTAATACCAGGTTAGGATATACACCACCAATTGATTTTATCCACTGTTTTAAGAATTCTTTCATCTTTTGGCACTTGAAAAACAGTAAATTGTTTCATTAATGCAACCTGCAATTTATACCTTTTCGGCATGACTATTTAAAATTAAAATATAATTATAAAGGTACCGCCGCGTTTCTCTAATAAGTAAACTCATGTGCACATTAGAATTATATACCTGTATACATTCCTTGCTGAAGTAAGTATCTACATCCATGCTTCTACCGTTCTCTACTGTTGTCTGAATATTTCAATCACACGTGATGATTGTTTCCTTAACTAAAGCAATACACTCAATCCTAATTTCCGCGCACTATAGCCTTGGCCGATATTTGAACTCGGTACCTTTTGAACACTAGTCAAACGCTCTATCCCTGAGCTATCAGGGCCCTATTCAGAGTCGAGGTCAAGGTGGCATATATACATCAAAGTTCATATGTAACGCTGCTGATGCGCTGCATCGGGCGCATCAGCCCCTGATAGCTCAGTGGTAGAGCGTGTTCAAAAGGTCCCGAGTTCAAATCTCGGTCAAGGCTGGCAATACTTTTTCCTTTCTTCTTATKCCTGTTAACCCATTAAAATATCATCAACGTTATTTGTGTCATCATTTACTTTATGTCTGTTTCTATTTCGATATCTATAGTCTCGCCGCCACCAATTGCTTGCATGATATAATTTATGTGACACGTGTCCTTGCTCACCCAATTTAGAACGATCAGACATACGTCTTTCATTCAGTATTGAAAGAGAAGTGTAAGACACTTCTACTACGCCAAAACCTTGCAGAATGCTCAATGGAATGTTAAAAAACATTTGATTCAGTTAGACAAGCGTTAATAAAACCAACAGTATTCCAATATTCATATGCTTCATTAGAAACAAATATCCTCACATGGGTACAAACAGTATGTCATCCGGATTTTGTAAAAGTTACCTTTGGAAAGTATAGCGTCATTCTTTATTGATCGCGTACCAAAAAATTTAATTGCTTTTCTGTTTTATTATCGTGATTATTTGTTCTTGTTCTTGACATTATTGTTGTTTTTATTACCGAGTAACTATCCGTTAATTTAAAATTAACATAAGCACTATTAATGGTAGACACCTCTTGCTAAAACGTCAATCAAAATTGTAAAAACGGTGGACTCCTTCAAAAGTTTGACGCCTTAAAAGCAGCCGTTCCTTTGTGGTCGACAAACTCGGAATCCGCGATAGTCCATTGGAAGAAGCTTTTCCAAATTATAAATTTCCAAGCACGTAAAGTTGTCCCTGTTCAACAGAACACAGCATCGCTATCGTCACGCAAAGAGATGGCGTCTGACAAAACTTCGGAGCGACACCATTGTCTCGAAGTTTTGCTTTGGATATACGCTAATTGTAACGGCGATGCAAGAACTTTATTAATACCCCCAGCGCTGAGTGATCCTGTGGTGTGGCTGTTGCTGCAATATAGGCAATAAGCCCTTTGACAACTAGCCCGATATATTAATTTTCCCGCAGCCATACGCCGGCAAAGCGTGCGGTCTTCCGCTGGTGTTTTGATTATTGTTTGCTACCCATAATGAAAGTAGCTGAATGCGCAGCTACTTCCTCTTTGATGTCTTACCAGCAACTAAGCTTTCACGTATTGGTCGGAAATAACTTTACGATCTTATTTACATCAACATATATTGGAAATCTTCCTTTCACCTTGTTGTAAATCGTGCTTTTGTAGTTATAAGACCTCAGAGTACTCCCTCCAGTACAGTACAGCATTGCTTTGTTCTATAACCTCTAAACCAGTTTTTTTTATTGTTCTAGAAGGTGCATAAATTTTGCGGTCGATCATACAAGAGCCCAAATAAAAATTTCGAGGCATTGTACAAGTAGAAGAAAGCATAATATCAGGGGGGCCGGCTTTTAGAAAACCTCGTGAGTGCACATGTTAACATAATCGTAAAAATCGTATCTATGAATCCGTCCAATAGAACTCAATAGTTACACATGTAATAGGACAGAACTATGTACGATATAAATAGAAAGATACACAAGAGGAAAAAAAGAGATAAGCACAAAAATGCTAGATTTGTTCTAGCGCCTTTGTTGGTACCAGCATTATTAAGTCATCGACAAAACAGATGAAACATAGAATTATTAAAATATCACATTCACAATTTATTGAGAAAAATTTAAAAACATTACTAATACACAATTCATTCCCGAAAACGTTGATAAATAAAATCTGGTATTCTACTACTACTACAAATAAATAATCTACAAACAGTAGAACATAGAAGGTATAGATTACTGGATTGAAACAAAATTAATCGGAACGTTTAAAAATAAAAACATAAAAACGGCAATTAAGAACACTAGCCAATTACTCATTACTAATCAGTGTTGATGTCTATTTGGTCGTGGGTGTTCCGCACCCACAATCTACCTCTTGTGGGTGCTGGAGTCCCCGAACACCCATGGAGTTGGCGCCCCTGCATAATATGGTTCAAATCCATGAGTCCAATGGTGTACTTATATGTGTGAGATGAAGGTAAAAAAATCAGAGCAGTAATTTACACATTGTTCCCACATTGCTAATTTGTTCTTGATGTTTCGACACTTATGTCGTTGTCTTCCTCAGAAGTAGCTCTGGGATTCAAATGGAAGCTTTCAAATCAAAATACCTAGGAGTATTAKGTATGTGAGATAATATATTTCCTGCCAATTAACTATTAACACATAAGAGTGCCATCCTATGGAGAAGAAGAGCTAGTTTTGATGTAAATCCAGAAAAGCGTCCTTCCTATACCGTTTCATTCGAATTTTCAGAGTTCCTTACTAATCGTTTTAGCGATATAGTACTACGTAACAATTTCGCAATAGTTTCAATATCTGAATCTAAATCTGGCAACCAGATCTGGCCAGACTTTTCATTTTAGTAATACTCATGTGAGAAACATGTATACTCATTAGGATGTGTTTGTGTAAACTGCTAAATTTTTACTATACGGTTTAAATTGAACATCGGTAGTTTTGGGCATTCCTGCAAAACATACTTTAAAAAATGTTATCGTTCGATGTAGCGTGTCGTACTGCATTAAAATTCAGAGCAAAATCTTTATTATTACTGAAATAATTTAACAATTTTCGAATTCACGGATTCAATTTTATATCTACAGGTATAATTTGATAGAATAACCTTCTTAGTCTGTTCGCAGAAAATTTGGAACGCCCTTCGCAGGGTGAAAAATGGTAGTCAGTGGCCTATGGTCTGTAACCAACGTAAACTTGTTGCTAAATAATAATAATCTGAAACGTTACTCATTCTTACAGAATGATCTGAATTATAAGGAAGTAATACCTTTGTTGAACATAAAATACCAGTATGTTTGTTAAAACCATTGTCACATTCTGAAAACCAGTTCCACGGATCATTAAGATTTAACAACTAATAAAGTGGTTCTAATAAGGTAGCTAGATTTGGTATAAATGAATGACTTCAACTTAGCATTAGTGGGTACTGGTGCTGCTTTATCTGCCCTAACTTTACACAAAGAAGTATGCAATCCTTCTTTATCAATCACGAAACTTAAGTATGAAATCTTTGATTAACAAAGAACATTTATCGAAAACAATCTTTTAATTTCACAAAAACTTGATCTAATCTATTCAAATCTTTTGTTGTATTAATTATAGTGTCCATAGTGACGAGATAAAAAAACATTATTTTCAATTTTACGCTTTCAAATTAAGTGTTTTTGGGCATAATTTAATTATAATTGCTGTTTTAGTGGCATTTCATCAAATAGTTGCATAATTTATTTATTTTATTTATCTTTTGAACTAAGCATGGTAAATATAGGTACATGGTATCAGCAAACCACCAACAATTAAGAGCACAAATAAAAATAACACAAAAATCCGGAAACAGGTTTTTATAAATACGAAACGTTTCACGTTTCATAAACCATTTACTTTCAAGTTGTGGTTTTCTATTGTAATCAAACTAACCACAATGATTTAAAGAGCTCAAATACGTATTTCGGCAGCTAAGCTGTTATTTTCAGTAGAGTAAAGTACTCCTGGAATGTCTGAAGTCCTGGTGGGGAGAATACTCAATATTTATACCGATACGTATGTTAAAGCAGTGAGGGTTATCCGTTAAAGATCGCGAAACAAAGCACAATCAAAGCCAGCTTGTTTCCAGGCTGTTTAATTAAGTGATCAATAAGAGCGGCAAAGAACTGCAGCGGGGCGAATGGTCTGGCAAAGGTGTCGCGTCCCGCTCGACTCATCTATATTATCTTAAACTGTTACTGAAGTTTAAAGCGTAAAAAAGCGGACGGTTAAGACAGAGGGTATTCAGGGCTCGCTCTCGGAGGCAGTTTTCTAACTTTTTAACGAAATTGTTGAAATTTGTATTCCCTTCAGACTAAGCAGGGGGGTTTAGATTTTCCGATGTAGTTTCGTCTCGTCCCTGCACCGCGCGCACCCGTCTGGAAGTTTTAAATTATTAGCCAAATGGCTGAGCGTAAGATGTTCCCTATTATTCGGAGTGTCAAACCAGTGCGTTGTCGAAAAGAAGATCGCATATTTGGAGAAGCTCTTTCAACGATCAAAGTAATGGTCGACAGTGGCTGACTCCGATAGTGACGTTTTGTTAAAAATGAGCTGAATTAGCATTACTTGTGCTTCGTACAATTACAGCTACAAAATCATTTAATATTTGAAAATACGTTGGGCAGTTTTTTACGATGAACGATGTCTATAGCAACACAGACGAAATACGGCGAGTCGTGGGGATAAGATGCGCAGTTTTAATGCGTTAGATCCTTCTCAAAACTGTATGTCAGTGGCTATTACAAATTATTTAAAAGAGCAATATTTACAGTACATTACTAACTTAGTAGTTAAAAGTTACATGATGCTTGTGTAAAATATAAAATAAATCACTTGTGGTCGCTCGTCTTATTTGGTCAATACGATATAAACATTTACAAAAGATGATAGTTGTTGCTGATAGATGGCACAGGGTTTCTATAAATGATTCATGCATCCAGGGCGCTGATGCAAATTATTGATTAAATCAGTTTGCCGCCTCTCAGGAAAGTAAACGCAACTATTGCTTCGACGTATAATTGTCATCTGATGATATTGAATTATTTGATATATTTTAATATGAGAAAACGTGTAGGAGTATGTATTTTCAACATATTCTGTAGTGTTTTGTGGAATAATTAACTTTAAGGTTGCTCACATATCGGAGCTGCGGTGTGACATTAATCTGCAACCTTCAACTACTATCGCCGTGCATATTGTAGCTTGGTAGCAGTTATAAAAAGGCGGCGTAAAGAATTCAGAAATCAACGCCGCCCGCGTTGCATGAATCATTTATACAAACCCTATACTTTTTGCCACTTAACTTTGGTATGTAGCTAAAATGAGTTGTATGCCTAACCTGCACTGATGAGCTTCAATAAAGCGAAACAAACCTATGTGTAATCGGTTGTGGTACAGACAGCTTAGCATGGATATGCATATTAGGTACTAATAAAACCCAATCTGGGTATAGAAGTAAACGGCCCAATCAGGTCGATTATTCATGGCCCTTCCAAGTATCAAACACCTAATTTGGCGTTAATTTGCTTTGTCATCGCGAGCAACGACGCATTCCTGCCATTTAATTAACCGATTTCACTGTTCTGCAATAAAACAATAACCGTTACGTTTAAATGTTTTCATTAAAGTTAATTAGAAATTATGCGGCGTGTACGCCTGTTTGCATTCACAATTACCGCGCAGTGCACAAGAACTTTTCACTACCCCGACCGTTTAAATCGACGGGGGCGGAATGCCGCTTAATACTCGATGAATTGCCGAACTCCAATCCGTCTTTTTTAAGGAGCTCTTGCTATGAACTGCCTCCGCGGGAGTTCCCTCTTAATTCCTCGTCTACATGTCACACCCCCCGCTGCGGGCGGTCCTTTACTGGTAATGAAATCGACAATCCTGCGGCGCTCGGGAATTTTGGGGAAAAACTGCATAATGCAGGTCGAAAACCCCACCTTCGCCCCTGCATTCGTACTAATTAAAGTCCCAAACGAAACAGTGACGTTTCTGATTGAGCATTTTCCCCCGTAGCAGTTCTTAATTAGTTATTAAATTAAACTCCGTCTCAGTGTACCTGGTAAAAACCAGGGGGTAGGAGGAAGTCGCCCCCGCCGACCCAACGACGCCCAGCGAACCGCAGTGGACACGTGGACGCGCTGCGGACGGGCAAAAACTACGTAGCAAGAAACAACGTGTTTCCAGACATATACTGGTCACAGTCCTTCCAGCCCGGAACAAAACTCGTCCTTGCATCGGGTCTAGCTATGCAATGGGGTGTTGTAAAATTTTAATAGCAACCCAGAAGCAATTGAGAATCGTAAACGCCCTTTGTCAAACATAATCAATGAAAGCCTTGACTATACTTTTTTTTGCCAGAAATGTTACAGACTTCCACAAAATGTTCGATGGAATTGTGGTTATTATTGTTACGTGTAGGGATTAGAAAAATGCGGATTCTAACTTAACTTCCTTTATTTATATAAGCATTAGTGTCGGAATACACTAAATACAAACACCACTAGTGCCATACACTACTATTATAACACCACTAATTCGATTAACTACTTCAATTACTAGCACTTAAAACACTTTGTTCGGCTTAGGTTGGTCTCTTCTTCTTCTCTCTCTTTCTCTCTTTTATACCGACCAACAAAATTTTCCGAACAATCCAGAGGCATCTCTCATCTCACTCGCTAATGGAAGGTGAAGAGGAGAAATTTAGATTTAAATCTGTTGGTGAGGACATAATACTGTCTTTGATATCAAGGATAACAATTAAATCAGTGGGTTCAGATGGTATTAGTATTAGCATGTTGCAATTTTGTTGTCCAGTTATTGTTCCTTATATTACTCATATTATAAATGTTTGCATTGTCAATGGCATTTTTCGTCATCAATGGAAGCTATCTCTTATCCAACCGATTCCTAAGAAGAGCAATCCAACAGAAGGAAAAGATCTAAGACCAATTAGTAAAAATCATGGATCAGCAGATTAGAGAAGAACACAGTTGTACTACTTCATTGTTAAAGATCACGGATGACATACTGAGGGCTGCGGATGATACTGCGCTGGTTCTCCTAGATTACTCAAAAGCCTTTAATACTATTAATCACAGTTTACTACTTTCAATTCTTAACTACAGTGGCTTTCATGAAAGTGCTATTAGTTTGGTGCACAACTTCTTGTCTAATCGACGTCAGTGCGGTGGTTTTGGGGGAGGAGATGTCTTATTGGGCCGATATTTCTTCTGGTGTTCCGCAAGGATCCATAATCGGTCCGTTGTTTTTTATTATTTATTCTTCAAGAATTTGTAATAGCTTACAGAACTGCCAGTACCATCAGTATGCTGATGATACGCAGGTCTATCTATCTTTTTCCCCTGCTGAGGTGGATATCGCCAGTGCCCAGCTCACTAGCGATCTCGGTCGTGTTTAATCTCTGTCTGCGAGGTACAGCTTGACAATTAACTCAACTAAATCCTATGTAATTTTATTTGGAAAGCCAAAATATATTCCTAGCGTGCGATCCAAGCTAGATGTCAGGTTGGATGGAACTGTTTTATGTTATCAAAAAGTGGTTAGAAACTTAGGACTTTATATAGACAAAAATCTCAGGTTTAGAGAGCATATCAGCAAATGCATTAGTGAAGCTTTTGGGAACTTAAAAATACTGTATTCGAATCGTCACATGTTAGACGCTAGGTTAAGGTCATTGTTGTGTGATGCACTGGTGCTTTCTCATTGTAATTTTTGTGATTCTGTTTACGGTCAGGGTTTGGATCAAATTTTCTGCCAAACAATACTGCGCGTGCAGAACTCGTGTTTTCGATTTGTGTATGGCATTCGGCGAAATTCTAGAATTACGTATAAACTGAAGGAAGCTCGGTGGTTGAACATGGAACATCGTCGTTACTTTCATTCAGTAATCTTATATCATAATATAGTTTTATACAAAATGCCTCAGTACCTATACAAATTAATAACTTTTAGAACGGACGTGCATCATGTCAACATCAGGAGGAAAAATATTATTACCGTCCCTCAGCAAAAAAGCGCTTTTTTCCAACGACAATTTAGAAACGCGTTTCAAATCTATGTCCCCGATTAACATAAAGAAGAAGTTGCGTGAATTTTTGCTTGAAGAGGTGTAACCGGAGCGAACATGAGTACGCATAGCTATGTTTTTCTGATGCTGCCAGCGACAGGTCTGTTCCTCGTGGGATCGCTTGTCGCATTACCCCTGTCCGCTGTATTTTTTTCATTTATCTTTTCTGTTTTCTCCTTTCTTTTCACTTCTTCGCTGTCTTATTTGTTGCATGATATTTCTTTTACCATTGTGTTGTACCCTGTGTCCTCCGTTATCTCTATTGTTGCCCCTTTATCTTTTTACAGTCTATATTTGTAGATTTAGCTTGACGTACATAAATATTTACTTCCTTTATATATCCCGGGGATGGGTGGAAGAGCAGAAGTAGCGTCATCTTGATGCTACCTTCTAAGTCACGTTCGCTCTCGCCTCAGCAATGTCACTTGTATAGTACACAAATTTTATTTTATTACAATTCGAGTGGCTGGTGAGAATAAAATTACTATTATTATTATCTTCGAGAAAGCTCGATCGATCAATAAAATCATGGAAGATCTGTTAATCGTGTGTATATGCGGATGATTACATTAATAAGACTGTAACGAAGGGATACTCACTACCATAAAATAGAAATGGCCATTTGACCGTGACTATATATAGGTACTCTTGATAGTAAAAATCACGTTTTAATGGCAAAGAAAAGTGTCCGAAGAAAAGGCCATATCTACACTGAACAACATTATCAAATATGTATTTATGAGGTTAACACAAAATGTAACACGATGCCCGTTTCTGTAGCATTGAGAAATTAAGTTGATGGATATTCAGGTTTTTACTTGTTCAATTATAAAGTTCTAAGGTGTAACGCAATCCACAGTTGCTTCAACTGATTCATAAGCTTAAAATTTATAAGGTTAAATATATAATGTTTCCAAATGCATAACATGAGCTGAATTCAGTTTGTTGAATTGTCTCCTGATTAAATTCGTCTTTGAATTGCTTAATGGCATTCTTGTCCATAATAACGTTTGAGAAATGAGTCCCATAAGTAGCGTGCGTTCTTGTCGTTATCAGTCAGTTTCAACATGATGGACTAAATAGAGTAGCTTCATCCTGATCAGAGTCGTATCATCCCCGTAGATGATGCAAGGACCGATGTTTATAGACAAAACAGCAGAGGTACCAATATTGATCCCTGTAGTATGTACACCGCTATAAAATTCAGTTTCACCAAAGAAAACGGCATGTGAATATTCGGAATCAATATTAATTTTTTGGAAAATAAAGAATTTTTACCCCCCTCATGACCATGTATGACTGCTGGGGGAAGTAAAAATACTATTTTGTCCCTCCTAGAAAATTAAAGCGCAAAAGTATGCGGAAACATGTAAAAATTACGAAAATGCGAAATGATCTGGTGCTTACCGACTCCATTCCTTTGCTTTAGCCGATTTTAGAAGTGTGGAGGTTTTAACGGTGTAATGATAATTAAATAATTACGATACCGCTTTGAAATCGCGTAAACCCGAGATGATACACCCTACCGTACACTTAATAGAAATCAAATGGGGTGGAGCGTAAATTTCTAGACCACGTAGACAAATGATGGCTCTGTTAGGTCAATAATATCCTTCCGTTTCGGCTTCCCGGAACCGGGCTTTTAGCTTTTAGCGTATATGATGTGCATTGATGGTGATATGTGTCCCTTTCGCCCCCTTTAACGGTTGTATCACGCAGAAGGCGGGCGAGAGAATGTTCGCAGAGCACTGCAATGCGCTCTCTTGTCGCTAAGCTACTCAAATGGAACGATTTCTGCTTAAATCGACATGTTTTAAGCTATGAAGAGGATTAGAGGAGTAATTTTCAGGAAACTATGGCGCCGTTTCGCTATTCTTACAGTTCGTTAGTAGAAAATTGTGATAAAAACATACCTGTATATGAGACGTCCTGGTGGGGCTTCTTTGTCCATGCTTCTCATCAACATGTATGAGGCATTTCCATCCAAACACTGCAGTTGACGTCTGTAACAACAAGTTAGTGGATCACTTGCACGATTTTTATTTATGCATATATAGAGTGATTCAGAAGGAAGTGACAATATTTTGAGAAATAGTAGTATTCACAATTCTGAACAAAAAAACTGGTATCGGCTTATACCCTAAAGCGCCCCGTTTTCAAGATACAATTCTTAGAAGTTGTAATTAAAAAAACACTTTTTCTGAATTATCTAATATTCCGGAAGTCATCTTAAGGGTAGTCACCCTTTTCTTCTCAATAACTTTTCATCCCTTAGTGGTTTCACGGTTCTGATCTAATTTTTGAAATCTATCATTCTTCTTGCACAAGGAAGTTACTCTTTTTGTGTGTTGATAAGGATAAGATTAACCGTTTTCAAGATAAACGACATTTTATTCGAACATGCCTAAACAGAAATGGGATAATCGAATCGCATCAGCAAGGCTATGACAAATGATTCAAACGACATTACTATCACAATTAAGTAAATATTATTAAGATTCCAGTTTACAATCACGCCTAGTGTACTTACACACGCTGAATATGCCAATACGGTATTTGTGTGTTTTTGAAAAATAACAAAAACATGAAATACCTATTTACATAGTTCGATGTGCTATCACTTAAGAATGAGATTCTCAAAAAATTATGAAAATCGCTGAACAAGTAAAAAACTGTCTTCAAAAAACCCCATTCTTATGATGTGACAGCTTATAAATTCGAAAAAGTGGATCGTAAGGTGTATTTTTAATTTAAAAAAATGTGAATATTTAAAGGGACCGCCAAAACGCGAACATATTGGCCGTGACGTCAGGCGTCTTGTAAATGGCCGCTTGTTTACATCTGGGGTCAGCGCGTCACGTGTCGACCTCAGCCCGTCAATTGCGTTCATTTTGTGACAAGCGAATTAAAACACGCCAAGAAAAAGTGAAATACTTATGTGTTATGACTTCTGAAGGCATGTTCATTGTTATGGAATTTGTGTACAGCGTCTGAGCGGTTCAACGCGGCGTAAAAGCAAAAGCAACAGCATAATTGAACTTTTTATCAAATTAACGTAGCATTGATAATTTGATCACAGTGGGGCGTTGGAAACATACTATTTGTAAACATAAAAATGTAAGAATCAAAAATGTACCCTAAACTTGACATTTATTTTAGAGGTCAGAATAAATATAAATTGCCATTTATTTTCGGGGCTCTTGCGGCTCGTTTCCGGTCTGGCTAACAGTCTAATATATGTGGAACAACGTCGTTCTTTACTATAACATTTCCCTCAATCAACTTAAAACGCATATAATTTTTCATATCCTCTTCAAGCTATAACAAATGGAAACTGGATGATAAACACTTATAACCCCAAAAAGAATAATAAAACTTACAGTAAGAATTAAGATGACCTTCACAACAGAAAAACAAACTTTGCGATTTCGGCACATCACGTCTAGGGGCCTTAAACAACTTTTTCATACGTTGATAATCTCGAGGAACGGTTACAAAAATTTTGTTAGCTGTACTGATTGAAGTACTTTTATAACTATGCACAAAACAACACTTGTTTTGTTTTCCATACATAATAGATGATTGAAAAACTACATAAATCACTTTTTGGTGCGACCTCTTACACCGTCTTTTCAATAAACATCACACAAAAGCTTTTCCAATACAAGAATGATACTACACCATTAAACAGCACGCTCCTCGGTAATGTTTACATGACAGTTGACGTCACGAGTTGAATAACCTTGGATAGAAGCGTTTTGGCGGCGACTCCTAAGATTCGAATTTCAGACCTGAAATTCTCTACCTACAAATATTTTTTGTTTTTTTTTAACATGGCGTACGATATATATGCACTTCAAGATTCATTTTACGTAATTCTCAAAAAAAGGGATAATACCCAATTGTACAGTTTTTGACCATTGATCTTAGATGTTATTTAAATATACTAGGTTTCGGTCTTCTAAATAAAACTCCTTTTATCTTATGCCAAGCTTTCGGAGATCATTTGTCTCCTTCTTCTGGGCCTATAATATTTTATTAAATAACTACAAATAGAGAACAACAAACCACATGAAAAATACTTACAATAGAAACGGAATTCTTCTAAGTTGAACAGCAGTCTTAACTTCATATATATAACTCTAATACTCATGGGTAATTTTAAATATTGCTAACTTTTAATAATCACAAACAACAAACAAACAAATTGACAACCAATAATATGAAATCTAGATAGGACGAGAAATTTGGAGAGTCATATTATTGGTTGTCAGTTATTTAATCTTGAAAGATATTTTAATATTTGTCAAGATTGTTTGTGATAATTAATAGTTAGCAATATTTTAAATTACCCATGAGTATTAGAGTTATATATATGAAGTTAAGACTGCTGTTCAACTTAGAATAATTCTGTTTCTATTGTAAGTATTTTTTACGTGGTTTGTTCTCTATTTGTAGTTATTTAATAAAAYATTATAGGCCCAGAAGAAGGAGACAAATGATCTCCGAAACCAGCTTGGCATAATATAAAATGAGTTTTATTTAGAAGACCGAAACCTAATATATTTAAATAACATAAAAAACTGTCATTTACCGTCCATCTTCAAGAGGCTATAACTCGGTACGGAGGCCGCACATGTCAAAACGCAAGATAACTTTTCTTCACATTTTCACGCGTAGAACCCACCCTAGAAGTAGCGGTCTCTATTTTAGTGTAATAGTGCAATAATGCAAGAGTTAAAAACCGCTAAGAACCGAACCAATTTTCCCATTTAGTTGGGATTCTGAAAGTTTTTCTGTGGTAATATGTTTACTTAATAAAGTCGTCTGACTTCGGTTAGTTGTATTTACCACGCCATAAGTCTACTGCGCGGAGAGGAGGGGGGCAGAATTGAATGTCTATCAGACAATTACCCAACAAAAAAGAATAAAAAAATCAAGTAGCCTATATGAAGGTGCGAATAGGCATCAAAATAAAAAAAATGAAGCAAAACTTGTTTAGAAAGAAGTTACACCAGACGTAAACTTGCGGAACGGATGAAATATTTGGTAGCTGTCGGGGCGACCACAGCACAACGTACGTACTTCGCGTCACAGACCGTGTATGTTTTATTACAGTTTAGCACAAACGCATGAATAATTTAATATTTGCCCTGATTTACAACGTGCCGTTCAACTCGCAGTTGCCGTGAATGCTAAACGATATATTTGCATGGAAATCCTCAACCGACCGGCGAGGATTAAATAATACAAATGCCATTGTCGCAAAATCCATCTTGCTGATGAGCCCTAACAACGGTAAAACTCCCCCCCCCCCCAGGTGCTAAACGTATGCGTCGGTTCCAATTAATTACCGGGGGTGTCGTCGATACAATCGGTGGGCATCCGTTCCGGTGGTAACAAACAGCGCGGCGTGTGGTCGAAAAATGTCACGCTAATTTTAAATGTGAGATTGCTTTTAATCTAGAGTTTTGCATGATCAAACAATGTAGTGGTGGTGGCGGCCGCCCAGCCCTATCAGTGTTTACACAGCCTCGGCTCAGTCGTAACATTCGGCGCAGTTATAACGATACGGACAAAAACAGAAATCTTCCCGGTGCATCTGTCACGAGGGCGCACTAAATTCCCGGGTCGAAATCTCTGCCAGGGGTTGGAACTGCTGCTTGGTTCGTTTTAACCGCCTGTTTGGTCCTCTTCGGTTCACCGAAGAAAAATATGTTGATTAGAATTTGGTTGGGACCGAATTTTTGGCGTAGATTTTAGCGCTAACAATTAACCATTAATTGTAAAAAAGTCATCAAGTCGCTTACTACTTCAATACACCATTTTACAAAAACATTAGTACATGCAAGTGCCGGTTAAAAATGTGTATTTTTTTTCGTTTATGGTCGAAACCGGTTGCTGTTGAGCGACTATGAGTCTCTGTTTTGAGAAAAAAGCCCCGTATCCAAAGAAAAAATCGCAGTCGCGAAATGAACAAAACTGATAATATCAGGTGCACCGCAGGACTCGATCTTGGGATCCGTGCACCTTTAGATTTACGCATCCGACATTTCTGAATAACTGCAACCTTCACATGTCCATAAATATATTAACCGTAAACACATGCATTAACAAGAAGAATAAGAATCTTTACAATAAAATTTAAAAATTAACCCAAATAAATCTACGGTAGTAGGAGCTTGTAGCTATGATCATGTTTCATCCAAAATAAATAAAAATTAGGGTGCGGAACATTAATAACATTTGTATATTTCAAATGCTCTCATTTTGTTTTGTGCATTGCGTACAACTACTCCAAACTATTAATCGAAAAACTCCTGTTTCATTTCGGACATACATGCTGGCAATATTCGTAAACTCAGGACGTTTACTTTATCGCAGTGGCAGCTCGTTGCCGATGTAGTCGACACTTGATAATAGTAGATTGTAACGTGTTTGGGTAGTGTTCAACAAAAAACCATCGTTCGCGTTTTCACACAAAAACACACTACAAATTAAACCACACATGCGAACCGTTTAGATTATGGGCACAGAATTGCTCTTACAGAAAAATTTTGAAGCCTTGAAGCCAACTTCAAGCAATAAAAAATACGTTTACCTTCAAGCTGACTGCTTTCCAGGCCTTCAAACGATAGAGCTAGACTACCTCCATCATCTCCACCCACTAGCTGCTTTTGCCGCATCCCACCTAAGAAAGTTCTGACCATTGGAAGATTTAATACAAAAAATCAACTGTATATCTATTATGAAGGTCCTCCAGGTCTGACGACACCTAGATTAGGCTCAAGCTATAACTGTGGTCGCCTTCTACCATATTCACCACCAGGCAGATATTGTCGCACCCCACCTAAGGATGTTATGCCCTTGGAAGTTCCAGTGCTAAAAATTAATTCTACGTCTATGCTGAAGATCCTCCAKGTCTGTTGACACCTAGCTATAACAGTGGTCTACTTATACTATCTCCACCATATGTTTAGGAAACACCGTGCAAAGTTCCTAAGCAGCAATCAAAACACCTTCATACCTGAGCACCAATCAAAATACTTGTATAATCTTCAAACACTCGTACCAAGCAACCAAGCTTACTGACATTAGAACATAAGGTTGACTTTCCACTGTTATTTTTTGCCATCTTTATCACTACTCTGCTTACAGGGTTAGGGCCCTATTCCAGCTAAGGGCTTCTTTAGATTTGAAGCTCTTAGATCTTTTGATCCTCGAATATACAAGTAGCATTATAGGATATCAGCCAGTCTAGCGATATCTTGGTCCTCGTGCGTTTCAATCTTTTCCCTCATATTTCTTCGCCTTGTTTCTGCCTTAAAATCTCTCTTGACATACCATGGCACCATAGTTTCCCTTGCTTTTCTTGAACCTCGACACCACAATTTCTCACCGTATCTAAGTGCCGGTATTCCAAAGGCTTGGATTATTTGGACCCTTACTCTACGACGATACCTACTGCTATACCCAGTCAAGCACCAGAATCTCCTTAAATTCTTTTCCGTAAGTTGTCTGTCGAACTGCACACCTAAATATATCGCCGTTTCTCGCACTTGTACATGGGTGCTTTCTACTTTTATTTCCCGCTTCTTTGCCATATGCAATATTCCTATCTTTCACCACGTCCCATGTTCTCCCTGCGACTGTTAGAGTGGTATCATCTGCGAACTAGAGTATCCCAACTTTCTCACCTTCTACTGCTTTCGATAGGTCGTGAACGTACAGATTAAATAACACAGGATAGATGGATGATCCTCGTGGAAGTCCGTCCCTCCGACGCCACTCTTATCTATGATCTTTCCTTTCCTTCTCTAAGTTCTGTCCTCCAGCCAGTTTCTAATTAGTTCCGTATTTATTCCTGCTCTTTCCATCTTCAGAACAAGCCCTTTCCTCCGCACTTTATCGTAAGCCTTTTCCGGGTCGAAGAATGCGATCATCGGTTTCAACTTTTGTTTTCTTGTTCTCACAGCCCACCCAGCTAAGTTTGCTGCTTCGTACACTGCAACCATTTTCCTTCTGAACCTGAACTGATTAAGTGGCTCTATCTCCAACCTTTCCATTTCCTCTTTGATTAGTTTTTCCATCACCGTTGTATTTAAGACTTATAGGTCTTCCGTTTTCCACTTTCGTAGGGTTCTTCCCACCCTTAGGAGTGATCTTTTCCACTTCTTAGGAGACTTGCCGAATCTACAAATCCCATTTACTATTCTTGTGTGAGGTTATGTAAGCACCCTCCTCCCATTTTCTTTAGCGCGAATGCTGAAATACCATTTCCTCCAGGAGCCTTTCTACTAGGCATTTTCTTAATGACTCTTGCCACTTCTTCCTCTGTTGACACTCTAAGCTTCTTCCAAATCGTAGGTCTCGGCTACTCCCCAGACTCTTTAAGCGTCTTCCGTCGTTTCACCATCCATTATGAGATTATTGGAAAATTGCACCTCCAGTTTCTCTACTCTAAATTCGGCTTTCCCCTTGTCCTTGAAAAGCCAGTCGTCTTTCTTAATGGGGGCGTTAGGTTCTCCTCTTCTCCCTACCATCGTCAAGAACTTCCACATATTAGCCTTTGCTACGTCAGCGTCAGCTGTCTTTAAAGGGTGCTGATTCTGGATGACGTGAGCCAAAATACAACTGATTTTTAGGCGAGCGAGTGGAGCACGGTTTAAAATTGTAGAACTTGTTTTTAAAACTTTCGTTTTTCATATTTGTTAAAATAAATAAAGTGAAAAATGCACTAAAAACGTGGTTGCATTAAAAATGAAATCAGCTTTAAAATGATATTTAATAATATTTATATTTTTTGAAGGGGTGGCTCTGGGAGCTAGAAAGGATGCTAAAATAATGTTAAAATCAAGGTAAAATTTGGACAACATCGGAGATTTTGTAAAAGCAATGTGCCGTATCATGTTAATAATTTTTAATAATTGTAATATTGTGCTACATATTTGTCATCTAATCTTGTTTGCGCGCTAAATATATATTTGTTTCCATCATAGCATTTATCTGTTAGAAAAGCAAACGAATGTTATTAATACTACTATTACATTTTGTGTAAAAATGTAGTATGGTTCCTTGACCCCTAAAATGTTGCCTAAAGCTGCATGAAAGAAAAATCAGTATAAATTAATTGTGAGGCGTTTGGTGGCGTGCGATAGCCGATGGCCGAGTGATCAGGCGGACTATTTGGGGGGTAGACGCCGTTTACTTACAAGGATGAGCCACAGGTCCGACTGTGGACCCTAGACGGCTGCAGCTSGCAGATATMGACGATGATATATTCCTTTACGAGCGGATTTCTCAGCCGGAATCTTTTATGATGGGGGAAGCCAGATTAACAATCAGTATCAAAAACCAATGTATAGTGACACATCGCGACTACATTGACGCCAATAAGCTGTTATACTATGAGGTAAACGAAGTTATTAGTGTATGTGTTCCGCTTCCAGCAGCAATATTCGTGGTCAAACGTTTCAAGCGGAGTTAAATGCGTTAGAAGAAACGATTTTTGCCGCGCAGTTTGAATAACATGCAATAGCGGAGCATATTAGTTAGACATATTTATGCCGTTTTCTACAAATATAGGAAACAAGCAAGCTTCCACATTATATCTAAAGTGGGCCAGCACTGGGCCTTCTTACACAACACAGTCGGTTGTTTCTGTTGTTGCTGGGCAGATACGTTTTCTAGTGCCCTTCGCACTTTTATCTTCAGTAAGGGGTTCTCGTCGCGATAGCATGCAACGGGGACGTCTAGGTCTTTTAATTGCAAAATCATTACCCCGTTTTTCCGGGCGTTCCGGCATGAATTCATTATTTTAGGAGGGGTTTAGCCTGAATTATTCATTTTATGTCGTGTACGCCTGTTAGCCCTTTCACAGTTGTTGATTTGCATATTTCTTTCGCCGCGAACGCGTGACCAACTTCCTTCCGTGCAGTCCTAATTTGTCATTGCCGGTAAACACGGCCGAGTCGTTTTCAATTCGTAAAGATTTGAACGATAGATAGGGAATGGGGAGTAATACGTCCAACGGCGGCGCGGCCCTTTACGGATGAGCAAACCCAACCCCCGGCGTTCCGCCGACTACATCTGGTGCCATAAAGCTAATTACTTGCTTTTCTCGTCACGTACCGGCATGCCACAATAGAAACAGCACGGTGTCCCTTTTATTTTATTAAAAATGAAAGCTACGATTTGGCTGTCGTCTTTATTAGCTCTTCAGCTTATTAAGAATTAGTCCGCGTACCCTCCAGCGCCAACGTTAATAGATTGGCATTGCTCGTCAAAGTTTTGTATACTGACGCCGCTGAAGATGCCAACATCGACGAAACGCGACTTTATTAGTCGCAAATATGTAGTCGTTCTGAAAGAATGGCGGCGAATGACGAATAAATTTAATTAGAGCCCCGCCTTTGCCGGGGATTCAGACAAATGTTCGCGAAATTCAAATTACGTCAGTGGTAAATGATTAATTTTGGACAAACGGGCACGGGGAATTAACAGCGTACTATTTTATTCATGCTAATCCGTGCCGTTGCAGCGATGGAAATATCGGCGGCGTTCGGAGGAAAAAAATTATCGAGTCCCCTCGTGTCATCCGCGTCCGTAACTGAAAAACGAAGGCAAACTATGAAAAATGTAATAAGTGAGCCAAACTGCATGCAAATAAATGCAAGGGGCCGGGCCCGCTGCGGGGGCGGCCGGGACCGTTATTAATTTATTCATTCCCCCGGGGATTCACTCAGCCGACGACCGCGAAAGAATGAACCGCCACAAATTTCGGATCCGGCACTAAAAGTAAACTCGCGGCATAAATTACGAATTAATAATAAAATTATACCAATTGTCAGGTCCTTAAACCGGCCCTAGTTCGTAGTTCATTTAGTTGATGACTGATTCAATCATTGTTAATGTTATTGTTCCAATATGTACAAAAAAGTTTTTGCTTTGGTCGAAAATCGTGCTCATATCTACGAAAGCAATACGTAACAAAATAATATCTTTCCAATATGCCAACGTACTTCCATGGCAGGCGACAACAAAATTTTTGTAAGATAACAATACTTTAAAAAAGCTAAAGTGACATCTGCTTTTTGCTTTATTTTCACGACAGTGAACCATGTGAAACTGAACGAATTCAAATCCTAATGATGGTTGGTTACGAAGATCGACAACGTTTTGAGATTTATTTAATAACTTTTATCTGGAGAGATGTCGTATAATCCAATCCAGTGTCCCATTTAATACAATTTTTTAAAGAAACTGAACATGTATAGAGTTTTCCAATAGGGACGGGTCGATGTTGACAGGCTGTTACGGCTATGTTGTTATAGCGACCGCTGTCAAATATGTTGTTTATTATTTAGTCGCGGATGCCAAATCATCATGTCAAGTTACACGATTGAGCAACATGTCCAAATGATAGAACTCTATTATCAAAATGAGTGTTCATTAGTGAACATTTTGCGAGCGTTGCGTCCATTTTATGGCAGACGCGGTGGCCCTTCAAAGTCGACTCTTCAACGTTTGATTGCCAAATTTGATACAACCGGTTCCGTAAACGATCAACCAGCACCCTTACGTGCAAGGAACGCCAGATCGGTGGAAAACATTACCGCTGTCAGTGAAAGTGTGCAGGAGAACCTGAGGCAGTCAATTCCCTGTCGTGCACAAGAACTCGGCCTTTCGCAGACTTCAACATGGCGGATTTTGGGTCGGGATTTGGGCCTGTACCCGTACAAGATCCAACTGACCCAAGAGCTCAAAGTTAACGATCACAGACAACGCCGTTTTTTTGCCAATTGGGCTTTGGACCGTTTGGAAGAGGATCCTAGCTTTGGGCTAAAAAGCATTTTTAGCGACGAGGCGCATTTTTGGTGAGGCAACCACAGTCACCGCCAAACGYTACAGGTCAATGCTAACAAATTTCTTTTGGCTTGAATTAAACAATATGGACGTGGATGACATGTGGTTTCAGCAGGACGGCGCTACTTGCCACACTGCGAACGCCACGATAGACATGCTGCATGATCGATTTGAAGGTATGGTTATCTCTCGTAGAGGTGACGTGAATTGGCCACCAAGATCGTGTGATTTGAGCCCGCTAGACTTTTTCTTGTGGGGTTGTCTTAAG
This sequence comes from Rhyzopertha dominica, assembly GCA_025024175.1. Classification (NCBI taxonomy): domain Eukaryota; kingdom Metazoa; phylum Arthropoda; class Insecta; order Coleoptera; family Bostrichidae; genus Rhyzopertha; species Rhyzopertha dominica. The sequence goes on along the minus strand of QCXZ01000086.1, from coordinate 22,881,252 downwards.
TCTCATGTCTATACCAATAAGCCGCAATCGACTGATGCCCTCAAGATCAACATAACCCATGCCATTGCTCAAATTCAGTCGGATCTATGCGGCAGAGTAATTGAAAATTGGACCTCACCGCGGTGAACATATGAATGATGTAATATTTCATACATAATGGCATACGTGGGCCTTTCAAATAAAAAAAGAATTTCGTTAATAACTCACACACACCTTGTTTTATTCCATTTCAACATCGGCCCAACCCTATTGGAAAACCCTATAGAAGATATCCAGAGGTCATGACATCCAAAATTACTAGTTCAAAACACGCTGTAAACACTAGTACTTAAAATACTTTATAACACCTGGTTCGCTCTCGTTCACTTGTTTCACTTCTTTCAAAGCAGACTTCTCGTCCCCTATTTCACAGTTCCTTTTTATTCCCACTGACGAGCACYCCCGAATGGTCTGGAAGAAACTWTGAGAACATTAAACCGATTGATAATGCTTGAAGGTCTTTCGTCATTTTTCGGTCTTTTACTTTACAGATTTATGTATTTCGCGCCTGGTCTGTCAAGAAGCAAAACGTTTTTGCGCCGATTCCAGCGAAGGTCGCGGCGCTCACCCGCGGGCATGGCGTTAATAACGTTTTATTACAAGCTAGATAACACACCGGCGAAACTGATTGGCCGTCTGTCTATTAGCGGTACACACCGGCGGGATTTGTTTGGTTGCAAATATTGGGCGAGCACGGGACGGAGCTGCTCCGATAATACCTCATAAACAAGCTTGTTATGGGATTTAGGGCTGCCTTTGACCATCGTTCTTGGTGCGAGAGCGGCCGGGGATAATCCCGAAAGTTTCGCGTGCGGCTGGCACGCCCAAGAACAGGCGTTAAATTAAACCTATCAGCTTTGTTTCCACGGCGCGTCGTACGGGAGCTAATTACTGGAGCAAAATAAGCAAGACAATGTGTTTTTATTTGAACAGCAAATTATTTCCAAGGGGCACGCAGCGCGGTAAAGAGATACGGCGCCCCGGCGACGTATCTAATTTATCTGCAAAAGAGCATTAAACTATACACGTAAGTAACTCCGACCCGATGATCTACACTCCCCGGCTGCGGAACGGCTCCGCCGCGTAGATTTATATCCGAAATAAGAACCGGCCGCGCCGTACAACAGCCACCCGGGCCGCTTTTCCAGCTAATCAAAAGACAATGCCGCCTGGTCCGACTTAGACAATTAACTCATTTACAGACGACGCCGTGGATTTCTCAAAGCCCATACGGGCCCATTATCCCCACGATGAAAGGCGACCGCCCTTCGGGACACTTATCCGCAGTCGAATCAAAACAAACAACAGATTTCCTCGGACGTTTCGTCGGTCCGCGTCAATGGCATCTTCAGAAGTAAACGTCTGCTGATAGGTGATGACGGTTAGAAGCAGCAGTGGTTTTAAGTTCGATCCTTGAAGCACTCCAGATGTAAAAMAAACAGATGCAAAATTATTATGTGGTACGCATTGCTTCCTCTCACTTACGTAAGACGGAAGCAACCTAAGTAGATCTGAAATAACCATTCCACAAGAAATGTAAACTACATCGACCTGACACATTACATTAACGGCTTCGTCTTGCCTGACAAGCTGGACAACTCTGGTTGAATTACTTTTTTTTTAACAAATATAATTCAAATTATTAAAATGATAATTGCAAATAGCAATGAGAAATCTTGAAGCTGCAGGAGGGAGTGTAGGATTGGAAATTAACACTGAAAAAACAAAATATATGCAAGTAAACACCAGAGATAAGCACAGGACATTAGAAATCATTCTGGAAAATGGGAGAAGGATGGAAATAGAGAAGGTGGATAGTTTTATATACCTGGGAGATAAGGCAGTGCATCCGAAAAAATAAAGGCGAGGATAGTAAAGGGCGATATAAATGCAGGACGATTGAATACCCATTTAAGATCCAAAGAAATATCAAGAGGAGCAAAGATACAGGTTTATAGATCAATACTAAGACCAACAGTGACTTACGGATGTGAAACGTGGGTGCTCAATGCCGCAGATGCATATAAATTAGAAGTCTGGGAACGAAAAATAATCCGAAGAATGTTTGGGGGAAGAAGAGAAGGGGAAGGGTGGGAACGAAGAAACAATCAAGAACCACAAGAGTTATACGGAAAAGAAACGATAACCCAGTTTATAAGAGCGCAGCGTATACGGTGGTTAGGGCATGTAGAACGAAGAACTGAGGACAGCATGGTGAAAAAAGTGTTGTGCGTGAAGACGGTGACAACAAGGAGACAGGGTCGCACTCGAATAGGGTGGTTGAGTACGGTACTTAAGGACTTGGAAGAGAAAGGTGTGGGAAATGGGAAGGAGAAGGCTATGAAGAGAGAAGAATGGAAGCATATTCTTATTTATATATTTATTAATGCTAATGGCACTTGTTTCAGGGACTGTATTTACTATATATATATATATATATATATATATATTATTTTTTACTATATATATATATATATATATATTATATATATATTCAATGATAACGAGGTGAAGAGTAAGGGAAGCAATTATTATAGTTATTTAGGAAGGTCGCGTCGCTATCATTGGCGCATGCCGAAACAGAAGAGAACTCACCCTAATTACTCCGACGTGTTTCCGTGCAACGTAACCGTAAATGTTTTGTGTACGCTGGTTGGATTGAAACCTTTTGCCGCTGCAAAGCGGTTGTTTGCGAGAGAGGTCCTCCATCCGCTATCAAGTTGCACTTAGCGCCTACCCACGCCTCGCGTTACAATCCATTACTGGCCAGCGTGAAATAGGAAAAAAAACTAATGAATGTGTAACATAAAGACGCGACAGGACATAGCTCCGACGACATTACCAAAATGATTTACAGGACATGCAGTGTAGACAATGGAGCTTCTAATGAATATGCCATTTGCATATCCTGCTCGTTACTTTCCGCCCTGGAGTTAAGTATTCGCGATTAAGGCGAACTAACTTTTGCCCGCGAAAGCGCGGCGGCGCTTTTTTGCATGGGGGCGGCGTCGCTGAAATAGATCGAAATGTACGTAATGCGGTGAAATAATAACAACTTTTAGAGGACAATTTCCGGCTGGCTTAATATCAGAATTCTTCAAACAGGCGCATCCTGCTTTCCTGGTATCAAATCCCAATTTCCGCTTTTGCTTCTTTCGCAGCCGAACAATGCAGCCTGCTTACCAGGGGGGCGACTAGCTGGAAACCCAATTACTTAGCCTCCATACGCTTAAGTCCCGGTGACGTACGTATGTCGGTCGATACAGTGGTGTATCGTCGGCGAATTTTGCGCTAATTCTGCAGTGTGATATCGGCTCAGGCCGCAGGCACACAGGTATTTCATGAATTTTTTAAATGGCGCCGATGACACGGCGGACCACGGCCGTTTCAATTATGTAACGGAATGGAGATTGCCTGCTACTCATTTTACAACCGTTATGAACTGGAAAATAACTAATTACAGCTACAGGCTTCAGCGGAGCGCGTAGAAAGCGGACGTCAGGGACAAAGATTTTGGCACCCAGAAACACAATATCGACCTAATGTATTGCAGGCTGCCAAAAAGCAGGCGCCGATGTTATACCAAAAGGCAATCCACTAGAGTAGTACAACCCAATATTTTTGATTCTGCATAACTTAGACATATGTTCCCGTTGATGGCACATAAACTTCCCGGTTTTGCGCTTGATTCAATGTTTATCAAAGAACCACTGTTTTTGATTACAAGAAGGAGACACTTCTTTCACCCAATGATAAAATTTGTAAAATATTCACCTAGCATCTGTTTCGCAAAGTGCTAATAATTAGACGCAAGCTATTGGACAGTTTTAAAGTTACTTTTGTTGATGGTAAATCGATATAGCTTCAGTTCCTAAGGGTGAATAGCTTGTAAAAGCCTAAAAAGTGTGCGCATGCCGCACAAGACCAATATAGGTAACATCTTGCTAATAGACAGGTTGTTTTGAAGCCCTTGGGCATGCGCTGACAGTTGTGCGCGGTGTAAGTCGAGCTTTATTCATTAATAGGGCTTTGAAGTTGACGTTTTTATTGGTGCCTGTCTCTCCGCGCAATAAAGCTGTCAAAGACAGCTACGGGCGCGTCATTCGGGAGTTACAAGAGCTAGCGTGCAAAGTAATAATGTCGAGAATTAATATTTCATAGCGCAAGTAAAATTCCAGCCCGTTTCATCCGCAATCTCCAGAAGCGTCAGTGAGAGGCAGCCAAGCATCTAATGAAGGCGACGGCGGGAGCGTTGCGAAATACAAATTAGGCGAGGCAATAAATAAAAAGTCGAAGTTATTTATGAATTCGGCTGGGGGGTAATCAACAAGCGCTAGTGTAGTGCTGCGGATGAGCACGGCGGCTATGAAAAATGTAGACACAAGGAACTAGGCAGTGCCCAAGTGCAGCCAAAATCCGTACAATTCCTGGATCGTTATTAAGTGCGTAAAATTTGGTGGGTTTCCCGCCCCTCGTGTAATAGAATCCCCATCGAACTGCGGTTTCGTCGCCCGGCAGGATTTACTGGGGGATCGTGTCCTGCAGCTGCACGCCGATGGAATTGATGTCCAAATATGAGAGGCTTTAAAAATAACGTTAAAAACGCGTCGCGAGGGTCGATGCGTTTTTCGACGGGCACGTACTCGGCGGTCAGAGTGCACAAAAATCTGCTGATTTCGCTTTACAATTCCAGTTGACAAGCGATATGAGTTGACAAAAGGGAGCGAATTGAATTACAACCGGCGCTTTTCCATTCTCAGTTCGCGGCAATCGATTGGCAAAAACGACAGCTCAAATGACGATTTGATATTTTAGATTACCGCACACAAGGGAATACAATATATCGGACAAAAAAAACACGCCGCTTTCATCGCTGTGTTCGAACAACGTATCCATTAATTAAACGCAGCTGTGTTTCGGAGCAGGGTCGCCGTACGAAGCAGCAGGAAACCCCACTTCTTAAATTGAGCGATATTTTATAGTATATTATATGAAATTCTGTTTCATATACAAACTATAATGAAAAACTATAACCACAATGATTTAGAGGGCCTAAATACGTATTTCGGCAGCTAAGCTGCCATCTTCAGTAGAGTGAAAGGCTTCTTGAAGGTCTGGGTGGATTAACCGGAGGTTATTATCCTCACCAGGTCTTCCGCTGAAGAACTGATGAGGACTGGCGGAGTTTTAAAACTCAAAACAATGTGGATGGTTCTATCATGGAACGCTAACATCAGACCGATATTTACAAACGATTTCTGAAATCCTTGTAGAAAAACTGGATGATTTTCGTTTAACTCGCAAGATGTGGTTTCAGCAAGCCCATAACTCATACACTCAGTTGTGCACTCTCCTAGATGCCTAAACTTAACAGCAATGCAACAAAATGATATCTTGTTTTGAATTTTGTCCAACTCATCGTATTTGTTGCGCTTTTATAAACTGCGTTATTGACTCTTTTCTGTACAGATCCTGTTGTTCAAGGTTGTTCCTTCTTTCGCACATTTCTCCTTCTTTTCCCCATCACACATTTTCCGTTCCCATACCTCAGCAACGACGTTCCACCTTTTGTTTTCTTTACAAAACAGAAATTCTTGTCGCTATTTTTAACTAATTTGGACAGGCGACAGAAATTGCTTAATCTTGTTTAGACCAATTACATCAATAGGACTGTTTTATTTCTACAATATTATTGAAGCCACTGACTGGAGCTTTATCGACAGTAGCGCTTGAACGCACAAGTTCGACAATTGGTTTCACAGGGACCTACAACAAATGCGAGGTACTTTAAAATTATTGTATGATCTTAAAAAAAACCACTTAATCAAAGATACCCAGTATGGTTCGTATAGAAACTATATACCCACGCGATTGCAACTGTCAAAAGAAAATGTCATGACGACCACATAGCCAACGCTATTAGATACGTATTGCCATATGGCAGGTCAGGTCAGGTCAGGTCAGGTCAAAGAAGAAACAGAACACTTAAACTCCTCCTGACCTGACCTGACCAAGACGTACCTTCCATGAGCAATCTCCAATTTAAATTGAACAAAATTTAAACAAAGTCGGGGATTCTACAGGGCTTCTCTAAAAGAGTCATGCATCCAGGGCGCTCATGGAAATTATCGATTAAATCAATTTACCGCCTCTCAGGAAGGTGAACACAACTATTGCTTACTTGTCATCTGTGGATTATTAAATTATTTGATACATTTTAATATGAGAAAATGCCTGGGACTGTGTATTTTGAACATATTCTTTAGTGTTTTGTGCAATAATCGACTTTAAGGTTGCAGAAAACTGGCAATTCAGGGTGGGATGACATGATCTGCAACCTTCAACTACTATCGCCGCGCATCTTGTAGCTTGGCAGTTAATTAATTATTGTAATTGTCATTCCGTTGACTAAGTTTATTTAATAACTGTATTTGTGAGAATACTTTTCCATCTTCAATAAAAATTTCGAAAGTTATTCCCGTTTTCAAAAAGGGCGATGGTCGAAATGTTAGCAACTATCGATCTATATCCTTGGTACCCACTGTTGCTATCACTAATGAAAATTCAAATCAATGATTGCTTCGAAGGCACTGAACTATGTTTTAAGCAGCAATTCAGATTTCGCGGCAATTTGTCGACCACACTAGCAACCAATTCGTTATGTGGTGAAATAATATGGGCTTTTGAAGCAAAAAAGTTTTCCTGTGCTTGTTGTCTCGATCTGTCTAAAGCTTTCGACTGTATTTCTTATGATATTTTGCTAAGTAAACTACAACAGTATCTTTTTTATGAGAACAGCATTGCACTAATTGAGTCTTACTTAAAAGGCAGACATAAGTTTGTACCATTAGGTACCACACAAGGCTTCAAATTCACTACGGTATGCCTCAAGGTTTAGTTCTTGGTCCGATACTGTTCCTAATAACACAACAATTCTCGATCCCTCTTACGACCTTATGTATAGCACCAGAAATCGTTCCCTACTGAAATCTAACTTCAAAAGATTGAACAGGACTAAAACCAGCACCACTTATTATTCTGTCAAGCTTTATAACTCACTACCCGATCATTTTAGATCACTTAGCTTTAGTTCCTACAAACGATGTATAAAGAAGGTTCCGTTAGACAATGTCTTCTATTCTACAGACGAATTTTTGGCACTGAAAGATAAGGAATAGTTGTATATGTATTCAATGTGTGTAAATTTATGTAATATTAACACAAATAAATATTGTATTATTATTCACAACCGCTATTCTTTAATGGAAGTTTCTCATACCTTTCCTCTTGCACCGAATCTTCAAAACCGTTCAACTATTTTGGCTTCCTATAAATGTTCCTGGCTTTTGACTATAAAATTAGGTATCCCGTTCTGAATTTGTGTATCATTTTCTCGTAGGCTTTTTTGTTTCCTTTATCTACCCCTTCAGCTCTCTCTCTGGCGTCCCCTTTTATTTCGTAAAAATTTTTCTGCTGTTGTCTTAATTTTGTGCCTAATCTGTCCACTGCTCATTTATAGTTTGGTTGCCTACTGTTGCTTGTCCACTGCAGTCTATTACTACTTAATATTTCTAAATTTATCTTTATCGAAACAGTGGAAATTGACTATTTAAGAAGAGCGTGCAGAATCTCAAGACTTGAACATGTGAGAAACGAAGACGGAGAAAAACCAAAGAGTGTATACTAGCGCAGATAGAGTCGACACTAGGCAGCTGATTTGGTATGTCATGGCATGAGAATGAGCGATGGAGAGGTGGTCGAAGAGAGCTTGGAAGTACGAGCCCGCGAAATAAAAGGAAAAAAAGGAAGACCTGGATTAAGATGGCGTGACGGAGTTAAACATGATATGACAGACAGTGCAATAACAGAAGACGACTGGAAAGATAGAAAACGATGGCGGTCGAATGCGAGATGCGGCAGAAGCTGTAGGAACCTCGTTCTCTCTCTCTCTCTCTCTCTCTCTCTATATATATATATATTATAATATATATATATGACACATATATATATATATATATATATATATATATATATATATATATATATTATATATATATATATATATATATATGTATATATAATATATAATATCATATATATATATAGAGATTTATACGTCTATAAGTCATTCCAACGTGAATTTGAAGTTTACTGTAGTTTTACAGCCTGGTTAGTCCACAAACTTTCCAACAAAGTGTTTAATTTGTGCGCTGTAAACACAGCTCTTACACATCTCTTGTCGGGTTTCGCAACCAATCGCAAACTATGTGTTGGTATACCGAAGCCGTAACCGTTACCTTTACAGCGTTTTTACTCTCCCCGAACTTACCATAAAATCTAATCTGTTGCCCCTAAACCCGTACAATGTATAACGTGTGAAGTGGCCATCGAAACGCCTTTCGTCTTAAGTCACCTTCAATTTCGACATCCTTAACGAAATTGAATCAGCCTCCCGGGCGATCGAATCTTCCCAAATGTAAGCTGTCTCCTCGTAAAATGAAGTTAGCCACAGGAAGGTGTGTTATTGGAGGGGGTGGAGACGCAGGTCAATGAATGAATTTGCTAATAAGGGCCGTGTGAGAAAGGCGGTGGATATTGATTGATGCCTGCCGTTTTCTCCGGCTGATATGAATATGATATCGCGTAGCACCATGTGGCGGGGGCGAAATACAGCTTTCTTCCAACTTTTGTTATAAATATATTATTAGCCGGCTACCCTTGCGCGTGAGTATTTCCTTTGTCGCTTTCTCATGAATTGAAAAACTCATCCCGCTGTTTCCGTCACACCCCTCCCTTATTTAGTATGCAGTAATGTCTGCCGATGTTATCGCAACGTTTGTTTTCATTTCGCCTAATCAGTTTACATTCTTCGCGCTCCACTGCCAGCGAGACGCCTAAACATTTGAAGGCAACGTACAAAAAGCTCGATCAACCACAAGTAGTTGAGAAAAGGTAATCTGTCTGCTATTAAATTACACTAATTATAAAAGATACGCAAGGAAAAACCTTTTGTGTGAAAGCACCAAATTCTCCAAGAAGAAAGCTTATTTCAAGTATTATAGGATTCACACAACTTTGTACCAAAGGACTGCCTCGAATAAAATTCAAGAATTTTAGATGGTTGTGCGGTCAAATATTAAGTTTAAAAATTCTAGTGAAGTAGAAGTTATATCAATTAAGTAGCTTGGACACAAGCTGACCTGAATGTATGTGCTTTTGTCTCACTTTGATTTATCAGATAACTCTGACGATTCGTTTCGACCTAAAACGGTCATTGTCAAAGAGATAACGGCGTTATACTCTCTGCTGGTCTGCACTAGACCTAAACTGCAACTGATGAGCTATAATGATAACGAAATAGATCTATCTGCAGTTGGTTGCGGTGCAGACAGCACAGCATACACATGCATTAATGTATGTCGGTTCTTGCCCGCTCGCAAAAAGTGCCGCCTGCTGTCAAATTGAAGTATCTCCTGCCAACTTGTCAGGCTACAGGTCACTTCCTTTAGGAAGTAGTACCCGTTAAGGCAGCTAGGTGGCTTTGTCATCTTGTCAGTGTAATGCTGACAGATGGCGTTGCTATCTAAATTCTTACTTATATTGTTTCTTGTTTTCTATAACGTTAGGCGGATCTAATGTAATTTAATTTAAAAAATAATCTGATTTAACTGTTCAATTTTAATAAGTGTGTCACCCTGTAACTGGGCTAGTGCCTGTGGGATTAATAAACCATTCAAATTTGAATTTAATTAGTTTCTTGAAATTGATATTTACTGCGAACCAATCGGCGAGCAAATTATCAGGTTTGCGTCCAAACTTATCGAATCCTCAAAGCTCGTTTGAAGAGGCAAACCTCACGTGACATAAAATATGCAAGACAATACCGAACAAATCACGATGCCCGAGCGCAACCGACGGAAGTTGTGTATTACCAATACAAAATCTCGACTAGGTAATGTAACTTCAAGTTGCACCGTTCGATAATTACCTAGCCGCGACTTGGATTTCGATTCCGATCCGGATAATGGAAGCTGTAAAAAATTTTCAATACTGCCGCGCCGCCGGTGTAAATCGCGAGTAGAAACGACCGTCCCGGGTGCAATTCAAGACGGAATACGTCCTATACGTTTTTTCCATGGAGCCAGGGAAATCTGGGGAATATTAAGAACGCCGGAAAGCAACACACTGAACATTTTGTTATTATCTAAGTCGTTTGTGTATTTGTCCGTGAGGTGAAATGTATGTTCCTCAGGGGGATTGCTCAGTTTGCGTCGTTTATCACCAAGATAAGATTTGGACCGGACATGGGTCAGCTTTTTAATATTTACGCCGGTTAGCTACCGGAAGCGGAAGAACAATTATTAAATTCTCGCCGGAACTGCTAGATCACATAAATCAAAAACATATAACAAACGCCGACCGTAACGAATACATTAACTCGAACAAAGTGGGGAAAATTGAACCTTTACCGTTTTCGGCTTATTAAATTAGGGGTGATTCTCTCATCATCCATCTCCGTGCGTTTTTTCGTCAGGCTCCCGCTTCCCCCACGAAGGCAACTTTTGCCGAACTTTCCCAAATATTGATTAACAAAGGTACGTCCCAATAGAGAATGCTAATACTTCGTGGATAAAAACTATCGCTCGAAATTAAATTCCCAAAAGCTCGCCGCCGGGCCCGCACCATTAAACGCAATTTCTCTCACGTCACTTTGAAGTAATTAGAAAAAACACGGCGGACGGGCACATCGCCGCCCCTGCCTCTTAAAAAATGGGGCTTACCTCGCTGGAAATTGAGATTCAAGGTAGCACAGGCATGTAGCAATTGAATACTTTATTACAATCCGATGTAGCTGTGGGTGTATTGGTCCATCAGGCGGGGAGACGTGATGAAGACATCGGAAGTAGATGCACTCTACAATGCATCGTGAACCAATTGCCAGATCAACAGTTATTTAAACATTTCAACGTTTTGACGAAACCGGCGGTGTTAAAAATCGTCAAAAACCAGGACGTCCAAAGGTTGCTACGAGTGAAGAAAGTAGCTTGATGTCCTTTTAGATATGCAAGAGAATCCCAAGTGTTCCGTATTAGCAGAAGATCTGTTCAGAACAATTTGAAAAAAGAGAGGTTCATCCGTATAAAATTCACTTATGACAAGAACTGAGCGAAGATGATTTGGATCTTAGAATAGAATTTTGCGAAACTGCTATGAACATGGTAGATGAAGATAGACACATTTTAAATTGGATTATGTTTTCTAATGAAGCGACTTTTTGCCTCAATGGTATTGTGAATAGACATAAATGCACATATTGGTCGGTCACAATTCAACATTGGATGGAACAAGTCCACACACAACACCCTCAGAAAGTGAATGTCTGGTGTGGTATTATCGGTGAGCACATTATTGGGCGTTTTTTCATCGATGGAAATTTGATTGCGGTCAAGTATTTATAGCTCTTGAGCGAACACATTATACCAGAACTTATAGTGCTTCTGACGAGACCGAGATTAGTAAAGTCTCGTCTCGGTATCGTATACAAGACGGAGACCGAGATTAAGGTATCCGAGATCCATACGAGAACCGAGACCAAACATACGAGACTTCGAGAGTCTCGTTTTTTTACACAAATATATGTATAAAAAGGTGACGATGATTTCAAACTTGACACTTTTATATGTAAATAACACAATTA